>JAWNNK010000813.1:0-2400000 GCA_035045065.1 Hirtodrosophila trivittata | reverse complement strand
ATCGGCTGTGGGTTGAAATGCCAGTTGGAACATCAGAGGTTGACGCATCATCATTCAATATGGAGTCGGAGCGCACAAAGTTGGCCGGTTCTTTGTTAGCATTATTCCAGAATATCAGGGAGTTATTGTTATTGTTGCTGCCGCTTGTGTTGTTGTTATTATTATGATGGTGGTGGTTGTTGTTGTTGTTGTGGTTGGGTCTAAACATTTGCAGAGTTTCTGCAGTTGTTCCATTATCGTTTAACGGCTTGATCAGCTCCAGGTCAATATTAACATTACTCGGCGGTTTCTTTTCGTAAAATGAGGTATCAACTGTTGAGGATAAAATGGATCGATTGGGGTTCTTGCTGGACGGCGCTAGCGAAGCTAACTGCTGTTGTATATAGGTATGCTCCCATAGATGGGCTGGATGACCTCCACTCGTATGTCCCATTTTTGCTGGAAGCTCGACATTGCCTTTGGTCTCATTGCTATAGAATGAGGATAGGTACACATCCGTTGGGGGCATGTTGCAGAAGCTTTTGACGTGATTATGAAGGTTACTGGTATTGTTGTTGTTGTTGTTAAAGTTCGGTGGGTTACGTTGTTGCAGCTGTGGCGAAGAATTTGCTGTATAGTCCCTAGGATTTGTATTTCTTGACTGTTGACCAAAGGAAAAGCGTGGCTCATAGCATCCAGACGGAGGCCCCAGCAGACCATTCAGTGTTGTGTGCTGCTGCTGACATACAATGGGACTATGATGTGTGTGCATCATTTGTGGATGGACACCGCCTGGGGATAGGCTGTGTGAGGGTGGTGGTAGGCTGCAATTGGGATCCAGATAGCTTCTAGGCTGTGGTGGTGGTGCTGCTGCTTGCATATAGCGTATAGGTGATATGGGCATCATGTTGCTAGTGTGTGCCTGCACTTCGTTGCTCATGGGCAGCGGATTCTTTCCAGTTGCTGGCATGTTTGGCATTACCATGGGCATCGGGGATTTCATGTGCTTGCCTCTATTGCGGGCGCGATAGCGTTCGACTTCCTCCTGCGAGTGAGCAAATGTGCAGCTGGCGCCACGGGGACACACGCGCCGCACATTTAGGTCGCGACAGAGACTTATCTTGTACTTGGTATTGTTGCTGTTGGCCGAACCACTGGCTAGATTGCTGTCCTGGGTCTTGCGTACGCCATGGTGTTGCAAGAAGTGTACAAGACCCATGACAGCATGCCTTACAGCGTCCAGCGCCTTGGCAACATCATCCCAGGGCGCAGCCTCAACACACGGATCAATGCTAGCCAGATACTGAAGATGGTTGTGCAGCAAGGCCAGCTTTGCGGGATCGCTCGTGCGCTGTAATGCAATCACTAACTCCTGCACGGACTGTGCGAATGAGGATGGCGTTTGCAACTTATCAATAATACTCTGCATGTGGGACTTGTGGCCAATGTCACCGTACAGCAAGGATGACCACTGTTCAGGTGCAATGCGTAGTCCCGCTTCGGTTGCAATCTGCACGATCTGTGCATCATGTTCGCGTCGCAGTGCATCATAGGTGCGAAACTCTTCCTTAAGCTGCATCAGTGAGGAGTCAGCTTCGCGCTTGGATACTTTAAAGCAGCTGGCACGGTAGAGTAATTGAACCACATGGCCTATGCTCGTCTTTGAGGCTTGTGGAAAGTGTGGCTCCAGGCGTTGCACCACAAACATGACCAGAACCTTACGCGACAATGCAGAACCCTCATCAAGGGCAAGAAGCACAAGCTTAAGCACTTCCTCCTGCATGGCCGGCCCAAGGAACTGGCACCCACGGGTGCGCACCGCTGCCCAAAGATTCGAGCTAAGCTGCTGTGGATTCTGATGTTGTAAAATCAGTTCGGTAACGCTACGCTCGCCCAAAGAGCGGGCTGCACGCAGTGCCCGAACACGACCCTCTTCCTCCATCAATTGACAATTTACCAATGTGACCAACTTACGTTGCATCGGCCTTGTCAACAGATTGCAGCTATTTAAATTTAAAAAGGATTTTAAATGCAGCGCCAGATCTTCTATGCATTTCTTGCCAAGTTTATAACATTTAAGATGTTCAGGTTGAAGTTTTAACACACTTGGTGCAAGATCTGCCCCATCCGCATCCTTGCTTGACAGCCCTTTGATTGTGCTCGAGCTCGCACCCACCACAACAGCACCACCCCCACTTCCATTGCCCACCAACTGCAGCAGCGCATAGTTAATGGGCAAATTATCAATATCCGTCGCAATAAGTGTCTATTTTTATAAAATGAGTTCATTATGGATACTAATTGAATTGTCCTTGGACCGTTCCTGGAACTTACCTGGTCGAAGGGACATTGCCGATTGTAGAGGGTGGTCAAGCACAACTTGCATATGGTGTGTCCACATCCTAAGCTGATTGGAACTCGCTGACTAGCCGCAAACTCATTGCAGCAGATGGGACAGTTCAGAAAATCTGTCCATGAGGGCGCCTGAATCGGCATGCTAAAATTGGGCAGGAAAAGATTCAATAAATATCTATGTATGTGATATTTATGCCTGACTTTAACAGTGTGTGTACGTACATAGGAAGAACGTTACGTTTTTAACTTGTTTTACGATTACCGATACAGCTCCGATACCTCACCGATACCCCAACTAAACGTCAGCTGTCGTTTGAAAGCACTCATACACACACGTACACACATAAATATATACATACTTAGATGTGTGTATGTTGGTGATGCATCTGTGTTCGTTGGTATTTATACGAGTATGCAAGTGTGCGTGTGCTTGCCACATACCTATGTACGTATATAAATTTCTACATATGTGAGAAATTGGGAATTGAAGTAATTCCTTGACCATCTGATTGAGCACAAATTTGTTTTAAGAAACGCACACACGTATATGCAATGAACGTCGATTATATAGCACCCATATATAACTGGTAATGGACAATGGGGAGAAATTTCTACGTAGTTTCAACGTCATCAGCTCCGTCTGCTTTCTTTTTCTACCAAACAAAGACACTTTTATACGGCCAGCCCTTATCAAAAGTCCTTGACTATTTTGCTGTCATTCTACAGCATCTGTACATATATGCATATACATATATACAAAAAGCGGTCCTTGAGCCTACAGGAGAAGCCCGAGCCCCCGTTCTCAGAATTAAAAAGACAAACCACGAACTGGTAGATAGTGTTACGTTTCACTTTTCACTTGCTTTGCAACTGCTTGCGTATGCATCACTATTCACTGAGATATTTGTTAACTTACCTTCAAATTGCACATATTATTGCATTATTTTAAAGTTACGAAGCTTTTTTTAATTTTCATTTGGCGTTTTATAAAAATGGGGAGTAGAACTGAAAAACTATCGATACTTGTACCATTCGATGCTTTTTGCTTAATGCGGGCATGAAGTTGCGGTGACAGCTCTACAGAAATATCGATAGTACCGAACTATCGTCAGTTCTCCAGCTGACTCTGCAGAATTTTATTTATTGAAGTATCCGAAATAATTACGGTATTTTATTTAAATTTTTTTATTTGTATTATTGCAATATTTATACATTTCAACTTATAAGTCCAGTGTGCGGCCTTAATGAGCTATTGAATTATTTATTTTATTTTATTTCCAATTTTATATCGTAATCTCTTTCTACAGCCAAGATAAACTAAAAAAATTCATTTTGTTGCAAGGATTTGGAGATAAAGGACAGCCGATAAAATTATCAAGCATGATCCAAAGTTATTTGCATATATATATATAGATCTATATATATATATATATACATATATATATATATACACATATGTTTATGTATATAATTGAGAGATTATCAGCTTGGCTCATTGACTAAAGGTTCCTTAACAATCAATCAAACGATTATTATACAATTTATGTTTAATTTGTGCTCGTTCTTGTTCTCGTTTTTGTGCTATCTGCTCCATAGCTCGAGGCTTTGCTTATCATTGTCTTGTTTATTGCCACGCCCATTAACCAATAAACTGTAATAAAAGAGAAGACATATTAAGCTCATACAATGTTCAAAGATAACAAGGCTTAACGTACATGTTCCCAGGATAGACAAAGCGGTTATCAAACCAGCCCAGTTCGCCACCAGCAATGATGTAATCAAATAATACAATATGCACGAAATCGAGAAGGTTGACCATCCGATAAAATTCAGGAGAGTGCTAAGACGTGGTTTAATGATTGTGCATGGCACCTCTTTGACTCCAGACTTCTCGAAAAAGCTACCTGTCTCTAGGAAGCTGTCAATAATGCGATCCTTTTCGACAAAAAGTTGTTGTAACCATTCAGCAGCCTCTTTCTCACCCTCAGGCACTTGCTCAAGCGGAATGCGTCTCATTAACATGTAAGGCTCAACACTCTGACCGTTCACCAAGGACAGCATAGTCGGTGGTACCTGTTGAAAGAGAGTATAAATAAAAATAATACTAGAAGGCATGCCAAATTACAAACCTTTTCATTGGGCTTGAATACCAAATTAATGTCTAATATTACTGGACAGATGCCTCGTAATGTTGGTAGACTGGAAGTGAATCCCTTTGTGCGTGGAATCAAGTGATGTTTAAGAACAGTCATGCCGCGTTCCTGTGCAAACTTGACGGATGCCTCGTGTTTAGCATCTGTGAATCGTGTGCCCTCCGCATTCAGTAAGAGCCAAGTGGGATCGGGATAGGAAAATACAATTTTAAGCTGTTTGGCAATAATCTCCTTGTCCTTTTCAAAATCGCGGTTAAGGAAGACAAATTCGGCCAACCACCAAGCCCAACCCATACAGGGAACGTATCTGATTGCCTTCTTGGCATACGCTTTGCAATTACCCAAGACCCCCATCTTTTCGCATAGCATCCAACCAGCAAGCCAGTCGATTTCATAATGATGATTCATCATCAGCAGCACACTCTCTTTACCAAAGTACTTCTTTTCATCCTCTGGATCCATGTAAACCCGCATCTTGCAGCCGGCATACCAATCGCCCAAGAAAACCAACTCTGTAATATAATGAAAATTGGTTAAGTAACCGCTGCTGTCAAGTGGCTAGTAGACAAAGTAGACAACTTACGGCAGTAGAATGAGTAACACAAGTAGTACATCAGCTTCCGGAATAGCCATTTGTTGATCGGCTTTATGAAGATGTGTAGCAGTAACTGACCAATATTAACGCACAAGCCGCTCGTAAAGAATGTTATGGCAATGCATAGATGGATCAGTCTCAGTTTTTTCAGCTCCTGTAGCGTAATCATCGTTTATGTTTTTATAACTCTGAAGGCACAATAAAATTGAAAAATGTATAGTATATCAAGTCAAAGTTAATCTGGCATTTATATTGGCAGTTGTGGCAACTTTACGTAATGAAAACGACAATGTCGCGTACACTCAACTACGAGATACCCTGTACTCAGTTTCGAAGTACAAACGGTTCAAGCAGAGTATCGCACTCATTGTAGTTCAATGGCATCCCTAATCCTTCCTCCCGTTCAGCACTATGGGAAAAATGTTTCAATTCAAAGTTATGTATTTCAAATTGTAGTTATCAATCGTTTTTGTTTTTTTTTTTTTCTTTTTAAACAAAGAGATCCATAGTTGACAGAATCTTTGATCTGTGTACGGTACGTGCCGGAACTCACATATCAAACTTGGGAATCTCTAGCTACTGGGTTGAATCAGACGAAAGCACAGACAGAAGGATATGGTTGCTTGGCTCGATTCATCTACTGAACAAGAGTGTATAGCACTTTTTAGAGTCGAATATGCCTCATATTTTGTTGCCTGTTACGCACCACTGCACAACTTAATTGTATCAATTGAAAAATTGAATTATTATTAATGGTATCATTATCACCTTATTAAACTTGGTACGCGCTTAACTACCGACCGATTGCGAATGATCGAAGTTCTTTAAACTTTTCAGTTGACTGTAGACCTAGTATAGACCTGTCCCATCAAGTGGCAATAGATTGCGAGTGTATTGTTGATAAAACGGATTTATTTTTTACAATCGCACTTTTATCAGGGCGGACTTTTTACAGCTGGCTAGCTCACTGAGTTTAATACGAGTATAAATATGAGCAATACAGGCAAGACAGCAATGCGATTCCTCACAAAGATTACTCGTAATGGTATTGGCGTCTGAACGGGCCAAAGTCCGTGCAACTGACTTCGAGTCATTTTTTAATACGTAGCTATATATGTATCTACTTAGTGCAACTTATTTACATATATTACGTGAAGAAAGATACTTTGTACTGAACACTACTTTACATATGAACACATTTATGTGCATGCATACATGTGTGTGCGTTTCTGTATATATATTAATGTATATATACATATACATATATGTTTGTGTGTTTATTTTGCAAATGTGATTGTTTCATGGTGGATTACTTTTAGTTACACTTTTGTTGTCTATTCAGAAGTTCAATGATCTGAATAGTCATACATTTATCTAGCTCAATTGTCTTAGTTGTCTTTAGTTGATGATGCTGAAGGTCCAATAACAGAGTATATACGCATTGACCGCTGTCCACTATACATATACGGTATTAGCATCTGCTTTACGTATAGCACTAACGTGATAACAGTCGCGTGTGTGTGAATCGTATATTTATAATGTATCCCGCAATACAATTTACCTTTTTGGCAACGTTTTTTTGTGCGTTTAAAGTATTGTTTTTTTTTTTTATTAATTATAGTTGTTTTCTTGGACGTAGAGCAGCAAGGTAATCGATAATACTATCGATTATCCCGGTAGTGATCATCGCTAAGCAATGTACTCGCAACAGATACTACAGCCCTGGATTATACCAATTGCCAGGAACAGCTGACAAAAACATTGGCGGCAATATTCAAAAGTCTATACCTAAAGATAACTTTAATTTTATATTAATAGAAACTATTTGCAATCTGTGCTTGACATAATAAACTAATTGAGCTATAATTGCCATTAATAGGAATATAGAAGAGTTACGAGAGTAACCATTTAATATGCTATTAAAACATGAACTGACCATTTTGAAGTAATTGAAAGCTTTATTCATTTATAATAAATATAGTTAATCGAATGTAATGACTTGTAATTATGCTTTATGTAACAATAAGGTTTTATGCGGTAGCCTAGTTGCAATAGAGCGGTAATTGTTTATTGGAAGACCTTTTGATAAGCAAGTCATATAATCATATCGCACTAACTGCTCCCAAATTTTGTTTTCTTCAAGAACGGCGGGTAATCATAGCCGTGCGGCGTATCTTATCAGCCTGACTCATTGTCAAATTTTTATTTTACCACAAAAATTACCACTAGGCAGCTATGAATGAAGAATAACTTTCGATGTTATATACCAAAGTCCAAAGGCTTATATAAATTTTTTGCTACAGTTACAATTCTTTATTTTCAGTTCATTAGTAAAATCAAATGATCTTCGATATACATCAAATGACATATAAAATCATGTATAGCCTAAGTTCCCGCACGTCAGTATCCATTTGCATGCATTATCCTTAATCTAATTAGTTTTTGATTTTCCTCCAGTTGCTCCGTAGCTTGAACCTTTGCTGATCTTTGACATGTTGTTCGCATTCTCCAGCAGGAGAAAAACTGAAAATATTCAAAACATTTGACTTTTCCGTATATAACTTTTAGATACTATACATACTAGAAAAGATTATGGATAGAGCGATTATGAGGCCAATCCAGTTGGCCGCTAGCAAAGATGAGATTAAGTAGTAAAGGATTGATGTAATCGAGCAAATTGCAGCAGCGACAAAGCAGAAAAGACTATTGAAGCGTGGTTCGAAGACCTTGCCGGGAACCTCCTTAAATCCTGATGTCTTAAAGAAGCTGCCTGTCTCATGGAAGCTCTCCACAATACGATCCTTCTCGACATACATATTCTGCAGCCAATCAGCGGCTGCCTTTTCGTCTTCGGGCACATCTTTCAGTGGTAATCTTCTGATAAACATGGTTGGATTCAGGGTCTGTCCACTCAGTGTGGAGATTAGAGTTGGACGCACCTAATAAAAGAGCATGTTGGTCGTAGTTATCCCAGGTATTCCAAGAAAGATACATACCGCTTCATTACGTTTGTATACTAAGGTAACGTCATAGATAGCTGGGCAGATGCCACGCAGAGTGCGTAAGCTTACTACGAATCCCTTTGAACGTGGGATTAGATGATGCTTCAACACAGTCATGCCCTTTTCTTGGGCAAACTTTACGGAAGCCTCATGTTTCTTCTCCGAGAAACGAGTGCCCTCCGCATTTAACATAACCCAAGTAGGCTGCGTGTGGGAGTAGATGAGCTTCAGCTGTTTGGCAATAAAATCCTTATCCTTCTCAAAGTCTCGGTTCAGAAAAACAAACTCTGCCAACCACCAGACCCAGCCAATGATAGGCATATACCTGATGGCCTTCTTAGCAAAAGCCTTGGAGGTGCCCAACAAATGCAGCTTATCGAGCATCATCCATCCATTTAGCCAATCGATTTCATATGTGTGATTCATTATCATCAATCCATGTTCCTTGCCAACATATTTCTCCATATCCTCGGCATCCATGTAGATTTTCACTTTGGTGCCCCCATACCATTCGGCGACACAAATCAACTCTATAATTTGTACAGAGAAACAAATGATGATGCAGTCTTTCTACGATTAAAATCATAACTTACGGCTGTAATAGGCATAGCACGGATAATATGCGAGTTTCCGGAAAAGAGTCGGATCAAAGGGCTTGACGAGGATGAACAGCACAAATAGGACAATTGAACAGGCGAAGCCACACGAGAAGAATGTGATCGCAATGCACAAATGGCAAATTGTCTTCTTCTTCAGTTCATCCAGCGTAACCATGATGACTACGTGCAACTATAGATGAAAGATTTAATAGAAACATAATATAATATCTATATATCTAATATAACCTTTGACAGCTTTACGTAACTTTATTGTAACAAGAAAACTACAGAAAAAAACAAGGTAGAATGCCGCAGTTGAGAGGGGTCAAATACTTAACTGAACTTAGGCATACACAATAGCACACACATAGATTGATTCTTCAATATATTCTCTATATATATCTCTCTATATATAGGTACATATATGGGTCACAACCAGTTAAGATATAACTGCTTATAAAACGTTATCAATTTGAAATGCGGGAAATTTTAACGTAGCCCTTTTATTCCTTTTTTATGTGTTTAGGTATAATCAAAAAAAAAAAAACAGTTTTATTATACCAGATTAAATGTTGATCTTGTTAAGTGGTTTTTTATATCCAGTTCTTAAACCTTAAAGTCTGAGTGCTACCGTCAGATATGTACATATACTATATACTATGTCCATATTTACACTCACTTGGCTGAGGTAATGAAAGATCTATTTCTGAGGTGGAGCGGAGCTGGAACTGCTTTCCTTACTTCCACAGCGAGCTGCTGTGGTCAACTGAGTGCCGAAATAGAGGAAACTGTTGTTCCAACTGCCATTGACTTGGTTCTGTGTGTTCGATGTGTGTACTATTTGGGTGATTATCAAACTAATCACCCCTTACCGTTATCAATATTGAGTTTTTACTACTAGGTGTCGTGCTAGGCGAACAATCAAGATAGAGAAAATATAATACAGTCTCCACATATTTATAAATATATATAATATAAAAACGTGCTTTTATGACCCACTAAGGTGGACATAGTTCATTGAACAAATTCAAGTCATTACACGCTATAAATATGCACCAGTTCATACACATATCTTATATAACCATATGAACATACATACATACATATACATATGTATATAGGGAGAGATGAATTACACGTGCAATCATACATGCATACATGTGTACAATGTGTAATTGTGCTACACATCAACAACAATGTATGCTTGTTTGTATTTGTGTTTGTCTGCATGTGCGATCTATTGAAAATTATCAGCCAAATGTCTTATTTAATCTAAATGAAAATGATGTAGCATAGACAATTTTTTGTCTAAACTATTTATACCTATTATTGTTACTGAGAAAAGTCATACCGCTAGTCTAGTTTCGAATCGGCATTGGCGGGATTTTACATCTCGTATAAAAATATATTCGATTAGCCGATATAGAAGGCTGCTATATACCAATAATAATGATGCCCTTACTTAAAGCTGCCTTCACATAACAATCATGCAGCATTCCGTCGCAATTCTTCTTTTGAATGGTTTTGTTATTTATTACAATAATTTTTTTATTCTTCTACGTAATTTTTAAGTTCATTCGTCAACCGCAGAACTAAACTAAAAAAATTATTGTTACATATGTTAAAAAACAATAAGAACATACAATTATAGACAACAAAATTTCCAAGCTCTATTTTCACATTCCATAGTCAACGATTTTTATTTGACAAACTGCAGGCAATTTTAAAAAAATTATAAAAATTACAATAAATTTTATTGTAATTTTTCCATCAATAAGAACTTGTTATTCAAATCATAATGAATTTTGTCGTTTGAATATCGTCTTTGAGCAAGTTTTCATACAGATCAGTTTTCCCATATGAATACACATATATCGCATGCATATGGTATCGTAAGGTAATGGTATAAGTATCGATATTCTCGGTATTTCAATATACGTAGTAAATGTAAGTATTTTTCTCACTGTTAATCGCACTGTTGTTTAACAGCAAAATCCATTCTTCTTCTTTCTATACGCAAAAGCCGTCGTCGATGCAAAAAATTTTTTATTGCAATGACAGAAATCATTTAGAAAAACTAAAATCTTAATTACCGCCCTAACGGTTTACTACGATTAAAAAGTGAATTAATAATTTATATTTAGCCACTGTGCGGCAAATAGTCGCGGGGCAGCACCGTGCTGGCTAAGGGCAATTGCAAATTGTGCCGGCATACACAGACGCTTTTTGCAAGCGGAAAAGAAAATTAATAACTTATTAAAACGTGAGCAGCGTGTGAGTAGACGAAGTGAAAGGAACAATATAAATTATATGATCGTTGATGTGTATAGAATTCCGTTAGTTTTTAGTTTGATCAAGTTAAAGCATGTCGAACCTGGAAATCTACGATTCCTCAAATTCCCAACTGAGCAGCGATGAATACAGCCGCGATGGGGGAGAATATGATGCCCTAATGGATGTAGCCGTCAGCAAGCAGACGCCAGAGAAAACAATTGAAATCCCATCCCAAACAACATCCGTTGAAACTTCGCCGGAAAAATTATTTACAGACGCCCCAGCTGCCAGAGCACCGACACCAAACTTAGCAGCCAACGGCACAAGCGATACGAAAGCGCCAACCACTCCAGACCTGACCCAGCGTCAAGTAAAGCAATTACAGCGCAACAGCAAAGTTAATTTTCAATACAAGCGTCGGAGCATTAGGTGGTATGTACAATATGTTTAAATCCTTTTTTCATTTCCTATTACCGAAAAAACATGGTAACCCCTCCTCTAATTTCAAACTTGAAAATGGGAACAATCCTGTCTGTCAGGTTGACAAGTGTTGCAAGATAATTTAATTTAAATGTCATTAGATGCCTTCATTCCATCTAATCAATTGAACTAAGAATTAATAATTTGCTGATATTTATTTAATATTTGTATTTCTATAAAATGCATAGGATAAACCAACAGCCGAGCAGTAAAACTGACTATGTAGGTAAACTAATCCGTGTATTGCCCAAATATCAAGAAAAAGCCAAGCGTAAGGCCGAAGGTCGTCCCACGAAAAGTCATCAACAGCGTCAAAAGGAACATCAGAAGCAGGGTCAGAAGGAGCGCAAGAAGCATCACCAACAAGACCGTCAACCAGAGCCCCAACCAGTGCGCCAGATGGAACGCCAAGATTCTCAAGAGGAACACCAAAAAGAACGCGAGGCAGAGCGCCAAAAAGAACACGAAGCAGAGCGCCAAAAAGAACGCGAAGAAGAGCGCCAAAAAGAACGCGAAGATGAACGTCAACAAAAACGTCAAGAAGAGCGCCGGGTAGAAGACGAAGCAGATCGCTATCAAGAACAACTAGAAGATCGCTATTTAGCTCGCCAACTTGAGCTTTCAGTACGTACTCCAAGCCGCAGTCTTAGCCGCAGTCGTAGTCGCAGTCGCAGTCGTAGTCACAGTCGCAGTCGTAGTCGCAGCCGGAGTCGCAGCCGCAGTAACAGCCATAGCTTAAGCCACTCGCCCGAGCTAATATGCCTGGACGACACTGAGAACGAGGAGTCGCCAGAGAAACCAAAAGACCTCACGGAACAAAAAGAAATGGCTAGGGGACTGTTACTGGGCACGAAGATAGTCCCTAATTTTACCTTGCAGGTGGATATGAAAACTGACCCACCGTCAGCTGAAAATGGTTTCGGGCTGGAGGAATTCTTGACCCTAAAAAGCGCCGTAACTACTCAGTCAGTTTTTGAATCGGCCGCTATCTGTGACGAGTTGCAAAACCAGCATGAACTACAACGACAACAGCAACAACATCACCAATCACAGCATCAGCATGCAATAGAGTTTGCTCATCTGACCAGCTACAAAGCTGAGGAAGCAATTGAGCCTTCCGATTGCATTCCCTTGGAGGCGTTGTCACTTAAACGGCGTCGCTCGATAACTTCGCCGGCGAATGATCCCGATGTGGATGCCAATGAAAGGCGCACAAAGCAATTACAAGCCGAACTATCAGATGATGACATTGTTGAGTACATGCCAAATGATATGACTGTGGCCAAGGCGTACTCACCACCACGGCCATCAACACACACACGACCAACGACACCAATGCATAAATCGGATATTCTAGCAGCAGCTGGTGCTGCAGCTGCAGCGAACAGACTAAATGCAGAGCAACTAATGGGCGCGCCAGTGCAGAAATCGAGCACTCCTTATTCCCTGACAGCATCCACTTGCAAGGAGATGCTTAAATTTAGCTCTCCCTACGCCAGTAGCTTGGGATTCTACACCCAACCGGATGTATTATCCTTACAGCTCCATAAGCAGCAACCGGAGAATTCGGCTCCCATATCGTACAGCTTACGGACACCAACGCCACCAGCAGATCAAATAGAGATTCCCTATGCACACGAAAAACCACTGGCCGTGCCAGACAAATCATCCGCAATATGCCTTACACAGTCAGCCAGCAGCTCTCAAGCAGCAATCCATACAACACTAGACGTACCCAATTATGCAACATCCTACGCCCTTCAGCAGATACAGCGGTTTAAGCAGCAGCAGCACGACAAGGTAAAGCAGCACCAGGAGCAGCAGGAGCAGTTAAAACTGCAGCTACAGCAGCAGCTGAAGCAGCTACAGCATCAGCTGAAGCAGCACCAGGACCAGGAAGTGAAACAGCAGCAGGTAAAGCAACAACAGGAACAGCAGCTAAAGCACCAGGAGCATCTAAAACAGCAACTACAGCAGCAGCTGAAGCAGCACCAGGAGCAGCAACTGAAACAGCAGTTAAAGCAACAACAGGAACAGCAGCAAAAGCAGCAGGAGCAACAGCTACAGCGGCAGCTACAACAGCAGTTAAAGCAGCATCAGGAGCAGCAGCTAAAGATCCACCAGGAGCAGCAGCTAAAGCAACAGCAGGAGCAGCAGCTGAAGCAAGAGCAGGAGCAGCTGCTCAAGCAACAGCAGGACCAACAGCTCAAGCAACAGCAGGAGCAGCAACTAAAGCAACAACAGGAGCAGGAGCTAAAGGAACAGCAGGAGCAGCAGGAGCAGCAGCTTAAGCAGCAGCAGGAGCAGGATGCGGAGATGGCAGACCACACGCGTCCAAAGCAGAGCAGTGAAGCCACATCCAAATGTACTTCCGAATCAACTTCCGAATCTACATCCAATCAACAGGCGCCTCCTACTCCAGGACGTACTAGATCCACATTTGATCCAAACAACAGCAATAGCGACGCGGTTTTCCATCAGCGTGTTAAGGAGCTGTACACAGAGCTGGATGAGATTATGACTGACAAAGTACGCACCGTTAAGCCCGAGATGAAGTCGTACGCCGAAGAGAAACAGCGCATTGAGACGGACATCAAGACGCTGGATAATTTGATTAGCCAAAAAGAGGAGGAGTACAATCGACTGTTGCATTTGCGTTGCATCAAGGAAGAGTTACGTGGTCGCATACAGCGCAAGGAGCGCATCCTCATCATGAAGGAAGTACTGCCTTCGATTCTCAATAAAAATTGCAGCACTTCCGAGCTCTATGAGATGCACTCACTGTTGCTTCAAGAACAAAATGCACCATTCCCATCGCGTTTCGGCCCCAGCGCCGTCGAGCAGCTGATTAATAAGGTGGAGAACGGTTTGGATGACATTAAAGTCTTGCGCAGGTAGGAATATATTGTTTCCCATGGCACGAGTATTATTTAAATCTTATTATATAACTTTTGTTACTATTGTTTAGTGCACTGGGCATCCAGGAGAGAGCGCCGTCAAGCTCAACACCTCCGTTGCCTTCATCGCATTATGATGCACAGCAACAGAGACGCAACTCGTTGCCAGCAATGCGTCCTCCCGTGCCAGCGGTGGCTGGCGATCGCGCTACTCCTTATGGACGTCAAGGTGCCGTACGTGATGTGCGCAGTCTTATTGAAGATTTTCGTCGAGAACATCCCGAGGAATTGCCTCTGGTTGGCAAGCGCAATAAACAGCAGCCGGCACAATCCCGGTATGATTTCCGAGAATTATCTGATCTCCCGAGCTAATTATAATTGTAATCGCAATTGCAGCTACCAGCAGCTGATCAACGAGTCGAAGCATCTGGCACCAGATCTTGTTTCGGCGTCTTCAACCAACCGCATCCAGTCGCCACAACCGCAGCCGTCACAGCATCCACAACAGCCGCTGGAGACGCAGGCGCGTAGTCATTCGAACTCAATGGACAACCATTTTGATAATGAGTTGCCAATGAAACCATTGTACAACAGCAGCCCAATGTACAATAGTAGCCCGTTGGTCGCTGGCAATCAACGCAATCAATCAAGAGTAAACGATACCAATCCGCATGGAAGTGTAGGTGTCCATATATTGCATAGATCCACCAACAAGAATACCTAATGCTTTACGATGCTTTATCATTCCAGTACAATGACATACATTCCACATACCAGAACTCGAGGGAATTGGAGGCGATTGGCAGAGCCTTTTTGGCCAGAAACAACAACAGCAACAACAACAATAACAATAATAATAGAACAAACCGCAGGAACAACGGCATGATCAATGGACCCGAAGAGCTGGAGCGTGGTTGCCAGTATTGCAAACGCTCCAAGGCCACCTTCATGTGTGCTGGCTGCCAGAATCAATGGTATTGCAGCCGCGAGTGTCAGGTGAGCAGCTTTCTAAAGGGTTCCATAAAAATATCATATAATACGCAATTATTACATACATCTATACATCTATATTGTAATTCTGATTATTTTAGGTACTCGCCTGGGACACACATTGGGAGTCATGCTCAAATTAGGGTTAACTCGCTGTATCAGCATTACTACTACTACTACTTTACATACTATATACTATATACTATACCACTATACCATATTTCATACATAAGAAATCGTAATGAGGAATGCATTAAAGATTATATAATTCATTTATAAATATTATTACCCCCATTCATTATCCAAGCCAATACGGAAATTGCATTACCTCAATACAATCTCCATTAATAAATGAATACATATAATATATGATTTAATTGGTAATATCGAGAAAATAATTGCCGTTACTTTAGTTGATACAACCCGTTCAATGGAGTGATATACATATATATATATATATAGTATTTAATTTCAATTTATATCAAAATAATTAATTGCAATTTCAAACTCTTGTCTATCCTTAAATATCGAAAATGTTATACCCTAAGCTTATTATGTTCTGTATTTCGTTTCCAATTACGTTTCGCTGTTACATTGTGTTGAATGTTCGATCCGAAGCGTCGACTATAATAAACCCAAGAACTACACGTAAAATTTATCAGATCTTCACAACTATCTAACTAATTGTTCAACTTGATACTAGTCCTTAAAACATAACATATATCTCATATCGAATGTCTACCAAGATGGCTTCCTGGATAGTTTTGTAGCTTTAACATATAGAGGAACTCCATAAACTTGGAATAAGTTTAGCAATATTTTCATACCTATTCCAGTTGAATTTAATTCCGATATATCTATTGCTTCCGATCCGTAAGATCTTTTTTTTTTTTTTTTTTGCGTCCCAAGAGTATGCTACAGTTTATTTGCACAGTCGGAGATTTAATCGAAAATTCATATAAAATGTAACAAGCATTCATATAGATATATTGTTCCTTCCATTCCATTCCTTACATAGTAGGAACACTCCATAGTTTAGTAACTACTTAGTATATCGGCGCACCTGGCAGATCAGTTCGATGTCTGTGATGTGCAGGCGCAGCGGCACCCGATTGGACCACATGGCACGTCGCAGTTTGCGGATGCGCAGCTGGCGCTTGCAGTGCAGCTGGACTCGCAGATTGGGATTCCAGACGGCATCGGTGCGATTGGGCTTAATACATTTGAAGGCGTATTGCCACCACAAGCGACTGCTTTGCTTTGTGCTGTGCTGATGTGCGATGTCAGATTGAGGTTATTAATATAATATGGCCATAATACGAGTACTCATAAATCGTATGTTGACTTTATGATGACTTACCATATAAACAGGCAAGACGTAAAAACGTTTACACTCCCGATGCCTAAAGTTGAACGCTATCGGCTGCCGCTGCGTGGCCGACACCTTCGTCAGGTGCGAACGTATGGCGCTCGCCTGGGTGGGTCGCTGGTGCTGCAACCGGGCGTGCTGCGGTTTTGTTATCCAAATTTGTATAGAAATGGAATTGAAATTGAAATTGAAAATGGAAATGGTAATAGCAAAAAAAAAATAGAAATAGAAATTGAAATGGAGATGAGACGAGTCGGAACGCGCACAAAAAGGCACGCGTACGAACTCGTAATTAATAAGTTGTATTTTTTTTTACTTTTTCAAACAACATATTTCATTTTTCTATTTTGTATACACTCTCCGAGGGTGTTCTGACTTTCTTAAGAACTTTGTGACCAAAAGATTAAATATTGAACTAAGCATTTGTTTATACAAACTAATCTGTCTTTAGAGTTGTGTTGCTGTTGCATATAATAAATATATATATATATATACATAATACCCAAATAGATCATATAAATATTATACACAATTATATAAAAATTATGTAGAAACAATACTATATATATTTGTACTTGCAATATAGAGAGATATTTTAATATACTTATGAAACGGTAGCTGAACAATTGGATTTGAGAGAAAAGCAATAAAGATAAACTTGACTACCCTTATGTATATATAATAATCCTATCGGAAGATACTGTAACCTATATACAACTCGATCAATATCTGTCAATTTGTTCGTTATCCACAAAAACTTTATTCGAAAACAAAAGTTATAGTATCTTCCGATATAAACTAGAGCAATAACATATTATATTCTATATAACAACTGTATGGCAATCTGCTTTATATATGTAGAAAAGGTTGAACAGCAATAATGCTATATATTTATGCTATGAAAAATAAAGTAATGCAACCAGATTTCTGGCATATATCTTACAAATGTTTAGATTATGTTTGTATAAGATCTATTATTATATATTATACAATATCAGACAAATGTTAATATCTATTATTTGTAATAAATATACATATATTTACTCTAAAGAATAGTAGTACTGCGGGTAAGGGTAATTGAACTTCGACCAAGGCCTTTTCTTAATTATTCTTACCTACGACTATTTCTATTATTAATATGCAGAAAATGTTTTATTTATTTCTTTACATTTCAATTAGAAAGAATTCGCGCCAAATTTGGATTGCAAATAATTGATGGCGAATATGCGAATATGCGAATGCTTGCAACTGTTGATAAGTTAAGAAACTCCATTGAGACTTGAGATACTGAGTTGGACTTGGACTTGGGCTCCGGCTCTGACTCTGACTCTGGCTGTGAGTGCGAGTGCGAGTGTGGCCTGAGGCCTTGGCCCTGAACTTGCTTATCAAAGCGGCACAGCTAGCTACTCTTTGTTGTTATTGTTATTGTTTACATAATTACAGTAAAAATTACAGTTGCAAGTTGCAAATTGTTTTTATTTTTTACTTTAATGGCGAATGCGGTTTGAGCAAATCCGAACTGACAATCGAGCCCAGAGTCACAGCCTCCGTCACAGTCCCATTTCCAGTCAGAGACCCAGTCGCAGTCGCAGTCGCAGTGGCAGTCGCATTCTCAGTACCCGTGCAGCTGATCGCTTGAGAGCAATTAAATCCGCTTATCAGTTTAGAGCCGTAGCTTGAATTAGCACCCCACACACCTAGGCGAGCGTCCTCGGTGGCTCCAGCTGCCGCTGCCGCAGCGTCAGCCCCAGTGTAAACATTAGCTTCAGCGCGAAATGTCGATGACGAGTCGAGCGTCGACTGGTTCGAGGTTTGGATTTGGGCTTGGGTATACCGAGTATTATCAAACAGTTTTACAAGCCGCTAACGTTCGAAAATTGTTGCTAATTAGTTGAACCGCGCACGCCGGCGCAGCAGACCTTAAAAGCGCCCCCGATAAGCAGGCGGTACTACGCCAGGGGCGGGAGGGGGAGGCGCTTGCCAGAGGGCACGGGCGCTGCCTGTGTGTGGGTCGAGCGGATGCCCAAGTCTAATATAAGTATATTGTACGATTACTAAACACGTCGTCATACCAGTTGTGTGTCATGCACAACAATAATACGTTTAATACGACTGATGGAAACAGCATTGGAATGGATTCTGGGAAGAGTCGAAGCCAGCGAGAGAATTTTCTCTCTAAGAAAAGTTACAGCTAGACACATAGGAAATTCTTAAAAAGGAAAACAGAACTTAAAAACAGAATTTAAATTATTTTCTATAAAAGGTTTTTAGCTGAAATAAATTTTACTTTTTACCTTTTAAATTTCCAGATTACTTTTCAAATTTTATATTCTAGAATTTATAATAAACTTTTATCTTTAAGTCGACAGCTTTAGTCGACTCTAAATTTAATAAATAAAATTTTAAGTATTATTTATATATATATATTTATATCTACTGTTCACTATTATATATATATTATATTTTATATATATTTTATTATTAAATATTATCAAAATTAAAAACAAAATCTTGGCTGATTCGTCAACTCTTTTAGGGCTATTTCTGGGTTTTACTCTCATAAAGTTAACAGCGCATTGTTAATAGATCAATGGAAATACACTATGTTATCATGATCATAAAAGTTGGTTATGATACGATGAGTTTCTACAGAGTTTTCAAAATAATATGCAACAATGCTGAGCTCAACTAAAAGATACCCTAGGAACAGATACCCTAGGAACAGATACCCTAGGAACAGATACCCTAGGAACAGATACTGATTCCTTTCAGTTGCAATAGATCTTTGAGTGTAACATATATTCCTATAACACTAGAATACCCATTTGAGGTAATATCTTGAATATAGAGTATATAAACAATTGATTTTATGTGAGGACCTATAAAGATTTTTATTGTTTATGTAAATTGACTGATAGACTTTAATTAACCTTCCTCCAAAATAAAAACTTTTCCACACCTAAAGACATCTATTGCTGCTATGCGTACTCGTATCCCAAAGATACAAATGAACTACAATCGAAATCTGTTATCAAATCCATCCAATATTTGCATGAGATACGATACGAAACCCCGTACTCCTATCTAACCCGGAGAAAATACTACAAAAATCTTGACGCTTCAAGCGATTTGTGTGCGCTTTTACGTTAATATTGTTTAATATTGATGTATATGCGTGCGTGCCTACTAAGGGGTGTGCGAGTGTGTGTGCGTGTGTGTGTGTGTGCGTGTGTGTGTGTTGTGTTGTGTTTGCTGGGCTGTTACTATCTCTATCTGTCAGTAACGGCTTTGAATATCTGCGCTCGTAGTCGGACTGTTGTCGTATTCGAGCTGTACTATATGATTCAGAGAGTGGGTACACAAAACAACTCCCACAAGCAGCACCTCCAGCACCACTCCCGCCCCCACCACCACCAGTAGCACCACAATGAGTGGCGCTGTGCTTAGGTTCTGCCCCGGCACCATAGACACTACGCTCGACCGACCGTTCGATGGCGACGACGACGACGACGACGACGACGACGGTGACGACCGAATCACCGCGACAAGCGTTCCATTCCGTTCAATTCGCATTCGTTTGTTGGTTACGGATTGGATCGGATCGGATCGGATCGGTGCTTGTTGTCAATTGTTCGTGGGTTCGTTCTACCGTTTGCTGCGGCTCTTCGAACTTAAAATTCATGTTAATGAATGTTAATTTATACATTTGTAAGAATCTAAAATCTGTTTTCCACGCAAAACAATTATTCGAAAGCGCTGCTCGAACATTTCGAAAAGATTTTTTTTGGATTTTTGGTTTTTTTTTTTGAAATCCTATTTTGAGTGCGCGCAATGGATCCGGACTTTGTGAATAAATACAACCAGGTGCTGCATCGCCTTAACCTCGTGCAGAACTTCGATGGCAGCGATCCCGGAAAGTTGGCGCAGTTCTTACAGAAAATCGAGGCCTTGATGCCAGCGATCAATAACTTCGATGATTACTATAAGGCGCAGCTGATTGGACACATTAAGAACAAATGCACGGACCGGGCCAGGGATGCAGTATTCACACGGCAGATGAGCGCACCAACGGGCAGTGGACACGGCAATGGCCATGGGATTGGGAATGGAAGTGCTCTGATGAAAGCCGAATCATGGCACAAGCTCAAGGAGCAGCTGCTGCACAGCTTTGCGGAAAGAGAGTCCAGCTATGCGTTGATACACAAGATCAGGAGCGCTGTGCTGGACTCCAACATAGAGTTGTACTACCAGAAGTTGGCCAAGTTGAAGCAGCGGCTGATCAATAGGAAGCTGACGCACAACGACACGCTATATTCGCTGGAGGATATCGAAAGGATAACGCTGCAGGTGTTCCGGGATCATCTGCCAGAGCCCACACACTCAATGATTCTGCGACGCAATCCGAAAAGCATGGAGGAGGCCTATCGCTATATCGTGGAGGTACAACAGCAATTCTACACCCAGAGCGGACCACTCGGCGGGGAGCACGGTGCCACCTTTAGCACCAGTCACAAGCAGACATTTGGGGTCGGCATGGGTGGAGTGGGCGGTGGCAATATGGGCTCCGGCGTGGGCTTGGGCCTGGGTATTGGCTCTGTGGGATTGGCCAGCACTGGTTTCTCCTACGGGCGACAGATGTCCGAAAAGGGCTCCGCCAGCTCCCAGAACTATCAGCAGAACAACAAGAGCTACTACAACCAGGCAGCTCCAGCCGTGGGTGCTGGCAAGACCAATCCCATGTTCAAGAGCGTTGGCAATCCCTCCTTCAAGTCCAGCTTCAGCTACAATGGCACCAGCAGCAGCAGCAGCAGCGGTGGTGGTGGTGGGGGTGGTTACTCCAGCAGCAAAATGGATAAGGGCAAGTCTAAGGATGCCAAAGGATTTCAGCAGACGGCTAAAAATGTCAAGGGGAACACCGGCAGCAGCTGGCGCAAGTAAAATGGCGCCCAGCCCTTCTCCTTTAACCCTACTCTTTCTCTCTCTCAAAGATTGGGTTTAGTCATTGGCCAATGAGATAACCTAATGGCATGACCTAATCTCTTTTTGTTGTTACTGTGACTAAGCCCCAGCGGATCAGCGATTGCATTTGCATGCCTCATCTTAATTACAGCCCAGTCTAATACTCTACCCAGGTGGATGCTGGGCCTGATGATTCCATTGATGATGATGATGACGATGTTGTTTATAATGATGATGATAATTATGGTGATTGCAGTCCCGACACTCCGAACCGCTATGGCGCATGTTAATTATTAGATCATAAGTCTCAAGTGTACATACTCGTAATACCCCATCCATCCTCTCCCCCGTCCCATCCCTCAACCCCGCCTAATCTCATCCAAAATCTGTTGTTGCAATGTTTACAATAAAGTGTCAAGTCTAACACCATCTTGGATATATAGCCTAGAGTCTAGGTCACAATCGCACTGGGAATATGGGAATCTTTTGATGGGGTGTATCGAGTATTCAACCCTAGAAGTTTTCCCTGAAGCTTTCTTCTAGAGCTGGTTGCTGGAATCCTCTGCGGAATGGAGCATACTTTCAGGATAATCAATGAAGTCTTCAAGATACTCCTCTACTTGTCTCCTAATCCGCCCTACTTCACGACCTTCCCTACTTATTCTGCTCTGTCAGTGTTCAAGTGGATTCCATCTAGGAAATTCCCAGGATTAACTATCAGTTGGACTATTACCAACTGGACAGTATCTCCTCTATTTATGGCAGAGTATATAGATAGGAAAATAATCAGACTCACCGCTTGGTGACCGCCGGCGCGTGAGGCGGCGGAACTGTTGTCGTAGGTCATATCTGGCGGCGGTGGCTCGTTAATCTCTTGGAGCTTAACGCCACGTGACTTCGCCTTGTCGCTCTGCGTCTTTCCGAAGAGGCCACGCCTCTCGGCCATTTTGATGAGGTACTTCTCATTGAGTTGAGTCAGCGATTTGCGGCGTATGAGGGAGAGGTAGCTGCCCGTGGATTGGTGTTTGATGCAGTTGTCCTGGTTGATGCAGATGTCGGGCACAATGTCCTGGACAAACTCATCGATATCTGGCGTACATATCAGATCGATGCTATCCACACGAGGCAGCGGCGTCGTGGGTGCTGCTGGCTCATTCTGCTTGGAGCTCAGTTCTGCCTGGGATTTGCGCTTATCCTCCGCGGAGAGTTTGTCCTTTTTGCGTGGCGATTCCTTGGACATCGCCGCCGCTGGTATGTTTGCCGCTTCAGCCTCAGCTAGCGCCTCCAGTCGTTTCATTTCCCTATACGCCTGGCGGTGCTTCTCCAGTGCCAGCTGATTGATCACCTTCACCACATGCTCCACCATATCCTCGTTCTCCGTGTTCACAATGGAGTGCGTCTGGTAGAGCACAAACTGCACCTGGGGCCGTGACATGGACATGGTCAGGGTGAGCAGCTGCTCCTCCAGTATGCAGCCCACACGCTGTCTGCCCTCGTCGCTGACCTCCGACTCAGTTAGCACCTCCAGCATGCTCAGATCTCCGCCACGCGAGCAAATCAGATCAATGGGATCCGAAATGGCACTAAAGGAATTGGGCGGCGTGGCAAAGACGCCCACAACTGAGCGGAAGCGATTCGATTCCATGGGAAACGAGGTGAAGGCATCCCCGAAAAGTCTTATGTTGTTCACCTGAACTTAAGGATAAGATTAGCATCATATTAGAAGATAGTTTCCCATGGTCTTACCCCTATAGATTCCATATAGCGACGATAGTCTTTGAGGTTGGCGCCAGCTCCGTAAACATAGAAGTTGTTGACGCGATTCACGGAGTAGAAAAGTGCTGCCAGGTAGGCTGTGGAGCGCGGGGAGTCAATGTGCGTCTGCAGGATGTCACCTAGTGGAGATGAATCATAAATTTGTTATCCTTAGGATGCGGTGAGCAGTAGGTTACCATAAAGCTCGAAGTAATCCATGAGCTTGGACATTATAGCAGGGCCATAGGAGAAGTTTTTATCCTGCAGAGAATAGTTAAGTTACACTGGGATTCCAAGAGTTCTGGACGGGATTAGACGTACCTGCATGATGAAGTAATGCTTGGTCATGAGCACGGACTTTGTAAACTCGCTACGATCCTTGGGTATAACGGAGATGACCAAGGGGCAAATGTTGTCCCACTTGCAGTGCTGCTCCAGCAGCGGCTGCTCATCGTCCGGCCCATGCACTGTAAAGCCCATTTCCGTGAGTATTCTATCTGCCTCAGCCTTGCTCCTGTTTTGATTAAATGCATAGAAGTATTGTTAAGGAGCATCAGGAACAAATACTAGCACCTACCGTACTAGGAACGGATTTATCCAGCCCGTAACAACGGGATTTGCTGCCGCAATGGCCACTTTTTCATTCTGCAGATGGATGGGCAGTAGCTGGGAGAGACGCAGTGCACCAACACCAATCCTCATGCGGGAAATGGAGGCAGCCAGGCGTATGCGATAATCCCAAAGCACCTTCGCCAGTTCTAGACAAGAACAATCGTAATCCAATCTTTGATATGCCAAAGCAAGAACATACCCGTTACCTCCGCGTCCTTGTAGAGGTCTGCCTGCAGTTGATGCTCCTCGGAGTTGCGGTTCCTGAAATGCCGATCATAGAGCTCGAACAGCATCAGCCAGATGCGCTGCTCATCCTCGAGGTACTAGCAAAGGATTAGGAAGTATGTTGTAACTGGTTAAAGAATCTTGGATCCAACTCACTTTCTTGTCCTGCTCCTTCTCGAAAAAGCCGACGTCCGACAAGGCGTTGCACAGCACTGTTTTATCTATTGGAAATGGGAGGTTAATCAGAATCGTAGCTTTAGGAGTCATCTCTGAGATACAAACATCGGAATACATCGTAGATTAGGGAATACGCCAACCTCATCTCGTGCTCGTTTTGAAAGACAACGGAGAGGGGAGGCTTCCGGAGCAGCTTCGCTGCATTGGCAATGGTCGGCAGGTTCCAGCGAGCGCTGGCCTTCAGCCTGATCCTGACCGTGGTGGAATGACAGTACTTGAGCACACGGCTGAGTCGTCCATTGGGACTGACGCAGGGAGAGACGATTTTGGTGATGCGATCAGGATCAAAGAGAGGCTTATCCCGCTTATCGATGTCCTTCAGGGATATGTTGCTATTTCCGGAGTCGTTCACCTGGCGCTGTATCTCGAGCAGCATAAAATACATTTTATCCTGCCAATCCTCATCGCTTGGCAAATAGATTTGTTTGGTCTTCCTCAGCTGCTTGCTGCGCTCCTTAAAGATGGCCGGATAGACGGAAAATATGTCCGCCAAACTAAGGAAGAACAATTGATTCGACATGTTCCGCACGGCTACAGCGAATGGCAGCAACTGCTCTGCTGCTCCTTGCCAGCAGCAGCTGTTGCAGGCTGGCTGGCTGTGTGTCTGTGCCTGTGTCTGGATATGGGTGTATACCCCAGCCAGGTCCCAATCCCAGTCTGAAACCAATCCAATGACAACTGCTGATTTTCATTTACATATTTTGCATTTCCATTTCATTTCGCTCCGTTCGTGCTTAACACCAATTCAATGCTGTGTGCGAATTGGCATCGACTGCCAGCTCCATGCAATACTTATCTATCTCGTTCTGGCCCCCAAAACCTCTGCCCCTGTGCCGTCCTCTCTCTTCTTCCACCTGCAATGGGGCATGCAACATCATGCACGCCATTGCTCACCACAAAGGACAAAGCGTTCAGAGTTCGTTACGTTCCATTTGAACTATAAGTACAGGAGGAAGAGGTAGTCACGGTGTGAGGGGGTAAGCTGGAACGGATCTGGCCGATATCACACTTACCTTTTATTTTTTACGGCCTCAGCACGCGGCCATAAATTCCGCTTTTGCCCATATTAGACGTGCTCGGAAGTTCGCATGATTTGCTCTGATTGGAACTCGTCTCCAATAAATTGCCAAATGTCACAGTCCGACGCCGTTGACAACCGTCTAAACGAATGACTGAGGAGACGGTGGGCAGGGCGGGGAGTAGATTGGGAGTAGTTGTAACCATTCGCAATTCTTTGACGTGTTTGCATTGATTAGGAAACCGCCCCTTTGGGCGCCATTTGATGAATCGCTAGCAATAAGGACCGCACAAATTGAGCTCAAACATTTTTAGTCAGACATCAAATTAGTTGTCGATTATCTAAGGGGGTGGCAGGCGAGAAGGGAGTAGGAAGAAGAGAAAAGGGGGGTTCTCTTGTAGGTGGAGTCACCCGTCTGGTTGCCTATTTGATGGATAGAGTCATTTATATATATTGGCCTAGGTCAAATATCGATTATCGCCGCATGTCTATTGGGTCAGATTGAATTGAATGTCAATTTGATTGGCATTTCTGGGTTGCATGGATTACACTATAGTATATACTATATATAAGTATACTCTCTCTTACTACTACCGAGGAATTCGGATTCGGATTCGGATTCTGAGAATTTGCATTGAGCACGAGCAGAGGCATGTGAACTCAATGATTACTCATGAGGCTAGTGAGTAATCTATAGGTCGATGGTCAGTTCTATTATTATGATAAAAAATCAGTTAACAGCCCCCACATATCTAGCTCGATTAGCGAGTTTGCAAACGAACCTTAAACTATAAAAAATATATACGACTAGTACTCAAATATAATATACACACTCCCTATCTCTGGTTCTATCTATGGTACTCGTACATAGTACATAGTATATGAACTTGAGTTGTCGTACCGTTTGGACGTGCTGCTATCGGACAGTCTTGCAGAAAAAAAGATAATTTAATTATTCTAAGCATTAGGAAGCCCAACCTGAGCAAGTTATCAGAACTATACGTCAAAGATAACTCAAGTATCATAATTAATTTTCTATTTCTTGTATTTATTTTTCTGTTTTCTGTATTATATTTTGTATTTTTTGCTGTAAGCTACCCCAGCTTACGGACTGGTTATCGTGTCTTCTCCAAATCCTCCGTCATAAATAAATTCTATTTGTTTTGGTTTTTTTTTTTTTTATTAAGAAGCATATTTATTATATATAAGATGTATGTAATACAATAATATTTTTGTCTGTCCGGTTGGTTGGTTTTTCTTGCTTTTCTTTTTTCTTTTATCCATTTTATATAATTCATATAAAACACTGAGCAGCTACAATACAAATATTGTGATAAAAACTTACAACATAACCTTTAATACATAAAAATACTTGCATAGTCTACAAATCGTATCGTTTATCGGAGATTTCATCAACATTTATCGGCCGTTTCTTTAGCGTCTTCATCCTTTTCTTTTCTTTTCTACTTCAACTTCAACTGTTTTATCTCTCTTACAGATCGGCTCCTGCTGCTGCTCTTGCTCTTCTCCTTCTTTTTCATCATCTTCCTCTTCATTCATTCATCTCCTAATTTGTTTCTTTTTTATTTCTCGCCTCATTGCACGCCGTATTTGGAGATTGTTGTTGTTTCGGTTGGTTTCTTTTGGTTTTCCGTGTTCGTGTTGTTGTTGTTCTTTTTCTTTTTCTATTCTTTTACCCTATTAAAAAATTGTTTCGTTCTTTTTCTCTCTCTTTTCACATTTTGATTCAAGTTTGATTTTTTTCTTTTTCAGTTTCTTCTATGCAAAATTCTTGCACGAGGCGTTTGGCGGGTGTAGAATGGTAGAACGTAGAAATTGCGTGCAGTTCGGGCTGGGACAGCGGAGAAAAACACAAAAAGGAACAGAAAGAAATAACCAAACAAAACAAAAAAGATAACAAATGGAAAAACAAAATGGCTGGGAGGGAGGGGGAGTTCGAGTTGCCTCCTTGTGGGAAATTTGCCAATAATTTTGCATGAGTCTCGTTCTTTTTCCTTCTCTCATTCTCGCAAGATTTATCTAATACGTTTTGATGTTTTTTTTTCTTTCTTTTTTTTTTTGTTATTTGTAGCGTTAATTACAATAGAAATAATGTATATATATTTTTTTTGTAGTTTTTCTTTTCTTTTTTTCTTTTGTATAATATTTGCATAATTAAAATTAAATATTTATTTGTATAAAACATAAAAAAAAGTCGGGACATATAAAATTCGAAAGCGTTCTCTTAAATTTTGTTCGTTTTTGTTCTTTTTTAGTACCAAAAATATATGTATAAAAAAAAAAAAAAAATTTTACTACAAAAATTTATATAAAATTTCATTCTTTAAAGGGTTTTTGTGCCGAGTATTTTTTGTTCTTTTTTGGTTCGAATTTCATTTTTGAAAACAATACACATAAAGCAATGATGGGCAAAAGAGAAAGCCCAAAAAAAATTAAAGAAAAAAAAATAAAATGATAAGAAACAATATTTAAAAAAAAAAAAAAACAAAGAGTTTAACATACAATTTTCAAGTTTTCGTGTTTTGTTTTCTTGTTGTTTGCTTTTTTTTATACACATCTCATTTATGATAGGGGCGTATATAATGTATGTATATATATATTTATATATATATAATTATAAGTAATAAATTTTTTAATATTTTTATTTAATTATTTGCACACATGAATAAAAAAAATTACTATTTGCAATCATATATATATAAAAAATAAACTTAATTATCAGCAGCGGTCCCTCAACGTCCACCTTGTCACATCCTAAGCATCACCTACTACATACGAGTATGTATGTGTATATGTATACCACATCATATCGTATCATATCATATCATATCATATATATATCCGCCGCCTCATCATCGTATTTCCCACAATTTTTGTTTTTTGTATTTTTTTTATATTTTTTTACTTTAAGCTTAATAAATTTTGGAAGAGTAAACAATACCATCGAGTTGCTGCATTATGCAATATGTCTGCGCAAGTGTGTTTGTGTATGTGTGTGTATATGTGTGTCAATGTGTGTGTATGTGTGTATACATGGCTGAGTGTCCAGTGAGTGATTGAGTCAATGAATTGAGTGAGTGATTTGGGTGTGTGTCGCTGTAGTATGAACCGTGTGTGTTGCTGCGGTATGTCTATATATATTTGTGTGTGTGTTTGTTTGTTTTTCTGTGTGGTGTGAATGTATGTATGTATATAGATCGATCGATTTAATGGAAACTAATGGTTAATGCGTACTGTAATGCTGTTCTACACCTTTTTCATCCTCACCCTTTTCTCTTGTTCTCGCTCTTTCTCTGTCTCACTTTGAGTTACTTTTCATTCGAGTTCTTTAACTAATTTTTTATAATTATTTCATTTCATCTTTTTTGTTTGCTTTGTTATGCATCTTCTTCGTCCTTGCTCCTTTCTTCTTCCATTGCCTTCACTTATACGTATAAACTTTTATAATTTTATACTAAATGTTTTTACCATTTTTTTTATATATTTTTTTTTTGTATTTTTTCTTTTTTCCTTTTACTTTGTATATATATAAAAAAAAGATGTCCAAAGTTTTACGTTACGTTATTGTATACAGTGAGTCAAAAAAGTATTGGCACACTCACTGTTTTTGAAGAAATGTGTAGTTTAGTACCAATTAACTGCTTTTTAAAAACAAAATATTGATGTAGTAGGTATTATTAGCTTATTTTAAATACAATGCATCAACAAATTTCCCGTTACCTGCAAGGGAAAAGGAGATACAATGCAAAGAAAAAAAATGTGCCTAAAACACATCAAAAAAGTATTGGCACACTTAATGTGTATGGCAGATTTTCGCTAACCTAACGGTAATCTTTGAAGTTTCTGTTGTTTATACCGTTACTATATGCATAGCTATTGCGTAATAGTGCATTTCAAGTTAGTATTGATCTTCACTTTGTTACATTATGAGCAAAATGGGTAAAGGAGCAGAAATCTCACTAGATGTCCGAAAATTGATTAGTAGCCTTCATGTCCAGCAAAAATCTTATCGAGAAATTGGCAGTATAGTGCAGAGGTCCTATTCCAGTGTCCGAAACATTATTAAGCACTATATAAACACCGGAAAACTTGAAAAAGAGAGCAGATCTGGAAGACCGAAAATATTTACACCACGCCAGGAGCGAATTGTAGTTGCTGCAGTAGCTAAAAATCCAAAAATTTCTGCTGTCAAGTTGTGTAATGAAATGCAGAAAAGTTTCCGCCAAAAATTTCACCCACAAACACTGAGAAATTCACTATACAGAGCAGGTTTTCATGGACGAGTGGCTCGACGTAAACCCTTAATTTCGAAGGTTAACCAAAAAAAGAGGTTAGAGTTTGCCAAACGCCACGTAAATAAGCCGGAATCTTTTTGGAATAATATTATATTTAGTGACGAGTCAAAATATAATCTTTTTGGCTCAGATGGGTCCCAGAAAGTTTGGCGAAAACCAAACAAAGAGCTGCAACATAATAATATTATACGGACAGTAAAACACGGCGGCGGTAATGTTATGGTTTGGGGGTGTTTCGCGGCATCTGGAGTTGGTAATCTTGAGTTCATTGATTACAGAATGGATAAAAGAGCGTACATGGACATTCTAAAAGAAAACTTGGCTCCAAGTGTCCGGAAATTGGGATTAAATGGGCAGCAGTGGCAGTTTCAACAGGATAACGATCCTAAACACTCATCGTATCTTGTCCAGGAATGGCTTATTTACAACTGCAAACAATTAAAAACACCACCACAATCCCCAGACATAAATCCCATTGAGCATATTTGGTATCTGTTGGAGAAAAAAATTCGAAAGCACCATATTTCATCAAAAGATTCCTTAAAGGTAGCTTTACGCACAGAATGGGAAAAAATATCACCAAGGAGAACGGCTAGGTTAATAAAAAGTATGCCCAGGCGCTTAAAAGCGATTATTAAAGCAAAAGGAGGCTCAACAAAATGTTAAACATTAATAATCGGCTAAATACTATTAGTTTTGAACAAGTGTGCCAATACTTTTTTGACGTGAAAATCGTGCTGTTTTTAGTTTTTTTTATCTTACACCTTAACCAAAAATGAAATATAATTTTTTTTTGTATATAATATAATATAAAATGTTCCTTATTAATAATTGTGTTTTTACTTTTGCTGTATGTTGAGTGGGCCAAAGATAACACATGATAAACTTTTAAAACAGAGGTGTGCCAATACTTTTTTGACTCACTGTATACGTTTTTTGTTTTCTTTTTTGAGTGGATCGTTCTTTTTTCTTAACTTTTTTTTGTTTTGATTTTTTTTTGTTTGTTTTTGTTTATCTGCCTGTCTGCGTTACAGTTGTCCTATGTTTTAAATGATTTCCTTTCGAATGTTTATATATGTGAGCGCATTGCGCTTTGCAGCGCCATACCATACATATATATATATATATAATTGTAATATATATATATATATATATATATAAAGATATATATACATATAGTATATATATATATATGGATATAGTATTAGTATCGTACTATTTATGTATATATATATATATATATATATATATAAATATGTGTGTGGGCTGTTGCATTTCCATCCTTTCTCTTCCTTTTTCATAGATATATATATATATGTTATATATATAATATATATATATATATATATTTGACGACGCTTTACTTGGTCTCTTCCTTCTCCTTGTTCTCCTCGGTCGATTCCTTCTCGTTCGACTGTTGAAATCGAAATATAAGTTATAGGAGGATTTTTTTTATAGGGATCTCATTAGGTTACTTACCTTGTCCTTCTCCAGCTCCTTCTCGATCTTGTCACCGTCAGCGCCCTCTTGCTCATTTGATTTCTCTTGCTCGCCACCTTCCTTGCCCTCCTTGGTCTCAGGCCTGAAGGTAGTTAAGTGAGATTAATTAGTGGGTTGAATATAAGTTGGAGCGTAGGATCTTGAAATAGGTTTTAACTTACTCTGGCTTGGGAATGTGTGCATTGAGATCCAGTTTTGTGCAAATCTCATCCCAGTCGGGGAAGCACTTGTCCTTCATGCGCGAAACGTGTCCAATCAAATTGGGGCACTTCTCGGTCATATAATCGCGCAATGGATACGCAATATCCTTGGACAGATAATGCAGCTGCGAGAGCACCGCAAATGCAACCACATCAAGGGTGGTTGGCTCATCGCCAAAGAAGAATGGCTTGCAATCAAGCATCTCGCTGAGCACCTTCAGATCATTCTTGCCAAACTCCTCGATCTCCTCGGCGCTGTGCACACCAATGCCATGTGCCTTTAGCTTTTTCGTACCCTGGAACCACTTGTTGTGTTGAATTATGGGTTGCCAAAGTTTGTGTTGTATTTTGGTTTGGTTTGGTTGGGTTTGGTTAAGGGTAAACAAAATGCAGAGGATGCAGAGGTACACGTAACGGGAGTGTTTGTTAGGAGTAGTTACACATACACACACAGTTAGCAGGAAGTTGGTAGTAGAAAACCATCAAAATAAAACATAAAAATACAAAAAACGAAAAAAAAAGAGAAAAAACACCATGCAAGAGTTAGTGAAAATGATGGATTTGTTTTTAACTGCGTTTATGCCATTTTCGAATCGGATCAGATCAGTTCAAATACGGCGCCACTAGTTCAGTTCATGAAATGTTGAAGTGCTGCCAGCTTAACTTAAGTTTCTCATCGTTTTTTTTTCAACTGTCTGGCATCTCTTTTGCTTTGTGGGAACTTTTAAACTTTTGCAAAATGTGCAAATTCCATGGCATAAACGCAGTAATTGTTATTAATGTTGTTGTTGTTTCTGTTTTTGTTGCTGTTGTATGTTCGAGTAGTTTTCATTTCTTGGGTATTTGTATATTTATATATTTTTTGAATTGGGTTATATGAGCTCTACGTGGAACATAAACAAAGGGGGTGCAAGGCACAGAACCAATTCTGTTTATGTCCATATGAAACTAAACTAAACTATGTTTATTTAATGGTCGGTGCTTTGGGTCGGGTTCTGTTTCTGATTCTGAGTTTGAGTCTGGTTGATTTTAGTGTATTTGTGTTTGTATTCTGTGTTATTTAGGTGGTACATATTGGTAGTGGTAGTAGTAGGAATATTAGGTAGTAGAAGTAGTAGTTTTAGGTGCAACATAATACCCCAAAACGAATTCAATATGTTTTGTTTCGTTTCATGTATCTTTTTCAATACGTAGGAGTTTCAATGTTTATTTACACTAGCCAGAATGCCAGAGTTATTAGAAATGTGGCCGGAAAAGTCGACTCGAGTTCCCATAAACAATTGGCTGGAAAGAAGTGCCGATCAATCAGTTCATGGGAACCGGACGATGCAATCACCGATTTCTACTGATGTCTACTGATATCTACCGTTTTCTACCGGATACTACCGTATATATATATATATTTTTTTTTACTACGTGTGATTCCAAGTATAGGAAATTACCTTGCGACCAAATGTTATCTTAAAGAAGAAATTCAAAATGGAGTTGGGCAGACGTAGACCCAATGCATGCTGCAAATTGACTTTGTATCCCTTGAGTACGTTGTCCGGATACTTGGCACGCCAATAGAAAATGATCCAAATCAAATGATTCTCCAACATGGCAATCGTGGCATAGGAGACATTGCGCTGCTCAGCAGTTAACCCAGCATCCAGATTCTTGTCATACTTGGCCGATAACTCCTTGATGATGATAGCCGAATCTGCAATTTCCTCGCCATTTAATTCAATGAAAGGCAATTGACCCTTCTTGGAACGGAAACGCATCTTATGATCGACATTCTGTAAAATACAAATATAAATACAAATTATTAACCGATGAGTAAGCCAATGTAAGGATGAATGAGTAATGGGTGGTTGAGGCGTGGCTGCGGCTTTCTGTTGTTGATATTGTTAATATTCCTCAATAAATTCCATATCATGGATATATATATATAAACATAATGAGTATGTGTATATATGTACGTGTGTACATGTATGACTAATGTGCATGAAATGTAGTTCAATCTTCTCCCACGCGACTAATCGCCAGGCCGCTAGATGGCGCTCATGACATACATAGGCTTATATATTTACATATGCATTTACACACTGTAAATATATACATACATATATATATATATATACACGAAAGTACAAACTCTTGTATATAAGAGAGATGCTGGCAAACAACCACTATGAAAAGCTGTACCGAAAAAGCAACCAACACCCAACTACCCCCACTGTGTGTTTACTCATACATACACACTAACATGCTCGCTGCTTGTAAAATTACACACACGAACGCACACGAGAAGGAAAACTTCCAATTGCCGCTATTTGAATTTGGCATATTCCAGTGCCGCCTGCCTGCCTTCCAGTGTGCACACCCCACATAATTACATACACACATATACGTATAGTCGTATGCACGCATACATACATGTACTTCTGTCCCGTTAACCGTTACAAAAAAAGTGACAGTTATGTCCGGCATATTTAGTATGCATATAATTCCTAATTAGAAATTGTCCACAACAAAAGCGGACAGTCATCATATCGGGGCGTCGCATATTTTATGCTTTGGCGCGGAAGGGCATATACAGGCGGCACAGGGTGTGGTTGCAAACACGCACACACACCCAAAGAGATACATCAAGAGAGGCATAAAGAGAGCCAGAGGGAGAAAGAGAGAGAAAGAGATTTTATGCTTTCCAACAGCATCGTTGCTGTCCAGGCTAAAAAGGGTGGAGTCGTCGACGTCGTCGTCGCCGCCGCCGCCACATTTAATTCAATGATCCACAAAAAGGCTGCTTCAAAATGGAAGAAGAGGACTCCACCAACGCAAAATTGTCGCCGGACAAACAACAGCAGCAGCAGAAGCGACAGCGGCTGCGAAGCCGGCGACGCATTGTCGCTACACAATGCAAATGTTTATTTTTTATTAAATCATTATGCCAATTAAGCGGCGGCGGCACGGCTCAATTTTGGCGCAGTGTAGAGTTTTGCATTGGCAACAATTGGATGCATGTTAAAGACACGACAAAAGAGAAGAACAAGAATAGGAACAAGAACGAACGAACAACATCAAGCAAACACGCCATGCAATTATGCAGCGTCTGCGTGTGTAAGTGAGAGTTTGTGTCTGTGTGTGAGTGGAAATCCACACCCTGTCAAAAGCAAAGAGAGGAGTTTTAACAGGCAGCGAGCGAGCGAGCGTCCGGAGCGAGTGAGTGAGCAACAACAAAGGCAGTGACTGTCGCACAGCCGTTGCATATTCCATATGTATGGACAGCCTTTGTTTTAACGCAAATATGCGGCTATTAATTAAAATAAAAACAAAAACAAAAAAAAAAACCTGAATATAAAGTAAAACAAAAGCAACGCTCAACGTTTGACTGCATTTGTCGCTAGCATTTGAAACAAGAACAAATAAAAAAGAAAGAAAAAAAATGCAAAACTCCACTTCCCTGACACACATGTACGTACAGTTGCATGCCTTTTGTGTGGACAGGGTTGCCAGACCGTGTCACAATTTTATGCTGGCAAAATGAAACTACCGCGCGCCAACATTTGAATTATTCAAAATTAAGTCGTCGTCAAAAATGTATTTGACGTTTACTGTTTTGCTTTTGCGCCGCACTTTATACAAATGAAATGAATTGAAATGAAAATTTATGCACACACAACGCAGCTTGCCTTTATTTGTAATGCATATATTGAAAAAGTGAATTAATTGCACAATATACATGCATAAATACGAATGGCAGTCACTTTGGTATGCCAACTATGCGGGCGGCAGCCTCGCCTATAAGTTGAATGTAGTTGTTGTTGTTGAGACTGCTGCTGTTGTTAATGGTTTCGACACGCTTGCTACGCTTGTGGTGTGAAAAAATATGCGTTTGGTTTATCACCCAGGCCCCAGGAACAGAATCTCTTGTTTATTTTGGGCAAGGCATCTAAATGTGCGCCTGCCTGATAATGTATACAAAATGCAGCAATGCGTTTATAACAACAACAACAGCAGCAGCAGAAGCAGCACTGAACAGTCATCAAGCGGGGGGTAGGGTAGGGAGGGGCAAGAACAGGACCAGGAGTGGGGGATACAACTCGTTTGTTTGGAACGCACCCTCCACTCGCTGGGTGTTGGTGTTGTGATTAATGTAAATGTCAAAGGTCCGTTCTTTCAGTTCCCATGGCCGTGCCCGTGCCCGTTCGTGTTCCCATTAGTGTTCCCTTAGCGGCAGCTGCACCAAGCAGCGAAGTTTATTGAACCCCCTTAAACTCAGCTCAAAGCTCAAAACTGCTGTTATCACAAAGCGGAACAAAATGGAAAGTGTGCGGTGAGTGTTCAACATAAAAAAATACATAAAATTCAAACTGCAGGCGGCTTGACGAACTGTCAATCATAATTGCTGCCCGCTGCTTTCTTTACTAGGCCCAGTGAAATGCAATTGCAGACAATCAATCAATAAGCTAGAGTAGCACTACCAGCAGTAGTAGCATATGGCAGTGGCAGCCGGCAATGCAATAGCTGCTGGTTTATTATCAGCTTTTTGTGGCATTCTCATCTCTTAAGTCGCACAACTTGAGCATCAATTAACATTCTTAGCTTCCCCTCCCCAACTAATGCGATTGCTCTCTCCCACTCTCTTGCTGTCTCTGTCTGTTCTCTGTTCTCGCAGTCTTATAGAATGGCATTTTCATTAACCAATGTAATTAATAAGATTAAAACAACAATTGCGTCGCCGTCGTCGTTGTTTGTGCGGGTGCCGCCGGCCGCACCCATTTCTGTCTCAACCCACCCCACCGGTCCCTTCTCCCCCTGCCACCTAAAAAAAAAATATGAAAAATATGCAAACCGCATCGCGCGCGCGCCTTAAGCTTTAAACTTTTGGAGCGTCGCAAGCGTTGAAAGTGGACAGTGACGGGCATTTGTCCAGCAGCTACTTAAAGATAAGGCGCGGCGGTGGCTGCGACTGCGACTGCTGCGAGTGAGAGCGACTTCAGACAGAACAGAAAACTAAGTAATAAGAGTGTAAGGATGGGGGGATAAGGAGAAGGAGGAGGAGGGAGACCAACAACTGCAACAACAATTTTTATTAAAAGCAATTACAAAACGGGCACAAACGGGGCTTGGAATTTGTGCAAAGCAGAAGGCAGACACTGAAAAAAAAAACCTAAATGAAGCAGAGCTGCAGCAGCAGCTGCAGCAACAAAGACAAAGAGCAAAGCATTAAAATGGGAGCCGCTGCCGAGAAGTGGAAAGAAAGAGCGAGTGAGAGAGTGCCAAGTGCAAAATTTGAAGCACAACTTTAGAGTTGGGGCAGGGTGAGAAGGGAGTATGGTGTATAAGCACAACTTATGAGAGAGCGGCGAGACGATGACAACGAAACGGCAGCTAGGCAGAGACCAGGCCAGCGCAACGCAGCGGCGTCGGCGCACACACAAATTTTATGTATACGCTGTTTCATGTAGACGCACACACACACACGAACACATACATACACATATACACATGAGCAGACAGGAATAAAATCCAGCAGCAGCAACAACAAAACGCCTTGCCTGGCCTGGCTCGCTACAGGTTCAAATACGAGTACACACACCAATACAACCACGCATTGGAAGTCTGCCTGTATATTTGTATGTATGCCAGTGTGTGTGTGCCGGGATAGAAAGAAAAGGCAATGCTAAATGTATCCCTTTTCAATGCACGATGGCCCATAGGGCGCGGTGCGCGGGCAGGTCACAGGCTTAGCACACAATCATGGCGGTTTTGATGTCTGTGTGTGTGTGTGTAGAAAAAATCTCTACCGCAAAATACATATGTATATGTGCATGTATGCTAGGGAGAAAAAATATGAAAACCCAACAGGGAAATGGGAAATCATATAAAAATTTAAATATGTTGAGCCAGAGATATGAACACATTTATTGTATGCTGGAAAATTGTATGTATGGAAAATTTACCTCGTACTTGAGTCCCACCAGACGCAGCCAAGTCTCCACTTTCAAGCAATATGGTGAGAGCGACGGTAACAGGGGGGTGCGCGAAAACTGATACAGATAAATAATGTCCTTCTCAAAGTTGGTCTTGTGCACATTGAATTTTTGTGCTGGCGCTTCTGATTTAGCAGGCGCAGCGGCGACTTCTCCACCATCTTTCTTTGCATCGGCTGCTCCATCAGCAGCGGCTGACGTCGCCTTTGCATCCTCTTTGTTGTTGTCTTGGGCGTTGTTAGCGGCAGCGTTCTCAGCTACTGCAGCGGCAACAGCGACAGGCTCGGCAGCAGGTTTTTCCGCCTGCTCAGTAGCAGCATTTTCTGTGGTCGCTGCTGCTGCAACGGCTGGCGTTTCCTCAGCGGGTATTTGAGCTACTTCAGTTGCCATTTTATTTTTTTTAATTTTCTTTTGCTTTTATTTAAAGTTGCGCTTTCTTTCAGATTCTTCACACTTTTCCTTGTTCAAATGCACGCACACACACACATAAACGGATACGGGGCACGAGCACACAGTAAGAGAGACGAAGTCACAATCGCAGTCGCAGAGTCACCACCACTACAGTTTCAAAAAATGCACCACACAAATTGCGCAGAGTTATAAGGTACCGCACCAACCAGTCGCAACCGCTCACAAAACAAAACTGAACGGTACATTTCCATTTCAATATTTTCCAGCCATGGCAACATTCAAAGCAGGGTTGCTGTTCAAATATTATCGATTTACTGCTCTTAACGAAAGAACCTGCGCTCCTCATTGGACGAAATTTACTCCACACGAGTAGTTTTATTATACAGCACATTTTACAGCACTAGCTAGTCATTTTCACAAACAAAGCGCGTCAAGTGCGACGTTTGCTTACTAAATTTCTTTAAAAATAAACCTATTAGCGAAACTCAACAAAAGTATATATAATGGGTGCTGTATTGGGCCTTTGTTCTGCGGCTCAGGTGCGTACCTTTTTAGTGAATTACCTGGCCTAATAATAAACAAAAACATATTGCGCATATGGCAACTGCAATAAAAATCGATTCTCAGTGCTGTCAGCTTTGGCTATAAAAAAGTTAAAAAGAAAATAGCTATACCAAAATGTAATCAATTTTTCTGTTTACAGTGCGCTCTGTGCTGCACAGGCACTGCAGCCTCCATGTGCTGCTCCGCTTGTCCCACCTGTAAAAACTCCTCCTCATCGAGATTTATGTATGCCTTCATGTTGCTGATTGGCACTGTATTGGGCGCCATTGCCCTCTCCCCTGGCTTACAGGACACGCTCAAGAAGTTACCGTTTTGCATCAACTCCACGTCCACGTACAGCTCCAAAGCTGTTGATACATTTTCAGGCGGGTCACTCCAAGTGGATTGTGAGTACGCTCTGGGCTATATGGCTGTGTACCGTCTCTGCTTTGGCCTTGCCTGTTTCTTCACTCTCATGGCTTTGATTATGCTTGGCGTTAAGAGTTCCCGTGATCCGCGTTCGCACATCCAAAATGAATTCTGGCCTTTGAAATTCCTCATATGCTTTGCTGCATCACTTGGTGCCATCTTCATACCGGATACATCTTTTGGGCCCGCCATGATGTGGGTGGGTCTTGTCGGCGGCTTGGCATTCATACTGGTCCAATTGATCATCATTGTGGATTTCGCGCACAACGTTGCTGAGAATTGGATTGGTAAGTTTCCTTTAATCCGAGCGGTATTATGATTATATTTATACTTCATTATTTTACAGAGAATGCGGAGAACAATCGCGGATATTATTATGCTCTGGCTGGTGTAACTCTAGTCGGTTATGTTGTCTCTCTCGCTGGGGTTGTCTTGCTCTACATTTATTTCACCACGGTATGTAACATATTGTTGTCATCCGATTTATTATATATTTATATTGCTTTCCCTTTCTTTAGTCCTCTGGTTGCGGCATCAATAAGTTCTTCATTTCGATCAATCTTATCTTCTGCCTGATTATCAGCGTTTTGTCTGTTCAGCCTGCGGTCCAGGAGCGCTTGCCCCACTCTGGACTTCTGCAGAGCTCGCTCGTGACGCTCTATACCATTTACTTGACCTGGTCCGCTGTGGCCAACAATCCGGGTAAGCTGTGAAAATCTGCGCTACTCTAATTCATGTTTAACCTTATATTCTGTCTCTCTTTTCGTGTGTTTCTGTCACTCTCTGTATTGCTGTCTCTGTCTACTCTATGCAGAAAAGAGCTGCAATCCTGGCATGTTTGGCATAATGGATGGCATATCCAATTCAACCACAACCATGGCACCGCCCACACCCCACTCCAAAGTAACCTTTGATACGACCAACATAATTGGACTTGTCGTCTGGCTGTTCTGCATCCTGTATAACTGCATCAGCTCTGCCGTCGAGGTGTCCAAGATTAATAACGACAACAGCGAGAAGCGTGGTATGCATCAATGGCTTGTTTCCATCAATTGTCATGCACATTGCACAGTTTCACGGTTCCAGAGTTCCACATTGTCCCCGTCCAAACACACATCCTCCTTTTCATTTAACGCTGTACACATCTGGCTAACTACTAACACTCTCTCTGCTTTAATTTTGCGTTCTATTTATTAACTGCACTGACCTTTATATTTGGTTACTGGAACGAAACTGTGTACAATTTGCCTCGACACCCATCTAAACTCTAGTTTTAACAGAAGCTCTATCAGACACAGAGACGGGCCATGCCGAGGATGGCAAGTCGGCCACCGACAATGAGGCTGGTGGCGTCAGCTACAACTGGACAGCATTCCATACCGTTCTCGTTTGCGGTAAGTTTTAAATAATTATAAATATATCGATCGCTCGTAATTGATTAGAAATATCGAATATGTTCAACTATCCAAATAAGATTGGGAGTTGGAGCTAGAAAGGAATCACATGGTAGCTGAAAAGAAGGTTCATTCCATCCACAATTTACTGGGCAATCGTTTCATATTTAATAAGTAATCGGATAGAGGATTAGATCCCAGTTTAAAGTAAAGTCTGACTTATTGGACTAAGGACATAGCAGTTATTCCTGTAAGCTTCTGATTGGAACGAAATTTTTATTTACTTTCCTTTCTGAGACTTGTTAGCACCCACGATTGGACTTGGAAAGAGTAACCAAAACATTTGGGAATACTATTTATAGAAACCTTTTTTAACTATTCATAGATCTATGTATAAGATAAGCTAAGGTCTATGCTATGATACTATGAGAGACCAAGAAACCAGGTTAGCATCCATGATGCCAATACCAAAGACTTAGACGCTAGTTCAGACTATATAGTTTATGGGAAAGGATTGTTAGGATGTATAAATGATTTGATGTGATTTATCAATGAGGATTATTCTAAATCTTGGGAAGATTTGATAAGCTCTTTCAGTCTCACTTACGCCCAATTGAAATCCTTTAGTTTATCCGTAATAATATTTATTTATTTTCTTAAATCTTCTTACAGCTTCCTTGTATGTGATGATGACCCTGACTAATTGGTACAAGCCCAACTCGGATATACAGCTGGTCAATGGCAACGAAGCTTCCATGTGGGTCAAGATAATATCTAGCTGGATGGGAGTCTTCATCTACGGCTGGAGCCTGGTGGCACCCATTGTGCTCACCAATCGCGACTTTAGCTAAGCAGCTAGTATAATATCAAAAATTATATACACATACGTATAACTATAACTATATATAACCACATATGTATCCATGGTTATATTTTAATCAATTTATTAATAATATTATTATATAAAAGTAGGCGTGGCTTAGATGCAGCCGGATTAAAAGCCAAATGATAGTAGAAAGACGAAATATAATGGAGCGGTGCTTAAGTGAATGTTTGCCATGATTCAAATTTGTTTATTACCGTAACTTATTCTCAATACCAATACGCGTATACATACATACACTACATATATAACAAGGAACAATTTAAGTTTATTAACTATATAAATACATAAATATGTAAACCATATATATATATATACATATGATCTACTATGATCTATCGTGTATTTACTCTAATTAAATAAAATTTAGTCAGAGTTCATGCTGCTCCAGTGTGGGCTGCTTTTTATTACATTCCTCCAGACGCTGCAGCACAACAGTTTTACCCAGAATCTCCATCATTTCGGCCACGCCAGGCCCTTCCTGGAGGCCACTCAATGCGCTGCGGAGCGTTTTCATTAGCGCTGGAAATTTGAGATCCTTGGATTTGGCATAGTTTTTAAGCGTGTCATTTATTTGATCCCTTTTAAAGTTACTCAAAGCATCTAAATGCTTCAGTAACTCCTCTAGTTGTGCTCCAGTTAAATCCTTTAGCACATAATTGTTGGGTTTAACCCACAGGAAGCTCAATTTGCTGCTGGTCAACTCCTGAGTCAGCGACAAGCGCTGCGCCGCCCAGCTCAGGACTTTCACAATATGCGATTCGTCCAGGTCCAGATTGGAGCTGAAATATGAGTTAGGAACTTTTAAGATTGATTTTGATAGATTCATTTAGGGACTTACTGCTCCGGAAATGCTTGCTTGACCAGCTGCTGTACATGGGCAACCAGCTGCTGACGCGTTTGCTGCTCATTTAGACGCTCCTTGATCTCCATACGATTGTAGTCGTCCAGGAGTTCTGAGTTCAGTCGACTGGGATGCGAATTCACCTGTTCCAAGTGGAACTGCTGGGCCAGTTGGGTAACCGAATGAAACTGCGGCTTGGCGTTGGGCCTATGCTCAAAGCCACCGCCGGCAGAGACGATGTAGTTGAGCAAAGCCGTGGGAAAGTAGCCACGTTCCCGGAACTGTTGTATGCCAATGTCACCCTGGCGTTTGCTCAGTTTGGTGCCGTCCGCGTTCACCAACAGTGGCAAATGACCATATTTTGGTGGCCGCCAACCAAACGCTCTACGGAATGTAAATTTTTATAATATTCTCTTGGTTTTTAGGTTGGATACTGACTTGTAGAGCAGCAGATGCTTTGTAGTTGAGATTTGCCATTCGACGCCACGAAGAACATGCGTTATGTCCATTAGATGATCGTCCACGACATTGGCTAGATGGTAGGTAGGGAATTGGTCGCTTTTCATGATGACCGGATCGCCTTCGGTGTCGCTGACATTATGCTGAACGCTGCCATAGATAAGATCCTGCCAAGGCTCCTCGTGCTCAGTCAACTTGAAGCGTATGCAGTGCGGCGTGCCATTGGCCAGCAGCGGTTCAAGCTGTTCCTCAGTCAGATGGCGACACTTGTTATCGTAGCGTGGAACTTGACGTGTACGCACTGCTTCCTTGCGTAACAGATCCAGGCGACGTTCTGTGCAGAAGCAGCGATAGGCGTTGCCATTCTGAAGCAGCCGTTCAATGGCCTCGCTTTAAGGAAAGTAGTAGTTTTTGATAAAAGTCTTTGGATGGTATGTATGAATGTGTTACCCACCTGTACAGATGCGTGCGATCGCTCTGGATGTAGGGTCCATAGTCGCCTCCAAAGCCTGGACCCTCATCGATTTCTATGCCTGCCCACAGCAAATCCTCGATGAGCCTCTCGGTGGCGCCTGGCACCAGCCTTGTCTGATCCGTGTCCTCGATGCGTAACAGGAATTTGCCACCGGAACGCCTTGCAAAGAGATAATTGTAGAGCGCTGTACGCAGGCCGCCAAGATGTAAGTGGCCGGTAGGACTAGGAGCGAAACGTACGCGGACGTCATTGTGGCAGTGTCTTTGTGTGGCTTGGAGGCACTGTCTCAATATTATTGCGCGTTTTATGATTAACATATTCAGTCAAAAGAATGCAAAAAACAGTTTACTTCTTAACTTTGTTTACATTTGTCGCTTTTTCAAGCTTTGTCACGGTCTGGCAACGCCAAATGATGTAAGCATACTACACATTAGAAGCACCATTATGAAATAATTACATGTAATCAAAAACTTTTTGCTGTGATACCTTATTAAGTAACTTAGAATTAAATTTTTAATTACTTTTAATTACATATATAAGACTACAACTATATTTTTTATTTTATGGCACCACTTTAAGTATGAATTGAAATTAAGTTGGTTTTAACAGCTGCTTAACAGCTGACAGTGCTACCAGATCTCAGACAAGTACCACGCATGCATTTCTCCTTCCCTTTTTAGCAACGATTTCGCATAGCGTGCAACAAAAAGTTAGTAAAACGCAAGCAAAATGGTTGGAACAACTTTAAGCGTTGAGGAAAAGAAAGAGCTCATCACGCGTAACCTCCAGGAGACGCTGGGCGATGATAAGCTGAGCAAAATATTGCCGGAACGCGACTTGAAGATCTATTGGGGCACAGCAACAACAGGCAAGCCGCATGTTGCCTACTTTGTGCCCATGTCCAAGATCGCTGATTTCCTCAAGGCTGGCTGTGAAGTGACCATTCTGTTTGCCGATTTGCATGCTTACCTGGACAACATGAAGGCTCCTTGGACGCTACTCCAGCTGCGTGTACAGTACTATGAGCAGGTTATCAAGGCGATGCTCAGTTCCATTGGCGTACCACTAGATAAGCTGAAGTTTGTCAAGGGCACCGACTATCAGCTCTCCAAGGAGTACACACTGGATGTATATAAACTAAGCTCTCTGGTGACCATTCACGACGCCAAAAAGGCTGGTGCTGAGGTTGTCAAGCAGGTGGAATATCCGCTGCTTTCTGGTCTCTTGTATCCTGGTTTGCAGGGCTTAGATGAGGAGTACTTAAAGGTGGATGCACAGTTTGGTGGCGTCGATCAGCGCAAGATCTTTACGTTCTCCGAGAAGTATTTGCCACAGCTTGGATACGAAAAGCGCATACACTTTATGAATCCCATGGGTGAGTCACAAATGGATCATAACTTTCCACTTTCTTTAATACCTTCTTAAATACAGTGCCCGGTTTGGCTGGTGGCAAGATGTCTTCCTCGGAGGAAGATTCTAAAATCGATCTACTCGACTCGCCCGCCAATGTCAAGAAGAAGTTGAAGAAAGCCTTCTGTGAGCCCGGCAACATAGCTGACAATGGCCTGCTTTCCTTTGTGAAGCATGTGCTCTTTTCGCTGTTCAAGGAAGGCGAGGGCTTTGAGATCAACCGTGCTGCTGATCATGGCGGTGATGTTACCTTCCACAACTACGCAGACTTGGAGCAGTACTATGCTGAAAACAAGCTGCATCCAGGCGATCTTAAGGCATCGGTGGAGAGATATATTAACCGATTGCTCGAACCCATTCGCAAGGCTTTCGAGACGCCGGAGCTGCAGTAAGTTGCTAGAAACCAATTTTTCAATCGTGTAATCCTACAAAAACTGTAATCCTTGTAGAAAACTGACTGCCGCTGCTTATCCACCACCCGCTAAGGTGAAGGCCAATGCTGCGCCCGCTGCTGGTGCCGCTGATGAGGATGCGCCACATCGTCTGGATATACGAGTGGGCAAAGTTATTGAAGTGGGACGTCATCCGGATGCCGATACTCTCTATGTGCTTAAGATTGATCTTGCGGAGGCGCAGCCACGCACCATTATCAGCGGTCTGGTGAAGTTCGTCACAGTTGAGGAACTGGATCAGCGTCTCGTTGCTGTGCTGTGTAATCTGAAGCCTTCCAAAATGCGTGGCATCTTGTCCGAGGGCATGGTTCTATGCACATCCAAGTAAGTTCACCTTTCCAGAGTATAAACTATATTTATAACGATTATTTTTCCACCACAATAGCGCTGATCACACCGTTGTGGAACCAATTGTAGTCCCGGCAAATGCAGCAGCAGGCAGCCGTCTTGCCTTTGAGGGATACAGTGGCACGCCCGATGACCAGCTGAATCCTAAGAAGAAAATCTGGGAGAAACTATCCGTCGACTTTAAAACCAATGGTGATGGTGTTGCCGTGTGGAAGGACAATTTCCTGCTGACTCCCGAGGGCGAACAGCTGACCAGCAAATTGGCCAATTGTGCCATCAAATAAACAATCGTCCAGACTACCTGAGCCGTGTAATACTTTTGCATAACAGAGCCGACCACACAAAACATTATCGAAATGCATTTTTTGTAGCTTGCTTTATTTGTGTTTGTTTTTTAATATACAATATGATTCATACAAACTAAGAAATTCGAGTATCTCATGAAGTTTGTTTGATTACCTTTAAAATGCTTTTGAGTACAAAAACGATACCAATTGGACGATCAGCTGATTGAGCTTTCGAGCTCGTTGTTGTTATCGTTGTTATCGATAGTAGAAATTTCGATTAGTCTTGTTTTAAATAGTTCGAAGAGGTAAAATTAAACTAACAAAATGCCCGTGGTGGATGCAAGTGACCTCGTGCTGTTACAAGCGAAACAGCAACAGGTGCGCAATATATGTATACTGGCGCACGTGGATCATGGAAAGACAACGCTAGCGGATTCACTCGTCGCCAGCAATGGCATCATTTCACAACGCATGGCAGGTTTGTTGTTGTTGTTTTGGTTGTTTTCGTTGTATTTCTAATTCATGTGAAATGTTTTGTTGATCAGGAAAGCTGCGGTATATGGATAGCCGCCAGGATGAGCAGGAACGAGGCATAACCATGAAGAGCAGCAGCATCTCACTGTATTATCAGGGCAACAATAATGCTGATTATCTGATAAATCTGATCGATTCGCCGGGCCATGTGGACTTCTCCAGTGAGGTATCAACGGCTGTGCGTCTGTGCGATGGCGCCATTGTCGTTGTCGACGTTGTGGAAGGTGTAGGTCCACAGACACGTGCGTGTCTCAAGCAAATCTATGAGGAGCAGCTTAAACCTGTACTGTTGCTCAATAAGCTCGATCGTCTGATACTCGAGAAACAGATGACACCACTGGATGCCTATTTTCATATGACTCAAGTGCTGGAGCAAGTAAATGCCGTGCTGGGCAGCATATTTGCTTCTGATGTGCTGGCCAAGGAGGATCTTACCGATAAGGATAACTATGAATCAGCACTGGAGACTGTTGATGACTCTGAGCTTTATTTCTCACCTGCAGCCGGCAATGTCGTCTTTTGTTCCGCCTACGATGGCTGGGCATTCTCCGTTAGCGATTTTGCGGCCACTTACGCGGACCGTTTGGAAATGAAGAGTTCAGAGCTGGAGCAAGTGCTTTGGGGCGATTTCTATTACAACAGTAAGAAAAAGTGCGCAATGCCTGGTGCACAGGAGAAGGCCAAAAAGCCAATGTTCGTTCAGTTTGTGCTGGAGAACATCTGGAGCCTCTACGATATCATTGCCATCCGTAAGGACAAGGATAAGCTGCCACTGATAGCCGAAAAGCTCGGTATAAAGTTGGCAGCACGTGATTTGCGCCTAACTGATCCAAAGCTGCAAATAAAATCGGTTCTCGGACAGTGGCTGCCCATTGATCGCACTGTTCTTCACATGGTGGTGAATCATGTGCCGCCGCCACACTCCATTACCGAAGAGCGTGCCCAGCGCCTGCTTTATCCGGCAAACATCGAGCTGAGCTCGTTGCCGGCTGAAACTCTGGCGTTAAAGGAAAGCTTTAGAAGTTGCAATGCAAAAAGTGATAATGTTATAGCATTTGTGTCGAAGATGTCACCCGTCCATGTCACACAGCTGCCACAAAACCGACCCAAGCGATTAACAGACCAGGAACTGCAGAACCGAAGAGATGAGGTACGAAGACGCATTGAAGAACGAAAGCAACAAAGCGAACAGGAATCCTTGGACAAGCTGCTTGAGGGTGTCGAGCAACTAAACACAAAGGAGTCCGTGGTGGTCGCCACGCCTGAGCCGGAACCCGTACCTGAGCCGGAACGCAATGAATTCGAGTTTGTTGCATTTGCGCGAATCTTTAGCGGCACATTAAGGCGTGGCATGAAGCTGTTTATTCTCTCGCCCAAGCACGATCCCCGACAGCCCACACATCGTCTGGCGGAACAGGCACCCTTTGCAACGGAGGTGACCGTTGGAGATCTGTACATGTTTATGGGCGGAGAGCTGCTGTTGCTGGACGAGGTGCCGGCAGGCAATATTGTTGGCATTGGTGGCTTGGAATCGCACATCGTTAAGACGGCGACATTGAGTAGCACCCTGGACTGCACATCATTCAGTGAGTTGAGCATCATGGCCACGCCCATACTTAGAGTAGCTATTGAGCCAGTGCAGCCGCAAGACATGCCCAAGTTAGTCAAAGGATTGAAGCTGCTTAATCAGGCGGACGCATGCGTGCAGGTTTCCATGGCGCCCACTGGTGAGCATGTGATCACCACACTTGGGGAGGTGCACGTCGAGAAGTGTGTGCACGATCTGGAACAGAGCTATGCTAAGATCAAGGTGAACGTATCCAAGCCGATTGTCTCCTTCCGGGAGACCATTGTGCCAGATGCCACAGTTGATATGGTGAACGAGGCCATTGTAAAAACAGCCGATGACAAGGATGTGACCAAGAAAATTGCTGTTCAGCAGACGCTTAACAAAATGGGCACACTACGTGTTATTGCGCTACCCTTGCCTGCGACTGCTGTCCAGCTGCTGGAGCTGCATGCCAATACCTTTAAGGTAAGTCGCCTGCCTGAAGATCTTTGATGCTCTTTACTTAACTTAGCGTTATTTAAGGAACTGGCTGCAACTCCTCGCAATGCACTGCTCTCGGATAAGTTTACTGCATTGCTGGCAACCATAAAGAGCCAACTAATTACAGAGCTGGCCGAATTGCAGCTCCAAGGCCTCAGTAGTCTGACACCAGACAAGCTGGTCGACCGCATATGGGCACTTGGTCCACGCAATTGTGGGACGAATATATTGCTCAATCTCAGCGATTACGAGCAGCCAGACTTTTGGTCTACGCAGTCCAAAAGCTCCGATACGGATGTGCGCAACGAGAACGACGCTCGAAGGGATTTTAATAGTTCCCTAGTGAACGGGTTTCAGCTAACGACTGGAGCTGGACCGCTCTGCGAAGAGCCCATGCAGGGTGTCTGCTTTGTGGTACTCGAGTGGTCAGTTCAGGCAGAAGGCGAGGATCTAAATGCACGAGGGTTTGGACCTTTTTCTGGTAAGCTTATCAATCTCTTATACGAATGTGTATATAGAGATTAACCTGATTCTATTTTACACTATAGGTCAGGTGCTAACAGCTGCCAAGGAAGTTTGCAGACAGGCTTTCCAGAATCAACCTCAGCGCCTTGTTACGCCCATGTACAGCTGTAATATTGTGGTCAATGCTGAAATGTTGGGTGAGTACATAAAATCTGCTAATTTTATAACGACAAAGGTATCGATAAGCAGGATTTTCATATAGTCTAGCTTTTATGTTATTAACATGAGTAGCAACTGCTTAACAGTGTCCGCTATTGCTGATCTACTGTTATTAACAGTGCTCTGTTAGTTTGAACCAAGGCTTGCATATTTTGCTGCTCTTGATCTGAATTTGCTTCCCAGAAGCCCCTCAGTTTCCATTTCCATGAGAAAAATCATTGCAATGCATTTATTATTTATTTAGCTAAAATGTATAAATAATTTATTACATCTGCACATCAAAATATTCTGTCTCTGTCTCGTTTTTCTATTGAAAATCGTTTTCAATCTTTCACATTGATAATTTCTTTTAAGTTTTTATTTTTATTTTAATTTTTTTGTTGTGGGTTTTCTTTTGTTGATTTTTTTAATTTAACTACTAGTAAATGCATCTTAATCCTAACATAAATAAGCAACTAAATGTAAATCCTTTTTTGTTTTTTCTCTTGTTATAATTTATATAATTTTTGTCAGTGTAAAAGTTTTTATTTTTTTGCACGATTTGCAACTAAACTAAAATTCGTGTAAATCTGTGTCAAAAAAAATATATAATTGAATGAAGGCCTTGTTTAGGTTAAATGCAAAACAAATTAATTAAACAATTAGTGTGGGCGGGACGTGGGCGCGTAATTGTTTAATTAATTCGTAATTGTTCAATAAATACACAAAAAAAAAAAAAAAATTATTCTTTAATTATAGACGATCAACTGAAGATCGGGAAATGCCATTTGAAATGCTTAAGTTTACGTTCTTATCGTTTTAAGTGTAAGTACGTTACGTTCCGTTACGTTCCGTTACGTTCCATTACGTTACGTTGCGTTACGTAAAACCGTCTCTCACGTAGTCGTTGATCCCGTCAGCCGGCAACCAGAAGATTCCCATTCTGATCCCGCTCGCGATCCATTTGCTTCAGTCACAGTAGGTTTGCAGATAATCCAAAATTCGTGGCTTGATCCAAAATTTTGTGCTAGAAATATAACTACTAGGTGTACGAGTAAGTGATCGTTTTTCGTCTAGTCCCAGACAATGGTCTGTTGGAACTCCAGTACACGATCCCAGGGGAATTCGGGCTCAAACTCCTCCGTATCCACTGAACGCTTCACACGTCCCATTTCTGAAGTCGTCGTTAGCTCCGCCGTTGCCGATTCGCTCTGTTCTACATTCAAGTTGGAATTTGAATTGGAATTCGACTCCACTTCGAGTGTAGTGCGTGCCTCCGCCTCCTCGCTGGCCTGTGTGCTGCTGCTGGGCACCTGTTCACGTTCCTCGGCGGCTGCCTCAATTGGCGGCGACTCGCCGCGTCTCTCATTGTTGCGTCCATAGTTGCTGCCTGGGAAACCATTGAGTGTAAACTGATCCGGTCGGAAGTTGGGCGTACTGTGCGAAGAATGTGTGCTCTCTGGACGATTCAGATACTGATAGGAGCTGCTGCCGCTCTGGAACGACTGATCCTGTGGCTGATAGTTGGCGCTAATGGCCGAGCTGCCCGACTGACTGCCCGATGAGCCGCCATAGATGGGTCTGCCATAGCTGTCCTTCTGTCCGCCAAGATTGCTGCCACTGCCGCCACCTACACTGGGACGATAGAAGGGCTTCTGGAGCTGATAGCGCTTGGGTGGCTGGGAGCTAGGCTTGCGTACCGAATACCCTGGCTTGACGCACATCATGCCAAAGACACGTATGCCGGGCACACTCGCATAGGTGGGCTGATCATGGGCCATGGGTCCTTCTGTGAAATCCAATATGAATGTGCATCTGGTGGGTTAGTAGTCGAAGCTTAAAGTGTGCAAGTGGTGGTACTTACCCATCTTGAAGTGATCGGGGCAACGGCAGATGACGAGATAGTGGGATTTGCCAGTACGCGTATTTTGTAGCGCCAGCAGGGACCAATCCTTGGGGGAGCGGCATTCGCGCATTTCAGTGGTTGCCTCGCAGGTTTTGGCCAGCGTAATTGCCTGTTGGTTGGTTGGTTGGTTGGTAACGTAAGGTAAGGTATGGTATGGTAAGGTAAGAAAGGTACCGTTAGACTGTCTAGACTTAAATAATAAGTAGCTATAGCTAGAGACGAGTATGTATACTCCGCCATGTGCCTGGCCAATTAGACATTCACTTGGCGGCGGTGTCTATGCAATTGCCCACAGGGCGGCAAAGAAAGTTGCTAATCGACCTTCTCTGTCTCTGTCTCTGTCTCTGTCCGTCTCTCTCCCTCACTGTCTTGCTCTTATTGGATATCATTGATCATGGGGCAAATTGAAAGTTAACATGCAATAGGCGCCCAGGCTGCAAGTTGCAAGTTGCCAGTTGCTGGTGGTACTCGGCTATCTTTTTAAACCCATCGCTGCCACCGTTGGACAGGCCGGGAGAGCTCTTGACTTTTGCTATGGACAAGTAGCTGTCACTTACTCCAGCCCAGGGCGGACACACAATGAATGCCACGCCATTTCAATGATGAAGCAGAACGGGGCAGGGCAACGGGCTGGCTGGGGGGTCGTGTTTGTGCCACATTAGTTTAGCTTCAGAATTGCTGAACCCGTGCCTTGTGCTCTTTTAGCTGATCCCCTTTCAATTGCCCTGACATGATTGTCCTTTAACTGATTTTTCATCTACAGACACTTTGTTGTGGCTACTGTTATTGTTGTTGTTCCTATTACTGTTGTTGTTGTTGCTGTTGCTGTTGTTGCTGTCAATAATTTGATTGACTTGCGGCGCTTTTTGCATGCGGCAAAAGCGTTTCCTTTCGCCCGCGTCCATTGGCTGCCAATTGGCTGCCATTCAGGTTAATGTGGCCTGCCAGTTAGTTAACCAGTTGCTGTGCCAGTTTTTCTAGCTCACTTTTTTTCTATATTCACTTGGCTCTCCACTTGCCGCTTGCCCCCTGCCCCCTGCCTCTCTATCTCTTGCTTCTTGTCTCTTGTCTTGCGGCTGAGTTAAACGCATTTTCATAATTTGCTTTTGCTCTGCTCTGTGGTACAGTTCCGGTAAAACATCAAAACGCCAACAAGTGTGGCACTTAACGGTACTCTCTTGCACAATTAGTCCCAGCTACAGCTACAGCTGCAGCACCTCATCCTCATCCTCAACCCACGCTGGCCACCTGTCGCCCATTAAACTATTAAAAGTGCTTTATTATTTAATTTCATATGAAATTTGTTTTGTACAAGGCCAGCGGCACTTATAACTCAATTGTCCGCCATCTGCACTAATTGACTACGTGAGGCAGCCACACACATGCAACACAGCCAGCATAGGAGGATTGTATGAGATGTTACAGAGAGTGGATGAGGAGGAGGAGGAGCGGCGCTGAAGGATTGCTTGTTAGCTTAAGTAACAACAGAGAATTGATCCTTCCTGGAAATCTCTCTCAGGCAATCTTTGAACTTCAAGCTGATCGCCAGTCGTGCCCAGCTACATGATCTATCATTGATACCAATTACTTAGACGACTAGCAATACACTGAGAGAAACCAGCATCAAATTATTTCTCTTTACAAATAGTTCTTTAACTGTCCTTAAGCTGTCAACAGATCTCATATATCTCAAAGGATTTGTCTTACAATTATCTGTTTTCAGTATTCCCTAGTTAGAATTTCATCTATGAAATAAGAAATGCAGTAAAGTTTATCTGAATCTTCTATAAGTCTAATCGAGAATGGTTTCCTAAGTGGAGCGTCTATTATAAAAACATATCCAAGATATAAGATCTCTATTATTATTCAGCTACCTATATATATGTTATCCTATAGAAGCCCTCACTTTAGTCAAGATCTGCCTAGGAAAGGGTTAAGGTTAGATCTTTCTCCTACAACAAAGAATCGCTTCAGTAGACTTTGAATGAGTTTTATGATCAGTTTCTTTACTGATTTTGTTTAGATATTTCTTATATATATATCTGTATTCTATATCATGTACTACTCCTAACTTAAGCTGTGATCTTCCTAGGAAAAGATAAAGGTGAAGGTTAGATGTTTCTCCTTAATAAAAGAATCGCTTCAGTAGACTTTAAATAAGGTTTTTGATCAATTTCTTGACTTAAGAACTGATTTGGATTGGATATTTCTTATATATCTGCACCTCATACATATATATTATAGATCGTAAAGTGCTACACCTGGTTATGTGTCCCTTCTTTCCTTAGTATACTACATATCTATGTATATATCTTTTATCTTTTTATACAATTTGTATCAACTCGTAATTTCTTTTCGCTCAGTGTTGTTGCAAGATCACACGCCCCCTACTGTTAGATTGCATAGTGTACAACGAGTGGATGCAAGAGATGCTAGAGATCCAAAGATCCGGACTTACCTTCTTCTTATTATCACCAACCAATTTGGTGGTGTGCTGATCATCTTCGTTGAGGCTGGCCGAGCAGGGATCACGATATCTGCGCAGAGGAAAAGAAAAAAAAAAAAGAAAGAAAAGGAAGACAGATTGGGTTTAGTGTTTAGCAGCTGTCTGTCTCCCTGTCTAACTGTCTGCCTCTAGCGGAATTGCAGGCTCAGTTGGACGCACAGTTGGACGCCCAGTTGGGTGCTGGGTGCTGGGATTTGGTGGCTTACCTTGATGGACAGGCGCACAGTGGTTGGGTATAGTTGAGTCTCACGTAGACCGCGTTGCAGACCTGTTGAATGGCGCACTCGGGCAGCAGATAGATGTGTTGATTGTGTGGATAATAATGATATTTGGTGGGCTTCGCTGTCGCCGTCTTCTGCAAATAGAGTTAGAAAATCGTTAAAGATATATATATATATACATATATTTATGTATGTACTATAACTATAAGTTAACTATTTTATTGTGGAAACTGATTGATGCGGCAAAGGAAGGATAACAACTACTTTTTGGGATTAGATAAACTTCAAGGGCGTGGGCTTGGCGTCTGTCTCTGTCTCTGTCTCTGTCTCTGTCTCTGTCTCTGTCTCTGTCTCTGCCTCTGCCTCTGACTGTGAGTGCGACTCTGCCTCCGCCTGGGGCAGGGCCAGTTGCAGGTACTCATATGTGGCAGAGTCTCTAACTCGCTTGTCAGTTGCAAATATTTGCTCGTTTTGAGCTTGTTTGTCTCATCGTTGGCTCTCCATGAGCCGTCTAAGTGTTGCCAACGCACATATTTGTCTTACCTAGGTGTGTGTGTATGCTGTGTGTGTGTGTGTGTGTGTGCTGTGTGTATACTGCTGTTGGCAAGTGTGAAATTGACGCTTAGCCTAGAGGCGTAACAAACAGTTTTTTAATAACAAGGTTCAAGCAAAAAATTGAAAACGGTTAAATGTAATAAAAAACCAAAGGCTGATTCCAATGCCAATCTCCGGCTGAGGCAGTTGCTCAGCCAGTGGCAGTTGCTGTGGCATTGCTTGCATTCAAAATATGCACTCTGGTCTAGCTTGCAACTGAGCCAGGTTAATGGCAAACGAGACCCTCACATAATGCCACAAATTGCTTCACTGCACTCGCAACTTTTCTGCACAAGGTACGCGCCTCTTCCGCTCCCCAGCGATGCCAAGCGGAAGCAATCGAAGCTATGGACACAGCACACACACAGCGAGAGAGAGAGAGCGGGAGAGGGAGAGCGAGTGAAAGAGAGGGAGATTCTATGGGGCAGTGTATGTGCCAGAGGGGAAAAATGAAAAGTTATTAAGAAATTGATGCAACTGACAGAACTCTTAGGTTTGTGTGTGTGTGTGTGCGAGTGTGTGTGGCAGTGTGTGTTACCCTTGGTTACTTACTGCCAAACGCACTTCTTCAACTTCAATGTGGATTCTTTGGTTACTTCGTGTTTACTTGGTAATTTGTGCAAGTTCCAAGTTCCAAGCTCCGTCACTTCCTATCCATAACTGTAATGCATTTCCCTCGAACTCAAGTTTTTCCAACTCAACTTTCTAAACATATTCAACTTCTTCTGCTAGAGAGTTCCATTTCCCATCCCTCCCTTCATCGCTTTGAGTTTTTTATGAAGCTATTCAAATATTTTTATTCAAAAATTTTACGTTTTGCATTGAAACATTTTCATTTTATCGCAAAACACTTTTAGCACAATTGCAACTTGCTCTCAATTTGCAATGTCTTTTAATGTTTTCCCCCTTTTGCTTAACTACCAACCATTTTCCGCTTGGTTGCTACGAAAACAAATACACACACACACCTGCACACACACGCACACACACATAAATTAAATAATCACTTTGTTCTGGAATGCGTAAACATTTCTGCTGAAAATTCCTCAGAAATCTTTAATGATTTAGGACCAAGTTAATGAATCTCATACGAGCTGAAGGGCTTCAAGATTTTGCATATATGTTTTATTTATGTTTCCAATTTCGTTTTCAATTTCATTTCAGAGCTTTAAGCAATTTTCAGTTAATTTATTTCATATGAGTTTCTATCTCAATTTTGCTTAAGTCTTGGAAGCCCTTCTATGGCTTTTACCTCAACCCAAAGCCAATCTGCGCTCATCTCTGACTAAGATCGCCTTAGTTGAACTATATCTTAGTTAAGAATTATATCTTATATTATATAAAGTAACTCTTAATTCTGTTAAATCCATATAAAAGTCTAGCTTTATCTAGTATTATTGAAGTTGTTAGAGTTTCCTTTGAGTAGCCTCAAAACAAGAATATCTTATAGAGAGTCTTTCATATATATATCTATATAATTTCTATACTATAGTTCTTTGTACCAACCAAATAAGAGATATATGTTAGTGATATGAAAGAGTAAAAGATGTATAATATGAGATATTCCAATCCATTTTGATAAAGAAACCCAAAGAAATATTAAAGAAATTTCAAGCTAAATCTGAGAAGGATAATTTCAAAATGAAAACGAGATTTCAAGAAATTCTCCGGGTAGTTCCAACTTTTTTGACTTGTTTTTATATGGTTTCTATTTATAATGATAGCCATTATTAACCTCTAGTAAGTATGACTTTAATCTCTGGTTGCGACAGCTGAAGTTCAGCCAAATCCCGTTTGAGAGTCGCACTGAAAGCAGCCTCAATTGATTTGTGGGTTTATCTGTTAAATCTTTTGAATCCATATCTACATCTGGTGAAAAATGATATCCAATAATTGCTTGACTTTCGGAATGGCAACGAAAATTAATTAAATTAAACAACATTTCAAATATTTGGAAAAGTTGTTGCACATTCTTATTTTTCGTTTTTCGTTTTGTCCCCATTCGATGAGAAATTGGAATGCCGAGGAGATCTCTAGATAGGAGTCGAGTCAATGGGAGAACGAGTCTTTCACCAACTCATAGGCCATGTTAGCTGTCAATTGTCATCCTGCAGGCCAATAACTCAGCTCTTGAGCTTAAAGTCTTAAACTCTCACTGAGTTTGTTACCAATTTTGCTTACTAATTGCGCCTTGTAGTTACCTTGTTGCTAACTTGGCTCCTTGCTACTTAGCACATAATTGAACTTAACTTTGAGCTCCCCTCCCTTAACCCCTTTAACCCCTTGTTACCATTGTTGTTACTCTTGCTGTGTTGCACTTCACCCAGAAAATAGCGCTTCCCATGCCAATCATTTGCATTTGGACTAAGCTTTGCCTCTAACCCATAGCTGCATCCGCCGCAGTTCCTCCTCCCTGCTCCCTGCTCCTCTCCTGGCAGTGATTTACACTGGCTTTGGGTGCTGCTTTGACTGTGGAGTCAGCTGTTTGTCGCATCTGTCCAAATGTGCAACTGTCGCCTCGTCGTATTGTTCCTGGCATCAGCTAAAGCTACAGCTTCACCTCCAGCTCCAGCTCCAGCTCCAGGTCCAACTTAAGCTTCAACTCCATCTCTTCTGGTTGTCTAGTTGACTGGCCGCCTGTCTCTTTCACTTTGGTTAAGTACATTTTTAAATATTTACCATGTTGTTGGACAAGCAAATGGCAACTGGCAACTGGCAACTGGTAACTTAGACAGCGTAGGGTGACTGCAGCAGCTGATGGGCAGGGGGCTGCATTTTTTTTCGCCTAACTAGACTTTTGTTAAAGAATTTTCCACGAATTGCAAATTAAAGCGTCGCGTCCGCGTTTCAGTTTAATTTTTTTTCCTTCCATTTCTTGTGCATCGTTCGACATGGCACAGGTTAAAGTTCAGCCAGTGGCAGTTAGCAAAAGGTTGCCTCTAACCTGACGTCACTCCCTCCTACCTGGCCTGCTCGGCCCACCCAGTTGTCCCCTACTTGCCCCCCACCCCCCGCACTCTCTCTAAAATCGTGTTTCTGTCGCTCTTCGACTGCGGCTACCTTTCCGTTTTGTTTTTTGTTTTTCTAATTTTTTCATGTTTTTTTTTGGCTTTTTTTTTTTTGTTTCCTACAGTGAGTGTCGAGTGTTGCGCCTCGTGGAGTGGCACGACCTTTTGTAGCATGTCCGTTGATGCTTCTCGAGTGCCATGAATTGCGTTTTGATTGAAAAGAAAGTGACATTTCCGCTGATTTCTTTGCCGCTGTCGCTGCTGCTGTTGACTTAGCGCAGCAAAATTTTTTCTCTTCTGACTCGCATATGCATGCATGAGGCATGTGGCATGTGGCTCAGATTGGTTGCAACTTGCAACGTTTTGGGTGAATTTGGTCAATGTCTGTTTAGTTCCTGCTGTCAAATGCATCGATTGAAGTGTCAATTAGCACGCTATTTGCCCAACTTTGACAGACTTTTTGGCAAACGTGGCGTATGCGTGATATTTGTATTTTCGCAATCAAAGGCAGCCTTAAGCTATTGCTGTCGGCGCTCAATAGCATTTAACGTTTCATTTCTATTAAGCTCAGTCTAAACTAAATGAAACGTTTAAGCTGTCCAACAGTCTGGCAACGCCAACCTCGATAAGCTGGCAGCACAAAGCAATTGCAACTGTCAATCGCAAGCTCCAAGCTAGAATTCCATCTGCTTGTCAACTATTAGACATGTTTTTCTGCAAACTGACTGATTTTACAGGTAAACATGTTGATGACAAGGCCAAAAGGAAAATACAAATATGTATCGCACCTCAAAGGGCTCGATCCTTAAACATTTGAATATTGTTGACGAATTGGTAAAAGTATATTTTAACTCCGAGAACTATGTCACATCAACAGTGCCAAATGGCAGAGAATATAGATATAGTATGGAATATGATGGTTATTCAGATTTGAATAACAAAAAGTGTACAAAAAGGAAAAGCTTATTGTGTGCATAGCAAGGAAAACTCACGCTAAAAGATAGTTCTACTTTGATTTGAATAGTTCAACTCTAAGCTGCAGATATACAAAAAAAAAGGATACTTCTTTGAGAGTTCCCAAGGAGAGACTGTAACAAGGCTGAATTAGTTCCAACCCAGACTCTTCACTCCTCTTTAATTTCTCAGAGTTTTCTTCAACAAGAAGCACGCAGAGAATTTACTTTCTTTTTTTATGGCATCCACTGCAACCGATTTTGTTTGGTCAATCAAATTTCCCACGATTTATTTTTATTAATTTTCGTTTTAAAAGCATCACTTTGGGGCTGACACAATAATAGCTCCTTTCTAAAAGAAAATAAAAAACAATTTCCCAAAAATTGCTTCGACATTTCTCGAACTATTTCTTTGAAGTAGTCTTAGACAACGATTGTCGAATGGGTTTCAAAGGAAAACAGGCAAGAAAGTTTTCTATTTTCCAGGAAAAGAAACACGTAAACTCAACATTTCGCACACGCAGCTCAACTAAGGACTAACAGTTCTTAGAACTGAACTGAGTACAGAAAAGAGTCCTTAAAGTCTGAAATGTATATCCTGCAATTTCCAAGTATCGAAACTATCCCTAAGCGATACTTTTCAGAGTATATTCACGGACTGTCAGCTTTAATTGGCGATCGCAGAAGTTCTATTGATAGCAATTCTATGTAATAGGATAATTCTAGTCCTTGAAATATATATTTTTTCATCCTTAAAAAGTTTCTCGCTTTCTCGTGTAATTTTTCTTTTATTTTCTTTCTGCTTCCCGTTTGATTAATGCAAATTTGTTTTTAATGAGCGACAGCAGCAGCAGCTAATGTTAAACGCATGTAACTGACAGCGACGTCAGCTTGTTGTGTGTGTGTGTGTGTGTGTGTATCTAAGTATCTCACAGATGCAAAAGCAAACGCTGCGCTGCGTGGCACTTGTTATTATTGAAATGGGCCTGAGTGAAGCAAAAGTACCAGGTTGCCTCTGAACTGGAAGGGGAAAATGCGGAAAAAGCGGAAAAACTAAAGTTGAAAGCCAAAAGCTGTTGATTCAATGCAAATTTTATATACGTGTATATAGTTTGTATGTGTGTGTGTCTGCCACGCCTCCATCAGCCTCTTGTGTTTTTGTATTTTGAGAGTGTAGTCAAAGTGGCTTTGTGTGTAGCTGAGCGCAATTAATAAATAATTTTCATTTCATTTTCATTTGAAATTTGATTTAATTACGTGAAAGTCGCTTCACTCCGGCCTTTCCCACTCCCTCTCTCTCTCTCTCTCTCTCTCTCTCTCTCTCTCTCTCTCTTTAAAGATATAAGTATAGTATCTATAGTATATGTAGAGTTTAAGTAGTGAAAGAACAGAAAATTAGTTGCTTTTCCTGTTGTTGTTGTTGAACTGTTTGAGGGCTTTTGACGAGAATTTCTTATTTAATTTGATGCGTCAAGTGAAAATGAAATTTTGTTGTGTTCCCTGTGTGTGTGTGTGTGTGAGAGTATGTGACGGTTTATTTATAATTGTTTGAGCTCAAGTTCTTGTCAGTGCTGAAGTTATTATTATTGTTGTTGCTGTTGCTATTTAAAGAGCGTGAAATTTCAAGTAGATTGCCGCCGCCTCACGATGTTGCCGCGGGGTTTCATGAAGCAGCTAAAAAGCTACCGAAAATCTTACATATTTAGCGTTTAAATTTTGGCCTGTTGTTGTTGTGTACACATTTCACTCAAATTGTTGTTGCTGTTGTTGTTGTTAGCTTGTTATGCTGTTAACTGTAGTTTCTCATGCAAATCCACGCAATTCATTTGTTTGTTTATTTGCTTTCGATGCTGTTGCCGTTTCTGTTGCTGTTGCTGCTGTAGATGTTGCTGCTGTAGATGTTGCTGCTATTGCCGTTTGCTGTTTGTACAACGCTTTTTTCCCAACTTGTTGGCTCTTGGATAGCCATCGGCCACTGTACTATGCACCGTTGGCCACTTTACGCCCTGGCAGCAGTTGAAAATTGTTTGTATATTTCTTTTTCGAAATTGCAAAAAAACCTTTTTCTTGGGGGGCGGCTTGCAAAAGGTTTGAAATTTAGCAGACGTTGCTCAATTGTGCAGCACTTAAAGTACGTTTGAAGGTGTATGAGAAAAGTACATCTCTTTCATCTTGGGACTTCTTCTTGTATCTCGTCTAGGCAAACATATCCTAGATTTCATCTTTAAGAGTAATGTTTCCTTTTCCATATATCATTTTAACATTTGATATAGTTGCATCTTTGAGTCATTTATTCTTAGCTCTCTCTTGAAAGGGTTTTCTTTAGCTTTTCTTTTTCTAACATTACGAACACTTCAATTGAGGAATTGAGTTTGTTTAGGATCAGAAACTATGTGAATGAGTGAAGATATTATTGTTAAGTTCAGCAATTGCATATGGTTCCTATATCATTTGCTCATTCCAACATTTTTTCAACAGAACTAGTCTGCGGGGGACCTAATGTTACTATTAGTTGAATAAGTACTCAAACTACAGGAGACCAACAATAGGACAGCTAATAGAGGCCTCAGTTGACTCTTTTGCGGCAAAATTTGCTATATGAACAGGTCTTCTTATGGTTTACTCCTTTCAGACTGATGCACGATTCATGATAAATTTATCCAAAGCTGAAGACTACGTGAAAACATTGTCCAGTCAGAATACTCGTAGAAGAATACTCCATAAACATTTAACCATCTGAAGATTAACTGACTAATCTTGATGACTGTGTAAATAATCGTAGCTGCCTCTTAGGAGAAGCCAAGAAGATGAAGAGTAGTACCATTAGCCTAACAAATCAGTTAAAAAGAAGTCATAGCCAGAAGTATGGAATGCATCATTGACATCCATCAAAAACAATGAAAAAGTGTCCTGTATTTCTTAGGATTCTCTTAAACAGGTGAAATCTGTTCTGTCCATAGCTCATCATGATATTTGTTTCATGATTGGAGCTATTGATTCTGACCCATTCAGGAATCTATTCAAACACTCCGAAGGAGCTAAAGCTGATCTAAATCTGTAGATCATCTGATCAAATAGTAGGAAATACTGTTCCTATTCCTAGTTTGAGTCTTTGTATAACTCAAGTTGAAAGAGTGGAGAGTAGATACCCTGTAAGAGTATCAATAGACCAGAAATTATGCAGAATCGTGTGTAGTTATGGGAAATTCCCTAGTGAAAAGTTTCAGCTTATCTGTTGCTAGGAGACAATGGAGAAAGTGCTGACCCCCAAAAGAGAATAGTTGCAAGCCACACACGCTACCTTGGCTAGCGGATCATGAGAGTGGAGACCCATTGGAAAACCAAATCCGTAACCAAAGATACCCATAAAACGCACTCAAAGATCCCGCGTGAACTAGGTTCGTCAGACACACAAACACTTTTCAATCAAGTTTTATCTGATATCTTATATATATCATTCACATATCATTCATATTTTCATATTTCCCTATATCGGAAGCATCGAGTCAACTGTAGTTCATTGTACGATGCGAACTGTGCGCTTCTTGGAAGCTGCTACCTAAAGCCATAACTGAATGCATCAGGATAAAAGACATGCGATTTTTGTCCATCTTCAGCTGCAGACTGAACCGTTTCCGTCTCCTTCCCCTGCTCCTGCTCCAGCTTCATGTTCAGCCGCAGCTCTGCCGCTGTCTCTGCGCATGCGTAACTGATATCCATCTTGGGCGGCGTTACATTTACTTTATATACAAAAATATTTCTCCATTTTTTTTTATATTATTTTTATACTTTTTTGCGCTTTGCGCATAACTTGTCAAACAACAAACAAAGCCGGATGGGCCATGGACACAGGCCTGCCGGGCCGTGGTAGTGGCCGTGGCCAAACAAGAAGAAGACAAGGCCGCAAAGATCGGGCCAGTTTAGTACTCGCAGCAGCCTGTCCTGGCCATGTTGTTGCCTCTTTTTCTATGATATAAGTGTAACGCGTCTTACAAAACTCGCCCAGTGTCTGCTCCTCTGTAAGCGTCAGAGATTGCATCAAATGCGCGCTAAACGCGAGCAGCAGCTACCTGGTTAGGTGTGCGCTGGAGGGGTTTGGGGATGGGGTGCGGAGGCAGGGCAGAGATGCACACACAACCAACACACACACACACACACACATAGCAATTACATTATTTTGCAGGCAGGCGGCGTCGTCGTCGGCAATGGCAACAAAATTGAATAATCCAATTGCTCCACATGCAGCAGCAACATTCCATGCTGTGCCACAGCCAATGGACACTGAACAACTGGACAGTGGCCAGTGGATGATGCTCTCAGGGGACAGGGAACAGGGGACAGAGTGAACAATCGACTCGTGTTCATAATTGTTGCAGGCGTAAAAGAAAATCTTAAAAGCGTTTAATGTGTCAAATGCAACAAGTTGCTGATGCTCATGTTGCTGCTGCTGCTGTGTTGTTGTTGTTGCTGTTGGCATTGGGCAACGTTAATTTGTTCTAATTTGTTTCTAATGCCTCTACAGGCATTTTTGTGACTTGTCATAAGCCTTCATATTGTTCTTGTTCTTGCTACTGTTGTTGCTGCTGTTGTTGATGCTGTTGTTGATGCTGCTGCCGTCTATTGGCCAAGCTCAAACTTCGACTCCAACTTCGTTTCGTGTTTAATGCGCAGTGCCGTAATATTTTTCTTTATGCTTAGTACTTACTTATTACTTATTGTGGCTGTTGTTGTTGGTGTTGTTGCTCGGTGTTGGCCGAGTTTATTGTTCTAGTTAAGCGTTGCCCCTGGGAAACCCGCAGTGGCTCTATTAACAGTTCTTTCGGGTGCTTTGGGTTTGTTGAACTTTTAATGAGTTTATATGCTCTGCACTATTATATGATCTTTAACGAGGAATGCAGTTCAACTTGGGTCGCCTCTTTGTTTTGGGGTTACGATTGGGCTGGGGTGGGTTGCAGTGATCGTGCCCGCACATCTAATTGAACGGATGCACATCTAATGGTCAGCATAATGTTTTATCTTTGAGTGAATAATTAGAAAACCAAACGAACCATTGATAGCGGTTGGTGCCTATGGAAATTTCTAAGTTCAAGTTCATTATTCAGCCATAAATCTTAGAGCTATCGATTGTTCTCAGCATGTGAGTCGACAGTTCCTCCTATAGTTAGCCCCTATATAGCTTCCAGCTGTATATATTTCAATCATTTGATGGATGTGATGGAATACTTTGTATCTAGGTATAGTATTAACATAAATCATAAAGTTATCGATTGTGCTTAGAAAGAGAGACTGGTAAGCAATGCACATTTAGTTACTGCTAAAGATAGTTCGCAATCAGCTTTCAGATATATATACTTGAATCAATCGATTGCGGAACGGATATTGTATACTAATATAATGTCTAATAATAAGTTATCGATTGTTCTTAGAATGAAAGCCGTTAGCTTCTGCAGTTGTTAGATAATATAATACTCATTCAGCTAATCCCATATAGCTTCCAGTTTTATATTCTTTAAACAATCGATGCTTGGGACAGAATACTGTATACCTAAGACGAGTCCTTACATAGATCTTTCATGTTATCGATTGTTCGATAAGCCTCATTCACACTAAGTTAGTCCCTATTCAACGTCCAGCTTTATATATTTGAATCAATCGATGGTTGTGATAGAAGATAGTATAACTAGGAGTAGTTTCTACATGCATTTTCAAAGTTATCGATGGTTTTTTGTAACGAGACTCGATAGCTTTATAAATTGTTGAATAATACTCATTAAGTTGCTTCTATAGTTAGTCCGCATATGACTACCAGATATATATATATCAATATACGAATCTCAGAATAGTTTTTACATAAATCTTTTAATTTATCGATTGTTCTTAGAATGCAATTCGATAGCCTTTGCACTTATAACTTCATATTACTTCCGGCTAAGAATTTCAGTCTTTCGATAAACTGAAACCTGTAAGTTGCATCGATAAGCACGTCGACTTGACTGATTGTATTTAATACTAATCTGTACTCCATATCATAATGACAATCGATCGCATTGATCGATTGACAATAATTCTTTGAGTTCTTCAGTACTTCATCAACAATTGAACTGAGATCTAAGATCAAAGTGCAGTTCATCAAACAATGAGGAGGGTCTAAGTTTTACTTCCTGACGCTTTGTAATATTTTTTAATTTCTTATTTAGTTCCTAATTTCTTCTTTCATTATAAGATCACACTTTATATAATCCATTATCTGTTTATATAGTCACAGACTTAGACAGTATTAGGGCCCATTCTGTCTGTTTAAGCCTCAAATAAGTTGGGTGAAGAAAAGAAAAAAAACGAAATTCACTTAAGTACGGGAAAAACGAATCTTTAGGCCAGCAGCAGCTGGTCATTTACCTCGAACAAAAGGCGGATTCCCCCCGTCCGACATCTGGCATTCCCCCCTCTCTGATTTCAGCCGCATCTAACCGCAAATGGTCAAAATGTTTACATTTTGTTTTCAACGCTAATACGCACATCAAACTTAGCGCTTCGGCACCCTTCTCCACCCCCTTTCAACACACGCTTGAATGGTTGATAGGGGGAGGGGGGAAGAACCTCTTACTTTTTTGAGATATTTTGGACGTCTACTCACGTATTCGTAATGGTTGTGATCATTGTTGCTGTTGGTTGTATTAGAGAAGAATGAGGAGTGTCTTACCTGCAAATGGAAAGAAAGCGAAATTAGTTGAAGAATTGTACAATTGAAGAATTGAAGAAGAGGAGGCGGCAGTTAAGAAAAGTTAAACCCATAATCGCTATAATAATGGCAACACAAATTCAACAAATGGGTAATACATCTGGATGAGAGAGATACGACGTCAAATTCGCATTTAAATAAGCCATCAACTTTCTACAAGTTGCAAACAGGCAGATACATTCAAGCCTGGCCAAAAGCTGGCCAACCCGGCCAACCTGGGCAACCTGGCCAACCCGGCAGACCAAACAGAGACCAGAGACCAGAGACCAGGCAGGCATTACAGGGCAATTCCAAGTCCATTAGTTTTGATCTGAAGAAGCCGGCACAGATTTCAATTAAAGTTGCCCCCCTGCAACATTGCCCCGCCTTTAATTTGTTGCGCCTAATTATTGCATTTGTTTTCCGTTGTCTTTTGTCTTTCGCTGTGCTTCTTTTCCTTCTCTCTCTCTCTCTCTTCGTTTCTGTCTTTGTCTGTGTCTTAGCCATTGCCTTGGCCAATGCCTTGGCATTTCTTTGGCATCTCTTAACTATGCATAGTATTATAATGTGTAGTTCGTTCTTTCTCTTGATTATACGAGGCCTTGAGGCCAACACTTTCTTCATTGGACTTTCTTTGGATTCATCTTGTACCGCGTATAACTTTGGCTTGCAGGCCTTTGGCGTTGTTTCAGCTTTTGTTTTTCCTTTTTCTCTTTGGGCCTGGGCTTGGATCTTTTACTGTTTTCTTCACATTTTTCTTTTAGTATGTTTTTTTGCATAAGTTTTTCCAAGCAGCACAAGAAAAAGGGATGCACGGGGCCAAACACCGAAGACGACTCGAAGAAAAATATGCGTTAATTATGGGAGAGCCTGCGGCGCTAATGTCTATATCATTGGCTCTTACCACAACCTATTAAAACAGTGGCTGGCAAAAAGCAAACGCCAAGCTCAAACATGGCCAGAACAGAGGAAAAGAGTTCAGTTTTTCCCTCATATTCCTATACATATTTCCCCTTATCAAAGTAGGCTTCAAGCTGAAATTGTGTTGCTCCTAGATACTCAGTAGTTAGGTATACAAATCGAAGATACTTTTCTATATGTTATCATGATATATGATCAAGATAAAGATAAACCCCCCAACTGATAAGATACTATGACAAATTACGCTGAAGAAGCTTTGCAACTTCAGATACAATGTGGGCTTGGGTTCTCTTTGAGCTCGAAGTGACAGCTTAAACCGAGTCAAAATATACTCCAGTTTTGTCGATCATAGCCTATGTTTGCTTATTTTTCTAGGGTATACAAATCAAAGTTGTTGTAAACGATTTCGTCACAGTCCTTTGTCTCAGTCGTGACCGCAGACTGTGGCGAATCTTGCACGCTTTGCAGGAGCGAAGAACTCCAGGAGAGAAGAAGTGGAGTAAGTAGAAAGAGAGAGAGGGGGAAAGAGTGGAGTAGATCTACAATTTGCGACAAATTCTGTACAAAAGTTTTCACTTGGCAGTTAGTAACTGAAACTGTCTGCGCCATTTGTGGGCATTTTGTATTGGTAGATTGTAACCTCAATTTGCATTTGAGCATTTCTGCTGCAGCTCCACACAAATATGGCCAAAGACAATTTTCGGCTTTTTCGGTTTTGGTTTTGGTTTTGGTTTTGGTTCGAGCATATAACTGGCATTTGTGATTGTGATTGCTTTTGGCCGTTTTGATTGCTATATAAGTCTTTGGGTTAACAGTAAATCAATTGGCAGCAGAACGTATCTAATAGATACAAAACATATATACATTGGCCAAGATACATTCAGCATTTACAGCTATCAATCATAATTAAGTGAACGATAATCAAAATGGTCAGCATTATGACTGCAGTCAGAGAAGCACACAAAGAGTGAGAGAGGGAGATAGAGAGAGGAAGAGAGGGAGAGTCCAAGCTGGAGTCGGTCATTGTTCGTCAGTTGTTGCCTGTTGCCTGTCTGTTATTAGAGGTAATGATAAAGAGCCGCGATTCAAGCGGTACGAGCGCATCTCTGGCACCGTTATGCAGGTTAGCATAACTACAAAACCAACAGCAACCAGCAACAGCAACCAGCAACAGCAACTAGCAACCAGCAACAGCAACCATTACCAACAGCAACCCAGCAATAGCTTTTGCTTTGCTTCTCTCATTGTCTCAATCTCAAGTCGCCAGAGTCGACCTCATCTTGTATGCAAACGCAGGCGCATTCCCGCACCCAGAACCAAAGCTGTAGCTGAAGCTGAAGCCGGAGCCAGACTTAGACGCAGACTCAGACTGAGGCCAGGCCTTTGAGATACAAATACAGATGCAAGCTGCGAATCGCTGTTGTATCTGTATCTGTATCTATCATTGGCATGGCAACTGCCTGGCAAAAATTTAGCACGCTAAGCAGCGAGTTGTTGTTGCTGCAGCTTTCATTTTACTCCAGGTGACAGGCTCTGGCTATGAGTAGCTGTTGTTGTTGTGGATGTTGTTACATGCCTGCCACTCGCTTTTGCCCCTGCCACATTAATTTATTAGTCGCACTTGCAATTGCTGTTGGGTGTAAAAGATACGCACACACGTTGCGATACTTTTTTTTTCCTTCTTTCTTTCTGCCTGCCAGCCTGCTTGTCTGTACCCCATACCCTACCCCGGGCTAGCCCCTACTTCTGGCCAGTTGTCGCCTATCAAATTACCAGCCAGCCAACAACATTAAAAATCTCTGGCATTTGTTGTTGTTGTCGCGCGAAATGCATAGAAACTGTAGCTGCTTGTTAGCCAGCGCATTGAAAGAAGCAAAAAGAAAAAAATGAGGTTTATGCGTTGCTTATCAAGAATTCGCCAGCTTGTGAAATGCATGCGAAATTCAGCTAAAAAGCTGGCATTGAGCTCTGATAACAAGCGGCAGGCATAATTAATTACATTTTTCCTGGGAAGCAAAACAAACGACAGGGAAAATAGAGTTAATGGAGAAAAGATATGAATATTCACTCGAAATATGATAGGTAACACGATAATCATACTTTATGACAGACTTCAGAGAGAGACAGAGAGACAGAGAGAGAGATAAACGCTAATTATAGTCGTAGTTCAAGTTTTGACAGATCTTAAATCACCTCAGACATGAGACATATTGCCTTAGAGGTGTTACGGCTACTCATCCCGAGCTTAATCATAATAAGCAGCCACGCATGAACACTGACACATGTTGTTAACTCATCTGTTTTCTATCTCTGTTTGCAATTTTGTTGCGCCTGCCCATCATATGATGAAAATGCGAGTACTCTCGTGCCAACTAACTGCTCTGATCCTATATAGCTATAGCTATAGCTGAAGCTATAGGAGAAGCTATAGCTGGATGTCCAGTATAAAATTCGCTCATTAATTTTCGCGCTGTGAACGCTCTGACATTGATTGAAGAGGCTGCTCCGAGTGTTGTTATGGGTGCATGGGAACCATCAGAGCAGCCATCAGAGTCAACTTCAGCTCCACTCCCATCCCAGTTCCACATCCAATTTCAGTCCTGGCCCCCAACTCCTGATGATTAATAAAACTGGCAGTCAATTGTCTGCAGTCGCCGCAACCGCAGCAACCGGGAGTCAAGCTTTCCATTTTCCATATGTGATCTCGTGAACCCAATTAGTGTGGTTATGCTTGTCCGTGGTCTCTCCGAAATGACACATATTGCCAAAGGAGTAGGTCTTGGTCTTGGTCTTCTTGAGAAACGTGTAGATTTCCATTTCAATGGCTGTGGCCCCAGGCCACGCCCAGTGCACACGCTTTTAGCCCACAAACAACTTTTGCTTTTATGGCCAAAATGCGAAGCTATTGATAAACTTCGATGACTTTATGATACACGCTTCTTTCTGCTTATATTTTTCTTCTTTCCTAGGAGAGTGCAGCACGAAGGTGGACCAGGAGGCGGAGGAGGAGCAGTGGGGTCAGAGGATGGGCTGCTGGTTTGGCCACGCGGTTAGAAAGCGCATTTTTCGCTTGGCTTTAGACTGTCCATAATTGCCCGGTTGCTGTTGTTGTTGTTGTTGTTGTGGTTGTTGTACCCTTTTTGCACCATTTGCTGTGGGTTTCATGCCACTAACCAGCGCTGCTCCTACTCCACCTCCACCTCCACCTCCTTCACATTCACATCCACGTTCACATCAACCTCTAACTCCTCCCGCTCCTCCTCCTCCACTCAGCAGTTGCATCTCCTAGTTGCTGTTTTGTGGCTTTGTCCATTTTTGTTTTGAGCTGCGTTTCGTGCGCAATTTGTTATTTTAATGATTTCGATGGAATCTTCTCCTGGCCTACCTCCACCCCTCAACCCCCACCCCTGTTGCACATAATTGAGCGGGTGTTGTTGTTGTTGTTGTTGTTGTTGCTGACTTCTGTTTTGGGATTGGCGAGAAAGTAGAGTCGCATTCAAATGCAGCTCAAAGCCGCGACGCCAAAGTCAAAGTTAAAGTGTTTACACGCCTCTCTCTGACAATATCCACACAAACACACACACACACACACATACACATACATATGTATACACACATACATATAAATCTGACAAATAGCCAGACAATAGCAACAGCAGCAGCAACAAATAAGAACAACAAAGAGCAATGGCTTACAAATTGCTGGCGACGTTCAGCACAGTAGTTGACAACATCAGCAGCAACAAGCAGCAGCAGCAACAACAACAGCAACAACAATACACAACAACAACAACAACAACAGGAACAATGTTTAGTTTGTTGTCTGTTCGTCTGTTGTCGACAAACATTTCCATGGCAACAAATGCAAAGCGCTTGAAGTGGACTTCTTCGTCTTCGAATCGGGCATCTCTCTCGCTTGGCATTGTAATCATCGATAGGAGTACTCCGATGCCTCCACTCCTCTACACTCCACTTCACTCCACTCTGGCCAGACAATACTCCATATTGAATACACTCCATAGAGTCCAATACTATATCAATATTTACCGATGCCATTAGTCCGTAGCTTGTTCTGCATTTAACTACTTCTAGTATTCGTGTTACAAGTATAACAATGCTTTTCAGCTATGCTTGTATCGTTTGAGTATAGTTAGAGTATACAATTCGTTTGTATATGTGCCAAGTGGTTAACTGTAGGGCTCACTCTCCCCTCTCCCTTCCCTTTCCTTTCCTTTCCTTCTTTTCCCTATTCCCATCCTGCTTTGGTTGCTGTGGCAGTTGATCGACTTTGTTTGACTGAGTTTTCTCGTATGGAAATTGACACTTTTGTTTGTAGTCTATCGACACTTGGTAGAAAATTGTGTCAAGCTGTCAGCAGCAACGAGGCAGCACCAACACCAACACCAGCAACACTAGCAACAGCAACACTAGCAACAGTAACAGCAGCAATCAGCTGTCAGTGTGTCAGTTGATGGCCTAAAAACTGACCACACTTGTTGTGAATTGAGTTGATGAAGTCAGAAATGCATTCGATACTCGTAACATACAGGTATGTGCCATGCCACATGAAATCGAATTAGGCACACACACACACAAACACGCGAAGCTTTAAGTGAAATTTTTGCGAAAATTGCGTGTTATCGATACATCAAATCACGCAACTGATTCATGCTATCGATCGCTATAAACAGATACTCAGTATTCTGGGAAGAGAAGTAGGTGAAAAATAATGCAATTGAGCTGTAAGTATTCTCGAGAAGATGCTGCCTTAACTATGAGTAATTATCGATGACTTTGTATGCAAACGATGACTTGTAATCGGTTTGCTTACAAAGCAAAGCTGACGACTCTATCGACATGTGATTTAAATAAACAAATTGTGGTATAGAGCTCGCAGTTAAGAGTTAATTTCAAATGAAAGAGGTTTAAAGAATATTCAATGTATTCCTTTTAATAACTAGTATATAATATCGATTAATTTGCTGATGATGATCACGTATCGATTTTGATATAGAGAAAAACTAAGACATAGGGAAATGTCATTAAAGTACACAAATATTATAATAAGTAAGACTAGGACCACTTGCGTTGTAAGAGAGTCCTTGGAATTGTCAAAGCATAGATTTATCGATGATCGATGACTTCTTATCGATTTGTATTTAGAGATTGAAGCAACCTAGAATTTGGAGTTCTAAGAAAGTAGTTGGAACTATAGATTGTCTTGTTGAAAGATCCATTTAATAATATCGATAAGTTCGTATGAAAACGATGACTTCTTATCGATTTGTGTACAAAAACACACTGGAACGTTAGCAACACTACAAAAAGGAGTTGTAAAAAAGTCTTTGGGAATACAGATTGTCATTTTCAAAGATCTATTTAATATATATAGATATCGATAAGTTTCTATGAAAACGATAACCCTTTATCTATTATCATTATCGATCACTATCGATGTGTGATTTAGCCAATTGAAGCATAAAGAAACTCTATTCTTAAGATATAGCAATCGATACTGAGAATGTTGTCATCGATTGGTCGCTGCTTGTTACCTTAACCCATTGTTACCCTCTGTGGTCTTCGGGCTTTGTCCTGTCGCACTAACTTATTCATTTTAATGTCTTGTCATAAAGCAAGAAGCGTATCTATGCATTTATGTAAGCCGTACGGCATACAGCAGCATACAAACTATGTCTGGCTCATAGACTGGAGTCTATCTGGTGAAGAAGTTGGAGTTCTAGAAGCAAATTATGCGCCCCGCCCCAGAGACAGACAGACAAAAAGTTTTGTGCATTTTAATGTAAGGCTGCTCTTTTGCAACCAGGTGGAGGAAGAGGCCAAAGGAATTACAATTTCTCATACGGGAGACATAAATAAAAGCAAAATGAAAATATAACTAAAAGGACAGCAGCAGCAAATTAGCAATTCTAAATTCTAGTAAACAACCAGAATAACAACTGATTTTATGCGAAAAGGGGCGTAACGCGGAAGGTGGCAGGGGGAAGGGGCAGGGGCAGGGGACAGGGGGCCTTTCGAAAGTTGAAGCCCCTTCCAAAAAGTGCTGAGAATGGAATGTATCTATGAGATACATTTCAAAATAGTTAATTAAAACCCCTTTCCCTCTGCTCTATGTGCGCCACTGTAGCTGTTACTGTTACTGGTACTTTTGATGGTCTCAGCGATACGAGTATTTGCCTCTTGCCACAGTTTGTGGCAAAGAAGCCACAGACGATGAACGACGAGCGTAGAGAATTGTGTCAAATGTTGCTTTTAGTGGCAGCCACGCCCACAGTCTTGGCACTTTCTTTTGTATTGGATATAAATTATATAAAGTTGACGCCTTTATTAGTGCAAGTTGCAGCTGCAACAGTTGCAACAGTTGCAACAAGTGGAGTAAAAGTTGCTGCCCCACAAGCAAAACAAACAAATAAAAATAAATAAAGATCAGCTCGAAAAATTATAAACGCTTTACATTCAGTTTTGCTATTGAAAATGCAATTGAAGCATTTGATTGCATACACCTGATCTGAGTGTGTGTTGTCTGTGAGTGTGTGCGTGTGTGAGTGTGTGTGTGGGTTAAATGTTGCATGTCTGTCTGTCTGTATGCCACATCGATTGGAGGAAAGTTTTGATAGATGCATATCTTTTCAATGGCCACGTTAATTGCAGGCGCGCATAGAAATTGCTGAATTAAGATTTGGCCCCGGGGCCAGACCATGGTCCAAAGCCAGGGGTCAAACTAGCCAGAGCCAAAGCCAGAGCCAAAGCCAAAGACTACAAATCCCAAAGAGATCTCTCGATCTTTGTAGATACTTTTTTTAGTTCGTTTCGTGGTTCATCACATAATTTTGTTTGATTATTTTTGTATTTTGTTTGTTGCCTTTAGAAAGTACAATAAATTTATAGACCATAAAGAGACCAGAGCACTTCACTTTAGAGGGTTCTTTCAGCTTTATAAATAATTTATCAATTTGTTTTTCTCTCGCTCTCTCTGTCTCTGTCTCTGTCTCTCTCTTTCTCTTTCCGTTAAATTTTATTCCATTGCAATTGAATTAGCCATAAGACAATGGCAACAAAGTCTCAGATTGGCAAATGGCAACTGAACAAACAACAACGAAGCGAATTGTGATTTAAATGCAATTGCTTTTTGTTATTGTTTTTGTTGTGTATGTGTGTGTGTTGGTGTGTGTGTGTTGGTGTGTGCTCTATGCACAATTACACGACCTAGAAAGCCAAAGCAGCAGAAAGTAACAAGAAGAAAGCCAAAGCCAAAGCCAGAGCCAATGCCAGAGCCAATGCCAAAGTCAAACTTGAAATCGAAGGATGAGAGTTGCGATTCAAACATTTTGGGAGGATCAGGGGGAAGAACTCTTTGCCGGAGGGGGAGAGCAAATGCAAATAGCTTGCCAGAGACATTTACAATTAGTTTGGCCAAATGCTGTGAGATCTTAATTTGGTCGTGGACTCGTGAGGTGGCATCCAATAAGAGAGGGCGCCCAGGAGAGGGTGGGTCTCGCCGTATCGCATCGTGTCGTGTCAGGTTTGATGTAGTTTGTTTTAGGAGTTGAGTCGAGAGCTTCCCAAACTTTGGGTCGTAACTCTCACTCTCGCCGCAAACGTTTAATGGAAAGTGCCTGGGCCTGGGCCTGGGCCTGGGCCCTGACTATAGGCTCTCATTAGTGCATCAAAGTCAAAAGATCTTGGCACGATCTCTCGGACCTGTGTGCAAATTGGAGGCCCACGCAATGGACCCAATCGCAGTAGTAGCCAAGTCATTGCCGCAAATGAATTGCACTTATACACTCAGAGATAAATATAGATACTTCAACTATTCATATTCATATAAATAAATTATAACTGATTCTTTAAAGCCAATTTAGAAAGCTGCAAACATAATTTGCGCTTCAAGCAAGTTTGAAATCTTTTATAGGTTTTCGTTTTTTCTCTCAGTGTAGCACTTAAGGGCCTTGGAATCTCTACCAGGTCAGGCCTATAATTGTTTTGCGTTGAGTTTTTACTTTTTCGCAGGCCGACAATAAATTGCGTTTACTTTGGCTATTTTTTGCCTCCTCTTTTTCTCTTTCTTCTTCTTCTTCTTCTTCTTCTTTACTAATGAGCGCATTTTCAAGATCTTTTTTTCCCCCTTATATCATATAAATAACTGTGATTAGTGATTTTGTTTGGGTTCCATTTGAATGATTGGGTTGTTTTGCCTTTAATTGCAAGTAAAAGTTTGTTTCGCCGGAGAGAAAAAAATATTTTATTAAATCAACGTCGAAAGAAATGCAAAACCCTTTCCCAAAGATTCAGCTTAGAAAGCCAGATCCACTTCTGCCAGTTCCAGTGCCAGTTCCAGCTCCAGTTGCACTTCCAGTTGCAGTCGCCAGCTAGAAAAGATCTGAAGAGCACCGGAGAGCGGCGTCTTTCTTTCTCAGCTTTCTTCTGGCGGTGCATTTCGATTGTTCGATTCTTTTTTCTTTTCCAATCATATGAATAATGTTCGGTCTTTCTCTCGGCTCTTTCGGGAATCTTGGCTATTGGATAGTGGATCTTGGATCATGGATCTGTCTCTGGCTTGCCGCTTGAATGCTTTCATTTGCATCCATTCGCCGGTAGCTGCCCCTCCCCCTGCTTTATCTCTGCTTGTTCTTTTAATGTTTGGCGTAAAAGCCTTGTAATTGCTTTTGGCTTTATTAGCATAAGTCTTGGGCCTAGTCTCTGTCTGTGTGTTAGCAAGTTAACAGTTGATAAGTTGAATCAACCCACTTCAATCGTATTGCCACATTTCACGGTCAGCTAGGCTTATAATATATTTCCAGCTGGCCAAGTTATCACCTGCCAATTGAAGCCTCTCCCCTGTCATTTCTTTGGCAGCTGCAAGCTGCTTTAAATTTCACACATTTTCCCCTGCAACCCGCCTGCGCCTCTTTAAGATTGATGAAGTTTTCCGGAACTAGAGAGAACTCATTCCAGTTACAGTTGGCGGTGGGCGTTTCGCTGAGATCATTTTCATTACATTTTCTTGTTGTTGTTTTTTCCATTTTTATTTTTATTTTTATTTTCTTTTATGATTTGTTGAAATTACATTAGCTGCAATTCACTTTTGTTGGCCTTTTGTTTTTCTTTGATGCTTTTCCATGCTATTATTATCTGCTCTATGCCTTGTAAAATTGTTGGTGTCATTGCCATGGGGCACGCGGCAAACTTACCCACTGGGGCACGTTGCAGGGGGCACGCAACAGCGACAACGCTGCAAACCTATTGAAAAAGCAGTGAAACTTCTTTTTGCCTTTCTTCCATGGAAACGACTTGCCGAGTATGAGTACTCCATGCATACTCCTATCCAACATTGTAATGCAAATGCAAAAGCTATAATTAATTGCCCACCAGTACATGAAACGGGGAGGGGGCGTGGCAATTGAGACTCTCAGCCAAGCCTTTGGGGCAGACACAAGCCGCAGCCGAAAGAGTTTTATTAACATACCCTACGAAACGGAACATAGGGGACAAACCTATTAATACGTATTAAAAGGGGATTGCCAAGTCTGCTAATGGACTGGACCACCCTATAGAGTATATATTGATAGTTATTCCCAATCAATATCAAGTCTGACATGGGTTTGGCTGCGATCGAACAGATGAGAGTCTCTTGAGGGGGGAAACTTGGTCACGATTGAAGTGTAGTCGGATATACAACAGACTGACATATATAGTCCTGATCTGGGTCAGAATTATATATATATATATGATGTATCTATATATCTACCTATTCTGTTTATTTTGACTATCTATTTTCTTGCTCTTTCTCAGCTTTTTATATAAATTTTCTCTCAATTTGATCTATAGAAATGAGAGATTTATGTGACTTTTAGTCTCAATTGAAGGGTATCTGTTAGTCTGTGTTGTTTCGATATGTTGATTGCTATCGAGCAGAGCATATTCTGAGTTCTGTCTGCAGTTGCTGTTGTCTCTCAACTGCCCACTAATTAAATGAGTTGAGGAGCGTGAAAAAGTCGCATGTTGCGTTGCATGTTGCATTATTCGAGGAGAAGACTAACTGCATCTCATGACGCAGCGTCATGACCTAGGCATTGTGGCATGTGGCATGTGGCATGTGGCATGCGGCATGTGGTCGTATATGCATATATGTGATCTTTGTCTCTGGCATGTTTGGTATGTAAATCTATCTAACGGTGCATCCAACTCATAATTAATGCCATAGGCAAAAGAATATTTATTGTGCTTCAGTTTTGTTTTGTATTTTGTATTGTTCATATATCGAAATTTATTATATTTGTCTTGATTTGTGTGCCATTAGCGCCTCTTGATCTTAACTTGGATCGTTCTTAGTCTCAGGGGCTTAGAAAGCGTGTAAATTAAATGCCAGCGAAAGTTTTCTGCTTTTTTTGTTTCCCCTCTTTTGTTCCGAGTATTATTATTTCTATGCAAATTAGCAGCGAACTTTGTTTGAGATCTAAATTTTTGTCTCTCAACCTTTGTGTGTGTGTGTGTGTGTGTGTGTGTGGAGCACTGGTACAATTATGTATTTAGTTTTTTGTTTTATCCCAGCTAAAAATATATATATACATATATATTTTAACAATGTGTTAATTACACGCCGGTCACCAGACCCACTGGCAAAAGCAGCGGCAACCACCGGGAAGCTCCAAGCTCCACCAACACCAGCACCACCAGCACCACCAGCAGCAACACCAACACAGACAGACAGTTCTCAAAAGAAAAACCGTATAACAAATCTGTGCTTAATCGTTAATTTATGATATATTCCTAGCGGTAAACGATGGTCAGCAATCAGCCTGAATGCTGAATGGCTCTGTGATTCAGGTGACTACTGAGCAGCAGACGCCGCTTGGATTACCGCTTCGCTGATCGTCATCATCATCATCATCATCATCATCATGATGAACATAAACAACGTTATTATGAGGCACATCGTCAGCTTCATCTCATTTCATGGGTAGCTCGTAAAGTTTGCTTTATGTCTCTTTGGGGAGTGTGGGTTGCTGCACAAGTTGTGCTTTGATTTAATGAGCATTTGTGAGAACTTTTTTCTTTTTATGGCATAGTATGAATGTTCTTCTTCTTCGACCTTGACTAGGTGTGTGAGAAGCAAAGAGGGAGAAAGGCCACAGAGCAGAGAATAGAAACATATCCATATCACATTTGCATACGTCTATTCTCTCATCCATATTCAAATTGATATCATACACGTCTCTATTGGGCATTAAAAAAGCTCGTAACAATATCGTTAAATGATAATTTACTGGCATTGGATATGGACCAATATCAGTTCTATCTCTCGTCACTTCATAACATACAGGAAACTCTGCTATACTTAATGGTTTAATGATGCGAATATGAAGCAGTAAGAACTCAATCTCTCAGCTCATCATTCAGACATAAACAGGAAAGAAGATCTATAAAATGGCAATCTATGGCTATGATATGCATCTATATTAGCTGGAACTCTGCTTACATCATAAGAGATTTTATTCTCGGGGATCTTTCAAAACATCATAGAGTGATTTGCAGGGAAATACCGATAAATTGATTGTTTCAATCAAATATCAAACTTATCCGAAGAAACCTCCCAAAATCTATCTTTTTTATAGAAAACTGATAATAACCTTCTAAAATATATCTTCTCTATAGATGTTTAGGATCTGTCATCGCATCATAGAGGGATTTGCAGGGAAATAGGGAAAAGTTGAAGGAGTATAGAAGATCCCTAAGGAAGGAAATTGGAATGATATGAGAATTGTTTTAGTCAAATGTTAAACTTAACTGAAGAAACCTTTTAAAACGTATCTTCTTTATAGAAACCTGATAGAAACTTTTTAAATCTTCTCTATAGATGTCTAGGATCTGTCATCACATCGTAGAGAGATTTGCTGGGAAATAGGGAAATAAGTTGAAGCAATGTAGAAGCTCCCTAAGGAAGGGTTCACAAACTCCCAAAAGGATATGAAGATTGTTTCAGTCAAATATTCAACTTAACCGAAGAAACCTCCCAAAATGTATCTTCTTTATAAAAAATTGAAAGAAACCATCTAAAATCTATCTTCTCTATAGAAAACTAAGATACAAATTTGAATACAAAATGGAAACTAGAAAGAAAACAATCAGAAAAGAAAGAAATTTCCTTAAGAGTCTTTTTTCTGCTTTTGGAGAGTGTCCTTAATAAAACTGTCAATTTGTTGATCAATTGGTAAATTGATCTCTGATCTCTCTTTGCTCCTAGTTGAGCAATCAAAATAGCTGAGCTGCCAATCGGGTGGCAGTCATCATAGGAATAGGAATAGGAATGGGGAATCTTTCTCTCTCTCCCAAGATCGAAGAGGCATTTAGCGCATTTCTAAAGCTTAAAACGGCATCAAACGATGCCAAGCGCAATGCAATCCAATGTGGAAGAGTTGTTGTTGTTGGTTAGAAGAATCGAAGAATTGAGGAATCAAAGAATCGGTTAAAACAATTAAAGACTTCATTAGGCCACAGCTGGTAGCCTATTTAGGTGCGGATGCGACTATCAATTCAATTAAGCACAAGCCGCCAGGTGGGAGATGGTAAATGTTAAATGTTAAATGGGAGATCGTAGATGGTAAATGGGAGATGAGAGGCGTGGTCACGATGGGGAGCCAAGTGTAGAAGAGCTGGTGAAGGGTCTTAAAAGACAAGACAAAGAGCTCAGACCTCAGACCTCAGACCTTAGACTTTAGACCCAAAATCAATAGAAGCGACAAAGGGACTTTTATGAAAAGAAAGTTAGAAAAGATACCCAGTTATCGGTTTAAGGAAGCAGCTCAATCTTCTAGGACAAATAACTGGAAAATATGATTATAAGATCGTAAAGATAAGAATCAGGGATATGCTTTTTCTTTGGCCGTTTTCTTTTTAGTATTCTACCCAGTTTATGGTTATTGCAGGGTATTAAACGCAACTAACGCATATTTTATCTTGTTTAATTCTCATTGCAGGTAAGTTCTCTTGTCAACCTGTTGATTGGAACTGCTGGTGGAGGAGCTGCTGGTGGATGGATGAATGGCTGGATGAATGGGGAGGGGATTATGTGTTTGTGTGTCACGTAGAGCGTGCAACCGCGACGTGCAACTCGCTCAACCTGTCGATGATACTCTGATATTGTATAGCCAATTGGCCACAGAGCTAAGAGGAGCTACAACTATGTGTGTCGTCTCGTACATCGTCGCCGTCGCCGTCGTCGTCGTCGTCGCTCCTTCGTTCCCATCTATGACTCTAGCCAATTGCCAATTGCCAATCGCCTGGCCATAAATTATGTCGTTGTTGTGGCCCGTCGTCGTCGTCTTCAGGTTCAGCCAACGAGTTGGAGCTGAAGCTGGAGTTGCACTTGGAGTTGGAGTTGGAGTCGGAGTCGCCTCCGTCATCATATGTTGTTAGGCGCACATCAAAATTTATAGGTCAGTAGTGGCTACAAATTGCCAAGCTTTGAGTTGGGTTTTTTTTTTCGTTTTTTTTTTCCATCTTTTTGAGTGGGTTGCCCCCATCCATGTCCATGTCCATGTCGATGTCCATGGTATCTAAGTATCCATGTACTGTGATGGAATGTGAGAAGCTGGCCCTCAGACATGACCGTGATCTGGACATGTGCATTGATATACCCTGCAAGGCACCTCATCCCGCCAACATGTCAATATCATGGCCAAAACTGACCCACTCAGCAACGATTGTCTTTGGCAGCGAACAGCAGCAACAGTTGCTGTTGTCTGTTGCCAGTTGCCTGTTGCCAGTTGCCTGTTGCCAGTTGCCTGTTGTCTGTTGTCGTTGCCAACTTATGACAATCGATTTGCAATGGAAAGCCAATGCCTGAAGGCGCTCCATTTATAACAAGTGGCCAGCATTCTGCCTGCTGCTCTCAACCAGCTCTGGATAACTTTATACACTCGAATCTCGAATGAACTTTTTTTCTTTTTCTGTTTTTTTTTTTGCTATTGTTGTTGCTGTTGTTTGTGTTGTTGTTGTTGTTGTTGCTGTTGCTGTTGTCGTCGTTTGTGCTGTGTTGTCGCTGTCAGTTGTTGCCGCTTGTTGCAGTTTAAGAGTCAAGTTGTACCAATAATTCTGCATTTGACATTCAACGGGTCTGCACTTTTTTTTTTGTGCCATTTTCGTTTGGCCAAAACGGTTTTTAAGCTAAACATTTCCCCTAACCATCTCCACCCTTCACCTTTCATCTGTTCAACTCCCCACTGTATATGTGGCATTGTCTTGGCCATTGACAAGCCCGAGTCTTGGCATAAGTTTGGAACTCGAAGTCATCGCTAATTAAGCGGAAAATGTCAGTTAACAATTCCCAAACGAAAAGTTCCCTCGCGGCGAGAAAGGCAATTGGTGCTCATTAAACGCTAGACTGACCATTGGATTCATATCCACCTGGTTGGCTTGACTTACCTTGTTGTTATCCTTGTTGTTGTTGTTGTTGTTGTTGTTGTTGGCATTGTTGATGGCGCCCAACTTCTGCTGGTAGTACTCCTCCCGAGCGTGCGTATTCAGGCTGTCTATAAGGGCCGAGGCGTTCACATGCGCATCGTAGACCATCGACTCCTGTGGACTGCTGTTGCTGCTGGTGCTGTACGTGGTTGCTGGTGGCAACGAGGAGGCGGATGACGATGCAGACGCAGCAGCGGCTGCTGCTGCCACAGCGATGGGTATATTGGCCTGTGGTGTGCGTGTGTAGAGCTGCTCCAGGGGCAGCGCAGGCGCCGCCGCTGTATTCATCGTAGTCATGGTGGAAGGATTGCTTGAAGCTGCGGCCGTTACCTTCTGCTGCTGCTTGGTCACACTTAGCTTCTGCTGCTGATAGTTGTTGCTGCCGCTGGAGCTGCTGATGCTGGCGGTGCTTAGCTTCTGCTTGGTTGTCGTAGCAGTTGGTGGCTTGGAGGCAGCTGCTGCATTGGCCGCAGCGGCGCTGACGCTGCTGGGCCGTTGTCCATGTCGCTTGAGGGCTGGCGTCACCTTGTGGCCGAAGGGACGCTTGGTAGGACGAATCTTGAGCTTGCCCATGGTGGTCAGGGTGCGTTGATTGCCAGCGCTGGTCGTGGTGCTGGTGTTGGGCTCCGCGTCGGCAGCCGTTATAGCCGCAATATTGTTGTTGGAACGTGCAGCGACAAACTGATCATCCGGATCGGTGGCATCCGTTAAGGCATCACCGCTGGTGGTTGCCTGTTCCAGCTCGTCGTCGCTGTTGCCCGTGGCTTCTGTCTCCTGGCTCTCGGCCAGCGTTGTCAACGCAGGTGCTGTGGTGTCGCCAATTTCACCAGTTGCTACTGGCCCGGTGGGTGCATCCAGGCTCTGGTCGGTGGTGGTGGGCAGCTCCTTCATGAGTGTCGTCTGTGCTGTAACCTCTGCCTGTAGCGCCGCCTGTTCGTTCATCGTATTCTGCAGCTCCAGCAAGGTGGTCTCATCGAGCAGCAGTGTGGGATCTGTTTCCGTCTCGGTGTAACCCGTCGTTGGGAGCGTGCTTTGCTCCGCATCCTCCGTGGACAGTTGGTGGGTGCTGCTGCTGCTGCGTGCCGAGGTTGCCTCCTGCTGTATCAATTGCTGCTCCTCAATGTCCAGTGTCTCCTTAAGACGCGCCACACGCTCCACAATCCTGGCCAGCATGTCCTTCTGCGGTTCCGGCAGATTCTTAGTATCCAGTTCCAGCAGGCGATCGTATTTCTTCATGTTACGCTTAACGGTCTCAATGTCCGCACGTGTCTTGGCTGCTGGCGGCGTCAACGTGGGATTCGGTATAGGACTCTCGATGAAATGGGTACGCGCGCGTCTATTGCTGTAGCCAACCAGCTCGATCACGCCTGGATACTCGGCCTCAATGGCTGCGGGTAGAACGCAGAGCGCCACAGCTAGCGCCAGGGCGCACCTCCAGGCTGCACTGAACGCCATCTTCAAGAGGGGACGAGCTCAGAGACGAGGATGCAAGAGATTGAGGATTGCTGGAGCACACACACGCGTCTAAACTCTGGGTGGGTCTGGCTGCTTGGCTGCTTGGCTGCAAACTGGATGTGGGCACTCGCGTTTATTTTATATTTCAGTTTATTTTTTTCTTCTACTGTGTTTTTTTTCTCTATTTTTTTTTGGCTAACGCATTCGAATCTCGTATTACTCGTATTAGTGTCAACTAACTGTAACTGTTCTTCGGCTTTAGCTTTAGCTACAGCTTCAGCTTCACTGCACGACCGAGTGAGTCCAAGTCGAAGAGGCAAAGACCAAGTCCAAGTCGTCGTTGTCAGGAGTAGAGGCAACTTGTCTGGCTTTTCGGCCACTTTTCTTCTATAGCACTTGTATTTTCTTTTCTACTACTTTTTTTTGTATCTCTTTCTTTCTTTCTGTCTTTCTTTTTTTTTTACTTTTTGTACTGTATTGTTTGCTTCTTCTCTGTTTGTGTTAGCGCTCCGATCGCCGGTGCGCTGTCTTCTAACGTCTTGGTACAAATGTTTCAAGCAGCGTTGCGGCAGCCTCTTTTAAAAATTTTCAACCGGAAAACGCAGTCGCAGTCGCAGCCGCCGTCGTCGTCGTCGTCGCTGTCGCAGTCACAGTCGACGTCGAAGCTGTCGTTGCTGTAGCAGTCGCCGCCGCAGACTTTTCTCCCAACGTTGTGCAGACCGGTTTGCAGCAGAGGCCAGCGAGCACGAAAGAAAGATACATTTTAACAGTTTAATAATGAATAAAATAGAATAAAACTACAAGAGATTTATATAGAGATGCCTTCTAAATGGATCGATTTCTATATAAATCATTAAATTGTTCCTCGATTCAAGTAGAACGCAGCTCCGACAAAGGCCAAAGATTCATTTGAATTTGGAATTAGGCGCGTAAAGCTTGTAGCTGCTGTTAGCTGTTAACAGGCGCTGTTAAAGCTCTGTTAGGCTTGCAACGGACTGTTAGCTGTTGTTGATTCAATTTAATTGTCAGAAAATGCATTTAGGAGCTAATTACTGCTAATACGTGTGTTTGATCTTTACAGTTAATGCTGTGTGTGTGTGTGTGCTTGTGTGTTTAGTGGGTGTAGGTAGCTGACTCTTTGTTGTGGCAGGGGGCAGAGGGGAGGAAGGGGAGCTTCTGCTCAATTAGTCATTCCACGCAATTGGCTTTGGCTGGCTTGACGAGATTCTCAGCATTTTGGCCTGGTTCTTAGCTTTCGCTTCAATGTCAACGCTACCCGTTTAGCTTGTCATCGAATGTGGTCTATAAAAATTGCACCTAACTGGTAAAACCAGACGCCCAGACACCTAGAAGGGGATCACATACAATATATGATCTCGTACTAGGAGTAGACTTCTTCAGTTTCAATTTAGCTAAATGACAACGCTTAACATAATTTGTCGCGTGTTCAGCGACTGAAACTGAGTTAATTGGATCTTTCTCCCTCTCTTTCTGCAACACACTCTCTCTCTCTCTCTCTTCCCCCCTTTACCCTTGGTCTGTAAGTCTAGTGATCTATTACCAAGCGCCCTGCAATCAACTGGCGAGCCAGTACGTGCCTCGGATGCTAATGATCTCTATAGATTTCCATTTCTAGCGACTACCTCGACTCGCACCTTTCCTGAGCCTTTCTCATAAATATATGTATGTAGTACATATATATTTGTGTATATATATTTATATGTAGTATATATATTTATATAGATATTTTGCCATTGAAATTTCTACAACGCCATGGGAACCCGGCAGCCAATAAAACAATAACAAACGGAACGAAACCCAACAAAATCGCACCGGGACTGGGACTGAGACTGGGACCGGACCGGACTGGGAACGGACCGGAGTGGAGCGGCGGCCCCAAACCTGGTGGGTTCCCGGGGCCTCCAGTCGCGCTCATTTTTCACGTAGCCGCGCAATAAAAGAAACTGAGCGTTAATTAAAAAAATGGCCATAGATCAATGCACCTGATAGATGCGGCCTGATGCGGCCTCAGCATCAGTTGCTCCCAGCTGCCGAGCAGTTTCTGTGCTGCTGCTGCTTCTGCTGCTGCTGCTGCTGCCAGCGGGATCGGATCGGATCGGTGGGTATTAGGGTCGGTGTTTAACTAGCAAAAAATTTGTCTATAATTTGGTGAGAAAGAGGTCCAGGTCCAAGCCCTATTTACCGATCGTCTGCGCCCTAATTGAGTCACGCCCACAGGGCGATTCGGATACGTTTGACATGTCTTTAGGCGCTTCATTAGCTTCGCAGCTCCAGCTGACCAGGATTGACCAGTTGCCGTTTTGATCGCATTGACACACATGCAAATCATGGGTGCCGTTGTGAGTGGGTGCTGCGTGGCCAAATGTTGCTGCCGTACCGAAAAGCAAAAGAAAAAAGAGTTGCAACTGGCAACTGGGAACGGGCATCGGGCAACTGGCAACAGGCAACAGGCAACGAGGTAACTTTCTTTGGCTTATCTTTATGCATATGCAACGCAATGGCGGCGTCTGCATTCTTTTTGTGGCAAGACGGCATAAAATATGCGAGCGACGCGACGCGGCGCGATCATCTGCCAACAGCAGCAACAGCAACAGCAGCAGCATGCACAACGGCAACATCTACTGCAGCGGCAGCAACTCTTGAACTTTACTAGCAATGAAAAGCTTGGCATTGGCCCTTTTTTGCCAGCGACTGTTTAGCATTTGCTGCCAACAGCAACTTTTGCATAGACAGACTTGATGAAAAGACAGAGAGAGGAAATCAGAGAGAGAGAGCGCAAGAGGGGGCACACAGATTGAGAGAAGGGAGAGAGAAAGAGATGCTGCACGATGTTGCTGCTGTTCAAGTGCCAATGGCAATCTGCTTCTTTTTTGTTGCTGTTGTTGCTATTGTGATTCTTGTTGCTGTTGTTGGGGGAACTGCTTTTTCTTCTGCTGCTGCTGCTGGTTGCTGTTGCATTTGTTGTTTTTGTTGTTTATTTCCCTGCAGTTTGATCTTTTGGTCTTTGGCGGTAATTTTTGTTACTGCCGCTGCGGCGTCTGCACTTTTTCCAAGCAATTGTTGCTGCCGCCGCCGTTGCTGCTGTTGCTGCAACGCTTTATTGGCTTTCGGTTGCTGCCAGCTTATTGTTGCTATTGCTATTGATGTTGTTGCTCTTGACTTTGCCCGTTCGCCTTTTGCATTGAAATTCTTTTTTTCGCTTTATCTACAAGTTTTGTCTTCATTTTTATTTTAATAGTGCAAATGATTCCACTCTTTTGCAAATTGCTGCTGATTTTTTTCACCCAGCGATAAAATGCCTAAACTTCTTTGTTGCTTCTCTCTCTCCTCTCTCCTCTCTCCTCTCTCTCTCTCTCTGTTTGGGTTCTCCTGTGGCATTCTAGGACCGAAACCAAACCCGATTCCCATTGCGCCTCTCTTTATCACATAATGATTTCAAATAGTTACCACTTTGGTGCTGGGTGCGAAATTAATTTGAATTATTACTATTATTAGATGTTATTTGTGTAATGTGCTTCTAGAGTCTCCGTACCGCAAGTACAGTTACTAGAGAGTGTTGCTGGTTGCTGCTGCTGCTGCTGCTGGTTGATGTTGCTGCTGTGCATTATGCAAGATCTGAACGTTATCCGCAGCGAATGCAACTTAAAATGTGCACAGCAAATTCAGTGATAAGCTGAAGTACGAGTACGGTTGCATCTGCAACAGTTGCAGCCGTAGCCGCAGCCGCAGCCGCTGCGCATAACTTGTGTCTGCTTCAATTACCAATTGTTGTTGCCGTTTAAATGATTGCATTGTTGCCGTATTCTGTTGCAGTTGCAGATTGCTGTTGCTTGGCCACATTTAAATTTATTAAAACTGCGCAACTTCTAACGGGCTGAAACTTGGAATGTTGCTGCTGTCGCTGCCGCTGCCGCCGCTGCTGCTGTTGCCGATCAATGACCGTGCAACACTTTGTCTCTGGCGTTTGGCCTTGTGCAGCATTTAAAAGAACCGGCCACAATTAAGTCAACAAAGCCATAGAATGAGTAATACTCGCAGCTCGTACTATATGTGCAACATTCTCGGCATCCTGCTGCTGCTGTTGCTGCTGCCGCACATTGTGGCATGGCGCTTGGCTTCTTAGCAATTTGCCATTTTGCATGCAATTTGATGTCATTTGTCATTTGCTTAATTGTGACCAGGTATGCTTGTTGTGCGTGTGTGTGTGTGTGTGTGTGTGTGGCTTGCCTGCTTGCGTTTCCTGAGTCTGCAACTGCAACTGCAACCGTTTTGTAATTGTTGCAAGGCACGCAGCAGCAGCAGCAACAACAGCAGGAGAAGCAATCCCCCGGACATCTTTGACTTTTCGAGTTTGACTCTTCGACTCGGACTCGGCCACTGCCGCTGGGCCATTTAGCTTCAATTAATCAAGTTGTCGCTGCACGCGTCTATTAGCTGTTTATGATGTCTGCCATGGGTGCCCCAGGGGTTCCAGGCGATGAGCAAATGCTTGCACCGCTTGGCGCTCATTAGCGGCGCCCCCAAGTTGCATATGCCTCCCCTCAACCTTACACCTCACCTCTAGCTTTGCCACATCTCCCGTTCTCAATCCCAATCCCAATCCCATTTCCAATCCTAATGTTATTTAATACACTCCTGGCAGTTGCCGCTACTGCCTGGCGGTGCTTTTTAGACGTTTTTTTTTCTTTCATTTTTGTGTTTTGTGTTTGTGTTTTTGGGCCGCTTTCGTAATGTTCCAATGTACTCGTAGATGTTAAGAACTTGGCGGAGTTCTTTAATGCTCCATTTGGGTTTATACTTTAGTACCGTTGCATGCGGCGCAACTTTGACTTGGTTTTGGTGCCTCTTGATGGACAGCTTTTGCGCCCAGCTGTCACAGGTTCGTTGACTCGTCCACTTTGCGCAGTTTGTGTTGAAACATTCAGGTCCAACCAGTGGCCGTTTGATGACTCTAACTCATTGCATAATGCCCAGGCGGACAAACAGACCACCGGACAGACAGACCAACAGACAGACTGCCAGATTGCCAGACCAAGAGACAACCACACGGACAGCTAGTCAGAAAGACAGTTAAAGTCTGTGGCTTAGTAATTGCCCAGGCTGCAAATTAAATCTGTAAATCCAAAGTACCCACAAGAACGCGCTGATCTTATTTTTCCGTTAGCTGAAAAATCTTATTGTATCATAATAAAATCTCCGATGTGCCTTGCTTTAAATCTAATAAACTTTCTGATTTACTTGTAAAATGTTGGAAATAGCAGCCTAGGCAGATTTTTTTAATCATATTTCTGTCTTCAACAGTTACTTTAACTATTGATTTACAGCATTTACTTGGGTTTTGTATGGGCCAAGGCTAACAGTGTACCCTTAACAGTGTACCCTTAACAGTGTACCCTTAACAGTGTACCCTTAACAGTGTACCCTTAACAGTGTACCCTTAACAGTGTAACCTTAACAGTTTACCCTTAACAGTGTAACCTTAACAGTGTAATCTTAACAGTTTCCCTTAACAGTGTATCCTTAACAGTGTACCCTTAACAGTGTAACCTTAACAGCTATATTTGCTTGACTCTTAATAATAGTGTAAAAAACTGAGATAATAATTTTAACGGAGTAAATTTTAACAGAAATGCTTTTTTTTGCTGAAAAATCGATTCATTCAATGCATTGCTGCTAACCCTAACAGTGTCCCTTTAACAGACGACACACACGCTGATTAACAGCGTCACTTTGACAGCTATGTTTGCTTAACAGTTAATAACAGTGTAAGAAACTTGAGACATGTTTAAAAAGATTAAACATTCCCAAATTTATATAATGCTCATGATTATTACTGTTAACATGACTATTTTAAGGATCTGTTTAACGCTGTTCACTGTTCACCCTAACAGAGTTATTTAACAGATGACGCTCACCCTGACTAAAAGTGTCAGTTAATCGCACAATTGTGAATAACAGAGTAGAGAACTTGGGAGATATATAAAACGTACTTAACTCTATCAAACCTTTTCTGTTACCAAGACTTTTTTGAGAGATTCATTCATTGCTTTGCTGTTAACCCCAACAGTGTAATTTTAACAGCTGTGCTTTCGTTAGACTTCGTAACAGTGCAGAGAACTTGGGATATGCTTCTAAAGAATAATCTTTAAACATTTATTTAATGCTCTTGATTGTTGGTGTTAGTATGAGTACTCACAGAATCCTATTAATCATAACAGTGTCACTTTAACAGTTGCTGTACACTCTATATAAGAGTGTAACCCGTAGCTGTATTAACTGCTAGTAACAGTGTAAGAAACCTGAGTAAAACTTTTAAAGAGTAAACTCTAACAGATTTCTTTAAAGCTATTGTTTATTAGTGTTAACATGACTCTTCAAAGGATCCATTGAAGCCTTTACTGTTAGTCATAACAGTGTAACTTTAATAGATGCTGTAGACACTAAATAACAGTGTCACTTTAACGGCTGTGTTTGCTTAACTGTTAATAACAGTATAGAGAACTTGGGTAATTTGTATAACGAAGTAAACTTGTAACAGATTTATTCAATGCTCTTGATTATAACTGTTAACATGATCAGTTTGAAGGATACAATCAACGCTTTGCTGTTGCTTATAACAGTGTCACTTTAACAGCTGCTGTGCACAGTTAATAACAGTGTTAGTGGTATTAGTTAATAACGGTGAAGTAACTATAGTATATGCTAAAAGGAACCTATTTCCTGTGATTTATTTTGTGTGAAGAAAGAAAGATGAAAATTTATTTGAATTTTTAGTAGAGGAACTGCAATGGCTTCGTTTGGAGTATGTGAAGAGAGAATCTATCTGGGAATTATGTTTTATTCAATATTCGTTTTCCGGTTGCTTTCCGGCTTATCTTGGTTCATTTTTATAGATTATCATCAGATAACTGGCCTTATAAACCAGTTGCAAGCTGCTGTTGCTGTTGCTGCTGGAGCTGGAGCTGGGGCTGGTGCTCCTCTTAATGGGCAACAGATGCAATCTGTGCATCAGTTATAACTTCAAGAAGAAGAAGAGGAATATCTGAAGCTGTGGAAGAGGCATAAGCAAAGCAAACATGAGACCGAGAAGAGCCTGAAGAAGAGGCGGAACACCCCCCACGACTAATTGTGCTCATTTCCATTTATCAGTTGGCTCAAAATGAATTACAGCACTAAAAGCAAATTAAAATCGTGCCAAGTGTTGCAGAATAAACATTTCACAAGACACCAATGAATGACTCGAATGAGCGTTGGAAGTTGGACCCCAGTTGGGTTCCTGCGAGGGGACTGCCTGGGGATCAGTGCAATGGGTATCTGGGGGCTGGTCGCATTAAGCTTTTAATTTAGTGCCTGGCCAGCAATTTTCCATGCGTTCGAATTGTCTCTTGTCGTCTTTGACTTCCACTTGGACATGGACTTGCCTGGAGTTGCACTTGGACTTGGATTCGGATTTGCAGTCGCAGTCGCAGTCTGAGTTGCATTCGCGTGTTTTGTCTTTTATTTTTAGATAGATTCACATTGCCAGGCGTCGGCTGCTGCTGCTGCTGCCGCTGCTGTTGTTGCCGGTGTTGCTGCAACTTGTGGCACTTGTTGCGCTCGTTTGCCAAATGCAATTAAATGTGTGTCGCTGCTGCTGCTGCTGCTGTAGTTGTTGTTGCTGTTGCTGTTGCTGGCGTGCTGCAACTGTGCCGCATAATTGTGCCAAATGAATTTGTAATTATGTGTGAGTGTGTGTGAGCATGTGTGTGTGTGTGCCATGAACTTCAAATAGCCAACTAGCCAGTCAACCAGGCAGGCAGCCAGCTAGCCGGTTTTGGCCATGTACACGCAAGTGACATCACATTTGGCGTGGAAACACACATCACAGAGCCAAAGTCATAGCCACTGGCAGTGGCAGTGGCAGTGGCAGTGCCTAAGCCAGTGGCCAATGGCTAGAATGACATTACAGAAAGAGAAAGAGAAGAAAAAAATCAAACAAAATTTAATTAAAGCGCATGACGAAAAATTCTATGTACAAATCAACAACAACAAGTCATCAAAGAGATCAAAGATGACAAAAGAAATAAAAATAAAAATAGAAATAGAAATAAAATAAAGTTACGCAGCTTTTGGACATGGTCAAAAAGTGTCAAAGTCATCAGAGTCCAAGTCCAAGTCCAACTCCAAGTCGGAGTCTGAGTCTGAGTGCGAGTCCGAGACATATTTGGCAAGTCTGCACAGCGCCTTGAAAGCCAATTAAATGGCGACACTTTATGGAATACCTAAGAGTTAGATACCAAGAACCCAAGAAGAACCCCAAACACCAAACACCAAAACAACCAAAAGCATTCCCAAGTGGCTGCTGCTGCTGCTTCTTGGCAACAAAAAAATGGGTCAATGATGGCTTAAATTGTGCGGCATTGTTAAATGGTGCGAGAGCTCTGAGCTGATCTAAACTGAGCCTCCTCCTCTGCTTAGTAGAGGTCTCCGTCTTCCTCTCCAGCTCGAGCTCCATCTCCATCTCGGTCTTTGTCTGTGGGCCCTGCTGACATCTGATCGCACCTCTGCACTCTTGCAGACTGACGATTGACTGATGGATCTCTACCAAGTCTTTTTTTTCCATCTATTTTTCTTTAGTTTTTCCAGGCTCCTCTTCTACACTCTACTCGTATCTGTGGTTGACAGCAGTAGCCGCAGCAGCAGCAGCAGCAGCAGCAGCAACAACTGCAGAAATATTCAATTTATGAGCTACAGTTTCAGTTTTAGCCAAGTTTGCATTGTACACACACACACACAGACACTCAGGCAGTTCGGTTATTGAGATGTAGCTCTATTCAGCTCCTCAGCTCTTCAGCCTTCTTTTTCTTTTTTGCAGTCTGTCTGCAACAATTTGTCTAATGTGCCAATTTGGTCGCATCTACCGCCTGGGTGAAGATCGTTAGCTCAATGCCTGATCATGTTGATTTCTTTCTCCTGTGATTTCTTCTACTCCATCTTCTTGCTCTTCTTGTGGCCTATCAATGACAAGGTAACGCAAGGCAACTCGAGACGCGACGAGACGAGATGAGTACCTCAACCTGGCCTGGAGACCGCTTATAGCCCTATAATTTTCCACACCAAACTCCTCTGGTTCGATGCGATCCATTGCGATGGGATGGGATGCGATGCGATGCGATGTGATGCGCTCACTTGTCCCATTTATTTATTTTGTATTTCTGCTGTTTAAATTTAATTCACGATCTGCCATCACGTCGACTCGATTCAACTCAACTTGGCTCGGATCTACTCTACTCCTCTCCAGACTCCAGTCCAAACAAAAGCCAGCCTCGAAAATTCCCTCGATGCGTCGGCGACGACTTGCAATTTCTTCTGCCTGGTGCCTGCTGCTTGCTGCTTGCTGCCTGCTGCAACATCTTCTTCTCCTTCATCATCATTATTATCATGAGTATTGTCATCATCATCTTCTTTTTCTAACAAGCAGGCGGAAAAAAACCTTTTCTTTTTGCTTACTTTCCGATTTTTCAGCAACAGCAGCGTTCGCTGTCGCAGTCGGCGTCTCAGTCGGAAAAATCTTTTCGTTCGCGTACTTAACCGCAATAATTTTGCTCATTTGAGTGTCGTGGAAATGAGTTAAAGTTGTGCCTGCCACTTGGCGGCAACTGCAACTGCAACAGCAAATGCCACAGAAACAGCATCAGCATCAGCGGCTGCCGCTAATGTAATGTGAGCATTACTTATTTCCATTTTTTTTTTCCTATTTCTGTTTTTTTTTCTTATATTTTCTTTATCTCCATTTCGTACCGCCAGAGTCAGGCTCTTAATTCATTAATTTCCCACAGACTACAGCTTTGGGTCGCCAAGCTTCAAGCTAATTTCAAACGTGAAACCGTTGAAAGTTATCACCTCCCTCCCAGGGCAATGTGACAGAGACACAGACAACTGAACTGAAGTGAAGTGAAGTGCATTTTTGGGCTACAACCGCTATAAGATTACACGCATTGTCCCTCCCTCTCCCCAGCCTCCCTCTCTCCTTCTCTTTCTCTTATTCATTATTCCATTTACTATACCTATCTCTTTCTCTGTCTGTTGCTGTTGCTGCTGCTGCTGCTGCTGCACCACAATGAAGTTGCTCGGCTGCATGTTGCATTGCCAATTGCTGTTATCAACCAGAATGTGCCAACATCTATCTATCAACTCTTACACAGCGCCAAAAGAATGTGATCTAATTTTATTTTAGCGAATTTTTAAGGTCTTCGAAAAGATCACATAATAATAATAATAGTCTCGAAGTAGAAAGGCATTTCTAAAGCTTTCAGACAGAAGATGTCTTGACTAAGCTTCATCTTTATTTTATAACACATTTACATATGTTTGATTTAAGTCAATTGAATTTCTCTCTGTGTATTGTGCCATTCTTTGCAGTCATTAACCTCTGTCATACCCAACGCTTAGCATTGCGCATACGCAGAGTTGGCCAATTGGCTGCCTAATGAGCTTCAGCATAGAACGAATCAAATTGGTTCTACTTCAGTGCAAGCTGTATCGATATTCGATAGATATCATACTAACATTTCAACTATCGATATATCAATACTCTATTATATTCTATTATATAAACTATCATATGTTTGTGATGCTTCAACTTCCTATCGATATTCTCATTTAAAAATATCAAAAATATCGTATCATATATTAAACATCGATATATTTACCTTCTAGGTAGATTTTCGTTAATTTGGTGACATTAACAGAGATCAGAGTGGATGCAGCCGTAGTTGTTTTGTGCGATGTTTAGATTGGGTTTCATTTATAGGTCAAATGGGCTCACAGTTATGCAGATAGCATCGGAAAGGTGTCAAGCGCTATGACTATGACCCAGAGCCATCTAACGACAAAAACAACAGCCAAAACAACAACAAGAAACTATGAAACCAACTAAATAACTGGCAAGTTGGTAACTTCTTTAAGAGCCAACTGGCAAGTTGGTAAGTTACCAACGGGCAACTGGCAACTCACAACTGGCAACTGGCAACTGGCAAGTTGGCCTTTTGTCTGTCTGGTCTAATCTCTGTTGTTCTCTTACAGCTTCGCAGACGTATTTGCATTTTTTGTAACTGTGCTTAAACTTGGCTTGAACCCTGCATTTGTATAGCACCTTTTTCTGTGATTGTTTGTTCGCCGACTGTCTCAATGGACACAATACTCGAGTATAAGTCCGAGTTCTTTGGCCATCTCGTTTATATGCTAATTAAATAATACAATTTCCAATCTGTCTTGTCATACTTCTATTGCTTGATTTTACCCTGACTATCTGAATATCTGACTGGCCTCAGCCTCTGCCTTCATTCTTATGCTAACACGCAAATTCCTTTTTATAAAATTCTTTAGCTCAACGATGAAAGTGTTTTTCTGACCCCAATTCTCAGGCTCTGACTTTGGCTCTGGCTCTGGCTCTGACTCTGAATCTGACTCTGAGTGTAGCTCTGGCTTTAACTGGGCTCTGTGACGATGTCGTCTTTCATTGAAATTGGTTGGGCTTTAGGCATGTTTCACATATTTCATGATTTTACTTTTCTTTCCATCTCTCTGCTTCGCTTTAGCCGTTGCTTTTGCATTTTCTGCGCATATTTTTCAAGTGCTGTTTTCAGTGGTTTTCCGTCGTCATCCCACGCTCTTAATTACCCCCGGAGCAGACGCCTTCGAGCATCCTCAGTGGCCACTTTATGTTGTGGAAACTTTGGAGTATACGATTGTGTGGGCTGTGCCTATGGTGTTGCTGTTGCTGTCGCTCTTGTTCTTTTGCTTCTTCTTGTTGTTGTTGTTGTACTTGTGACGGCTTCGTCCTATTTATACCCTGTCATCATTAAATGCGTAATGGGGTATCATTAAGTTGTCCGCACAGATCATTCTGCCAACAAGATTGAAGACATTGCTGTCTATCTATAGAGACAGCAAATCTTGTGTTTATTTCGCATATCGATTATACGATTGACATAAATCGATAAATATCGTAATATAGCAACAAAATATAAAGACGATTATTGAATATTTGTTAGATCTACGAGTGTGTCTATTTCTCAAGGCTTAGGGATATGTATATTCCTCTTTATGACTACTACAGCATAAGTCTTGATAAGCTTAGGGTCTAGTTTTTGATTTTATTTCACTTATCGATTAGTTTATAGTTTCCTCAGTTCCATAACAAACGCAAATATTGATAGGCTTACATTTCAGAGTGTTATTTTATATAGCTTTAAAGATTCAGGAATGTTTTCTTTAGGAATACGAGTTCTCTATATTAGGTTCTGATTATCGCAGGGTATCTCCTGGCCACATACTCTTCACGGCACCATTTACTCTTGTTCAATTGATTAGCCTTGTATAGATCCCTTAACCCATAGAAAAAATGTAAAAAGGGGCTAATGAAGTTCTGCAAATGTATGTAACAGGCAATGGGAAGCACCTCGAATCCCATAAATGATATAAGTCGAATCCAGATAAGATGTACCCCGCTTAAGCGAGATTCTCAAAAACTGCTGTCCCCTTGATTGCTGCCGCATTAACGTCAAATCTGGACAAATAGAAATCCCGTGTAATTCGTAAAATGTGATCCTTTGCCATTTCGAACTTTAGGGATTCGATTGTACTATATATTCTTTATCAGAATCAATAGCCGAGTCGACTTATCTATGTCCGTCTGTCTATCCTAATGAATGTATACGCAGATTAAATTTGTTTCAAATTTTAGAATTTACCACCTGTATAACTCGAAACCATAAATAGAAAATTGAATAGAAAAAAGACAAAATTTTCACTTAAAGCTTTGACTTTTGGGACGCATAATCATTGGTTCGGTATCTGATTGATATATGATATCCAATATCATAAAGATCGGGCAATGAATACAGAAGCTTTTGGGTTATGGGTTATGCTGGGAGGAAGAAGGTGGAGCCGGGGTGGGGTAACTACCTGGTTCTATGTATACATGGGTTAAGGGTTCCTCTTAGTCGGGTAAGCTGCATTTATACTTGTTTATTATTCCTTGAGCGATTTTGTGCGCTCTGTTTGGCATTTTAATATTCAAATGGATTCAATATGATTCATGAATACATATTTAAATGCGAATGAATACTCGCTGAATACTCACAGTAGACACAAGTACAGGCTGCGTCTGTCAATTTGTTGATTCAATTAGAAAGCATTTATAAGGACATTTACATAAATAGTCGGATCAATTACGTTAGCGAGTCATAAAGAATATAAGAATACGAGTTTATTCGTTCATTCGTTTATTCGGCTGATGTGGCTAATGACTGAAGTTCTTGGCCAAATGGGAAAACGAGCAAGTTAATTACTTGACTCACATTAGGCAGATTAAATCTTGCTCTTCAATCGTTCCATGTACGAGTACTATGTCATTACGAGTGTATTCCCATGTTGCAACTGTCTGTGGCAGTTGCAACAGCGACCACACAACATACATACAGCTCAGAGCTCACAGCTCAGAGCTCAGAGCATGCAACATGCCCACTTGCCACCTGGTGGCCATTTTTCTTCTCTTCTTCTAGTGGAATATCTTCTTCTTTTGCCTCTTCTTGATTTCTTTATGATTTTTACGAGTTCATTAAAAATGTATTTAAAATTGTTATTTTTATGAGCGTCGCGATGCCTCAGCGCCGTTGGCTGGGCGGCTTAATGCAATTGTTATTGCTATTTATGCATATGCATTCAATTATTTAAGCATTTACATTAATGTTGGGCGGCGAGAGGGGGGAGGGGTGAATTTCCTCAGTGCATTGTTTCCAGGCGATAGCGTGGCGCAGCTTCATTAACTGCAACTGCAACTGCAACTGCAAGTTGCATGAAACGCACAGTGAGTGAGTCTCCTCCTCCTGCCTGCCTCTTCTCATCCGCAGCACATGTCACGTTGCAACAACAGCAACAAGAAAAAGAAGAAGAAACGTACAACACCCGCAACTGACAACTTTGCCCCATTAAAAATGCTGATATTGTCATGGCAACTGCCAGGTCCAACAACTCCTGCAGCTTCCCGCCGCTCCAGCGGCATCCCAATCCCAGCCGCATAGTTGATGGGCTGTCAAGGCGCATACATCATCATCATCTCTGTCAGTTCACTTGGTGTTTGGGTAGAGGAACCTTTAAGAGGATGCGCTTGATTTTCTCTCTGCACCTAAATTATATTTATATATTTTTTCCATCACTTTTTTCGCGCCTGCCAAAGTTGTTTTTATTATTAATTTGATTTTCTCACTTCAAGTTAAAGTTGCGAGCTGCAAGTTGATGGCAAAGTTGGGGCTTTGAAATGGAAAGTCTTCAAGTTAAATAAGTTATTGTTATAAACAGGATATGAGCGCGCATTTAACTAGTTAACAAAATTGTTGCGGGTTGTGTTTTCAATGTTGATTTACCTAATTAGCAACGAAAGTTCGCTGAAAGTTCGCTGAAAGACCCAAGTAAATACTGTAAAAAAAAAGTTTGAATAGTTTAAATTACCTAGAGATGATCACGTGACTAGCTCATAAAGACACGACCTAGACTTCAATTTGAAAGCAAGAGTTAAACTTAAATTGGAGCAACTCCAATTCAAAGTTTGCATATATTTTAAGTTCGCTTTTAAATTTTAAGTTTTCGTCTCACAAACTCACGAAATCTTATTTATATTTTAACGATTGTCGTGCGCTGACGACTCTCATCTCTAGATGCTTGAGGGTTGTCATCAGGATGGCTTTTATTATTATAATCATCAGCATCATTGTCATTAATTACTCAGCAGGTCACTTAAGCACGCAGATCCAAGCTCCAAGCTCCAAGCTCAAAGCCCCAAATCCCAACCCAGCTCAGATTCCGACTCTGTTGTGGGTTTGTTGCTCTGCGGGATTCTACAGCTCTCCTCGGCTTTACTTTCTTTGGGTTAACTGCTCGAAATTGGCAATGGACTTGGCACTTGGTATCTATTCGTATACGTTGGGTTCGTTTGTTTTCCCATGATCGTTTGTCTCTGGCCAAACCCCTGGGCTGCTCTTTTTTGGAGGGACAAAAACAATCAACGCGTCTTTAGAAACGAATTCGCATGGCCAAAAAGCCAAACGGAAGAAAAAAAAATATTCGTGCGAGATTTAAAGTTTATTTGGCTTTTAGTTTTGCTTTGTTTGGTTGTTTTGGCCGCTTTGTTGGGCAAGTAAATACTTAAATATAGCACACTTAAACAGTTTGTTGATATTGTTGTAGCGAAAGTGAAACTCGAACTCACACTCACACTCACAATCGCGTTCACACTCAGACCTAGACTCAGACTCAGATTCAGATTTCGAGTCAGATCGCAGTCTGGGATGCGATGGAGGCCTCTAATGAGACTTAATTACAACATCAAAGAGAGTTGTCGCTTAGTACAGCCCATATATCTTTCCTCGCCACCTTTCTCCCCGACTCCCTCCCTGAGCACCCCTACCAGCTCATTCATACTCGCATCACGATATGAGCGTACCTGAGCATCTGCATTGCCGGGGACCTCTCTAGCCAGATTGGGCACAAGTTTCGATTAGGCGCGGCCAAAAAGGCAAGGCAAAAAAAAACAATAACAAACAACATAGAATAGCTACCATGGAGTGCCGAATACTGGATGCACTTCACATGGGCTATAAGTGTTGGTAAAGCAATGTGATCCTTACTGGACTCTATGCTAAGCTGGAAGTAGAAAGTTAGCAAAAAGACATTCAAAAGAGATTTTCCTTCTCTTGAAACGTGGTGAAGCAATCTTTGTGGATCTGTCAGACAAATATGATATTATATGATATATGATATGATCTGTAACTATAGAAAATATCTGTGACTAAGTTCATAAATAGTACCCACATACTCTGGATTAGAAGAGGTTAGATATCAGATTAGCAAATGATATCTTAAGTACTTTCTGGAATCAATACGTTGCCCTCTAGAATCTGTTCGAAATATTTACTTTCTTTAACGCGTAGCTATGAAAACGATATCTGAACAATGTTCAATTCAGTATTCAGTATTCAAATATCAGTTCAATCGATTCAAATGAATCTAACAAATTTACCAGCTCCAACAGAAAGAAATATCTATACTTCATTTCAAAGACTTAACCCAAAGCAGAGACTAGTTCAGAACTAATTAATGCCCAGGGAAAAGTTATCGTATGTCAATCAAACTGCCTCCTTCGATGAGTTACATGATGATATAATGAGAGTATAATACCCTCTGTTGAGAGTATACAAAATAAGAAGAAAAACCGCGCTTACCAACTAAACTCTAAGTAGAGAAAGTACACGCGGCGCACATGTAAAAGTAACCAAAAAAAAAAAAAATACAGAAAAACAGAAAAAAAGATGCGAATCTTCGCCTTTGCCTTTGGCTGGGGTCTTTTGGATTTGGATTTTGGATACGACTTCAGTTTTCTTTGAGGTCAAATCGCATGGAGCGCGCACTTTTACCGCTCGCTTTCGGTTGGGTTCGGCTTGGGGTTTCGCTTGGTAAGAGGCAAAGGTAGCTTCAATGGCAACTGTCCGTGGCTTGGAGACGCCTACGAAGACTCCGAATGGTGGTTACTATAAATATTACAACATAACTGTTGTTATTATTATTATCGTTGTTGTTATTGTTGTTATTACCATTGTATCAACACCCGTCGTACACGTTGTTTGTGACCGCTCACTGCCCTGTCATTTGCATACTTAACACCTTCGGCACGTCCCGTCGTCTTCCAAAATTCAAATTGGAAATTTTCATCACTTGAGCCCCGGACACTGACAGATTGTTGCATACCGTTTCCCCCTCCCCCCCTCCCCCCTCCCACCTTCCTCTAACCTCCTCTCCATCATTGCATCTTTGATTCGGTCTGCAGTTGATGTAGTTGATGTGGTTGAGTTACGAGAGTTTTGCTCTTGTAATTAGAAAATAATCAACTGCATCTCTTTGAAGAGGCCCAAAAGCGTTTCCACTTTCAATTTCATCTGCATGTGCAACCTCCAATAGACATATACTCACCGGTCTGTCTGTCTGTCTGTCTGCCTGTCTGCCTGTCTGACTGTCTTTCCTGGAGAGGAATGTTGATCTTTCAATGGCTTTTTTTTTTGTTTTTTGTTATGGATGATTTGTAAGTCTTTTCGCTTTCTTTGTCGACCGCGAATGACTCTGCAGCACCGCTCTATAAGATAATTCATATTCATAAATCTGCATTGAAAGAGTATAACAAAGTTGTATTCAGCTTTGAGATCCTATAATATATATACATTCTTGAGCAGCATCAAAGGTCAGGTCAATCTATCATGACTGTTCTACTTAAATTTGATTCTTTTCTAATTCTGTTTTGATATAATTTCTATATTATTTGTATTATCTTGTGTTGCTTATAAACAAAATATATATTCTTGAAGAGGAACAATGTTCCAGTTGATTTTTCTGCTTGCACCAAATAAACTTGCCTTTCTTTTGAGGCATTTTCATAGAACTTGTTGAATATCGTAAGCCATTAGACCGTATTATATCATTCTTGAGACTCAATATTCCACTCGATCTGTCTGCCTGTCTGGTCGAATATTTTCTCATATCTAACCTGATATTGATACTTCTTATACTATCTGTCAAAGCCCAGTAGATCGTAAAACTATATAACATAGATTCCAAAGGTCATCCTTTACGGTATTGGACTACTTCAGATCTCTCATCTTGATCTTGCTGCAACTTTCATTTCTTTGCAGCTGTTTGAAGTAGACTTTTGGTAAGGATCGTAAAGTAAGGGTATTCAACATTCGTTGCCACACTGACAGACGCACTCTCTTACTATTATTGATATTGTGATTGTTATTGTTATTGTTATTGGCTTTTTGTTTTGTTGCAGTTTATTGCAGTGAGCAATCAACAGATTCGTTATCGCCGCATGGCACGCTATGAAATCCATTATGTTTTTTTATGCTGATTTTTGCATATGAGTTGATATATAGCATTAATAATACTAATGCCATATATACGATAGGAGTACATGTATATAACTGTAATATCACCGGAGGCTGCGGCTCCATCACTTTCACTTGCCCTTGCTCCAGTTGAAAGCATTAAAAAGTCATTACGATGCGATAGTTTGCCGAGTCGTTTATCAAATTGAATCAATAAAAACCCAAATCATATTATTATTAAAAAGCAACAAATATTTATTAGTAGCCCGATACGACTAATACATAGTATATATAGTATATATTGTAGTATACTAAGTATTGATTAATGGCTTATCATCAGCCGAGGCTCAGCAATAGCACAGCAACTCATCTGGGCCCGCGGGTAGGCAAATTACAACCGCTGTTAAAAATTTCACTTTCTAAGAAAAAAAATAAAAAAAATTTAAGAAAACAAAATAAAAAAAAACTGAGTTGGAAGCAACAGGTGAAATCACTGGCTGCTTCCTGTCCAACCGGCACCGGCACAGAGGAAGAGCTGCAGATGGAGGTGGAGTTCGCAGTCGCAGTCGGAGTCGAACTTGAAGTTGGAGATGAATGTAAATATAAATAAATAAAAAAAAAAACAAAACACAAAAACAAAACAAAAAAACACTTTTGACTTAAGTAAAAAATATTAAGAATAATTATGTTCGGAGAGCCGGGAAAAACAAAATTGATAAGACTAAGTCGTAATGTTGGGCAATTAAATTCATAAGCGCCTCAACCTGTGGGGCACCCTAATTTTGCAGTTATTTGGGGGAGAGGGAGGGTGGCAGGGGGGAGTGTTACCCCCTCTGTTGTGTATTGCATGTCAGCGCCTCGAATCGTGGCCAATTAGTGAAGTAAAAGTGGCCAAGAAAATGAAGAAATTTTTGGGTAGAACCCTCCATCCCAACATGCAACTCTATGTAAGTTAGGTTAGCCTCAGATGGGGTCGGGCTTTGAGGCTATACAACGGATACCCAGATATTATTAGCTGGTCTGTTGTCATGTTTCTTGTCTAATATACGATATTATGATTGTTATTGTTATTGTTGTTATTGTTATTATTATTGCTCTTTCTGTTGCTGTTGATTTTAATGATGTGAAAGAAAGTTATGCTGCTGTGTTTGAGTATTTTCTAATGATCCACCTGCCTCGGCAGATAGATTGCGATTAGATAGATCTATTGTCAGCGCTCTATCAAAATCTGTCGAATGAAAATAGAAAACTGAAACAAACTGAAATTCAAACACTCTATCTCTCTATCTCTATCTCTATGTTTATAGAGTCAGTCTGTAGCATGCAAATCTTGGCCAGCGGCCATCGAGCAGCCAATCAATCAATTTATTGTATGGGTATGGTATATGGTTGAAAGACAGTAGCCATGGCATGAACTCTGCTGGGAGTCAAAGAGCCAAGAGTCACAGAGTCATAAATATGTGTACCCAGACACCTCAACAGAAGACAACAAACACGAGATAAATAATTAGCCATCAAATGTTGTTGTTAAACAAAATGTGCAACAGAAGCTGCTAAAAGACAAGACAAAATGATTTTGCTGAAAATGGAAACTTTCGCCAAGATGATAATGAATGGAGCGAATTGGCAGATTGCCCACCACACACCAACACTCACACACACACCCGCTAACACACACACACAGCGGGTGGGTAATTGCACTTGGGGTCAAGACAAGTCAAAGAAATACACACACTATTTACCAAGATATAAAAACACAAAAAAGACAAATTATGGGTCTACAGTTGGACAGTTTATCGCCTATATATGTATATAACTCTTGCTGCTATTTGTCGATTGAGATATCAGAGAATATATCAAAATTTAATTAAGTACAGCACATATCACGCTGCTTGTGTGTGTCAACTTGAGGTCAGAAGGTCACACAGCGCCAGCAAGCGCTTAGCTTAAATTAAATTCTTAAATTCTCCGAGAAAATGAAGAGGAAATTTGGTTTTGAATGAGTCTCTCTTAGTTTTGATTACATTTTTTGTTTTTCTATTAACTTCTGATAGATTTTGAACCTGTTTTTCTTAAGTATTTTTACAAGTGTTCGCCTAGTGGTTCAAAATACACCAACAAATCGTTCTGTATCATTTTTATTGTATGTTTTTTTTGCCTAAATCCAGCACCTTTTGCTTTTAAAATTCCTTAAAAATTCTGGCAGCACTGCTTGGGCCTAAGCTTAGAGTAAACAAAGCCATTCCACTCTAACTAATTGTATCGTATTGCATTGCACAAAAGTAAACAAAAATACTTCTATCTCTTTTACGCTTGAAAAGAGAGCGTGAGAGATCATGCATCCGCATCGTTTCTATGTGTGAGTGCTTGTTTTACACATCGTGTGTAATTCGTTTAATAGTATGCATCCATGTATTGTCATTAGTATTGGTGACACTTCTTATTATATGAAACTACCTTTCGAATGGTATGGAACTATTTATACCTAAATAATATAGTTTATCAGTAAAAGCGATGTTAATTAAAATAATCCTATTTCTCTGTTAACAAACTGGATTTGGGCGTTTCTTATTAAAAGTTGAGTTACCCTCAAAAATGGATAAAAATTAGGTTACTTAATAGTCATGCTAAACTATGCGAATGCGTTGGTTGAATTTTTGGCGAAAAACTCACGAAGAATTAAGAAAATTGTTCAAGAAATTTGAGTGATTTTGGAACCAATCATGCTTTCACTTTTCTTAGGCCCAAATGATCATTTCAAATGGTTTTCACTGATCCTTCCGATATTCCAAAATTGTCAGAAAGGTCTTCCAGACTGTTAATCGTCGATTCTCGCGCACCAACTCCTTGATTTTATTGACGTGTTGATCGTCAGTTGATGTTCATGGCCGTTCTGGAAGTGGTTCGTCGTTAACACGTTCTCGACCATCTTTGAACAATTTGTACCATTGTAAACATTGTGAACGTTTCGGCGCCAGAAATTAGATTCCGCACACAAAATTAAATGGAACTGCATTGTTGAATAATTTCCGCCGAATGCACTTTCTGTACTTCAGAAAGACAAGCGTATACTAAACACTAATGATTATTTTCATATGACATTTGGCACAGAAGACGCTGACAGTGTTACCAATATCTTTAATATCTTTGATACAAAAATATTTTTATTTATGCGAAGTTTCTATGCAGATTATGAACTGGGTACAGCAAACTTGGGCTAAACTATAGAATAGGATAGCATAGAATATATCTTTCTGTAGAATAAATTAACAAAGATCCATTAAAAGTTGAGATTTCCTTTGTATCCTGCCTAAAGTGAACGTCTTAATGGCTTTCAGCATCTCTGCCATATACTCCAATGTCCCATATCATTACGACATATTGTGTCATTATCTGTTGAGGAGAAAAAAGAAGAAGTTCTTTGAGCAATTTGTGAGCAGTTCTGTCGTGTCAGAAATTGTCATCATGTTGTGACTTAACCCAATTTAAGAGGGCCCACAATAATTTATTTCTCTTATTTTCTTGTTAGCACTGCAATTTGGTGTCTGAGTGCGCGAATTTCATTTCATTTCCAACTAATAAAAAACTGTTAGCGGGCTGCGGCTTAAACTCTAATTAACGCCCCATGTGATGAGAGATGGAGAGGTGAAGAGGTGCCAGTACGAGTGCTACGAGTACCAGATTACCAGAGGTAAGATTGGTCTCTCTCTCTCTCTTTCTATATGTCTGTCTACTCTTACCGACTCGTAATGCTATAAACTGTCTTCGCTCTGTGCCCATTCTGTCTGCAGTTTTCAGAATAAGCAGGAGGCAGAAGGCAGAAGGTAGAAGGTAGTAGAAGAAGGTTAACTTGCCTCGTTCTTGTACGAGTAATTTTTTTGTTTCGCCCCAAAGACGATCTTTTACGGGTTTCTTCTCACCAAACTACAGGCATCCAGCACCAAGCACCGAGCACCGAGCACAATTAGACGCACTTTAAGGGGTCATTAAATGTATATGATTTTATTATTATTAATAATTCCGTTTTATGCATTTCTGAAAACCATATGCTAGTGCCAGCTGTAATTGCATACCGAATGCTTTAACACTTCAATCTAAAAGCTGAAATCTTAGCTGTTATGGCCATAAGCTAACAGTTCTTCTAGGCGTGTTATTTCTGTTGTTAAATCTCATACCCAGGGATTGTTGTTGAAAGGGTATGAAGAAGTTGAGTGAGCGTATGTAACAGGATAGAGAGAGGTCTATAGTATATAGAGTATAGATTCTTAATGAGATCTAAGTGATTTCTAATAATATTATTATATCCTTTCTGTATGCGAAAACTTTCAGATCTCTGGATTAACTACCATGGGAATTACTAAGGAATCTACTCTAGAGAAGCGAAAAGCTAACTTAAAGATATAATCTGAACTTAAGGTATCTACTTGTTGAGCACCTGGATATTAAAATCTATTAGAGCAGTTTTCTTTGATGTTGTTGTTTTTTGGAGTCGAGTTTTTAACGCGCTCAGCTTCCGGTTGGAGTCGTAAAAAACAAAAGCTGCTCCTCTTTCGACGGGTGTTTGGCTGTTTGCCTTTTACGATTTGTTTCTTTTTTGTGTGTGTGTGTGTGTGTGTGTTTTTTATTCGCCACGGGGTTTTTACACCTCGTTCTTTACACTTGAAACTTTTTTATATGCTTGTTTCCTTATAATTTTTTGTATTCTTTTTATATATATATATTTTGTCTTGTTTTTATGTTTTCATTTTTTTTTTGCTGTCGTCGAGCGTTAATTGAATTTGTGGCATGCCACCGCCCGCTCTGCCCCAATCCGTGGCAATCCATGGTGTTAACTGTCTGCAGCGGGTCGCTCATCCCAGTTATAGTCTATTTGCTGCGCTACTTATTTAATTATATCTTTCGCCGACTGGCTCTGAATCTGACTTTGAGTCTAATTCTGGCTAACACTCAGTGACTGCCTTTCTAGCCAGTTACGAGAGCTGCTCGCATTCGCATTCGCCTTTTTCTTTGCTTTTCAATAATAATTTGCATTTTGTAGTTTTTAATTGTTTCTTTTTTATCTGCGCTTCGCCTCCGGAAGTAGTCGCCTTTTTGCTTGAACAAAAGATTCAATAAAAAGATACCACGACTGCAGAGTCTCTCTGCTCAGAAGTGTGGCTATACTTCCCTCTACTCCATTTCTATTGCCTATTTCATTTATTTATTACGAGTTTCCATGCTAAATTTGCACATGCCAGCCATTAGCTTCAAAGGGGATAAGCTGAGCTCATCTTAGCTGGGAGTCGCTCCCAGTACCCCTTCACGAGTTGCCTACATCAAACTGCTGGACACCTTGGCACTCGCCCATTTCATCGCACATGAAATGTATCAGTAGAGTAGATTCTACTCGTAATAACACACACATCCTGCAATAAGATTGCTCTAAAATAGTCATAAAAGAATCGCAGTTCCTTTAATATTTTGCCTGTTTTCCTGTCTTTCAATGTGTATCCTCGATATATAAAAACTATGCATGTAATCTTATGAATAAATGCATCAAACCTCAGATCAACTTCTCAGGAAAAACCTTATTAATTCGTGTTAATTATGAAATATGAAATAAACTAAATCTTTATACGGCACACAAGGACTACTCGTTTGATATCCCGTGCATCGAGATAAATACAGACACGGATTAAGCTAAATTGAAAGACTTAGATAATATGTGAGCATATGTACACATATCTTATATATACTTAGATAAATGTTATTACTTTTGGCTTTAAACCTTCTGCACAATTCTAAAAGACCATTTTAATCCACCACCTTCAAGACCTCCTAGACCTGGCCATGAGATACGTTCTGTGCGCTTCGTGGTAAGACGAACTCCCAAACCTAAAATATCCTTGACCAACTCACAATTTGCAATCCCACAATCCTTGCCTCCTCTAAGCTGAGCTAGCTTTAACACATTATTCCTATGCAGCAGCCCCATTAACAATTATTTCTTGATTTCAATTCTATGTTCAACATTTGGCTTAGGATAAATTCAAATGATATTAAATTGCCTATTAAGCTAACAGGGCACTAATGAGTTGTAAATGTTTCATTATGTAAATTTCAAGCAAGGTGGAATTCTGTAGTCGAGTCGAGTCAGAAACATCTACACACACATTCACACGCTTGGACTCTGTTTGTTGCAAGTGCAATATGCCACAATCCTTTGCAATGCATTTTGGCAAATTGTTTCTTGCATAATTTCCTTATTATTTGAGCTGAATTAAATAGAGCGAGATGCAAATATTGGTTTTATTTTACTTTATTTTTTTAATTTATTTACTTTGCAGTAAAATCAATTATATGCGTTCATAACTAACTTGCTTCTTAAATATATATTCATTCGCCTAACTAACAATGGACTCACAGTTAGATTTAATGAGATTTCAATTTGATATGTACAATATATACAAACATGGTTGCTTCTTCTCATTAGCGAATGCCCCACGTCAAGCCTTGTTAGCATCCGTATCGGTTGGCTGATGCATAGGGCTCGAGGCATGCGATTTGCATGCACTGCAAGCCTGTCATTGTTTAGGCTGGTGGGCCGCCCTATTTCAGCTTCCATTGTATTTGTACGCAGGTCCTTGTGTAGGGAGGAATTGCGTATGTACCTTGGGGCATCGGTTATTTTGAGATTATGATACGTTTCTGTTCAATTTGCGGCGGTCCTGGTTGGCAGTTCTAAAATTTGAAACAGGCTTCATCTGCGTCCAATATACGAATTTTGGTGGCTATAGATCTTCTAGTCTCTACTAAATATGGAGTCGAATATGCTTTGTTCTGCCTCTTACATGCTTTTGCACAAAATCATAATTACTATTATAACCCATATTTAAGGTTATATTAGTAACCTAATTATACATTTATATACGATAAAATATTCTTAAATTTTGGTTGGGAACCTAAATATTTAAATCCACTCTAGCAAAGTTTCCAACCACAATTTAGTTTCCATCTGTTGCCTAGAATCAAGCGTTACATTTTTTATTGCATGCTTTTGGGCTGCGCAGCAAATTCATTGCTTCGCGCGAGGAATGCGACTGCGACAGGGCAATGCCACTTAAAATGGAGTCAACAGAGAATCCTTGTCTATAATATTTTAAATAACGCACATATTTTATTCGACGTTCTTTTTTCTTCAGTGTATGTGGAATATTTTATTGGTTTCCATTGAAAAATTGTCTCTTTTACATGAAAAGTCGTGAAGAAATGTAAAGAATCTCTACTTTTTCAGCAAAGACGACTGGGGTTAACGATCAATTTATAGGAGCGTTAATACTGTTCGGGTATTCTATATTTTAAATGAAATAATTACAGGTGATAAGTGTCCTGTTACCTCACTAGCCAGCTTAAGCTAATCTGAAATTACCCATAGCTAAAATTTAAAAACAAACACACAAAACTTAAAACATTAAAATAAGTGTCCAAGAGGCTGCAACATCGGAGTAACTTGGAGTTACAATTTTAGTATGGGAGATCATTATGCTTATTAGCGGAAAGAGTTTATATCAAGAAGTGGTCCAGCAGGTCTTTTGGGTGACATCGTTTGAGTCATTTCCTTATTTCAGTACGCTGACGGCCAATCCTTAGGGCAGCGATACCGAGTCGCCCAGCTAAGCCACGCCTCTCCATGTAATAACGATACTTTTAACAGAGAATTTTCGAAAAACGTTAGCCACGAATCCAACTTTTAGGCTAATAGGTTCGAGACTCATGGATATACATATGTGTATGATAAACTGATAAAAAAGATATCGCTCCATATTAAAATAGAGATCAGAGATAAAAACTGCATCATTGGTGGACCTCAAGCCCTTATATTCCGCCGATCTACTGAGTGGCATATGTCATTCTGGAAATCAAATAAAAGGCAAGACTTGGTAGCTTTAAATATAATTGAATTATTTCAATTCATAATTTAAGATTTATTTTTGATCGATTTGGCCTTTATACAAAGTTTATATACTCGTAGAATAATAAAAACACTCGCCGACTGCTTTAAATAATACAAAATATATCATGCCTAATACTTAAATAGTGCGAATACTTTGAGGAAGTGGGGAGGAATCAGGAAGTCGAAGAATTGATTACATTATGTGTTTTATAGATAAAAAGAGAACCTTACAATTGAAATTTATAATTAAGATTTTTTTTTAATATTATTTCTAGATATTTTCATATAAAAATATTAAAGCAAATATTTTATTCGTGGTGCGTTTTACTACAATAAAAAAAATTGACTGTGCTCGGATACAGTTTCAAACTGTTTTATACAACATCTTGTTAGATCTTCTGACACAAAAAAAACTGCATTCTAATTTGGCACGCATTGGATTATTAGAAGTGAGGTTATGCTTGACCTTATGATCAACGCTTTGCTCTGTATATATAGTATATGTGTATAAATATGTGAAAGAAAGAAACTGCGTATAATATATACAATCAGAAAGAGAGAGAGAAGGGGAGTGGAGAGAGGGGGTAGGGGTAGGGGTAGGGGGGGAGGGGGTTTAGTGTGCTATGTTACAGATTTAAGAACGCTCTTTATAAATATTCATTACAAATGATTTGTATAACAAACTGCGTCTTAGAACTAATTAAATATTTATATTTATATACATATAAATATATGTAGATATATTTATATATATATGTATGTATATTATTTATATTATGTATTACGATATATGACCAAATTTTGGTAGCAAATAATAAAAAAAAAATGTGAAAAAAAAACTTTCAACATGACACACAGATACACCTGGACTCACACACACACTCGCATGCTCACATACACGCACACACACACACTTACAGAATGCTTATTAGATTGTAGTTGTTGTTGTAGTTTTAGTTTCAGTTTAATTGTTAACTTGGCGAGACTCAATTGGCTCAGTCGACTTATATGCATAGTCCTATACTCGTATATATATATACCTACACACACACATACATATATATGTATATATATATACCTATGTATAACCCATATAATTAGCAGTGGATGGGTTATAATTTCAATCGTTGGCCATACAGTAGCCCGAATAGGTCTGTATATTATCCTCGAGGAAGCTCTCGCCGGCCAGGACGCCCGACTGCGTGTGGTGGCTGGGACAGCGATGACCCTTGGGGCACTGGCACAGGGAGTTGATGTTTACCTCGTCGAGAAACTCCTGACGTTTTCTCACCGTGAACAGCTTGCACGGCTGCTTACGCTGACAGCGTAGACGCTATAGAAATCAAACGGAGAATCAATTGATTAGACAGGCTGCCTGGAGGGGAAGAGGTGAGAGCTGCACTTACCGTCAGCGGGGAACAGGCGAACAAGTAGCGATATGCTGTGCTGCCATTGGCGACGGGTTCCCGTTTGGTTAGATAGGTGACCGAGTTCTTGGGACAGCGGCAATGGACAATCTGCTCGGTGACGTTCAGCTCAGCGGCGGTAGTCAAAGTCCAGGTGTAATCACGGAAGTGCCTGGAAAAGATGGGAACAGTTAGCTAGCTCCAAGTAGCCAAGTGCTTGCCGGGATTACTCACTTGCAAACGGGCAGCTTGTGCACGGGCTGGCACAACTTGTAGTGCCTGGTCTTATCCGCAATGGTGTGTCCATCCTCCACGCCCAGACTACTGGGACAGCCGCCTATGTAGCTGGCTGCCTCCTTGAGTCCCCGATGACCCGAGTGCCGCATATGCGCCGAGCCACGTGGCGGTGTGTGCGGCAGCTCGTTGTCCGTTAGCTCCTCATATGCCGGCGGCAGTGCCTCGTTGTAGTCCGGCGAGCGGTCCACGTAGTCGCTGGACTGCAGCTGCAAATCATCCTCATAGACGGCGCCCAGCTTCTGCATCAGCTTCTTCAGATGCAGACTCTCAAACTTCTTGTCCTGGAACTCGCCCAGCAGCATACGCTTGTGCTGCAACAGTTTCTCCTTCTCGTAGTAGCTGCGATACTTCTGACTCTCCGCCGCGCCAGCGGCATGTCCTGCATGTCCGGAATGCTCATGATGATGCAGTATAACATTGTTGGGCATACGGTTCGATTCCGGACAGCGACACTGACGCTCTATCCAAGGTGTCTCGTAGAGGTCTATCTTGGAGCAGACCGCATTCGGCGCGCACACAGGCAAGTCGTCCTCCGAGTCCTGTAAAGCAAAAGACAAATTAGGGATTAGGTCAATGTTATGGGCAATGCTTATGAATGATTAAAATTTGTATTCAATTTATCAAACGAGGGTTGCCCAAGGATTTGCTTTAACTTTGAAGTGCCCATCCAAGGGTCATTCAAAACATTTGCTTAACTTTCCCTCTACCCCTTTCAGGAGGCTCCTTTGTTAACATAATCGTATCCTAGGGTAAACAGCTTCCTTAGAGTAACCTTATTAGCATATGTGTCTATCTATACCCGAACTTGAGTGTGTGTAGGTGTGTGTGGGTGTGTGTGTGTGGGGTGTTTACTTGGGCAGAACAGTTCAGTCAATTTTGTCAACATCTTTAGCAGATACTTTTCATTAATTGAATTCCTATCGTTTATAGGACGAGTGTGTTGTCTCCCGAGTGCTTGTCCTCATCCTCATCCTTGTCCTTGTGCTTGTTTACTTAATCCTTTGTTCCTTTCACAGTGTTCACACATAAAAGCTTATGGCATGGATCCTGCGATCCTATAAACATAAAAGCCAACTAGCATCTAAGGACTTTAGTTTTGTTTTCGTCCTTGTTGCGTTTTCGATTTGCTTCGCTTTTATTATATCAATGTGTCCCTCCTCTTGTCAACCCCAAGCCCAACCCCCGATCCCCGACCCCCTCGCATCATTTGATTTTATTGTATGGCACTCTAGCGACAACAACAACAACAACAACAACAGCAACGATAACGACAACGACAACAACAACAGGTTTCCAATGAAATTATCGAAAGCAATCAATTTTTTAAGTGGAACTGTTTTTTTCCTTCGTGTTTTTTCTTTCTTTCTCTCTTTCAGCTGGTACCTTTTGACGTCTCTTCAGTTGCTTCTTCTTCTGCTACTTGTGCTCCTTTTTGTTGTTGTTGTTGGGGTCCTTTTTTTCTTGGCTGGAACTTGTTTTGGTCTTTTGTTCGTCGTCGTTTTTGTTGTTGCTGTTTCGATTTCAATTTGATTTTTCTGTTTATTTTTTCTATTTCTATTTCTGATTCTGATTTGTATTCAAATTATTTTTTTATACCGAAATCAATAGGTCGCTTTGGAGGCGTCTCTCGTTTTGAGTAAGTTGCACCTGTCCAAGGCGCTGCTGTTACCTGCTCGTCCTTTTTCTGTCCCTATCGTTCAGTCTTCCTGTATCTCCCTCTCCCTCTATCTGTATATCTCTCTCTCTAGGTCTCGCTGTCTCTACTACTTAGCGAGTCCGTGACGAACCGGAAGTCCGGAAGTGATTTAGTGCAGGCAGCGAACAGATGTAAATAAATAAGTGCAACACACACACACTTCAGCACTATTTCCGTGTGTGTGTGTGCGTGTGTGTGTGTGCTCAAAAAGGGATTAGTAATACGCTGGGCAGAACAGGAAGTAAGCCAAAGCCAAAGCCAATACCAAAGCCAAACAGGTTGCCTGCCTGACCTTTTACCTTTAGCTCAATAGCATTATTTTCCCTCTCTCTCTCTCTGTTTCTATCTCTGTCTCTCATTCTGGCTGTGCCTTTCTATAGCGGAAGTTGTGTGCCGACTTCCTTGTTGTCTCTTCATTTGCTGCTCTTTATTAGTTTTATTTACTTCCGTTCGAAAAATTTACTTCCGCATTTTGCTGAATCCGCGCAATTTCCCACGCGTTTTTGACCTACTTTCTGGCAGGATTCCAAACGACCTGCCACTGATCCTGTCCCCGGTTGCTCCCCTCTTACTCCTAGCGGGCTTAGGAGTTAGAACCACCAGCTGCAGCCAGTTCCTGTTTGTACTTTGTTGGCCTTAACCCTTTTGTTGACAGTTTTTCCATTGCTCTCGGATTCCCCCTACATTTCTCTCTCCCTCTCTCTGTCGCTCTGTCGCTCTTCATATGCAGCAGAAGATTCCTGAAATATTCCTGGGGCTATGCCACTTGAGGGAAACCTTTGTCGTGCTCTGGCAGGATATACACTTATGTAAGGAGCTGCCTCCTGTCTGAGTCTCTCAGCTCTCGTTCTGTAAGCAGCGTGGGAAATTCTTTGAAATTTGAGCATGTTTATTGCCGCATTTGCTGTCCCCTCCCCCCCTGCATCTCTCCCCCATAAAGTTTCCCCTCATCTCTTTGTATGATTCACTTCTTCAACGTGGACTCTGTTTATATATTGTACTTGGACTCACGCTGGCTCTCAGAAGTGCCACTTCAGAGCTGACGACGACCCGAGAAGCCGTTATGCCAGAGCTAAGGTTTAACATATTTGATAAGCAAATTTGTGGCTGATGCTCCTAGAAGATTTTTGGAGGCAACATTCCAATTGCATGCGCTAATCTCGCAAGTCTCCGCACCGAAATCTTCAATCTTCAGTCTTGAATCTTTGCAAGAGATAAACAAGACGAAACCGATTCCAAAACAACAACAAAAACCAAGAAAGTTTATGCCGAAGTGAAGTAGCTGGCAGTAAAAGTTGCTGTTAAAGAAAACAAACTTACAGATAGGAACAGACACAAACACGCACACACACGCACACACACGCAGACACACACACACCGGATTTCCGGTTTAACACGGCAAAGTGGGGAGGTAGAGGTAGAAGACACCACAAGAGATGAAAAGGGGAGTGGAAAAGGGTGAGGCTGAGGCTGAGGGTTGGGCGGCGACATGTGGAGCTGCTGCTGCGACACTTTATAATTTGCTGTTGCTGCAGCACGCGCGGCACGACGCGCTCCACAAACAATTAGCCTCATGTGTCAAAGTGCAGAGAAGAGCGAATGGACAAATGGGAGCAAGGTGGCAGGGGCAGGGGGCAGGGGCAGGGGCATTGGGGGCAAACAACGGAAGTTCAGAACGTGTCGAGAAGACAATGAATGGAGCTGGCCGTGCAACGTGATGCGGCAAGCAGTGTGCAACTTTTTGGATGACTTTTGATGCTTCTATTCAAAAGCTTCAAGCGGGCTGCTTTGGATTGCGTAGTTTCGTTTCGGCTTCGGTTGGGTTGGGTTGGGTCCACTTTAAGAGCTGTCAAAGGGTTTTACGCACGCTCAGTTAATTGAATCAAATTAACCCCCACAACCCCATCAGCAGCGGCAGCAACTGTTGTTCTTGATGCTGCAACAATAACAACTGAATGATGTAGTCGAAGAAGCAGCAGCAGCTTCCCAGCTCGTCATGCTTCATGTTGCTGGGGGCATGCTTGGAATTCTGCGCCTCAAAGATGCGGCACCGGAAGCGCTGCCTCAACATGACAATGACTTATACAATTCTTTATTATTTTATTTCATTTTTTTTCCCTTCTTCGTTTTTTCTGTTGTTGTGGCAAGTCAGAGAGGGGGAGGGGAGGGGTCAGTTGCATAGCTCAGATGCCAATGCATCGCTTGAGCTTTTGTCTCATATACTCCTGCCCCTGCCCCTGTCCCCTGTCCCCAGTCCCTAATCCTACCCAGTTGCCAGCTCATTAGCCAACCAGCCTAAGGGGGAAGCCTTTGATTGTCGCGTAGCTTTGCTCGAGCTCGTAATTTGAGCTTCTAGAGCTCTGCTACTCATCGACTGGTGGAGTGTCGCACTGTCAGGTGGCTGTTCGTATGTGTGTGTACAGGATTTGTAGGCACTGTCCTGGGAATTGGCTGCACCTGCCGCTATCAATAACCCAAACGCTTGACATGACGCGCGCAAAATGCCAATACAAAAGGAACTTGCCACAAAAGGACGAGCTGCTTTTGGATTTACTACCAGCTTGTGTCTATGTGTGTGTGTGTGTGTATATGTGTGTTGCCAATCAGTGACATAAATTTTTGAATGCCGGAAGAGATGCTCTAAAGAATGCTCAGCAGCTGAGCCCGTTGAGGCAGTTGAGGCTGAGGCAGGGTGTACGGTGTTTGGTTCCCATGAGGGCGTTGACGCACAAAGACGCACACGAACGACAGACGACGGAAGGACGGTTCGACGGGTGGACGGCAGCAGGCAGACGGACGGATGGACGCAGCCTGCTGTTGCACATGCGCCGCCTAGACGAGACGCTGATCTTAGGACCGTTAGCAGCAACAACGGCAGCAACAGCCGCATCTAGTTGTGGCAGCCGCTTGGCACAAGTGTCTGTGCTCTGTGGATGCTGTGGCAGGTAGTTTTGCCTACGTTGCAACCTTCTGTTCTCCTTGCTTCTATTCACTTCTCTACTGTTATCTTTTGTCTGTGCGTTAATGATTTTTCTATACATTTCCTTCTCTACTTTTTTTTCTTTCTTTCTTTCTTTCCTTTTTGTTTTTTCTTTTTCCATAAAGAATTATGCAATCTGGCGTCACTATATAGCACATGTGGCCAGGGTACGGAACGGGGGCAGGGGCAGGGGCAAGAGCAGGGCAGGGGTATACACTACTCTCTACTCGTATGTTGCATAGGGGTCGAGGCGGAAGTGCTGTTTGGTCACCTCACGCTGTTTACACGAAAATTCAATTAAAATTGGAAATTGTTTTTTTTTTCCTTTTTTTTTTTTGTCGAGCGGAAGTCGGCGGCTGTCGCAACTAGAAGAAGCTTCTCTCCATCTTCTGCAGCTCAGAAGCTGTTGCTGCGGCTGCGGAAGTCACACGGAAGTTGTTTAGGCCAGCGCCAGCGGCATCCACAACTTCCACTTAATCTTCATCCGCCTCTCGACTGACTCTTCACAAATTGTTCTGCTTTTTTTCTCTTCTTATAATAAATATTATTTTTTCTTACTTTTCGGGGCGGCCAACTAAGAAATTCGAATGAAAACAGTAGACTGAAATGGGTTGGGTCGGGAACTGGGACTGGCCCAGAGCCAGCGGGAGGGGGAGAGCCGGAAGTAAGCTGATTCTGTGCTTGTTCTTATGGTCAAGCATATTTTGCATAGTCCAGAAGACTTTTTAGCTTCGGCTTAAATGTTGCTGTGGGAAGCAGGGCAATCCCAGAGAGGGAGGGGGGGAGGTGGGATGGGTTGCCAACTGGCCGTGCCACTTTGGCGCGCCTTAACGGAAATATGCCAACCTCAACACCAACAACAGCAACACCAACAACAGCAACAACAGCAACAGGCACAGTAGCAACAACGGTGCAAAGTACGAAAAAAAAGTATAAAAGAATTTCATTCATAAAAGTGCAAAAATGCCAAAAGGAAGCAGCCGCAGCAACAATAACAACAGCAGAAGCAACAACGGTTAGTTGTTGTCGCAAAGGGGCAGGGGGGCAGGGGATAGGCGGGGATTTAAGTTTTGGCTTGGATAGCAACGGCCTGAGGGAACTGGTTTGCCAATTGCAGCTTGAGCTCTGGCATGTTGTTGTTGTCTCTGTGTCCATTGTTATTGTTGCAGGCAGCAGCAGCAGCAGCAGCAACAACATTGGATTTTGCGTAGCTTGTTGATCGTCACAATTAATGAACGTCTCTACGCACACGGACATCCACTCTAACCACATCCACATCCACAACCACATTTAGATCCACATCCTCAACTGCCTTTGGCCGCAAAAACGGAAAAAAGCAATTCATTCATTCATTCAAAAAGGGGAGACAACAACAGCAACAACGTGGCATAGTTGTTGTTGTTGCTGTTGCTGTTGATGTCGTTGTTATTGTTGGCTTTGTAATTGTTGCTTTGGCCAAACCGCAAATTGTTGCTGCTGGACTGTAAACATGTTGCAGCAGCAACTGTTGCCGCTGCTGCCGTTGTCTCCTTTTACGCTCAGCTATATAAATCAATATTGGCTACTCAGTCTTCCTGGCCTATTGTTGTTGTTGTTGCTGCTGCTGTGGCTGTTGCTGCTGTTTTCAGCATTTTTATGAATGAAAAGTTGCTGCTGCTGTTGTTGTTGTTGTTTTTCGCAATTTTTAATGAATGACAGCAACGGCAACAATTGCGCGTAGCTTTTGTTGTGGCCGTTTTTGGTCGCTGCCTCGTCTGTTAATTACGATAAGTTGCAGTTGTTGCCGCTGCTGCTGCTGCTGCCGTTGCTGCTGCTGCTGCTGCTGCTGCTGTCTATACGCCCTGTTGCGCCTCGTTTCCCCCAGTCGATCGTGCCTGTTGTTTTGTTTAATGAACACATGCGCACTTGTATTGCTGTTGCTGATGTTGTTGCTGCTGCTCACGCGCGGTTTTTATGAATGAATGAATCAACAAAAACAGCAGCAACAACAGCAGCAGCAGCAATACGCGCCCCGTTTGCGTATTTATAGTTACATATTTATTTTTGCTGCCGTCGCCAGCCGCTGTAAACAATGAGCCTTTGGCACGTAATTAGCACACTTACAGATACTAGCAACAACAACAACAACAGCAACAACAACAGCAGCAACAGCAATATCGGCAGAAGCGGCCCAAATTGGAACGTGTCCGTCAATAACTGTAACAAGGTCTTGGCTGAAACGGAAACTCTAGAGCAGCAGCAGTTGCCGGCAACCAGCAACATTTCCGTCAGCTTTTCCCATGCGTTTTTGTTGCAACTTCGAGTTGTGTGTAGCAACAGCAACAAGTCGATTTCAAGTTGGTCTGAACCCAATTCAAATTATACGAATATCTTCTTCCACTTGCTGTTGCTGTTTTACATATATACATATCTAACTACATACATATATACATACATATATATATATATATATATATATATATATATGTATTTTTATCAAAAAATTGTTACAAGTCTAATATAAAAAAGTTGACTTGGCGCGCGCGCGCTCTAAACTTGAGTCGATTGCCTCGAGAAACACAACAGCAACAACAACAGCAACAGCAATCGCCGCAGCAGCAATAGGTGCAACAACAACAACAACAACAACGTTAAGTTGTATATAAAAAAAAAGTGGGCAAACTAGTTTTTTGGTATCTGAGCATCCGTTGGCTCAGGTTGTAGTTGCTTTTCAGGCATTTGTTTTATATATATATATATATATAACTTTATATATATTTATTTTTTTTGAATGGAGCTCTCTGAAATTGTGAACTGGAATTTTTTTTAGGTGAATAATTGTGCTGTTGTTGTGCGTTTTATGCTAATGCGTTAGACATTATTAAGAAATATGTTTGTGCGTCTCTACACTGCAAAGAAAAGTTGGTCAGAACTTCCCAAATCCAACAAATGTCTTTCGATCAGATATGAAGCAGGTCAATATCTCACGACAAAGTCTCCTCTAAGCTTCTCAATTTTCTCTAGTTTTCATTACTCATTTGAATAGAATTTATTTCTCTCAGTGTATGATTGAAGAACGGCTGCTTCTGTTGTTGTTTTCTACTCTCTTCGGGCATTTGTTTTGCGCTTTGAATCACATTGAATAATTTCTAAATTTAGCATTAAAAGAATTCCACAATCTAAAAGGAAAGGCAAGAATGATAATAATTATAATAATAATAATAATAATGATAATGATATAGGGGGGCCCTTTCGCTCTCTCTCTCTCTATATATATCTCTCTCATACATTGTATGAACTTGGCTGCGAAACTGGTAACGCTTGCCAAAGTATGCGCGATCCTAACTCTTGATAACTTGATTATTGATTACCAGATTGAAACTGATGGAAGATCATTTACCTCGCGTTGTCGCTGATGACCTTGCAGAGCGCAGCAGATGCTCCGATACACACACACACACACACAGAGATAGAAATACACACACACAGCTACAGAGCTGTGAGAGGCAGCATCACAAGTCGTAAAGCTCGTAAATTTTATTGGGGACAGTTTTATTATGAATGCCTGCGGCTGGGTCTGAATTATTCATAAATATTTGAAGAAAATAGCAAAAATGTTGACATCTTTTTGGGTTGGGGTGACAATTGTTGTTGATGTTGTTAAAGGCGTGGCCAAACGTTTTCATAAACAACTTTTTGCTTTACCCAAAAGAAACAAACTCACGTTGCGCATACGCACAGTTGGCCCGGACTCTCCTACTTCAAGCTAAACGAACAAAACACAAACGTCGAAATGCCGTTTTCACACCTGGCTGCGTTCAGCCACAACAACAACAATAACAATAAAAGCACCCACGTGTCTGGGCCAGCAACAACAGCAACAACAAGAAGAAGAGAAGTTGGCCAACAAACAGTTGGACAGTTGGACAGTTGGACAAGAGGAGAAGAGATTTGTTTATGCATTTCTCAGTCAATTGGAATTTCTAGCAGCCTCTTTTGATGGCACAAGAATTAAGCGTCGTGTCATTCATGTCTGCCACATGCCACAGACCCAAAGCAACAGCAACAGCCAAAACAACAACAACAACAGCAACAACAGCTTTGGCTTTAGCTGCTTTTAGCCATGCCACGCGCACAGCGACAACTTGTGAGTTGTTTAAGCCAAATATGCGTAGCTGATCTGCTTGTATATGGCCAACAAATCAGCGTTGTTGTTGTTGTTGTCTTTGTTGTTGCTGCTGTTGTTGTTGCTGTTGTTGACGTTGTTGCTTTTGTTGACGTTGTTGGCGTTACCCATTCAAACATTTTGGACGCTCTGTCGCTTTGCCATTCATTCATAGATTGACTTGCCCAGCGAAGCGAAACAGTCGCTGCCTCTGCTGCAGTCGCAGTCGCAGTCGCTGCCGCTGCCGCAGTCGCCACAGCTCATCAGCGTTTACGTTTTCATTCATTCGGTCTGCACAGCCACGTTCCCCCCACACTCCTCACTCCCCATTCCGCAGTGCCCATTCCCCATCATCATCACCATCTCCTCTACCCCCTCCCCTCCCCTTCCCTCCTTTCCTCACCAGCTCCTCCTCCTCCTCTCCAACATCTCCTCAAGCGTCACAGTTCTCGCTCATTCATCGGGGCCAGGCAAAAGCCATTTGGTGCCAGCTTCGACGCTCCAACGTCGTTCGTCGTTCGCCGTATTTCATTCATGAATTTTCTTTCAGCTTTAGCTCTCTCTCTCTCTCTCTCTCTGTCGCTCCTTCCCTCTCTGTCGCACTGGTACGTTCCTGGTCTGTTGTTGTTATTGTTGAAAACATTTTTAAATACCGGAACTGAATGTTTAGCGCTTTTAAGCATGGGAACTTTTTGTTTTCTTCTCGAACAACAACAGCAAAAAGAACTCTATCTATCGCTCTTCACCTCTCTCTCTCTGTCTTACTATCTCTTTCTGTCTCGCTCCCGCATCGCCTCTATTCATTTGTTTTTGTTCTTCGAGCCATTTTTATGCGAGTTCCCAAAAACCAACAAGAATTTGGCTTTTTTTTTGTCTATTTTAGGTGTTGTTCTTCTTATGCGCCTGCTTGTTTTTTATGCCTTCAAAATTTATTGCAGACATACGGATACCAAATTTATGGGGCCCCTCATACCGTACCGTACCATACCACACCGTACCATACCGTACCGTACCGTACCCCCAATAGAAGCGAGTCGCGCTGAGCCGGCGATCTATGCGCATATCTTAGCCAATATCTCTCCCAGCAAAAGGGTGTTTGAGCTTACGAGGAGCGTATGAAACATAAGATAAACCTAAGATACAGGAAGTGTAGGGTAGTAGGATATATATAGGATGTATCATATAAGATATTCAAAGGATCCTCCAGAACAAAGAACTATAATATGTAAGAAACGTTTGACCAGAGTTGAGATTGATCTTATGTGGAAAAATGAGTTAAACCTTCTAAACTATAATTGGAACCAAGAGCTACAAGCCTGAGATATACTAAGAAGAAGGCTTAAGCTGAGACTTAAAGTTAATCTTAAGTTAAAATAGATAAATATCAAAGACACGATTGACTCTTTATCTATAAAGTCGAATCGGAATACCAAAACTCTTGTAGATTCTCCTAAAATTTTAAGGACATGCTTAAAGTCGACTTGCTTTCTTAGCCTGAATGTCTTTAAGGCCTTCATCCAATAAAACTGGCCTAAGAGGTGACTCAAAGTTTGAGAAGGAAGCATCTTCGACCCCACATAGTATATTCATTCTTAATTGGGATCAATAGCCACGTCGATTTGTCCATCGATCGCATGGATCTCAGAGACTATTAAAGCTAGAGACACAGCAATTGCGTGTAGTTGGTGTGAATGGGTTAAGGACTTTTCGTAGTCGGGTCAGCTGGACAACAGCATTGTAACTTGTTTTGTTTTCCATACTTGGACAGTCAATATTTTCGTTTTGATTGTTGTTGATATTTCACGCCCCGAACAACCGAACCAGACAGCCAAAAGCAACAACAAGCCCAAAGCCTCGTCTGGGCAGTATTTTCCAGACTAGACTAGACATAACCGATTATAATATATAATATATTATAATATATATTATATAATATACATTTTAAGCTAAAAATAACTTAAAGTATGTATTTTTGACTAGTTGGACTGTGGTTCCTGTGACGAATCAAGCTGTAATCGTCAGAGTCGCGAATGAAACATAGAAAATTGTAGTTGAAAAAATTTGATTGAATGTCCATTGAATCAGCAATTGCAGTTGCTGTCGCAATTGTTGTTGCTGTGCCTGCAATTGTTGCTGTTACGAGTATGTTTTCGTGGAAAGATTGTATCTGTAGCGAACTTAGTCCCAACTTGGCTTAGTCATGCAGCCAGTTCGTGCCTCAACTGCTGGCACATAAAAAACAACAGCAGCAACAACAGCAACAACAACAGCAGCAACATATACATTGAACTCTTGACCCGCAACGCTAATTGGTTTATAAGGTATCGCAATTGTTCGACGCTGAGTTTAATTGATCAAATGTGACGACAGCAACAACAACAACATCAGCAACATGAACAATGACAACAACAACAAGAACACAACAACAACTACAACAACAACAATGTTGTCAATAAGAGCTTGCCAGCAAATGACATGGAAAACAAAACAACTTTCATTTTTCATATAAAGCGATTGCCGTTGCTGCTGCTGTTGTGTTGCGTTTTCTGCTGCTGCTGCTGCTGCTGTTGCAGTTGCAATTAAATGTGCCATAAAATAGAAAAAAAGAGAGACACTGCCCCGTTTTGTGGGTGTCAAGTGTAATGGCTATAAGAATTGTCAATCTCTATAGGGCGGCTGCTAAATATAGACAATACCCATAGACAGTCGCAGACCCAGCCCCAGGTTGACTGCAAAACCTGCTGTTGTTGGCGTGGGCTTACAGCCAGTTACAAATGGCAACAGTTACAACAACAACATTGTCAGTAGAAATAGCCATAAAGTTGGCTAGGCAAGTCGTTGAGCAGGTGTCGCTGCATTATGCAACCAGCGACAAGTTGTTTGCATAGATCAATGTTGCTGCTGCTCCTATTGAGCAGCAACTATTGCTGTTGGCATTGCCTGCCTCAACCAATGTGTCAGCTCACACACTTTGTAATTAGCTGCGCATGCCCTCTGCTCATATCTATGATACTTACCCCCACTTGGTAGAGTATGCGCAGATCCTTGCCGCTGTGCGCGTGCCTGCTGCTGCTGCTGCTGGTGCTGCTGCTGCTGGTGAGTCGATGCTGCTGCTGGAGCATTTGCCGCGCACGTCGATTCGCTAACATGGCAGACTCTGTCTCTGCCTCAGACTCCAGCTCCACATCTGGCTCCAGCTCTGGCTCCTGCTCCGCCGAGATGCTGACCACAGCCAAAGTTAGCGGCTTTTCGCTTGCTCTTACAGTGTTGCTGCTGCTTGTTGTTCTCGCAATTGCTGGAGCTGCTGCTGGCAATGTAGCTGCTGCTGCGGTCGCTATTTTGGGCGCACCTGTCAGCTCTTTGGCATTGTAGATGGTATACTCCAAGCTCTTGTGCTTGGCAGCATTGTCAACGCTCCTACTGCTGCTGCTCCTACTGCTGCTGCTGCTGCTGCTGCTGCTGCTGCTGGCCGTTGGCGTCAGCTCGTACACCTCGAGCGGCAGGCGCGTGCTCTGCGCGCCGCTCGTCAATAGCAGCAGCAACAGCAACAACAGCAATGTTAGCCGCAGCAACAGCAGCAATGAACGCGAGCCTGTGCTGCCCATTATATACAGCATATGTTTATATGTATGTGTGTGTGTGTGTGTGTGTTGTGGTTTGGTGTGTGTGCTTGGGTGTGTTGCGGCTGTTGTAATTGACACTTTTTTTTTGTGGGTTTTGTAAGCCTCAGCCTCTGTGGCTGTTGTTGTTGTTGACTTGGCAAATCGAAACGTTGATTGTTTTTGTTGTGTGTTTGTGTGTGTGTGTGTGTGTGTGTGTTGCAGCTGAGTGCGGGGGCTTCAAATTGTTATTGCAGCTCTCAAATTAGCAATTGGTCAGCAGCCTCCTTGGCCCCTGGCCCACAGGCTCCACTCAACATGCTATCAATATGGCAATGGCAACGGCAACGAAACGCGATCACGTTACGAATTGTAAATCAGGTTTAAGGCACACGATCCAGCGATTATCAATTATTGATTATCGATTATAGTTGTTGTTGTCGTTGTTGTTGTTGTTGTTGTTGTTGTTATTGTTATTGTTGTCGGTTGCCTATCGATTTGAGCACTTTTTTCATTGACAATTGATCCGATCTCTTAGCGTTAGAGTACACCAAAAAAAAATTATATATATATATGGAAGAACACGCGCCGCGTCCTCTTGGACTTGACTTGGATTCAGATTCGGATTCAGATTCGGATTCGGATTCGAATTCTAGATACTCAACGAGCTGTTGTATACGTTTAGCTCCTCCGTCGTCTGCTCTGGGCAACCTCACGTTTCGAACTGATCAAACAGAAAAACGAACGACAGCAACTTTACTGCTGCTGCTGCTGCTGGTGTCGCTTCATGTGTGTGTGTGTGTGTGTGCTGGTATGAGTGTGTGTGTGTATCTGTGTGCTAAGACTTGAATGAACGCACACACACAACGAGCAGCGACTGAGACAGTGACGTAGGCAGCAACTGGCTGACTGGCTGACTGGCTGACTGCCTCACTGGGCCTGGCTATGAATGAATGAATGAATGTTATGAACAGCGACGCCGGCAGCACAGCATCCACTCTGCACATGTGTGTGTGTGTGTGAGTATGAGTGTGTGTATGTGTATGTGTATGTGTTTGCCTGCTCTGCTACTGTATGTGTATGTGTTTGTATCTATGTGCCTGCTGCTTGATGGCTGCAGTTGCTCTGTCTGTGTGTGTGTGTGTGCCTGCGTGTGTGTGTGTGTGTGTGTGTGAGTGTTGGGACTGCGACTGTGGACTGACTGAACCCGGCTCGCGTGCTGCGCTTACCCGTCGCCTGAGGCCGACGGCGACGCTGGACGCATCCTTTTGGCCGTTTTTGCTTGTGTTTATTTTTTTTTTCCTACTCTTTCTCCTTCTCTCACTCACACTTACACTCTCTTTCTCTCTCTCTCTCGCTCGCTATCTCTCTCTCTGTGTATTTTTGTTGTTGTTTTTGTCATTTTTACTACGACCGGAAACTAATTCCTGCTCAACGACATTGTTGTTGTTGCTGTGGGTTTTTTTTTTTGTTTTTTTTTTCTTCATTCGCTGTTGCTGCTGTTGTTGTTGTTGTTGTTGTTCCTGTTGGTTGTTTAATTTCGCGCGCATGCCAAAAAATAAGCAAGAAAACAGCAACAGCAACAGCAACAGCACAACAACAACATCTGAAGACTGGTCTTCTGGTCTTCTGAGCTTCGGCTTCAGCCTCAGCTTGAGTGGCCAGTTCAAGCGAAAAGCGCGCGCTTCCCCAGAAAGCGCGCCAATTTTTATGGGCCTAGCGATAAGATTTCATTTGGCTTCCCATTTCCATTCGCGAGGTCCCTTCGGATTGCTCCCATACTCAGACGACACCACATCCAAAACGAATACCCCTAACTCTTATTAATTTACTTCTGCAGTAGTATTACGAGTCTTTACTCTAGCTCTTATCATATTTATTTGGTAGAGACAATTGTTGATCATTCAGTTAAGAGATTTAGTTATATATATAGAATTAGCTATAATCGTGTATGGACTTTCATATTCCCTATGAATATTCATTATATATTCATCTGAATATAATAATAAAAGTTGACATTTCCTTTGATACAGGTCCAAATTGAGATTAATCTAGAAGTCTCTCACATATTTTTTCATTCAATTCATTTCTTTCCTACGAACTTTGAATGTATTCAGCCAACATTCATTATATTCACTTAAAAGGTTAACAAACAATAGTTTTACTGGCAGATAAACAGATTTTTTACTTCATTTCTAATGAGAGTCCTTACTGGAACCCTATTAATATCTTTTATATCCGCAGTATCATTTTTAGGTATTCAGGATAAATCGTCGTTTTATTCATTTGAAAATTCATTTGCAACTGTGACAAACTTCAAGACAAAATGAATTGTTTTTCCTTAAAGAAATTACAATTAATATTAATATAATTAGTATTCAGCTTAAAATCAATATATAAATAATATAATTGATATCGATCCTGACCTTTACTCTCATTCCGAAGGAGCTATCATACATTCCTTTTCTGTTTAGAAATATTTTGAGAAGATTTGAATTAAATTGTAAATATCTTTATTAATCCGAATATATTTAAAATATAATTCGAATCTTCTTATCATTTTCTATTTTGGTTAGAAATGTTTGAATTATATTCCAAACATATTGTTCATTCAATCGGAATGGGTTTTTTTCGTCTATACTTTTAACTGACATCAGCTGTTACTTATTTTTTTGGTTTTCAGGCAAAATGTATGCGGTAATTGGAAGACGTCATGGCAAAATCCTATCTGGCGACCTAACCCAGGGCAGCGGCAACTTTGCAGTGACCTGCCTGCTGCCGGTCATCGAATCATTCAACTTTGCCCAGGAGATGCGCAAACAGACATCTGGCCTCGCCTGTCCCCAGCTAATGTTCAGCCATTGGGAGGTAAGTGCAATCAGCGCAGCTGTTGCTGTTGCTGCTGCTGTTGCTGTTGTCGGTGATTTTGGCGCAAGTGCGACACGCAGTCGGCCAGAGTTGCCCCTCGCCGGAGTTGGAGTCTGATCGGAGCTGGGCCATATGCCATGTGCGTGCTCTGCTTTGCGGTTTCTGTTTGGTCAGCAAAATCTCAGTTTACCTTCGGTTAAATTCTGAGTACCTTCTGTTGAAGTCTTATAAGCTAAACCACAGCAGCAGCAGCAGCAGCAGCAGCAGCAGCAGCGACAGCGACAACAGTTGCAGCTGAAAGTTATATGGTCCATTTGAGGCATGCTGCAGCTGTGTGCAATATTTTATTCTTGCAACAGATAAAAAGCAAACGCTGAAATTCAAGTACCCAAAGCATGCGGCCTTTCCCCTGACCTTGTCGTACTTCTCACTTCTTGCTTCTTACTTTTATGAGTACTCCGTATTGGTTAGGTAGCAAGCATTACCTGGTAATATGTGGCCCAAACTTTGATATATCTCAAAGCCTTTAACTTTCCAAGCGGATGAGCCAAGCAGCGGATGGGCCCGCTCAAAAAATGATTAATATAGTCGCAGCATACACGTCGTACACCCGACAAAAGCGTTCATTACGAACACGATTATCTTTTAACTTATGTTCTTAGCTTAAGTACGAACTTAAGAGGAAGTCGGTAATGAAATGTTCCAAAAGGTTGCCAGCAGAAAAGTGGCTTAAAACAGAGAAAAGAAACTGGAACTCGGTTCTTAATTAGGAGAAAGATGAAGGCAGAGAGGGAAAAGAGTTAGGAAATTGTTTAAAGGAGAACGAAACTGAAGTCCAGGGAAGGTATTCCTTAATTTAATATAAAGACAGAAAGGGGAATCAGAGATACAAGAAAGATGTTTGGAGTAGGCCGAAAGTGAAGTGCGGCAACTATTTTCCTATATTAAAGATATAGACAGAAAGGAGAATCAACATTTTGAAAGAAAACAAAACTGAGATCCTGGAAATATCTGTCCTTTATATATAACAGTTTGAAAGAAAACTAAAATCCATGAATATATTCCTATATTGAAGATATTTGGAAGCAACCGAAACTGAAATCCAAGAAAGATTTCCCTACATCAAAGATACAGACAGAAAGGGGAGTTTCAATGAAAACAAAACTGAGATCTAGGAAGTATTCGCCTATATTTAAGATAAAGCCAATGGAAGGAATCAATTAATCACGGAAATCCAGGAAATAGGCTGAAGCTCATTGTACTATATATCTTATATGTAGAACTCATATTCTTTAGTGAAAAGTATAAACCGAAATCCGAAAAAGATTTATGAGAACCAAGAGCCAAGATCAATCATTGATTATATATGTATATATCTATAGATCTATAGATCAAGCCAAGATCAACAGTTAGTTCCATATATCTAAAGAGGTCATATCGAGTATATAGTCCTGTCTCTTCCCTTTCAATTGGTTTCATTAAGATCTCTTTAGAGGAATAGCTGTCTCAGCTGTCGGGTGTACCGCAGTCTCTGAGCGGAGTGCGATTGTATTAGTTAGGAGCTATAGCTATAAGTCTGTGTAGTATATCGCCCAACCAATCGATAACAACAAGTTTTTGTATAATGACTTCCGGTGATTTTCTATTTCTCAGCTCAAGTTTTGCCGGCATCGCTGTCTACGCCGTTGTTGTTGTTGTTGTTGCTGTCGTGTTGCTGTTTCAGTTGTTGTTGTTGTTGGTGTTGTCTTTTTGCTGCTTCGTATAATTTCATACGCATTTCCAGCGTCCGTCCAAGGGATTGAAGCTATGAAGCGGAAGGGGTCGGGCTTGAAGTGAAGACAAGGAGGGAGCAGGAGGGAGGGAATAGAAAGAGTCGGAGGAGCAGAAGAGGAACGTTTGTTAGTTTCAGTTTCCATACAAAAGTCTGAACGTCGTTTTGTATAGAAATCTTAAACGGAAACTCGTTTGGTGAACCACACAAATAAGTGCATTATTATTAAGCCAATGAAAGCCAACTCCATTCCATTTCAGCAATTAGAATTCGACACAAACAACAACAATGACAACGGCAACGGCAACAGCAACAACTGTGATGTGTGTCACCTGGTGATTTGAGACTCGCCCATCTTCAAATGCTGCTGACAACAGCAACAACAACAACAACAACAACAACAACAATTAAACAGTTATGTCCAAGCGGCCAACCGCCTTCGTGTCAACGCCCACTCGCTGGCCAAGTCGCATGCGTGAGCGTCCAAAGATTGACCAAAGCCGTGGGCGCAGTTGTCACGTGCCCATAATAACAAGGAAGGCGGCTGCCTCAAGTGGCAACACCCCTACCCCCTGCCCCTGCCCTTGCCCCTTCACCACCCTCTTCTTCCTACCCGTCTCTGTTCCTGTCCCCACGCGCAGCAACGTTTGGGGCACAGCCATTTGAATTTCTTGCCGCATCATGGCCTACAATGTGTTCGTTAAGCTGCCGCAACAACACCAACACCAACACCAACAGCAACAACAACAGCAACAACAACAGCAGCAACAACAGCTACAGCAGCAGCAGCAGCATGTTATCTGAGCAGTTAATGCAGCCTCTGCAGATGACCCAGCACGACGACCTTTTGGCCCGACCTCATCTAGAGAACCGCAACAACACATACTCTTAGTAACAGCAACAGCAACAGCAACAGCAGCAACACACATCAGCAACAGCAACAGCAACAGTAACAAAAAACTAATTTTCAGTTTTCATATACATTTGTATATCTACTGTGTATATATATATTTCACTTCACGTAACGCATTAAAGCCCCGCAAACACAAACATACACACACACTATACACACACACACACACACACACACAGACACACACACATAGAGACTGAGGTATGGCCAGCATAAATATCATTGCGAGAGTCTTCTTGTGGTTTGCTACTGTGGCCATTGCTACTGTATTGCGCGCTTTTGTTATTATTTGAGCTTCGATACCCTGTAAAAATAATAAAACCAAAGGGTATATCGGCTGTTAAGTCAACGTCATTTCTGCTGTAAACAGAAGCAATTCCCATTTGTTGTTTCTACTTAAAGTCTTTCATTTTGTTAGAAACTGAAATTGTTGTTTTAGATTTTTCGAGAATTTTCCAACTTGCACAAATTTCTGACTGAAATTTTCATTTCATTTTCAAAATTCTTTGAATTTTCTTATTTTTCATGTAAAATTGAACATTTTCTGAAGATTTTCTTAACTGATTTGTTTATTTTATTTTGTTTTTTTGTTTGTTTTGTTTATTTTTGGAATATATCACAAGAATTTATTTAGTCTTCAGTTTTATATATATTATAAGTTCTTTGTTCCTTGTGTTCTTTATGTGCGAGGTAATACTGTAGCCAGGCCTTGTCTTGGCTCTTTAATGACATCACTTTTGACAGCGTTTCAGTCCCAAATCCCCATTTTGAGGTTCAGTTCCCGAAATGCAACGACTTGGCTGGCTACTGGTCTTACTTACTCGACTGAGGAGCAGTTGATTGGGCTCGACGAGCTGGAGGAGGAGGTGGATGAGGTGGAGTGGGTAGAGGAGTGGGGGCATCTTTCGGTTGTGCCTTTCATTTGTTGTGGTTGCTGCCGTTGCTGTTGCTGTTGTTGTTGTTGTTGTTGTTCTTGTTTGGAGTGTTTATCATTAACGCGTCGCATATTATTGTTATTATTATTGTTGTTGTCGTGCTTTGCATATATGCGAGGCATACTCGTAACTTCAAACTACTTGAGGAGCATACAAGAAAACAGAGCAGAACAACAACAACAACCGATCCGATCCGATCCAAACTGAGCTGAACAACAACAGCAACAACAACAGGGCTAAAAGAACAGCAGACGAAGACAAATAACAAATAATCTGATAACTCGTTTTGTACCTGAAGACTGAAGACCCCACCAAATCACCAAAGGGAAAGTCTCCAATGGAGGAAAGCAGGCGAAGTCGCTGCCAGTCGAGCCCAAACCCAGAGCCCAGACCCAGACCCAGACCCAGACCCAAAGCCGAGCCAGAGCCAGAGCCAAAGCCCAAGCCAGAGCCCATGCCTGAGGTTGAGGTTGAGGTTGAGGCCGTACCGTGCGGTGTTATGGCTGGCAGTGCCCTAAAGTCTGCGCTGCATATGCACACACAAACACACACATATATAAACACACATGCAAACACACTCAGGTATGTGTGTGTGTGTGTGTGTATTTATGTATTTATAAGTTTGTACGCAAGGTCCAAGCCGGCAAGTGCTTATCCAAGTGGCTGTGGCAATCCTTTAGCCAGTTGCTGTTGTTGTTGTTGTTGCTTCTGTTGTTGTTGTTGTTGTTGGTGTTGTTTGTGTAGTGGTTGTTGTTGCGCTTAAGTGGAACGTGGTTTGCATTGTGCGCGCTGTCAAAATGACGCTCATCGAGGCTCAACGCTCGGGGCTCGACTTTGCAGCGCATGCGCAACGTTCCGGGAGGATGGGGGCAGATACGGCGAGGAGGGGAGGGGAATCGCTTGTGTTGTTCATTTGCTTGTGGCTGTTGTTGTTGTTGTTGTAGCAACTCCGGTACTGGCACCGTCACCAGCTCTGGCACTGGCTGTGGCTTTGGCTCTGGCTCTCTTTCTGGCGCGCGATAATAATCTCGACTGCGGGCCGCGCTTCGGTTTTGGTCTTGCCCCTGCCCCTACCCCAGCTCCCCTCCTCCTCCCTCTGCCCCATCCCCAGCCCCAGCCCCGTCCATGTCCCCTTCCCCTTCCCCTTCCCCTTTGCCGGCCACAGATGCGCGTCAGCGTATTTCGGTAGCTGCCGCGTAAATTACCTGCATGCGGACGTACGTCTGGACAGGTAAACACACTCCATACACATGTGTACACACACACACACACACACATACATATCTCACACACATTTGTATATCGTTTGTAGACAGACAATCGCCTCATGCGTCTGCGTGTTTATTAGAGCCCTGCATGAATACCACGAAACAGATTCGTACTCATAGAACGAGTCTACGGATTTGGTCAAGACTTTTGCGAATATAGAAAAAGGCACAAAAAAATAGAAGTATGTGTTACTGCAGAGGATTGAATTTCTTTAAGGGATTGCCTTTCTTTATGTTTCAAAACTTAACCTAACTTCTTTCCCTATAGCCGATCGATCTTTGTGCCAACGTCAGATTCATTTGGCATCTAAAAGAAAAGAGGAAAGTTAAAAGTGATCAAAATTTTGACTTCCTTTTCGGACTCTTCCCAGAAATACGTGTTAACCAGTTGATATACTCTTCCTAGGGATACCTGTTGCCTTCTTATACTTCGGCTTCCTGCGCTGTTTCTCAATCTTTGACATAATTTGATTGATTCTAGGGAGAAATTTGAATCCAAATTGAATTCTGTTTGGGCACTTGAAGATTTTTATATAGTTTTCTGCCATCAAGTTTTTTGCTTTTTCGTACAGCTCTTACTGGCCATTTGGGTACCCCTTCCCCTGCCCCTTCCCCCTGTTCATCTTCATCTGCATCTTCCTTGGAAAGTCTCTTTGGGTTGTGTCGGGCTGTCTGCAAATGTGCTGCTTGGTGCTCTCCTGGTGTGGATAACAACCTTTGAGTGTTTTGTTTTCTTTTCTTTTTTTCTTTGGCCTACCTTGGGCTGTTTGTAGTTGCTGTCGAGGAGTACACTGTAAGAAATAAGACTTGAACTTCACTAATGAGTCAAATTTGAATGAAATAAAAGCAACGATTACCGTGGAAGTACTTCTGAACTTTGCGCGTTTCATTCCACTTTTCTGCATGTTTAATGAGATTGATTTCTCTCAGTGTATGCATGCGATTGCTGCTCATTTGTCTGGACCGGCTCAGACGCAAGCTTTGCGCACTTCTGGAGCACTTCAGCTGCCAAGGGCCCTGGTATTGGGTATTGTTGTTTTCCTTGACGAACCGTTGTGCGTAGGGAAAGCAGCGTCCCTCAGCTTCATGAGGCTGAAGGATGGAGGATGGTGGATGGAGGAGCCCTTCGCTGTGGCTTTCTGTTCTTGTGCACAGGATAGCACACACACAGGCACACACACAACACCCAGTGTATAAGTGTGTGTGTGTGTTGTGACATGGATTGTTGAGTTCGCCTGGTATCGAGATCGGGATTGCCCTGCCTTAGCCTTAGCCTTAGCCTTAGCCTGGCCTGGCCTGCCCTGGCCGCGTGTCGTTGTCGTGATCTTGCTGGCTACTACAGCTCCTCCCATCTCTCCCCTGGCCCTGATGCTGCCTTCGTTCTTTGTTGCCCTTTGCTGGCGTTGTTAGTTGTTGTTAAACAAGCGAATCGTTGTGCTCGATAATGATCTACATGGGGCACAGAGGGGGGCATTGAGAGGATTGAGGCGGGCGTGGAGCAGCACAGTTTAGTGTAGTGCGAACAGATGGTGCAAAATACGTTCCTCGTTCGCATCAACTGAAACAAAATCCTGGCAACTGCCATATTAACTCTTGACAAGCTCAACCTAGTACGACGAGTATCATCCAAAGTTCCTCATGTAGTCGTCGATGCCCTCAAATGGGTTTCCACAGAACAGCACGTCTGAGACCCGCCCGCTGCGGGCCTCAAGTGCCGAGCGTCCTTCCAAGCACCGTACCGCACCGCACCGCACCGCACAACAAAACAAAACAAAACAAAGCACAACAAAACACACACGCACACTCACTTACATACACTCTGGTGGATTGAGGAGCTGGTAGTAGCGCGACGTTGGCAATCATCAATCACTGAAAAGGAGCAAAAAAATAAAACAACAAGAAGAAAAAGGAAAGAAGAAGTGCTTCACGCCATTCAGTAAAATTCTGCGTATCCTGGCGTGCCTTATCACGCAATGAATGTTGTGTGTCCTGTCGTAGGAGCAACATGAAAGTCATTAAAGATGCACACAGTCCTCGCCTTGCAGCGACCCCGACCCCGACCCCGACCCCTAAGTCGACCCCTGCCCCGAAAACCTCTTGAGTCCAACAATGAAGATGTGAAAATGCACGCTTTCCCTGATTGCCTGCACATTGAGAGACGACGCACGCACAGCCAAAGTAATCGGCATACAAGACTCATAAAATATCACGTAAATCCAATCACCCAACCGTAGACTTCCAGCCGGGACCAGACTCTGTCGCAGACTCTATCGTAGGGGCAGGCGCAGGCGCAGGCGCATAGACCAAACGACGCCGTTGTTAGAGAATCCTTTGTTATGCTCTCAAGTGGCCTGTCCCTGGGCCCGTTGTGTCTAAATGATTTCCTGGAAAGGTCCTTAACGAACACTACTCAATTGTGATCTGTATTCTGCTCTTTCAGGTGATTGATATTGATCCCTTCTGGCTGCCCACAACCGAGGAGGAACTGATGCATTTCGGCGAGAAAGCCGACTCCGCAAATCGCGCCAAACTCTACATGGATAGCGTGCGCCGTCGCAAGGGTCTCTTCGTCGACGAGCAGGTGGTGGAGCATGCCGAGAAGCAGCGCACGCTCTCCAAGAACAAGTAACCATCCAATCACGTGATTCACCCATCAACTGATCACAAATCTTAGCACAAGGTGAGTAAGAACTGTACAATCTAATGTCTTTTTTATTATTGTCCATGTGGTAAAAAAACAAAAAAAAAATGCTAGAAAAGCAATAATAATGAGAGGTGTTTAGCTTTGCTCCTGCTCCGTATTGCTAGGTTGGATCGGTGTGTCCATTGTGCCCGCCTCATTGGTGATCAGTCCGCTCTCCTTCTCGGGCACCTCTGGCACGGCCAGCGTATTCCCGCCCAGCACAATGTGAATGCAGCTGCAGAAGAGGACTTCAGTTAGATGAGAGTTACGTATAGAATAGATGTTCACACTTACAGGATCAATAGGAATACGGCCATTTGGGTGCCAATGGTCAGTATATAGACACCACCGCCATGGTTGAGGTTCAGGGTTGCCCGATAGATCTGCGAGTAGCAGACGCCACTGATAAAGGGCACCGCATTGTCGCACACGGAGAGCAGAGCAAACACCTTGCCCCGTTCCGACTGCGGCACAATCTTTGAGGTCATGGAGCGTATCATGGGTCCGACAATGGGACCCAAGCTGCAGACCACGGCTCCAGCGTACATCAGTGTTGGGCCCGGCGCAAAGTAATAGAAGAAACGCGCAATGGCATGTGCCCAGGTGCCGATGAAGATAATTGTCTAATGATGGATCGGTTCAAAGATAGATTGCTTGGAATCAGGCCAATGATCAATGATGATAGATGATGCTTAACCCACCGTATCGCGCCAGCCCAGCACCTTGTTGAAGAGCGGCACAGCCAGCAGCATTGCAATGACAAAAGCCGAAGACTTAAAGGTCTTGAAGCTGCTGTAGGCGCTCACCTGCCAGCTGAACTTGTCGAATGTGTAAAGATACAAGTAGTTACCCTCATCCCGCTGGAATGTGTACAGTGCCATGCTGATGAGCAGGATATACAGGAAGCTGCGTCGATGACCCCTACGTGGCTTCATCAACACCCCAATCGAATCCTTGATGTGCTGCCTGTCAAAGAAGTCCGGCCAGAAGCCGCAGCAGCCCAATTCCCGCAGTGACCGCTGATTGACCGTAGTCTGCCACTACATTAGGATTAGGAAAGAGATTCGCATCGGTTTATTGGAAGAGGAACTTGATTAGTCTTAAGCTCACCTTTAGTGCGATTAGCGTGTAGATTATGGCTAAAGCCAGCAAAGTTGCGTTTACGGCAAACATATCCGCATAGGATTGATTGAACACATTGTAGAAGAGATAGGAGCCCAGGGCCACGCCCGCTGGTATGGCGGTTAGGTAGACCACATCGAGTATGGTAACCCTAATGGTGCGCTGCTGCAACGTTGTTATGTCCGATATGTAGGCAAAGCAGGAGGCGAATATGGCCACGTCGGCTCCCGTCAATGCCGATGGCAGCGTTGCCGTATATATAACATACTCCACCGGCCAGGTGGTCATCTTGGCATTCACCACAATCATTATGGAGTAGATTAACTTACCGGACAGGCCCATCAGCAACGGGAGCTTGCGACCGCGCCGATCCGAGAAGGAGCCAAGGAATAGCGCTATAATTATGGGAAATACATGTGCCGAGATGTTCTCCCATTGATGGAACCAGGCCGTAGTATCCAGCACCTCCTTCTTGTATTGTTCGTTCTCAGGCTTGTTGATGTTGTTACAGATCTCCACAGTAAAATTCCGATTCACCCGGCAGGCCTTCTGCAGGAAGAAGTTCTGCTCCACCACCGAGGTGATCATAAATGCAAACATGTATAGAAACATGGTGGGCTCCACGGATATCGCGGTGATGCAGTCGAGCAGCCATTTCCAAAGGCTGTGCCGCTGCAGGGTAACGACGACCGCATTGCTGTCGCCTGAACTGCTGCCGGTGCTGGCGCGTCGCGTATTTTCCACGCCGCCCTGAAAGTATGCAACAAGTGTTTAATGCCATTGTATGAGGGAGAGCGCATGCTGCTATTTGGCTTTTAAGTCTCTTGCGTAGTTTTGCAGGCCAGCAGTTCAGGCGCAGTTTGTATTTGTGTACGTTCTCATTTTCTGATTGCGTGTTTATGAGAGAAAGAGACAGCGAACAGCCATCAGAGAGAGAGTTAAACGAATGAGAGCGCGCGAGGGAGATGGGCAGAGAGCGCTTTAAAGCTTGCCACGCGAAAGCTCAGCCAAACACGTTTCTGTGTTTACAATCTCGTTGTACAGTATCTATCGGCATCATAGGCTTACAGCTTAGGGTTGCGCACTATGAGCCGAGCAGCTGCTGCTATATACTTTATAGGAAGTAGGGAAACTATATTTGTAATGAAAAGTTATAGAAAATGGTTGGTCTTACAGTCAAATAGATTTAGGTATGAATTATTTATGTGAACGAAGCTGGTTAGGACGTATGTTGGATAAATGTAATCCTCTTTTATATAATATATATTTTTTAAATATTTGATTTTTGTATATATATCATATATATATATACAATATGCATATCCTTGCCTAGGGGTACGGGATCACTTGGTCACTTAGGCAAACGCGTACAGCATAGACAAGCCGCATATGCTCATACTTACACTCGTACCATTCGGGCGGAAAAGCAGATGTTGCTATTTTGCTTGTTGTTTTCTTTAGAAGCTTTGAGCATACCACGCATACGTAACCACAAGAAAGAAAATAACAAACACTATTCACACTCTCTGTTCACATTATTTGACTCAATAAATAGTAATTAATAGATTTTGAATATTCAATTAAAATGCCACAATTCCGCACTCGCACACTTAAATTTAGCGACACTTTTTGCTTCAACAAATCAACACTCACCTCCGACGCGCTCATGTCGCTTGAGAGCCTTTTATTGCTCTGCGTTGTGCCCGCTCTCAATAAAGTCTGCAAGGGCAGTTCTCAGGGTTTGGTTTGTTTTTTTTATGTTTTTTTTTTTGTTTTGTTTTAATTTCTCTTTATGCTGAGAGTCAAAGCATAAAAGCTTTTGCACGTATAGCTTTTTTGGTGTCTGTTACAAATTTGAATTTGCGCGCCTTCGAGCACAAAAAGTGCCAATTGAAAATGTAACTGTTGGTGTTCATTCTTTTTTTCCCAGTGTATTTAATAATTTGTTCATTATGCAAATAAGTAATAAAAATACTATGTAGCTAATGGACGTTGACGTCTCTTTTTATCGTGCACTCACGTTTTATGGCGTTTCTCTTATTTATTTTGTATAATTCCCTGATCTCATTAGACTCTATTTACCTGTCTGTCTGTCATCTCCTACTCTACAAGGTGTATACAAATATATTCTTGGTCAACATTGCGAACTGATTAAAACCAACTACCTGCGAAATTGCAAGTTAAAAGCAACAGCTACCCTTTTCACCAAAGTGATCGCATGGTGATGATCAGCTGGAAATGAAATCATTGAATTGCACTGTTTGTATGTATGTATGTATGGTATGAAATGTATGTTTGTAAAACAATTCTAATGGGGGAGTCATCGGCCCTCGTCAAGTGGTCCTGCGTTCAACGAGGGTGTGAATGTTGAGATTGTCTGCCAATTTTTAGCTTGAGTTTGAAGTTATAATAAATAAATGATTACAATTGCAGTTTATCGCGTTCGAGAGCACTTTCTACCGGTCAAGTATGAGTTGTTATGGTTAGTTATGCTTATCTGGCTGCTAAGTGAAATAGTACTCGTAATATTAAAGCTTTAGACCCTATTTGCTAAGGTCAGAACGTAGTCGATAAGCAAAGAACTTTTAGCCAATAAATATAAACTCGAACGCAGTACCTGTATTATAAATAATAATACAATCTTTATGACACGATAACTGTTGCCTAGCATCGAGCAGTGATTTCAGTTAAAAATTTATATGGCCCATTTGACTTAGCAGTAAATAATTGCTACTTAATTAAAGCACCGCAGATATCCAACCTGCCACACAAATATGTTTGTTCACTTGTTTAAAACTATCACATTCTTTTTTTAAAAATTAATTTAACGAACTCCACAAAAAAAAGACATTCTAGCTAATGCCGCATACACTTGTATCCCGTATTGTTTCGCATTGTTTTGTTCTGTAATAACAGACGCGTCGAGTTTCGGGAACTATAGTGTCAATTTTTACAAATGACTAATAATAATAATACTCTCATCTATAATATATATATATACACATATGTATTTATATGTATATATATATATATATACTGCAATATTGCAGTTTTTACATTATTATGACGATCAGATACAACGAAGCTCGAGCGTGTGCAGCGCCCTCCAGCTAAGCGCAGCTACAGCCGGTTGGGGATTTCTATGCACGGCGAGTTCGAAACGCGAGACTTAAGCGCTCTCCGGCAACTAGCGGCTGATGGGACTGGAACAGCGTTCTTATACTCTTCTTATCAGTACCGTCTTAAGTTGAAAACAACTCAGGAGGGTGCAGTCGAGTGTACCCGGCTACGAGAAATCCCTAACGTAAATACACGTAGCACACTGTACTGTAAAATGCAAACGCTGCTGCCAACCAAGTTTGGTGTTTCTAGCTTTTATAGTCGATGAGCTCGAAATGTAAAGTAAAATATATGTACTTTATGGGATCGGAGATACTCCCATCAGCTGGAGTATTCAATTGGTTAAGGGACTAAAAATTTTAGTCAGAATGCGCCTATCGACTACGAAATACCCTGAACATATGTTTGGTCTAATTAGTTTAACTGAACTGCATAAACATCTGCATAAACATACATACTCACACACACACACACATACACACTTTGCTGCTGAGATGTCGCTGTCAACTGCCGATCCCTGTGAAGCAGCAGATGAGATGAGATGCATTCTGCCTGTTACAAACATTTGCGCAAACTTAATACACACCTTTTCCTCCCTTTTTAATGGGTTACGGGGTGTAAAAACATCTGTGACACTGTTATATGTGTAGGGGACTGGAGATGAAATCCACATGCAAGCGCTATCTTCATGCGCGCATTCTTTTTTATCGAGTTCAATTTTGTATTCATAGGCTTCAATTGGTCAAATAATTTTATTAAATGTCATTCTCTTCTTTCTTTTCAGAATTTGCACCATCAACTCAGGGATATTATTCCAGGCCGCCCCACATTGTTAATCATGGATTTATTGCTCCTGGCACTATAGAGCTGTTATATACTTACTCTAATCCAAATTGTAGTTGATTTTAAATAAAATTTTTTATATTTGATAAATGTGTAACTGTATAAAAGTAAACGGCTTTTCGTACCAAAACTTTAGAAAGTAGCTTGTTGAGCCGCAAAGGTATGAGTTTGGATTTATTTTTGCAGCATACTTTTAGGCATTTTGGTTAAATTCAGTGCGATGTAATTTCTTGGGTTTTAGGCTGGTCCCAAAAAGTAAGCCAAAATGCACGATTTAGGCAGTTATCAGATTTAAGAATAACTTGGAAATGTCGTGTGTTTAGTCAGTTATCAGTTACGTTTTTCATACTTTATTGGTTTCAAATAAACTAAATTTAACCTAAAATTTAAAATAACTAAACATTTAATATATTTTTACTGATTGGGTGAATTTTCGCTCTCAACTACTTCCAGTGTTAACGCTTATATGAAATAAGAACCCATAGGAAGTCGAATTTTTCAGATACTGCAACCCAAATTTGAAATGCATTGAATACTCTAAACCAGCATTTTTACTTTTTTTTAACTTCCAATGGTTTTAATTCTGCTCGTTACCCGCACAAAGTTGCTTGCCACCCTAACAAAATAGCCAGGAAGCTCCTTAACAAAAGAATCAACAGGAGCAGGGCAAGAAGACGTCTCCCTCCGACCCACCCGACTGATATTGTTACTCGATGTAAATCAACAAAGTACAAAAAAAAGTAGCCAGCAACAATCTCACAATGAAAACTCAAATACTTGGTAAATAATTAAAATACTTATTGCCTTTTTTTCGAACAATTATAAGCTATCTAATAAAAGCCTTTCAGATAGTTCAACATTAAAACAACAAAGCAAACTAACTAGATAAAATTGTACATTGAATTTAATTCAAAGTTGCTACAAAGTAACAACGATATGTACATTATTAGGACTGAGGTCACTAATAAACTGCGCTATAAATAAATAATCCTTTTTATTTATTCAACTTAATTTCCTACATGGAAAACGCCAAACTATTTATAACTTTATTTAATGTTAACTTTTTTGCACTGAGCATAAGACCAATCCTGCAGCCTTTCGCTGTGCAACCTTGGCATCAAATTTAGGAAAGTAAAAAAACACGTAGAAATATTCCCGTTGTGTGTGTGATAAATAATGGTAAATGAAAACAATGTTGGTTTAATAGTAAAAATTGTGTGGAAACACGTTTGTATGAGGGAAATTTGTTTGTTTTTCTCATATTGAGAGGGACCACAAAACCGTTTGGAAATTTGATCATTTCGGAAATTGGAATTAAACGTGCAACGAAGTGATTTAAATTTGTGAGCGTTAAATCTATTATCAATATATATATTTTAATTAGATTTCTAAAGTAAAACCCATAATTTTAGTAGAAATTATTTGAATTGGCTAAAGAAAATCCTACTGCTTATATATTGCCGATGCCAACTTCCCGCCGCAAAAATTTGGCTTAAGCAGTCGAATTTTGTATGAAAATCTCAAAGTCGCAGATTGCCTGGAACTACACATACGCAACAAGGATATTGAAATAGAAGTCCAGATTCCTAGAATCGGAGATACAATCAAGCGCCAAGCTGCCGTATACCTGGAAAAACTTGCACATCACCCGAACCAATTAGCACGAAGACTCCTGAGAGCAGTTCAGAACAAGGCTAAGAAGGAGACTCCTGAGAGTTCACCCAACGTTCATTTCTCAGTCATGTATCCTATTATCTAGGTTTAAGTATGTACAGCTGTATATATTAAGTTGAATATTTATAATTTCCCTATAGTATAAGTTACTATTAACAGTAACAATGGATATAAAAAAAAATCCTGGAACTACGCGAACAACTGTGAAAAGAAAGCTGCTGCACAACATTTCCGTATATTTAAAATAATTGCAGTTTTCACTCGCAGTTGGAGCTTTAAGGCTTAAAATTGTGTTACTCTTTTTTATGTTTGCCAATTATCTACTCAAACTATATAAAATGCCGAGGCAGGCTAAGACGACCGTGGTTTCCCAGGAGGATTGGTCAACTGTGACAAGCTTCCCCCGCCATTCACTTCGTAATCCACAAGTCTCCACGTGGTTGGATTAATTAAATTGATGTTATATATAAGTATATATATTTATATACATGGCGCAGTCTTATGCTGTGCGGATTCAAGGCTTCATAAAGAGTAAAATATTATAATATTTTCGTCAGCGTTTCGTAATCTGTCTCCAATCAGCTGAACAGCTTCTGCCAGCAAAAGCCCAACAGGTCTGTCAAAGTGGACAATGGAAGGCAGTAAATGTAGTTTGTTTAAGTAATTTCTGGTTGAAATTAATTAATTATCAACTTCGTTTGACATGTTCAAAAGCTCTCGGAAAATACTTAACCGAGAAATGTTTATTAAAATATTTACAAAAGGACCTTAAAATTCAGGGATTAATCCCCAGAAGGCCGACTACTCGCACTCAGACGTATTGCACTGGGATGTGCCTTCGGGCTGGTCCTAAAGCCTCAAAGGTACCAAAATGGGCGATTATTCGACGTGCTGCCGACGTGTGTAAGCCCACCCTTAGGGTGGCTCCGAAAACTGAGCAATTTTAATCCCAGATTACACTAGTACGAACTCAATGGTGTTCAGAGTTCAACGAATAATCCGGCATACTACGAGGCATACAGAAAACACTCAGTTTAAACTTATATCTGCGGCATACTTTGGGGAATGCTACAAATTATAGTGTGGTACACCTTAAGGCTGTTTAGGGTGGACCCAAAATAAGCAAATGGGTTTCGCTCGGTTTTCATGGGTTGAGGCGCTTGTGAAATCGAGAGCTTAGGATTATCTGCTTGTTTTTAGCTGGAATTATTTATAATTTTATTGCAGCAGTTGGTGTCATTATCTTATCAGACAGTAAGCGGAATAGTTCCGTCATAAAATATATATGTTTACATGATATATATACATGATATTCCTAATCAGAACGGGTAGCTGAGATATAATCGTAGTTTATCTGTACATGCGCCATCAATTGCGCCAGCTTAAAAGCTAACTGAATGCAACTGATAGCTCCCATAGGGTCGAAGGTTAAAGCAATTGCAAGATCTCAAGGGATTCCCTCGAGATCGTAAAACTATATCTTGTTCGAGTGGCTTTCATGAACCAACGCTAAATCGACTGGAAAACTCTTTTGATGTTCCACTTAACAATGTCAAATTATTTCCGACTTTGACTAAGATCAGATCTCTATATCTTAGACCTACCTGAGAGTATTAACTCTTCGGCCTTTCTCTTATAGACATTCTTTCTTATTTTTATCGTGAACTTCTTTTACCAATAAGTGCGAATATGCTGAGCAAAACAGACTCGTCCGTCGCAGAGCAAACTGCGAATCATTGATGCCTGCTTTCCCTTGTGGTAATTGCCCGCTGCTGCTTGGCTGGTTGGATGCGGCTTGGAGGGCTTCCCTAAGGCTGCAGTCGGCTCTACAGCTGGCGGTAGATGGTAATTCGAGACGCAGCTTTGTCTAGCTGTCTCCATAAGTTGCGCCGCATACCAAGCAAACCCGTCGCCTGTTTCCCATTTACAAATTGCTATTGCTATTCCCTAGCCCTGGCCAAGACGGGCGGTGAATAGGCAAAGATCAAATGCTGTTTCTCCTATTTGCCAGGGCCACCCTAACGAGACGGCTACAGAGCATTTGCATAGCCCACAGGTCGGTGTCACTCAGACGACAATCAGACACTCAGACACTCAGACACTCAGAGACTCAGAGACTCAGTTGCCTCAGTTGACATCGAGCAGCCAAACGTGTCGGTTCGTCTGGTTCTTGATAAAAACCAGCTACGTCTTATCATGTCGGATACAGAAAGCAAGCGATTACTCAGCGATGTGCAGAGCACTGTGCCACAGGATCAGCACGAGCTGCAGGTGGTGGCCATTAGCCAGGCGGCCACTGCGACAGCCAGCGGCAGTGGGAGTGGCAGTGGCAGTGCCAATGACTATCCCAGTGTGAACACCACTCCGAAGCTATCGAAGCGCAACAGCTCGGAGCGCAGTCTGCCACTGCGCAGCTACAGCAAATGGTCGCCCATGGAGCAGGGTGCCACCCTGGTTTGGCGGGACCTCTGCGTGTACACCAATGTGGGCTCTGGCAAGAATATGAAGCGGATTATCAACAACTCCACGGGAGCAGTGCAGCCAGGCTCGTTGATGGCTCTAATGGGCGCAAGGTAACTTCAGTTCCGCCTGGGTGGGTATCGAGTGGGTCGCATCAGAACTTGTTCGATTGGCCAAGATGCGGGTATTCAATATGGCTGAGATGAGAAACGAGTTTCGAATGCTGACTAGAAAGGCTTTTGGTAACTGGGTTAAGTCTAGAGTGGAGGAGGAGGAGGAGGGTCATTAGGCTAATCTCTGACTGATAACACTCTCGGTTTGTGCTCGTAGTACTCGTTGCCAGAAAGTAGTACCATTCCCTCGACTAATAGATAACATCTCATTCACAGCGGCTCTGGCAAGACGACGTTAATGTCAACACTCGCCTACCGGCAGCCAGGTAGGTTGAGATGCTCCACGATAAGATAGGGCCAAACATTTCTCCGTCCTTCCTCCATCCTCATTCCCAACTAATCTCAAACTCTACTATTCTCGCTGTTGACTTTGGTACAACGTCTGCTGCTGCTCCAGCTGGCACTGTGGTTCAAGGTGATATACTGATCAACGGGCGACGCGTTGGCCCCTTCATGCACCGCATCAGCGGCTACGTCTACCAAGACGATCTCTTCATAGGCGCCCTCACAGTGCTGGAGCACCTCAACTTTATGGTATGTGACCAATAACTCCTACTATCTGACTTAGTCACAATCTCTCTGCAGGCTCACCTGCGCCTGGATCGTCGCGTGACCAGCGAGGAGCGTCGCATCATTATCAAGGAGCTGCTGGAACGCACCGGCCTCGCTTCGGCCGCATCCACGCGCATTGGCAGCGGCGACGATGAGAAAGTTCTCTCCGGAGGCGAACGCAAGCGTTTGGCCTTTGCCGTGGAGCTGCTCAACAATCCTGTCATCCTCTTTTGTGATGAGCCCACGACAGGTCTGGACTCCTACAGTGCCCAGCAGCTGGTGGCGACGCTGCACGAGCTGGCCCAGAAGGGAACCACCATACTGTGCACCATACACCAGGTAGAAGAGAGTTTCATATAATCTCTGAGTAGATACTGGTCTAATCTTGAGTATACTCTCTATACTATGGACACTATTCGTATCTACTCGTAGATTATCTGTCACTCTCTTTTAACTATTCCGTCCTACTCTATTCTGTTTCATTCTTTCTATTCCCTTCTACTCACATCCCTTTCTAATCCGTAGCCGAGCTCCCAGCTCTTTGATAACTTCAATAATGTGATGCTACTGGCGGATGGCCGTGTGGCATTTACGGGCTCACCACAGCACGCCTTGAGCTTCTTTGCGGACCATGGCTACTACTGTCCGGAGGCGTATAATCCAGCGGATTTCCTCATCGGAGTACTAGCCACGGATCCGGGCTATGAGCAGGCATCCCAACGCTCGGCACAGCATTTGTGCGATCAGTTTGCGGTCAGCTCGGCAGCCAAGCAGCGGGATATGCTGGTGAACCTGGAGATACACATGGCCCAAACCGGTAACTTTCCATTCAACACGGAGCTGGATTCCTTCCGGAGTGTTGCCTGGTACAAACGCTTTCAGGTCGTCTGGCTGAGAGCAACCCTGACGCTCCTCAGGGATCCCACAGTGCAGTGGATGCGATTCGCGCAGAAAATGGCGATTGCTTTCATCATTGGAGCCTGCTTCGCGGGCACAACGGAGCTCACCCAGCTGGGAGTTCAGGCCGTGCAGGTACGCATATATCGCATATATCGCGTCAATCAAATGTGAAGCTGAATCCATGTAATCCTTTCAGGGCACACTGTTCATCATGATATCAGAGAATACCTACCACCCAATGTATTCCGTGCTGAATGTTTTTCCGCAGGGAATTCCGCTCTTTATGCGCGAGACGCGCTCCGGCTTATACTCTACGGCCCAGTACTACGTGGCAAACATATTGGCAATGGTAAGGATTACCATATCCATATATATAAGAGCTAACATCAGACTATTCCTCTGAACCTGACAGCTGCCTGGAATGATAATTGAACCGATACTCTTTGTCCTCATCTGCTATTGGATGACGGGCCTGAGGGCCACGTTCTTTGCATTTGGAACAACGGCGATTTGCGTGGTGCTCGTGATGAATGTGGCCACCGCTTGTGGCATCTTCTTTTCGACGGCCTTCAATTCGGTGCCACTGGCCTTGGCCTATTTGGTGCCGCTTGATTACATATTCATGATTACTTCGGGCATATTCATCAAAATTAGGTGAGCAATTGCCAAATGAAGCACTTCGACGCAGTTGACCCACCTTTCTGCTCTCTGCTGTTCCTATCAGATACCCAAAAACGTAAAACACCCCATTTTCCATTTCCATTTCCGTTTCAGCTCCCTGCCAGTAGCCTTTTATTGGACACAGTTTCTATCCTGGATGCTATATGCCAATGAGGCGATGACAATTGCCCAATGGTCCGGAGTGCAGAACATCAGTGAGTAGTAGTAGAGAGAGAGAGAGAGAGAGAGAGAGAGAGTCAGTCTCTCAGGGGTATTAACTGACTTCCTTCCTCCTGCTTCTCCTCCTTCCACCCACAGCTTGCTTCGGGGAAAGCGCTGACCTGCCCTGCTTCCACACCGGCCAGGATGTGCTCGACAAGTATAGCTTCAACGAGGCGAATCTCTATCGCAATATGCTGGCCATACTGGGCATCTACTTTGGCTTCCACCTGCTCGGCTACTACTTCCTCTGGCGGCGCGCACATAAAATTTAGACCTAAAATTATTTTTTATTCCCCTCTTTAGGCTTCTGTCTGTCTGTCTGTCTGTCTGCCTGTCTGTCTGCCTGCCTGCTTGTCTGCCCATCTTTGTAGTCTGTCTCTGCATGTTTTTGTCTCTGTTTGTCTTTTGTATGAGAAGCTGTAAATAAATTTAATTTCATTATGAAATGTTTAACTTGACTTAAGTTGACTTCACTGCGCGCATGCATAATAAATAATTTATTAGTCGTGCTGCTAATTCGCTTGAGTGGCCATTGGGGGGTCATTTTCATGTTCATCCTTATCCTTATCCCTATGAGTTAGAGAGAGAAAGTAGCAGAGAGAATACTTTTGTTCTTTGTGAATAATTTATGGAATTTTATTAACACACTTTTCACTTGCAACGTTTACAACAGTCGCGACACATTTATTTAACATTGAAATTCAACCAAAAACAGCGAACTACATTTAACATTAAACAATTACACATAAATTGACACAATTGTACTTTGATATATGTATCGTTATATAGTAGTGTATATATTGTATGTATATTTATACCATAAGTATGTATATATATATATATATTTGATCTGGTAGATATCTTTCAATATTCCTAGGACAGTTGCTTAAACATAGCTCTCGTAAACATATTGTAAACTTAGTTAAATTATAGTTTAAGCGAAATCAAAGTTTCAATTTCGCAAACAAATTTCACTCATATTTTTGGTGGAAAAACGAACGTATAGGAAATCAGAGAGAAACGGGTTAATTAAATCGTTATCGAAAGTGAATTTGTAGTACGGTTTGTCGAGTTGTTTTTTCTTTTTTTTTGGTTTTCTTTAAAGCTAGAACTAAGTTAACACAAGTCTATAAAATAATTTATACAATTTTCATTTTACAATAGAAATCACAGCGAGAATTGATTTTTCTTTTTCATTTTTCTTTTTTCTTTTCTTTGGTTTAGTTTGGTTTCAGTTTAAGTTAAATATTTATGTATACTCGAATACATACATATATATATATATAAATTTAGTGTTGATTTCAGCAACATTGAGACACAGACACAGATAAACGTACACATACTCCCACACACACACACACACACACACACACACCCAGATTCACGCAGACAAAAAGCGCTTTAAAGTTTCGTACGTTAACAATTTTTGGTTTTTCTTTTTTCTTTTTATAATTTTCTTTTGTTTTAACTCATTTTATCATTGATTAAATATTTATAGAGCTTTTCCAATTTCTCTGAATCAGTTTTTCGTAGCGGAAAGCGTCCGTTTAATGCTATATCTATATCGTGTAGGGGGGTTTATTTGAGTTGGGGAAAAAAATTACACCAACAACATCAACTCTAGCTTCTAAATTGACAGAGTTATTTTTTTTTTGGGATTTGATTAACTGTAACATGTTTTTTTAGATAGTACTCGTACCTTTCATACCCTGTAATTTTGATTTGCATGCTTGGACTAGTCAGTTTACGCAGTTGAATTGAGTGCTGCCCCATAAAGTCTACTTAGGAACATTGCACAAACACACAAAAGCCGAACCCGAACTCGAACTCTTCTTAACATCTATCAACTACTCATAGCATTCGGTATATGGCCTAAAGCAGTAATCGTAGTCGTAGTACCCATTGGTACTAACAGTTAGCATATCCGGTGAAAGTTGTGATATGCAGGCGTTCTACTTACTCGTCGAATGTATACCCTGTACTCGAGTTACCTTAAAGGAATCTGCTGAAGGAACAACATGCTTAAATGCGAGATCATACAGTTAGTTATAGGGGGAATACTGATAAGAGATTATATCTTATAGAGCCAGGATCTATCCTTCTGGTATATATTTACGTGAGCTATCGAGGAGACTTCTTCGTCTCGTTCTCGGAGCTCATGTTTAAGTGCTGATATGCTGCAAGAGAACTGGTCTCGGGCTGCTGCCTCCAGGTGCATTGGGGGTGACGGCGCCGCTGTTGCTGCTGATGAGTATCATGCTGCGGCTGTTGGGCAGCACAAAGACCTCGGTGGCCAGGCCAATGGGACTCATCGATTGGGAGGTCTTGATGGGACTGCGATTTGGCTCCAAGCAGGCAGTGCGTGGCTGCCAGTCCGGTACGGTGCTTTGGCCAGGATCTGCTTCGGATTGGGATCCAATAGCTGGTGAGCCGCTGCTCTCCAGTGTGCCAGGTGCCGTATGTGTTGAGCTTTGGCTCTCGCTGGATAACAATCGCGTGGTTGTGGTGGTGCAGCTGGTGGCCATTGTTGTGACTGAGCGACGCTTACGCTGATGCTGGGAATATGCGGCCGTCGTAGTCAGGGTCTCGGTTACATTGAAGCTAACGATGGTGTCCCGTTTGCGCAGTGTGGCAGACGCCATTGTGGTGGCCATAGCCGTCGCGGAGGTGGAGCTGGAGCAGGCGACCACCTCGCTGCGTAGATTCTGCTGTTGCTTATTGCTCAGATCCGAGAGGCTGATGTTGTTCTTCAGCAAGATCTCCAGGTTTTCAATGGAGTCCTTGAGAGCGCTCTTCTCATCACGCGTGATTTCCTCCTTGAGATCAGCCACCAGTGTGCGAGGTGGCGCAGTGGGCGTGGCGCAGCTGTCAACGTTGCCCGCATTGGTGTTGCGAAGAAGTGGGGGCAAGGCACCGATAGTAACCACGCTGGAGCTGTTGGAGATGCTGGGTGTAATGCCCGTTGAGCTGACGGTGGTGCCAAAAGAGGAGGAGATGTTGTGCTGCCGGCACAGTGACTTCCGACGCTGTGCGGTCAGGTTCTGCATGTTGGAATTGAGATCAATATCATCGTCGTCGTCGTCGTCAGCATCATCATTATCATTGTCATTATCATCCTCAGCTGCATCTGCAGGAGCACTTGCCTCAGCCTCATTCTCTGCTGGCGTCTCAGTTTCCGGCACAGACTCAGGCACAGCTCTGGCTTGTGGTATCTCCAGTACAACGGTGGCCACTGCGGGTGAAGCTGCGAAGGGTGTTTGTTCCATTGGCGGCTGGCCTTTGCCCTTCAGAAAGTAGGTAATCATCGAGCCTTTGCCCTTAACATTGACGCTGCCGCGGCAGGTGAGCTCGTAGCCACGGCACTCGAGTAACTGCTGCATCTCCTGGGTCACCTGGTAGACGTGTAAACGTGTTGATTGCGTTGCGGGTGGAGAAAGGCAGAAAAACAAGACGGAAGACCAAGAAAAGAGAGAAGAGGGGAGAGAAAGAGACGATAAAATAAATTCTAAGTGACAAGTTCATTGCCACTGCGGACTGTGGGGCATTCGCCGAATCCATTCACACACACACACACACTCAGACACACACACAGACACACGCATACCCACGTCTAGAGCGACAATCAGAGGCAAGTCTTGGCTCAATATTTCATGATAGCACTCCGCACTACACACACCCAACACACACGCACGCACAACAACACACACCGCTACGCTGTCCCATTACTTAATAATTTATTTCCTTTGCAAATTTCGTGCGTTTCGCTTTTATCGACGACGCACGGCAAATAAAATCAAATGCGTGTTCCTTTCTGTATCCTTAGACAGTGTGTATCTTTAGTTGTGCGTGTGTATATGTGTGTGTAGTGTCTGTGTGTGTGTAAGTGTCTGTCTGTGGGACGCTTTAATGCCATGAAAGTTGTATGAGAAACCCACGCGGCGTATACATATTGTGTGGGGCTGCCTTTTGCTTTCCCCACCTGACACTTTTGTTGGTCAGCTATTGATTAGGGGCTAAAAGCCACGCCCAGTACCAATCCCAATCTTCATCTTCATCTTCATCTTCATCTTCATCTTCATCTTCATCTTCATCTTCATCTTCATTGCCATCTCCATCTCCATCTACGCCTTGAGACTTACAGATTTTGACAAGTTTTTAAGTGGCATTTGTCAGGCAAAAGTTTAGATAAGAAATCCCAAAAAAAACAGCAAGGAGCGCTTTCAGCGCTTTAAAGTTCTTGTTGATTCATTCAGCTCACCTGGATGTGATCCACAAGTCCTGTGGAGTCCATGCGCGAGGCAACATTTACAGCGTTGCCCCAAATATCATACTGTGGCTTGCAGGCGCCAATAACTCCAGCAACCACTGGACCAATGTTGATGCCTGGCCAGAAAGAGATAGTAAGAAGAAGGAAAACATTTGTTATTCAGGGTGAGAGATTAAATGGGTTAACGGCTTAACGGGTTAACAGGTTAACCGGTTAAACCTGATAAATATTTAATTTACCAAATCAAAGTGCACAAAGTTTAACCAAAACCCTTAAATAACAGACGAAATATCTTTAATAGCGTTGCCAGCTATAAACAAATAATATGCATGCGTTGCCAACTTAATGCAAAAATATGCTGATACTGCGATATTTTGGTTATTTTCTAAAATAAATATACGGTCACACCTAAACGATCTGTGCTGCGTTCGTTTAGAAACTAAACCAGAAAACGAACTTTAACGGAGTTTTCACAGTTATCACGGCTTTATCTCTTTTTCAAGCCATTCAAATATTTGGTAACAAGGTTTTGGCTAAAATTTGGTTAATTTCTGTATATAATCTGGATAATTCTCACCTATACGCATGCGAAAGTTGTTGAAGGAATGCATGTTAACCTCCTCAATCTTGTCGAAGAGCTGCAGGGCATAGTCCGCCATGGCGGTGACATGGTTGAAGTTCACCTGGTCGCACGTATTCGCTGTCAGACCCGAGGCAGCCATATATGTAGCACCAGTACTCTTGATTTTCTCAATGCACCTGTAATGTGTGAACGTGCGGCAACTTGTTAGCTTGGCAAGAAGTTTAAGTGAAGAAGAGGCAGAGGCTGAGGCAGAGACAGGCAGGCACACAGAGAATACTAACCGGAAGCGCTCCTCGCTAAGTAGTTCATCGAAATCGGCAATAATCTCATTGAGCAAACGCAGGCACTCGACACCCTCGTTATTCCCCTCCAGCTCCACGTAGAATTCAGAGAAGTTCGGTATGCTGGCAAAGAGTATGCAAACCGAATCGCACTGCTCATGATACAGATCCTGCAAAAGCCAGTCAAATGTGCAAAATTCAATTAAATGGATTTCAGAGATGTCCACCACAGTCCACAGTCCAGCCCAGCACCCAAAAACCTCTGGCTCCCGAAAAGCAACGGTTGCTCATGTGATTTGGTTAAAAGTTGTTGATTGCACACATTTAATGTGGCAGGATTCCCAACTGCCAACTCCCTCCCCCTTTTGTACCTAGCCCCGCTGTGACCAGTTCCCGTTCCACGGCTCCAACGTCTCGACAGTCTGTGCCCGTTGAGCATTGAACCGTTGCAGGTCGCAACAAAAAAAAATGTCTACCCGGAGTGCGAGTATATCAACGACCTCTGGGTTTGGTTCGTCTCGTTTCGGTGCCGTTTTCCAAAAAATCTCTTTCACGCTTTTAAATACGCTGTAAATTGTCAGCAAATCGCACTTACAGACGTAGCTTTCATATATACATAAATACCGTATTGTTTATGCATATATATATTATTCATATAATAGACTCAGCTATATATATATGTATGTATATATGTTTGTATGTATATATATAATACACTTACGTCAAGGTGCTTCTCGCGGCTCAGAAAATGCTCGGCGACATGAACAGGCAAAATGTTTTCGAGCAGTTTACGATTATAAGCCTGTAGATGTTCCATATCCTCTTTTTCCTCTGCTCCGCGCAACGCCGGGATATTGTTGGAGAGATGTACCAAAATAAAGAGGAAGAAAATAAGAAAGAGAATAAAAAACAGGAGCGTGAAATTGAAATATCAGTTTATCAGTTTACCGAAGCGTAAAGCGCGCAAAGAAGAAAATGGGGTGGAGGGGGGGTGGCAAAAATGGGAAAAGCGCTGCATAAGCTCAGACACGATGCCAGTCAAACCTGTGTGTGATTGTTTGAGTGTATTAGTGAGTGTGAGTGTGGGTGTGAGTGTGTGTGTGGGTGTGTAGTGTGTGTAATAATACTAATGAAAAGGGCCGTTTATGGCAGAACAAACGGAAACGCAAACGATGAGCAGCAAATGCGTTGGATAAACGATTGTTGAACTCAAGCGTAGGGTAACAGGGTAACAGGAGCTGAAGCTCAGCGCAGTGCTGCTCTTTTTGTAGATGTTCTTGTCAGACTGACAGGCAAACAGTTAGTTAGTTAGTCAGTCAGTCAGTCAGTCAGAGATACAACTAGCTCTGCACATTGTTAATTAAAGAGGGGAAAATGTAAAAATAAAAACAATTGCAACATTTCATTTTGTTGCTGTGGCAGCAAGAAGAACTTACCCGTTGCCTGCAGCTTCCAGATGAAGTCTAGGCGGTAGGTGGCCTCCGTTTGGTGGCTATGAAAGATCAAGGCCAACATAAATGCAAATAGGAATATTGAATCAATTATAAAGCGCAGTAGTGCTTCCTCATTGCTAATGCAGCCAATCACAGTTCCAGGAGCAGCAGCAGCAACAGCAGCAGCAGCCGCAGCATCAGATGCCACAAGGCAAAAAGCATCCGAAAAACCGTAAAGCATGTTATTTCAGTCCATTAAAGCGTAATGCAGTCATCATCAGGATACGCGGCACAGGACCAGAGAAGGAAGCAAAATATAAAAATAAACACAGAGATAGGGTATACTATATATGTTTGTGTGTATGTAAGTAGGGAATGCCTAGTCGCAGTCTGGTTGACTGGCTGATAAATAGGGCCAAAGGCGAACGCAAAATACAATTTTAATGCAGTTTGCGGCTGTTGTAACTGCATTTGCAGAATTTGCAACATTTCAGCTGCGGCACGTGGTGAAAGAGCATCGGGAGGAGGAGTAGCAGCAGGTGGTAGTTTGCTCCACCAAATTGCATTACAGTATAATTCGTTTTCATTTACCCACCAGACATTCACAGACGTCTTCCATGGCAAAGATAGTTGAATACTTACGCCAAGTCGGGGTTCATTTTGCTGCTGGCTGCATACAAATAGGAGGAGCAAGACATGTAGCTGCCGGCGGCGACAAGGAGCAGCACCAACTTGAGGAGTATACGCAGCACTTGGTACGTGGCGCAGCACATCATCGAGAGCAATGTGAGCAGAAGGAATGTCTATGTGGAAAAAAGGACGAGTAAAGTAACATTATCATCAAAATATAGTTACTTACATTGTATGCCAAATAGAAATCAACGCTTCCTTCTTCCATTGGCAGCTGGAGGAGGTCCTCGCGGGTGTGGTTCTGGTTCAACTCCAACCAGTTCCACTCCTTGTGCAGCAAGTCCAGTTGGCGCAACGATTCCTGCAACTATTTATGACAGGAAATGACTTTTTGCTTCGCAAATTGCCTGCTAATTATGTGAAAGTTCTGAACTTAAAACGAGTCGGGCTGAACGCACTCTCAGCGGGCCATAAGCATAAACGTGGTCTAAATGAATAGCAAATGCGGCTTGAAGGCGCCATTAAATGTGGCTGATAAACGATGCTGAGTGGCAGGAGAACGACAGCAACAACAGCTCTAAATACAAGAACAAGGACAAGGACATGAATAAGGACATGGACAAGTTGCGACAGCTAAATGTCAAAGGCTCTGGCTCTGGTTCTGACTGTGGCGCTGCTCGCTCGCAGTGCTTTGAACCCAGACAAAGAGCGACCCAGTCAGCAGTCATAGCCAAGGGGCAGGTAACAAGTAGCACATAAATGCCGCACACTTCATGTATGAAACGTGCTCCGTATTTTTGTTGCCTGCCCCTTATCCCTGCCTCTACTCTTCTACTCTCTTCTTCTTGTGCCTGTCTGTCCAACTTTAATGGAAAAACTTTTGTTTTGTCGCGCCCCAAACAACAACAACAGCTTTGCCAGGGAGGCGTGGCTGAACGCAACAAGCGCGCCCCAAAAATTTTATTTTCAGCTACGAAACGTAAATTTAATTTTTATTATTCTAAGTTCCATCTTTTTTTTTTTTTGTTTCTTGTCAAAGCCAAAACTTTTGAGCTGTGCTTAAATGCGCAGCAAATGATGGCCAAACAACAAGTTGGCAATAATACATTCCATAATGATGGACCAGAAGATACCCTGTACCCCAGACTAAACACAAATTTAGGTGAAATATCTGTTAGCATCTCCAGGAGGGAACTAGACTCGATCTGCCCAACAGAAGTCACCGGCTAATGGAATCTCTTAGATAAGGACAGGACATGGTCAGCTCTGCTTATATATATTATATATGATACAAATCCAATCCACTCTAGGCAACCGCTGCTTATAGGGTATGAAGTAGATGCCGAGTCCCATTTGGATATGGTCAGAATTTGTTGCGCATACGCCGCATTGTACGGCACAAATTATGCATAAAAAGAAGTTGGCATTTCAGGGATTTGACATTGTTTATGCTATTATAAATACGACAGGTCCTGCAGGTACACAAACGAATATATATACGTAAGAGCTATCCACTGGTACTTACCATGACCAGCAATGTGGTCAGAACAATCAATGCAACTGTGGCGAATGCAAAGAACTGCGACAGGGTGCGATTGCTATGAATACGCAATGAGAAGCGTCTTATTCCAATGGGCAGCTAAGGAAGCAATTTAACAATACAATTATTTAAATACGTTTCAATTATAAATAATTACTCGCAAGTAATTTAAGACATGTAAGTCCTGGAGTCAGAGCATTATGTTTCACTTACCTGCAAGTTAATCTCATGACAGGCCACCAAAAAGGTCAGGCAGAAGAGCAGCAACAGAGCGCCCGTGGAGAGTGCCAGGCAGAGTGTGGAGCTGGAACAGAAAAATGTGTGTAAATAAAGTAATGTAAAGGCACGGCTTATGACACCTTCGTTCAACAGCAGCAACAATAAAAGTGTGTGAAACTCAAAAAAATAAGGATAATATATGCTTGGTTTAATCTCTGGTGCACTTAGAACTCACCAGTCGAAAACTGCAAATCTCATGAAGCTGGTGCCCAGCAGGACCAGAAAACTGCAATAGAAGTATACGCACAGCATGCGATCCGGCTCGCTTGCATACTTGGGATGGAAGAGGTAGGATTAGCCACAGCCACAGAGCAGAGTCTGCTGCAGATTAGTGTAACCTACCTTTTGCTCCAGAGCAGCGCTTTTGAAGCAGAGCAGCAGCGACTGGCAATGCTCGGCCCGCAGATGATCGATGCTGCGTGCATCTATGGCACGCATCAAATATTCATTGACCTCATCCTCCGGATCCTTGGCACTCTCCGCGCTGTCACCAAAGCCGAATCTTAAAGGAGTGAGTAAGTGTGTGTTAAGGCTGCAGCTGTCTGCAAGGAATTCGCCCACTTACTTCGATGTGTGCTTCTGTGCGGTGCCATGGCCCATCATGCGCAACTCCTTGGATATATTCCCATTAACCTGCAAGCGATTACGCGACTTCTTGTGCTGCAAATGGAAACACAAGACACAATGGAAACTCTACCATGACAAGTAACATAATTATGGCATAAATATATGGCATAGATGTAAGCTGAACTAGGAGGAGCTTAAGGAGTGTAAGTGCAGCCCTGAAGCCCACTTACCGGTCTGTATATATCGCCTGGCACTATGAGATAGGTTTCAATTTGATGATCCTTGAGATAGGAATTCCGTTCGTTCCCTTTGCCCTCCTCCACCTCGTAGTCGCCATCCAGACACTTGAGCGTCTCCTTGGTAATGTGTACGCGTCTACAGCAAGGAGGACACAAAGATTGAAATAGAGATAGTTCAAGAGAGAGAGAGACAGAGTGAGAGAGAGAGATAAAGAGCAAACAATCGAAATGCGGCTGTGGTAAGATCTCTAACAGATGCGGCAACATGCGGAGCTATTATGGTTGCCGCAACCATTACGTGGCATTAAACACACAGCACTTGCGGCAGCTCGCCCTCTGACACCGCCACACACTCTGCATCTACATCTGCATCTGCTTCTGCTTCTGCATCCACCACCCCACGTGATGCGTCCCAGTAAATACTTTGTAATGTTTTTCATAGTTGCTGCAACAAAAGCAGCAGCAGCAGCAGTGGCAACAGCCGTAGCTTAGCTCAGTAGCTTATTAAATTCTCGTTTCGCAGGCAACCAGCCAGCCACGTGCCATGTTGCCATGGGGCAGGAACGACGCAGTGAACCATATATATATGATATATATATTTTGGAGTATACTGCAAAAATGTTGTGGCAACAATGGTTATGGCTTGGCTATGGCTATGGCTATGGCTATGGCTATGGCTATGGCTTGGCTATGCAGCAGCACAAGCTCTGTGCCACGTTGTTGATTCTATTGATAATTACATGGCTCGCTTTGTTATGGATTACCCGTTGCAGTTGCCGGCTCCTCAGCTGATTCCTCCATTTGTAATCCCACGGCTAACGTAGTTTTTGCATGCCACCGTTTGGCGGTGTTCTCTGTCGTTGCCAAATTGCAGCTTATCAGGCAAGAGACGCCATCCTCGCCACCACCCAACGCCTACCACCCCACACCCTACATCAGGGCACCACCCTAAGGGCCAACTGCAGTTATTTGCTTTTAATTTCACTCGAGACAGGCTAACAAACGAGTTGGTGCTGCTGCTACTGCTGCTGTTAGCGGTGGTGCTGACCCACATAGACTCAACAGTTGCTTCAACTTGCAACTTGCAGTCAAAGTCCTGCCGAAGGGGCAGAGAGGGTGAGTGGGGAGCGCGAGGTGCAACAAATTGCTGAAGTGTTGTTGAAAGTGCAACTGAATCAACAGCAGCATTAAGTGCTGGACAGTAAACGTGGGGCGGAACAGGGCGGTCCGGTGCGTGGTGGGCGTGGCATGGCAACAACTCCATAATCGATTGAGCGATTGAGCAAGGCGGCAACTAAGCTACCAATAACTTGGCTCCCACTAACCACAACACACACATACTTAAGCAAAGACAACCCACACGCCACACACACACACACACAGTGTGTCCTGATGAGTATGCAAATTTGTAAACGTACAACAACAGAAACAAACACAACACCAATTACACCTATTACTGCAATGGCATACACATTGTGGCCAAGCGACACTTGGCCAAGTGTTGAGAGGTTGAAGTTCCTTTAAATAAATGCAGACTAAAAAGTTTCCAACAGGGCTGGAATAAGCAATGAAAGGGTGGCCCAAACGATTGATTTGGCCATGACGAATGTTTCTAAAGTAAAGGATAAATGGTAGAGGGACACTTCGAAAAAACTAATTCCTTGAAGCAAACTTGTATATTTAAAGCAAATAATTTGCCTTTTGCAGCGTTCCCTCTGGTACCTCTTTTAACTAAGATATTAAGCGAGAGAACCCTTTTCGGTATATGAACTTTAAAAATAAGTTAAATGAAAACAACAGAAACAATTTGAAGTAGTCGTAAATTATTTTTATCTGCTGCAAGTTCCAATTGGAAATCATTTTTGGACTGTTTCCCTCTTAAGTTTTAAATGATATTTTGAAGGAAAAGTTTTGACATAGCGTTTAGCTTCTGAAACTTTTATAACGGTTATAATAATATTCAACTGTAATTCAAATTCAACCAGGATTTGGTTAACAAGTTTTATATCCAGGAACCCAACTTTGCAGACTGTAAGTACGAGTATTTATTTCATTTCAGATACAAATCTGAGAGATTTGTTCAACAAGCTTGTTCTTCCATGCAAGAAGTGCTTTTCGATTTTAGAGTCCGCTCCTGTTAAAGACAATAGCTTTGAAAAATAAGAGAATAAAAATAAAATAAACTGTAAATGTGTAGCCTAAAAGTTGGCTTTAATTGCACGACACTCGCAGCAGAGGAGGCCTGTCAAAACGGAAATGAGACAAACTTGTCAGCGGCTCCAGCGGTTGGCGGTTGGCGGTTGTCGGTTGGGTTTGCGCTTGGAATAAAAGTTCTCGATGGGAATGGATTGTGGGCGTTGGTGCGCCCAGTCAGACGATAAGAGCTGAAGTGCTTTTCATTGCATACTTGTCCGGGACGCATATCAAAGCGGGTCAAAAACATAATTCTCAGCTGTCGTAAAGTGGCACACGGCTAACAGCAGCGACCAGACCAGACCACAGTGTATGAGTACGAGTACGAGTACAAGTATATCCAAGGGTTTTATACTCGAACTCTTAAGGCGTCTCTCCAACTGTCAGCAAGAAAATAATCAAGCGAAATGTGTTAGCCAAAAGACAAAGCCCAGGCAGTGGGTCATGCGGCGGGGTTAAGAATACAAAGGGGATTGTGGGTTTGGGGCTAGGATTAGGCGATTCAAAGAAGACAAAGGGCTCAACTTTGAAGTGGCTTTGGCCTTTGTCTATGCTCGTTCGACTTTGACACTAAGTAATTAATAGCCACTAAAAGAAAGTGAATTGTGCGATTTTGTCGCCCGGCCAATTGAGACCCATTACGAGTAGATGCAGAGAGAAGGCATCAATACTTGCTAGTCATCGATACTCGCACATTAGGTGAAGTGAATAGTCGTCGACACTTACCCGGGTATACCGCCACTCTCCATATGGTTAGCCAGGGTCACATCGTTGGACCAAACATCGAACTGCCACTTGACCAGGCCCAGAACGCCGCAGTGCACCCGTCCAGTATGGATGCCTACACGCATGTTCACATTTACGGCCATTACCTCGCGTACCAAACTGCCAAAGAATATGAGAGAAGACAAAGAGAGAAAAAGTGAGGGCGAGGGGGATAAAAGTAACAGGCACCATGACAAAGCCGCAGAATACAAAGCCACAACTCGCATTGTTGCATTGTGTTGTGCTGTGCGGTGATGATGAGTGTATGTGTGTGTGTGTCTGTGTGTAGTGTGTATAGTAGTGTTGTTCTATACTATTTTGTACTCACGCTATTGCGTCAATCATATCGAGTCCCATTTCAACAGCGCAGTGAGCGTGATCCGGCCTTGGTTCCGGCAAACCAGAGACGCAATAGTAACAATCGCCAAGCAGCTTAATGCGAAGACAATGATGCTCAGCTGCCAATCGATCAAATCTGCAATCGGTTAGAAAGAGAAGAGATGCACTTGACAATAGAAATGGGTAAAAAGCTATAAACTCAATGGAAAATAATATTTCGGGGCCGGAAATTAAATTCGGACGCCGACCAATTGGAACCTTGTTGTTGTGTTCAGTTTGACCAACTATCACGGTTAGAATCGGTACAAAGCTTTATTCGTTTCAATAGCTACAAATGTTAACAGCAACTCAAAGTTTATTATTTCAACAGCATTGTTTACTCATCTGTTAAGTACATATATCGATCATATTATGCAAGCAGTGTGACCAGATATCACAGTAACTATAATACAATATCAAACACTGAAGCTTGATAAAACAGGACAAAGACTTTAAAGATTATGTTGTCCATTCCATATTTGTTTACAGCGTATATGTCTACTTAACAGGTAAACAAGTTAACAGCAATTTAACATGAAAACTATCAACAGCACAGTATGCTTCTCCTTATTAAGCAACTTATGTAAACAGCGTGACCAGAAATGAAATTTAATTTGCATTAACTATAATACAATATCAAACACCGAAGCTTGCTATAACAGGACAAAGACTTAAAAGATTATGTGACCCTCTCCAACTTTGTTTACAGTCGCTGTCTCTAGGAAAACAATTTAACAGCGATGTAACATGAAGACTATTAACAGCGCTGTATGGTTATCTTAATTACGCAACTTATGTAAACAGCGTGACCAGAGATCAACTTTAATATAATGACTGCCAAAAGCAATATGAGTGTTCGCAAATATTAATTTAAAAAAATGTATCTGAAATTGTTAAATACATTGTTGTATTAAAGTCCAAATGTTTGTTCATTAAGTGACAAATAACTGTACGTTTGAGATACAAGAGCAAGCTGCAGTTTCAATTGATTGCCAAAGGGCACAAACTTGTTTGCGATATATTTGCTTACCAACAGTATCAAATAACAGGTAAGGCAACCAGCAATGAAAATTCTGAACACAGTGCTCAACAGATTATAGGAAACAGTCAATATATTCGTGTAGCATTTCATCGAAGAGTCATTCGATGCGAATCAATAAAGTTTCATACAAACACCGGACTGGAATTTAGCTCAAAAGGATGCAAGTGTTTTCTGTGTTGGCACTCACCAGCTCACCAACAAGCCTAAGCTGGCCTGGCCTGGCTGGTAGCCCAGGTTGGCACTCGATTGTGCAATTAATTTCAACCGGACTGTGCCTGGTGACTGGTCACTGTACGAGTTTCTCCCATTTGTTACAACTGTTTGACATGGCCACGGGGCCAGCAAAAAGTTCGGAGTACAAGAACAATGCACAAACAGAGGACAGAACGATGTCATTAGATATGGCTGCAGACCTGGTACGTACTGGAGTATACGTACTGGCACTGGACTGGAGTACTCACCGTGCAAATAGCTCGTTTAGCAGACGCACCAGTTCCTCGGCTGTGCACTGATCCGAAAGGCTCGTGAAACCGCAAATGTCCGCAAAGAGAATGCTGCAAAAATCCAGAAGAGCAAGAAAAGTTCCAAAAATTGAAAGTTGGTTGGTGAAATGTCTGGTAGGGTGGGAGAGGGAGAGGGAGGGGGGAGATTAAGTGTAAATATTACAACTTGTGGTTGAGCCTGTTTCATTTTACTGTTTGTTGGTTATTTTGTTGTGTGTGGCGCGTTAAAGGAATTCTTAAATATACTCGTACTCGCATTTAACTAGCGGCAACAGCCGCAACATTTTTCTGAAAACTTTCTGCTTAAAGTGGCGAAAGGTTTGTGACTGCTTTTGCCCAGCTTGGTTTGGGCCGCCTGCCCACAAATCCCTGCTTCCTTTGACGCTAGCTTAGACGGCTCAGCGCGTAATTTAATACACCAAAAAGGGGGGCTCCAAAGCCATGGGGACTGAGATGTGGGAGCCAGTAAAATACGCAAACAGGTGCGCCCTGAAGTATGTTTTATGTTGAGTGTAACTGCTTGACTCGCTGTGTGTGTGTGTGTGTGTGTATTTGTGCGTGTGTAATTGTGTATGTGACAGTTGGTAATGTGCAGTTGTTGCTTGACATACAAATTCAATGGTCGGGTTACGCACTTAAGGAAACACACACACACACACACACATCCATATACGCCTACACACAGCCAAATACAGGTACACAAACTTACATCAAGCAAATTTATTGACTTTGCATGCAAATAACTTTACACAGAGACAGACACTCAGCTACACTCATTCCACACACTCGCACACACACACACATAAGCACACCCACCTGACATTCTCGTGTCGTTGTATGTAAATCTTATGAAACTGCGTGTCACGTGGCTGTCCCGCAATATCGTCCTTCATTTCCATGGCAACGTGCCGCGGCAGCACCGAGAGCAGTAAGCGCTCCTGCAAGGATAAAAACATTTGAGAGGAACATAGAGGGAAAGGCAAATATGTACAAAGCTGGCATGCAAAGGGATTGGGCGAGACGCGAAGAACGGGGGTACCCAAATGGCGCAAAAGGCGCAAAGAACCAAATGCTCCAAACGCAGCAGCAGCAGCAGCAGTAAAAGGCGCCTCCAAATTACAAGTATGCTATGCCAAATGGTTGACTCCTGCCAAAAGAAGTTGTTGTCCTTTTGCTGCTCCTGTTTGCCCTCGCTATCACACAAAAGGTGGCAGGCAACAAGTCATTGCCATGCCTCAATGCCCCCATAAGCTGCCAGGCGGCACATACACTCCTCCCATGTTTGCAGATTCATTTGCCCAGCCGCCCGTGTGCCGTCGTCGATTGCTATGCTTTGATGCAGCAGTTTGGAAAGGATGCGAATGTGAATGTGAATGTGAATGTGAATGCGGATGCGTATGCTTTATGATTGAATCCATGGTTTATAGGCTTGAAGGGCTCCATTAGTAGTACTAGTCCGCTAACTGGCCCTTTTTTTTGTTCTCTCTTTTCCCGTTTACTTCACACACTCATGCACTCACCTGCTGTTGATTCTCGCGTTGGGTTCGCAGGCGCGCCTCGATGCACTGCCTCGTCTCAATGAATGCTTTGCGCTGTGCCTTCTCTTTGGGCCAGTGTGTGTAGACGCCAGTGAGATTCGCTAGCACTAAGGCAATACACGTGCAGACCAACTGTACAGGAAGAAATTTATACACATCGATATCAATGCATAAACATGAGTCCAATAAAAGCCCAGTTACGACCCCCCACACACACACAGACACAAGGAGCACCCACACAAACTGATCCCAGGTTTGATTTTATTCAATTTTGCAGCAATTTAATTTATGTAATTCTCTCCCTTTTGTGACTTTTTCTTTTTTTGTGACTGCGACTCTTTGTTATGGCTTGTGTCCTGGCGACAGCTGCATCACGCTGATTCCAGCGATTTTTTGTCACGTGCATATGCACATTTGTTAGGTTTACGCGATGAAAGTCATAATCCGATCGTAGAGTTAAATTGGCGGCATCTCATCAGATTTCATGAAACGGCGTTCAATTCATCTGGTGGTAAAACTCATGAAGTGAATTTGTAAATTGAGCGTTGCACACACATAAATAGACATACAAAGACACACACACACACAGACAGGGGAGGATAATGGCTTTCGGCTTTTGTTTTCACACTGTTGATAGATGTACCATCCACTTGATTTGTGGCAACCACAAAACTGTTGCAACATGGCGCGATTTACCTCCTGCCAGGAAAGCGTCGCTTCCTGCGTTGGCTGCATAAGCTCTCCCTCCAGCTGCTGCTTATCCGGCGTATAGTATTGTGCATGGAGACAGGCATACAAATGGGTGCCACTGAGCAGTATGCCACCAATGAGCGATTCACGCAAACGTAGCGGCAACATCGTATACGTCATATAGATGAGGACGACGCAACAGGCGCTGCCGTTAAAGAATTTCCTGCAAAAAGTGTTGTTGAAAGAAGGAAAAGTTATTTAAAAGGCCAGCAGCACACAGAACCCAACACTGGATGCTGGACTGTGCCTGGCGATTGTGTCATCTATATTTGGACTAGAACGCAATTAGCGTCTCGCCAGATGATGGATTGATTAATATTTGCGTGGCTGTCAGACAACAGCTGTGCTACTATCCCTACTATCGCCACTCGTCTGACCCTCTCCCATTGTACAAACCTTGGCTGCAATGCAAAGCTAACAACTATTTCAATGGCCAGAAACGTGCCCAATATGACATAGGAGACGAGCACCAGGAATATCTCATTCATCGCCGGCTTGGAGAGGATGCATAACAGGACTGAAAAGCATAAGATAAACAATTAAAAGTGAATGCAACAGAAATGGCAACAATTTGTAGCAAAAGCCACAGGATAAGCGGAGTGAAAGAAAGAGGGAAGAGGAAAGAGAGAGGGGATGGAGTAGTGGTGGTGGCAGTGGAATGATGGAGTACTCACATGCATAGACGATGCCACATATTAGCATGACAATGAGGAAAACCAGGACAGATTCATCGATTTGCGTAATCAACGAGTATAGAACGTGCAAGTAATTCAATGAAGTGTCAAAATTATCGGCCAAACCAAACAGTTCAGACTCATCCACCGCCTGCTGATTCCGCTCTTGATCCTGCTCCTGGCTAGGCAATGTGGCGTTGACATCGTCGGTGGCATTACTCGGTGTCAGTTTGAACACTTCATCACGTGCCTGGAGGCTGGTGAACGACAATCGCCGGCGGCTTTCCACATTCTTGTTGTTGTTGTTTTCGCGCGAAGGATTCGTAATGCGTTTAGCGCCATCAACGGCAACAGCAACAGGAGCACCAGCGGCACCACCAGTATTAACCGCACCAGTATCAGCACCACCAGTAAAATAAACAATGTCTGCTACAGAGGCCGAATTCAGTCGGGTAATGTCAACAATCAGTGGCTCCATTGGCTCCTCCTGTCCACGCTTGGTGCGCAGTTTGTATCTAAAAGCAGGGAGAGAACGGTGAGGGGTTGAGGAGTGTTGAAAGAATAGTTGGCAACAGGCAAAATAACAAAACAAATTCAATACGCATATCAATAAGTCTGGCATTATTTGAGCCCATTTCAAATCACACACACACACACACACACACACACACACGCACACACAGCCACACACTATTCATCTTGACGGCATATAGTAAATATGAAGATAAATCGAAATGTAAATGGAAAAATTCCAGCCAAGATTCACTCAATCTCTCTCTCCGACTTTCTTCTTTCTTCTTTCTCCTTCTCAGACTCTTACGCTCTCACCCAGTCTCTGTCATCCGTTTCTGCTGTCTCATTGATGTATTTGTTGGCCTGTTTATTGCTTTGAGTTGGGGCTAACAAAATATTTGAGAGCTCTTTGTGTTTATGTTTGCCAATTTCATGTCTCGAATTTCGATTTGTTCTTTTCTCCCGTCGCTCTACCCCTTCCCCGCTCCCCTTTCTTTCTCCTGTTTCTTTCTGTCTCGCTCTCTCTGTTGTAGTTTCTAATTTTAACTTCAAAACAATGTTGCAAGGTGGCAGGCAAAACGAGTAGCATACTTTTGTAGGCAACAGCTCTTGTGATTGAATTTGGCGGCTTGTCAGATCCACACAAACACACCCACACTCACACACATACACACCTACGCACACTCACACAGGCACACGGACAAACGGTTATGCGTAATGTTAAGCGCTCCCTGGACAGGGCTTCAATCGCTAGAGATGCGCACTTGGCGGTAATTCGAACCCAATCGACACTCACGACAAGCTCTAAAATTATTCAAATAGCATAATGTATTTTATATATAATCTTTTAATCTGAATAAAACTTCTTTCTATAGCATTCTACAGGTTGATTGGTAGCGAGCTCCTTGTGTTAGTCTTATTGGAAAGTTTTAAGTTCTTTTCTTTTGTTCTAGTTGGACCGATATGGGTTCCGTTTTTGCTATATTAACGTCATGCCAAATTGTCTGGGGTTCCGTGGCATTATTTTGAGTCATGTTCAGTCGTGTCTAATCACGTTGCACATTGGCTTATGTTAGTCCTTGTCCATTTATGTTGGCTTTGTAACTGCAACTGGTTTGGTCTAATTAGATTACTTTGTGCTCTTATTAGTCGTGTTGGTTGCTGCAAAGTTTTGTTTTGAATCCTTGGAACCTCTTAAGTCCTTTTTGTGTCATGTTAGGTCAGGTTTAATTGAGTTAAATCGCGTTGAGTGTTCTTAAATCGAGTTTTATATCGGATTATTTAATCAATCATGTTGAGTGTTTTCGGGTTGCGTTCAATACTGGTGGCTTGTCTCCTGATTGGGCTAGTTGGCTTATTCTAACTTCTATTAGCCTTGTGTGTTTCTGAGTTTGCACTGCACCCTGCTGAATCCTTCTAAGTCATTTTGCGTCATGTTTTGTTGCCTCTAAAAGGGTTTTCATTTCGATTTAACGAAATTGAATTCTAATAAATCTTCAAAAAATCTTGTTTTCTCCTAGAATCGTGCCTTTTTCAGTCACGACACGCACTCATCGCCAATTGGCAGAAGCATCGCGTTGTTTGTTTGCATAACGCTTGCCTGTCAAAACGCCAAATTTAGCCACTAACTCAGTAAGCAGAAGCCAGCTGCCGGTAGTCCTGCTCCTAGTGCTAGGGGAAACTGGTAGAAGCCGTCAGCGAGTAGAAGTTTAACTCACCTGACTCTATGCTGATGTGGCTTGTAGCGATGCCTGTGCAGACGTCGATAATGTTTACGCTTTTGCCTGCGCCCCGGCTCCACGTTGGATGCGACGGGATGCCGCTGTGCCGCATTATCGTTCCCGGAAAGCTGGGGATGATGGCGCAGCGCAATGCCGTCTGCAATTTGTAGTGCGCTTGGCGTTGTTATGAGCACCGCATGATGGCTCATTTGGTGGTGTGTAGCCGCAGGAGGCGTGGATTCTGTAAGGTTCTCGACGGTCCTGGTGCCATTAACGTCAAGGGAGAGGCTCTCCAATCTTATTGTTGCTGATGTGGCGGTTGTAGCCGTTGCGCCGTAGCTCTGACGCAGCTGCAGCGTTGTAAAGACAATTTGCGTGCAGGACAATGCCAAAATAAGCGTCAGCAGCAGGGCCAGAATATGCGTGGTATTACTTTGATTCATGCGCAGAAAATAACGCTGATAGAGCATTTCCACCTGAACAAATAAAGAAAATGAAAATATAGCCATAAGTAGACGAACAATTTTTGCAAAACTGTTGCCCCAAATGCTTTTCCTGGGGGATTTACTGGCAAATAAAAAAACCAAAAAATAAATGGAAATCAAGACAAAAAAACAATCTCCAAATGAAAACGAGTCGACGTTAAGCCCACAATTGAGTTGCCCTTGGTTGAGCTGCTTCCTCCTGTTGAAATAGTTGGAAAATTTGAGTAACTGTAAGTAGCTTACCTGCAAATTCTTAAATTGGTGCGTCGAGCATAGACGCAGAATGATGCGATTCAGTCGATACCAGAATGAGATGCTTGGACTAGCTGGAGTGCCCAATGTGCTTGGATTGTTTGCCTCCACATTGCACCGGCCATCAGATCCTTCAGCTAAGAGTGTGGGCATGTGTGCGTGTGCGTGTGTGTATGTAAATAGAAATTGAAACTGTTGAACAAAACCCGTAACAGATTTGCCTATAAATATGCATTAATGCGTATAAATCACACATTATCGAAAACTTAGAGAGATTCCTTGCCAAAAGCCTCATTTGCTGGTGAATGCCTAAGCGAGCATGAATTTCCTTGAAACGTATTAAATTCCAGAGCTTAACCCCTTCACACTCAGTAGTGGCGCACCATGGAATGTGAATGGGGTGGGGGTAAGGAGCTAAATTAATTTAAAACTGAAGTTGTATTGATTGATACAATACATAGTATATAAGACGTTAAATTAAATTTCCTTCGACACACCTTTAGGCCCCCTCTGAGGCGACGCCAATGTGTTTGTTGCGGTGGGACTGCTGCAATTGATTGGCAAATTGAAATTGCATAGCTGAATTCGAACGGCTTTGAGCGTCATTCATAGTTAATAAATAGTCGGTAGAGAGCTGCGTCTGGCATGGTTTAATATATGGAAATACTATTTGCAACTTGCGGCTGCCACAATACACAATACTGCTTGCCACACAACAATAGAATTTCTGCAGATGCTTCGCACATTCGCTTATCGCCTTTTACTTTCGATTTGTTCGCATTGTGTTGATTCTGAGTGGGTACAAAATAAACTCATTTTGAATGCAACACACAAAACCATAAAATGTTGTAAAATCGTTCAACTGACCCCCATAAACCGCACACACATCGTACACACTCACGTACACATCCAGACACATATAGAGAGCAACAACAACAATGCGTGTCACCAGCATATGAAAATATTATTATTATTTTATTTTTTCTAGTCGCATGCATCAATAAATAAATGCCAAACGTGATTATGTAAATTTCTATAGAAATCTGTGAATATCAAGCGCATGAGTCCATGAGGCATGTGGGCCACTGAGGCAGTGGTACAGTGGAACAGTGGGACGGATGCCGCAGACGCAGCTTCTCCATAGAACATATACAACTAAAGTTAATGTGGCAGGCGCTCCGCTTGGAATGGCAGCCAAGGCAACCAGCAGAATGGCGGCATACAATGTGTTCACCAGTGAGAGGGGGATGAGTGACACGAGGTTGAGGAAGGTTGTGTAGGGAAAGGTAGGGGCGAAAGTGGTTGACTGGTGCCGAGCTTGAAAGCTGAGAAGTCGCCTTGTCAAATTCAATATAACAATGACAATCAACTTGTGACATTTGAGTCATCAGCTCCTCTTTACCACGACCAGAAGCAGCAGCTCCTTATCAGCACTCCAGAGCACGCCCCGGTTTTCGCTTTCCCCATTTCTATATGCATGTTTTGGCATTTTATTAGGTGCTTTTTAAGTCCTTTGCTTTGACTGGAAGAGTCCATTACATCCTTATCGAACTGATTGTTACTACTCACCTGACTGCAGTAGTTGCGCCTCGTCCCGTTGATAGATCATCGGACTGTGGCAGGTGGAACTTGAGTTCGTCGAATCGATGGACTCGTCTATGTTGTAGCGTGTAATTCCAGCCTGCATGGGAACAAAAATATTTCCAAATGATATTTAGCAGATACAGACCACAACCGTAAATATCCCGGCACGTGTAAATACTACTTAATAATAATTTGTTTATATTCGCATAAACGCAACGCAACGCTCACCCAACCGATCAATGACCAGCGATCAGCAATCAAATTCCCCACCTTGTTCTTCTTCTTCCCCTTTCAAATCACCTAATACGCTCTCACCGCAGCGTTGCCACCTAGTTAGCCTCTCTAAAATCCTGTGACGTCACAGCTGCTAAGCAAGTCTAAACAATATTTATTTGGTATACGATAAGATTTTTGTTGCACTTTGTTTCAATTTAAATTTAAAATTCATCGCTCCGTGTAGGTGCCCCACTACGTGCCTCTCCCACGCAAACGCTCACACCCGGCTCACTCAAATGGCCAGAGAGACGCTTTTTGTGCCATAAACTTTTTCAATTGACTCTCGACTCTCGACAAGCGGCGAGCAAGGAGTGCAAACCCAAATACACACACATCCAAACACATAGCCGCACTCCCACGCACACACACGTAATTGTAAAGTGGCTTTTTGTGCATGCATGCAAAGTGCTTTATCTCAGTGTGTGTGCAACACACAGGACGTTGCTTGTTAGCTGAGCAAAAGGTGTTAACTTTTTGTCAAGTGGCCTGCTCTTGGCAAGAAAGACAACAACAGCAACATCTAATGCATCATCTATAGGCAACAACAATGGCAAAAACTTTTAGCCTAAATGCTAGGGCGCCATCCTGCGTTTCTTTCCTTCTTCCCCTTCCCCTTTCTCTTGCCTTCTTCATCCTCGCATTGAGTCCCATAGAAGTTTTCAAATCCCAATTGGAAAATGAAAATGTATTTTAATTTAGCATCGAGAAGTCGATTGCTTCCCGCTGCTTATAGGAAAATCAAATTAAATATTTAAATCGCATAGCCAGAGCAACGTAAGGTAACGGCCTGTCCATTAGGTGAGCAAATTAATTGATGCCAATCCAGTGGTTGGACCCAAACCCAAACCCAAACCCAATCCCAATCTCAATTCAAATCCAATTGGCAGAGCCCTAATGAATGCTTACCGCAATCAGGCTGCTGCTCACCATAGCCTTGCCTCCCTTGGCGCTAGTATTGAAATGTTCGATCACCTCCCAATTGGATTTCTTTGGTGTTGAAGGTTGTGTTAGGGACTGCGGCTGTGCCTGTCCTGCGGGTGACCCAGCTCCAGATGACTGCCCAGGTACATGCAATTCCATGGAGGTTTGCGTGCTGCTGCTGCCCGCCTGTTTCAATGAGGCGGATCGACTGAAAAACTTTCTGTGCTTGCCGGCGCCAGCTCCGGCTCCAGCTCCAGCTCCGACTCCACTGCCTGCTGCTCCTGCTGCTGCTACGCCACTTTCCTGAAAGATTAACAGTTTGAGCTTAAGTTTAGGTTTAAAATCTGCTATTGCGTTGGGTTTATATGCTCACCTCCTTGGTTGTAGCAATTCCGGGACCACCACCACCTCCACCACCATGGCGCATGCCACGCAACGACAAGCGTTTAGACCATTCCCGCTTCTGGCTCTCCGATGACAGCGAGCGAAAGATGTGCGAGGAGGAGCTGCTGCCGTTGCCCGAGGCGCTCATTGTGTGTCAGCCGCAACTTTTGCTGCAAGAGACAAAGATGGAGAACATTTGTAAGTCAGTACATTATATGGGGATAGCTAGGGGTCTGGGTTCAGCTGGGGAAATTGATTTTCATTTTACATGCTAAAGAGAGAAGCGCGCTAATTTCTAAACAAATTGCCAATTTTTGGAACTTGAGACAGGGCGACAGCGAGACAGGGAGACAGCGAGACAGGGAGACAGTGGGACAGACAGGAAGACAGCAAGACAGCGCGCCAGCGACAGAAATGGCATTAAAACAATAAATTCGATTTTACCAAACGTTGTTCAAACAACAACAACAAGTAGTAGAAGAAGAAGAGGAAAACACAACACCCACGAAAGAGAAAAACCAGCGGAAAAACTGGCGCTGCCAATAAATATATCGCATCGCATCGTATCGCATCGTATTGGATCGTATCTACTTGGGGCGGCCCACTTAAGTCTCACGAAATGCGCGCCAGACACGCGAGGTCGAGGCCCGTGCAGGAGGGGAAAATGAGACGAGGGGTGGGGTGGGGTGGTTGGTGTTCCCAGGAAGAACTAAAGGTGGGAACGCGACTGGTAACGGATTCGGCAACGGCTTTAAAAGTATTATAACAACAGAGCCAAATAGCTTTTGAAGCACCGAAAGAAAACAAAAGGAATAGAAAACAGTTCTTTGACTATAAAGAAATTTCTATGACCTACCGCAAAAAACAATTGTTAAATTAATTAAATATAAATAATTATATGTTTTATCTCTGATAGGTTTAATTTGCTTAATTAGCTAATTTCAATAAGTGGAAAAGTTATAGTTGAGGGGAATACATTGCATGTTGTATAGAGAATAGAAATAAGATTTATATATTAGAGATAACTAAACTGTGTGTTGCCTGTTGAAATTGAAATTGGTATTATAATAAGGATCAGGATATATAAGCCCAGAGTTAAGAGTTCACATTTGCTGCTGCTGCGTTTAAGCCCTGAGTTCAAAGCCAGACAACTGTTGCCTTAACTAGTCGAAACTTTACTCATTCCATAATGGACTCGTTCGTACCCCTGAACAAGTCTAAGAACTTTTCTATAATAACTTCTTGTAGCGCATAACAGTAAACTGTGCCACAGACAACAACAACCAGAATCAACACACATACACACACACAAAAGGAACAATGAAAAGGCGTAAGAGGAATGTGGGGATCGGTTCCTTGTAGCGCTAATGGGCCACAGTCTTAAGGGCAGACCAGGTCGTCCAGGGCGTTTCTGGCCCTTCCTCTTCCTCTTCTCTTCCTCTATATTCTTTCATTTTTTTGGCTGACTTTTGTTTTTTTGGGGCCAGAGGCGTCGCTGTGAGGGGGCGTGTTGGCTTTTTGAGCTCACGAGTGCCGGCCCCCGGCATAAATATGTCAAAAACAGCGCGCTATAAACAATTTGTTTTGTTGCCAACAAAAAAATATAAAAAATATATATATATATATTTAAAAAAAAAAACAATAAAAAACCCAAAAAACCAGGTGAAAATTGGAAAAATCGAAAAGTAGCAAAAACCACGACGGCAGCAGGCACGTCATATGGAGCAGCCAGAAGTAAGAAGCAGGTGCTATTATATTACAACTGTCAGTGGGGTCTAAGTACAAATCCACCTCGAAGCTAAACCACTCGGCAATTCTTGGAAAATTTCAAATTAGTCACAAACACACAGAAAGAACACACAAACCCCCGAAAAGAAACCAATTGGAATGCCATTCAAAGAGTTGCGTTGCGTTCATTCAGTGGAAATATTCTGTGCACCACCCGCCGCGTCGACCACAACACAGCTGAGGCAGCCAAAATATCTATTTATCTAATTAAATATTGAAAATGCCTCAGACTTGGGCCTAATACAGACTGTAAGTCATATGCCCAAGGCATAAGGTAAATAACTTAAGAACCCCGGACCATATTGCCGCCCAAGGTCAGAGATTATCAATGGTCTAATAGCCTAGCCTAATATCCATTTTCCACCCTCTCACAAAATGGAAATTCAACATTTCTTTTTTGTTTTTCTTTTTTGCTTTTTTATGAGTACTCAAAGCAATTTAATAAGAACTTAGTTTTTCAATTAAAATGGTAAAAGATGGCGATAAAAATTAGACCGAATGCCAAGTGGCGAGTGTCAAGTGGCAAGTGGCAAGTGGCAAGTGGCAAGTGGCAAGGACTCGTAGTACATCGTATTTATATTATATAACGACTACAACTTGTGTTAAATATTAAATTTATATCATGTTAAATATGCAAAAGACGAGCGAACAGAGTTTTCTCCTTAACTTTAGCTCCAAACGAATATAAATACAAATATGAAGGGGTGAGAGTATGAGTAGTAGTAGTATATATACTCAGAGTATGAAGTTTTCTGTCACCTTATGGTAAAGCAAAAATAACTGAGAAAAGTATTTTCTCTTTTCATATTTTTCTTTTTGTTTTTCTTGTTGCTTTTTATAAGCAGCTAGTTGGATAGCTCAGGGGATTGCCTAGGATTGGCAAGGTAGTTGTAGAAAGAGCTAAGGCCAAAATGCACGCACGACTGCTGCTGCTTCTGCTGCTGCTGGTAAAACTTGGCCCAGAGCACAGAAAGCACTGGGCTTAAAGTTTTCAGCTTTGTTGCATATTCAAAATGGGAAAACAACGCTTTTAAATTCTATATGGTAGTTTTCCAACTAGTTGCTAACTGGCAGTTGGCAGTTGACAGTTGCCAGCTCAAAAGTTGACAGCTGACAGTTGAATTTTGGCCATTATATTGTCATCCGCCTGGCATTAGCCATTGAGCCTTTTGACTTAAAAATCAGAAACTCAGTCGCAGTCGCAGTCGCAGTCGCAGTCTCTGTTTAAGCCTTAGATTTCTGGGCATAATCAGCAGCAATGCTCCTAAGCGTTTCGGTAAGCCCTCAAAAGGCAGTAACAATCACGTAATCAGGCAGCTGATTAAATTAGACACGGCTCACTAACTAAAAAGAGGTAGAAGCTGACTTCGTTAAGAGTTTCAAACAGCAGCTGCAAACAAGGCTCTCTTTACTCCAGGAGTACCCCTACCCAGCCGCAGACAACAGCTTGTTTATCACTGACACTTGCTGTCGCTTCTCTCTTTTTTTTTCCTTTTTGTTCACATAAACGTGGGCGTTATTACACTGAGAAAAAAACGTAATTAAAATATATTTATCTTATATTATTAGGTATATATCTGACTTTTGCTTTAAGCTGAGTTGAAGATATTCTATTAGTTGAACTTCAGTTGTTTCACCAAAACAATCACATAGACACCTTATCCTTTTCTATCCTATACCTTATCCTTATTAGACATCATTTCCTCATCTATGCCATACCTTATCCTTATTTAGGTATAAATCACGTATACACAAACGATTTTCAGTAATTTTGTACATTTGACTATCTTTTATCTCGTATTTAAGTCTGATTTATGCATAGGTTTTTTCATCTCTTTCAGATTATTCAATACTTATTACAATTCAGTTGTGATAAGCTTGGCTTATTTTATGATTGATCACAAATTGGTGGAATATTCCAATATAAGACACACCAATGGACCAAGGCGACTCCTTCTTCAACCAACTAAGGTGTGGATGCTGTGGCCTCTTTATAGCCACGGCTATAGCCCAATGTTACAACGCCAAGGACCTATAACAATTATATAAATAGTCACAGTTTTTTGTTGCGGTGTATTAATTTGATGAGCATTCTTTGCCATTACAGTTCAATGGCAATTCATTAGATTAATGGCGCTAATGGTCTGGTAAATATTATGGCAAACAATGCTAATACAACGCCAACAACAACAACCACAACAACAATGGCAATGACAACAAGAACAACAATGACAAGCATTGTGTCAGCTTCGACACAACGCGCCAAAAATTAATAACAACAAAACAAATTTGATAAGCAGCACAAATTAATGGGGCCAGAACCGAGTGGAGTCAAGTCGAGTAGCTGGGTGTAAGGTGGAGAGGAGTGGAGTGGTAGTCATCGGCCATCGACCATCATCGACCAGCAGGGGTGACATTTGTAGCCACCGTCAGCAAACATCGAACCACTCATACCCTCTACACCTACTTTCACACACACACACTAACACACACATCTCATGCATATTCATTCATTAACTGGGCAAAAGCAGCTGCTGGCATTTTGCAGCCACTTACAACTAAAACCCAACAACAACCCCAACCCCAACCCCAAAACTCCGACCCCAACTTCAAACCCAAGTTGAAACCCACTTCCATTTTCAGCCCCCGCAGCAACTCCCTGCTTTCTTTACCATTCCGAGGAAAAACTCAACTCTTTCACACTCTATGAGTACTCGTATCCGTACTCGTATGTCTATATATAGGAAGTCAGGCACAAGTTTCAATATTTTTAGCAGTTGTTCTGATGTTTATGCTGCCATGTGTTGGCCTTGTTTACGCGCCATCATCTTTGTGTGTTGGTTTGGTATTTCGTGTGATATTTGGTTTTTCCGTATTTGTTTGCATTTCATTGACGCAAAGGTGTTACTGAATGTGTGGCCACTGGCATTGGTGAATTTGCAATGGAAATTAATTCATATGCTCTGAGTGAAAATTGTTAGGGCTCCCCTCGCATCTACAATCATACGATCCATCTTTCTAACCATCTATCATCGCTATGCTACTATGGTAGTAATGCATGTCCCAAGGGAACGTATGCGCAATATGCCAGAAGGCTATACTATATATACTCCAACTAGATATAGATAGTGCTGTGTGCAATGTTTGGCTTTGGGTTAGGGTTTGGTTTTGCGTTTGCTTTTGCTTTTGGGTATGGGTTCGGATTTGGGTTTCAGTGTGGGGCTTGGTCTAGCTAAAAGCTTTGAGCAGCCAGGCAAATCGCTTGGCACACAGCACCAGATGCTTTGGTGAATGAAGGAAAACATCAAACTTATTACTCATACGCAGAATGCTTCAGTTATGTGTCTGCTAAAAAATAACAAAAGAAAACTTTGTGTTTACAGGTTGTTCTATAGAAAATAAAAGGGGTAAGACATAGTACTACAGGAAAGTAAGTGGATGTGCATACAAATATATTTGTACTTTGTTATAATACTTGTCTGAACTTTCAAACTAGCTGTACGAGCATTGGCTTTATATATTTAAAAGCTATAAAAACTGTAAGAGAAAAGAACGTTTAACTTTGAATACTGCTTCTGTCTGTCAACATTTTAATAGCTTCGAGGTTGCAACTTAGTGCTTAAGAAGTGCTATCGATCTCAGGCTATGCATATACTATGAATATAGCTTTGAGCTACAGCACCAATATTTTAGTAGGAGTAGTGACGTCACATAATGACAATAAGTAATTTAACTGGGTGGCAGCGCGAATCGGTGCCGTAGGGCGAATGGCAAGTAGGAGGAAGATAAGAACTTTTTATTAAGAAGGACGATGCCATTCTGATGTAAAGAACTGGCGATTATTATTTATTGGAATTGGAACTATAACTGGTGGTTTGTATTTAATCAATAGAAAACAAGAAGAGTAAAAGAATCACCTTACATAGTAAACTAATTAAAGACGGATTTAACAGTTACCTCAGTTGTTAGCACAGCAGAAGTGCGAATATTAACAGCAGCGAGAGTAACTAACGGAGGATGCCTGCATGTTAATTTATTTTGGCTATGCACGCAAAGTCAGCGTATGTTAACAGCAGGTTGCATACATTTTAACATAAGTCTAATACGTTTATCCCTTTCATTGATGAAAGTATTTCTCGCCCTTTCACACTCATGTAGATCTAGGCTTTAAGAGCTAAGATCTGTAATTGTGAGTAAATTTTTATTACTTCCCACACGCATCTGTTCAACAAAAGAATAATGCGCCATTTGCGTTAATTGTTCTTAATGTACGAGTTTATAAAATGGCTCTGATCAAAAGAATTCTAAACACCCATTTACATCAACGATTCAATATTTTAAAATATAAACAATACACAACAAAACAATTAATCAGTAATTCACTTGAATTTACAACGCAAACATTACTTTATTTACCATACGTTTGGTTGGGCATTTTTATGCAGACTATTCTTAGTGTTTTCAATTGAAAAGAAATAGCTTCCATACACATATTTAAATCTATTTTATTATTATTAAAAACACAACAAAAGGTTACTGACCACAAACCACAAACACAGACACACAACACACAACCCCACTGAATGTATGTATGTATGCAAAATGCCAGCGATTTATCAAATTAAAATTTCAGTAAGAGCAGAATAGCTATTCGGGCTGTGGCAAAGGAAGGCGGAAAAATATGAAAATATGTAAAGACGAACTATGGAAAATAAAACAACATATATAATTAATAGCAGCCGCAGTGGCAGGCAGAACCAGAGGAGCATTTTGTTTAGCTTATAAATTTGTTAAAACAAATCAAGCCAAAGATAACAAAATGCCAGCCAAGAGATTTGAGGGATAAACGAGCTGAATATATGAGTATATGAGCGTATACGAGTAGTAAGTATACTACGATATTACGAGTAGAAGCGAGAAAGCCAAGATATATGGTTGCAATAAGCAAGGTAAACATATTCGACAGCCTAGGCACCATTTATGAGTCTAATAAAAGACACACACAGCAGCCCATACGAGCCAGACAAGAGGCAGGCAATTTGAAAGATGCGAAAGTATCTCAGAGTAGAAGCTAAGCAGCTTAAAGGTAGCATCGGCAGGTGGTGGACAACAGGGCAGAGAAGGAGGTATGCCAACGAGCAAGATGACGTACTAATTTGTGACATGATCAACTTAACCAGGCCAATGACAAACAAGCGATGCAAACAGCCCGCCAGACGTTTAGGCAACCAACCAGGAGAAAGACCAGAGCATAAGGACAAGGCAGAAGCAGCGGCATCGGCATCGGCAGCGGAAACAGGAGCAACAGCAATAGAAGCACTTCTATTTTACAGTCATTCGCCATGGGGTAAACATTACCCTCCATGGATCCAGCTGAGCTGCTCCTACCTTCATGCCTTTACAATCTTGTACTTATGAATGCATTGTGCAAAAAACCAGCAGCATTCTTTGTTATTATACCCTTTGCTTATAGGGGCACCCTGAAAGAGTAGCATAGACCATCAGGTATCAACTGTTCTTCTGTCTCTCTGTATATTTGGATATTTCCTGTTTGAGTACTTGTAACTCAGAAGCTTGAATAAAGTTCCTAGCTTAACTATAACATAAAATGGATCGTATCACTGCAACTACTAGAAAGAGGGGTATCTTCCAGTCGCGCTTAGAGGCCTGTCATATTTCATGCTCGGTTTTGTTGACTGGTCTTGTTGTGGCTGTGTGTGGGTTCTCTGGGCCATAGTTTAGGTTTATGTATTGTTTTTTGCTTCGGCTGCTATCGCATTGTTTGCTTTAAGTCCATTATCCTTTATGCATTGCTCCATATGCTGGGCACAATGCACACCGGCTCCACTAGACCGGAGCTTAGCCTGGAGGCATATCAGCATATGACTGGAGCTCAAACTGAATATTTAGTTTGAGGTCTCGGTTTGAGCGTCATGCTTCTTAGTTAACATACTCCTACGGCTAAGGAGCAGGCGATGTTTATGTTATGTTAGTTATAGCAATAACAATTTAATTAAAATTATGCAGGACCTCACACACACAGACACACACACACACTCGCATACCTTGGTGACATGCACTTAAGTGCACACACGGCGGTTGTCAATGAGTACCTCACCATATGCCACACGCCAGCGTCTGACACTGAAACTGTAAGCGAGGCCTTTGGGCTACAAGGCCCTAGGACTAAGACAGAGACAGGGACAGACAGAGAGATAGAAAGAGAGAGAGAGAGAGAGATAGTAGTGCCTTGACCATGTCAAGTGCTGATTTGGCTGGCAGCCAGGCTGAGTCTATCCAAGTTGAAGGCAGCTGCCTCCTGGCATTGATTTTAGCAAAATGTCGAAACAATTCTCTTTTCTTTTTTTTTGCCACTGCTCCTTTTCAGCTCATTTCAAAATTGCAATGAATTTTGTAGCAAGTGACTGACTGTGCCACCAATTGACCCACCAACTGCCTGGCTGTCTTGCTGTCTGGAACCCGGAATAGTTTTATTATAGGCGCTTATTTGCCTGCTTGCCAAATATTGAGTAAACAAACAACAAAATAAATATATTCACTTCATTCCCGTTTCCCGTTTCTCGATGCTCAAATTGTGATTTTATTTCTGGTTTTTGGTTCTTGGTTTTTGTTTAATTTAAAATTGTTTTCATTGTTTTCTTCTTACTCTTTGGCGTGGGGCAGAAACTGTAGCTGCCACGTCGTGGCCTCTAATTCAATTGCTTTGCAGTTGCATCTTTTTTTGAATTCAAGGCACGAAGTTCAAGGACACGGTCCAACAATGTGACTCCATGTGGCCACATGTCAAAGACATGCTCGGGGAATTAAGACTCAGTCTGGGATTAGACCAAAAACAAAAGAAAAGACAAAAACACAAACAAAAGAAAAAATGACAACAAAAAAAAGGGGAAAAAACAAAGGCGAACTTATTGGAAATCGAAAGGACTTTGGCGTGTGCCTTCCATTCTGTGCGTGTCCTGTGTAGCAAATGTGTTACTAATCTAGCTCCTGCTCCTGCTCCTTCGCCTACTCACGCCACTCCTTCAGCTTGCAATGCTTTATACCTAATGAGGCATAGACACTGCTCGTGGCCAGCAGAATTTCATGAATAAATTAACGCACTCAACAGCTGATGAGATTTGGCTTTTAAAGGATATCTGCTGGCAGGGCGAAAGCGAATCAAATTCAATTAGAGATTTGCAGCTGTGCTGCCCAATAAATCGCCCAATATACCTGATTTACCCCGAGTAGCAATTTTGTGTAATATTTTATCACTGACTAATGGTTGTAGATGCCACAAAATGACACCAGCAACTAATTAGTGTTGTGTGCTACCAAATTAACCACAGATTAGATTCAAATGCGATTGTGATAGTGGACCTTTGTTAGCCACAAACTGATTGATAGCAGCACCCCCAGCAGGTGCGAAGTGTATACACTGAGAGATATCCAGCCAAATATAATTACCAGGAAATAATCGAAATCAGAAATCTGCCTAAAGAGCTGCAGTGGATATTCGTCTTAAAGAAATTGGATGAGCAGAGACTCAAGTTAAATTTGAGGGAAAGGAAAGCTCTTGGAAGAAGATAGAACATGACTTGACCCGAGTTGACATATATGTCATATCTCATAGGCTCGCATACACCAACTAAGGCTCTCCACCTTACAGGGTATATTCTGTTGATGTGGAGGTCACGAAATGTATTCTTTCTTTTGTTTAGTAACATGTTTTCTTAAGAAAGAGCGTGAGAGGAAAAGCTTTGCCAACTTTTATCCCAATTGATACACAGACTTGTAGAGCTACTTCTTAGAACTTCCTACACCTGTAACCCACCCGTTTACTCATATGCTAGGATAAAAGTTACCTTAAGACCCAAAAACAGTCAAAAAGCACAAATCATGTGCGGCCCAAGACTGGCTGGAAGCAGGGCCAAAAGTGAAAATGAATATGGCAGTCGCGGCAGACATAAACTTTGTGTTTAACTAATTGCCAACAGTAGACCGCAAGTCTTCTCCATATCCTTTCCCGACCTAATCCTCCCTTTTGTCACACAACTATTCGCAGCTTAAAGTGAAAGTTGTACACATGCATTTTTATATGCTCGTATTTGGCAATGTACAAACTAATTTAGTAGCTCATTACGTATACTTAATTATTAATGGAATTCATATTAAGCATACGCAAAGCTGGCCGCAGGATCGCAGCTCAGACTAAACACACACACACACACATACGCACACAAATGCGAATAGAGCCACAACTGACATTAACAATGTCAGACAGCGAACCGCAACACAAACCTCGGTTCAACAGGCCATGGGAAGCCAACTAAAACAACATTTTTGGTGGGGAGTATATTCAATGTTAACTCCACCCACACTCTAACACACACACACACACACACACACACAGAGAAGGAGAGGGACACTCTTTTGTGGCGCAAATGAAGTGTACGCTTCCATGCAGCACAAAATTAAATAATTAAGTGCTTAGTGCGGATGTCGCAACTGCAGCGGCAGCTTATGAATAAACTAAAACTCATAAAAGACCGTTGAACCACTGAACCGCCGAACCACAGTTGAACCACCCCAACCCCAACCCCAACCCAAGCGTAACCCTTACCCACTCCACGTGCCATGCTGGACCCACGTTTTTTTGGGTAGATAAGAATGAGAATTTATGGGTTGCGTTCGGCATATAAACTCGTACCTGTTAACATGGAGTTGGAGTTGGAGTTGGAGCCCAAGAAGTCCACCGACTACAGCTCCTACAGCTCCTACAGCTCCTGGTCCTATTTTTAGTACGTCCTGCGGACCGTCTTCGTCCCGGTCTTCGTTCACGTCGTCGTCGTCGTTTGTATGATTATTTATTTGTACTTTTTGTATGCATTGAGGCACTCTTACTACTACAACTACAACAACTTTGGGCTGCCACACGGCCTTGCGACATTTGTTTTTCTTTGCTGCATGCCCCAAAAAACAAAAAAAAAGGAACGAAGAAGGAAAATTAAATGCGCGTTTAAATGAAAAATATCTCAAATAATTATAATAAATACTTTATGGCACACCCTTCTCTATACACCACCCTATCTACACCCTATTGCGTTGCCTTCGACGTTGAGTGTTTTCTTATTTGTTTCAATTTTTTTGCTGTTTGTTTTTTGGGGCTACGCAGAAGCGAGGCCTTTGCTCCAAACGAGGCAAAAACTTCCTTTTACACACACACACGCTTGGGAATATGTGTGTGTGTGTGTGTGTGTGTAAACGAGAATTTAAATTAAACTGATTTGTTGCTTTCTGTCGCTTTAATTTTACTGCCGCCGCCGCTGCTGCCTGCCCTGTCTGACAGCATTTTTCTGCAATAATCGTAATTTTTTTGGTTATTGTTTTTGCGGCTTGTGCAAACTATCAGTTTTTTTTGAATACACATTGCTTGTAAATTGGATTTGTCATATGGAAAAACGCACAATTTTCACAGCGTGTTCGAGCGAACTGTCAGAAGCCGTGCTCAATGTGACAGCTATGATCCGCCATTAATCATACGCAACGTTAGCATCAATCGAGCTGACGATTGGATTCGGTCGCTTTTTGCCTCTTTGCTGTGGAAATAATTAGGCTGAAATCAAATTAAATAGTTGTTCATTAGTTTGACCCACTGTCACAGGGCACCAGAATTGCACTCAATCAAACTTTAAGGGGGTCAAAGGGCGGGAGTCGTGGGAGCTGGAACAGAAGCTGACACCAAATGAGTTGCCAATTTGCATACAAAATGCAACTCGCAAATGTTTCTAACATAAAAAAATAGACAGTCAGACAGATAGACAGGCGAAATAAATGATTGTTTTGGTAGTTGGTATCATAAACACGCCATAAGCCCATCAATAGGGAAACTCCCCCCGCCCCCATCCTCCTTAGACATCCATCAAGCGTTTAAGCCACAAGGCAATCAGGCGCCAGCGCAATCTCGGCTTCAAAGCGAAAATCAACGCCAATTGAAGCAAAATTAAAAATGCAAAACAAAAATTAAAATCAAAAAAAAAAAATCGCACTGAATGAGAACTGAGAACAGAGAGAACACACAGAGAGAAAAAGAGCAGTGAGAGATGAGAATGGACTCGTTTGCGGGGTTTTTTGATTAGGCTTGGCAAATGAAGCGCAAAATTAGAAAATAATACAAAACACAAATAAAAGTAGAAAACACAAAAAAAAAAATGAAAAGTTCTGAAACAATTTTCAATTTTGTTGCTGTTTTCGTTGTTGTTGTCACTCCAACCGGAAGTGCGCTGAGCGACAACAATGCCGTAGGTACTGCGAGGATGCAGCAGGAATGACAGCCAGAGCCGAGCGGCTGAAGGGTTCGAAGAAAGGGAAGACGTCGCCCCTTCCTTAGCATGAAGAAGGCTGCGTTTGAGCTGCCATTGTTATTACTGTTGTAATACGCTTTGCGAGGAGATTACAATGTCTGATTACTTTGTTATTAATAAATACAAAAGCGTGGCACACACACACACAAACACCAATGCAAACACAGAGACAGAGACAGCGACGGAGACGGAGACAGTGCCAGAGCCGCAATCGCTCGCTTGCTCGCGGCCAACAACGCGTATACGCGATTTTTATTATCTCTTCTATGTGCTGTGCATTGTACACCAAACATTTATTAATAAACTGCTATATGTGTGTGTGTGTGTGTGTGTATTATGTGTATAGGTAGATAGGTAAAATGTGTGTGTGTGCACACAACACACCACACACCACACACACAACACACAGAAGACACAAAGGTAAATGCAGCTTGTTGTCCAATGTAAATACACAAAAAAACAAATTGTATTCAATTTCTAAGCTACAAATAAACTTGCTTCCTGTGGCTTTTTGTTGTTTTATGTTGTCGTTGCCGTTGTCGTTGTTGCTATTATTATTGTTGTGGTTGTGGTGTTGTTGTTGTTATGCTGTTGCCATTGACCAATATGAGTTTTGTGTGTGTAATGTAAAATTTAATTTGATTTGCTATGCAACAATATTTTGCAGAATTTAATTGCATTTTAATTGCCTTTGTGAAGAGTCCGTCGCAAAATGGAATTCAAAGTTTCGTTTTAATTGGACGAATCAAATGAATATATGTGCAGAAAATATTTATTTCATATTTGAATTTTTCTCCTTTACCTTTACTGTTACCCCTCTTCTTCTTTTTATCTTTTTGTGTTTTTCTTTTTAGTTTTGAACTTCTCATCTAAATATACATAAATATATATATATAAAAAGATAATTTGCTGTGTACTTATATATATATAAATTTTATTTCAGTTGCAATTGAAAACTTTTCCAGTTTTTCGCTTCTGGTTTATTCACAAAAAAATAATTGCAAAAAAAAGGTAAAAATTGAAAAACATTTTGTTTCGTTTTTCTGTTTTGTTTATTTTTTATATTTTACAATTTAAATTTTCTGTATAAAATAATTGGAAATTGTTAATATTACCTTTGGAACTTTGAGATACTTTTCTGATATATATTTGCACAATTTAAAAACAATTTTTGTCTTCACGATCTGTTTTTAGTTCTTCCCTTTTTCTGGGCCACAATCTGATTTAGGCCATTCGATTTTTTCGACCTAAATCTATTAAACTGTATATTTTTTTGAAATAAATTTTTGGATTTTTTTTTTGAATATTTTTTGAAACGTTTTTCACTTGAAATTGTTCAGTTAGTAACCGTTTTTATTTAAGATTTCTTCTTTTTTTTTTGGTTTATTCGCATTCGCTTTCGGCCACGTTGAAACCGCTACTGAGTTGAATTTTCCGAAGCAGGGGCCTTTTATACGATTTTCCTGTCGGTTTCGTTGAATATTGAACTGAAAAGCGAAGCATGCCACAAGCTTTCAGCGGAAAGCTTTCCACAATTTCGATTGCTTAGAGCTCATGAGCGGCATGTAGCACGTTTGCTGTGTCCGTTGCGACTGTTACATTTTTTGCTGTTTACAGGTGTTTGTTTTTTCGGCCAACTCAAAAAGGAAGAAACGACTAAAGGCCTCAACAAGGACTGAAAGCTGTTTGCCTTTTTCCCCCAAACAACATTTTCCTCATTTTTCCTTATGTTTTATTTTTGGTAAAAGGACGCTAAACCGCAACATTTTGTTTGTGGCGAAAATACCATTTGTGTTCAGCTGTTGCAGGCACAACTTGTTGCCACTTGTTGCTTGAGTCCCTCAACTTGGCAGAAAGTAAGCTGCTATTTCAAAGATTCTCAACCAAATTTATTTATGTTATTTTACAATTTTCCCACAACTTTATAAATAATTCACCAGAAAAACGCAAGAAATGTCCATTTCAACTCATATTTTTTGGTAAGCTGACCAAAACAAACAAGTTCCAGCTTCAAAACGTCGAAGATTGAATACCTTAAGTTCAGTTAAGTGCACTTCAGACCAAACAAGTTCTTCAACATTTTTCACCACACATATTTACGGTTTGCAAAGCTGACTTAAAGAAAGTTAAAAACATAAATCGAAATTTGGGAAATTCAAACAATTGTTGTAGGCTTCAAGCCTTAAAGTTAACATTTCAACTAAAATATTTCAACAGTCATAAACAATTTCATTTTCCTTTCAGCATAAATTGCTGAGCTATTAGAAAAATCAAAAATCTGAGAGAAAATGTTGGAAACAGCGCAAGCGTCTTAATAGTTGATAAAGTTCTTGCAGCAACTTGCACGAAAACTTGCACGAAATCTTGCATCCTAATCTTTTAGAGTATTTACTTTTATTTTACTGATTGAATGATGAATATGAATATGTAGGATATTTATATACAATATCTATATCTATATCTATATCTATATCTATATCTATATCTACCTTCTATCTTCTATCTTCTATCTTCTATCTTCTATCATCTATCATCTATCATCTATCATCTATCATCTATCATCTATCATCTATCATCTATCTCCTATCTTCTATCTTCTATCTTCCATCTTCCATCTTCCATCTCCTATCATCTATCATCTCTCTTCCATCTTCCATCTCCTATCATCTATCATCTATCATCTATCATCTATCTTCTATTTTCTATCTTCCATCTTCCATCTCCTATCATCTATCATCTATCATCTATCTTCTATCTTCTATCATCTATATCTATTTCTATTTCTATTTCTATATCTATATTTATCTCTATTTCTATTTCTATATCTATATTTATCTCCATCTCTAACTCTATCTCTATCTCTATCTCTATCTCTATCCCTATCTCTATATCTTCATCTTTAGCTTTCTGCTTTAATATCTGTATCTACATAAACGAATTCTTGATTGTCTGCCGCAAGGATAATGTTGCTCTAAAGGGAGTCAGGTCCAGATGGAAGAGTTACAAGTGATTGATTGACACGGGATGAAAATAAATCGATGCATTGGCTTGTTGTGGGATGTCAAGTTGAATGCGTTACAAATTTCATGAGAAAATTGTATTACCCCAAAGGGTCGTAACAACATTATAAAGAGCTGAAGAATTAATGGACCAATTGGAAAATTGCAGAATTATTGACAGGACGAGGCGCCGGGATGAAGCTACAAAACTTACCAAAAAAAAAAGGAGAAAAGAAAAACTCACAATTATGTGGGAGGGGAGGTGTGTGAGGCAAGTCTGGAGAGCTTGCAACAACAATAGGGAGAACAACATTGGATAAGGACAACAAAAAGAAAACAATAAAAAAGGACTACATTGTGTCAACAAGGAGCAAGACGCCCAGTTTGACAGCGCAAGGATTGAAAAGTGTAAGCGACAAATCAATTGTGAAGCCCCACACATACACACACACATGAGAAAGGACGACAGCCAGGACAACGACGTTGTTGATGTTGATGATAATGACAAAGCATGGGAATGATGATGATAATGATGCCATTGATGCTGGAACAACTTTTTTTGTGTGTGCTCTGTGGTTCTGGGTGTGCGTGTTGTGCGTGTGTGCGTGTTGTGCGTGTCCGTCGTATGTGGCAAACAGAATAAAAACATTTTCTAATTTCCTGTCATCAATATCAAATGAAATGTTATAACACACACCTATACACACACATTCATACCTAGATATGCCTCCTGCTTCATCCCTCGGGGCAGTTGGGGCACCCTGGCCATATATCTAATTAAGTTGTTGCCACAGCGTTGCAAATAGGTGAATGACGCGTATTTATAGAAAATTCCTTTATTGTAAGCCTTTGCTTTACTGTGCAATATGTTGTGTGTGTGTGTGTGTGAGTGTGTCAGTGGTGTGTGTGCTGTGGTTTTAGTAAGGTGTAAAAATAAACAACAAAAGTCGATTAACAAAATTCGTGTGACTCTGAACTCCTAGAAGCGCAACCGCCTGATGGCACGATAATGATAGCCATCATCCAGCAGAGCAGCTGTTTCATCGCTGTGAGGCACTGCCTCGGCCACGACCGCGTTGTCATCGAGTGGTGGCAGATAGGCCTCCACGGCGGGTGGAGCGGCTGATGGTGCGGCGGGTATGAGATCTGGTATGATCTCTGGCGTCTGATAATGATATCCATCGGGCTGCAGCACACCAGCCTCTGGTTGCTCAATGTCCTCGTGTGTCTTGACTTCGACGGGAGATTCCGTTTCGGCCACTGGTTCTGGCTCTGGTGCCGCCTCTGTCTCGGGCTGGGGCTCCTCGACTGCTGGCTGCAGTGTGGTGCTGGGCTCGGGCTCAGTGATGGCTTGCTCGGTGACTGCCTCGGTGTTTGCCTCCGTCTCCTGCTCCTCCAATGGTGCGGGTGGCAGATACTCGTTGCTCAGCTTCAGTTGCTCCACAGGTGGCAGGTAGTCCCGTGGCGGCTCCAAAACATGTGCCAAAGTGGCCGCATGCTGCTCCACTGGCGGCAGGTACTCACGACTCGGCAGCGGTGGCAGCACCACAGGTGGCAAATACTCCAATGGCAAATGGGAGACATCGCGACGCTGACGCAATAAGCCCGCATTCACGACGACGACGACACTCAGCACGAGCAGCGGGAGTAGGGATTTGAGATTGATATGCTGAAAAGCGATTTGAAACTTTTGAATTACTGAATACCCCTACTGAATGCCCCGGCCAAGCTTACCATATTTGTAGTCTGTCTGTCCTGAGCTGTTGTTGAAGCTTGAGTCGAGTGTTGCGTTATGCTGCCTTTACGAAATTTCGTATAGTATTTATACGAAAAATTAGCAAGAGATTGCAAGTTCGATGCGAACCGAGTGCGAACTACATGCGACAATCGAACCGGAATCTTAATTTACCATCAACACCACAATATTTGTTGGTCTCAGTTTAATTTCTGTTTCTGTTTCTCTTTCTGTTTCTGTTTCTGTTTCTGTTTCATTCATTAAACACACTTAGCGACACCTTCCGCAATGATATGGTATTTTGGGGGAATCTGTGGGTATCTTCAAACCTGTTGTAAGAGATTAAATATCGTTCAGTTTTTCTTCTCTCTTTCGATCTGTTTGATGTTCGATGGTGTCGACCTCTAATCGCTTCCAATGGCATGGTCACAGCGGCTACGCAGCTCCATCTTCCACAAGATCCCTCAGTACTCCATGTCGGAGCAACTGTTTATCTAATTTAACTATTTGTCTTTTGGCTTTTGGTCTGTTTATTTCATTTGTTTGTTTGTTTGTTTGTTTGGGCCGAAGAATATTTCGCACTCAATTTAAATATCTGTCAATATTTTTCATTCATCATCATTATTGTCATCATTATTATCATCAGCCACATCATCGGCTTAGGCGTGCACATTCTACAAACATATTTGACTTAAAGTCTTTAAAGACCGTGGACTCTTATGATCATTTTCAATGTCCCAAAACAATTCAATTTCAATGTCAAATGTAATTTCTGTGTATGCGTGTACCATGTGTGTGTGTGTGAGTGTGGAAGAGTTTGGAGTAGAGGCAAGAGGCAGCTGCCAGCTGGCAGTGGCAGGGGCAAGCGCCAGGGGCAGGGTCAGTGCAAGGCCTCAGCAATTACAAGACGCTAGACAATGATGCAGCACTTCTTCAAAGCTCTTTTGGGTCAGAACTGTCTATATGAGTGTAGGTGTATATATATAATATATATATATATGTGTGTGTGCGTGTGTGTGTGCTGCATCATGACAAAGCAATTAAAGACTTATCACTCATACGGCACGTTGTACCGCTAAGCGGCTTAGGGCAGCAACAACAATAGGAAAACCAAATGAAAATGAGAATCAAAATAAAAGAAATGAAGAAATGAATACGCAAGGCAAGTAGCAGATGAATATAAAAGGGGGAGTCAGGGGGGTTGGGGGCGGGTGGCAAAAAACAATGCATGCAAATTCAATCAGAAAATGCAACAAACCAAATAAGCCGGCATAAAAAAGAATCATATTTTCCAATCAAAGCATTAGTTCAGCAGCAATTGAATACTCTATCTCACAACTATATATATATAATGTATATTTACATAGATATAGATATATATATATATATTTATGTATGTATATTTGCCAGTTGCCTTGATCTCTATATGAATTTTTCTCTTGAAAAATGATTTGACTTTCGTTTTGTATTTTTTATTTTCATTTTTTAAGCGCGTGGCGAGCGAGCAAACAAACAAAGCCTAAAAAGGAAAATAAATAAGCCCAAATGAAAAGGAAAATCGTCTACCATTCTTCAGTTTTACCACCCCTCTAACCACAGCCCCTACATATACCATTCAACCTACCAGCTATCCCCCTCCCCCCCTGCACACACATTTCCTGCACATCTTCAGCAACGTATTCAAATTCAATGTAATTTCTGCTTCTATTTTTTTCGCTTTATATTTTTTTTCCTACAGGATTAGGAAAAATTGAAAACGCTGGAAAATCGTTGGACGAACTGAATTCCTGATTCGGGCTATGTACCTCAGCTCTCTCTCTCCCTTCCTCCCGCTTCCCATCGCGTCCACCCGCCTGTCGCCTGCGTCTCTTGCGTTGTTGTTGTGCTTAATAGAAAAGCAAAATATTTAGTTAGGAATTTTAACTAAATAACTGAAGCTGTAGGCAAAGCATCCACATGGATGCCGCCACAGATTACCCAGGGGAAAGGGGGGAGGACACACCAGGGGGCAGATCAGAGCACGAGGCCGCAGTTGCTGTCGATTTCCAATCGAAAAACGAATTTTACAATAAAAATCCGCGATGAGTAAACGAAAAATTGTTTGCCCAATTGCAACTGTGACCACTCGACCAAAAACACAAAATGAATAAAAAAAGAAAGGAATACCCACAATGTGTGCAATTTGTAAGGGTGTGTGGACGAGGGGCAGGTGGGGTGAATGAGTTACGTGCAATTCATATCAATTCAAGGATATGAATCTTGTTCACAAGGACCCGAGCTGCTCCACTTGATAACCATTTCATTGCTTCTAATAACTTTTTTTAGTTACTGTGAACAATTTGCAACATCCATTTATAAAATAACCGATATATATATCCTATGTGAATATTTTTCTATGAGGTAAAGTAGAATCTTACGAGAAGATATCAAAACTCCAACCAATTCAAAGCTTACTAGGAAATCAAAGCTCCTCTTAAGACCGCATTGAAAGGATACTTGAGTGGAGTAAATTTTAATGGAGGATGCCCATTTGCTCCAGTTCCTCTATAACGATGAGAAAGTATGTTTACAGCATAGAGCATTCTTTGGCCCCAACTTCTTAAAGATTCGTGGGAGTAATTAAAATGATTAATAACAATTCCAAGGACAATTTATTCTGGATTTACGTGCAAGGAATGAGCTAGCTTGAATCATTAAGAAGATTCAAATGAGCAACTGGAATAAACTCTTTGAATCAACTATTAATAGACATGATTTATAGGGACATTTAAATCCTTCTATTAGTTATTTCTTTTTTGATTCAATGGAACTATAGTTAGGACTCAAATGCACAACCCAATTGAACGACTTAAACAAACGACTCCAATAAACGATTTCAAAGAAGGATTCAATTGAACGACTTAAGCTACTTAATTGAAAGATTTTAATGTACCAAACAATACTCCAATGAAAGAATTGAACTACTCTGTAAATGAATTCAAAGAAGGCGACTCAATCTCTTGGATTTATCAAACGATGGTCTAAGGAATTCGACGACCCTAAGCTGCTATATACTTCTCTTGTTCGGCCTATTCTGGAATACGGATCTTGTGTGCGGTCTCCTCAATATTCGGTACACCAAGACAGAATTGAGTCTGTTCAAAAGAAGTTTCTCCTTTTTGCTTTTCGCGGCTTTAACTGGGTTCCAGGTACTGATTTGCCTTCATACCACAGTAGATTGCAATTAATTAACCTCCCATCTCTCTGGGAGTTCTATAATTGGCAAAATTGACTCATCTCTGCTATTGAGCCAAATTAACTTTTCTGTACCCTTGAGACGTACTCGTAACTTCACACCACTTTCTCTAAATACTTGTAATAGTAACTACTCTCTGCATGAACCTGTTTTGACTACCATATAACAGACTTTTTCGAGTCTTCAACTCAGACTCCTCTTTTGATACGATTAAAAACCATATCCTTAACTTTTTAGTAACTTAGTAACTTGCACTAATTTGCTTTACTAATCATAGTGATCTGAATGGGTTTTCCTGGGCCAATCCTCGCAACAAATTTTGGGTCATTTAATATTCTCATTTTGAACACCCCAGATTTTACCTTTGATTTTTTACTTAAATACTTAATTTTTAAATTAAATTATATTTTTTCAGTTTTAATTTATACTAAAAATTGTATTGTTGCTTTCAAATTTTGGTCGACTGTTAATAGTTGACATTAAATAAGTAAATAAATAAAATAAAAAAGGAACCAATCAATCTAATAGTTCAATTGAATCGCTTAAACAAGCGACACGTCTAAACACATAAAAGAACGAAGTGGGCGAACCTATTGAATGAATGATGGACCCAAAGGAGTTCGTTGACAAAGCCAAACTAACGACTAGTTAGAGTAATATTACCTTACTCAGACAATTTAAGCTAATGTGAAATTAAACCAAGAATGAACTATGACTAAATAAACTAGAGTAATATATACATTATTTACAGCGAAGATAATAATTTTGTAGTTAATTAGTATTTAAAGTCTAGTAATATTATGGGGGTGAAAGGATTTGTATATTAGGTCAAGACCCGTTAAGGAAGGTCTTGAGGGTGATAAAATGAATCTACAGTAGGATTGGGATATAGGGAACTGAATAACTCAAGGCTTGTCCAGTTTGTTCAGTATATCCAAGCTGACACTCTCAACTGCTCGTTCAATTTGCTCAAGATACACATTTGTATAGGTAAATGGAATTAATTTATGTTTTTTAGATATTTATTCACAGAATTCGCGAATAAGTGAAAATAAGTGACTTCTATTTAAAATAGATTTTCTGTCATATATAGTATTACATCATGTACAAATTATGAATAGTAAACATAATAATAGTACTATGAAATGTATCTTGCGTAAGTCTTAACTTTATTTCATTTTGATTCTCATTCAAATATAAAAGATACTTAAAACCAAGAAGTATCTTTTACTGATTAAAATGTATCTGAATGGCTAACACTCGTATCTTTCCTAAGTAAACATATGAAATAGATCATATAATATATATCACATATATACCACATCAATCTTTTGATATATCAAAACCCATAACTTACATTTTTCCCTATCTAGAGGTAAGATAATAGATAGAGAAAATATACAGATAGAAAATAGAGATTATGGCAGCCTAATTTAAAGTATTGGCCATGGCCTAAGCGAAAAGTTGCAAGCCAATTCCCATAACCTCAATAGCTTTTACTAGGTTTCTGAACTCATTTAATTGTACAGTCGAATCGCGATGATTCGTAATATATAATATAGTTATATATATATAATTCGTAGCAGACGCCGTTCCCTTAAAATAACTTCGTTAATTCGTAAAATGTCCAAACATTTTGGTCCCCTCCGTAATTCGTTATTTTTTTGGCTATTCCATAATTAGAAAACCTCTTATGAATCGTAATTCATTTTCGTAAGCTCTTATAATTCGTAGTGCAAAATATTAACAAACAAAATTCAAAGAATATTTTTCAGTTAAATTACCGCTTTGAGACAGCTATTTCGTGTCTGTGTCGCCTTTATGTTGCCCTCATATCGCCTTTGGTTCATATTTTATATAATATATATAAGATTTATTAAAATAATTTGTTAACTGATGAGAATTATTGTGCAGAATAATATATATAAAGTAAAATCTTTTTTTACACGGTAAGTACTAAGAAAATCGTGTAAATCAAAAACGTGTAAAAAAATACACGATTCATAAGTAAATTTGAGGATCTGTTCCACAACCTACAAAAATCGTGTAAAATGAAAGAAATTCAAATATTTTCTTAAAAAACCGTGCAAAAAACTGATATTAAACTTTAAACTTTATTGAATTTATATATTTCGTCATTAACAAACTGATATATTAAATAAAAAGGGGTTTTCCCTTTTTTTTGGTTCCAAATAAAATTGGCAGGGATGTCTAGAGGGTATTTTCCTCCGTGAAGTAGAGTTGCCACTTGGATGATATCTAACACTGCAGAAAATCATGTAAAAAATTAAAAAAATTTGTTGGAATTCGTGTTAAGTCAAAAATGACGTGCAAAAAATTTTTAAATTTCTTCTTGACGAACCGTGTTATTTCAAAATCGTGTAAAAAAAGACCGTGTAAAAAAGATTTACCTGTATATATTACCAAAGAAAGCTTTATCATACAATTTTCTTATTATTATTGTTATAATATTAGTTGAAGGATGCACCATTCGAGGCGTCAATAAACGGCTCTCAATGTGTTCTAAAGTGAAAATAATTAAAAAGTTTAAATAATTAAAAATGAGTTATCATTTTCATAACTCACCAGTTTTCCTAGGCGGAAACGCAACACCCGAACAACCCACGCCCAAATACCTCGGCATGACGCTGGACAGGAGACTCACCTGGAGACCCCACCTAATAAAAAAGAAGAAACAGGCAGAGAAAAAGCTCAAAGCCTACTATTGGCTAGTGGGCCGTAGGTCCAGATTAGGCACCCGCTCTAAAATCCTAATATACAAGGCAATAATAAAGCCAATCTGGACGTACGGCATCCAACTCTGGGGTACTGCCAGCCGAAGCAATCGTAGGATAATTCAAATATTACAAAATAAGGCACTTCGCATTGCAACTAACGCCCACATCTTTCACGACAACGCCAGCATCCATAGCGCCCTCCAATTCCCATGAGTCAAAGACGAAATAGTGCGAAGCAGTTCCAACTACATCACACGACTTCACCTCCACGAAAATCACCTTGCCATTGGTCTGCTAGACAATAGCAACTCCACAAGAAGGCTCCAAAGAAGGCATCCCTTGGACCTCCCCTGGGACCACACTCCCTAGATCTCGGATCCTCACCAAATGAAAAAACTATTTGTTAAGTTCCCCATCACTAAATTTAATAATTGTCACTTAAGGACGGCTCTTAAATAAAAATGCTTACCAAAGCCATCAAAAAAAAATAAAAAATTTAATTTATAAACAATTCTTACGCGAAGAATGTTAAATTGCAACATGCAACCTTTAGCATAGCTGGGATTAAAAATATTCTGACTATTATTATTGTTTAAATGCTCGATCTTCAACTGGTAATAGCCAGTCTGGCTAAAGATATTCGATTATCGGGAAGAGAAACATTTTTCATTTCGATCAGAACAGTTTATCAGCTATGCCAAGTGGACCAAGTTATAAAAACGATACTTAGGCTTTAAAAGGGATCTTGGGACAGTCCCTACAGAAAGTTTAGCTACATATTTTTGCTCACTTTGTTGTTTTCATTCAGAACATTTCGCACATTATCAATTGCTGAAAAACAACAAATAATTGCTTAATACTACAAAAAAGACACTTTATAATGGGAACATCCACCAACAGTAAACTAAATCGTCAGAAATTATAAATTAAAATGTAAATAAATGTAAAAATCAACTAAATCGTTAAATCAAAACTCCGATATTTCAAAACACTTGGTAATTCGTAACAAATGCCGTTCCCTTGCCATTACGAATTAGCGGGACTCGACTATATATCGGTCCTAATCATCAGATTTTGCAATACTCTTACCTTCCCTTTGAGGACGAGTTCGGTTCGTGTCTGCGATGGCATTCCATATGTCAATACAGACTTCAACGCGTACGCCAAGCAACTACCATTGAAGCAATTAGCTGCAAACTACTATTTATGGCTGGTGCCTATAAGCGTGCCCCAGTATTTGGCGATTCTAGTGAAATATTAAAAATGTAAATTGCCTCTAATCGGAGGCATATTCATAATTAATTCGTTCTGTGGAACGATTAGCTCAATTGGGCCAAAGCAGAACGTGTCGATAGACTGGAAACTCTGCGAGTCACAACAATAGACACTTGTAATTGCCACAAAATTGACAATCCTCCCCGCTTCAGGACGCCAAACTCTGATTTGTGTGTTGCCCGTAGACGTTGCGAACGTTACCCGTAGTCGCAGCCGTATTTGCATGCAAGGGCCGCACGTTTGTGGCACATCCTTTCTAGGAGCAGCAGTCGTATGGATAATAGACTTTGGCAACTGTGGCAATATATTTATATGGTCTGCGGGTATGTTGTGCTGGCGTAAGGCATAGAAAATGTAATCAGTTCATGCAATATGCAACAGTTGTGTGGCACAACAAACAGGCAACAAACAGGCAGCAAATTAGACGCAGTTCACGTGACTGTCACTTTAACACATTACGCTCCAATTACGCGTCCTTGCACAGGACGGGACGGGACGGATGGGGGCAATGTGATATGCGATGGTTGTAGCAAGGTGGCATGTGGCATGGCGGTGTCATGCGTGGCAAGGCTCAAAGTTATGTCGTGTGAGAGTATCGCTTTCTGCATAATAAAATCAGTGGCAGCTTGTCGCCTGGGCCTCCTTCTCTCTCTCTCTCTCTCTCTCTCCTTCTATCTATTAGTTGCGACGATGCCCCTTGCCAGCGGCTTAAGTTGCCACAAAGGGGCACAAAATGCAATGCATACTAAATAGACTCAGAACGAGAGAGAGAGGGGGATGGCGGATGGGGAGGCAGAGCCCAGTGAGACAGAACTAGTGTTCAGTTATGCAACAGGCAAGAGACAACAACAACAGGCAAGGAAGACGACAGATAGAAGTTGGCAGTTGGCAGTTGGTTGACGGCAGTTGGCAGATGGCAGATGGCTGCAACAACTGCAGCAGCAGAGAATATAAAGGACACAGGACATCACATATGATGCAGCGCACGTTGGGCTTAAGCCCAAGCAATTTGCATGTCAACCAGCAAAATCTGCAGCAAAGTCTCAAACGAGAATTTAATTACAACTTAAAGGTTTCCCCAGACAACAAAAAAAAATGAAAAAGGGATACAGTAAGTATCCTTTTCCCAAGGATTATTTATTATATTTCACTTGCTCTTGATTTGCCGAGCTTCCATTTTCGCCTTCTATTTCTTAGCTTCATTTTTTTTCTGTTCTTCTTCTTTTCTCTCTGGTCCACCCTATTGTCAAAGTCAATTTAATTGTCTCAATTACGCGCTAAATACTGTCGACAACTTTCAACCGTAAACCGTGAACCGTGAACCCTGAACCGTAAGTAAACCCCTGCAAAGGGAAAACCCAAATCAAGACAAGGTCAGCAGCGTGAGAACTGTGCTGGCGCGCCAGGACACTCCTTCGGCAGCAGACTGAAAGGATACCAGAAGCCAGAACTTCATTCATTGACGCATTTCGAGGCAGCCAGGAGCCTTCCTTCCACCTTCATTTTCGCCAAAGGAGCGACTAAATAATCAAGTGACTTACCGAGTACTAAAAAGTTAACGCAATTTTGTGGCAACTTCAAAAGTTTCCTAACTCTTTTGGGGCCACGAGCAATCCTCACCCTCTTCCTCCCCTCTTATCCAACCCTTTCCAGGCGCCTTCAGGACATTGCCTTAACCATTGTCGTCGTCGCTAACATTTTCACGCACAGTTGAATGCACTTTTATGCGCTCATCAGGACTTATCTTTAAGAGCGTTACGCGGCCGCCCTTCAGGCTCTTAGCGTATAATTTTCAGCTGTTCTTACTCCCGCAGCACACCCTGTATACACAGGGTGTTTCAAACTAAGAGTAGACGCACCTTTAAGCCTGCCGACGCCTTGGAATTTAGCTCCTACTTAGATAAAGAGCCAGACGCATTTTCTATGTCAGGCGTATGTGGCGTATACGTTATTTATTTTTGATAATTAAAAAGCAACAAAAAGGCAGACGCACAACATACTCACACGCACACACACACGCACACACACAATGGCTGTCATTTAGATAATTTTCCAGTTAGTTGCGCATAATTTTTGATGCGTTGAATAATCAAAAATTTCAATTTTCCCCACACACAAATTCAAAAAGTGAGCAACACATGTAAATTTTTCATAATCAAACAACTAAAAGGGAGGGGAGTGGGGGAAAAGGTGTTGAGGGTTAAGGGTGAGAGTTGACGTTGGATGTTTTATACGAGTCAACAGCAAATTCTGTTGAACAAATATAGGAAATTGTGCAAACATTGAACGGAAATATCCTGCGGCTTTGGTGTACCCTATTTGCCGCATGCAGAAAGGGTTTCCATAGAAGGCGCAAGGAAAGCGGTGCAGGGGGGAGGGGGGGGGTACAACTAAAAACCGCGTGGGCTGGCTGCCTGACTGACTGGCAGCTGCGTAAAACTTTAATACCATCAACTGGCTCTAAGTGTGTGTGTGTGTGTGTGTGCGTGGGTGTAAGTGAGCGGCTCTTGGCAGCAGAATTCACTCGTTTTACTCCTTTAAGCCGCTTAAGCTACGGCCATGGTCGAGTGTCTGATTGTGTGTGTTTGTGTGTTTGTGTCTTTGTGTGTTAATGCTAGCGGTTGACGTTTATAATTTTACACCGAAACTAATTATATTAACTTGAGAGCAGCGGCGCTCAACGGAATTAGTTTATGTAATGCACCTGTAAGTGCTCTGTATCTATCTCTATCTCGCTCTCTCTGCCTCCCTCTCTCTCTCTCTCTCTGTGTACACACACATGATTGCGCTTTTGCTAGTACGTAATAACAACAATGGTACTTGGATTGTAATTTCCAATTAAGCTCAATTTAATACGCAGTCAAACGGACAGAATAGCCAACAAAGAAGTGGTCCGGGTCCACAAGCTGGACATGAACATGGATCTAGTATCCAGAGCGTAAAATTGGAGAACATTATACAGGATACAGAATACAGGAGCACCAAACAAAGGACACAGAACAACGGCCAGAGGAACATACAAGACAAGCACAAGCAGCGGCAGCTCTCGACCAATTGCCAGTTATTCCCATTTACGATTATATAAGTATTTATTGTATTGTTTTGTGAAGCAAAAGGTAATTACACTGCAAGAAATCAGGAGTAATATTTCCAACGACTGCAAACATGAGAGCTTCACCTCTTCTTGGCTTAACTCTGCTGTGTACACCCAAACCACACCCAATCCACACCCAATCTACACCCAATCTACACGCTGCTGCTGAAAGCTGAGCAGGTGACATCGAGAATAAAATTGAAGCCGTTGCGCACAAACTGAAAGACGCCTTGCGGCCATCCGGAGCATCTTCTCCGTAATCAAGCTTTACCTACCCTGCACTCGGCTCGTATTCAGTCTATATTTAACCTGCTTTTCACCTGTATTCATCCTAAATTTAGCCTGTATTCAACCCGTTTTCTGCTTGTGTTCAGACTGTATGTAGCCTGAAATTTACTTCTATTATTTCTTTAATTATTAAGAGTTGACTAAAAGAGTCGAAAATTTGAAACTTAAATTGAAATTGAAAAAAAGAAAAGATACAATATTTATTTATTAATTTACTTATTTTTTTATTTATTTATTTATTTCTTTCTTTATTCATTTGTTTTTCTTTGCTATTTAGACTAAAAGCAGAATAAATTAAATTATAAAAAGAAAAGATTTTTATTCAATGTCAATTATTAACAGTCGTCCCAAAATTTGGGTAAATAGAATTAACATTACAAAAAATTGAAATAATTAAATTTTAATTAAGAATTTAACATCTAGACTTTAAAATGACAACATAAATATGTTAAAATATTCAACATTTATTGCGAGGATTGGAAAAAAAACCCAGAAAAATCCAATTTAAAATAGAAATAAATGACTGTAAATTTATATTATATATTATTTCACTATTAAAATAGTATAAATATAATATATACAATAAAAAGAACAGAATAAAATGCATAAAACATATAAAATGTCTGGGAGTATTTTAAATTAAATATGTATTCAAAATTGTCCAACATTTGTTGCATGAATTGTGGCAAACCTAGAAAAACCCAATCTGATTAATAAGTGTTAATATTAGGTTGTCAAAAAAGTCCTGCGGTATTTTTATTGAATTTTCAATTGTTCATAAAATAGGTTACAATAGTGCCCACATCTTTCATGACAACATCAGCATCCATAGCGCCCTCCAATTCCCATGGGTCAAAGACGAGATAGTCCGAAGCAGTTCCAACTACATCACACGACTTCACCTCCACGAAAATCACCTTGCCATTGGTCTGCTAGACAATAGCAACTCCACAAGAAGGCTCCAAAGAAGGCATCCCTTGGACCTCCCCTGGGACCCCACTCCCTAGATCTCGGATCCACTTTAATAACCCCACCAAATGAAATAACTATTTGTTAAGTTCCTCATCACAAAATTTAATAATTGTCACTTAAAGACGGCTCTTAAATAAAAATGCTTACCAAAAAATAGTGCGATTCAAGTCAAATATGCGCCGTTTTGTTCGATGACGCGTTCCCAACGAGATGCCAACTTCATTATGTCCCTCTTATAGAAGCTCGCTTCCCTCTTGGCAAAAAACTCGGAGAGCCAACTTTCACAGGACTCTCTTGTGGCCAACTTCAGACTACCAAGCGCGTTCGCCATGGACAGAAACAGGTGGTAATCACTTGGTGCGAGATGCGGACTATACGGTGGCTGCAAAAGAACCTCCCATCCGAGCTCCCGGAGCTTCTGGCGCGTCACCAAAGATGTGTCAAAGATGGCCTCTTCTGCATGAGTGCTGCCTTCAAGCGGTCCAGTTGTTGGCAGTACAGGTCAGAATTGAGCGGAGCAGCTCATAGTGGATGATTCCCTGCCATTATTATTATATAAATAATTAATTAATAAAGAAAGAGGCCTGTAGGAGTTATAGTTTATGGGGAATGACTAAGGAATTACACCTCTATGCATACTACATTTTATCAATACTCAACCCAAATTCAATTCATATTCAACCTGAATTGTAATCGGCTTGTACTTAAACTGTGTTTGCCTGCATTGTTCCTATATTCAGTTCATATTCAAACCGCATTCAGTCTGTGTTCAACTGAAAACTCACCGAATATTAAGCCTTTATTCAGCCTATTCATTCAGTCTATTGTCAAAATGTAGTCAAAGGTGCAAAAGCCGAACAGAAATGTGGCTGCATCTCCCTTCGTGACCCCATAAACCCCTCATCTAAAATTAAAAGTACAATAGAAGTTCATTAAATACTTTATTCGTACCCTGCAGCTGGTAAACAGGTTCAAATTACCAAAAAATAAGCTGATGCACCTCCAAATACTACGTCCTTATGTAATATATATATATACCTCGTAATCAATCTATAGATCCAGTATATCTGTTGGATACTCTTCTACGTACCTTTTGTTGCATCACCTGTATATTTCCGTATTCATGGTTTACCTTTCCCATATTCATTCCGAACCAGACTATTCCCTCCCTACATTCATTGTATACTCATCTTATTCATCCCATATAATTTGTGTCGTGAATAGATTCCGTAACTATCCTTGTTGATGCCCCATTTGTCCTTGTTAACCTGTATATCCCTTCCTGTATATCCGAACCTGTATACCCCGTATCTATTCATCAGTTACTCGCAGCTCCACATCAATGCTATATGTATGTAATTGTAATCGTATATAGGTGCACCCCGTAACCAAGCTCTTTAGACCGTCTCTATAGACCGTATCCAGGCTGTAGCCGTAAAGTGCTATCCGTAAGCGTACGCCACACTTTGCAAACTAATTAAATCGACAACTGGTGCTAGGCTACAATTTTAATTGAAAGCCATTTAGCTTCTAACAACTATAACAAGCTGACAAACAAACAAATGGAACACATTTCGCTTCCTTCACTTATTCACCAGGGAGTTCAGGGTAAACTCCCCTCCCTGGCCCCTCCCTGGCCCCTCCCTGGCCCCTCCCTGTGTCCCTATGTATCTTATGTCCAGTGTTCAATGTGCGAATGTCCTTATGTCTGTATGCCACTCAAATTGAATTCGAGGGAGAGCCTCAGCACGAAACTCATTTAAACGACACGACAATTGTTGTTGTTGTTGTTGTTGCATTTTGTGTGTTTAAAAAGTTGCGTGAAAACGAAAACAAATGGAGATTAATTAAAAGTAATTGAGGACGAAAGAAATGTGAGATTCGAGACGTCTGAGTTTGAAAATCGCTTCAAATGGAAACATAATTAAAAAGCATAAATCGTTCAGCAGACAGATCCGTCCCTTGATCCAACCATCACTTCTCCTGCAGTTTTTCCAACAGTTTACAGTTTCTTTTTCTTCTAATTGAAATGGAGTCATTATCCTGTCTGTGCTCTGTTCAATGAACCCATAAACAAATTTGCTGCAGCGCTGCAGCAGCTGCTGTCCACAAATTTAAATGTAAATTAAATAGCCACAGTACGAATATTTGTTGGCCTCAACAGGTCATTTGCTTGTACCCCCTATTCCCCCTATCCCCTCTCTATATCAACAACCTTCCCGTTTTGGGGCACTCTCTAATTTAACCAAGTTCACGCAAATTGCCAAGCTGGGCAAACGGACAAAAAAACAAACAAACAAAAACTGACGAAACGGCCAAAAGCAAACAAAAATTAAATTTTTTTTCATATTGTTGTTGTTGCTGCGGTGGCAGCTCCTGTTGACCCTCGTTGTGAGCGTCTTTGGGGCTCGCTTGTCCTGTGCTTTATCCTTATTTGTTTTCATTTTCATTTGTGGCGGCAGCTTCTTTCAAGCTGCAACACAGCACAATATAAAAACAGAAACAAAAACAAAAACAGAAACAGAAACAACCAAACCCGCTGCAAGGTGTCTGGGGAAATTAACAGCGCCTCAGGTGCGACCCTACCCTCTATACACTGCTCCCTACCCAACCCCAAGCCCGAAACCTACCGAACGAGCAGCTACTGGTTGATTTTTAATGAAATATGACTTTGTTGGAGCCACAGAGCCCACACAGTAGTGCCTTACCACACCCTAGTCATAGCGACAGTCAACCATCAAAGTCAACCTCAAAATGAATGAATGAAAAAAACGTCTGGGTGAATATTGCGCATACGCCACGTTGAGCAGCTCGAAGCAGCCAGCACAGGCTACAAAATCAGCAGGAATCGAGTTAATTATTACAAATGAGTGCGCAGCTAATTGAAGCACCTTTAAACGCACCAAGGATAAACATCCTTTTGTCCAGCAAATAAAATATAAAAAAACCCCCGCTCCATTTGTGCCTTCTGCTCTTGACTTTTACGCTTTTTTATCTATTTTTTATTCTTTTACATTCATTCCATTTTTCACATTTTTATACGCTCGGAAGAATTTTGCAGCCCGAGTGCCAGAAATGTGTAGACAGGAAGAGCTACAACTGAAATGTAAGAGTATATTCCAAGGACATAGTACAAGAGGACACTGTGCGTGTCTATTTACTCTCACTTATCCTAGAGCCTCCTCAATAATTGCTCAACTTCGATTTTTCATTTTTATTTAACGCGCATTTTCTGGCTTCGTAAGTTTAAATTGAATTTTAAATATGCATAAACAACAAACAACAACAACAACAACAACAACAGCAACAAGGACAATGCCTTAGCCCGTCGGCTCAAACCCTGCCAGAGGCTAAATGGATGCAGGGGAGGGAGGGGTTACAGGGATCTAAGAGCAGACCATCTAAAGCATTGCCATCGATTTTTGCGGCTTTTAAAGTTTATAAATATTTATGGTCATATTCTCTCTAGGCTATCGAACTTGCTTTTTCGGTTTACTTTTTTTTTTTGGTTTGCTTTCCATTTCCTTTTAACGTCTAAATGAATGAGTCAATGTAAAGTGGGGGAAGAGAATGGAACTGGAGTTGCATTATGGACACAGCTGGAGGAGAATAATGAGGCTACATATTCTAGGTATAAAACCATATACGTGTATGCATGATAAATCTGGTCTATAAATCTCTAGTGTGCACATCATAAATTCCAATTAGAATGTCTAACAAGCCCTATTATGATACTTAGAGTAGAGATTCCATATAGATATGGAACTGGGAACCAATGAACTGAGTTCACATTCGATCTATTTGACGTGCATATTAAAGAGTTTCTCAAACTCGAATACAATTTTCAGCTATAAATCATATTGAATCAATCTTCAATCAGTTTGAAACGTATTTACTATCAATCAATCATAAAATAATTTGTAACAGGCTTATTTAAAATCAATCATGAACCAGCTTAGAACTGACCCAAGCCCAACTCGGACAACATTTCGTATGAAATACTCTTCCATAGATAATAATAATTCAATTTAACGAGAGCTTCAACATAGTTTGGACCGTTTAGGAACTAGTTTAGAACAAGTCCAAATCTGTTCACGAAGAAATTTGCTACGTTGATGGGAGGCAGCAGGCTCTTAAAAGTCCTTTAAATTCAATTTCGAACGAAGTTCAACTGTGGCACATGGAAGGGAACTTTTTTAAATTTAGCGCTGACCGTTATGGGTCAAAAATAGTTTTGTGCAGAAATAGTTCAGAATAAAATATTTTTTTTAACTATTTAGTAACCAGTTTAAAGTAGATATTAGATCATTTGGAGGACCAATTGACTATGTACCAATTCTTTAAATTTTCTTTATAAAATTGCATTAAAATGTAAATCAAAAGAAAGATAAAAATGAAATAAATTCCCTGAACAATCTTAAGGTACACCACGCAACCAATTCCCAGCCAATTCAAGCGTTTAAAGTAGAAAAACGGCAGGAATTCTATCAATCAATCTTTAAAATATCCAACAAACCGATGCCTATATATGAGACACGTTGACATCTTCCGTTGAGATTTCAATCAAATCTGTTTTTTTTTTCCATCTATTTATACGACGCTCAAAAATAAAGAGCAAAAAATAGAAGAAAAAAAAGGGAGCTTAAGGTAAGGAAATGCCTTTGGTTCTATGTACTCGTACTCGTACTCGTATTATCGTATTATGATGTCAGGATGTATTATCATTGCTCATCCTCTGAACTCCCATCTCTCAGCTCATCAATTTTTCAATAGCCCTGTCAGCCTAAAGTGACTTCTGGCACATTAGCTGTCTGCCTGTCAGTCTCTCGGTCTCTCGGTCTGTCCGTTTGTCTGTCTGTCTGTCTGCCTGTCTTTTAGCCGCAAATTGTGAGGCGTGTTAACAATCCGTGGCTTAATTGTGGGGGCTCAAAGGCACAGGTACGTGTAGGGGGCTCGGATTACGAGTACGAGCTGGGGGCTAGTGTGGTGCATATGACTTTTGGCTTATCCATCTGCTTTAGGAGCTCAGGACGATTAAATGGAACTGTCGGCTCTGACACCAGATCTGGTTGTAAGCGAATTTATAGCGCAATTAATGACCAGCAAATTGAATGATGGCAAATGCGTGTCTTTGTCATTGTCCTAGCCAGAAGCACAAGCAGCACACACACAAATTTGTTAAACAAAAAGGATATCCATGTTATCGGGGAGCATTGAACGGCGCCTCTCGAGCAGCAGCTGTTTTCGCGCCGTAAAGAAGCAATTTAAATTTCGTAAATAGACTTTCCGAATCGATATGACCGGCAAAATAAAACGAAAAAGAAGAACCGAAACCAAAAAGAAACTAAAAGAAAAGAAATAAAACGAAAAGAAATGAAAAGAGAAGAAAAGAAAAGCAAAACCCTTTTTGGGGCTTGCTCCTTTTTTTTCTTTTGCCTATTTAAAATATATAAATATTTTAACTTAATAAATGCGGCATCAAGTTCGGTTGGCGCCTGCGGGTCCGGCCTCCAACTTGAACAAGTGATGAGCATACAAGTATACGACATTTACATAAACTAAGGCAAAACTCAGTGAGGACTCCTTTTTGCCTTGGCCAAGGATTTGTTTTGTTTGGTTGCCCTTTTCGCATGGCGCGCAAACATTTCCAACTTGAACTACGCCCGCGGCTGCTGCCTGCCTTCTCCAGCTTGAATCCAGCCTGAGAACTCAGCTGGTTAAAGAGTTTTGTGTGCGGACAGGAAAGGAGCTGCGAGGAGCTGCTAGAGCTGAGCTCAGGTTAACTTTACATCAGCTAATGGTCGATGAGCCGCTGGGAGCTTCTTTAAGCTGTTGCCTTTTATCGGCAACAACTACACAAAAACGCTATTGGGACGAGTTCATCCGCAAATGCCGCATGCCGCACAGTCCGGAACATGTAAATTGAACCTCAACCAAACGAGAAGTTTGTGGGTAAAAAATAAATATATACTGTATATAAAAATAAGAAGAAATAATACAAAATAGACATAAAAATCGCTTTCAAATAAAATCACAAGTCAAGAGCTGCACAAAAATCAATGAGGCACGCACAATTTATGGCACAAAAGATTCGTTCGTTGTTGAATGTCATTGTTGTTGCTGTTTTCACCCTTATACCCTGTACACATAACGATCAGTAATAAAGTCTTTTAATCTATATAAACTGATCGTTACTTAAAACTTAAAATTTCATATATTTACCCAAGCGATTCTTTGCTTTATGCTGTAAAAAAGCAAAATGTCACGCAAACAGCTCAATTTGCTTGAGTGTGGCTGTATGTGTTTTAAACAAAAATACCAAAAACAAAGATCACTTTTTTTTAAGTAACAGCCTGAACATTTACAATATGGTTGGCAACGTTGAGTAACCTAATTAGCCTGCGAGCAGGACAGGTCACTACATGGCAGCGCTGCTCCAATCCAATTAGACAATGACCAGCAGCCTCTGCAGATGAATTGGACTGTTAAGTGCGAGCGTAGGTGTAACCAATTCTTTCAACATGTTGGCAACGCTGCGTAACCCAATTAGCGAATGAGTTGGAGTCTGCTGCGTGAATTGCGCTTAAACTTACTCATTTATTTTGTTATGCTGGCTCTAAAATTGAAAGGCAAGTTAACTCGTTTAACCATTGCTCCAGAATACCCCTTACCTTAGTCGTAGTAGTATGCGTTGCACGTACAATACAAATTGTGTATTCGACTTGCTTTACTTTATAAATGTATTACTGATTTGACCTTTTGCTACTGGGTATCCCTTACTCAGGACCCTCTAGCTTTTGGGCGTTACTTTTATTATTTATTTACCTACTTTTCTGTTTTTTTTTCGTGATTCTTGTTGTTTTTTCCACTTTTTTTGAGCTAGTGCTATAAATTACGCTAACGCCCTCGCCCTCGTCCTGCTCGTCCTGCTCTGCCCAAAGACTAGGCACATAAAATATTGCACATGAGTGGCTTTTAGGCAAAACGAGCAAATGAAATGAGGAAAAAATTTCTTCGAGTTGCTCTCGAAGTGACGGCAGCAACAAGTCGCAAAAGAAAGGAAAAAATATATATAAAAAAAGCTGTTTTGTAGCCGACTTTCAGGCGGCGCAACTGTGCGTGGCAAGCGGAAGTTGTTGCCGCCTTTTAAGCAGACAAACAGACATGACAAAGAGGGAGTGGGGGTAACAGGAGGATAAAGAGAGCAGGAGACAGAGGGACAGACAGTCAGATACCAAATGATTTAGTTGCTGCCTCAACGCGTTTATTAGATTACTTCGCAGGCAACAGAGAGGAGATGCTGCCAGCTGAAGGAGATGCTGTTTAAAGTCTGTCTACATAATTTTCTTTTTTATCTGTAGCCTGCTCATTTGCATACGTGTTCTGGCATGTGGCTGCCACACCCAAGCCGCACCACCCTCCAGTCTCCGCCCAGCACCCGTTCTTTGCTCACGTTGAGTTTATTAACAATTCAACAAAAGCCACAGAAACCAGCGCAATGTCCACTGCTCGACATATTGTTTTTTCCATTTTTCCCTCTTTATTTGTTGTAACCGTCGAATTCAATTTGTAAAATTACGTATGCGGTTGTGTGTGGGTATGTGTGTGTGTGTGTGTGTGGGAGTATCTGTGTATATGTAATTATGTTTATGATTATTTAATAACTTTTTTGCATTGTATTTAAATTCAGATTTTAACAACGGAAAGCAGACAGCAGAAAGACTGTGAAATGAAATCAATAATTAATTTCCGCAACAAGTTTTAACTCTCACAATTGATTGCAATTTGATAGCTGTCCGGAATCCTCTTTGGTCCTTGACAGCAACAGATTTCCAATACATACTTAATATAAAAAAATTAGCTTACATTTTAAATGTCAAAGTGTGAACGAGAGAATACAGAAACATAATCCAACCAGAACTGAACTGAAACGAACTGAAATGATATGTGGCCACTCTTGAGTTTAAAGAGCTCCTTGAACGATTCCTATAAATAAACGTAATACCCGTACTTCCGCAGCTCTTCAGCGGACAGTAAATTAACACCTCAAATAAAGAGAAAAAAAACTGAACTACAAAAATCGAGCTGAAATTCCGAATCTGAAAGCCCGTTGGGAAAGGTCAAGAAGGCCGCCGTGTTCGACTTGACATTGCAAGCATAAAAAAAGCAAACAACACACACCACACACACGCACACACACACACACAAAACCAATGCAAGGCAATGGCAAAGGCAAAGGCATAGAAGACACATGGACAGAGTTGGAACTGAAGATGAAGACCTGACCACGCAATAGAATCTCAAGTGGTGCTCGAAGTCCGAAAGCAACAATAACAAGCACAAAGACAGAGCCAAAGTCGGCAAAAAGTGTTTCTATACCCTGTATTAAACGATCTGAGTAAAAGGGTAGCATTACATACAAGAAAAGCAATAAAATTGAGTTCGATAATTATAGATATCAAACGAGGTGTATTGATATAGAGTAGTTGTTGCTCCACTTCTTACCCAAAGATTCCATAGAAAGATACAATCTGAATCTTAGAAACGAAAGTCTTAATAGGAGTACAGACAGGGTATATCTCAGTTGCGCTCTTTTGAGTGCTCCACACTTGCTTTTTTCTTGCTATTTGAAGATTTTTAATTAAGTTCAACCCAAGTGAACTCAACTGGAGCTGGAGCTGTTGCTGTTGCTGTTGCTGTTGCTGTTGCTGTTGCTGAAGCCGTAACTGTAGCTGTAGCTGGAGCTAGAGCTGCTGCTGAAACTGAATCTCTAAGTGAAGTACCTGAAACTTTTTGCTATAAATTCAGCGGTTCGCCAGAGCAAAGGCATCAAACAGCCCCAGCAACTTTTAATTGCCAGTCGCCGTTAACCCAAATCCGTAAAAAAATGGTTAGAGCAGCCTTCGAGGACAACCGGAATACACATACAGGATATATATTTAACCATCTATCTCTCGTTTTATTTTCAATCCGCAGAAAATCTTTTCGCTTAGCAGTGTACTTACCCTCTCCGCTGTGGCCAGTGCCGCTTTGGCTGCACCTCAGGGCTCGGATCGGCTACGCCGTGATGTGTCAGAGCTGGTGGATGCCTCTGGCATGGACTTAATGCCGCCAGCAACGGAGTATCTGCCTGCTGATGCCACCGAGGTGCCCAGCGCTGTGCGTGGCGAGGAGGGCTACGAGTATCGCACCGTGCGCCGCTTGAAGCTGCGTCATCGCAACCGTCGGGATGTATCCCATCTACATCCGGCTGCAGGTACACCAGCTCGTCAATACTTGCCGCCGCCAAGCAACTCTTATCTGCCACCGTTGCCAACTGCAGAGGCACCAGCTCCGGTTCCACCGATGGCCGATGACACTGAGGAGGTTGTCTCCGCAGTGGAGCCCAAGGTGGCACGCGAGTATCTGCCGCCAGGCGAGGAGCCAGTGGTCAGCACCGAGGCGCCCGTAGTAGAAACTGAAGCACCAGTTGTCGAGGACTTGCCGGAAGCTGATGTCCGCGTAGCGGATGTGCCAACAGCAGAGCTGCGAGAGGATGGCTACCACTACAAGCAACCGATGGAGATGCCCGCCGAGCTAAAGGAAGCCAACCGCGAGTATTTGCCGCCTCTGGGTGCCGATGTTGTCACCGATGGACCCGCCGATGGCGAGAGTGCTGTCCTCACCAAGGATGGATACCAATATCGTGCCATCCGCCGTTACAGATTTTAGATTTTTTTCTCGATTTCGAATTTCAATTTGATTTGGAAATTTTTTGTTTATGTTTTTCTTGAATAAAGTAAATCTTTTATTGCAATTAGAAGAAGTTTTTCATAACTAGAGGGAAAAATAAGACAGAGGAGGAGAGAGAGAGAGAGAGAAAAAGGATTCTCAAAGCATTTTTCCTGTAAAAGTTTATCCCATAGAGATTACAGACAAATTCCATTTCATTTTTTCATAAGTTATCTGATATTTTCATTTTAAGTTGCCATTTAACGAAATGGACTGGAGGGAATAAGTCGAATCAGAGCTGCGTTAGGAACCAATAAACTTAACGAAACTTGAACCTAACGAACCTAAACTTGTTTCTTTTTAGCTCGAACCGATTTAAGTTCGATTTTCCACTTTCCCATTTCTGCAATTGCATTTGGCCTGAAGGATCACTTAAGCCATGAAAATACACGAGTGCTTCCAGCGTTGCCACCATTTCAAGCACTTCTAAACAACAAATACCCATTTGAATTTAATTTTTCCTTTCATTATGAGTCACCATTTCAATTTTCACAAAATGTGCAAATAGCAAAAGTCAAACACAACGAAACGAAACAGAAACAGACTGAATGTACTTTCATTCAGAGCGCAATTAGCTTTGACCTGAGCCAAATGTGAGAGCATGGGGAATCATCATTTGGAAAGAAGAATAATTTTCATTAAAATGTTGCTGGTAATATCATATTCATAAGTACTTTTAATGACTTTTAATATTCAGTCAATTAAAATGTTGTCTTTTTTTGTCTATTTGCGGTTTCCTTTACAAAAATTAAACAAACTTTTGTATCATATTATGTAAAGTTTTACTGCTGGTTAACTTTTCCATTAACGACTTTTTTGCAACTACATAGTTGGGTGTAACGAGTGCGTGTGCGAGTGTGTGTGTGTGTGTGTTACCAACATAGTTTACGTTGCGTATACGCAATGTGGTACCTCAGCAACCGCTGCATTGCCTCAGTTGTGGGTTAGTTTTTATTTTAGTTTCTTGTCCCTGCTTAAGAGTTAACCTGTGGGATGGAGCATATGTGTGTGTGTGTGTGTGTGTGTGTGTGTGTGTGTGTGTGTGTGTGTGTGTGTGAGCATAGCTATTACCGGAAAATTAGTGTCCATAAAAAGATAGCAATTAGCACGATTTATGTATGATTTTGCCCACTTGCAGCTAAAGGTCCTTTACAGGCTTTCGATATGAAAAGCCATGGTAAGCATATTTAAGGACATTCGTGGCCCACGTCCTTTGCAAGGACTACAGCGGCACACGTTGCCATAGTTGCTCTTCAGGCTTAATGAATGCACTTGCGCGTTAATTCGCCTTAACAACGCCAACAGCACGGACAACGCGGACAACACGGACAACAAGGACATCGAGGACACAAAGTGAGCACTCAAGATAAATTACTTGGCTTATTGGTGTTGTTGCTGTTCGGATGTTGCCACTGTTGCACGTTGCAAAGAGAGTTAAATCTGAGTTAATAGCATTTCCACAATTTTCCACATTTTTCCACACTCTTCTCTTTCCGGCCAGTGTAGCTGTAGTGAGTACTTTATGCCGTTATTTTTGCGCCAATTTTAATAACGCAATCAATTGCATGAAATTCAATTACAATTTTTCCGCCTTTTTCCGGGAAGCGCCTCAAAATTTCCCTCCTTGCTTCGCAGCGGCGAATCAAAGCGAGAAACTCAATTATAGTCGACTGATTTTCAGTCGAAAATGCGTAGCACTCAATTAGTATGTAATAAAAGCCACAAAAAAACGTTAACATACATCCCAAGCATATACATCACACACACCATATATACACCATATACCCCACACACCACACCACACAACACACACACACACACACACACCACAGAGCAGACACACCCACACACAGCATGCATGCAGAGTTATTTAAGTCAAAATGAACGATAAACAATACACAAAAACGAAACAAAGACGATTTTGGGACATTTGACAAGGGCCACATCGTGGGTGGAAAGGATTCGGGGGGAGGAGAGGGGCAGGGCAGGGGCAGGGGCCGGGTGAGCCTGAGTGTCCCTGACAGCCCGCTTATTGCATATTAATTTGCGTGTGTCACAAAATGTCACGAGGACAACAACAGAAATCAAAGCAGCAACCAGCAACAAGCGACCAAGAACAAGGATCAACATTTAACAATCACAATTTCAGCACTAGCCGAAGGGACTGCTCCTTATGCGAGGAGTGGAGGAGAAGCCTCTCAAACTGGCGAATGTCTTTCAAAGTGATTGGAATATAACAATACTCGTAAACAACAAATTTCATAAAATCTCTGCTCGATTATCTTCTCCTTTCATTTATCCTGTTCCACATAACAGTTTCCTATTCATCTATTCCTCACTCCAATAATCTCTATCCCTACAGTTTAACCTCATCCAGGGCCGGATAACATTTTAAGTTGTGTCTTGAAAGAGTGTAGCACGTCTCTTATTCGCCCTCTACTTAAACTCTTTAATTTATCACTTGCCACTGGAGTCTTCCCATCTCTTTGGAAAGACTCATGTATCATACCTCTCCATAAAAAAGGTGGTAAGTCAGATATTTCTAATTACAGAGATATTGCAAAATTGTCTGCTATTCCAAAATTGTTTGAAAATATCATTTTCAACATCTCTGTAAATCTGTTATTTCCTCTTCTCAACATTGCTTTGTAAGGAGTCGGTCCACTACGACTATTCTGTTGGAATTTACATCTCTTATTCACTTACCTACGATGCGTTCCAACAGAAAATGCAAGCTGACGTCATTTACACTGATTTCAGTTCGACTCTGTACACCATGATCTTTTGCTTTTTAAACTACGTTGTATTGGGTTCCCTCCCTCCTTATTACCGTGGATTTATACTTACCTAAAAAGTAGAGCCCAAAAAGTTGTACTTAGATCAGCAATTTCCAGACCAGTCTATGTTACTTCTGGCGTACCTCAAGGCAGCCACCTTGGATCCTTATTTTTTATACTTTTCATCAACGACCTTCCGTCCACTGTATCACACTCGCGTATACTAATGTATGCTGACGATATCAAACTGATATTATCATATAAAGAGCCTTCTCAACTTGGTCTTAAAGCCATACCATGGTACATATACCATTGGTAATCTTCCTTTAGAACGTATATTTACTGTCAAAGACTCAGCTGTCCTTTTTGATTCTAAGCTAAATCTTAACTTACACATTACATCTATTGTTAATGTTGCCAAAGGCGTTCTAGGCTTTATTAAGCGTTGGTCGAAGGAATTCAACGATCCTTTCACCACGAAATTACTTTTCGTTTCACTAGTTCACTGCTCATGTGTATGCTCCCCTCAATATAATAACTATGAGGCCCGCATAGAGTCAGTACAGAAGCAATTCCTTCTCTTTGCGCTTCGTGGTCTTAATTGGGATCCCAATCTTCGGTTGCCTTCCTATTCTAGCAGACTTCTTCTACTAAATCTTCCCTCTTTAACTAAATGTAGAACAAATTTAGCTGTTTTATTTATTCATAAATAAATAAACGGCAACATTGGCTGTTCTACTCTTTTCAGTCGCTTAAATTTTTCCATTCCTTTTAAACCTACTGGAAACTATCTTCCTCTATATCTTCCGGTATGCGTCACTGATTATGCCTTGCATAATCCTTTTTGCATTCTATGTTTTCTTTACAACTCACACTTTCATGCTTTCTCTTCAGAACATTCTCTTCGTTGTATTAAACTATCGCTTTTCAACCACCTTCGGTGAATCCTTTACTAATACTAATACTCATTGTTCTGATTAGGTTTTTCTGGGTCTTTCCCAATCCTCGCAACAATGTTGGGACAATTTAAATTTAAATTTATATTCAAATTTAAAATCATTTTTTATTTTCCCCAGACTTGTTTTTTTTCTTATTTATTTACTTTTTACTTATTTTTACTTTTAAAATTAATGATTTTTAATTTTAATTTTAATATAATGATTGATTCTAATGTCGACTGTTCTTAGTCGTCATTCCGAATAAATATAAATAAATAAAATCTACTTTATGTTATATATGACGTGACTATAAATTAAATATATTGATTAAAGGCTTTAGTTCTATGATCGATTGATATATAAGACTTTAAATCATATTACTTAAAATATGTTAAGACCCTTTTTAATATATATTATTTATCTATTTATTGAGCTCCAAGATTATCTTCTTAGCTCAATAAGAATTTATCCACCAATAAATATTTTTAATCCATCTGTTATCATCCTCAATTATAGGGCAACTCACACAATCATTTTCATTAGTTACTTGATAATTCTAAGAGCGAGGAGCAGCTGTATAAGTTAAGATTCGATTATTAATGATACTGCTCCAATCTCTAGATAATCCGCTACTTACCACTGGCCAAAGCCAAGAGACCGAGCAGAAAGATGGAGACAACTGAGAAGATTTTCATCGTGTTAATGTTGAATGTTCTACTGAGGATTGTGTTGAACTGATGCTGGTTTCAACTACGCTACGATCTTATATGGGCCTCGGCATATTACAACTGGGAATTTCAGTCGCCGTCAACAAGCTGCGATTATCATTGAGCTAAGGCAATAGCTGGGAATAGTGCTGCCCTCTCTCTCTCTCTGTCTCTCTTTCTATTTGTGGCCTAGTGCTTCTGCAGAAACCTGATAAGCGACATAGGAAAATCCCATGAAGTAGCTGCCTGATCCCTAGTTCTGCTTAAAAATGCTCTGATTCTACCCAAAGCATTGTTTTAATTACAAAAAAATAAGTTTTCTATTTAAAATGAGCATTTATAACTTGATTTATGCCTATCACACTATCAACTAGGTCAACTATATAGTGTATATAAGTATATACAAGTATATATATATATATATATATATATATACATATATATAGACTAAGCCCAGATTGAAATCCTTGCGAAAGGAGTTTGTTTTTTGTTTTTCGGAATGTGACTCCTTTTGAGTGGCTTTCTTTGACAGCTCAGCTCTGACAATGTTATTAAACTTTTGCATATTTATGAATTTAATTTCTGCATTACAGCCTATCATATAATCACATACACGCACACACACACACTGGCGCACACACACCCACGTCCATACACATGCAGATTTTTAAATAAGCAAAAATCACTGCAGGCCATGCGGGTCTTCTGTGAGTGTGTGTGTCGTGTGTGGGTGGGTGTGTGTGGGAGCTCGTTATAAGCTCACATTTCAATACCCTTACAACGTGTACTATGCGCTAGCAGACAAGGTTCGACACTCAACGGAAAAGTACAGTGAAAACTCTGAAAAGAAACGACTCAGCTTCGACAAGTTTTTGAGGAGTGTCTGGAAACAAATCAACATAAAGTACAGTAAAACTTTCTATAGCGGACACATCTATTGGGTGGTCAATCCTCTTGAATGGTAAAATATTGTATGAGCTGACGTTGAGGTGTGCGCTAGGGTAGGTTTCACTGTATGTATACATAGGTACGCATACTGCAAAGCAAATTTAACTGATATTTTTCGGATGAACATTCAATGAATCAATCAATTTTAGCTGAAAAGCTTTATATATTTATATATATATATATATATAAGACTTGATATATATCAATCAGATCGTTGTACTATATGCTTATTATACATTTTATATCTGTATGTAATAGATATATATAATCAATGTTTTTTCTTTAAACTTGCGCTCGACTTTCCTTTTCTCTCTACTTTTTCGCTTTGGATAATTTTGCTTTATGTCTGGAAAGGGTATCTAAAGTTCGGTCTATGCATCTTAGCTGATTTCATTTTATGTCCTGGCTTGATTTGACGTCTCTTTAGAGCTCTTTAAGCCATATATACTCGTACTATATATGCGTATTTTTTTACAAGATTTGTGCTTTAAAAGTGCGTTTACGAGACACTTTTACGCGTTGCCTTTGATGATATTGTCCTTTAATCAGTGTCAGCCAGAGGAGTACGAGTTTCATTTACGTGCCCCATTTTGTGGCATGTTTCAACATTGACAGCATCAGCAGCAGCAGCAGCAGCACCAGCTACTAATTGTGCGCTTAAAATAACAGTTAAGAGCAGTTTTTCCTCCACTCCCCGAGACGACCGTGTTTGCTTTCCATTTCGGTTTCGGTTTTGGCCAAACACCAAAACGAAAAATCCAAAGATGATTTTTTTTCAGATAGAAGCTAAAGATTGCTGGCTTTAAGTTCTGGCTAGTTGGTTGTTGCTTCATTTAAAGAGCATCTTAGGAGCTGACTAACAACTATGTCGTACATGTGGCATGTGTTTTTCTATGCTTGTAGAATGTCAACAAACATTTTAACTTAATTAAAATGAGAGACAAGAGCTGAAAAATAGCAGCAAAAAGTGTTTTGTTGCCATAACTGGGACACAAATTGGCCACAACTGTTCTCCGCGTTTGTCCCTCCCCCCCTGTTGCTGCTGCTGCTACTGGTGCTGCTGTTGTGGCATGTAGCATGTATGTTAGCGTGTGGCATGTTGCTATTGTTGTACAAGTACATAGCCTAAATCCACCTCAAATTACACAATTTTGTGGCCAAGCTATTAATTTTATAACGTGCAGTTTCAAACTTCAGCCTTGCCTCACAGATTCTGTCGAAAATGAAAAATTGTGGTTGTTTGTGCGTGTGTGTGTGTGTGTGTATGTAGGTGTGTGTGTAGGTGTGTGCGTGTTGTGTGCAATTCCAACCAAATCTTGTGACATCCGGTACACCTACAACTGTGTCAAGTCTTCTATGAGAGAATCTCTGGTAATTTTGTTAGCTCTGCTGCTACCTCAGTTTTCGATTTGGCCAGCAATTAGTAACTGGATTTTTATGGAGGCAGTGCCTCCTAAAGCGTTTTCCATGTAATCGTAGACATTGTGCATTGCACAATTTTCAACTGAGCATTTTCAGGTCCTGAGCTGGTCTTACCCTTCCGTAACCCAACCCGTACTCGCAACTCGTAACTCGTAGCCGGAAGCAGTTGGCAGCCAAACAAACGCAATACAAGGCAGAAGTGAACAGACGCACAACTGGCCTGGTCTCAGAGTGAAAGCCTAATAATTAACCAATTACCAGGAGGAACTTCAAAGCCAAGGATGGCTCTGGTTGCCAGAACAGTACAAACGACTCAGCTTACCTCAGGTTACCTGTTGGCAGCTGTGCAGCCTTTACTTTTGCCTTTGCCCTTTTTCGGTAACGGCACACCTTCAAGGCCCGCCCTTCGGGTGGGCAATGGGGGCGCTGGGAGAAGCTGTGTAACCTTCATTTGCAGACCAGAAATTGCTTATTCATAGCTGACTGCAGACCAAATGAGCGACCATTAACTTAATCCATGAGAAAAACTATCCCCAAATCGTTTGGGTGCCTGTTGACGAGTCCAAAATTTGAGCTCTGTTCCAGCTCAGTTTCGAGCTCCGTTCCAAGATCCGTGCGAGCTCTGCAGGAGACAGGAGACAGGAGAGCATTTGGCCTATTTCAACTGTTTGCACACTGGGGAATTAAAAAGTTTGTGCAAATTTCGCGCAACTTACAGAATCTGAATATGACTGAAGCCCCTGTTTCCACACGCATGGACTGGTCAGAGGTGGTGGGTCCTGGTCTCGTCTGTCCTGGTCCTTGCCTCTTGTTGGGCATAACAAAGCTGATTTATGCACTTGTTCCAACTCTTGGGTGTATTAGGCTAATGAAAATGCTGCAAAAATGACCGAAATATGGGACCAAAGATAACAACTTTGCTTGGGGGCCATATAAACACGTACACAGCTACCGCAACCACCCGCCCTTAACCTCCAGGTCACGTCATACATGCCTCCAACCAGACGGTCGGCGCACGTCTAAGTAACTATAAAGCACTTTGGGTCTCTCAGCAGCGCACAGACAACTTTAGACACGACAGCCAGCATATGTGGGTGGAGCAAGTAGGGAATATCCAGAATATAAACGGAATTTACTCGTACTCAGGTGGACTATGGGCGTTAACCTTTGTTAGCATCGTGACCGAGAGTGGAGTGCGTCCGATGGTTGCCCTGACAACGCCTGTGCCTGCGCCAGCAGCATCACTAGCAACTAAGAAGTCAAATAATAAACGCATATTGCGTAAAATTCGATGTAGTCGTTGCTTTTGCCGTTGCCGCTGTCGTTGTCAATGTCAAAGGCGGCCATAGTCAGGTGCCTGTATACGGCACTTATGAGTGGCACTTAGCCAGGCCTAATACGCATCATTAGAGCATTTAACAGGTAGCACGTGATGGCTCAAAATGTTCAGCTAAAGCAAATGGAACTCACAATTCACCAAACCCAAAAAGGATTTTTAAGCCAGTTTTAAAGTCATGTGAGCATCTCATCTCTCACAGGCCAGAACAACACGTACTCCTAGTTTTAAGTCCTAAAAACATAAGTTAAAATTAAATAAAAATTAATAATAGATTAAAGTACTTACAGATTAACACTTGTTGTGTGAGTTCTTGAAATGAAACTGCTGATTGTCACATCATTAGTTTCCTTTAATCCGTGTGCATGTAATAGATTGATGGGAATGTCCAAATTACTGGTACACAGTGCTTTTATAGGAAAAGCCACTTGCTTTACTTACGGATCTATCTTAAGGATCGATGTTTATCGAACGGCAATATATTTATTTATTTATACGTGGCATCGCCCATGATGCCTTCTCATAATGTCCTACAGTCATTCATCTGGTCGTCGTCAGCTGTGTGTCCGTTTGACGAAACTAAAAAATACATTACAAATTAAAAGACTTGATGCGTGCAGAGTTGAAGTTAATTAAATGTCTTACCTGGTAATAAGAAGCGATGCACTTGAGTCGAGCACTTAGGGATAGTAATGCTTTTAAGGCTTGGCACTGTCCTGCATAACATCATAGCCTACTCAGATTATTCTGAGTGTTCACCGGAATGCTGATGTCCATATCTGTGCGTTAAATCAAAGTTAATAAGGTACATACATACAGGTCATGATTAAATAAGTCGATGCTCTTCATGGCCAAAAATGTTGCCTTTCTTTAGCCAAGATGTATGCTTACTTCTTACACTTGTACGGCGTACACTGTGGCCTTTTCAGACTTGGATTGAAACGCTGATTAACTCGTTTCTTTAATTAGTCGATAATACAAACAACAATTATTAACGAAGTCGCAAAGCTGGTTAATAATAGTTGTACAGTTAATGTTTAAGACAGAAAGTGCAACGTCTGTCTTGGAGCTTTGAAGGCATATGCACCAATTTGCCGCCATCTTTTTGGTGAAAATCGTAAGCTGCCAAGACACATGTTGGAGCACAGCTTAGCTTGGACGGTGCCGGGCACTTACGTCTACATTATAGTATATATCCATTTTAGTTCCATTGTATTTAAATTATATTTATTAACAATAAACTTTTTAAAAGGACATGTCAAAATTAGCGGCATTGCCACATGAGACACAGTGTTACCATAGTAGCCAAATTTTGCCATTCAGAACGATTTTTACCAATCAACCGGCCGATAGCAACTTATCGATAGTTTTTCTTATTAGCGGAAAAACATAATTTCAAATTCAAATTCAAATTCAAATTTCGTGCCACTTAATATGATAAAAAATATCCATTTGCAACAAAAATCAGAAATCATCAACGCTTTATCGCCAGCGACAACTAAATTTTCTTATATTCGTTTAATTACATAGTTTATAAAGCTATTTAATTGTTACATTGGTAATTAGTTGTCATAAGCAGAGTTTAAAATTTAAGTAAAGAGAAAAAGATTTTCGTGTGTGTGTGTTTGTTTGTTACCAAATTGGTGTGTGGTATGTGATCGCTTGAAGAATTTTAACAAGGTACCAGATTAGGTACTATATAATAAGTATGTATTATTATTAAAAACGTTTGGAAAAAATTGTTTTGTATTCGTTTTAAAAGTAGAAAATTTACATTTATCCAAAAATACTTTAATGCTTCCAGCACCTGCATCTTAAGCGGCCACAAGAGAAGTACTTATGGTGTTCCTTCACTATTTTTGGTACGAATTCTATACATTAAAAATTAGAAACTAAGCTATGCAGCTCCTATAACATCTTCTAGTGCATTAAGTAGACAATGGCAGCGATCAATGTGGTGGCCAGCATCGAGACCTGAGCAACAGCCGCTCCAGAGCGGCAATAGTACTCATCACAATTAGCCTCAGAGATGGCTTTGTACTTCTCCAGCACATCCGACCAGTTGCATAAACCCACGCTGCACCAGCTCAACTCCACGGCTTGTTGATTAACGAAGAAAGCTACCTTCTCCTTATCCAGTTTAGCGGGACAATTGTATTTGACGGCCACAAAATTGCCAGCAAATGGACCAAATAAACTTGTCTTCCAGCGACGGCTTGCCATTATATTATAGTTATCTGCAATCAGTTGGATATCATCCTTGTTGATGCCAAGCGCTGTGAGTAACGTGTGCAGTCCCGTTGAGTGGGCAAAATAGGCTACCACCTGAGGCGATGCTGGACTGCTTAGACGTTGCAACATATCCTGTACAACGCGACAGTTTACACGTTTATTCATCTCAAAGCCATAGCCCGACTCGTAGTAATACTTCAGATCCTCGGCATACTCCATGACAGTCACATGCTCCGGCAGAAAGGCGCCGCACCAAACACTTGTGCGATCCACCTGCCAGGCCTGCTCATAGCGGCACATATCAAACATTAGCTTAATATCATCATTAGCCAATACCTTGAAGCTGCGGAGAGAAGCGCGTGAGACTTGCAAGGATCAGAAAAATATAAGATTTGGCTAGTTACCCAAGGCGACGGGTTATGTCTTCCATGGTTCGGTTCCAAATGGCACTATTGCGATACTTGTGGTATTCAGAGCCTTCGCCCTTGTAATTCTTGCCCTTGAAGTCCGAACAATAATCAAAGGGACGCAACAGCAGATCATTCTCGGGAACATCGACCGCAATGGCCGCACGACTGTCACCAAAGAGACCCTCAGCGAATCCTTTAAAGCTCTCCATGGTGCGCTGCTTATCCGTGTGACGGAACTAAACAAATGGACAAGAAATATGATGAAATTGAGGGAAATGCTGCAATCTAAGGAATCCCTTACCATGTAGTAGGAATCGTTGAACTTGTTGGACAGCACTGTGGGATAGTACTTCTGATAAAGCTTGGCACTGCCGCGCATATCCTCATAGCCCTGGATGGTGAGATGCTGCTCAATATTCACCGTAATGCTGGCATTCCACCTCCACATCTTTATGCCAATCAAATCCCCCTGGCATAGTGCATCCTTGTCCGGTTTGTTCTCGCGATAGTTCTTTGCAATTAAATCTCGCAGCTGCCGGAAAGGAAAGGGTATTAAATGAACCTGAACAGAAATGTAACAGCCAGCTTACCTCTTCGAGACGCGGTGCCTCCTCAATGGTCTTCGTAGTGGGCAATCGGGTGCCGTGTCTGTGGAAGATCCACATCTTCGTGGGCTCACAGTCGTTCACCTGGTATTGCTTCTCAATGTTGGTGCCCTTGACGATCTGATAGGCGGACTTGGTGCTAAATTGACGCGTCTGGACACGCTCCGAGTCCCTGCCAAAGCAGTAGTCGTCCTGGTCACCGGCCTCAACCCAACCCTGTAGCGCCAGCAGCGCCGTCACCAACAGCAGACGCATGACTGCAGATTGGAAATTGGAAATTGAAAATGGTAAATTCAAAATGGAAAATAGAAAATGGAAATGAAAAATGGAAACCGCATGAAATTTAAGTGGCCCAGCCTTTTGTCGATATCCTTGAACTGTCGTCCCGTATTCTACACGCCGCATAACAGCCGCACCAAGTGTGTCATATGTGGCTCGTGTCCCAACGGTCGGACAGGCAGACAGGAGACAGTGGCACGGTGGAACAATGGAGGATGGAGGGGAAGAGGGGAGGAGGGCGAAAGGGCGTCCGAAAAGGTGTGGCATTTAAATTGCTCTGCTGGCGTCTGCCAAGGAGTTGAGTCAAGACAATAAAGGAAGGGCTCGATCCGGTTTTGTCCTGTGCGAAATTCTAACGAAATTTTTATTCAAAGAAAATGCCAACACTCACGCATACACACAGCTACACACACACACACACACACACACACACACACACACACACACACACACACCTGCCTGGAAATTAGGCTAATGATTTTGCGGTCTGACAAATTACTGCAGTTTTTTTCCCTTAGCTTTTCACCTGTCCTTAGTCATCATAAAGGCAACCAGCCCTGTCCCAGATCCTGGGCCAAAGATGGTGCCGTAGATAATCAAAAGATTGGAACAACAAGTTGGGCTCGCCATAATAAAACCCATGTAATGGTTCAATTTGTAGCCCCAGTGTTTACATGACCCGAATGATACATTCGTGTAAAGACTGAGACTGAGACCCGCATCCAAATTGATTTATCATCATCATCAACAACAATGAAGCACCCCTACGACGCACATGCTCCATGCTGATGATATTGATGATGATACAATGGTACAATGATACAATGCCTGACTTAATTGACATCTTTCTATACGTACGTATAACCCAAATAATTAGTTCAATGCAGCAGGCTAGGAATTCAAGTGTCTCATAATTTGCTTAACCCTAAATTAAATAAGATATTTGAAAATATATATATAAAAAATGAGTATCAAGAAATTAATTTCTTCGCTAAAGCCCACCAAGTGGCACAAGGAGATGGCCAAGGCCTAGTAAGTATACCAGATCCCGATCCAGATTCACATCATAATTGCTTCTTGTAGTATGCCTACAGCTGGTTACTTCAGTTTGGCCGGTTTTCTAGCTCTCACATTCTATACTGACTGGCGGGCTATCACCGACTATATACCACTCTATAATATGAAATACCCGAAGCCGGAGAAAAAGTGAAGCCTACCAGCTGTGGCATTCACCCTGTAAGTATAACCCCATATGGTATATATCACTGTGTATACATATATAATTATCGAAAATTTAAAAACTATTTCCTGTCCTTCCCATAGACACTCCAAGCTGTGGCCATGTTTCCCATTTCTTGTGTTCTTCTCTGAGTTTCCATTTGATGGTAATATATACTTCTGGCTTCCAGTGAAGGTCCCAATCCCATTCCCAAGCAGTAAACAGTTGAATTTTTAAAATATCCCATCTGATTCTATGATTTTATTTCTGATTACAAATACGATTTTGATTTTCTTCTTGGACAAATGCATTTTTTTCCTTCTTTTCCTTTTTTTTTTTTGGGTTGCGTTGCAAAGTAAATAAATTGCTGCCAATCAAAATACACAGAGAGAAAAGCTAAAATCTAAAGAACAACAAATAAAAGACATATCAAAGTTTGTACATGTGAACTGCAAGTAAAAATAGAACAAAAGAGTCTAGTTTCCCTTTGTGCTAGTCGAATATTCAATACCCTAAAATATGTATATCGAAAGCAAGTGAATGATATTATAAGAATATGCAAAGTAAAGGAATGTTTCATTGTAGATCCTAAAGTATTCAAGTGGGAATAAGTTTAAAAGGAAGTTAAGAATCACCTCGACTAGCAGATACCTTAACTTTAGTTCTGAAACATACAATTATACTGATACTGATGTATCTCCAGCAGCCAAAGTCTCAAAGCTAGTTGCGTTTTTCTATCTATATTCACACGTTTTCATAGAATCCATAGAGTCCCAATGGGAAATTATATCTATGGGCAGCTGTATGATATAGAGAACCGATTTCCACTGAAATCTGTAGCAATATGTAATGCATAAGTTCCCATGAGTATATAGTAGGCAGTGATAGTAGCTATGGACTGATATACTCTGAATATATTCATTTTTTGTCTAACAAAAACAAGTTACAAATCGGCGTAGAAATTGCATTAGTTAGTCCGACTGAACGGAAGTATATAATTTGATGATATATGTATATATATATACACTCTTTGGTAGGGTATTTAAAAATAGAATGATTCGAGTTTGTGGCAACATCTGCTGCTGGTAGCAAATCGCCTCCTGTCAGCTTGTTATTGTTTACAACTTTGCATCATCCTCTATGCTCTATGGTCTATGCAATTGTGCAACTTGTTGCCGCCAAGTGACGTCAACATGCCCCGTGGCAAGGGCAGAGGCACCAGACGGATCGTGGGATGGGGGGGGGGGCTGCCCTAGTGGAGTTAGTGGCGGGGTGGTAAGTGCTACTGCCAGCTGCAATTAGCTTAAGCAATTTTCAATTTTCAATTTTCAATTACGATAACATCGACAATCAACAGGCAGCTGCTGGTTAACCCAGCCACATTCCCATATCAATTCCAGTATCCAAGCCCACACCCCTTTCAATATTTCCATTTTCCATTCGGAATTTGTTCTGTCCAAGGCCAGTGGCAGGCTACTGCATCTTGCCATCTCCGATATCCACGCATATCCAACAAGTTTCAAGAGCGTCACAAATCGCATCCATTAGTTTTGCACATTGAGCGGTTGAATCGTAGGGGGTTGGGGGCTGGGGGTTGGGGGTTGCGGGTTGGGGAGGTTGACTTTGTAATTGCCAATGTAAATTCTCACGGCTGCGACACGCCCCTCTCTCTCTGTCTCTGTCTCATAAGTCATGCAATTGAATGCGTCGCCTTTGTTTTCTCAATGCGAAATTAAAATTCCAAATTGACTGCCGTCTCGAGCGCATTGCTTAGCTCACTTTAGGAACTTGTGCACGGAACCCACCCACCCACCAGCCAGCCCCTTGCCACGCCTCAATCCACCCACAGTGGCCACTTTTTGTAGATCTTGTCACATCTATAAATCGCCATTATGTGCATTAAAATAGAAATTGCGCCTACTCTTTTTTTATGTTTCAATTTGAATTTCATCTGTTCTTTTTTATTCTTGATTTACGATTTTATTTATGTTTTCATTTAATGCGAACGTGACATTTGCTAATTTTCGCTAACTTTTCACTGATTTTTCGTTGATTTTCCGCTGAAAACTGTTTTAGTTTCAGTGCTTTATTTTGTTGTTGTTTCTTTTCCGCTACAGTTAGTTACCCGTGCCCTCGTGCCGCTTTTCCGTGCGTGTTTTTTCAACCAGAACAATAAATCAAATACAGATTTTTCAGCTGCCACACAATTCGCATACTTTACGGGTCTCCCATGAGGGAGGGGAGTCCGGGAAGGGGAGCAGTGCTACGGCAATAGCTACTCTTTAGCTGACCAGTGTCCAAAGATAGAAAAAATGTACATAATATCCACATTATATTTTAATTGATTTGTTATGGATAGGGCACAGATTGCCACTGCTCCCAAAAACTGAATAGGGGTCATTGAACTGTGTTACATAATTCCAGTGAGAGAAAGAGATAGAATAGATCGAGAGAAGTATCGTTGGATGCTTTAGATCAGAAAAGGTTGCTGGCAGGCGTTTTTAACCGCCAAATGGCAAGCGCAAAGTTTGCAGGCGTTTCTGCCGCGTTTCAAGTGCGTCTTTACACGTCAATGTCTGCGTTACATGCGTTTATTTCTTGCGTTTTTAAACGCCCATTGTCAAAGGAAATACCACCTAGCGATTAAGTCGCCTACATTAAGACGCGGTTTTGACCGCTAAGTGCGAAAGAGAGATCTAATAGAGAGTCTAATAGGCGATGTCATGGCGTGTTTCAAGCGCGATTGGTGGCGTTTCTGGCGCGTTTCAAGCGCGTCTTTAAAGTTTTGGTGCCTAGGGGAATCATAAAGACGCTGGCGTCTGTGTTACATGCTTTTATTTCCTGTGTTTTAAAACGCCCATAGCCAAAGAACATACCACCTGCCAGCGATTTAAGCGCGTTTCTAACCGCTAAGTGCGAAAGAGAGACCTTCTAATAGGCGATTTCATGGCGTATTTCAAGCGCGTCTTCAAGCGCGGCAAACGCTATTCGTGGCGTTTCAGGCTCGTTTCAAGTGCGTCTTTAAATGCTTAGTGCTAAGGTAAATCATTAAGACTCAGCGTCTGTTTCTGCATTACATGAGTTTATTTCCTGCGTTCTGAAACGCCCAGTGCAAAAGAACATACTCACAGCTAGCGATTTAAGCGCGTTTTGAACCGCCAAGTGCGAAAGAGACAGCGTCTAATAAGCGATTTCATGGCGTGTTTCAAGCACGTCGAGTGCAATTGTTGTCGTTACAGGTGCGTTTTAAGAGGCAAATATTTTGCGGATGTTGAAGTTGCAAGTCAAGTGGCTGAGGCACGTCATTAAATGCTAAATGCCAAAAGGAATGATAAGCGTTCGTTAAACGGCAACTGACAGGCGTTGTCTAATCGCGTTTTTAAACGCCAAGTGGCAAATGATCGTTGCTCAATTTGCAGGCGACTGTCGAAAACAACGGAAAGTATCCGAAAAAATAAAAATAGCAGGCCTCAGAGATACTCGTACAGCTACGAATGTTGTGTCGTGATATTGAAAATTACTTTGCACTTGGCTGCAATGCATATTAATTAGCGGAAATATGCGAAAAGCAGCGGCGTAGGCTGATAAGATCCCAAAGGGGGCAAAGAGGCATATTACAGAGATTTCAAAGCGTGCAATTAGCATAATGATGCGCTCTCAGAAGAGTTATTATTTCTCAAATGCCAAACTCGTCAACGGAAAGTGAATAGAAATAATCAAACTATATGTATATAGACAATCCGTATATGTATATGTGTACCCCCTAGATGAGTGCCTCCACTTGGTATGCCTCGAGAGCTTCAGACATGAGGCCGGAACAATCAGCATTTGGGCAGCAGGCGATACCCAAAAACGTAGTCTAGACGAAGCTGAGCAATTTTAATGTGTGTGTGTCTGTCTCTCTAGTTAATATGCACAACAACACACACACACACACACGTGTGTAACCCTTTGGGAATTGATCACTCGGTGGTACTTAAAAGAACGCGGAGAACTTGAAGAACTTTGCCTTTGCGCATTTTAAATTAAAGAGAAGCAATCGCATAAACGTCAGACATTTCCCAAATGATCAGTTTGATCTTCTGGGTCTGGGCATTAGCCACATAATTTATCACTTGTAATGCTCCATGAATATATAGTATATACATAAATATATATATATATATATATTGATAGGGCCCCCAACAAGAACTAACGACGACGACGAGCGGATGACCTTCTCGGTTTCCTTCTCCCCCTTTCCCCTGTTTGCTAGTTTGCGTATAAATTATGTGAATCGCGTTTGACCTTAAAGGGGTACGCGTAGTACCCAGAGAAAGATAGAGAAAAAGTAGAGAGAGTATGCTAACTGATGGGTGGGGGGAGGGGCTAGGAGGAGGAGGGGTAGAGGAGACATAACACACATTTCCTCACACATTTTTTGAGTGGTGTTTTGGAATTTTGTAAGAGTTCTTTTAGACACAATGGAATTTCTTCGTATTATGACTAGAACTTGAAATACTTTTTGGCAAACAACACACACACACACACGCACACACGCACAACAACATGAGATCGTGTGGAAACTTAAAATAAAATCTTTTTACTAGGGTTCTTTGCTATTCAGATATATATATGCTGATCCATTCTGGGCTGGGGCTGGGGCTGGGGCTGGGGCTGGGGCTGGGTTGCTGCTGGTCTTTGGATCTGTAGAATATTTGGATACTTTCTGAATATTATATTAAGTAATTCACATTAAAAACGGAAAGCGCTGAGGGAAATATTTTCTGAACATCAAACACTATTTTCGGCAATCTGAAAAAGAGGGTTGCGCGGGGGGGGAGGAGGTGTGGGAACGGGTTGGGAATCTGAGTTTTTGGTTAAGGTTAAGTGCAGGAACTGCCACTGGCGACTATTGCCAAAAATCATTTTGGCAACGGGGCCAAAAACCAAAAACCAAAACCAAAATGAAAATAATAACAACAACAAAAACAACAAACAAATTTTTGACAAATTTTGCAATTTATTTGAAAAGGCTGCGGATGTGGAATATTAAATATATTTGATAAAAATAAAGAGAGACAAATGCGAGAAAAATGGATCTCGTCCACAAATCTTTCAACACGAAAAGATTTCAGAGGAAGAATCGTATCCTAACATTCCAAACCCGTGTACCCAAAAGTCGTATATAATCCAACTTAATTCTTGGACAATCTCTCAAATTAATTGGATGTTTGTTTAAAAGGCTTTAGAGAACATTTTCCGATTCTAATACTTTAAACGATATATGTATATACTTGGGGTATCTCAGAGTTTGCTTTGACAGGTAAAAGACTTATAGGACAGGATATAAAACCGGCTGTGGAAAATTGAATATTTAATAACATAAGAAATGCGGGAGAAATGTGAAAAGTGTGGAACTAGTTTACACATCGTTCAAGATTAGAAAGAGACAGAGTGAGAGAGAGAGAGAAAGGTGCGATCCTGCTCCAAGCCTTTCTATCTCTAAGTCGTCTATAATCCAACCTAATTCCTTGACAATCTGTAATAGAAATTGGATGCATGTTTAATAGGCTTTAGGGAACCCACATACAAAGTTTGCTGACTCTAATACTTATAGTCTCTGAGTTCGCTTGGGTAGTCAATAGACTCATAAACAGAGGGTATACAACCGAAGAGGGCTTCCAAAAAATAACAGAAAACAAAACAAACTCAAAACCTGTTTTCTAGCTCCTACACAATTTGTTGCAGTTGCAGTTGGCCCAAAAGCGGGTCGAGATCAGGTAGTAGTAGCTGACATAGTACGAAGCGTCAACACACCCAATACACACACACACACACACACACACACACACGTTTATGGGGTGTGCGTGTGTGAGTTACAGATGTGTGACATTCTTGAAGCTATTTTGTTGACTTTGGTTTACCATGCGCGGCATATTATTTAATGAGCCTACAAAATGAGCGTGTTTAATTAGTTAAGCTCTCTATCTAAATCTTTGGGGGCTTGAGGCTTAAACAGACAGAGAGAGAAACAGAGAGTGAGAGAGAGAGATAGAGAGGGAGTCGCGTGTCACAGTTGTCCCAGAGGCATGTCATAAATCTCGGAACAGCTGAAACAAGTGTGAGCTGGGGACTTTGCTTACGGCCAAGTTAAGTGTATTCCGGGCTTACCATTGTTACACCGATTTGCAGTATTCTTCTTCTTATTAAAGTTAAACCCAGTAGAAAAGCCTTTTAATTGCTTTATATTATATCATACTCGTATAGCATTATGGTATTTTGGGTTTTCCCCATTTCAAGATTGTAATTTCTTCTACTTTCTTTTTTTTGGCTAATTCATTTGAGTGGCAGTTAATTATTTAGATAGTGACTCTAGTTAGGATGGAGGAGAGAGAGGAGGAGGCGTTTAAAAAAGCGTGCAAAACGCACTGGTACATTTACCTGATTAGATTATATGGGCACATATGCTATAGGGAGTATGGGGGGCATACTATATATATAGTCCGATTATAGAGAGTTAGTCAGAGGCTGGACTGACTGGCTTTACCAGCTGGCAGTTGTTCAAATTGTTGTTGTTACGTCAACAGCAGCAGCAATTTGGCCTAAACCAATTTTCTGCCTTCAGCTCAGCTCAATTTAAGCTAAGCTCAGTTCCACAGTTCCTAAGACGCAGATCAGTGAACCCAGAGACGAGCGACGACGCGCTTAGACGTTACTTTGTTTACTTCAAAACTGGTAAAAGTTCTCGATTCGAGAGTGACAGACTATCAGATACCCTGCAGCCACTTCTCTACCCTATTCAAAGGTATATTGTTATCTGGAAATCTTTGTAAGGTGTTAAATTTCAAGATTGGATTAAAAATTGTGACCACTATTTGGGAAACTTCAGGAATTTGGAATATAAAACTTGATCCTCTCACGATATAGAGAAACCTGATGCCTTTAGGTCTTATAGTCTCTAAGAGAGACTTCTATATGTTTTAAGTGGAAGCTGCTTTCTTTTGGTGTATAACAACTTAGAGTCAACACTTATTTTACCCATTTTGACTGGAGTAAGGGTATAACAAAAACTTTCCAGTGGATTCCAAGCAAAACAAAAAAAGTCACACGCTGCGTGACCAGGTGAAACAACAACAAGCTGAAGAAAACAAAAACGACGACAAGACAACAAAATGTTCCCAAACTGATTAATGTGGCCCCATCAAATTTCAGCGATTTTCATTCATATGCAAAAAACAACAGAACACAGTGAAAAACAAGTTGAATCCAATGAAAAGTTGAGACCTGGCGAATATGGGTGAGAAATTTGTTGAGCTCATCACAAAACAAAAAAGCTGTTTGGGACGATTCAATTCGAAGGGTGTATTATAATGTAATTTGATTTCTAGTTTTCAATATTCTTGCATAATAATAATTAGATGATTACTAAAGAAAACTCAACAACAAACAGGTTTTTCTCTCAACACCCGTATTTGGCATGACGGCAAAATTTATAAATAAACAAAAAGTTTGTTGTCGTTTTTTTTTCTTTTTTTTGCCTCTCTTTCTTTTGATTAAGTGCAATTACAAATACAATTAAAAATTACAATTACAATTACAATTACAGATCGACAGATGTAGATAGACGTGTTAATTTCTACAGATACATATATGCATAAATATCTATTCAATTTAGTTGATGGCTGGAACACTTTGGAGGCCCGAACGGGACAATTTAAGAATTATTATTCGCATTAATTGAAATATTATTCGGTTGTGACTTTTAAAGCTTCATAAATTAACGCAAATGCGCTATAAAAACAGTATAAAAAAACAGAGACAACATACAAATTACATATATAATCGACATAGACAATTTAAATATATATATCTATTTGAATAGGAACAACAACAGAAAAAAAAACAAACAAACATAATAAACACAGACCTATGGATGGTATTCGTATATTTTTGAAATGCACTCGAAAACTGTTGTACGATTTCTTAACCGTTTCGGAACAGATTGCTGGTCAGAACGGCTAACGGTCAAACGCTTCACGCTTAACGGTAATAGAGTACAGAGAGAGCAGCGCGGCTGACAGAACCGCACGCGAACACGTTTGAAGTGAAACTGAAGCGACACAAAGTATTGCGCGCGCGTTTATAGCTGAGGCGAGAGCTGTCGTTGCCTCGCTCTCACTCTCACTCTCTCTCTCTGTCTTTCTCTTTCTCTTGTTCAGTCGCTCTGGCGATATGTGGCTCTTCTTCTAACTGAAGAAATGCTCTCAGGTGCAGTGATAAGAGTGCGAGAGATAAGCACATGCAGACAGAGATGGGGCCGTTGGGGCAGGCCAAGGCAACAGCCGAGGGAACCATCCATCCAATCTTCAATTGGATCCTCCAATGCGCCATGACAAAAATGATTAAACAGTTACTATATATGATATATAAATGTAAACATAAGTATATATATGTATATATGGATGCTAATTAGCTGATAAGCTGAACAATGGCTTGGAAAATTGTACTGGAATTGAAAATATAACTGAGTTGAGACAATAATAAGTTAACCTTATCAACGCACTTAATCACAGATATTATTTGGCTACCCGTAGACAGGTAACGGCTACGAGTCAAGATTGTAGCCCACTTGAACGTTAAAAGTGCTCCTTTGGTAATTGACATTATCGTAATTAAACTCTACAAAAATATATATATAAAAATAAAAATGGTAGCACTTGGCAGGTGCCTGCGTCATTACCGATTGGTGGTAATCATTTGCGGCGTTCAGGCAAACGCGTCATCGGGTAATTCATTGGATGACTCCATGCGTAGGAATACCTCAAGAGCTTTTTCGAAATCCCAATTAGCCTCTTCTTGTACGATGCGTGTACACCATCTGGGTCGGAGGCCTGACACCTCCTGGAATATATGCAGTTTGTGCTCCTTGACATCCACCGAGTCGTCCTCCTCTTTGGTGTTTTCTACCTTCCTTGGCAGCTCTTGGAACTTGAAGGCATCCTTCTCTTGCTTCTGTGTGGGATTCATTATATTCAGTCGCTCGTTAATGATCTTCATACGACGCGCTTTCTTGCCGACGCCCTGAAACAGAAATGGATTAAGCCAATAGCACTAGCTAATGATTCATTAAACTTACCAGGCCGACACCATCCACCTTAAGCACAAACTGCCTGCTGAAGGCCAGCAACAGATCCGGCTCATCGCGCAGCAGTCCCGCGACATTGATGACGACCAGTTTGGAGTCGTAGTGCATCACGTCAGTGTGGAGCGACACATAGTTGTGGGTGACAACTGGCAGTTGCATCAGCACTTCCATAATATCGTGAGGACCCACGTGGACTCTGCAGGTGTCCCGCGAGCTTTTGAGGAGATTTCTTCGATGATAATTGTACTTGTTGATGCGCTTGAAGAGCTCATGTGACGGACGCGTGCAGCGGGTAATGTCGTAGCTGGAGGTCAAGGTGAATATAGAAGTGTCGGTATAGAACCGGATCAGGTTAATGCGCTGATCCAAGCTCTCGAATTCATGCAAAAAGGGGTAGAGAAATGATTCCGTCAGCTCATAGGCGGCAATATTGCACAGGAAATTCTTTTGTGTCGCAAGACCCGGCTTGCTATTTAGGTCCACATCATCGAGCATTTGCAGAGCGGGAAATATCTGCTTTACAGCCTTGATATACTCGCTGGGCAGACTATACTTCCGGCACACGGGATTGCCGTTCAGTCGCAGTGATTTCAGAGGTACATCCCCGAGCGAGCTAATCTCCGACAGCTCATGTATCCAATTCTGACCCAAATCCAACGCCTGCAGGCTGCTCAGCAGTGACAACGACCGCAAATTATTGGGACTCACGATCTTATTGTTGCACAGGCGCAGATCTATGCAGTTCCCAAGGAACTTGCGTGAGGCCATCTTCAGAACGCTCTTCAGAATCTTTGGTGAGCTGAGATGCACAATTACGTTCTCCAGACCATCGGTCTTCTGGAACTGCTCCAAATTGAGAACTCGATTCAAGGCATTGAAACGCTTTTGAATTGCCAGCTCAATGCATTGCCTGGGCTGGACGTGGCCTTGCTTGAAGGTGCTGACGTTCATGCGCAGGTAATAGGCCAGGGAACGATCGTAGCCCACCTGCTGCAAGTCGCCAGTGGTCGTCAGTTGTGGTATCTTCATCTGCAGATTATTATTTTGCACCAGGTGCTCAATTTGACTGTAGCAGTTGCGCACCAAGAAACGATGCTCTCCACCCGTATACTGCAAATGAAATCCACGGTGGATGAGTTAGATGAAGATGATAGCTCTTCCAGCTCACCTTGTAGTAACAGGGATAGAATTCGCTTTGCAGGGGACACACGGATATAAAGAAATAGTCAAGGAGCACCTCCTTAACAAACTCGTGCTCCGCATCAGGTATCAGGACTGCATGCCAGTGCTGACTCTCCTTAAACTGCGCCAACTGTGACTTGTTGGTCCAGTCAATGCGTACCCCATCGCACTCCACGTCAATCTCACTGTCAAGGGGCGTATACATCTTGTACAGCTTCTCAAAGGGTGTCCCGTCCTGTGGAGCAATTATTAGTCTATCGATCTCAAAAAATCATCCGTCATCTGGGCTTGACTTACCACAATCTCAAAGTTAGATTTAAAGGGTTTTAAACAATCGGGATACTTTGGCGACTTCGTAATAGGATTGTTAGCCAGCTTCAAATGTTTAGCTCGAAACTGCTTCAAGTCAGTGCAGAGCCGGAGTGCAGAAGCTATCTAAAATGGAAACAATTTAACCATATCATTACAGTTTCTAATATGTCTTATGGCAACCATGTGAAAGCCTTGCTAGGGCTAGGGTTGAACACATGTTCCAATCCTAACCAAAGATCTTGTTGCCAGACAATTCAAAAAGGTTCTGGGACCTACCCGATTGCCGCTGAGATCCAACAGTGCATAGTCGACATCACCAAAGAGTCGAAGCGGTGTCACATAGCTGATTTGATTGTGGGCAAAGCTGAAGCCGTTTACAGATCGTCGACGATCATCGTTATTATAGATGGTGCTACAGACGAGCTGCAAGGTGGCCAAATTGGACAGTCTTACAATAATATTTTTAAAATTATGATTGGCACTAAAGTTACTGAGATTCAGTACTCGCTGCACACCCTGATAATTTTCCAAGTTGTCCATGAGATGACCTAAAACCTGCAAAATTTCAAAGTATTCAACTGCTATCCGATATTCCTATATACATATAGTATATAGTCAGGGGTGGATCAAAGGTGGTTTAAGGTGCCGGCAAAATCTCATTCGAGCTTCTCATTTGGCGCCCGCGTGCTTTGCCTTTGCTTGAGTCCGCCCCTGTGTCTGGTCGATTTTCTTTTTGACATTGGTGCGGCCAGCCACAATCACAACTCAATAGCACAGCTGCAGTCTGGCAGCTGCTACCATTCTTATGGGTGCGAACGAGATGGGAAAGATAGAAAGGGAAATGGCCGATTACCGTTGTAGGAATCCCGTATAATACATTCATACAGTGGGCATTATTGGATCTCTCATCAGGGTCGGATCATAGATAAAGGTGCAGGTAAAATCATCTTGACTATTTGGCGGCCTTCAAAAATGTACGAGCTTTGCCTTCGCTTAAATCCGCCCCTGTATATAGTTATACTTTACCCTCGAAACTATCAGAGCTGGCGAGATTTGTTTCCTATTGTAGGAACCTACATTCAACCAGACAGTCAAAGGGATCTCGACCCCATTGACCGCCTGAATGGTTAGGCGACGCTTGAAGAGTTTGTCCAATGCTGCCTTGCAGCCACGTGCAAGAAAGGTGTCCACCTGGTTGCTGGGCTACAAAATAAGAAACCTGAAGCTTAGTTATGGCGCAAGCATTTGTAATACATTGACTTACCTGATAATTGACCGGAAAGAACTCTTCACCTTCCACAGCATCGTAGAGAGCATTGAGAATCAATTGATGAGGGTTTGCGGTATAGTGAAGTACACCTTGATGGTGGACGAAGAACTCGATCCAGTTCACGCCAGGAGTGCCTTCATAGTTTTTGCACTTGTGGTACTTTTTTGCATCCCTATAGTCCAAGACAATGGGCTGCGATCCATCGCCAAAGTCAATTATACGTGCCGCACACATATTTCAATTTGTTTTATTTTGCAAATTAACTGCTCGGCGACATGCTTTGCATCGATAACAGGCATCGATGATCGCTTAAGCGGCAGCTTGGAATATCGGCGAGACACAGTTATCGGCAGATCTACAGCCCCGATCATTTAACCCCAAGATATGAAAATATATGCTTAATATTACTTAATGTATTTATTAATAATACAAACAATTTAGAGACTTGTTTATGTGGGATATAGTATTGCTTATTTTTTTGATGCCCCTTCTTAGCGTTGCTTTCCTTCCTGCCCTGATATAGTCCTGTGTAGTAGCCAGACATATACCACGCCGTCAGCATTGCGACGAAGTCTTGCTCTGGCTCCCCTTCTAGTCCAACTGCTCCTGTTAACATTGGCGGAACTAGAGGCATCGGTGGCATAGAGATTCCTGCAGGAAAACCACCCGTACGTGCGCCACTTGCTTGTTTGGGCTTGAGTCCAGATTTTTTCGAGGTTTTGGCACGTCGTGACTCTTCGACTTCCACTTCCACTTCCTTGGAGGCGGTTATTTGGTCACGGCGAGCCTTGCTGCCCCAGGATGGCAGCAGCTCCGATAGTAATACCACCTGCTCGTTGTCATAGCCCACATAGCGTAAGAGACAGGAACCTTCTTTCTCGTCAATGGACATTATTAAGCCCTCGTAATCTAGGCCATCAGTGTAGGGTTGCTCGCGCAAAGTCACCCAATTGAAAGACTTTATCTTGCCCCGGCTCTGGTGATGGGGTTGGATTTGTTTTGTTCTCCGTATTGGTGGTGGCGTCAGATCGCTCTTGTCTATTGGTCGCTTCCGCAAGCCGACGTGCCAGAGACTCTTGAGTCAAACTGACGGAGCCATCGTATGCTTTGACTAAAAGGGTATCATCCCAAACATTATTGTCGTCCGACATTTTTAATTCTTTATCTTTTTAGTCCTGAATATAGCGATCCAAGTAACCATCGATCAACCAAATACTATTAACTTTCTGCAAGTGAAAAATCGATTATCGCCAATTTAATTGCAGAGGACGATATGTTTAAGTTAATCGATTTGCCATATCGTACGCGGTAGTTAAAGAATAATCGTAATTTCTTGCGATGCAAAAGAGTTGCCATCAGTTTACGAATAGAGACATATTCAGTGAGTGGCAAAAGAAGAAGAAGAGCCAAAAGCGAAAATCATTCCCAGCTCACAATTTGTGTTTTGCTTCGAATAATAACAATTATCTAGAAAATGGCTACAGTGGAGAATTTATTCAAGGATCTAACCGCCGAGTGGACCAAGCGACCCCTAAACGTAGCCAAGTGCGGTCAGCTGTTGGAACAAACGAAAGTGGCGCTGGTTAAATTGGCTTTTTTGCCCACAGACGGCAACGATGCGCCTAACTCTAAAAAGCAGCTAATACTAGCTCGTTCTGTTCTCGAGATTGCCGTAGAGTATAGCGTAATTGCCAAGGATCTGCATGCCTTTGAACGCTACATGTCACAGTTGAAATGCTACTACTACGACTACGCCAAAATCATCGGCGAGTCGGACAGCAAGTACAAACTACTGGGCCTTAATCTGCTTTACCTGCTATCCGGAAACCGAGTGTCCGATTTCCATACCGAATTGGAGCTCCTTTCTGTTGATATTATACAGCACAACCAGTTTATTCGGCCAATTCTTGCTCTTGAGCAGTACATCATGGAAGGTCGCTACAACAAGATCTTTCAGGCCAAGTCATCAATGCCAGCTGAGGTGTACAACTATTTCATGGATCTGCTAGTGGAAACGGTCCGTGACGAAATTGGTGCCTGCATTGAGATGTCATACGAGAAGATCTCGGCCAAAGAAGCCGCCAAACGCCTTAACTTGAGAGTGCCTGATGAGATTAAGGCATTTGGCGAGAAACGTAAGTGGAAATTGGAAAGCAATGGCAACTACAGTTTTACCGATAGGAGCATCAAGCCCAAGGAGCTGCTGCCATCAGAGGAGCTGGCCGAGCAAGCGCTTAGCTATGCACGCGAGCTTGAGATGATAGTTTAAGAGTTACACAGCAACAATATCTTTGTAATTATAAAAAAAAGTTAAATAAATTAAAAAAAAATATATAAAAATTAAAACATTGTAAATGTCAGCATATCGATGTTTTTCTTACGAGCTCATCGATAAATATATCGCTAGCTAAAAATCGGTTTCTCATCTCCAATTCACATCACTGACTTGTGGGAACGAACGGGAAGAAAATAGTCGCTCAGTGCGATTGATTTATTGTTATAAAATATTTTGGAGGGCAACGAGAATTAGTTGAATACCCAACGTAATGGCCAGCAACGCTAGCAAGACTTACCTTTTCCGCGCTATCGCTGTAAGTTATTGCCACTTACCAACTGCAACTTAACCAACAAATTCATCCACCAAAGCAAAATTTCCGTTTGGTCAAGTCGTGTTACGTAAAAGTTAAGGTTGCAATTTGGGTGGATTGATATTGTATTACTGTTTGTTTATTGATAGAAACGCGGTTATGCCACTTGCCCACGCCCCGTTGGTGACACCTCCGCCATCAATGTGAACGTTCTCGAGAACAAATTGGTGGTGGCCACAGCTGATGCGACCGTTCCCGTTTCACGTGTATCGATTGTGCTCCGGTAAGTCCCAGTGTGTCTCACCTTTCTAATTGGAATGTCATAGCTAAAATATTTTTTGCAGTGCTGGATCCCGTCACGAAGCTTACGACACACTGGGTGCTTCGCATTTGTTGCGCCTGGCCAGTGGCATGAGCACTCAGAGATCTTCAGCATTTGCCATTGCACGCCACATTCAACAGGTGGGCGGCACCCTGACCACCTGGGGTGATCGCGAGATTGTCGGCTACACAGTCGAGACAACTTCCGAGAATGTGGAGACTGGCTTGTGCTACCTCAGGATCTGGTGCAGCCAGCATTTAAGCCCTGGGAGCTAAAGGACAACATGAAGACACTGCACAATCAGCTAGATGCTGTCTCCAAAGAGGTGCGCATATTACAATTTTGAAATGGGGCTTACACTCAAATCTCTATCATATATCTATATTGCTGCAGGATCGCGCTATTGAGCTGCTCCACAAGGCCGCCTTCCGCAAGGGCTTGGGCAACTCCATCTACATACCCAGATTCCAGTTGGGTAAACTCTCCACCGAGAGCCTGCTGCACTACGTCTCTAGCAACTTTGCTGCTAGCTCAGCTGCTGTCGTTGGTGTCGGCGTTGATAACAACACTCTGTCAGGCTTCGCCCAGACCCTAAACTTCCCCAGCGGTGGTGGTAGCAGCGGTGCCAGCGCTGCCCACTACTATGGTGGTGATGCGCGCAAGGACACATCTGGACATCACGCCGTCGTGGCCATCGCTGGCGAGGGTGCTGCCGCTTCCAACCAGAAAGAGGCTTTGGCATTCGCCATCCTGAAGCAGGCTGTCGGTGGTGGTGCTGCTACCCCGCATGGCAAGTCATCTGGTGCTTTTGGTGAGGCTGTAAGCTGCGCCGGTGATGCACCCGTGTCCTTCAAGGCCCTTAATGTCAGCTACTCTGATGCCGGTCTCTTTGGTTTTGTTGCTTCCGCCGATGGCAAAGCTATTGGCAAGGCTGTCGAGTTTCTTGTGCGCGCCCTGAAATCCGGCTCCATCTCGGAAAAGGATGTCGCTCGCGGCAAGGCCCTGGTGAAGGCCCGTGCCCTTGACAACTACTCTTCCGATAGCGGCCTCATCAAGCAGATCGGTCGCCAGGCTGCCCTCAACAGAACCGTTCTGGAAGCCGATGCCCTGGTGGCTGCCATCGATGGTATTTCCTTGCAGCAGGTGCAAGCGGCCGCCAAGAAGGTCGCCGGATCCAAGCTGTCCGTTGGCGCCATCGGCCACCTGGAGCATGTGCCCTACGCTTCTGATTTGGCTTAAGTAGATAATCATAAATGTTAATGTAATTTAATCCCTGCCGGAGACATCTAACGAAATAAACCTGTTGGAATTAACGATATCGATTCGATTAGAAAAGTCTTTCAAAATGGAGGATTAGTTAGGTAATAGGCTGCGATGGTCAGGAGTGTTGGAAGAATCAATCCTGAAAGAAAAGTGGGTTGGATCACGTCAAGTGCTTTTCTAAAAGGGAAATTATACAAAGATTATCAACACTCGTGTAAAGATAAAGGCAGGATTGGAGTAACAAAGGAGGCCAAGTCAAGCAATTGATTTAGGCAGACTCTACGGAAAAGAATTGCTACTCCAAAGGAAAACACTAAAGTTTTTAATTTTCAGAGAGAAATTAATGTAGAACTGATCAAAGTGACTATTGTGGACATATTTCATCCAAGATCTGCTTATATTAACGAATATATATATTATATACCAAGTGAAAACCATTTGAAACCTATTCCATTGGCGAATTCTTTAGCCAAGAGCAGTAAACTAAGAAATCTGTGTCTGGTAACGCAATTCCTATAGTCGGATATTCCTCATATTCCTTATATCAACCCGCTTGATCAAGATCGATCTTATAGTATGGAAAATTTGTACTTCAGGTTCGAATATATAATACTTTACAGCTTTATTATACAACTTAACATTTTACAGGGTGCGCTTAAAGTAACCATGGATTACGCGACAGATGATAAACGAGCAAGACAGAGATAGCGGCTGAGAGAGAACAAGGCTGATTTAGAGGGAGATTGTTGGGATTTTGTATGTGTTCCCGTGCATTTATTTAACAAATTTGGTAATAAAAAAAATGGTTAGATGTTGTCTGAAAGATTGTTTGACACGTATACCATAAAACATATATGTATATATACATATATATATGTAATGTTTGTATAATTGCTATATATACGTTGGATAAGTTTCTAAAGTAAAATCACGACAATATTGGCAATGAGGAGCGCAATTATCACTAGCCAATAACCCCAGGTGCTATCGCGTCTGCTAACCTGGCCAATGTTGCGCGTCTCTCGATGCACCGCCGACTCCACGCGACCCATTGTGTTATTCAGATTGTCTAGAATGTTATTTTGATCCTCCATCTCGTTGCCCAGCTGTGTGGCCAAGTCGCGTTGTCGAGATATGGAGGCTGATAGCACTTCTAGGCCACGATTCTGATTTTCAAGAATTTCGACTTGTAGTCGCTTGAGTGTCTCCACATCAGTGGGTCGACTTGGACCGGGGCTGGAAGTGTCCGCGTCCTGCCATACGGAGCCACTGGCTGTGGTTGACGCCACCAGACTTGAACGCGTATTGTTGGTGAACTTTGATTCAATCTCGCGCAGCTGCGACATCAGCTTGTCCCAGTTGATGCGCCGCTTCTGCAGTTCCTCCTCCTGACATGACTTCGACGAGATGGCCTTGTCTAGCATCACCTTGAGATGTGAGACATCCTTTCGCAGTTGTCTCAGACTCGACTCTATGGTGTTTGTCAACTTCACATAGGCATCCGAAGCAGCCTGCCCTGCCTCCTGACGGCGCTGATTACACAGCACAAGTATATGGTGCCGCAAACGCTCACAGCCCTCATATTCGATATCCCTGCAAAATGTTGTTTGTATTTGTGTTTGCTCAAATAATAACATTTACTGTTCTCGATTGTGAAGCTTACCATGAGTCATGATCTACCAGCGCCATTTTCCGTTGCAAATCTTTATCAAGGTTTTGCTTAGATCATTTGTAGGCGTTCTCTTGGGCGGCAATAAAAACTGCGTTGTTTTCTTTACTTTTTTGATCAATCCAGACCTCTCAGCTGTTCGTTTAACAGCGATAAAAAGTATTAACATTTTCTGTTATTAACAGAAAACCTTAATAACAGTCTTACAAAATTTTACTTTACGCATACTGCAGAATTTCAAAGGTCAGTTTCAAAAATGATCTACCCAATTCGTTTATACGGCAAAAATTTTAGAGCCAAAAATATTTATGATAGAGAAATAACTAAAGTGGCGGCTTTTCTTTACATTACACAGCTGTTCACTTGCTTAAAACCTTTTTTTTAAGCTACCAATATAATAATGGTTAACGGACTTTTAACATTAGCTTTGAGGGATCCAAAGCTAATTACAATAGTCAGGGATGCACAGATAAAATTATAATTGAACGTGATTGGACTCGACTACGACATACCCTAGACGTAGGTGTGCTATACCATAACCGACAGAAATATTCCCATGAATGTTTTTAAGAGAACTTCTAGCATTTTAGCAGTAATGCTGCTGCCCACTGCCACTAGCGACCCAATTTTAAATTTTTTAAGGCAGCATCATATAATTTTAAATTAGAGGATATGTTCTAATTGTAAAAATCTTACTAATTAATGCAAGTTAAATCAGTTCTGTTGATGTTTTGCACATTTAAGACATATTTCTTTCTGCGCTTCAGTTAACATGTCTTGTCCTGATTAGCATACTACCCTTAGCTTTGCTCATTTTGCGTTAACAGAATGTAAATTTATCAGCGCCGTCTGTTAAAACCGATAATTTCCAACACTGTCTCACTCATTCACGACTAACTCAACACTACAACCGAAACATTATTTACGTTAAAAATATTTCGGTGCGGCGCCGTGAGGGTTCGTTCTCGTTTCTTGGCCTGAGGTTGAATTTGGAAATCACCGTTAAACGTATTTTTTTAAACGTGCCCAGTGGCCAGTGTAGTTATTTAGTCAGGTGCAGAGCCAACTAATGCAAAATTGTTACGTCACATGAAAATTTTGGTGCAAAAAAGTGTGTGTTGATATATTTGATATTTCCCCCCCACCCCAGCCGCCGGTTTTGGTAACTTTTTTTTTAAGACAACGCGCGCGCTGCATGTGCTACTAGAACAATCACACGAACAACATACCAACACATACGCAGACCATACATACCAACACACACGCTCAACATAGAAACAAACTTACCTAGATGCACATGTATGTTCCTTGTAGATTTTTATGTATTTTTGGGGGAAAATCATAGAGGACATAAAGTAGTCGGTGCTTAGAAATTCATGTGTATGTGATACCTGTCGTTATTTTCGGGGGTATCATATTCACTTGTAATTGTGATTCGTAGGAAGTAAGATCTCTAGTAGTGTAAAAATAAAAATAAAATAGTGAAATTTCAACTTAAAATCGAAACCGAACACAAGAACACAACTACAAGAACCAGAACCAAAACCACAACACATCAAGAACCACCAATTTCCAACATTTACCGTTCCATCCGTCAACCGTCAGCCGTTCTTCGTATTGAGTAATAAGCAAATAACGTAAACGTAACCGTAACTGTAACCGTAACCGTAACCCCGTAACCCGTGACGTTCAAAATTTGCTTGTGTGTGTGTGAGAGTGCAACTACTGGAATCTCTTCAAGCAACGCTGCATATAACGGTAAGTCTGGGTCTGGGTCTTCATGTGGGTGGAAGTGTCAGGGTGGATGGGTGCCTAGGGGTGGCTACAGTGAGACCCCTCCTCCCCCACTATATATATGTAAGTGCTAGGAATTTGAAAAAGAAAACTTTTAATGGATTAGGATTTGGTGGGTTCTACTTTGTGGCAAAAATTCTATGCATGCAACTCGTTTTTTCAGAGTTGGGGGTATACACGCACCATGCAATAGGCATACAATGTATGTATGTGTGTTTGGTTGTTTGTGGTAGTGTGTGCATCCAGCGGAAAACGTGTATTCGTAAGAAAAACCAGAAAATCGAAACCGGGAATTGGGTCAGTGTGTCAAACGCGCGCAACGTTTGCTTTACCAAAGCTATGAATCGTGAGGGAGAGTGGTCCGGGGGAAAGGTTCTTTCTGCCTGTTTTTGTTGCTGTTGTTGTTGTTCTTACTGCTGTTCTGGGTTTAACTCTAGCGCTGACTAAAACAAGTATTTCTGGCCGATTTGTTCTTTTCATTTAGTCGGCGTGCTAGCCTCAACACTTGACGCTAGACCGACCGGTGGCTGCCCCGAAACAGCATCCAAATGCTTCTATTTTACGAGTATTTGTGTATATAAATATATATATAATATATACACACACACATCTATGTGTGTGTTTCTGATTGTCACTCGCGCGTGGTTTTTCTCTTGCTTGGCATTTCGTTGCGCTCGCTCGCTTATTCACTCTCTGTCTTACTTTTTTCTCTCCTAATTTCTTGTGTTCGCTTGCTTGCTCGTTTTTTTCGGCCCCTCGGCTCGGTTGATCTTGCACTCTGTTGACGACACCGCCGCGGTTGACGGTGACTGCGGCAGCGACTGCGACGCATTTACCTTGAGCTCGCCTGCACTTGTCACGTCTCACACTCTTTCTACCACCTCGTGTGTCTCTCTCTCTGCCTCTCCACTTTTTGTGCGCTCTATGTTACGTTTTCTTATTGGATTTTGTAAACTTCTAAAATGGAGCCAACACCTTTCGAAACACTTAACCGGCCAGTTAAGCGTTGGCTCCGCTTTTCATGTTTGCTAATAAAATTATTACGATTTATCCGACTGCTGCTAATGCGTTTTAAGGTCAACTCTATAGACTCGCCGCGCCGCTGACCCATTAAAACGTCTTTCATATGATATGCGCACCGCTTACATTTCGCGGTCCATTTAACAGCATTTACCCAAAGGCAGTGGGGGAATAGGCGAGGCGAGCCGAGCCGAAGCTAGGCAAGGCAAGGCCCAGTACTGATTTCAGATTTATTCCCAAGAGTTATTCATTATACAAATGAAATGCTAACGGTCCTAAGTATTCAACTAACCAGCGATAAGGTGACTAGGAAATACCCTACATACCGCTACATGCGTACACACTTTTATTCCGTATTGGGTCAAATGTTACTCCCACCGCCTGTTACGTACATTTGCACAACTTTATTATACCCTTTTTGCCCATTATAAACAACCAGGAAGAGCGCACGGTAGGTAGAGAGGCGGAAGAGAGTGAGATGGAGAGATACGTAACACGCAAAGACGTTTGCTCTATTTTAGGCTACTGGTTTACTGGTTCAACTAGGAATTGCTTCCTGTCGCCCACGCACATGGCACAGTTCGCGCTCTCGCTGGTGTTCTCTTTTCACCAAAAAGAGCGAAAAGAGAAAAGCAAATGCTGCTGCGTTTTGGGGATGGAAGTTCGGTTCATGATTTTTGCACTTAAGAGCAAAAGTGGTTTTGATTTTTTTCTCGTTTTCTAGTGATTACAATGTGTTTGTTGTTGCTACTGCTGCTCCTGCTGCTGTTGGGGGTGTCGGCAGGCTGAGAGCGGGGGTGTGAATGAGTGACTGACTGCCGTCGGCCCACATTTGCATCTCGCTCTCGTGCTCTTGCCTTTGATAGCGTGCGGGATCCGAGCTAAATGTTAACCTATATAATTTTTTGTTGCTATTATGTATGGGCAGAAGAACAACAACAGCAACAACAGCGCCACCAACAGCCACCCCCACAATGACGATGACGACGACGACGACGACGACGACAGAGACGTCTTCGTTGCTGGCTGCTGGCGGTTCTGTCAGTTGAAGGTTCTTTTTATAATTTAAAACATTTTTTAGGCGACGACGTGCCCGACGAGCGTCACGTCACGACGTCGCGTTGGAGGAAGCTTTTGTTGGTAGTTCGCTGCTGCTGTTTCTGTTGCTTTTGCTTTTGCTTTTGCTGCTGTTGTTGACGGTACTGTCGACGCTGCTTTGAATTTAATGTTAAGTATACGCATCAGTGAACTCAATTTAATTATCATGATTGTTTTTCTCGCTGTCTTCTCGCTATATGCTGAAAAATTCAAATTTTCCAACTTCACATACACACATATACACACACACATACACATACACATACACATACACACGTCCGGCAGTTCCATTCGCCGCTTCACCGTCGTTCCCAGGCAGATTTCCATCGCGGCGCTTATGTAATCAAGAGCTTTACAAAATCAAAAAAAAAAATAAAAAATTAAATACAAAAACCAAGTAAAGTTGATAAAAGCGCTGGCCATAATTACGTGAATACGCTTTACGTTTGTGTGTGCACGCCCTTCGCCCATTTTTTATCAGCACGTTATTTATGCGCCTCCCGCCATGACAGATAGAACGACAGCAGCAGAAGCAGCAACAGCAATAGTAGCAGCAGCAGCAGTAGTAGCGACAGCGGCAGCACTAACAGCAACAGCAACCACAATGAACATTTGAAGTGCAGCGTAGCGCAAAGAGAAAACAAAACTGACAGTTGCTCTTCAGTGCGTTGTTTTTGTTATTTTTTTTATAGAAGCCAAAAGCCCAAACGAAAAGCAATTAAGTCGCCATGGCTCATTGCACAATAAGCAAAGAATCAAAAATTGAACGCACGCAGCAACAGCAGCAGCGGCAAACATAACTGTGTTTGCTTGGCCATCCATAGCGCACGGACGTTAACGTCAACGTCGACGTTAGCGTCAACTCTAATCGCTGTGTGTGAAAGAGAGTGGGAGTTAAAAGCGCGAGAGCTATAGCGGCTACTACGACGGGTTGTTGTTATAGCTGCTGCCGCTGCTGCTGCTGCTGCTGCTGCTACTTAATAAATAGGCCAAATATGTAATATCGCTAAAAATGTGTTTATTGTAATCTTTTTCACACACACAAGCATACACCGTGTATTTATACAGAAATACCTACACACTCACACGGCCATTGCATCCCTCATTGCGCTGGCAGCGCACTCTGCTAACGTTTTCCACATAAAAAAGAAAGAGCGCCAAAAAGAAAGGGAGCGCGCGAAGAAACGAGCGAGCGAACAGCAAAAGCCGAACGCCAGACGAACGTCAGACGAATGTCAAACGAACAGCGGCGCTGCTTGCTGCCTTCTGCTGCTGGCGTTGACGTCGTTTGTCGCGTCTCGCTCGCATTTGGCTGAGTCGTTGTTCTACCGTCGTGATTGCAACACTTCTGCTTCTGCCACAACTCACTCTTGCCGTCGCAGTTTTCGCAGTCGCAAGTTTTCACGTTTTTGGTTTTTGTTCACAGTAAAGTTCTACGTAAACGTCGGCGTCGCAGTCAACATAGTCGCAGCAGCACCAACTCTCGTACGTTAGACGACAATTTCAACGTGCGTGTGCATGTGTGTGTGTGCGTATATGTGTTTGCTTGCGTGTGTGTGTGTATGTGTGTGCCAGTTTTCGTGCGTTCTGTGCTGCAACAACAATAACAACAACAACAATAGTTACCACACAGCTAGCCAACATCGTGTTTAAAAATATAAACTGCGTTTTTTTCGCCAAAAAAGCCATAAAAAAATTATTTTTTTTTTTTAAGCATTAGCCAGACCCAGGCCAAACAAGCCAGACAAAAGTCAACGACAGAACACAGCAACAGCAACAACAACAAATAAAATATAAATAAAAAAAAGAATAGTATTTCGGCCTGGTCAGCCAAGAGCCCAGGCGAACAGCGACAAAAACAGAAATCGGCGGCAGCTACAAAAACACATAAATATATACACACACTCATATGTATGTATATACATGCATATATGAAAATTGTGTGTGAATGTACTTGAATTTGGCTTTATAGTTGTTATTGCATTGGCTTTAAATGCTGCTGCTGTTGTTGTTGTTGTTGTTGTTGTTGTTAGTGTTGTTGCCGTTGCCGCTTTGGGCTGTTGGCGATTTTCGCCAGAAATAAGAAAAATAACCCGAAACGGCTATGTGAACGCGGGAAGCAGGAAGAGGCGAAAGAGTGTGCTTGGGGAGAGGGGGCGGGCTATTAAGGGGGGTTTGGTACAAGGAGTACAATTTTATGCGTGACACACAAAATTTGCTGTTTTTAACTTGCTGTTGTTATTGTCGTTGTTTTTGTTGTAAACGCGCAAAATTGAAACAATTTTTGTGTGTGTACCCAGCAGGAGAGAAAGCACACCATCTCCCTTAGCTACCGTTACTCCCACGCAATTGGAACTCCTTCCACTTCCCTAGAAACCCACTGGCCCCACGTGCCCCCACTAGAAGACCCGGCACAGAAAATAGTCACAGCCATCGACGACTCTCTTGTTGTCCTCTTCCTTTCGCCTCGTGCTCTTCCCCTATTGAAACGTCCTCGTAACGTCCTCATAGCGTCGTCCCTTGTGTGTTGCCATTCTCACACGTTGCGTATACGTAACGTTATGGCCATAAACAACAACTACACACAGACACACACACACACAACTATATACCCACAACTTGGTATCCGTTATACCCTAACGGTACCTTTCTATGTTACTCCTCGCTCGCGTACTCTCTGCCTCTCCCTCGCTCTATCTCCGTCTGTATCTGTCTATCTCTGTCTCACTCACACCCTCTCTTCCTGCTCCTATTGCTGCTCTCTTCGGAGTTGCTCGTATGCAGAGCGAATAGAAAATTCGTTTATATTTCAAGTTGGCATTTTGACTGCCCTTTGATGAGTTGATAAACGAGCTAGATTAGCCCCTACCACAATCTCCGCCTCACACCCCCCTTCGCGATTCCCTACTTCTGCCATACACACACACGCACATACGCACGCACGCACGCACCTAACGGACCCAAGGCGAACTGTTTCCGTTAAAAATGTGTTCAAAATGAAATATAATTTATTTTCATGTAATTTTTTCCATATTTTTTTGTATGTTTTTTTTCGAAAACTTTTGAAATAAATACCAAAAGCGCACGCGTTGCGGTATAACTACGATAATAAATAATTATCATTTAAAAAAGGTGCTAATTTTTTTTTAAGCAGCCATTTAAATATTTGGCTCAAATCAAGCACAACAACATCGAGAAATTGGAGAAGATACAACAACGGATAAAAAGGCATATTTGAATATATATAAAGCCTGATTAAAGTTTAAAAAAAAAAACATCAAAATCCGAGATAAAACAGAAGAACAAGAGCAAGAAGTACAACAAGAAGAACAACATCGATAGACGACGAGTGGAAAGTTTTCCGTAGGAAAAGACAAAGAGAAAGAAGCAAGAAAGAAGAAAGAAAATAAGGTAAAAATGTCATCTAGAAATATATTTATTTTTAGTTGCATTCTCCGTTGCGAGATGCGCGATGCGCGTTGCGAGAGCCGCAGACAAAATCAAGAAAAATAAGTCGCATAAACTGTGCCCCTACTGCCACATTTCTCCCCTCCCCTCTATTACCGTCTCTGCCACTGCCACTGCAACTGCGACTCAAATGCCAACTGATACGAAAGAACCCACGCGGCGTCGAGAAATAAGCGTTGAGAAGCATTCAAGAAGCATCGAAGAAACATTTGTCAGGCCCCACCACGTTGCCGAGGGAATCGTGCTAGAAGAAAATGGGAAAAGCGAAGACGCAGGGGGACAGAGCGTGTCATCGCCAGGGACCAAAACGTTGGCTGCACCGCAGAAGCGCTATTATATAGTAGATACTTCTAGATAGGGATGAATACCAAAACTATATATATATATCTATTCGTATGTATGCGAGAAAGTTGCAAGATTTTCAATTGTATTTCATGAAAATCTTTGTTAATTGTCAGCCAAGTTGCAACTATCTTTGAACTTGAAGAAAACTGTGTAGGAAAACTAATTTCCACCTGTCAGGCTAAACTTTATAAAAGAATGTCGCAGCCATAGAACAAATCATATACAAAGAGAAAGTTGCGGTACAAACTTGGAAACTTTGGAAATGGAATAAGTTAGCAGAAGATTCACTTTCATCCATCCAACCCGTTTGCTGGGGCGCATAAAAGCATTTCCAATTTCCATTTCCATTTCCATTCCCATTTCCATTAACAAGTTCCAACTACTATGAATAACTCATGAAATTAGAAGGTTCCCTCGTATTCAATTAAGCTAGAGTTATGGAGAGAAGATTGAAAAACTTTCCACAAAAGCAATTTGCAAATAGATTTTTCGGGAATAGAGATAAATACTATCTCTGTATATATATTCCTATAAATTTTTATATATATATTCCTCGCTTTCCCTTATTGTTCAGATATGACAAAAAGATGAAAAGCATTTTTAACGAACCACAAGAAAGCCAAAGTCTTAAGATTCACTTTCATCTAAAGCACATCCTTTTTATATTAGAATTATGCCCACCTGCCAACAACAGACACCCTGTATATATATATATGTATATATTTATATATATGGTATATACTCGTATAATATCTAAAATTAAATGCGACGTGCTGCGGTCCTCTTCAGTTGCCACAGTTGCCACGGTTGCCACAGTGTCGCCTACCTCGGCTTCTTCTGGCTCTTGTCGCGGCTAAATCTGTGTTACTTTAAGAGATTTTCTTTATAACCCACACATACAGCTAGTGGTTTATGTGTGTCTCTGTATGCATATATGTTTTCATTTAATTTTGAGCCAAAAAAGATTCTTTTTGCTCGTTGCCAAAAAAATAAGAAAAAAAAAATTGTCGTCTGAGAGTTTGTCGCCAACGTTTGCCGACATTGGCGACAGCTGTTCGCGCTGACTGGGTGGCTGGCTGGTGATAGGAGGGAGGGAGGGGGTGGTGTGATGGGGTGTAGGGGCGGGAGGAGTGGCTACTAACTGGCACGCCCTGGGGGCTGACGTGGCTGTTGTTGTTGGTCATAAAAATAAAATGCCTTCGAGCTGTTATCGAAACGGTTCTTTTCATTTTTCCTCTTTTCCTCGGGTTTTTGTTTTCTTTTTTTTTGGGGCTATATTTGAACTGCTACGCAAAAAAAAAAAAGAACTTCCTATATGGAAAACGAGGAAAATCTCTGCCCAAGGCAAAGGCAAAGGCAAAACAACTCGAGGAAAAAGGAAAATAAAAATAAAAATAAAAAATGCCCAAAAGCGTTTGGCTGCCTTCCCGCTGCCAGATTCGTGTTGGGACATAACTTTGACTTTCAGTTGCTGGCAATGATCCAAAAAGCCAGCGCTCCTCCGCTCCTCCTCTCCTCCTCTCCATCCTCCTGTCCCCCTACATCCATCCATGTTCCTCCACCTCCTGCGCCTCCATGTCGCCCCGTCCCGTATCCCATTTGGTGCCCAATGAACTTCAGCTGTGCGCGCGCGCCCACATGCAAAATGGTCAACGGAATCGACCAATCAACCAGGCCAACCAACAAACAGACCGACACCGACGGAGGGACAGACGAACGCACAGACGGAGCGAGCTGACCCCATCGCAGTGTAGCGTGCAGGTTATGGGCCTGGTTACCGCTCCCGTTCCACGCTGATTTGGACCACAGCTGACACCCACCTGCCCTAATCTCCATTTTCTCTGTCCCCATCTCCTCCCTCCCCGCCCTATGTGTGTATGTTGGTGTTATAGTTCCACCATTTTGACCATATTTAGTAACCAAATCGACCACGGGCCAAGCTTGTGCACCGTTGCACGCGTTGCGCTACTTTTATTTATTTATTTTTTTTTTTTTGTATTTTGGGTTCCGACTCGTAAAGCAAATTGTTCGACTTTTAGGCCAAGCTCACAATTTCCATTAAATTCATTCAGTTTTTTTACTACACACAACTCTCTCACACACAATACACACACACTCAACCATACACACAATCGCACACACAGATAGACAACCGCGATTCATTCATGCATTCAAACAAAAAGTTAATATTAGTTATCTGCATATTTTCACGGTTTTCAATCACGCTGCCCACTAGCGGATACACACACACATACGCTCGCAGAACGGATACACGTTACGTATGTGTGTGTGTGTGTGTGTGTGTGTGTGTGTGTGTGTGTGTGTATATAAGTTTGAGAACTGTTCGCAGCCACCTGACAAAGTTCTCAACAACTGTCATTAGCAAAAAAAAATTCAATTAAAGTACAACTTATATCAATTGATGTGTTCCACAAACTTTAGCTAAGTATAGGTCTCTGCCATAGATCTCGACATGAATATATATCTATATATATCTATAAATATATAGTCAATACTATCTGTATAATATAAAATCTGTCACACAATCATTTTATAAAGCTTTTCATGGCTCTTTAGACCTTTTCTACTATATAGTTAAAAATAATTGCCTGAGGTTTCCATAGAACTATAAATTGGCCAATTCTAATAGTATTATCGTGTATATTTAACCAACTTTTCCATATTTATAATATAGTTAATGGTAGTTAAGTACATGTTGCCATAAGTTGCCGCTTTTTGGCATTTTTCCTATGAAAATTTAAAACTGTTCTTTGAATTCCTAGATTATCCTGAGAAATGCATCTGAATTCCTGTTCTGAAATTAAATTTTCATTCATTCTCATATTTATACGAGTAATTATGGTTTTTCTCAGAATCATTTTCCCCGTTTTCTTGCTCCTCCCTAGATTCAGATCTCATTTTCAACAGCTCCTCTCTAGCCCCACCATTGCTTCCGGCCATTTGAATCATAAATTAATTATTATCTGGTTGTCTTAATGTTATTCCCCCGATATTAACCAGCTGTGCTAATGACATCCATTGATCTTCCGATATGCAAATACTACGCGTACGTTCCGAAGCTGAATCTATTCGTCTCCATCGATGAAATTCAATGAAGAAATGAACAGACTTTTCGCGTAATTAACTCAATTTTAAAATATTTTTTTGCCACTTTTTTTTCTGTTTACTTTGTTGCTTGTCAAGAACAGTATTTCTATTGGTATGCGCGGTTGTATACCCTATAACGAGTAGGGTATATAAGTTTTTCATGTACCCTTTATCAATCTCTAGATAGATGCCTCCACTCTTGCGTAATTCAAATAGAAGTTCAAAAGACAAACAGTATCTTCTAGTGTTAAGAACAGTGGAACAGCAGGCGCTGCTTGAGTGTATGTGTATATATGTGTGTGTGTGTGTGTTTATGTAGGGTAGTGAGGTGTAGATTGTACTTGACCCCACCCCAAACTACAGGGTATCTTCTAGCAGGCAATTTTTCTTGTCTGTTTCTCGCTTGGTTGCTTTGTCGCATATATTATGTGGGTGTGTGTATATGCTTATGTATAAGTATGTTCATATATGTATTTGTATTTTATTAGTTTTGTAACTTTGACATTGTGTGGTTGTGCGAACTTGTGTGTGCCAGTGTGTGGCTTCAAAGTAGTTTAAGCTGCATTTGGTGGCTTCAACTGATTTGCATAACTTTATATATACTATGTATACTAAATATGAGCTATGTATGCTACATGGTGGATATATACTACATATATATAGTCTACATACTATATGAATATATAAATATATAAATATATAAATATATGGAGAATAGCATTAAATCGATTTTGATGTCGCTCTTTGTAATTAAATTTTTTGGCTTTTGCAATTTTCTCACTTATCTTCGCGCTCAACTGGGCCACACTCGGGGCACACACACACACACACTCATACTCATATTAGTATACACTTAAACAGTCAGACAAAGTTGAGGCGCAAATTTGTAACGAGCCAAAAAAACGTTGCCAATTGTTGTTGAAACAAAAGCGAAAATGTTGGCCGCGTGTCTAAATGCTCTCTCTATCTGTGTGTGTGTGTGTGTCTCAGTGTGTGTGTGTTTGTGTGCAGGTGAATTCCGAGTGGTTAAGCGAGAGGGCAGCATCTATGCTAGGGTGTTGGTAGAAGAGTGTCACAGGGCGTGGAGGGGGGGGGTAGGATAAGACGTGTCTATACATACGAGTTGGCAGAGATGCAAATGGCGAGCAGAGATACAGTTTGAAGGCGGCAGCGCAGTCGGCAGCGCTGCTGCAGCGGCTTGATTGAAGTGCAGGCAGAGCAAAATATGAAGCGCCAGGAGGGGGAGGCGGGGGCAAAGACGCGGCTAGAGACGCTTTTGATGACGTGCTCAGCTGCGCTTTTTTCACTTTTATACACACACTCACACGCACACTAAAAGTACCACCCACACACACACATTGTTTGAATTCTTTTTTTTTTCCTTTTCCTTTTTTCTCTTGCATTTTAATTTTATGCCTGGGCACAAGGAACGACGCGAAAGCCAAAAGCCAACACAAAGGAGAGGCAGCTGCGTCTACAGAATAGTTGGCAGCTCCTATCATATATATATATATACATAGCATCCCTCCCTCTCAACCCCGCCCCGCCACTCCCTCTTCTTGGCCGCATTTCGCAAACAAGTCACACTTTTAGGCCATTTCTTTTCACTTTGCATTTTGCCTCGTTGCCTTTTGCGCGCGTTGCTTTTTCGTGATTGCATTTCCTTCCCTGCCACGCCTACCAACAGACGACTACGACGCCGCCCATCATCCATTATCCTTCTAATAAATTTGCATATTTCGTCGCTTTAGAGCGGCAGCAGCAGCAGCAGCAACCCTGAGGCTAGACGAGCATGAGCACCTTCAATCATATTACGCATACGCAGCGTAAAACACAAACTAAATCGAAATCGCTTTTTAATGACTTAATCTGGTGTAGCATTTAGTAGATATATCATCATGTCTCCCCGGGTGTATCAAATGCCACTTAAATCCTTTGTGTGCCCGTCGAGTTGGGGGGAGGCTTGGGGAGGGTTAGGCAGATCCTAGGGAATAATATGCTAGCATCCCTCCATTCATATATTGCTCATACGCAGCGTTGTCGCTTCTGCAAATCTCTTGTGGTTGCGGCTGTTGTGGCAATAAATCATCTACGGAATGCTTGCTTAAATACATACACACCACAACACACACAAAGACACACACACACACACATACCCTATGGAGGCGTGACAGATTTCTATAAATTTTTTTGCTGAAAATTTTGTTTCAAAGGCGATTTTCCGGGTTTCTTTTTGACGTTGTCAGGCTCTGTAAATATTAGACAACCGAAACCCAATACAAATACGAAACAGTTACAATACCGCTGTATCTCTCTCTGTGTGTGTGTGTGTGTGTATCTCTGTGTCTGTGTGTCTTTTTGAGGGTTACACATATCAAATAATTTAACGCTGCTGTAGGCAAAGTTTCATTGTTTCATACAACTTTGCTTTAGCTTTTCACACACACCCACTGTCACACACAAATACACCAATACACACGCACACACACAGCGCCAGACACACACTCTGTGGCAACATCGGCTCGCGCTGTGTAGTTTGCCGTTTCCCTTTTGCTGCTGCTGCTGCTGCTGCTGCTATAAGGATTATGGATTTTTGTGTGCCACACACACTTATACACAGTAGGGTGTGGGGTGTGGGTCTGCTTTAGGATTTCACCAGCGTGGCAGGCCATCAATTTTACCCGCTGCTGCTGCTGCTGCTGTTGAGGCATCGTCAGCGTCTCGTGCTCATCAAGCGGCTCATCATGATGATGTTTGTCTGTTGGTATGTCTGCCACATTGTGTGTGTCTGTGTATAGATGTGTGTGTGTGTGTGTGGTGTCTGTGTTTCTGTGTGTATATGTTAGCTACAATTTCCTTTCACTTGACTGACACCCAAAGCAGCAGCAGCAGCAACGCCGTCGTCCTCGTCCTCGTCCTCGCCAGTCGACAAGGATTGTGTAACATGTTTCTGGCCCTTTTTTTCTTCTTATATATACAAAAAGAATGTATATATATATATAATGTGTATATATATATATATACATTATATACCCTGTAAGCATTAAAGGGTAAAGTTTGAAGTATATATTTATAATATATATATATAAATCTTGATCAGGTTCGAGCAAAAGTCGATTGAGCCGAGCTCATGTCTGTTTTGAATGCAACAAAGAAGCGTAGCTGCTATGCTGCCACTGCTTGTAGCGCACTGCTTACGCTATGTACTACAGGATACCTTCTGGTCTAGCAAACCCTTCCTAGCACTTTTATTATTTGATATGGTTGTTTTTTTTCGGCTGTGGGCGATGGCGTTAGGTGAAATGGCGGCCACTTCCGGCGCGCTGTCAGTTAGCATCTATGTGTATGTACTGTGTGTGTGTGTGTGTGTGTGATGGGTGTGTGTTAGCTTGAGTTGTGTGCCATTTTTGCGCTTTCTCGTATTACACTTGACTTGGCTGCTGTCGCTGCTGTCTGCCTGGTCGCAACTTCAATTGACCTTTGACTGAGTGCACTGTGCCCTCCATCCTCAGCCTTTTACGGCTTCCCCCAGCCCCCTAAAACCCCCACTCCTAGTTTACTTTGGACCTTTGAGCAGTTTGACTTGCCTTAAGTTATGCGGCAGCACGCACGCTGCTTGGATTTGCTCTCACTGAGCCCTGTTTGCCTTTTGGATTTTGCTCTGTTGCCAAGAAAAAAAGAGTTGAATCTCTTGAGCTTATGGCTAATTGTCGTTATGTGACTTACATACGCTTATCAGAGCTTGTCACCAGTTTCCCTTCTGACCCAGCTCAGGCCCCACCCACTTTCCACCCACCAGTTACAGTTTCAGTAGCTTCTCATCCTTTCATTTTGTCTATTCTGGTCGAGTCTCTTCCTGTTGTGCAATACGAGGCGTTGCTTTTTTTTTGCTTTTTTCCTTTTCTTTGGTTTTACGTTTCCTTACCTTGTGTGCTTACCTACTTCCTCCTTCCCTTAATCATTTTACCTTTTCTTTCCGTTTCTGTGTCAGCGTTTCAGCTCTTATCAGCCTTGCTCTATCGCCTTGGCTTTCTATCCTGTCTCTCTCACTTTTTGCCTTTCTCACTCTGGCGCTATCTTCCTCGTTGCTAGCTTTGTTTTTAATTTTGGCAAGGACACGCCATCGGCGCACTTGTCTTGTGTGTGTGTATATATGAGTGTGTGCTTGTGTGTGTGTCTGTGTGCATCTCATGTGGGCAGTTAAGTTTGTCCTTTCGGTGACGCAGGTGGTGCAACGGTTACGTTCAGGTGCTGCAACTGGGTTACGAGATTAGCTGCACGAGTTGGTTCCCTGTTGAAAGTATTTCTGCTGCTTCAACATTTTTGCTATTTTTTATAGGTCAAACGTTGCTCTCTCTCTCTCGTTCGCTTTCTCTGCCACCCTCGCTGTGTATCTTTCTCATTCACCTACTCCAATAATCGATTCTCCCTTTTTCTCTCTCATCGTCTCTGTTGCACTTGTGGTTTTCCCCCATAGTTTGGCCCTTACTAATTGCATTTCCGTAATTCCTCAAAAGTTGAGCTTGAAAAAACGAAGGAAAAAACAACTTGAAAAAGAAAAATAGTTCAAAAATGTTGCTGTACTCCACTCGAAATGTTGAAATGTTGTTTCGATGAGTGGGTGGGCGTCAGTGGGGGGGGGGAGGTAGGTCATCATTTCATCAGAATTGTTGCATGTTGCATACTTGCATGTTGGTGCTTCTACTGATTTCTGATACGTGCCCCCTGCAACCAATCAAAACCAGCACATGAAGGCCAAAAATATCTCTCTGTGTGTTTGAGTGGGTGTATCTCTATATGCATATGTTGGTGTGTGTGTGTGTGTGTATGTTCGGGGATGATTGAAGTCCATTTGGATTCCATTTGCGAAAATATGTGCACGAATACAACGAAATTCGTATCTGATGAGCACATCAGCAAACCAGCCCAACAACTCATCAGCATTGTAGCATTTTAGGATTTTAGGATTGTAGCGATTGGGGATTGGAAGGATTAAAGGATTGGTTGTATCCTTGGAAACAACTTGCACACAAATTTATCATGAACCGAAACCGAACTGCGTTCTCTGTGTGTGTGCGCTCTGCTCAGCTAACGATAATGGTTGGAAAAGTGGGGATTTGCATCATAAGTGTGGATACAGATACAATAATAACGATTCAATCGATTGTACTTTATGGCACTTTATGAAGTAAATATGATTACTCGATAACAATAAGCGATTACCCATAATCGAGAGCTCATTTCAACCTAACTGATAATCAACTCTTAACGCACCACTCAGTGTGAACAGTAAGAGATTTATTATACTTATATTCTCAATGTTATCGACAAGCGATATCTGTTATCGATTTGCCTTAGCCAACTTTATAAAAGAGTATTCCGTAATCAAAATTTCACTCTTTTCTCTCCCTGTCACTTTCATAAGAGATTCTCCATGTTAGCATTTATCGATAGCTATGTTATCGATTTGCTTTACTACTTTTAATCCTCTACTAACAATTCTTCCTATTCCATAATCAAAATGAGATTTAATTTCCTTATTCTCTTCCTCTCACTTCTAAAATCATCCAGATATTCTCAATATAATCGATAGACAATATCTGTTATCGATTTGATTTAACTACTTTTTGTATTCTACCCAACAATTCTGATTAAGATTATTCCATAATCAATGTAAAATTTCTCTTCTCTCTCCCTTCACTCCAATAAGGAGACTTATGCATCTCCATGTTATCGATAGACAATATCTGTTATCGATTTGCTTTACTTTTATACTCTACCAACAACTCTTGTCGTTATTAAAGAGTATTTCAATAATCAACAACACATTTAATTTCTCTCTATTCCCCTATCTCCCTCTCACTTTTACTCCCACTCCCCCTCTCTTTCACTCTTACACTCAATCTCACCTCTTTCTGTGTCCGTCCCTGTGAAATATGTGTCATTATTAAATTCTTTGGTCGCTCGTTTTCAATGACATTACGCGTGCAATTTTCGCACGTGGAATTTTGCAATATTGTCGAATGATGAAGGGAAAGATGAAAGAAGCGGAAATGTCAGCGCGTGGGGAGGGGAGTGCGGGGTGGGGGAGGTCGGATTGTTGGCATTTACTCTCGTGCCATGAAGTGGAGTAGCCGGTGGCTGTTTGGCTGCTGTTGATTAAATTCCACTGATACCGTTAACGTTAACGTGTGTGTCATTTTTGTGTGTTTTCTGCTGTGATTTTCCGCTTGACCTCTGTCAGCGTCGCAGTCGGAGTCGTCGTCGCAGTCGCTGACTCTGCCAATTTCAGGGCCTTTTGATGGTTAAATTAATAATGCAATTTCTCATACAATTTAACGACTTCTCTACAAGTTTCCTTCCCTTCCCTCCCTTCTCTCTCTTTCATTCTTAAATGAAGTGTTTCGAATCATTTTAATATGTAAATAAATAATTAAAGACTCAACGCAAATCTTTAATCTTTAGTTTTAAAGTGGGCGAACGCATCCCTTGCCCTTCGTGCCCAATCCCTACTCCTCCTTCAGTCTCCACTCACTCTGCACATCCCATGATTTATGTCAGGGGCACTCATCATCATCATCTGAATATATTTAACGTTGTGGGGGGAATAATCTTTTGGGCGAAAAGCTTTTAGTTTTCTGTGCGTAGTTTTTACTTTTCATTTTTGTATTAAATGAAAAATATCAACAGCAACAACACACACACTCGCTTATGCATGTGTGTGTGTGTGTGTGTGTGTGACAGAAATTGGTTGAGCTGTTTTTAACGTCACATGAAAAACAAAAATTGAAACTGAATTTATTTTCTGTGGCTTTTCTATAAATACAATAATTTTTTCTGAGCGAGAGCAGAAAATTGAAAGAAAAATGAGGAAAAACGAGAAACACTTTGGGAAATGTGACGCGATTTAATGAGGGATATATCCACATGTTTTCTCTATACAATTCTATGTTCATATTTATTTTTAGTTCGTTTTTAATACCCTGTAGACTAAATAATCGCTTCAAGAGCTGTTGACAATTAATTGGACTAATTCGTATTCCAATAAGCATTACAATTAGATAAGCGGCTTCCAGTTAGATTTATGGTTTATTTATACTCTCTATATAAACGTATTGTATGTTAAATGTAATCGATAAACGAGCTATCGATAGAGATACAGACAACTTTCATAAAACTTATGTAACTTTTTGTCAGACTGCGACGCAAAGGGAATATTTGAATAGACTTCTTGCAGAGTGTCTGCTTGTCTTAAGATAGACTATATAGTTCTTCTTCTTACTTGATATTCTATATAATAGTATATTTATGTTTATATTTAACCGATAAATGAGTTATCGATCGATATACAGACAACTTTCATAAAACTTATGCAACTATTTGACTGCGACGCAAAGAGAATATTTGAATAGACTCGGACTTCTTGCAGAGTATCTGCTTGTCTTGAGATAGACTAGATAGTTCTTCTTCTTGCTTGGTATTCTATATAATTATATAGTCGTATATCTATCTCTTATTTATTATCGTTGATTTATTAACCCTAGATTTGGCAGCCGAACTCAAATAAATTAAGCGAAGCAAAAGAAACGCACACAGCGAGCTATAATCACGTGTAGACACACTAGTCATTAGGGTGTGCACACACACACACTACACACTACACACACATACTTTCAATTTGGACTTCTCGAAGTACTTGTAGGTATATATTGTTAATGAAAATATAATTAGGTGACATCGATACGACACGACGAGTCCATCAAAGCGCTTAGATAAATGAGCTGGCGATAAGCAAACTTGCCCTCGTCTGATATAGACATAGTTGGTTAAATGGGTAGCTAAAGGTAGTTACAATTCTTTGTAAATATACGTATATGTATGTGTGTGTGTGTGGCACAACACGCAAATGCAGTGGCACAACACATGTTATGAGCGTTAAGTTCTCTTTCCTTGGAGAAAACATGTTAATGCTGTATCTGTATCTGTGTCTATCTTTATCTGTGTATCTGTATCTGTATCTTTAGCTATGTATCTATGTAACGCAAGTAGCGCAAGCAGCTCGCGCAATATATGTATTCGTTAGATACATTTCATTTGCTCTGTTGACAGTCAACTTTGTGTTTGCTCCTCAGCTGCTGCTTCAGCTTCTGCTGTTGTTTAAATTTAAACTCTGTGCGCTATTTGGTTGCCTCTGAAGGTGGAATTTATGGTGCACACATGTGCTGCTACCTCTACTCTATCCTCTCCTCTCTCTCTCTCTCTCTCTCTCTCTCTCTCTCTCTCTCGCTCTCGTGTGACATATGTCTCGGGCCTCTGTGCCAAAAATAGATGCATTTCATTATGTAGGGGGCAATTTTTCAGACGACGACAAGCGACAACAAGAACTAATTCCATCTCTCTCTCTCTCTCTTTCTCCCTCTACAGATTTGAGAAAATAAAGAAAACCAAAAAAAAAAAGAAATATAAAGAAAATTTTGGAAGTATCGAAAAATAATTATTTCCTTAAAAAAACGTAAACAAAAAAATTGTAAAAAGAAACTTGGAAAAATTACAACGCACACACACAACGCTGATGTTAACTGAGTGAGGAGACGTGACATCGTGACGGTTTACCCATAGACCATAGAAGCCTCTAACAATAACTGTATATATATATTATATATATATATATATATTTCTTTAATTGAGCGCAGCATCAAGTTTATAACTGGCCGAAGAAAACTTGGTCCAGAGGCCAGAGAGAAAGAAGCGCGCGCGAAACGCACAAGAAAATCCTTAGAGCGAAACAGAAGTTAACGCACAACAAGCACACACAGTCCACACACACAAATAATACCCACACAACAAACACACACATACTGAGGGCATAAAAGTGTGTGAAAGGAGGAGAAATTGTGGTATTTTTTCGATATTTGCGAGAGCCCCCCGTGTTAAAGTAAAACAGCCTCAAGATTCTGCCCTTCGGAGCCAACTTTCGCCTGGAGACGGCACCAGCTGAGATGCACAAGATCACAGGTGTACCGGCTGCAGGCACAGCGCCAGCCGGTGCGCTGGATGCGCCACTGGCAGCGCCAAAATATGGCACACTCATACCCAATCGCATCTTTGTGGGCGGCATCAGGTGAGCAAGATCCTCGAAAGACTTTGAAAACTCTAGATACTAATTCTCTCTCTCTCTCTCTGTTGCTTTGATCCTTTAGCGGCGACACCACCGAAGCGGACCTGACGCGTGTCTTCAGCGCCTACGGTAGTGTTAAGAGTACAAAGATCATCGTGGATCGCGCTGGTGTTAGTAAGGGCTATGGATTTGTCACATTCGAGACGGAGCAGGAGGCACAAAGACTGCAGGCGGATGTGAGTATTCAATGTTTCCAAATTCCTCTGTTGCTAATGTCGCCTGTGTTACAATAATTTATCGATTTTATTATCGATTAATGATTTTATCATTTCTGATGCTTTTTTTTCGTGTGCGGGAAGTCATACAACAAAACACCCACACCCACACACACACACACATACACAGCAATACAAATACACTCATCCACACCAACAACAACAACACACACATACACACACACACACACACACACACACGATTCGCATACAGCAGCTTTGAAAGTATGAAACGTTATAATGTGCCTCCGATCTTTTAGGGCATTACCTGACCCACAGACACGCGCGACGCCCACACACACAAGCACACACACACACACACGCAATACATAGATGAATGTCTCTGTATGTTCGTGTGTGTGCGTGTGTATGTGTATGTGTGCAGTATATATACACCAACACTCAGCGATGCCGTCCACACCCGCTGCTCTACTATGAGCCTGATGCGCTCTCTCTCTCTCACTTATACTTATATATATATATATAAATCTATATATTGATACATATATATATTTACATATATATGTAACGAGCAATAATCGTGCAATATATATCGCAACACGATGTGATTTATCGATGTATCGACGGTACGAACGGCACTTGCAATTCTTATGTATTTCTTGTATTCTTCTAATTGCGTTTTTGTTGAGTTACGTTATCCGAGTTACGTTTCCGTTGCGTTACGTTACGTTACATTACATTACATAATCATGACACACACCACCACACCACACACACTCACACACACCACACACACACACCACACACACACACCTTCACACGTACTCTTTTAACATAGTTCTAGATCGATAAATTGCAAGTCCTTGTAATGCATTTTGATAGCTCGTTAGCGACGGCTGTACCCATTGTTAATTTCTTGTGTTGATTGTACGTTGTACAGTTGTGTCCGATAAACACATGTTATCGTTTCTCTCGATAAACGATATAAACCGAGTTCGAGTTGCAGTTCCAATTACGAGTTCCAGTTCCAGTTCGAGTTCGAGTTCTTTGCACCGTTTTCCGTTTTTACCTTTACATTTCTTTTTTTTTTCGTTCTTTTATATTTTTGTTGCGCAACAATTTTCTTTAAACAATTTTTAACAATTAGCTATTTGCCCACAGCTGCTCGGTCTTATTATAGAGTAGACCTTATAGACAACTATATAGACTCTCTCTCTATATATATATATAGTGCATTTGCATTTCAGTTGCTATTTACATACAGATATATGATATATGATTTCTCATTTTGATTACTGAACTTAATTTCCTGAATTATAATCGAATGTACTTATAATCAATCAGTCAACATGTTAATTAAGTTAATTGGATTCAGGCCTAGAGAGGCCCCATACAGATGATGAGATATTATTATTGTGCAGTGACAGTGACAGCTCAAAGTGACAGTGACAACTCACAGTGACAACTTACAGTGACAGCTACCAGTTATGTGAGTAGAAAACAGTTAATAGTCCAATCTAAGCTGATGACAGGCAGTTACCAAAATGAGAACTACTAACTAGTTACTAGAGTGGCAACGCGAGGAGTAACTGTTACTTGTGACAGTTACTTTGATAGCATCAGCAGTCAGGATGAGGCCTGCCAGGACACTGATTACCTGTTACCAGTAGCTACTTTTTGCTATTTTATTATGGAATATGAAAATAACGACGCGTTGTGACATTTGTTATTGCTCATCTCTCTTCCTCTCCTATCTCCCTCTCTCTCCCCCATCTGTCTGTCTGTCAGCCCACGCGCTTCCCCCAAGCTCCAAGTGTAGCAAAACGAGTTCCGTTTCGCTTTTTTGTTGCCTAAATAAAGTCAAGAACTGGGCTTGGGTTGGGTTGGGGTAGTCGTAACTACGCTTGAGAGAGCCTTATTAGAAATTAACTTGTCTCTCAAGTCGCATTTTGATTAGAGATTGCATAACTGCCAGCTGCTGGCATACTTCTTCTTCTTCCCTCTCCCTCTCTCTGTCTCTTCTCTAGCCTTCTCTTTTTCGCCTATTGTGTGACATACATTAAGTGAAAAACTTTTCCACTTGTCATTAAATGTGCATTGTTATTGCGCCGCTGGCATTTTGCACATTTCTCTGATGCACACACACACACGCACACACTGTGTACACTGTGTGTGTTTGTCTTGTGCGTGGGTGTATATGTGCTAGTGTGTCCTTGTGTGCCTTACAAGCACACCCAGAGCCACCCGCAGGCACAACAACAATAAGAACTCTATACACAATGGGTCTTGCCAGCCGTGGCAACGTTTAACGAGATTTTAATGCGCACACAACGCAACCACTCAACTCAACACACACCACACACACATACAACCAACCAAGCACACAACCCACACACACACACACACACACAACACACAGCTGAACATTTTGCACTAATTAAATTTTGGTTACCAAAAAGTTTAAAAGCTTTCCAGCTGCCAATATAGAGTCCAGTTTTAGCCTTCTAGACTTGATTTAGTTAAGCTACCTTTGCTGTGCTACCTGCCCTCTTCCCTCTCACTCACTTTATTCCTAAACAGACATGGCCACAACACACACCACACACACAGCCACACACACACTCACGTTCATCTGGTCTTGTGACGTATACTAACTCCTGTGTATATGTTTCTTGATAGCGCACTAAATCCACACATCAGTATACATAATTACTAAGCTAACAACAGCAACACAACACACACACACCACACACACACACACATACGTATACATCATCCTTCCTCCCACCCACTTCAAAGAGCTCTCAATATCAAAATTGAATGTTACCTTTTGACTTAGTTCGGATACGTTTATTAATGCGCATTTCAAATGACTCCAAGCAGAAGGGCTGGAAGCGGTGGGGGAGGAGGGTGAGGAGGCTGTGGGGTGGGTGGAACAGTGACGCAAAGTGGAGTGTAGATTGGGTATTCAGTTGGTCAGTTGGGTTTTCTCTTTTATATAAATGTTTAAAGTACTGGACCCGGGCACCTACTCCTCCTCCATCCTCCTTCCTGATGTCCTTTTTGTGTGTGTGAGTGTGAGTGTAAGTGTGTGTGTGTGTGTGAGAAACAAAGGGACTCACACAAAATGAAAGCCCCTGTAGAGGGTTCTTAATTAAATTCACCCAAGACACGAGAGACGAGACGAGAAGTGGGTCGGTCTGTCGGTCTGAAGGTCTGTCGTTCCGCCGCTTGGTTTCTTTTACACATTTTTACACCACTGTGGGTCGTCCTTTGTTATGGATGCTTATCCTTCGTGTCGTCGTTGGGCGTCTTTTATTCTTTGAGTGGGGCAAATGAAAAGACTGTTTGCCCCTGCGGCGGTCAAAGGATACAACAGACCAGGGCAAAAGAAAGAATAAAAATAAAAAGAGAGAAGGCCTCAAGTTCTTAAACAGAACAAGAACTTTAAGAAGGAACCGCCAGCAATAAATAGAAGCAATAGAAGCAGCAGATGTCCGCAAACATTTGCTTAGGACACAGTACCGCCCCGCCCCGCACCGCCCACTTCTGGAGTGTCTTGGGTGGCTTTGCTCCTTTTTTTTCTGTTGCCTTCTTCCTTATGCATTTCAAGTGCAAATCGCTGCGGCTATCAGCGACTAATTGGCAATTAAAGATGAACTGGCCCGTGGGGACACAAGGATTACAGACGGACTGCGGACTGACTACAGAGCTGGACTTGGCAGGGAGAAGTGCTCCAATTAAATGGGCAGCCAGGACTAAAGCCTGTTATCGATTTTATTGATAGCATTACGAGAAAATATGTAAAGCAGCCTCGAAGGATAACAGGTCCGTCCCACTCCTCGGCATACAGATCCTGTTGTCGCCTGTATCCTTAATATCCTGCCACAGCTGTGATCAATGGCAGCAAGGACATTCGCTGGCAGCCATCAGCCCATCAGATTTCCATTTCCATAGATAAAAAGCGGATACTTTAGCTCTTTTTATTGAGGTTAGGTTGTCAGAAACACATTTAGCTTTTGTTTGAACTGTACATTTTTTATATAACTTTATGGTGTTGGTGTTAACTAAAACATAACCTCAAATTATGATTACATAGTTGTTCATTGAATTGGATCGTTTCGGGTGTGTGTAATTGATTGGAAATTGGAGAAAATAACAAAACGAAATGAAAGCTTGATTGACTTTTCTTTCTTTCTTTCAGTCTAATTTTGTTTGAAACGCTTTTCATGAGTTTTTGTTTAATTATGTATTATTCGAGTTACAATTTTAATATATATAATTTATGTTTTTTTTTATCTCTTACATTGTTTTTGTTGTTTTTGATGATTTTTATGTGCCGCGCAGTTAAAATAAAACAAAAGAAAAGCCAAAGCCAAAAAACAGAAACAGAAACAGAAACTGAAAAACTGAAAAGCTGAAACGTTCATTTCGATGTTGCATTAAACCAAATTCCAATTCGAGTTGCAGTGCATTACATTCATATACTTATCTTATATATACTTTATATATATATACACACATACATACATATATATATATAATACGTATACGTTAACACTTTGGTAATGGTATTTTTTGGCTTGGCACGTTTCACGTTTTCTTCAATATCTTCTTGGCCAAGTTTTGGGCTGTGCCGTTGCCACAAAAACAAAAAAAAAACAAAAGAAATAAACTGAGTTTAAAGACAAGCGTTGCGCCTTTTATTTAATACATATACATACACATATACATATGTATGTATGTATGTATGCATATATGTATATATTTGTTTTTATATTAATTTTTTGAGAACCTTTTTTTTAATGCTGCTGCGTTCGATTTTGAATTTGAATTTGAATTTGAATTTTCAATTTGAATTTATCGTTTGGCTTGTCTGTTGATGATGCCACACAAACACGATTTGTTCTTACAGCTCTCTAATCTATTGCCATACTATATATGCTTTCTCTTTCTCTCTCTCCCTGTCTCTCTGCCGTGCCGCCGCTCTCCCCTTCCTCTCTCTCTCTTTCTCTCTCTCTCTCTCTCTCTCTTTCTTTCTCTGCAATTCGCAGGGTGAGTGCGTGGTGTTGCGCGATCGTAAGCTGAACATAGCGCCGGCCATTAAAAAGCAGGTAAGTGCTATCGATTAGCGATTAATCGAATGATCGATTAATTCTGTTCGTTTGTCTGCTTAGCCCAACCCTCTTCAGTCGATTGTTGCCACCAATGGAGCTGTTTACTACACCACCACGCCGCCGGCACCGATTGGCAACATACCCATGGATCAGTTTGCCGCTGCCGTCTATCCGCCAGGTGAGTTATCGATTGCACATCTCTCTCTCTATCTGTCTCGCTCTTTTTTTGTGCTACTCTTTTTGTCTGTCATCAAATGTGTCTGGCCTTTCAATTTTGAGTTACTTTGGCTTCAGTTTAAAACAATATTTTCTTTTTATATTCCATTTTTACTCTCTTTCTTCTTCTCACACCAACACCAACACCAACACCTACACCAACACCAACAACAACTACATCAAAACAACAACCACACGTATAAACCAAACTCTAACGCCGGGCGAATTAACCAAAACTAGTTACTGACTTTACAGCCGCTGGCGTGCCAGCCATCTACCCACCTTCAGCCATGCAATATCAGCCATTCTATCAGTACTACAGCGTGCCAATGGTAAGTAACAGATATTGTCGATATATCGATTCGTATATATATATATTGTATATATATTCCACAGTAAGCAGCATACAGATATAAAATGTATGATAGGGTTTTTTGATTGGGTTTTCTAAGCTTCTCTTTAAAAGATCTTTGGATCTTAGGCTTTAAATTTAAATATGTAGTTTATAATCAGGGATGAAGATATGGAATGATACCCTTATAATAGTATATAAGCAGGTAAGAAGATAGATATGGAATGATACCCTTATACAAGCATTGTCCAGCTCCACTTCCGGAGTCCAGCTCATATGCTGATCAGATCTGAGAATGTAGATTAGCCTGAATCTGAATCTGCTGAAGACTAAGGGAAAGCTTGAGATAAGATGAATATAACAATCTTTATAGATATTACTCTTATTATAGATATAACTCTCTTTATAGATATCACTCTTATTGTAGCTGTATAACTTTTGACTTTTCTATTGAGACTTTCAGTTTGAAAATAAATACAAAATAAATGAAAAAAATATATTATATTATATTAAATTGAGGTGACTAAAAGATAGTTAAAGTACAGTGGAAATATGATTGATAGTTGAAGAAAATACAAAACGTTTATATTTGCGTGCAAGTTGCGTTTAATAGAATTGCAAAATAAGCGATCGATTGAGAATTTCGTCGATAGATGGCGCTAGTAGACTAGCTTATGTGGTTTCAGTGAAACTCTTTATTCTTAATGTTTTTAGAATTATAATGTAAATTTCTAAGAGCCGTTGCTCGTTCGTGATCCTTGGCAGCTTTTCGATTGATTTTGTCTAGTGTTGGAATCTATTTATCGTTAATTGGCCTTGCCACCAATTGGCTGTTAGTACCAATTGTGGTCGCTAGAGTGCGGCACTAGAACCGCCACACTTATATAGAGACATGCAGTCGTGATCTAATCAAATTATTATTTGCAAGGGCTGATAATTATATAAATTCAAGAAATAATAAATAAATAGCGATAACTTTATCGAAACTTTCAATAGCTTCAATAGCTTTTACAGGGTCTTTGATCCTCATTGGTCGTTGCTTGAAATTACTTTCAAAACGAGGATTTCCATTGTATACTATTACTATTGAGGTGTTCATTATAAAGTGTGTTTACTATGCTCAGACACGACTATATATAAGATTGACACGATTGTAACACTCTCTCTCTGATACGTATGATATTATAGTATATTGTTAGGGTTTAAGTGTAGGCGGTTTGGGGATGAGAATGTGGGCGTCATTCAGAGAAAAACCCTGTTTACTTTGGATATAACTATATACAATATATATATATTTTATTCTTAACTATTAACTATTATTAATTGTTCATTTTCTTTGCCAATTTACAGAATGTTCCCACCATTTGGCCTCAAAATTATCAAGGTAATTAAAAGCGCAGTGCGGCGCTGTGTCTTTCTCTCTCTCTCTCTTTCTGTCTCTTTTACTCTTTGCCACTGCCTGCACACCGTTCGCATCCTTCTTTCTCTCTCTCTCTCTCTCTATCTCTCTTTCTTCTATCTTCTATCTCTCTTGCTCTTTATATACATATATATAAATAAATATAAATCTATCTCCTGACGCTTGTGCTCGCTCGTAAATGTCGTTTCTGCCGTAGTTTTATCACACACCTCTTTGTATACGCTTTGTTTTCTTTCTTTCTTTCTTTCTTTCGGTTCTTGCTGCACCACATTCAACGACGTTCAAAAAAGGTTAAAAATATAAAAACAACCAAACAACAACAACAACAACTAAAACAACAACCAGAACAACAGCAACAACAAACAAATTTTCGTAGTCGCCAATTTTTTCGTTGAGAGCTGCCCGAGCTACAACTACAACTACAACTTCAACTACAACTACAACTACAACTACAACTACAAAAACAACTACTACAACTACAACTACAACTACAACAACCACATCAGCAGCAGCTGCAACAACAGCAGCAGCAGCAACAACATCAACTACAACTACAACTACAACAGCAACAACAACTGCAGCAGCAACAATAACAACGACAACTACAACAGCCACTAGAACAACGATGCTCCTTCACATCCACCACCCACACCCACCCACCACCACCACCAACACCACAATCACCAACACCTCCTTCACCTCCCGCCCCCCACCACCGCCCTTCTCGGAGAGCTCTGCAGTTGTCTCGCAGCCGCACAAAAAACTACAAATAAAAATTAGTTTTTAATTTAATTGCTAATTTAATTTATATAATTTTAGTTTATTTTAATTTAAAACAAACACAAGCGCACGCATTAGGCGTTGTGTTATTAGTGAAATGCCACGCCCCCTAAAATAAACATACACACACTTACACACAAACACACACTCTAAGGGGGGCAGTAGGAGAATTAGCAAAAAGAAAAACGAAAAACAAAAAAAACAATTTTAATTTTATTCTTATTCTATTTTTTTTTTTTGTGTGTGGTAGAAACTGCTCCGCCATTTAATTAATTAATTAAGTTGTTTGCCTGTTGTCTATGTAGCCCATTAAGTAGTCAGCACACACACACACACACACATACAGAATACACACAACACACACACACACACACACAAAGCGAATGTATCTTTGAAACAAATGCAAATGTTCTTCGAATGTTTCTTGTAGGAATTTATCCCTGTTAACTTTGAGGATGCAGCGACTGCAACAACTACTACAACAACTACAATTAACAGCGATGCTGCTAACTACAACTACAACAACAACTACAACAACCAACAACTACAACAAACAACAACTACAACAACTACAAAAAGCATTAATAGAATTTATAAACTGAAACAGCAGCAGCTGAAAGTTGTAGCTACATTTTCTATAGATACACAAATGATACTGAATCAAAGCAAGGACAAATACACACACTACAATACACACACACACACACACACACACACACACACACACACACTACAATACACACCGCACAGTTCCATTAATAAGCTGCTTATGCTTGAACAGTTGATGGGAAACTGGCAAAGTAGTGCGTAGGGCGTAGGGGCTGATAGCTTTAAAAGGACTTACGGCTGTAAATGACAGGCAGCGGTAGTGGGTGGTGGGGTAGTGGGGTGGTGGGAGAAGTTGGCAGAGGGTGAGCTTTGTGGGGGGAGAGTCGGTTGTTTGTGGGTCGGAAAACTGAAGTTGCAACTTTGCAGCTGCTGATAGCAAAAATGCAAATTGAAAGACAGCAAATGTTTTAGTATCATTTGGTATTTAAAGCACACATAAGACACACACACACACACGAACACACACAGCTCACTCATGGCGCACACACACACACACACACACACACACACTCGAGAGAGAGTCAAGTCAGCTAGCGTAATAATTTATTGAAGAAACAACTGCAACCAGCAACAACAAAAGCAATAAAATGTAACTATGAGTATGAAGGGAGAAGCGTATAGTGAGAAGCAAGGATCGAGTAGTGAGTAGTGAGAAGTGGAAAGTGGGAAGTGAGAAGCATGAGGAAATGGAAAATGTTGAGTTTTATAGCTAAAATGGGGGTGCGCTGGGGGAAGGCGGGCAGCAAAACGAAAATTAAAGACATAAATTATGCATAAATATTAATTTATATAAAATACACACACGAACACACACACCACACACACACATACACACAATATATATATACATTAATATAAATGTAACTGTTATACACACACACACACACATATACACAGCTTAACAAAGCAAAATGAAACTAAAAACTAAAAGGAAGCTTCTACAAAACGAAAAAAAAAAATACAAAAAAAAGATACAAAAAGAATATTTAAAATAAAACGCAGCACAAAGCATGCGCGCAAGCTAAAAGATACACACAATCACACACACACACACCTACACTAAACAAATATATACAGATATATATATATATACATAAGATTATATAGAATATAAATTGTAAGCGAAGCAAAATAAAACTGAAAAAAAAAACGCAAAGTAAGAGAATAAACTAGCGCGCATTACGAAAGGAAAAGCAAAAAAAGCAGAAAAGAGAAAGAAAATGGAAAAACCCAAAAAAATGAAAGAAAATCCCTAAACAATAAAGATATTCAAAATATGCTAGCAAAAAAAAAACGTATGGAAAAGTATAAATACAAACAGACACACACACACAATACATACATATAAACATATATATACATATATATATATATATATATATGTATATACTATTTAAAGGAAGAACACGAAAGCGGGAAAATAACTTAATATAAAAAAGGTCTAAAACTTAAAGCAATACATAGACACTCAATAAAATGTGTGTGTTACACGAGTATTTAGCTAAAGATCATATATAAATATATATATAGAATTATATATATGTATATAAATCTAAAGAAAAACAAATCTACTAGAAGGTAAGCAAAAAGTGTGAATACAAAAAAAAAGAAGAAGAATGCAAAAATTCTCCACTCCGAAAATGTTGTTAGTTTTCCCTTTTTTCTCTCACATATTTAAAAAAAAGTCTTTCCGTTCGAAAAGAAAATGAGAAGGAAAATTCTATAAATCTAAAATCTAAACTCGAAAGTCTATTGTTAAATCTTGGCATTAACTAATCAAAAATATACAGAAAACAAAAAAAAACAAATGATAAATGTGTTAAAAACAAATAATTTATTTAAATTATAAAAAGAACATTTGCAACTTGTGGCAAGTGGCAAGTGGCACAGCGAAGCAGAAGCAATTGGTGCAGAACTTTTGGCTAAAAATCAAAAATCAAAAATAAAATATAAATTATTATATATTTTATGAGGCCTTTGCGTATATGTAGTACATTTGCCTTAAACAACAGCAACAGCAACACACAGAAATACACCCACCACACACACACACACACACACAACCAACACACACAACCAACACACACTACAATGCTCTCGAACCCAGAGGTTTCACAAATTACCTGCAAATGAAAGCAGTAGCCGACACACAACAAAATACTACACACACACGCACACACACACACACAGGTACTACATAGACTCACACACGCACAAGCCGCCTGCCACGCCCACTGCAAATGCTTCGACTTGTTGGCAAATTTGAAATGTTAAAGCAAAAAACTGTTGTTAAAAATATAAAAACAAATTTTTAAATCGAATCGTAACAATAATTAGAAGAAAAAAAAACAAAAAGAAAACGAAATGAAAATAAAAGCAATAATTCATATGATATGATATATGTATGCTCTAGTTAAAAACTACAACCACCAGATAAACACACACACATATATACACACACAACCAACCAACCAACACACACACACACGTTTAGGCCGTCGAGTTGCAGTTCTTAACTTTATAAAAGTACTCAAAAAAAATATGTTATAGTTAAGCTAAAATTTGTTATTGAAGCAACCCGGTCTGGCTAACACACACATACACACACACACACACATACACGACAGAACAGCAACTAATCTAAATCCAAGGCATAACTTAAGATATATACGTGATATTTTGAAAAACAAAAAGCAAAAATTCATAAATAAAATTGTTTTTAGGTTACAATATTTAAATATATATCTATATAGATCTATATACATATAGACGGCGTAATTATGAACATTTTTGCTGACATACATACAAAACAAAAAAAAAATAGCGAAGAAAATTAGGAGGAAAGGAAAAACTGTTTGTAAACTCAATTTTTATTGTCCCAACTCGAGGAGGAGTCTCCACGAGGCGGGTATCAAAAAAAAAGAATAAGAAAAAAGAAAATAAGATTCTTAAGTTGTTTTTTATTACACTGAGCGCAAATTTTGAGCCGATTGTGTCCCATCGTCAAATCTATTAAGTTTATACATGCATATACATATATATACATATATATTAGTAAATATTTATATTGTATACTACAAAAAAAAAACAAACATACAAGCATATATATATATATATATATATATAGATATATATATACATACGATATATGAGTATATATTAAAATGAACAAAGCAAGAAAGAAGAAACACAAATTAGTCAAAACGAGGACGAAGATAAAGAGTACATAAAAAAAACAAGAAAGGAAGAGAAAATATATATATATATATATATATATATATATATATAATAGCAAAAGGCATAAACAAGTAAACAATAAGATATATATACACTATATACAGATATATAGATATATATATATATACATATATATATATATATATATATATACTTGCAACTGATTATATTGAAGTGCAGCTCAAACTAAGCAGCAGCTATGAAAGATAAATTTTTAGAACCTAAGTAACAACCTACCTAAATGAATTCAGCAAAAACAAAACAAAAAAGAAAAATAAAAACGAAAAAAAAACAAAATAAATACAAATATATAAAGAAATTATAAGCAATCGTCGTGCTCCAGCTCTAGCTCTATGCATAGAGCATATATAATATATATATATATATATTTATATATTATATAGCGACATGATCATCACAACTATATAAGACACACCCATACACACACACACATTTAATCTATGAAATGAGCGCCACAGAAAGCTATAAAGAAAGTACTTAAAAACTCTAACAATAAAGCAACAGCTACTTAATAAATTTTAGCTAAAAAAAAAACACAGAAAACACACGAAAACGAACAGTTATCTATTATTATTTGAATTATTATTATTATTATTGCTTTTAGTTACCTTTTTTCCTTCTATGATTTATTGCTTTTAGTTTGTTGATGCGCTTGCTCCACTCGATTCACTCGATTCACCCACACAACCAAAATTCCCCCCATCCAAAGTTTGAAATTTTGCCACTTAGATACACAGCCACCGATGCCGCATGCGCCTCACCATGCTGCCTGGGATTACGATGATGGTAGCAACAATAACAATCGCAACATTAGCAAAAGTAATCTCTCGATGAGCAACTGGCGCATGTCCATGTAGGCTACTTCCATCCGCTGGTGCCCAATCAATATGCAGACGCAGACTTAGACAAGAAAATTGAAAAAAGCCAAAAAAAAAATTAGAAACATCACTGAAAAAAAGGACGAAAATCAATCCAATCCATTCGGAATCAAATCTCAAAAGAACCTATATGAATCACCAACAATCCAAGCACACGCAGGGTACACACTATACACACTCACACACACACACACACACACACACACACATTCGGACACACCTACAAGTACTGTGCGCGCTTAGCCAGAGAGTGTGTGTATCGTCGTGTTGCACTGTGGAGATGCTCCGGAATTCCTGCGATCCAAGCTGGTCTGGCTGATCTCTGAACATATTTGGCGGCGCCACAACACTTGACAACAGTTTCTTAAGTTTTCGGTTTTATTTGAATTCTATTCTATTTTTTTTTTTAATTTTTGCTTTTTGTGTTCAACGAGTGTTCAAATTGTTTTATAGTTTTGTGTATTTCGTTTTATAATCGTTCGTTTCGTTTCGTTGTCGTTTATAATCCAAAGAGCTTCTTTGTGGGCTGCAGCTTGTTGGGGAAACAGCAGGAAGAACAAATAGCAGAGAGAGAGAGAGAGAGAGAGAAAAAAAATATAAATGGTCAATAGGAATATAGCAGGGTTATAGCAAGAGACTCATTTCCCTTTTAGTCGTCCCCCGATATCCATACCCATGTCCCCTCTATCCCATGAATCCATGTCCCCATCCCCCAGATCCAGATCCAGATCCAGATCCAGATCCTTGCTAAGAGTCGAGTAGATAGCAGATAGTAGAGTACCAACCAAAGCATATCCAAACTTCTTCAAAAATTCTTTCAACATATTCTAATGAACATTCTTGCTCTTCATCAATAAGAGAGAATCTTGCTATTCCATGTCCTTTGCTTCCAACTGTAGCCCCCCACCACCAAACAACCCCAAGAACCCCAAGAACCCAACACCCCAAACAACCAACCACCCACCCAAAAAATAAACTGAAAATATCGGATATACCAGATATGCGCATATATATATATATATATGTGTCAATCAATATATATATATATATATATATATATCTATATATGATATGATATGGACATATATCATATCTTGTCGTGAGTAACTATAACATGGAATGATCTTACACAATGACAACGGTTTCGGGTTCAATGTTTCGGTTGCGATTAGCAGTTTTTGTATATGTAAAAAAAGGTCTTCTTCTTCCTTATTCAACTTTGGCCTCGAAATAATTTCCACAAAATTTTCAACGTTTCTTTGTATTCTCTGTGTATTATTCTTGCTTTAGGACCCTTAACCCACAAAATTGGTTTATATCGATTTCTTCGTGTGTGTATATAGAAAAAATCGTTTTCTTTTCCTAAATTTTGAAGTTACACAAATAATTCCAATTGTCAGACAAATAAATGAGAGCCCGAAACAAGTATCTAAATTATGACTTTTATTTCTATTCAATATATTATTTATTATTATTATTATTTTTATTTATTTTCAAAAGCACACAGCAATCACACACATGGCGTATACGTAACAGCAAGCAAAATAGGTTACGTATACGCAGCATAAACGGCAATATAAAGACAGCAATAAAAGAAAGTGTAGCATACTTTGATGGGAACGCTGCAATAGACGTGTGAAATAACGCAAAACGTGCAACGAATCTTTCCTGTGTAATAGCTAGCGTCGTCGTCTTCGTCGTACAAATTGAGAAAGAGTTATTTAAAATAAAATAAATGAATAAATAGTTGAATTATAACGGTTGTGTCAAATTAGCTCTAGTTCTACTTCCAGTGGTTAAACGGAAATGGCAAGGCAGCAAACACACTTCAAGCAAAGAATGTTATTTATATATATAGGTTATATATCGTATGTTATATGTCAGGTATGGCCGATGACCCAATGATTGTCCCTTGCAGAGTTACTTCCGATGCAATTTAGATCAAGGTTTGAGCTTTCATTCCTATACATCATATATTGATCGTATATATATAGTTCCAGAGGAACAGCTTCAGTTCGAAACGACGACAGTAGGCAGTAGGACTTATCCTCATAGAGGGTCGAAGTAGAATTCTTCTTCTCGCAGGCTCTGCAGGGGTCTATATGTAGAATCCATTCGAGGCAGGGACGGCGGCTACTTAGCACCTACTTAGGCATACATATATATGTTATATTTATGCAACTGTAATTTAACTGTAACTGTACATATACATATACATATATACTATACATATACATATTACTAATACTACTATAACTACATGGTATATACTATTAAAAAAAAAGCAGCCTCTCTATATAGTATACATATATAATCTGAATGTAGTTCGAATATTATTTAATACATTTTTTTTTTTGCTAAACTCTCTTTAAAAAACTTTCCACTCACAACTCTTCCCGAAAGGCTATAAATAAATTATATATATATATATATGTCTATATGACTATATCTTATATAAGTATATATATACAAATATATATATATATGTGTGTGTACAAGAACAATATCTCGATAGCGTCTTAAAAGTAAAAAAATATCAAAAATATTTATTCAAAAAGTCAAAAATTAAAAGGAAATGCATTTTTTTTTTCTAAAAAACGTCTACGTGTGAATTGAATAAAAAAAAAACTTATATATTATATATATACATATAGATGGCATATATATATATGGATTTTATTAAATATACATAGATCAATATATGTATATACTATATACATTAAATTGTCGTCGAGCAGCAGCTGATTTTTTGATAACAAGCAAATGCACGTCCGGCACTTTGGCTAGAAATTTTCGGCTGAACCGAAAACCTCTCCTCCTGCCACGCCCTGCTCTTATCCCTACCACCACCAGCACCACCTGTGTATGTGTGTGTGCGTGCGTGTGTGTATATGTATGTGTGTGTCTGCCTACCTGCTTCAATGCCTGTGTGTGCGCGTTAAAACGTTTTTTGAAGTAAAATTTCATTTACAAAAGACTGACGCTAAAAAAAAATACTAAAAACTTAAAAAAACCATAAAAAAAATAAGAAAAAATTATAAAAAAAAGTGTTTACGAATTTTCCAAAAATGCCGCACACAGGCGCGCCACATGCAGTTAGCCTGGCCAGAGGCGGCGCCGAAGGGGGCCAAGGGGGTGGCACCAAGAGAGAGAGAGAGGGGTGGACTATGAGGTGGATCAAAGTTGCCTGTCGGAAAATTGTTGAATGTTGATTTTCCAGTTTTGGGTTTTTTTTTTGATGGGCTTGTCGCGAGCGTGTTTTATATATAATTATATTATATTGTAGTTATAATATTATATGAAAGTAAATAAAAGGAATAAAAAAAGGTATATGTAATAATAAATGTAAAACCTGAGATATACATATATATTATATATATTTATATTTACAACAAAGCGGAATAAAACGTAATTATAAACAAAAAGAAAAAGAAAACGAAAAACAAAAGCGCAGAACAAAATATACAGTGTTATTTTTATGATATTGTACTTATTAGTCGAAAACAAAAAAACAAAAAACAGCAACTGGGCATTAGAAAGAAGGCAGCATATAAATATAATATACATATATAATTACCTATTGAGTAATGCATATAATAGAGCAATATTATGATAGTAAAAAAAAAAGAAGAAACACTCACACAACATACACCTACCCGACACACACACACACACACACACACTCAAACCCAACCACACTTGGAGACGCAGAGAGCGGGAAATGTGATGTGAGACATTGAGATTCACTGGCAAAAGAGAAAGAAAGTAGGAAAGGCGTTTTCAGTCTAAACGTAAATGTAAGATGAATAATGAATAATGAATTGAATATTGTATTAATCTCATTGAATATGCATATGAATAATGTGAGTCAAGTTATGAATGTTATGAACAACAAACAAATTACAAATTACAAATTACAAATTACAAATTTAAAATTACAAAATACAATAAACAATAAACGTGCAACGAACTCTTTAAGATGACATTAGATCAGTTTAGATGAGAGATGAAAGATGAGTAGGAAATCCCACACACACACACACACACACACACACACTGGTGCATTAGTGAGCGTTGGCGTCTTGCATATTTAAGACCCCACCCTCAAACCACCACACCACCCACCCTAAACCAAACCCTATTTATCATACCTTTAGCAATTTAGTCGTTGTTTAGTTGAAAGAATAAGGAAAATTTATATATATACATACATATATATGTAACAACACCCCCATAACACACACACACACACACACACAGACACACACACAAACACCTCTTTGAGGTTTAAGTCCCCAGAACTAGTTGATTTTTATATCGAAAGATTTTTTGAATCATATTTGTCAGCAAACCAATTTTTGAAAATTTTCTTGACAATGTTTTTAAAGAAATTCGGTATCAGATCTTATTAGATCATATTGGATCGCATCATATCGACTTTTAAGGCAGTTCGGGTATGAAAAAACAACAACAATAACAACAAGAACAACTACAACTACAACTACAACAACAACAACAAGAACAACTACAACAAACATATGGCAAATGGTGAAAGCAACGAAGAATAAATTGAAAAGAAATATGATCGAAAAAGGTGTCAAAAGGGTTTTCTCTTTTTCATATGTCGGAAAAGTGCTTGGGAAAGAAATGGAAATGAATATTACAAAAATATTATATAATATATATAGAGAAAACGTAATAAGAAAATATATATATATATATATATACATATAAAATTGTAGCTAAAATGGTTTCATGTAAACGAAAAAATTGTTGTTGAGTATTTTTAGTCGAGAGTCACATATGAGGAATACTTACTTATAGATAAAACCAAATAATGTATGAATTTATTATTATATTTATAAGTACATTTTTAAAGATTTTCCACTTTTCTTTATTTTCCATTTTGTTTTCATTTTCAAAACATTTCCAATCTATTAACAAAACTGAGCTGCCATTGCTCTCTATACAGAGACTTTTTTCTTCCAAATATCTTCCGTTTGCCTTCTGCTGACAAACTTAAGTACCTCTGGAATCTATCCTTATACACGACTAGCATCATTTTATCCTATGTTCTACCGTTATTCTGTCATCTATCTGATTGTTATTGAAGAAATGTATTGAAGAAAATCCTGTTGAAATTTTTGTTTTTGCGCATTTTCTTTGTTAGTTTAACAAATGTGCACAGTGTGCAGAAGCTGAAGCAAATTTGCAACCTTACATATTAGAGACAGATATACACACACACACACACACACACCCAAACACAACCACAACCACACACGTACACACACTCACATCCACATGAACGTGAACATATATTAAGCTCCCAGTTAAAACTATGAGATAAAAATAGCAAAAATTAGCAAATGAAAAACTTCTAGATAAATTATACCTTTTAGCTAAAAACATACATTACACATACATACAGACACACACACACACACACACACACACACATGCGACACACACAAAATAGAAAAATGAAATGGAAAATGTTTAAGAAATAATGTATCCAAATTCTTCCGTATGACAAAAAGTTCTAGCTAAAAATTTACCACACGATAAGAGTCTATATATACAACAAAAAATAAAATATATATACATACATACATATATATATATATATACACATATATATATTTATATTAATATATATATATGCACATATATATATATATATATACTGAGCAGCATAAAATAGCGGCAACAAATACGTAAAACATATGAGAAAATCAACCCAACACTTCAAAACAATAATAAATAAAGAGAAATACATACGAATAAATACACACAAATACACAGAGGTCAATGGATGGGGTTCAAACTTAGGAACGCCGATCTGGATCTAGATCTAGGAAACTACAGTCTAAGTACTATATCAAGAAAAAGCTGGCATAGAGAACGCGAACAGAGACAGGGTCAGAGAATAAGGTATAAGCTGATCTCTGCTGTTATCTTTGCCAGAAGAAGTACCAGAACTGTACACAAAAAACTAGAGAAAGAACAACAACAACAACAAGAATATTAATATTAGTAAGAGAAAAAATAATAAAATAAATGGAAATAAACAGAAAGTATTACAATTTTGAGCTGCAATATTTTTTAATCAAAAACCGAAAACAAAACTAAAAAAAAATAGAAACAAAAAACAAAATATATTAAAGATAATAATTAATATATATTTTTCTCTTTTGAGATCAACGAAATGCAACTGTTTTCGATGTGTGAATTGAGTTAGGAAAACGAAAATATATTAAAATAAAAAATAAACCTGGCATAGAGAAAAACTCAAAAAACAAAAACAAAAAAAATAGATATATATTAAAAAAAAATATATATAAAAAAATACAACCATATTCCAAGCATCAAAAACCAAAGAATAATACAAAAAAAAAAAAGCAAATAAAATAAATACAAAAACAAAAACGAATCTTTAAAAAGACGTCACAAATTTTTTGTGTACTTTTTTTTTGCTGGTTTTATGTGTACAAGTCGAAAATAACTTCCGTGTGCAAAAATACAAAAAAGTAAAAAAAAATATTAAAAGAATCAAAAACAAAGAAAAATATAAAAACAAATAAGATTAAACTATTTAAATTACAAACTACACACAACAAAGTAAAAGCCAGACACACTAAGCCCAACTGAAATTGTCAAATATGAATATATATATATATATTAAACATATATATATGTATACACATATATATATATATATACATATAAACATATATATATATAAATATATTTAGATAACTATTATATTAAAATATATATATATATCTATATAAATATATATATATTATACATAAATGTGTGCAAATTATTCAGAATACATCCAATACGATGAAAAAAAAAACAAAAACAAAACAAAAACAAAAGCATAAAAGGTCTATATATATATATTTAGTAACAATTATAATGAAAGGTTAAAGGTCAAAAGTAAAATTAATAAAAACGGATACGTAGTACAATGGCAAGCGAAATATGAAAGTATAAAGCAAAACATATTAAAGAATACAAAAACAAAAAGGAAGGCAAAAAATAATTATTTATAAAGGCTGTAATTTTAAGTAAAACGATTAATTACGATACTTAAAAACAAGAAATAATGAAAAAAAAAATTAAAAAAAAAGAAGAGAAGAGAAGAGAAGAGAAGAGAAGAGAAGAGAAGAAGAAGGAGAAGAAGAAAAGAAAAACGTAAACACATTTCACCCACGACGAAAAGAATTATATTAACTAAATGCTAAATACTATACAAATTAAGTACGATCGATATCTAAAACGAAATTATAAACCTAAAGATTAACGTATATACATATACATAAACATATACATATACATATACATAAATACATACATACAACAGACAAAAATAAACCATAAATACAAAGGAACCCAACAACAAATTAAAAGTAAATCAATAAAAGAAATAATAATAATTATATATATGTATACATATATATACATATAAATATATATACATGTATATATATGTGTATATATATATATAAATATATATATATATATGAGAGAACTCAATGTATGTAATAAATATAAAACTAAATAAAATACATAAATAATTAAAATGAATTCATAAAGACTTTTATTTAAAAACAGTTCTTATACCCTATAAAAGCTGAGATCTGTGAGAGCATTTCGCTTTTCTAATCAATGAAACCTTTCTGGCTATTCACTCTGGTAAGAAGATGTTCACATCGTCGTTATTATATATATATATTGTATATATGATTTCGTTTTAATGCATTTCGGATTCATCTTAGCGATCTATTCAGAAAGTTCCAGATAGATTTTCTATTTGGTTGAGAGTATACGAGGTCTGTTCAAAAGAAAAGGTGAGCCTTGAATTTTACGAAAAGTATTTACTTATACTTATCAACATCCATTTTGTCCCCTTCCTCAGATATAATGGACTTATGCCAGCGCTTCTTCCTTCTGAAATGGGTTTTTCGGTATCGGCCATCAGCTCTTCGATCAGTCTTCGATTCCGACTTTATCTCATCAATTATGGCAAAACGCTTTCCTTTTATTGGTCTCTTCAGTTTTGGGAAAAGCAAACAATAGCAGGAAGCCAATGATATTGTTTTTGGCCAAAAATTCACGATCGAACATTGTTGTGTGAGCTGGTGCATTATCCTGATGCATAATCCATGATTCGTTTGAGCTGTTTTGCTTCACGCAAACGTTGCAATACTTCCTTGTAGTATTCCATATTAACCATACGACCTGTTGGCAAGAACTTATTTTGCACCACGCCATTGTAATCAAAGAAAACAGCGAGCAAAACCTTCACCTTTTCTTTTGCTCAAACTGATGAACTCTTATGAGGAGGCAAAAAATTAGAATCACAGATAGTATTAGAGAAATCAGAGAAAACGCTAATTTTAAAGGAGGAGATTTCTCTAGGCGTAGAAGAGTTAAATGTTTGCAGAAGATCTGCTAGATGTACATATATGAAACTTAAGATTCGCAAGTTATGTCAGCAGATAGTCTAGACACAAAAACTTGCCAACGAGGAGCGATAACAGAGAGAGGTAGGAAGAGTGAGAGGTGGACTAACTACTGGGGAAGGAGCCGGAAAGGCTCATGAGAAGGCAAAATTTGATGAAACTAGAACTTGAAGGAAAATACCCTTTGCCGAAAATGATTTTTCATTGAACGATACAACTCAATGCGAGAATAGCTTATAATGCAACAGGGCCAAACTGTCTCAGTTTTATTAATATTTTGGCCATATGTGTACATTGCTTCAAACAACCTTTTCAACCTTTTCTTTCCATTAGATTGCTTGTAGAATTACAAGGAAGCTTTTCAGATAGAAGATGAACGCTATTCGAAGCTGGGCTTAGGAGATTGAACGGTAATAGAGTCGAGATCAGATCTTGTTTTGAATAGAGCTGGGCTCTAATAAGAACGATCTTCTAATATCAGACGAATGTCAAAGTGATTGCCAAAAGTGAATAGAATCGAGTTAATACTAAATACTTCTGCCCACACAGAGTACGCCTCTCCGTCTATCTTAGATTGGTTTTAAATTGACTTAATCAATTATGATGATTAGAGAACTACAGGATGATTCCGCAGACACAATAGGAATGTTGATCTGATTAGTATGTTTAATATATATTTGTATAGACTTCTCCCTAATATTCGTTGAGTGGAGCACAATGCCTTGAGGTGCGAGAGCCAGAGAGTAGAGCTGCGATCAGCTCGAGTTCCCGTAGACATCAATTCCTATCTAATCGGGTCGAATGCATTTACTTAACCTGAACATGTGCTGTGCACGCTTTAATGTCATGCCTCGTGCCTTGATGACGCACTACTCTGAGAGATCTCATATCTGGAGTCCAATGTACCCGGGAAACACAAACAAATTTAAGTCGATTCTTATGTATTTTTATTAACTAAAATTTTAGCATTTGTTTTTAGTTTATGGTTCTGTTTGCGCACTGGGAGACGTGCCTCCTCACTCCGATGGATATAATAAATATAAGAGAAACTAAGATCTAGTATAGGTACTCGTAAGACCCTTGCAATTAGGAACTACATTTGTAAATCCCTCGTTTCTCGGAGGGATGCGCCGATGCTGCTACTTGTTAATAAAGCTGCGATTGTAGGTCTGCATCCGGACATTCTGTGGTGCGCGCTGGGTGCGATCGAATTCACAGGTTTTGTTCGTCTTCACCATGCGGGTATTGGGTCCGGGTGAGGTGCGCCAGTAGACAGTTTGGACAGCGTTGCGTCCGGCTATATAGCGCGATGAGGCGCCCACCAGGTAGTTAACTTTATTTGCCGCAGACATTTTGTTGTATTTTGTTTGGTAGTTTCTATCACAGTTTGGATACTCGTACTCCTCTCTCTCCTTCCCTCTTATGATATGTATATATGTGGTGTCTCTGTGTGTGTTCAGAGCGTGTGTGTCGCGTTCGGCTAACAATTCGTTTCTGGTTCCTTAGCTGACTAGGGACAGTCGCTTTTATACTCAGAGCTGGACTGCTTATCACAATTTGGATTTGTGTCTAGCTTCTTATCATTTGCAAGTAACATTCCAGTAACTGTAGTTGTTATACTCATAGCTCTTTAATGATGTCGTTCCGCCTTCGATTGATTAGTTTATGCCCCGCACTTATGGAACTGCGACACAATTCTTTGTTTACATTATTTTTGCCAAACTCTACGGCTCTACGGGCCAGGTACGAGTACGGGTCTGGGCACTTGGCTTCAAGTGCATTTCCATGTGCGCAGCTCAAAGTGCAAAGTCGTCATCGTATATACTCTAAACAACAACTATATGCTACATGCATAGTATATACTATTTACATAGTTCGATCTATGTATATATGCTCGAATGTCACCTATATATATAATATAGTCCAAAGTTGACGTAAATCGCGCAAAATTGACACAATTTACGCAAACCGCCAGCTCACGCGATAGCCAAAGGTCATTCCGGAGCTGTGGAGATTATGCCAGAAGCTGCGTCAGCAGTATATATTTCAAGACCCATTGAAATCCAGACCCATGCCCGGATTTTCGATTCTCAGCTAGCAGCGCCTCCGGTTCCTGACCTATATAATCCAATAGATACGTCAGCATCTGTTGTCAAAATAAGATTTACGGCACCCAAAAAGGTGTTGACTGCATCCTCTTGATAATCTCTGTATATCGTAGTATCTATGGAATGTTAGGTATTATTTCTTAATCTACATCTACATCCTATAACTGATCCAAATCGAAGCTATACGCGAGCTCTTCTACTTATCCAAAACTTTAATCTGTTCCATTTGCTGTCTAATCAAACCAAACTTTCACCTTAAGAAAGCAAACAGTAGCTTTTAAATATATATATATATACATATCTCTGGAACGTAAGGTACATACATATATGGCAATTGTTTTACTATTACGGCATCTGATGAATGGATTTTAACGCGTTGAACATCCCACAGACCTAAAGCAGCCAACACTTTCACCTGAGAGTGCATCCTAATCTCAATCCGCTGATAAGAAACACGCTTTTTACGTAAAAGTGAGCTGTGGAATAGCCTCTATTAGCTCAGATCTTGAACCGGGATCTCACCTGATGGGGATACACCCAAAACCCGCAAGATCTTTACCATCTATCCAAAGTTCCTTTCAGGCTTTGATCTGATATTTTGAATTGCTTCTAGAGCTGTTCATGACCTGGCGACGTGGGACGCTGCTGTGTTATTGTTTATTTTTCTTATCAGCTAAAGCGGTAGTCGAGGCGTTGGATAGGGAAGGGAGGGGGGTGCGAGTGCGGCAGGGGTGTCAGCAATTTTCAAAACAAATCGTCAAGAAATGCAATTGTTGAATCGTAAAAACTATATAAAAAGCGTGCGCGAACAACAATAAAAAATAGGCTCGTAATTCTCATAAAAATAATAATAATAATCATGTAATAAACGGAACAGCAGTTTGCTGAGCACTTGAAGTTCAAGGGTGTAAGCTATAGATTCTACCCCCTCCTTGGTCGGAGTGTGTGCCATTTGTGGGTGGGACAGCTTGGCTGAGCTCTCCTCTGCTGATAAGGAGAGACACGTTGTCTGTTAGTGTTCAGTCTGAAGCAGTTTATAGGGAGTCTATAGATTGGAATATTTTTTGGTCAAAACTTTCCGTATACAAGTACTATAGACGCTGTTTACGGCTGGATGTCTGGTTGATAAGGAACGAAAGTCGAGGAACTCTGCGGCGTACATTGCGCTTCCAAATCTCAAATGCCTTCTATGACCCAAAAAAACAAAAATACTTCAGGCTGGAAAACTCGACTATAAGGTACCCTCTAGGTATGGAATGCCTTCTAGAAGTCTGGGTGTATATCTATCTAGATATCTGGAATAGGTAAAGGTTATATATATAAGTACGACTAAGTAAGAGCTACTGGACGAACAGCCAATGAGAGAGGAGTATTGATTCTCCGAAGAAGGAAAAGGGATCAGAAGATGGAGATGGACTCACAATCAGCATCAACTGGAGAACATGCTGGACGCACATCTTAACTCCAACTGCCGAGGACAATATGCTGGTGCTCTCTGACCTCTCTGGAGTACCAAACGATCCTGTAAGACTAATTACCCCCAACTATGTCATCAAATGGTTTCACGTCAGGTGCAGTATAATCCAAAGTATCCAAAGTATCTTTAAATATATCTAACTCAATCATTCTTCCGTTTACAGGGTACGGAAACTGATCAGAATACAACTTGGTAATCTTCTACGAATATCTTGAACAGATCGTGTGGCTTTCATCGATAGCAGCGATAAGATTGGACTCTTATCAGATAAAGAGCGTAAACAAGTTGAACAGCTTCCAGAAGAGTTTACCCCCAAGCTGCTTGTTGCCATGGTGAGTCCGGCTGGGGGGCCATTGAGGCTAATCTTTGCCACTTGAGATTGTAAGTACATATCTTGGACCTAGTTGGAAGCATAATTTATATAATCTTTCCCTCCTTCTCCCTCTCTATTTCTCTCTCTCTCTCTCTCAATCATTTGTATAGCCAGCGTGGGAAATAACAGCTGTTGTTGTCGTCGAAGCGAAATTTGTCAACGAATGCGAGTTGATAATTGAATTAAAAGTACATTTAACGCCTACAATTACTTTGGCTTAGCTAAGACAGACCCACACAAGTAGCAAGAATAGCCTCTTTTTGGTCTAGAGGTTATACAAGTACGACGTGCATGTAATTGGGTTTAATTGATATGGCGGAGCAGCAATTAAGACAACGAGACGCTGGAGGATTGGTTAGTCAGTGCAAACTGTATTTCGTTTAGCCCGAGAGTTAAATGCTTAAATAAGTAATTTATACATAAATTGACATAGAGTATGGCTGGAATGCTCCTCCTCCTTCTTCTCCTCCTGCGTCGGCTTCCACTCACTGGCGACGGCCCCAGGCGGCAAGCAGCAGCAGCAACAGCAGCGACAGAGAGAGGATGCCACCTCCTAAACGTGCACCGCCATTGCAGACCTTGCGTATGGTCTCCGTGTAGAGACCACGGCGGGCCAGCATATTCCTAATGCTGCGCAGCTCCTGTGGACAATGTGGATAAGTTTTATTTGAGATTGGATCAGATATTCTATACTCACATCAGAGCTGAGGCCCAGGCGATTGCGTGTGAGCACCACCGTGTAGATGGAGCTCTTCACATCGTTGCCACAGAAGGTCAACACCAGATGATCATTCACTGCCTTCACCACCTGGACTGTCCCAGTGAACTGTGTGTACGAGTTGAGGGTGGCCAGAGTGCCGCGCTGATCCCCAATATTGGACCACTGACCGGGTGCATTCGCCGTATAGTTGAAGTGGTACTCCAGGTTGCTGTCCCTTTCGCTCCATACCAGACGCAGATACCGCGTGCGCTGTCCCAGCTGCGGCTGATGCGGATAATCATCGCTGTCCACATACTGGGGCGTGGTCGAGATGCGTCTATAATTGTTTTGGTTGTGATTGCGATTGTTGTTCTCGTTGTTGTTGTTGTTGTTGTAGTTGTAATTGGTGTTGGAATTATAGCCATAATTGTTGTAATTGTAACTCTTGCTGTTGAGCATCTAAACACGCAAATAGATAATACCAATAAACGTTATATTGTCATAATAATGAGATCCGTTTAGATAAAACTCACCTGCTGTGTCACATCTGTCAGGTGGATGATAACGCACGAATCGTACTCATAGACTCCGGGAAAGTCCTGGCTGTGCATTATGATCTCGCTTCCGTACCAGAGGCCCATTATCTACGTATTTGAGATATAAAATAGATTAACAATAATATCATAGGTAATATAATATTAATGCTTGCATAACTTGTATACAGATCTATATTTATATATTTATAGAGAACACAAAAGTATTTCTTAATTTTACTTAATATAATTTCTAAGGTTGCCTATTGCATAATATGTTTAATTATTGCATAATATCAGTAAATATTGACTATGATCTGAACATATTCTTTATATAAAACATTTGTAGAAATAGTTTATATAGAAATCTGAGCTGTAAGCGCAAATTGGCTTTGATATTTGATTGATTTATTTTCTATCATATGAAACTCAGAGACTTCTCTTTCTGCATAAACAAAATGTAATTATTTTATTTATTTGGAGTCAACTAATAGTTAGTCAACTAACTACATAGAAATACTAAAAAAGAAAACATATTTACAAATTTAAAAAAATAAAATGAAAATCTTCTATATATACATAATATTATGTATACATATATATAAATATAAATATAAATATAAAAAGAAAAAAATTTCAGAAGTGAATAAAACAAAAAATTAAAGCAGCAAAGGAATATTAATTGATTGTTCCTATAATAACTACTATTCTATCTCCAGCTGATTGACCTGTGCTTAAAACTAAGTTACAAATATATAAAAATACTTTAGGAATATTTCTGTTCAGCTGAAAGCTCTTTCCTATAGAACTAGAATATTTCCGCCTAACTCAAGGACCTCAAGGATGTTTTGATATCAACTTTTAAAAGTTTCTGATATATACTTTCATATATATATATACAGAAGTCAGAAGCTTGTGGAAAGTATGGGTCGGAGATGTAACTGCGTTAGTGAAAATCATGGTTACTAAACTAAATATTCAATTTATTTAACAATTATTACTATTAACCTTATTGAAATATTTCATGAACTATAGCAACTTTTTGATATTGTTCTAAATCTGTGACCACACATCTTTCGTTGTTTTTTAATTTTTTAGTTTCTATCCGTTTTGTTTTTTATATTATTTATATTTATAAATTCTTCCTTATCAATTTATTAGTTCATAAGTTAAACTTTAAAGAGCCGCAGCTTGTTTATTTTCAAAAAATAATTTTTAACTAAAAACAAATTCATTCCACGAATTGAATATTTCTTGTGCTATTTATACGATAATGACTGTAACCTAGAAGGTTGCTTATAATATGTTTAATTATTACATAAGTTATTTAAATACACCAATAAGTATTGATTATAATCTGACGACGTATATATTATTTATACTATAAACATTTCTACAAATAGTTTATATAGAAATCTGAGCTGTGGGGAAAAATATCTTTGATCTTTCACTATATATTTTCTACCATATGATATGGGTACACTTACACTCAGAAACTGTTATTATAACACCAAAGGAATATTAACTGATTGTTCCTATAATAACTATTTTACTCTACCTGCAGTGAGAACTAAGTTACACATTATAAAAATGCCTTTAAGGAGAAACCTATTCAGATGAAAGCCTGTTCATTTCTAGAATATTTTTCTCAACTCAAGGATCTCAAGGAAGTTTTGATTTAAATTTTGGGATATACTATAACATATATATATATAAATATTAAGGCTATTCTTTATATATACAGATTCCACAGTCCTTTATTCAATACAGAACTGAACAACATCATGTCTAGCTTTTGGCTACTTTCCTGGCTTGCCTTCGTTTAACTTTTGTTATTCTTATGGATATTTATAGTATTATCTCCCACTCTTAATTTCTTTGTTTATGCATTAATTAAATATATACTTATATATGTATGTTGTATGTGTGTATATAGCATATATATATAAGTACGTAATGGGCCGACAATTTGAGCAATTTCGATTTGCATACAAGTGCGTCCAACTGGAGGTCTGTAAATTGAGTGCCCGCATACGGAGAGACCGATAGACAGACTGACAGAGGGACAGGGGGACAGACCGACAAACTGACAGAGGGACAGAGATGTACAACGAGACATTGTAACCAACTGACTGACTCATCCAGTAGCCGACTGACTATGTGACTGTGGGAAGATGACCCCAGCATTGACATTCGCCCCTAGTGCAAAGGGTTAATTAGCACAAATGAGCCTTAATTGTAGACATACTCGCAGTCAGAGCAAGAGGCTTAGTTCCATTTTGGGTTGTCCACTGCAACCTTGGCTCACCTGCTCCAGATCCACAGAGTTCTGGGTATTAACGTTAACGCAACGCATGGCGGCATTGATGCGTTCCGTGCTTGTGGTATGCCCATCCATGGTGCCATAGCCATAGTTATCCACATTGTTGGCAGCCGTCTGGCCCCAGCAGACACAGCCGGAGATCACAAAGATCGCAAAGAAGATGTTCGTAAACATGGTGCTCCCGATGAGGATTCCTAAGGATAGATTCGAGTTATCAGTGAACGCGGCTGGACGCGCTGCTGATAAGCGTAGAGCGTGGAGCGTGAAGCTGGAAGCGTTAAGCAAAGCTGAAGCCGAACTGCGCTCAATGAAATCCCACAAACGACTGCAAAACCATCTGCGAACCCGAATCGCTGAGACATAGGCGAGAGCTCAAGCCGCGACTCGTGGGGAGAGGATTGAGAGAGATGAGAGTGTGTTTTGTTCAATTGATCATCGCAGCAGGGGCTGGGGGGTAGGAGGTCAGAGAGAAAGGGAGTGAGCTGGATATCAAATTGGAACTGTACTCTTTCGTTGTTGCACACTCTCAAACAACAACAACAACAACGAGAACAGCGAGAACAACAACAACGTTGCGTAGCCGAGTTGTTCATTAGTTAATTAAGTTAATTGTTGAGCTTTTGATGATCCACTCGCGCGTGCAACGCCTGCACAAAAGCGACCACCTCCCACCACCCTCCTGGCGACCCCTTTTCCCAGTGTTTCGTGTCAATTGAGTATTCGTATATGTATATGTGTGTGTGTGTGTGTGTGTGTCCATTCATCCGTCTGTCCGTCCGTGCATTTACTCGGCGCTGACCATTCAATTGGCTGAGCCACAAAACTGAGTACATTTCTGAGGCGGGAAGCAGCCAGCGTTGGGATTGAGACGGTGTGCCGTGCTGATGAGCTGGAGGGGAAGCGCTGGGGATGTGGAGACCTGGGCTTGGGAGGAAGTGCAGAGGAGGGGGCTGAATGGATGTTGTGTCAAAATTCCGCACTTGTGAATTAAATTTACTCAGAGTTGTTGCTGTTCTTGTTTTTTGCTCGCACATCTGCTGTGCGTTTTTTTATTAGCATTGATTATGTGCTTAATCCACGTTCCTGTCCTACCCCTTCCTCCCCCTTGCCCCATTCACCATTCAAGCAAAGAAATAAATCAAAATTTGTCAAGTCTCATGTTTTTAATGCATACTTTTAGTCGGCAACTGCAACTCTGCATGTTTTTTGCCTAGTAACTAAAGGTTTATTAAAGTCGTGTCAAGGTATATATTAGATCAGATGAATATATATATATAAGTATGTATATCTTAAAGAATATCAGTACTCGGTTCTTGCGACAATTTTCAAACCTGCATCGTGCCAGGTTTTCTTTAAATTCATTCATTCATGAGTCGCTCTACTACTGTATAAATATATATATATATATTCTTGAGCAGCCAAGTTAGCCCATTCACTTCCATTAGTGCGCTCAGAGAATTTCCACATCGATATTAATAACCACTTAAAATAAAACAAAAAGACTTATTGAAATTTACATCAAACTGGAACTGCCATCCGACACCTCAGCCCCCATTTTCCACGACATTCCACAAAAACTGCAAACTATTAAGATTAGACCAAATCCAAATAACTCGCCTTAGATTAGGACACGCAAACATCACTCAGCAACACTACCTGAATCAAAATATACCCAACTCTTGTCAACTTTGTAATGCAACACTCTTCTCAAGCGTTGAACACCTGCTCACATCCTGCCATGCACTCTGTCAATCCAGAAATTGAGTATTTCATGGTAGAAACCCTATCTCTCTACTTGGAGAATCTACCTTCCTTAACTCCTTAGACATACGAATCTATACCATAGAATCTAACTTATATAGAATCATTATTAGAATACATACTTGAGGTAAACAAACAATGTCTAAACTCTTCCTTACTTAAAGAACAAACAAATCACCTCAACTTGTAAATTTATTTGTATATAACTCAAGGTCTCAGTAGCCAAAGCTATGATCCCTAATAGATTTAAGTTAACTTAAAACTCTGTATCTAATAATAATAATAATTATAATAATATTCTTGATCAGCACCAAGAGCTGAAATGCTCTGGAGCTACACGTCTCTCGTCTACCCATATGACATCCCTTCGACATTCGAGAGCAAAGCAACTGGAGCTATGTTCTTGTATACCCTAAGCGGATCGAGTTAGTTTTGGGGGTATCGGTTCAGTAACCATTACGACTAAAAGATTTATAAGCTATAGCTATAAATAAACTATAGCTATAGTGCAATCCGTGAGCAGAGACAATTGCATAAATGGGAATGTGAGTGTGTGTATGGTATATAGACATATATAGTTAAAACTTAGTACGATTGTAATATTAGCATATTTTAGAACTTAAGGGTATCTCGAAGTCGAGCACACCCAACTTGAGTGTTTATACTATCTATTGTTTATTTATAGTTGGGTTCATTTGAAACCCGGAATAAGTACCAAAAGATTGATATGAAAGTTTTCGCAGTATCAGTTTCTTTTTCTGTCTTTATCGTTTTTATTTATTTATTTCATTTATTTATTTTTATATATTTCTTATTATTATTTTGATGAATAGAAATCTATTTAAAAATGTAAGAGAAGTATAGAGAGACCCATTATGTTAGGAAAAACAAAGTCAATTAATACTGAAAGAACCTCGATGAAGTTGTTCAACGGAATTACTAGAATCAGATATAGATTTAAATGTGACGAAATGGGCCATTTAAGGAAAATAAACATTAATTGAACAAAAGTAAGATTAAAGTGCAAACATATTTTGTGGAATAGGTTTTTTGTTCTGTTATCATAAACTGTAAAACACGTGCTGTAATTTGAATCTTAAGATCGAAGTGGCTCTTATTTGTGAGAGATCTATTTAAATATTAAAAACATTAAATAATTTGGAAAACTAATGAATAAAAAACTACAAAAACTCAGTCCAATACTATCAAAAAACCATAAAATCAACCATCCCAAACATGTCTCCACTTATTATCTATGAACAGGAATTCCTTCGTAGTTTCTGTTTCTGATGGTTTCAAATCGATAAACGGAGTTTCCTCCAATGTCACAATCAAAGAAGGAATAATAAATCATCATTTACTCCCCCAGTTCTCCTCTATCTTTCCTGCCGAAGCTATTCTCTCAGCCAAGAAATAAAAAGGAAACCTTCGCAATTAAAGACATAATAAATAAAAGCAACAAACTGTCACCGAACATTGTGGAATATCAGACGAAATAGCAAAAACAACAGCACATAATAAATAAATAATAGTAAATATAAAGTAAATAATAAATAAATATATATAAATAATAATATTAAATATCTCAAGGAAAACACTCAAAGACCAAATGTATGGCAATAAATCTCAGCATTACAGAAATGTTAACTAAACCAGAAGGCAGACGTCCCATATTTCACGAACTGAGACTAAAGAGACTAAGACTAAGACTCGGACTCTCAAAACTAACACAGAACTACACTACAACAAATCCTTACCCCCATTTTAGAGCAGCTCTACATAACTGTACTATAACCTATATACTCCGATTTCTGGCATATGACCGCCAAGGCTGGCTCGGATGTAGTCCAATGTGGACGTCCAATTTTCGATGACTTTTTCCAACATTTTTGGCCGTGTATCGGCAATAACACGGCGCATGTTGTCTTCCAAATGGTCAAGCGTTTATGGCTTATCCGCATAGACCAATGACTTTACATATCCCCACAGAAAGTAGTCTAGCGGTGACAAATCCCAAGATCTTGGAGGGCAATGCACAGGTCCAAAACGTAAAATTAGGCGGTCACCAAACGATTGTGGCACGAGCTGTGTGACTTGTTGCGCCGTCTTGTTGGAACCACAGCTCCTGGACATCATGGTTGTTCAATTCAGGAATGAAAAAGTTAGTAATCATGGCTCTATACCGATTACCATTGACTGTAACGTTCTGGCCATCATCGTTTTTGAAGAAGTACGGACCAATGATTCCATCAGCCCATAAAGCGCACCAAACAGTCAGTTTTTCTGGATGTAACGGTGTTTCGACATACACTTGAGGATTAGCTTCACGTAGCCATTCAACCAGAAGTCGCTTCATCGCCAGACAACATTCGCTTATGAAAATCGGGAACAACGGCAATCTCGTTTTGGGCCCATTCGACGAATCTACGCCTTACTTGATGATCGTTAGTCTATTCCTGATGAATTGCCAAACCAAGCTGAGAATAAATCACTGGACAGTTGTTAAATCGGTCGCCATCTTAAACCGTAATGCCAACTTAAAGTTCTATACCTCGAAAAAAAACACACTACAAAAAACAACAAAAGCTACTTACAACTATAACCTCATATAAACTCTAATCACAAAACATAGTAATAAAAAATTAATTAATTATAATTAACACCATTACATAATTAACTTAACTAATGTGATGCTTATTATTGTAGATTATTGTATAAAGAAGCTCAAGTGGCTAAAGCAATAAAAAATTAGAAACAATTTGAAATTAATTACCAATTTTTCCTAACAATAATAACAACAAATAAAAAAGAATGAAAACTATGTTCCTGTGCAAAGGAAAGTTTTTTTGTGTTTTACCCTAATTGTCAATTCCTTTTCAAATGAATTCAAAGGTAAAAAGTCCAAATTTGGAATATTACACATTGCATTGAGTCCTGCCCTAAACGCCGAAAGAAGTGTCTTAGCTTCACTGGAAACTAGATATACTATACCAGGTCTTGAAAGGATCATCATTGTTTTAACCAGCATCTGTGATTAGTTCTTAGGTCTGGCCTTACAATCAATTACTTCCAGCTTCATCAGGAGGAAGGAATATTAATCAAATCCATGAGATGCACCACAATTAATTAAGAACTACTTTAAGGAAGTCCTTTTGCCAGTGCTTGGTCCATTGACAGGGATTACGCTTGGCTCCCCGAGACTAGGATACGCCATTCGTAATTTATATACTAATAGTTATTCTTATATTTTATCAATATGTATTTCTGACAATGTTAAAACAAAATTTATAAAGATAGTTGATCGATTGTTAAACTAAAGCGTGGCTTCTGACTCTCTTTGGATTCCTCATGGGGAAATATAAGGAAAATATTGCCTAAGGTGCGGACATTCGCCTGAAACTTTGGGTGATTTTCTCATAGATCCAATCGACGTAGTGACAGACGCGCACATAGACGCCGGGTCGGTTCTGATAGCCGCAGTGCTGTCCCCAGGAGATGATGCCATAGAGGGTCTCGCCATCTGCAACAGTTCATAATGATAAGCTGAGGACAACTCCTGGCAGGAATAAACTTACCCTCATCAGAGCAAACGAGCGGACCGCCCGAGTCACCCTCGCAGGCATCGACGTTTTCATCCATGGAGCCGGCACAGAACATGCCTAAGGAGGGGCGTGGCGTGGATTAAACATTATTCATCAATCAATCCCGTAAAGCACTTACCATCAGTCATAGCCTCGCCGTAGACATTCATTTGCTTACAGGTGGTATCCGGCAGAATGGGCAGCTGAGCAGCTCGTAGCTCCTGCGCTGGAGCTGTGGGCAAACAAAACTTATGTGTCGAAGTACAAAGAGAATGGGAGGATTGATGGCTACTCACTGGATACGCCCGATTTGATGGAACCCCAGCCAGAGATGGTGCAGGTGCGATTCTCTAGCAGTGGCGCATTGCGCTCCGGCAGGCAAATGGGCTGCACGTAGTCGTTGAACCTGAGTGGAGTCTTCAGGAGCACAACGGCTATGTCGTTGTTCATGTGTGTGGGCTCCCGGAACTTCTCGTGCGTATACCAATCCTCGATGAAGGAGTCCGCCTCAGAGTTCTCTGCAATATTGGCATAATGGTCGCCAACCCGCACAAAGTAGGCGCCCTTGCGATGACCGTACAAACAGTGGGCGGCGGTCAGGACATGCCGCTTGGAGATGACCACAGCGCCGCACCAATGGGTGGAGATGCCGCCGCGTCCACGCATACGTATGGTGGCCTGCCAGGGATGGCGACCGCGACGTGCCACACTGCCACGCACCACACGCTGCTCCGGATGCGCAAACTCATCGAACAAGTCATCCTTGAAGATGCCACAACGCCTCGGCGTGGACAGGGCCTTGCTCGATCTCTCCCAGAGACCTATGTCGGACAGGCTTACGCTGCCGCTTGAAGGGGATCCGGTCCTTGAATTATTTTCGCTAAATGCCTGCAGCCTGGTCCTTAACCGACGCGGCGGTGGACCTACAGTGCAGCGCAAGCCCACATCCTCGGTGTGGTTGCAGTTGTGCTCACCCCAGTTCCAGTGGCTGCACTTATCGATGCTCGTCTCGTTGCCCGAGCACATAACTTGATCCAGCCAGATGGGTCCACTGCCCGGCCCAAAGATGTTTCTCTCGATTTTCTAGAAAACTCAAACATGGTAAACTATTGCTGTCTCCCTCTGGTGGGACACCACTTACCGCTGGACCATAGTATCCAAGCGAATCGCAGGCAACTTGAGCGGTCTTCTGATTGAAGTCATCATCGCAGACGGAGCCCCAAACCCCATGGTATTTCACCTCTAGGCGACCCTCGATGACGCTGCGTCCACCCTCCAAACGGTACTCGATTGGCGCCTGTAAATTAAGGATTGAGTCTTCTGCAGCTCTTGAGGATCTCAGAGATTACAGACCTTGCAAACGGCATCACTTTCATCCGACTTGTCCGCACAATCCTCAGTATGATCGCAGACAAAGGCGGGCGGTATGCACTCCTTGGAGGTGTGGCACAGCCAAAAGTTGTTGGGGCACTTGAGGACGGGCACCTTACAGATGACGCCCACCACCTCGTCGACACCACAGTTGTGGACACCCCAACCCTTGAAGTCGCAATCCTTCAGGTGCGTCTCATTGCCTCGACACTCGACCTCATTCATGGCATAGTTGAAGTTGCGCTCCGGCGGCTCATAGTAGGAATTGCCACGCACCTCAGCCGCACCCAACTTGAAGCCCAGTTCCCGGCAGACAACATCCGCGTCCCGCAATCCAAACTTGTCGTCGCAAACGTAGCCCCAACGTCCATTGACTGAAAAATGCACTTGGAATGAAGGATGCTATTCTCGTTGGTTGTTTCACTACCCACCTTTGACCTCAACACGTCCCATGTGTGGCTGCTCGCCTCCTGTCAAGCGTACCTGATAGCCCAAGTGATCACAGTGGCTCTCGTCCTGCCGATTTCCACAGTTGTTGACCCCATTGCAGACCTCGCTCTGTTTCACACACTTCCCTCCTCCGCAGTCGAAGTCGCAGTCGCCATTGAAGCCACTGCGCGAACTGAAGGTTGGATTGGGTGGGGTTGTCGCTCCCGAATTTGGACTGGGCAGAAGCTCTGCATCCTGATTTGGATCTTGCTCTGGTTCTTGGATCTCTGGTTCTTGGAGCTCAAGTTGGGGTTCCTTTGGTTCGTCGATCTTTGGTTGAGTGTCCTCGTTTTGTGGGTTATGAGGATTAAATGGATTGGGCATTTCGGGATGGCGGGCATGGAACAGCGGACTGTGTTGGTGGGAATGGTGGTGGGGGTGGAGGAAATGGTGTGGGTGGTGAAAGTGTGGAGGGCCGTGGTTGTGGTGATGGTTTTGCGGCTTATCGAAGGGATCAGGCATATTTGGATGATTCCGGTGGAACTCTGGACTGTGACCTCGGGTGTGCCAATTATTTGGATTTGGAGAAGAATTTTCATTTGGATTTGTATCCGAACTGCTATCTACATCCACCTTACGAGTGCCCCTTTGGAAGTCAGTCGTGTCATAGCCAGAAGCGTAAGTAGTGGGATTTAAGGTCTGCTCAGTGCGTCCCGTCTCAGCCGCATCTGGAACAACAGATTGATTTTCAGTACTGTCCAAGCTCTCCTGTTCGCCTGCCACAATCAGTTCAACATCGTCATCAAGACTCTTCCTATTCGTTTTCGGACCAGGAGCAGGGGTAGTTGAGGTGGAAACGGAGGTGGGTGGTTTACTTATAACAGAAGCTATCGCATTCTCAGCGCGCTCTGCCACAACTTCCTGCACGTTTCCGCTGTGGTTAAAGTACGGGCGGAGCATGAGACGCAAGGCCTCGCCAAGTGCCACCTGAGTGTCTGGCCCCGAATCGGGATTAGCATTCAGTGAGGGATTGTAAAACTGTTGGTCAAAGGGAGATGGACTTGGGTCGTGTGTCTCCCTTTCTGTTGAGTTGCTCACAGGAAGAGCTGAATCGCTTTCATCAAATTGATCATCGTCATAGTCTCTCTGGGGATTGAATGCTTCAGGTGCACGAGGTGGCACCTTGTGCCAGGAGGCATTACTTGAGTGTGCCACCCCTGCATAGGGGGGACTATAGTGAGGGTGTCTGGGCTGCTGGCCAGTTCCGGCATTGGCTACAGGCGGATAAATTGGAAACGTGCGTAGATTGGATTGGGTCGAACTTAATGTGGGTGTTGGCGTTGTCTGGTAGGAGGGAGGAGGAGTGGGAGGTTGCAAGCCGCCATACAGATTCGACTCATTAGCAACAAAGTGCGGCTGATTCCGATGGAAGGGTCTATGGTTTGGAGGCACTGAAGGGGCAGGGTACCGAGGGTTGGACTGATCATGACGGTTCCTAGGATGCAGCTGGTCAACAGGGTTTTGTGTGTCTGCGTAGGGATTATAGTCAAGGTCTAGGGGTTGTTGTCCTGGTAGAGGAGAGGCGTGACCATTTGGATGTGGGTTGACTGGGATGGGAGTTGTGGGTGGCTGTAAGCCGCTATACAAGTTCGACTCATCCGCTGGAGAATGGGGCTGAGTACGGTGGGGGGACCAATGATTAGGAGGATTAGGAGGCACAAAGGGAAGAGGACGCTGATAGTCAGGCTGTTTGCGTGAACCGTTGGGTAGCTGATCCTGACGATGAGTAGGAAGCGGCTGACCAGCATCCTCATCGGGACGATAGTCAAGGTTCAAAGGTTGCTGTCCCGGCTGAAGGGATGGGTCTGGGATCGGGTGTCTGGCTGGCTGCCAGCCATTGCTCTGTGTGCCTTCATTGACTTTGCGACTAAAGTTCTGACGTGGCCAAGACGCAGGCTGCTCCGTATCATCGACGGGCTGAGCGTAGTAAACGTTGCTCGGGGTCGGAGCCATTGGAGCCAGAGGAGCTTTAAAGATTGTGTTTGTGGCAGGCTGTTGATAATTACGATTCGGCTGAAGTGATCCCTCCACATAGAGTACACTCTGAGTGGGCGCTCGGTGATTAAAGGAGCTGCCTTCGCCTGACCAGCCACTGGGAAGCGCCTGCTGTGTGTTGCGATCGTGTCCGAATCCAATACCCGCCGGCCGCTGCATGTTCATGGTGCTCCAGCGATCACTGTCACCGTGGACAGATGTCGTCCTTATGGCTGATCCGCTGCCATATTGATCTGCCCCGTCGTAACCCACCGGATCATGTGCCTTTGGTTCGCGAGCGTCTGCAAGAATGGAGAACCATATATATCAAATGAAGAACAGGATCAGTGGCTAAATGTTAGTAACCGTGATGCAGATCTGTCCAACCATAGGACCCAGTCACTTGCCCTGTAGAAAAGTCGCATCGATCTTGCCTGGACACATCTATGCCCGACACACACTGACGTCGGGATACACTGAAAATATGACCAATGGGACATTCAGAGATTAGTGCTTCTGATTGTGAAGGAACACAGGTGATAAACTTGTGCGCCAACGTTGGATGTTGATAGTCGCCAGTCAGACCGAAGGGACACTCAATCCTGATGGTGCTGGCTCCCAACCGAAGGATTTGCATCCACCACTCATTGAAGATATGCAGCTCATTAACCGTATAGACACGATCCGAGCGCTGCACTTGCTCCTGGTATTCACAGTTGCGACGTGACAAACTGAAGTACTGCGACTTGGGGCAACTTTGGAGACGCATTGTGCCCGCCTCACAGCTCAAGTACTGGGTGCAATCGAAGGGATAGACATGCTTGCCAACACCACCCTGGGGACAACTTACAACTAAGCTAGCCTCCTGGCTATAACTGATCATAGATACACGATCGGTACTTGAAACCAGATTCCCTGACAGGCAAAATCCACGAGAGAGACTGAAGGCTTCACTAGGCAGGCACTGCCCGAGCAAGGTATGACCCCCATTGCACTGCAGATAACTTTTAGAATCAAAGGGATGTGCATGAATGCCATAGACATGATCAGGACAAGTCAGTTGATACGATGCAACGCCTATAGTGCCGGAGATCGGAACTGTACCCGGAACTGAAGCCGTCGTCCTTCCGCTACAGTCTACTTTGTGCAAGTGATCGCAGGTGCTGAGAGCGGTACTGAAAGCTGTGCCAGGACCACAGTCCTGAATAAAAGTTTGTCCATTGGCACAGTTCAGGAACTTTTTGCAATCGTAAGGATGCGGACGGAGTCCAGTCACACCGGCTGGGCAGGACACCTGTCCGCTTTTACTCTTATCATCAAATTGCAGCTGACGACCTTCTGGCACCTGATTCTCTTGGGAGAACTCATGCTCTGTCTCCGTTAGATACTCCACGCGATCGTAGGCAAGCTGCAGCTGATCTCTGGCCACGCAGCAGCGCTGGGATATGCTGAAAACCTTCCCCTGATCACAGCTTTCGATCGAAGTCTGCTGATCGCGACAGTTCAAATACTTGGTACAGTCGAAGGGATGTAGATAGTAACCCTGGACGTTGCTTGGACAGGTAACGGTGGTCAGATCCTGCATAACGCTGGCTGCAGTGGCGAATATGAATAGGGATCACTTGACAGAAAAACATAACTAATTGAACAGATCCACTTACTGGACAGTTGAACACTTATATAGTCATAATCCAAGAACTCGTGAGACGCCAACTGAGAACGTACCGTACAAGCGCGCATGGAGAGACTATAAAGGGTGCCATGTGGACAAGACTCTACCTGAAGAAGGCCGTTCTGACAGAGGACAAAGTGACTCGCATAGAACGGATAGGGAAAATTGCCCTGAAGACTTCTCGGACAGGATCTTAGGGGAGATTGGAAAGCCTGACTTTCCGTATAGCTATAGCTGCCGGTCTGTAAGACCAACTCTGAGAAAAACTTGACTCGTTCTGCTCGGGGCACCTGGTGACGAGGACGACAAGCACGTTGGGTGAAACTATAGGCCATATCTGGCCCACAGCTCTGTACAGACAACATTCCTCCTTCACAGCGGACATACTTGGCCGCATCGTAGGGATAAAGATGAATACCATCGGTGCCCGCTGGACAGCGAGAAAGTAATAGAGCTGCGAGGGAAAAGCAGACTCGTAACTTAACCCATGGGGAGCTCCGGGGAGAAGAAGATCACTTACAATACTCGTGGCTGATCTCGGACACAATGTAGGCCACATAGTCGGAATAGACCAGCTTTGTCTTCAACTCGCATCCACCCATCGATATACTAAAGACGTGGTTGGGTACACAGGTATCGACAGCGATTTTACCAGCTTTGCAGCGGAGAAACTTAGTCTGGTCGAAGGGATGCACAAAGAATCCCTCCACGCCTTCAGGGCAGAGTATGTCACTCGTCCGCATAGCCGCTAAGAGAATCATTAGGATTACAAGCTAAACAAGCAGAGAAGCAAGCAAAAAGCAACTGGAAGCGAATGAGAAGCAATAGATGAGAGAGAAATAAGGATCACCAATGAGAAGCGAATGAGGATAAAGCAAGGCAAAGCGTAGATCAAAGAGTTATCTAATTGGAGCTTACAGGAAGAGTAGACGCGGTTCGGGGAGATTCCAGTGAAAACACATGCCAATTTGTGGCCATCAAATATCTCGCCAGTTTGACAGTTTTCCTCACGGGGTTGCACACCGATGCCACAAATTATATACTTATACAGATCCGTGGGATGTGGATGTGGACCACGAGTTCCTTCCGGGCATTGTAATCCACCCGAAGATCCACTCGTATGTCCTAAGATTCTGTTAGTTATAGGGCTCTTTAAACGCTAGTTAATCATACGCACCGTGGGCCGCTGTGTTGCTAGCATATAAGAGATTGGAACCGCAGTCCACCTTGTGCTTGAAATCACAGATCATCTGGGAAGCACTGAAGGCTGTACCAGGTCCACAGTCCTGAACAAAGGTTTGTCCGTTGGCGCAGTTTAGGAACTTGGTGCAATCGTAAGGATGCGGACGGAGTCCACTCGCACCCGCCGGGCAAGACACTTGACCACTTTTAATGTTATCATCGAATTGGACCTGACGACCTTCAGGCACATGATTCACCGAACCTGAAGCCTGTGTCCTTCCGCTACAGTCTACTTTGTGCAAGTGGTCGCAGGTGCTGAGAGCGGTACTGAAAGCTGTGCCAGGACCACAGTCCTGGATAAAAGTTTGTCCATTGGCACAGTTCAGGAACTTTTTGCAATCGTAAGGATGCGGACGGAGTCCAGTCACACCGGCTGGGCAGGACACCTGTCCGCTTTTACTCTTATCATCAAATTGCAGCTGACGACCTTCTGGCACCTGATTCTCTTGGGAGAACTCATGCTGTGTCTCCGTTAGATATTCCACGCGATCGTAGGCAAGCTGCAGCTGATCTCTGGCCACGCAGCAGCGCTGGGAGATGCTGAAAACCTTCCCCTGATCACAGCTTTCGATCGAAGTCTGCTGATCGCGACAGTTCAAATACTTGGTACAGTCGAAGGGATGTAGATAGTAACCCTGGACGTTGCTTGGACAGGTAACGGTGGTCAGATCCTGCATAACGCTGTCTGCAGTGGCGAATATGAATAGGGATCACTTGACAGAAAAACATAACTAATTGAACAGATCCACTTACTGGACAGTTGAACACTTATATAGTCATAATCCAAGAACTCGTGAGACGCCAACTGAGAACGTACCGTACAAGCGCGCATGGAGAGACTATAAAGGGTGCCATGTGGACAAGACTCTACCTGAAGAAGGCCGTTTTGACAGAGGACAAAGTGACTCGCAAAGAACGGATAGGGAAAATTGCCCTGAAGACTTCTCGGACAGGATCTTAGGGGAGATTGGAAAGCCTGACTTTCCGTATAGCTATAGCTGCCGGTCTGTAAGACCAACTCTGAGAAAAACTTGACTCGTTCTGCTCGGGGCACCTGGTGACGAGGACGACAAGCACGTTGGGTGAAACTATAGGCCATATCTGGCCCACAGCTCTGTACAGACAACATTCCTCCTTCACAGCGGACATACTTGGCCGCATCGTAGGGATAAAGATGAATACCATCGGTGCCCGCTGGACAGCGAGAAAGTAATAGAGCTGCGAGGGAAAAGCAGACTCGTAACTTAACCCATGGGGAGCTCCGGGGAGAAGAAGATCACTTACAATACTCGTGGCTGATCTCGGACACAATGTAGGCCACATAGTCGGAATAGACCAGCTTTGTCTTCAACTCGCATCCACCCATCGATATACTAAAGACGTGGTTGGGTACACAGGTATCGACAGCGATTTTACCAGCTTTGCAGTGGAGAAACTTAGTCTGGTCGAAGGGATGCACAAAGAATCCCTCCACGCCTTCAGGGCAGAGTATGTCACTCGTCCGCATAGCCGCTAAGAGAATCATTAGGATTACAAGCTAAACAAGCAGAGAAGCAAGCAAAAAGCAACTGGAAGCGAATGAGAAGCAATAGATGAGAGAGAAATAAGGATCACCAATGAGAAGCGAATGAGGATAAAGCAAGGCAAAGCGTAGATCAAAGAGTTATCTAATTGGAGCTTACAGGAAGAGTAGACGCGGTTCGGGGAGATTCCAGTTAAAACACATGCCAATTTGTGGCCATCAAATATCTCGCCAGCTTGACAGTTTTCCTCACGAGGTTGCACACCGATGCCACAAATTATATACTTATACGGATCCGTGGGATGTGGATGTGGACCACGAGTTCCCTCTGGGCATTGTAATCCACCCGAAGATCCACTCGTATGTCCTAAGATTCTGTTAGTTATAGGGCTCTTTAAACGCTAGTAAATCATACGCACCGTGGGCCGCTGTGTTGCCAGCATATAAGAGATTGGAACCGCAGTCCACCTTGTGCTTGAAATCACAGATCATCTGGGAAGCACTGAAGGCTGTACCAGGTCCACAGTCCTGAACAAAGGTTTGTCCGTTGGCGCAGTTTAGGAACTTGGTGCAATCGTAAGGATGCGGACGGAGTCCACTCGCACCCGCCGGGCAAGAAACTTGACCACTTTTAATGTTATCATCGAATTGGACCTGACGACCTTCAGGCACATGATTCACCGAACCTGAAGCCTGTGTCCTTCCGCTACAGTCTACTTTGTGCAAGTGGTCGCAGGTGCTGAGAGCGGTACTGAAAGCTGTGCCAGGACCACAGTCCTGGATAAAAGTTTGTCCATTGGCACAGTTCAGGAACTTTTTGCAATCGTAAGGATGCGGACGGAGTCCAGTCACACCGGCTGGGCAGGATACTTGTCCGCTTTTACTCTTATCATCAAATTGCAGCTGACGACCTTCTGGCACCTGATTCTCTTGGGAGAACTCATGCTGTGTCTCCGTTAGATATTCCACGCGATCGTAGGCAAGCTGCAGCTGATCTCTGGCCACGCAGCAGCGCTGGGAGATGCTGAAAACCTTCCCCTGATCACAGCTTTCGATCGAAGTCTGCTGATCGCGACAGTTCAAATACTTGGTACAGTCGAAGGGATGTAGATAGTAACCCTGGACGTTGCTTGGACAGGTAACGGTGGTCAGATCCTGCATAACGCTGGCTGCAGTGGCGAATATGAATAGGGATCACTTGACAGAAAAACATAACTAATTGAACAGATCCACTTACTGGACAGTTGAACACTTATATAGTCATAATCCAAGAACTCGTGAGACGCCAACTGAGAACGTACCGTACAAGCGCGCATGGAGAGACTATAAAGGGTGCCATGTGGACAAGACTCTACCTGAAGAAGGCCGTTCTGACAGAGGACAAAGTGACTCGCATAGAACGGATAGGGAAAATTGCCCTGAAGACTTCTCGGACAGGATCTTAGGGGAGATTGGAAAGCCTGACTTTCCGTATAGCTATAGCTGCCGGTCTGTAAGACCAACTCTGAGAAAAACTTGACTCGTTCTGCTCGGGGCACCTGGTGACGAGGACGACAAGCACGTTGGGTGAAACTATAGGCCATATCTGGCCCACAGCTCTGTACAGACAACATTCCTCCTTCACAGCGGACATACTTGGCCGCATCGTAGGGATAAAGATGAATACCATCGGTGCCCGCTGGACAGCGAGAAAGTAATAGAGCTGCGAGGGAAAAGCAGACTCGTAACTTAACCCATGGGGAGCTCCGGGGAGAAGAAGATCACTTACAATACTCGTGGCTGATCTCGGACACAATGTAGGCCACATAGTCGGAATAGACCAGCTTTGTCTTCAACTCGCATCCACCCATCGATATACTAAAGACGTGGTTGGGTACACAGGTATCGACAGCGATTTTACCAGCTTTGCAGTGGAGAAACTTAGTCTGGTCGAAGGGATGCACAAAGAATCCCTCCACGCCTTCAGGGCAGAGTATGTCACTCGTCCGCATAGCCGCTAAGAGAATCATTAGGATTACAAGCTAAACAAGCAGAGAAGCAAGCAAAAAGCAACTGCAAGCGAATGAGAAGCAATAGATGGGAGAGAAATAAGGATCACCAATGAGAAGCGAATGAGGATAAAGTAAGGCAAAGCGTAGATCAAAGAGTTATCTAATTGGAGCTTACAGGAAGAGTAGACGCGGTTCGGGGAGATTCCAGTGAAAACACATGCCAATTTGTGGCCATCAAATATCTCGCCAGCTTGACAGTTTTCCTCACGGGGTTGCACACCGATGCCACAAATTATATACTTATACGGATCCGTGGGATGTGGATGTGGACCACGAGTTCCTTCCGGGCATTGTAATCCACCCGAAGATCCACTCGTATGTCCTAAGATTCTGTTAGTTATAGGGCTCTTTAAACGCTAGTTAATCATACGCACCGTGGGCCGCTGTGTTGCTAGCATATAAGAGATTGGAACCGCAGTCCACCTTGTGCTTGAAATCACAGATCATCTGGGAAGCACTGAAGGCTGTACCAGGTCCACAGTCCTGAACAAAGGTTTGTCCGTTGGCGCAGTTTAGGAACTTGGTGCAATCGTAAGGATGCGGACGGAGTCCACTCGCACCCGCCGGGCAAGACACTTGACCACTTTTAATGTTATCATCGAATTGGACCTGACGACCTTCAGGCACATGATTCACCGAACCTGAAGCCTGTGTCCTTCCGCTACAGTCTACTTTGTGCAAGTGGTCGCAGGTGCTGAGAGCGGTACTGAAAGCTGTGCCAGGACCACAGTCCTGGATAAAAGTTTGTCCATTGGCACAGTTCAGGAACTTTTTGCAATCGTAAGGATGCGGACGGAGTCCAGTCACACCGGCTGGGCAGGATACTTGTCCGCTTTTACTCTTATCATCAAATTGCAGCTGACGACCTTCTGGCACCTGATTCTCTTGGGAGAACTCATGCTGTGTCTCCGTTAGATATTCCACGCGATCGTAGGCAAGCTGCAGCTGATCTCTGGCCACGCAGCAGCGCTGGGAGATGCTGAAAACCTTCCCCTGATCACAGCTTTCGATCGAAGTCTGCTGATCGCGACAGTTCAAATACTTGGTACAGTCGAAGGGATGTAGATAGTAACCCTGGACGTTGCTTGGACAGGTAACGGTGGTCAGATCCTGCATAACGCTGGCTGCAGTGGCGAATATGAATAGGGATCACTTGACAGAAAAACATAACTAATTGAACAGATCCACTTACTGGACAGTTGAACACTTATATAGTCATAATCCAAGAACTCGTGAGACGCCAACTGAGAACGTACCGTACAAGCGCGCATGGAGAGACTATAAAGGGTGCCATGTGGACAAGACTCTACCTGAAGAAGGCCGTTCTGACAGAGGACAAAGTGACTCGCATAGAACGGATAGGGAAAATTGCCCTGAAGACTTCTCGGACAGGATCTTAGGGGAGATTGGAAAGCCTGACTTTCCGTATAGCTATAGCTGCCGGTCTGTAAGACCAACTCTGAGAAAAACTTGACTCGTTCTGCTCGGGGCACCTGGTGACGAGGACGACAAGCACGTTGGGTGAAACTATAGGCCATATCTGGCCCACAGCTCTGTACAGACAACATTCCTCCTTCACAGCGGACATACTTGGCCGCATCGTAGGGATAAAGATGAATACCATCGGTGCCCGCTGGACAGCGAGAAAGTAATAGAGCTGCGAGGGAAAAGCAGACTCGTAACTTAACCCATGGGGAGCTCCGGGGAGAAGAAGATCACTTACAATACTCGTGGCTGATCTCGGACACAATGTAGGCCACATAGTCGGAATAGACCAGCTTTGTCTTCAACTCGCATCCACCCATCGATATACTAAAGACGTGGTTGGGTACACAGGTATCGACAGCGATTTTACCAGCTTTGCAGTGGAGAAACTTAGTCTGGTCGAAGGGATGCACAAAGAATCCCTCCACGCCTTCAGGGCAGAGTATGTCACTCGTCCGCATAGCCGCTAAGAGAATCATTAGGATTACAAGCTAAACAAGCAGAGAAGCAAGCAAAAAGCAACTGCAAGCGAATGAGAAGCAATAGATGGGAGAGAAATAAGGATCACCAATGAGAAGCGAATGAGGATAAAGTAAGGCAAAGCGTAGATCAAAGAGTTATCTAATTGGAGCTTACAGGAAGAGTAGACGCGGTTCGGGGAGATTCCAGTGAAAACACATGCCAATTTGTGGCCATCAAATATCTCGCCAGCTTGACAGTTTTCCTCACGGGGTTGCACACCGATGCCACAAATTATATACTTATACGGATCCGTGGGATGTGGATGTGGACCACGAGTTCCTTCCGGGCATTGTAATCCACCCGAAGATCCACTCGTATGTCCTAAGATTCTGTTAGTTATAGAGCTCTTTAAACGCTAGTTAATCATACGCACCGTGGGCTGCTGTGTTTCCAGCATATAAGAGATTGGAACCGCAGTCCACCTTGTGCTTGAAATCACAGATCATCTGGGAAGCACTGAAGGCAGTGCCAGGTCCACAGTCCTGGATGAAAGTTCGCCCATGATCACAACTCAGGAATTTTGTGCAGTCAGAAGGATGGGGTTGCAAGGTTTTTCCACCGGGTGTACACTTGGGTTGGAGATTCACTTGCTGCAAACGTGATGAGCGACCGGATTGAGCAGGACTCTGAACTGGAGCTTCGCAAGAGATTTGACTTTCCCGGTCACAGCTGAGCGTCACGCGATTAAAAGCCGTGCCCGGAGCACAGGTTTGTATATTTGGTCTTCCTTCCGCGCAGTTAATGAAGCGATGGCAATCATTATCATAGGGTACAAGCCCAGTAAAGTGAGCTGGGCAGGCCGATTCTCGCTGATAGATAGGTTGCTCTTGATCTCTCGTACGACTGCCATAAGTGGCATGAGCTGCTGATAACCCGGACCCGTCACTGTATCTGCCAGGTTGATAAGCGACAGTTTCGTGTAGCTGTCGAAGGCACAATTATACAATATAAAAACACAATTTACAATAAATTGAAATGATCAAGAGGCTTCCTGTTTTCCAGGAATTGAACTTTAATTGAAAAACTGATAAAAAAAAAAAAAAATAAAAAAGTGATAAAACAGAATACTTACGACTAGCACAAGTAGTGCCAGTCCTAGGCACAAAACTCTACCGATCATTTGCTATATGATCTATATATAATATATATACTTATATATACTATAACTATATACAGTACACTTTTTTATTTTCACTTAAACTGATAGCGTTTGTCCGAAAGTATTATAAAGACGCGCAAATTCCGAATTGAGTTGTTGTGCCGCCGAGGTTCGAAACGCGAATGATGCAGCTTCCACTCGATTCTCAATCTCAATCTCAATTGGACAGCAGATAGGCGAGCCAACTGTGTCTGTGTCACATCATCTTTCCCATTCCCCTTTCCCTTCCCCTTCCCCTTCCCCTCCTTGTACAGAGCATGTATGTTGATGGATGCTGCAATTGAACGACGCCTTATCGTCCAGAGGAATCTGTAGACCTTGCTTATCATCACTTGGGTGACATTTGTTGACGTTTAAATTCTAGGAGTTTCACACAATTTATTTCTAAAAAAGATGAGTTCACATGGCTGACGATGATTTACAATGGGGCAGTCGTGTGGATTTGTGGACTTTAATGCCTTACGGGCTATTTACACAGCTTACCAAAATTAGACTAGTTTCTTATAATCATATAATCGTACAGTGGTTTATTTGGTTGTTGTCTTATCAGCTGGCGCCTCATCTAAGAGCCTCGCGCGCTTTTGAATCTTCACCCAGAGCTGATCGTAGGGCTGTTCGAGCTCAGTTCTAGTTTTGGGTATTCCCACGGCACGTCGCACTTCTGGCGAGAGCAGCAATAGATTTTGCGCTAGACCAAAACTGCTGGACGCCACCCAATAGACGCAGAGCGCCGACGGCACCGTGCAGGCTACTGGCACCATCACCACACTCAGACCACGAAACACATTATTGACAATGTTGTGTAGACGTGTAAGTGGGCGCGTACGCGTCATGGACTGCACTTCAATGATGCCCAAGTTAATTAAGCCCAATGCGACAGGTAGTATATAGGAACTATCCACAACTGTAAGATTTGGTATCCAGCCAAAGCCACCAATAGTCAGTTCTGTGGCTATGATTTGTGCCTGCAGTGTTGTGGGATCCGGCAGCATGTAAACCAGATTGCGCAAGGCAACTGACTGAAATATCCACAAAGGTATCTGGCCCCACAGCACAATGACCGTCTTCATGGGATGGCAATTGTCTCGCACTATCAGCTTTTGCCACTGTTTCTTGATCTGCAGAATATGAGCCACATTTGAGTATAGACTATAAAAACGATTGCGCTGTAACATACCGAGCGTCTGTACACCATTTGTGTTTGCTGATCGCTCCACTTGAACTTCTGCTTGGCCATAGCCGCTTCACGTTTCAGCTCCTCCACAATAGCCGGCATTTCCAGTGCTATCTGCTCTATGCGTGCCGTTATTTTATGCTGGTAAATGGTCAATGGCAGTGTAACAATGCTGCGAAATAGAAATGTGGACAGCACTATCGATGCCCACCAGGGCAATCCGCTATAATCGTGTATTTGGGTCAGCACATCCTGCATGTAGGCCACAGGTGTGCTGTTCGAAAGAGTTTGCCAGAAACCAACTAATCCGCTGGCATTGGACATTTGAGCTGCTGCAGTTGCTGCAGCGGCTTCTGTAGAGGCTTGACGCCTTTCCTGTCGTTTGACATTTAATGTACTCGCACGTAAATATCCATATTTGCAGGAAGCGACAATCTGAGGACGCCTGGCGGCGCCCAGCAGATGAAACATTATTGAAAACAAAAACAAACTATTACCACATTATTTCTAGTGTGACCGTAGGTTTGCGTTGAAAAAATACATAACATAGCAGCTGTTAGTTATCTGTTGTGTAACAGTGAGCAAGTATGTTAGGTGCAGGTATAATGAACAGTGATGTATCTTAATTGGTCTATGTTGCGTCGCTAGTTGGCAACACTGGTTGCGTCGCACTGTTCGGTCGCACAAAAGTTAAATTAACAAGTTCGATAAATATAAAGAAACGGTTTTATTTGGGATTAAATAGTTATAGTTATGAATATACCCCAATGGCATGCAATACCAGCGGTGGCACTAAATCAAATATTCGACTATCTCGATTCGCAGGACCGCAGAGCTGCGGCCAATTGTTGTTGGACATGGAGGCAACATTTTTTTCAAAGACGGTAAGCCCACAAGAATCTCAGTATATACATAGTTACATGCATACATATGCATCCATGTATGCAAGTATATAAACACATATTTGTATACATGCATATTTGCATACGTATTTACATACATATAGACCCCAGTATGCACTTTGCTGATGAGAAATTTCGCTTTTGCGTCTCAAACAAACAAATTTCTGCTACTGTGGGTGACGCACAGCTGTTCCTCAGCTACCCCAGAGGGACGAGCAGGGGTATTAGGGTATTGTTTGTAAATTTTTTTCTCTTTTTTGGCAAGCCTTGAAAGACAACAAAGCATTTATTAATACGTGTAATAATAAACAAAGCGCGGCCACTCACACACTCGCATAAATGAAAATGTTGCTACACACATACACGCACACATGCAAACAAATACGCGCACACACGTAGCCAAACACACAGCTGATGTTGCTGTCGATGCAATAGTGGGCGCAAAAAGTTATGATGCAGCACAATTTTTAATGTAGACAAATAGATGAATATCAATCCCGGTCGATACTGAAGGATGCGTAAGTGCTAGTTGCTTCCAGTTTCGATTTAAATTTTTCATTCACATAATAGAATTACAAATTATACATAATTGAGATTTCTATGAATTATAAATTAACATAATGCTGTAAAAATCGATCAACAGATTCTAAGACTGCAAGTGTCAGCTGAATGTTTACATTCCGATATACGCTGTATTCTCTATCCTATTTATTTGCATTTCAACTGTTATCGTTTATTTTAAACTTTGATTATATATAATTATCCTTATCTATATACTAAAATTAATTTCGATTCCCAAAAACAAAATACTTTCGCTGGGAAACTGATTCAATGCATACGAAAATCGAAAGAGGCTTTATAATTTTAATATTTACTTTCTGCGTTTTTAAACAAATATTTTCATTACAAGTGCATCAACCTGTAATATAAATTTTAAGCAACACATTATAAGTAATACAAAGGGCGAACCTATACTTATGTTGTTCACTGTATAACAAGTAATACGTTTAACAATTTTTGTTGTTAATTTCTTGTTTTATTTTTTTGTATTTGTTTACTTTCGCCACGGGTACAGCTACTTTAGAAACTTTCGCTTTCACATTGACGTGGCTGAGGATGAGCAGCTGACGTTCTTTCATCAGAGCATGTCCAATCTGGCCAAGGAGCTTGTCATAATCTTTGATTTCCACAATGAAAGTCACATACAGAAGATGCGTCGGCTGCTCTACAAGTAAGTGTCTATGTCTATTTGATTGTTTCATGACGTAACCCACTTCTAATTCTCCACAGAGCGGCACGCTGTGATAACATTCGATCGTTGCGTTTTCATACCAACAGTGTTGGCCTTGTAGCTGCCGGGAATGCGCACAGTGAGCATCTGGTGGCCATAGAGCAGTAAGTAAACCCTATTCCTAATGATTATCTTCCATATATTCATATCTAACTCGTTTTGTGCATTTTCCAGATGTTTTGTGGAACCACTGAAAATGTTTTTAAATCGTAAGAGTCAGCCGTGCCAGGTGTTGGATCTGGGTGCCATTGAAGCGCTAACATACTATGGTCAGGATTTCCTCAAAGCAATTAGTAAGCCGCAGGAGCTATTGCAGCTGACGTTGGCCAGCATTAAATACGATCCTAGTCACTATCCCATACTCGGGCTGGACATATCGCTGCTGCAGAAATGTGCCGCACTGCAGGTGCTCTCTCTAGACTACGATTCGCTCAACGATGAGGTACTGCACACCATACAGGTTCTGCCACTGCGCAAGCTACTCATTGTGGTGCACGGATTGGATAGTGAGGAGCATGCCGGCATCTCAGAAGTAGCCTGGGCAAACTTCTCATCGCATTTCACAAGCATTGAACTGGTGCTCACTCTCGTGTATGCCTATGAGGCTGTCGATATGCTCCATATGCGCATCTTGCGCCGCCACATGCCAATCACACATATACGCATGCTCTTTTGTGAGTACATGAATCGTCGGGCGCTCGACTGGATGTCTGTGCACAATAGCGATACTTTGCGCAGCATCCATTACATTGATACGCCAAGCAAGCATTCCAATTGCGACAGGCGACAGGATCCCTTTGTCATGTTATCCTGGCGCTGCAAGCAGCTCGAAGAAATTGTCGTGCATGGCTACACAATGGATCCGCACAATCTCCGTGGTATTGCACGTCTACGCGGACGCCAGTTGCGTCGCCTTGAAGTTTCCCAGATTGATTGGCCCAACGGCGCACCACAATCCGCTCTGAACGAGGTGAGTATGTGTGGATATCCATTTAGGCTAATTGCTCTTACCTGGTCCGCTTCTCTTGTGGTGAACAGGAAATGTGCACACTGCTGGGTCAAGAGTGGACACCAATCGACACCGAAAATCTGTCACCATCTCTTGGCTTTGGTCCTGTTGATTGTGATATGCGGGATAAGTTTGTCTATGAGATGCTGCGTCAGGATCTAAGCTATTAAAGCACAAAACAACAACCAAATAGTCAAATTAAGCAACGTCATGCGGCAACAACAACAAACAAACAACAACAACAGCAATAACAACATGACACGTGATCAAATCGAGCGCATAGAAATTTTTGTAGCGTTTAGTAAAAACTTTTACGTAGATAACTTAAAGAGGGCAAACCACAAACAAAATCAAAAAAACACAAAGAAAACAAAAACATAGAAAGAATAACAAAAAAAACACAGCTGAAAAAATAAGAAAAAGCGATCAATATAAGTTTTTTTTTTGATTTTTTTATTATTATTTTTTTTATTATTATTCCTGTTAAGTTATAAAAGAATTCTTGACAACCCACAAACAATTGGCAAGCCTTTATACAACTTGTAACTCTTCCTTTATACAAGCATATATATATATTATTATATATTTATATATATATATGCTTTAACTAAGAAATCAAAAAATGGAACAAATTACTATTAAAACTTTTGTTCGTCCACACACACACAGCAAAAAAAAAAGTAAGAATGTAAGAAAAGACTTGAGCACTTCGAAAATGCAAAAGAATCAAACAAAAGATAAATGAGAAAGAGAGAGAGAGAAAAAAACGTGAAAATGATAATGGAAATGTGTAATAAGAAGAAGAATGTTTAGTAAAGAAACAGTAAACAAATGTAACAAATGAAAACAAAGTTTGTTGTAAACTATGTAAAACCAGCGACAAATGTGTTATAGATAGAAAAGAGACAGAGCGAACAGAGAGAGAGAGAGATGAACATCATTTTATAAGCAACAAGAACTGTGATTTAAACAAACAAAATGCAAAGCCAGTTACAGCAGCAACAACAACCAACAAACAAACAACAACAAACAATTGTTAAGAAATGTGTCTAGTTAGCTAAGTAAAGAAAATAACAAATGTTAAACAAATGTGTTGAAAAAAGAAAAAGAAAATGAAAGTGAAAAATTATGTGACAATGTCAAAATGTTAGCTCATTCGTTTGGCATAAGCAATGAAAGCAAGTAGGAAAGAAAAAGAAATCAAACCAATTGTTAACTTTTGTAATGTGAGAAAATGTAATGTTATGTAAAAGAAAAGTTGGCGCTAAATTGTGATAAAAACAAAAAAAAACAACAACAAGAAAAGTGAATAGCAAAAAATGTAAAATGTTAAAGTAACAACAAAAAAGAACAAACGAAAACGTACGAAGCCAACAATCCGATCCGATCCGATCCAACAGAATAGATCTGATACGAGACGATAAGATATATATGTTGTATATGATATGATAGGAAGATATGATTATGAATATGGTCGTTCGTTCGCAAAAAGAACCGTCATTTGTGTAGTTTTCAAAGTGATATTAGCAGCTTATGTAAACAACATACGCCAAGATCTATATATATGTATATATGTAAATGTATATATACATATGTGTGTGTATAGAGTTGTAAGAGTCCAGTTAATAGCCTGGCGTGTGTTGTAAACTAGATAATTTGGGACATGCGTTAGCCAGAGGAGAACGTTAAAAGAGAACCAGAAGTAAAAGAAATCGAAGATGAAGATGAAGATGACGATGAAGTGGAAAGAAGAATTTAGGAAAAAAAAACAAACAATCCAAAAGAGAATTCAATCAACTACTTGAGTATTTTATATTATTCTATAGCAACAGGGCATTCATTTATACAAGAATCATCTATTATTATATTTTAACTATGTTTTGCACAAACAAACAGAGAAAACAGCAGCGCAGTTAGGCTAAAGACAAACACAGACAGACAGACAGACAGACAAGCAGACTAGCAGACAGGCAGGCAGGCTGGCAGACAAGCAGGCAGGCAGGCAACTGTTGCCTAGAATATAGTTGCCCCGACAGCAACAGCGACACCAACAACAAAACGGTACCTGAAGAACACATTTTGAGCATTTAGCGAAGAACTCACAAGTAAAAGAACATTGCTCAAATTAAATATTATATAAATCTTTAAAGAAAAACAAAAAACGAAAGACTGAACGTTATAAAAGAAAACACATACACACACGCCAACACACAAACACAATAAACACACACACAAAAACACACTCAACATAAGCGGGGCAACTGCCACAACAACAGCAGCGGTGGCAGCAGCAAAAACAACAACAACAACAAATGCGATCTCAAAGACAATTCTTGTAACACTACTATCCAACCAAGTATCTAAACTAAACTATGCGTGTAATTTTTTTTATTATATTTTTTTTTCCTATAATTTTTGTTATAAACTTCCAGTAGCGAATAATAATTTGTATAAAGAGAAATGAATTAATAGAAAGAAAGAAAGAGAGAGAGAAGAGTGCAAATCGATGTGAAATAAGAAGCAATCTTAATGTGTGTGCTTGTGTGTGTACATATATATATATATCTGTATGTGTGTGTACATAGGTAATGTGTAATGTGTATGTGTAGAAAGCAAACAACAATTGTAATTAAGTTAAGCCTAGTACATACCAACAACAACAACAACAAACAAACAACAAAATGTGATAAACGTGTCATGCTGCTTCCAACCTAGAACAACATAAAGAACAGAAAGAAAGATATAGAGAGAGAGAGAGAGAGAGGAGCAAAAAGGAGCGCCCCGCTCGAGCCCCCCGTCCCCTACACAAAAACACACTTGAATATATCTTAACTACTATATATACACGCATAAAGGAAGCAAGAGGCAGTATCTTTCAGGAATTCCATAATATAAAAGGATATTTAATGCTTCCCTTGTCTGACTTTCTAAGCTATTTTTTTAGTTGTTTATTTTTTTAACAACAACAAAGACAACAATCATCTAAAAGTATTACAAGAACAGCAACTGCAAGCACACTTCCAAACAACAAAAAGAACACAACGCTGCGTATGAGTAACGTTCATTTATGTATACAAAGAGAAGAGGAAGGACACAACAATGATAACATGTACATGTATATTTTATATGCCATTTATTGTATTTGAATTTGTATTTTGAATTTCGATATGAAATCAACACACACTTACACACAACAACAACAAAGAAACAAACAAACAAACAACTATTGTAAATCATTCCACACACACATACACACACACAAATGTGAAATATGCTAACGTATGTATTAAACAAAGAAAGGAAGTTAAGGAAGAACTGGATGGAAACAGAAGGCATGTTAGGATAGAAGAACAAAGAAACAACAAGAAAGAAACAGCCGTGCATTAAGAATAACAAAGAACAACAAGAACAAAGTAGAATATGTATATGCAAGTTATGCTTGAAAACATAAGAGCAAAAGTGTATAGAAGAAAGCTGTGATAAAAATCCAACAAAAAAAGGCAAACAACATAAAACAACACACAACAACAAACAACAAACAACACACAACAAACGACAACAACAACAACAACAAAAGAAAGAAAAGAACAGAATCTTAGGATGAAAGATAGGTAGAAGATGGAGTGAGATGAGAGACGAAAAGAAGTAGAAAATGTAGAACACACACACACACACACAAAAGCCAATGCGAAACATATGCGACCAACCAAAGGTTAACAACTTTTGAAATCAAATAATAAATAAAGTAAAAAGAAACGTTTAAGAACGAGCGGAAAGCAAAACGACCGATTAAATGCCGTTGATCGTAGGCTAAAAGCAAGATCTTACGAGTATATATATCTATATACATCTATTATGAATTATATGTAGTAGTTAGCTTAGCAGAAGAATAAAACAAAAAACAAAACAAAAACTTAGAAAGACAACACAAAAAGAAAAAGAAAAACAAAAACAAACACATATAAAGCACAAGCGATAGTAAAAATGACAAGAAAGAAAATTATTATGAAGTGTTTAAGAAACCAAAAAAAAAAACAACAAGAATGGAACAAATTATCAATGCTAAAATTGTATGCAATTATTTGATTTAAGTAAACTAAAAGTTAAATAAAAATTTACAATTCATTTCCTTAGCTTACGAGTATCTCGTCTTCAGTTGTGCAACATTTTGTAGCTTGTCTTTGTCAGAGGCCAACAGCAACAGCAATTTTGTGGCATATGCAATATCATAATTTAAGCAACAAGCAAGACACAAGCAAAAAGCAAACAAAATTATTTAAATATTATATATATATATAGTGTGTATGTATATATATATAAATATATATGTATTTATATATATATATGGATGTACTATACAAGCAAAACGATTTTGACCGTAGTAATAAAAAACAAATGTATTTAATTAAAAATAAACTAAAATCAATAAACACGTTTCAAAATTAATTATGAATCTGTTTGAAGGATTTAAAGGGGGAAAATTTACTCTTATTTTTAATTATATTTAATTATTATTATTATAAAATGTTAACGAAATTCAATTCAATTTATTCTCTTTAATTGTACAATTATTTTTCGGTTCTTTACTTAACATATTTTAAGAATTAATTATTCGCTTCAACTATGATTAATTTTACTATTCTAAATTCAACTTGTTAACCTTGTAGAGATAAATTGTTCAAGATCCCTTTAAAGCCTTATAAATTGTTTATATATTCTTGATCAGTATGGATAGTCGACCTCGCCTAGTGTATCTTTTCACTATAATCTCAGAGACTTTTGAAGCTAAAGATGCCAAATTTGATACGAAGCTTCTTTCCCAACATAACCAGACCAGCTTTATTTTAAACGTTGGATTTTCTCGTAATCTAATAGCTTAATAATATTGTAGCTCAAGGACGAGTCAGTTACTGACTTTCAGACAAAATAAGGTGTCAGGTGGACAATTAATCCAGGTAAGGATTTCCATCTTAAAAGACTTCTTAAAGATATTTTTGGGCAAGTTCCACACGAGATGCTGGTCCTTGTCGAGCACTTTGCGATCTTAAAGGACTACTAATACTCAACGGTTCCACTATGTTCCATATGTGACCTTATAGTCTGACCTTACCTATATCAATAGGTATATATGTATTTATATCATACTTTCAACTTGTATCCAAATAAATTCATTTGATGTTACCCCAAAACCCACTTTAAGCTCCATAAAAACATGTTGTAAATATTTCAAATTGATACAGGGTGAGGAGAAGGAGTTAACCTCTAAGGACTTCACGCATTCTGAAGGCAAAGGATTTGGAAAAGCATTATCCAGCTGATTACACACTCGTTTAGGGCACACACACACCTACAGCACACATTCATTGAGTAATAAAAAAAATTTCAAGCACAAGTTAAGAGTCGAGTAAAGTAAAGAGGCTTCGACTAGGAGTTACCCTGTAAGAAATGCAAAACTTGTTTATATTCGTGTTGTATTTGTATTTGAAATAAATCATGTATACATTATTTAATTAGTATCTTATTAAAAAGGAGTAACTAGGACACAAGTCCTACGAGTCTGAAGGGTGATATTAAGATTAAGGCATATTTAATCTATTTAAGTCCGAGGTGACGTAGGATTACTAAGTGTGTGCAGCCTGTTGTTGTAACGGGAGTTCATGGAAGCTGTCGAATCTGGTTCTTGATCGAGGGTCACCCTGTGCACCCGGTGATCTGCCTTTCCCTGTTCTGTTTCACAGCAATTGATCCTTGGAGCTGTTGGATTGCGCTTTTGTAGTCATAAACACACATATAATGTTATTTAAGGCGAGCAACGTGTGAGGATAATTCAGAGCATGTATTATGTAAATGCGTGAGGCATGGAGCATACAATCAGTAGGTTCCCTCTGCAGAATCTGTAGGATTTATGTGGGATGAAAAGGCAAACCGGAGACGGCGAGCAAGCTCTTTAAATCAAACGCAGGTGCCACAAAGTCGCACAGCCATCACCGTTACGTAATAGCTTTCGATGTGTACCATATATAGGGGATGACTCTTGCACCTAGTTGGGTGTATTATACAGTATTATGATGATGATTTACGGCTTCCTAAACACACGCACACACACAGTGACTCAGCTGCAGTGTTGCTAAGCACTAGGGAGAATTGCCATTTGAATAACTTCTGTGTTTATGAAAGAGAGGTACATCTAAGATAAGATTAGTTCAGATATATAAGATGTTATATATTTATTTAAGTCTAAAGTAATAGTTGAAAATACTTTCAATACGATTGGTGGGAATGGGGGTTAAGGGGGATCCCTATGTATACATACATAGGGATTGAGAAACTAGAAAGAAACTTCAGATGATCCTACGCTTCAGGACACGGGATGTTGCATATAAAATTGTATTCATGTAAACGTTATATTATCATTAGACATGACTATAATAATTGATGCTAATCAAAAACATGCACATATATATATATATATATATATGTGTCTTATTCTGCCTGTTATATACATATATTTTAGCACAACTGAACTACAAGTACAGCCTTTGTGTGGAATTTCAAAGGGTATGCTCGTAATAACAGTAGCTAACGCCTTAAATCAGGTTTTTAGGGAGGGGCCGTAGACCTATTCGGAGTTATGTTTATGCCCAGATAAGGCTAATAAATATGTGACGCACCCCGCAAGGCAGCCCAGTAAGAGGATAAATTCAATATAAATATTTATCTTGTTATTGCATACTTCAAGGCGCCAACAGCAGCTGTTACACAATCAAAACATCAACAAAAGACGCAACGACCATAACACACCCACACCCACACACACATTAAACACACCCACTCACACAGCAGACTGTTTAAGAGGAAATAAATTCTGCTACCGCTAGGGGAATGCGTTGTACGCAGAAGCGGAACCCCTGTGACGCTTCTCTCTTTGCCTCTCTTTCTCAGTCTATCGCTTATTTGCTATCACTCCCTCTGATTACGCAAAAAAGTCCTTGAACTCTTGACCTTGTTTTTGTTGCTTTGGCTATCCTGCACGATGTTATATAAGTGGCCAGCTCCTGCGTTATGCAACGTTGGGCAACGTTGGGCAATGCAACGCAACGCAACGCTGCAGTGCAACCGCAACTGTACGCGCCATAAATGGCTGGGAAAAGACGCATTTGGCCAAATGACATTGGCTAAAATGGTTATAAAATTTTTGGCCAGAAATAGTGTTTGACTAGATAAACGTCAGCACATGATAACTCGTATATAGTATATACGCTTATATCTTTATAAAGAGTTAATGCCCAGTTTGGGCTGCACTGACAACACATACGCACAAGCCGAGCAGTGGTACTCAAACTGTATAGTCAAAGCTTTTAAAACAGTTGGATTTGGTGCGGTTTCGATTCTAGTTGATTTTGCTAGGCATTTAGCGGCATGATTGATTCTCACACACATATTCCATGCATAACGTAAGCGTTGCATGAGTAATAGCTAATATGAAATGTACAGAGTATTTGTTTTTATAGAGTATATGCAGACGGGTTCTATGAAAATCTCTAAAGGAAAGCTTCGCTGCAGCAGCGGCTGGGAGAGCGCACATGTGGCGTCGGCGCTAAACGAAACGCAAACGTTTGCTCTCTCTCTCTCTCTGTGTACCCCATTTCATCCCCCTCTCTCCCTCCTCGCGTTCACAGTGTGTGTGCTGTCGCTCTCTTTCGCTCTTGTCCGTCGCTTTCGGCGGTTCAGCAGTCGATTTTTGCACAGTCGAAAAATTGTAAGCAGCAATCAACAGCAACTGGGAACACGAAGAAACCTCAGCAAAAGAACCTTTGGGAAAAAATAAATAAAAAAAAGTTTAAAATAAATCTGTAGTAAATTTCCGCGTATTGTCTATTTTTTTTGTATCTCGAGTGTTGAATTCTTGCAACATTTGCTGCACCTGCTGCTGTTGCAACAAACAAAAACAACTAAACGATAGCATTTAAAAGCGATAAAAAGGAAAAGAGTTTGATACGATTTACGAGCAACCCCCAAGCCGAAGAAGGTAAAGACATAGTGTACAGGGCCTCTCTGAAACCCTCCGAGACTTTTTTAGCTGCCTTCTTTTTATTCAACTAGCACAAAAGGTGAGTGCACCCAAAGGTGGCAACTGCAATTTGTTGCATATGGCAAGTTGCACACAAAACGTTTGTCAACATCATAGTTTAATCTCTCCCACTCTCTCCCTCTCTCTAATTTTTTGAGTGACGTAACTGTAAGTGTGTGTGCGTATGCGTGTGTGTGTGTGTGTTTGGGTATGCGGGTGAGTGTGCATTAGATATTGCTCATACGCCTCGTGTGCGATGCCAAGAAAACAAACATCACCCGCACGTCCATCCATCCATCCATCCATCCTTCCAACTCAGCACCCCGCGTCTGCACCCGGTCTTAGCACATCGGCTCCTCATCTTACATATGATTTCAATAATAAACGAAGCCCACAGCATGCGCAATTTTGAAAGTTCTCGAACGGATCGTTGCCAAGGGAGGCGCCTTCAAAAGTTCTTTGACTATTGAAATCAATTGAAATCTCTGGCCATTTGCCCAAAAAAGAAAAGGCGAAGCGAAGCGACGCGATGCGATGCGATGCTCACGTGTCCCATGGTCTACCATGAATGCATTTTGGTCACTTAATTGGCAATCGCCTCATACTCACACACACAAACGCACACACACATGCAACAATCAGTTGTCGCCAGTCACTTATAAATAAACTATGCACAATAAATCGAAAAACAGAAACAAACAAACAAAAAAAAAAACAATAATAAAAATATAACAAAAACACAACAAAAAATGCCGGCAAATACTCGCAGAACGGAGAATGCTAAACAAATGATTGCCTTTGTCGAGAGGGAAGCAAGACGACGAGAAGTAGGGGGGTGTCTACGACTTTAATTGCATCTCGGCTTCTTGTTAGTGCAGTTAGTATTGTATCGTTATTGTTACTGCTTTTTTACACATTTAGTGACATTGCATAAGTGTTACTCGATAGATGCGGGCCAATGCAGTTTTCATGCACATTTGGCTGAATGCTCGTACTCGAGTTGCCAGCATTTAGTCGGCTAATTGTGGGATTTAGTCATACTACAATTAAATGTTGAATTAATTTGTATTTGCCATATAATCTATCTACTTTGTTCTCTTGCCATTTACAGCAACTTTTAATAAGATGTTCGCATTGTGGTATCTAACGTTCGCCGTCGACGAAATACGGTAAGTTCTAAACAGTTTTACAGGCACTGTACTCAAAATGCTGGGACACATTGTGTTGCATACTCTTAGGCAGTGGTCCTAAAACTAGCAAAGTGCTGGGAAGGAACCATCTGAACGTGACTCAAAGGGTGGAAAGCTAGAAAAAGGAGACAGCTATATATTTGATGTTTGCTTTATAACGCTTTTCTTGGCTTGTTGTTGTTCAAGGAGCTTAGAGACAACTTTGTTGCCTAATCCCTACGGTGTTGTAGTTTGTTATAAAACAACTGGACGATTTTTTCAGCAGCCATTTAACGTCACTTTAATCCTTGTCACCTTGTTTGGGTTAAGTCAAAGCATAGTTTATTGAGGGATTTACATAACTAAAAACAAATCTTTTAAAGAATACGTTAAGAGCCTTAGATACTACTTATCACTTGCTGAAAGGTTTGCAATTTTTGTAGCCATACATAGTCATAATTGTGGCAAAAACTGCAAATGTCTAATCTTATCGGTTTTGGCCACTTACCGGATTTCTGGGTCGCTCAAAATATACGAGTCTACTCGTAATAATATTACTTACATTTAGCGGCTGCGTTCTTGTCACATGATGATATTTGCTTGTTTCTATATATTTTCCGTATAAGAAATCAACACCAAGGCTCACACATGCACACGACGAAACGCAATCTGCACACAATCTGAAACAACCGGCTTTTTGGCACCGGCTATAACGCTAATAATGATAAGTGCAATTAGCAACGGCCACAAGCCGCACACTATCAAATACACACACCAAAATACACACACACTAAGCCATGCAATGTGAAGGCCGAACAATTTGCGAATTTTATATAAAAAAAGGCAATAGCAAAAAGCGAAATTTTGTGTGTATATTAGAATCTTTCTCTTTCAATTTCATTTGTTATCTAAGCTCTCACCCATTGCCTAATTAGCGAAATAATGTGATAATTGAAGTTTGAAGGCGATCGCATCCACTCATTTACCGCTTGGGGTGGCAGACCCGGGGGCGTATGCGTAATATATATACACACACACACACACTCATACGGTACTTAGCGTCTGTATTCTCACTCGTCTGTATTTGTTTGCTTATCTATTTGCCATACACGAGTTCTATGTCATTTGTGTGGCGTACGTGACACTCACATAGAACGCTCCGTAGAAAGATTTACTACCTTTCTAAATGTGAACTGGGTGAAATTGTCTTTGCAATGAAAATAACTCTTCTACTATCAGTCAAATACACTGACTTCTGTAAGCCAAATAGAATAGACACTACGAGTATTAAAACTGAAGTACAGATTAATAAAATGTCCCATTATATGCTATTAGGCTACCTATCAAAGCGTACACTCATTTCCTGGCGATAGTTAAAGCTCAATGTTCAATATGAGTTCAATATGAGCTGCCTTCAGCTTGATATTAAATAATGTCACTTAAAATTAAACTTTACACTTTTGCCAAGTAAAATTCTTAATCCAAAATGTTTGCAATTTTAAAGGTATTTTCCCATTATGTGGGATCTTTTAAATACAGGTTTTAGTGCCAATAAAAGTCTTAAACATTCGTTAGCTCTGGCAAATCTTGCTTCCTTATTGCTTCATCCGACAGTGTCTTTATCAGATCAAAGCGTGTGGCTAAATTAGAGATTGGCACCTATATATTTATATATTTATTTAGTTAACAGAACTATTCCCTGTATGTGGGTACTTTTTAGACCTGAATAATTAATATAAAATGGGGTTATTAGAATTGTGCAAATTTATATTACAAGTAGATAGATACATTTTCGGCGTATATATTGTTGATCAGGATCAATAGTCAAGTTGATCCTTCATACATAGAAACTATAATAGAAAGACATATCAAACTTAGTATGCAGGTGTCTTTACACCGTACTCAGATCTAATGTGTTTCTCATACTAATATTTTCGAGCCCCACCCTAACAAATCGAAAAGGGAAAACATATTTTTAAACGCTAGATTTTTATTTTTACAGCTTATTAGCTTAACAGTTTCTTAGATTAATGTTTACAATTTTATAACAATCGCATAATAAACACATAAGTTAGTCAAGAATAAATGTGATATGATATAACGCTTTGCTGCTGTCAACGGCGTTACAGCGCAATACGTGCAAGTGTGTGTGTGTGTGTGTACGTATGTACATGTGTGTGGAGCTTAAAGGGTATAAGTGAGAGCATATGGGCTAAGGGCTTCTGTAGTCGGGTATGCTAAACTTGAGCAACACTAATACTGATATTAAAGACATTACTGGTATTAGACATTTCTGAGCTCTGGCAACTCCTGCTCCTTTGACGCCATTGTTAAAATCGACCATTGTTGCCAGCATCAGATGAAATTGTACAATAAATAAAATATTTAGCGCCTTTATATTAATTAATTTTCATAGACGGTAATTAACGGCTTTTTTCTAATTCGCCAAAAATGTAACACTGTAATTATTGGGGTCACACTCCTTGTCATTATCATCTTCCTTTTTTTTGAGTTTCACAAAGTGGGGTCACACTGTCTTTTACTGCTTTCTTCCTTTTCGTGTGTGCACTTTGTCAAGTTCAGAGCGCAGTTTCATCGTTGCTTATTAAATACAATTAATTAAATTAATTGAAAATATTAACGAGTAAATATCAAATATAAATATTATTCCTTTCCTTTGGGTACAATAACTGTTTGCGAACATTGCGAGTAAGTTTAATTGCAGTTAAAATCGAAGAAATTGATTTTAGAAAGAGACAGAAGCGAAAAGTTCTCGAAAAGTCTTTGGAAACGCAAAGATAAATAGGAAGAGAACTTGCCGGTCGCTGTTTGCTTTTATCTTTTCATTTCGTATCGCACATTTTCCATTTCTTTGTTTTGCTTGCAATTTTGTTTCTTTATTTTATTTCTTTTTTTTTTTATCATTTTTCTTTCGTTTTTACATTTTTTATTTATGTAGTAAACGTTTGGCTTGGCTTTTTAGTCCCAAGAAGCCCGCGCATCAAGCAATCGAAAACAAACCAACGCCTGCAGCAGCTCCCGCACCCGCGCCTGCACCTGCACCGGCACCACAACCGACCTCTAAACCGAACGCACCCGCGCCCGTAGTAGCACCTGCCAGTCCGCCGAAACCTACGACACCAGCGCCTGCACTTCCAGCGACTCCACCACCCGTAGTTGCACCAAAGCCAGCACCTGCACCGACTCCAGCGCCAGTGGTTGCCCCAAAGCCAGCACCAAGCTCACCACCAAAACCGACTGTTCAAGCCGACAAGATGCCTATTCCATTGCCCAAAGCATTGACCGAGTCCAATGGCAATGGCGCTGCCACCAATGGCAACGGCGCCACCTATGATAGTCTCGACAAGGACCATTTCCGTGCCGAGCTGCCACCGAGCAAAGTTGTCAAGATCGACAAGGAGGAGCTAAAGATTGCCAGCGATGATTTTATCAAAGGCGAGGCCAATGCCTTCGTCCAGTCCATCAAGGAGGCACAGCAGGCGGGCACACGGTAAGCACCTCCCCCAAAAACCAAACACGTGCATAATTTTGATTTGATTTTCTTTTTTTACATTTTCTGATTTGTGTTCTGTTTGTAGCGTCATTTAAAGTTTTTCAATTAGTTTTTTTTTTGATTTTTTTTTTGGTGCGACGACGCACAACTTCCGCATGGCAGCGGCGGCTCCTCTAAGTGGCAAGTGGCGTTGGGTTCAACGAACTCTCCTGACTTCTTGTCGCAAAAATAGTTGCCATGTGGCGACAACCTCAAGAGTCGCTGTTGCTCTGTCGTTGTTGACGTTGCAGTTGCAGTTGCAGCAAAAATAATATTGTGTGTGCCTGTAATAATGCCTCTCATCATGGTATTATCATCATTGCAATGATCATAATGATCGTCATCATCATTATCATGGCGGTGACGATGACGTTGTTTATTTTAGTTTCATGTTCTGTGCTTGGGCGGACAGCTCTTGGCAACTAGCAACTGGCAATTGCCAACCGGCGGCTACACTGCGGTTGCACTTTTTATTTCATATTTATATACCCCTAACCATTAAATTGTATTAAAAAGATTTCAAAAGCGGGTATATAAGTCGGAGTATAGCTATGCATATATAAACCTGAACAACATGAACAGCCCAGTCGATAAAGTCTTATATGTTCGTTGAGCAGCCGTTGTCTCTGCTTGAGTTTATCTCTGACTCAAGACTTTTAAGTAAGGCTCTAATATAGAAGTATACAGAACAGAGTTATATCTAGAGATAATATAGAGAACAGATGAGAGTTATATCTAGAGATAATATACATATATTCATCTGACATATTTTGCTAAGAAAAATATTATCTAACTTTATTATGAGAACATGGCTAAAGGGTATCTGACAGTTAAACAATCGCCTCATATGTGGCACTTACTTTTCTTTCGCCGTTTTATAAGGAATTTATAAGGCCTCGTCTCATATATACTGACATATTTTGCTTAGAAAAATATTATCTAACTTTATTATGAGACATGGCTAAAGGGTATCTGACAGTTAAACAATCGCCTCATATGTGGCACTTACTTTTCTTTCGCCGTTTTATAAGGAATTTATAAGGCCTCGTCTCATATATACCATACCATCTATATTTGTATCGTCTTTGTTTGCAGTAGCTCTGAAATGGACTTTGTAATTGCGCACAATTGATTTTCCATTAAAATTAATCGGACACCAATCATAAATGTCTTGCACGCAATCATTGTCCTTTTGCCAGGTGGCTTTCGGCTTTTAACTATACTTTTGGTGGCTTTTTGACCCCATTACAATAAGCCTCACCTACAGTGTCGCCTCCAAGGACTAAAGACCACTTTGTGTAACAAAAACCGTCCGCCCACACCCAGTTAATTATATACATAAGCCGGGGGAGAAAAGTAATTGTAAAAAAGTGGATAAATATTGCAGTGACTGTCCGGACCGTGTTGCCTCTTTCGCCTTCCACCGCATGTGGTACGTTGCGGTTAACGGTTTTGTTTTTTGTCGCCTGGCTGACAGCTCCCAGCTTGGTGCCTGGTGCCTGGTGCTTGCTGCCTGCGTGCCTGGCTGGCTTGCTGGCTGTCCATCCGTCCGGGTCACATGATCTCCCCCCATGCCAAGTTTATATTTATACGACGTGGCTGTTTGGAACTGCAGCGCAGCGACTCTCGCTTGGGCACAGCAAATTTACTTAGATTTATATTTTAAATTCCATTTTTTTCTCTTTTATTTTTTGAAATTTAAATTTTATTTTTATTGTTTTGTTTGTGTGCGGCAAATTGGCTGTGCAACATTGCAACAACAGCGGCAGCAAAAGCAGACGCAGAATCAGAATCAGCCTCCTGTGCTTCTGTACAGTGTACACGGCACTTTGGCTTAAATTTAGACATATGTAATCGCATTGCAGATTTCTATAGAACATTTCCTTATGTACTGTCGTAGTCATAAGTATTATTCATCTAGTCATCCGTTGGCGTCATGCATCATCTCTAATTGCTCGAGTTGCTCGCTTTGTTTCTTCTATCCCAACACTTTCATAATACTCGTATAGCCCCAGATCTGATCTGACTGATGGACAGCATCCGTCGCTTGGCTCAGTGGTTGGCTCATTTGACGTGTTTCTATATATCCCTTCAGCACATACATATATAACTTATATCTTATATCTTATATCGTATATATAATATATATGTAGATATTTTGGCTTACGCGTATGCAAATTGCTTTTGGCAAGTCGACGCTTTTGAAGTGCTGCCAAAATATTGTTTAGCAAACAAACAAAAGGCAACGCGACGAGCAACACGCGCTGAGCTTTAAGCAGGTTGTAGATAGATCCCATCGACTGATCGATATATGAATCTATATATACAATACATATATGTAAATTTATGCATGTTCTATAACTGTGCGTTGCATGCACCTTCAATGCTGGAGAATGAACTACTCATTTCTCATGTGCCTGACTGCCCCCTAATTGATCTAATTATTAAAACATTTCTCAAATCTACCAATTTTGTTCGCTTCCGATTGAATAGTTTTTCTGTTCATTTTTGTTCAAATACAACTGAAATTAAGTAAATGATCAGCAATTTGTGACTGCCGTGTTTTCATTCACCCAAATGACTAACTCGTACGGGTAACTGGGTGCTACCTAAGTGCACACACACACACACACAAATGAGAGTCTTATGCAATATTCATATTTCAAGTTCAACCGCTCACTCAGTCTGTGTGTGGCTGTGTGTTTGTGTGTGGCACGCCCTCAACCACCCAGCGAAACTTTTGAGCGTGTGAAATCAACAGTCTTTTTAATGCTCTACGATAAGAGCATTCAATGGGTGATTGGAAAACCCCAAATACCCTTTAAACACCTAAGTAAAAGCTGCGTAGAAAGTAAATTTTCCAAGTTTATATATTCACATTGTCAACAAATTTTAATACTATGTTTTTGTTAGAAACAAAAACATTTTCATTAGCAGTCTATATATAAATCCTATATATATTCTATATATACTGATCACTCGCTTCCAGCGTTGCGATCTACCCAATATGATGTCCATTAGGAAAATTTTTAAACGAAGTTTCGAAACTGAAAGTTAAGTCTATTTCATATATATTATATATCTACAAACTGATGGATTTGCATCGTATTTGCATATATATATATATATATATATATATATATGAACTATATTGATACTTATACCTACATATATAGACTATGAGATCATATGTTCAAACGCTTTGAAAATGCTTCTCTACTGCACAGACCATATTCAAGTGCATATATATACCTTTTATTGTATCCAGCAAAAGGTACATATATAAAAAGGTTGTACATATATTCCAGAACAGCAAAGTTAATATATTATTCATTTTCCATCTGTCATGTGTTTGTCTATGCAAATCGATCTCATATATCTTTTATGACCTAGGGAAAACAAATTTGGTCACAAGGTTTAGGGTGCAGGTTTACTTTATGTCAACGCTGGTCAGGTTAGTTATTTTAATTATAATCCTTTATTTTATTTAGTTATTGTTTATATATACTATGTATAGGGAAAGATTGACAACAACTTTATGAAAGATAAAGCTCAGATTTTGTGCGATAGAAGAATTTTTACGATCGAATTACAAACAAATTAAGGCTAAAAAAAACTATTTTGCATATTGTTTAGCAGAGGAAAATCAGCAGCGTTGTCACCCAAATATATATAGATCTGTGTATATATATTGATGAATATATATACATATATGTTATAGATTGCGGTACTATAGCTCTTGCTACAGATCATATTCTTTTCATTGTATTGTACTCAGATTGGGTTAAGGGCATGAATAAATCCCACTCGTTCGATCTACAAGTACTCTGACTCACCTCAAGGGACTTATGAGGGTAGTTACACATACAAAAACATGTCATGTATGTATATGATATATATGTGTATGTATTCCTATTAGATTTTTAGCTATATGTTTAAAAGTGCCTGCTGGCAGTTAACGGCACAATACAAAAAACATTGTCGTCAGCTCTTCAAGGTCGGTGCCAACCCCCTGTTAGGCAACTATTGCTGTACCTACATGTATATCCACATATATTATATATATCTTTTGTGTGTATTAGTTGTTTGCGAATTGAGCATTACGAGTACGTACATACATATGTCTATTGTTCTATGTGGGCGCCTCGCAAATTCCCTACGCACAACGACGACACACACCACCCACCCACCCACAAACCGCACATCGACCCCCCGAAAGACCTTTTCAAAGCTGTGCTGCGATTTACGTAATCTCCCTCCCTTAGTGGTTCTTCCTTCCCCCGCCCCTTTCTACCCCCCACTCTCGTTGAAAGCAATTCAGAGAAAGAAAAAAATTGAAATTGGAAATGCGCAAGCGACAACAGTTGATGAAAACTTTGCGACTATTTTAGGATTATGTAAGCCCACATCCTTGAAGGGCGTAGGATGTTGATGGTGATGCTGTCGCTGCTCTAGAGTCCTAGGGCTCCTGCCACTTGACATTGCAACCACTGCGAATGTCAGCTGAATATACATATCTATGTGTGTGTGTGTGTGTGTGTGTGTGTGTTGACTTGTGTTTTTTCAAATTTCCGTTGAATACTTCACAGCATAATATAGTATATATAATTAATTTTATTATGTGATCAACGTGGGAAAAGAAAAGCAAAAGTTCTTTTCAAAATAAGAAATTAAATATATTGTGTATATGTGGATATACTTAGTTGTAGACATAGTAGATACTACATATATATATATATATGTGTATATAATATATATAAATATATATATGTATATATATATAATAGTATACATAGGTAAAATCGTTGCTTGCCGCTTGTTGCATAAAATTCGTTGGCAACTGTTCAAATATCATCTATGTAGATATTTTATTTTCCTTGTATTTTTCTCGAATAACAAGAAAGAATATTTTTCGTTACGTTCGATATCCACATAGAAAGAACTGTTTTCTGTATCTTATGTTTATGATCTTGAGCAGGTTGCTCATATATATATATATATATATATATATATGTACAAGTTGTATCTATGTATATGATGTAAATAAGTATTCAAAAACAAATTCAAGTTCAAGAATTTAGCTAAAAAGCTGCTGGGAACACACTTATAGATCGATCAGATGTTATCATAAAGTATCCAATGAATATTTCAAGAATGAAAGCTTAATATCGTATGATCCTATTGAATAGAACAGAAACTAACAATGTATATACATACTAAGAAGGTTAGAAACATAGTTGTGTTCTATATACATAAGGTATACACTTTTATATATAGTGTATAATCTTCCTATATGAACATTATTATTTTTAAAATTTTTGATTATTTTATGTGTGTGATATTAGTGCCAAAATATTTTATAGTGTAGGTTTTTCTAATATAGTTTCATATATTTATATTGATATAAGATATAAGATGGTTCTGGCACATCTTCCTCAATCGCACATCAGCCCCGCCAACCCGAACCCCAATCCCCTACCGAGACTTGTCCCTCTGGTGCCGCCTGTGCGCCTCAATTGCTGCCTGCTTCTTGTATGTTTGTCAAGCTTTTTTTTCACAGCTCAGCTTATTTTGAATAGTGCAAATATTTACAGTTAATTTCGGAAAGCGAGAAAGGGACAGAGAGAAACAGCGAGAGGCAGAGGGAGAGAAATAAAAAAAATAAATAATTGGACTGATGATGTTGTATGTGGGCTGTTGTGGACTTAGCTAGTTAGTTAGTTGAGTTGCAGGGTAACAATAAATTTCGATTTACTTGATTACTGTTCATCTATGCTTGGGTTTCACACAGACCCAGGCCTATAGCTATAACTATAGTTATATATTCATATAGTCATATATTGTCCAGTGCCTTTATGGACTGAGAATGTACACAAGTTTCTCCTTCTTCTAAATAATTAAGAAATGTTTGCGCCTGTGCTGGCTCTCGTATTTGTAACTGTATTTTTTGTATTTGTATGGCGAAAGGCTGCTTATTCTATATGTATGCAATCATGTGTACGTGTGTCATGTGAGCCCTCAGTCACCAATACCAGTGCAGACGCCCCCATATGGGCTTGCGCCATACAATCCGCTGCAGCCGAGCCAGACACCAGCAGCAGCAGCGCTGACTATACAAAATATGTTGTATATGTATGCAGCTGGTTGCAAGGCGCCTCTTAGCTCTCCCTCTCCCTCTATCTCTCAGTCGCACTCTACATCCCTAGCTCTATCTCTGTCTCTCACTCCTACTCAATGTATGTGTCTATCTCTTTTCCTTTCTGCCACACACCCACACGCATACAAGTGCATTGGGTAAACACTTTCCTTTTTCGCATACAATTACACACTGCCTAACAATATGGCATTCGCCGGACTGCTTCAACTTTCTGCCTGCTGCACAGTGTGGCGAGCTTTTCGGTTCGTTCAGTTTATTCGCGCTCTTTTTCGCTCGCGTTTAATGAATAAAAAGCGAAGCTTTTTTGTTGTTGCCTTTTTTTTTTGTTCGTTTTTGTCATACGTCACGTCCTACGTCAATTGGCAGTAGTCAACTAATACATGGACACTCAGCAGGCAATGCTGGCGGCAGCAAAAGCGGCAGCACAGCAGGAGGCAGGCCTCGCACACACACACACACGCACACTTATACTCATAGACACAGGCGTACGCAGGCACGCACACATAGGCATAAGCACATCCGAGCAAGGCAAGCTTTTTGCCGCCTCTCTTTCTCTCTGCCTGTACTCTATTAGTCAGAGTAGTTTGATGAAAGTGAAAGAGGAAGGGTGCCGGTGCCGGTGCCGCTTTTCGCCGTCGACGCCGCTGCCTCTGCCGCAGCCGCTGCCTGGCTGACTGACTAGCAACCGCCTCTGCCGAGTGCAGCTAAGCCAAAGAACAAACTGTTCAGATCATTGTAACGTTGGACGTTGAATTCTACGGTTGCAAAGGTGAGCCGTTCTCCAAATCAAAATACATAATAACTGCAAAAATAATATATATCCATAAATTCTGTGAATATATTCAGTGATAAAAGAAAAACTTTTTTTTTGATAACTTCATATTTAAATTTCAATTTCAATTTCAATTTGAATTTGATTTTGAATTTTAATTAATTATTAAGTTGAGTGTTGTTTTCCTGTGGCGCCTAAAAGTTTATGCAGCAAAATTTTAATTTTTTTTTTCACACAATCCAAAGGATGTGACCCAGCCTTTGGCTGTGCTGTGTTTTTGTGCTACCTCTCTCCTCCCTTCTGTGTCTGTGGCTTTTAGTCTGTGTCTGTGTCTCTGGCTGTGGCTGTCTATGTGTGTGCCCAGCTCTCAGTTACTTTTTTTTTTTGCTCATATCAAAAGATAAATCAAGTTTAAATGCAGTTTGCATTTTTTCGGTTTTTCGCATTTGCCAAACCGCAACGAAACCGGTTACCGGCATAAAACCAAACGAAAAACAAAACGAAAAGAAACGAGACGAGCAACGGCAAGGGCTTTCTGAGAATCTATAGCGGCTTCACAAATACAAATACAAAGCACACACACCTATACTATATATCTGTGTATAGTATACATATATGACTATATTTAGTCGGCAGTTCGCAAGTATTTTTTTGCATTTTTGTTTGTCTTGTAAGCCGCTTGCAGTTTCAAAACTTGTTTTGCAGCTTTCCAGCTTTTACAGAGGCTACAGAGCTGCTCTGAGCTGAAATGCAATTTATAACTGTACATGGCAAAAAAAGCAGCCGACAGCAACTGTCCAATTTTCAAACTATCTAACTGTCTCCAACTATCTATGTCCGATAACATGAAAACATTGTTAATGCCACTAGTGCAAACCGATAAGAGGAGCTGGTGAGCTGGTCGACAACGGCGACAGCCAAAGTCGCTGCTGTTGCCAAAAAAATGTTTGCAGTCAGCACAATTCGTGAATTTTTCACTTGGCGGGCTTCGCCTCGTTACGTTTCGGGTTGCTTTCTGCCACAGCACAGCAGTAGACCCACCCCTCCCTAGTACCCCCTCCACTGTTACTTGAGTTACACTCGCCTTGAACTTGTCCGCACAAACACAGAAACACAGGCACTTGCATGCATACTATATACTCATAGATATATTAAGAATCTATTCGGCAAAAGCCGAAAAAACAAATGTAAAAGTCTTTCGCGGTCATTGCCAAGGAAATTGCATAATCAGTTATCGCCCAGGCGAGCAACGAGTGGGGAGTGAGGCGTGGGGTGTGGGGCGCGACGAAGAGCAGCAGATATTGTATCGGGTGGGGTCTCTGTGGTCTGGTATGTCTGTTGTGGTCTGTGGTGCTCATATTGCTGTCTAGCAACTTGGTTGAATGAACCCGCTACTTTTCGGAAGACGACGCCTGCTCCTGCAATTGCTGCAGGCCGGTCCAGTTACAGTTACATAAGTGAGGCCAATGGCCAGTGACCAGTGGCCAATTACATAAGGCTTACAGATTGATAGCTCCACCCCCACCCCTTTGAATTTCAAAATATACATACATACATATGTATGTAGTCGTACCTCGGTGTGGGCTCTGCTATATTTAGTACCTACCTCGCTACGAGTGGGAGCTGCTGTTTCTAAGTTTCTTCGGGTTGTGGTCGCTAGCGACTATCACCTCGTACCATCCTCAGCAGCAGCCGCCTGCTATAAATATATGTATGTATATATATATATATATATATATAGGGAACCCAAAGCGTTCAAAACAACACAAAAAAAAGAAGCTATGGTAAAAAAAGAAGAAAAAACGCACACGCAGAGAAGACGAGACAGGCAGAGGCAGAGATGAAGGAAAGCAGGATAGAGTCGTGCCAAAAGGGGTAGCAATCAATACCTGTATATATATTTAAACTTATACTATATATATATATGAGATATATCCAGCTGATATCTGAAAAAAGAAATAGAAAGGGAAAATAGCTACACCCCATGTGTATGTGTGTGTGTGTGTGTGTTTTGTCAGTTTTTTCATCTCGTGTTTGTTTCAACAGCAAATCGCGCAAATTTGTTATACAAATTGTTGTCGCCGCTGCTGCTTCCCTTTGGCTGTCCGAGTTTGAGGCTCTGTGGCACGTTGTTGTTAATTATTCAATTGAAATCCATTAAAGCACAAAATGAATGGAATGATAAAACAACCACAGCAACAACAACAACAACAAAAGTAGGGAAAAGTTAGGCAGAAAGATCAGAGAACAGTTTGCGTTTAACTTGTGACAATACGAAATAAACACGTATCTACATATAAATTGAATCGGAAAAAACCACATTTTCTATTTTCCATTTTTCTCAGTTTCCATTTTGCATAGACGTTGACAAAACAACGCCCCCAACCCCCCGTATCCATTTAGGCCAACGCATTTAACAAAAGGCCGCGCCATTTGCGACGTTTTGTTGTGTCTGCTGCTTGCGGCGTTGTCAGGTTGCATAATCTCTAGGGGTTGGGTTCAATTCATTTCGTTTGGATTGGTTTGGTTTACACAGGAAATGGAATTGCACATAGCAGCAAAAGTCACTCCTTTCAGCTCGGCTTGCCCCTAGACTCACATTCCCACTCCCACACTCTTCCCCAATCATCTCCTCTCCCCTCTTTTCCCTATAAACTAAACGCTAGCTAGTCAAAATACATAGAGAAGCTCTACACACACACACATGCATCTGCATGAGTGAGTGCGTGTGTCTGACTGTGTGTGTGTGCTTGTGATGCCCGATTTAATTCACAATTCATTGGCACTGCCACAAAACAAATAAACAAACCAATGGCAACACATAAGGTAAACAAATCAAATATGACAGACACAAACAGGGCGAACGTCTCAATATTTTGGCAGCGACTGTAGTGCAGGCAACGCCATTCGCGAAAGCTTCGACGAAAGCTTGCACATCATTGTATAAGCTTTTGCCAATGGCAGCGACTGTACAGGACTTTTCGAAAGCAGCTTTCAGTCGGCTCATCGAAAAGCTTTCGGTGCTGTTAAAAGCTAACCGCTTTTATCCGGTTCTGTTCGAAAATATTTCGCAACAGAGCGCAGGCATTTAACAGTCAAAGCGCAAGTGCACTTTTTGCACATTTCTCTGTTACGAAGCTGCTGTCGCTGTTACTGTTACTGCTGCTGCTGTTACAGCTTAATGACTTGAAGCTTTTGTCGAATTTAAACGTTGATTGTCTTCACAGACAGCAGCGCAGCAAATAAAGCAACAAAGCAACGCAACAGAAAAATAACAAAACAAAACAAACTTAAATCAACGACATCCGGGCAATGAGCGATGAGAGATTCTAGCGAAATTCATACCCTACTTAAATGAGGCATCTTAATCATCTCATGAGTCTCAATAGGTTTCCTAATTGAGCATTTGCCAAAAGAATTTTTAATTAAATCAGCAAAAGGCTGAACATTTTATCAAATATGTGTATGAAAAAGAAGAAAAGGAAGAGAAGAAACCAATTACAAACACTTGCAAAAATGCGGGTGCTGCACCCTCAGCTCGTTGTTCCCTCCCCAATTTGCGTTGTAGTAGAAGCATAACCTCACTTTGAGCTAGAAGCTGAATCATTTAATAGTCCGCTTGTTGTTTCCCGCATGAGGGGTAAACCAATTAAGCCGCTAAGTGAATGAGACGCGCATATCCAAAAAGTCAGCACTTTCCTCTCTATGCGAGCACTCGTACTTGCACTCGACTTGCACTCGACTTGTACTCGTGCATATGTAATAGTTCCACAAATTGTGTTTTCCATTCAATTTCCCCATCGCATTTACTCACGTACATGCATGCGGCTTGTCAATGTCGTTGGCCAATTTCCTTAACCAAAGCGACACATTTCGCATTTAAGCCATGTACCCTGGCCATCTACTGTCTGTGTCCGTCTGCTGCCTGCCTGCAATCGATTGTCCAAAATCGCAACATGGTTCAAAAACTTTTTTATATTTCGATTGCAATTAAAACAACAGTTATTGCAACGACACACATGGAGGATGCATTAGGGGTAGGGGCAGCGGTGAGCTGGTTCCCCATCGTCTGGCATAAACTTAAAATTGCAATAAACCATTTGGCTGCAATTCGATTTAATGCGATTCAATTCGATTCACTTCGATTCTGTGGAGGCTTTCGCTTTCATTTAACTTGTCTCCGTTTGTCTTTCTGTCTGTCTATTTGCCTATTTGGCTGTCTTTCTTTCCTTCTATCTGGCTGTCTGACTATATGCCTGTCTTTCTATCTACCTGTCTTTCTATCTGCCTGTTTGTTTGTTGCCAGAAGCAAACACATCTATGAGTTTTTATTAGGCCTCTTACCCCTTAACTTATCTTATCCGTTGAAAACAGCAGCAGCAGCAGAGCAGCTGTTTGAAAGATCAACTTTGGAGGCCTCGTTAACTGCAACTTGAAAGCACTGCTTCTTCTCTCTCTCTCTCTGTGTGTCTCTCTGTCGCTCTGCTAACTCTTATTGCTTATCAGCTGACCACCCCACCCTCTCTTTTGGCCAACTCTCTCTCGCTCTAGCGCTGTCTTCAGTTTCGCATTGTACTGCGATTTGCACAAACTTTGGCTCCATTCACCATTCGCGTATCAAAGTTAACGGTTAACGGTTTGCCAACTTCGTCGTGTCGCCAACTATCGTAATGCAATAATCTATATCCCCCCACAATAAAGTACCAGCATATCCTAGAATAATAATTTGTTTTCAAAATAAACCCAACGAACTCTCAAGGATGTTAAACGCGATATTTTTGTGATGTGCGCGCTTGATATCGCTTCATATCGAATCAATTTAAAAAGTTTCAGTGTTTCAGTTTACCCTTGAGTTTTATCCTTGTATCCTTTACAGGACTCTGTCACGTTTATCGCTGCCTGCTCTATTCCATTAGTTTATATCCTTTTTGCAAAGGGAAGGTTGTTGGTTGTGCGATGGCAGAGGGGGAGAGGGTTTACATAATGAAATCAGTTTTTCAATTGTGTCAACTTAATTCGATTTGCTGTGCTTTCAAGTGCCACCGAGGACACTTCTTTTTCTCTATACTAGTGTGTGTGTCTGACACCGTTGTTGTGCACACTTGAGTTAATTGATTAGCTGGCAACCAACAGACAGGCAGTAAGTCACCACCCCAACCCACCCCTTGACTATGATTATATCAGCGAATAGCAAATGGCAACAACTAAAACTATAAAGAAAAAAAAGAAAAGTGCACACACTTCTAAGTGCTTTGGGAGCGGTGGGCGTTGTCGTCCAGATGACGTCCCAAACACCACAATCTGGCTAGAACCCGACCAGTGTATAAATCTTATCTTTATGGGGCTATTCCATAACACAAAACACACTTCTCCCCCCTCCTCTGTTCCATAGATGTCTTTAAACTTTCCACAAATCACAGCGGTTAGATCAATCAAAGTTAAACTAAAAGCTAAACAAACTACTTAAGTTCAACGATAATACATACATCCTGGTTATAGAACCCAGTATATATACAAGTGGATGCAAGTTAACTTATCCCACAAACATTTAGTTGACCTAACTTAACAGGCTTACAGATATTATGAAACTGGATAAGCTTAGGGAATAATCTTAGTTAAGTAGCACTCACTATCTTTCCCTTGGCTTTACTTGACCTGACTTAAGATCTTTTCTCGTTTACTCAGAGATAATAGTTTCTAACTGGCGAATTTCAATCTACTTTTATATATATATTAACTTAGTTATGTGTTTATATTAGAAACAACTTATGCCATGACGAGTTCTAAATAGGTTTTAATTGAAATATTTCAAATCAATATTTGCGTTCGATTTTTACTACTGCAGTTGCACCTGTTAGTTGTTCGAGAGGGTCACCTGCTCGAAAGGGAGGGGGTGATTAGTCATTGGGGAGCTGGAGCAATTAGTCACACCCATTGAGAGAGGCTGAGTAATGAAATTAGGCAAACAAACAAACGAAATGAAAAAATAATAGAAAAAATTAGAAAGACAAAAAAAAAGAATGAGAAAATGAAATTGCACAAATAATGTGGCACAGACATGCAATGTGCCACAGTGGCAGTGGCAGCTACTGTTGCTATTGTCTGCCGCTCTGTCTGCTCCTCTCTCTATCTGTATCTCTCACTCTCTCTCTCTCTCTCTGCTTGTCTGTCTGTCTGTCTCTGGCTGCACGTCACTGCACACAGGCGTGAAATGTATTTCATGGCTGCGCTGCACGTGCACATTATTTTTTGTGTTTTTTGGGTCTAGCTTTGGGAATGCCGCGGGCTGGCCGTGATTTGAGTTTTCAGTTATGGTGCGCCTTCTCCCCTTTCCTGCTATCCGCATTGCCACATGCCGCATGGCACATGCCACACGCCACACTTGAGGCGCCGCACAAGTAGCGTCAGTCATGCCATTAGCAGTCCTCATTTCACACTCGAGCCGTCACTTCAAGTTGACTTGACCGGCAGCCCACCGCCCACCCGCCCTCTTTAGCCTTCTTAGGCGCAACAATTTCCAGCTGCCGCGTGTCATAAATTTTATCGATTCCCGCTGCTCCACACCCTTTCCCCTACTTTTGGTATTTCTCCACCGGACAACTGCCTGCCGGTGGTTGTTCCTTGTTCCTTGTTCCGTGTTCCTTGTGCCATGTTGTATGCATCAAATAAATATATCCTTCCGCATTATGTTGCGCTCTCATCCGGCAACAGTTTTTATAGCCCCTGTGCGCTTGCTTACCCAACGCCGGCGCCGGCGCCTGCGGATATGCAATGCTTTTCGATACCCTCGAAACGCGAGAAAATATCAAACAGTTCTGTATATATCCTTGATTTCTAAGAGATGCCTGGATCATCTCATCAGCTAGAGCTTATCAGAAATATAGATATAGCAAATGTATCTGAACTTTATAATAATGATAGCATATTATTGAAGGCTACGTGCAACCTGAGTACAGGGTATCTGCCAGACATGCTGCAACTTCGACCAGGGCGTGCGGCGCCCACTTATGCTTATTTTTTGCATTCAACCCTCGGCTGGCAGCCCAGAAAATTCGCATGCTACTCTCTTTCGTTCTCGCTCGCACACGCTGGCTTACCTTATGCGTATCCTTCCCCTTCTTGTCATTTCTATCTCGCTCATTCTGCGAGCTGAATGCTCTGCGGTCCGCTGAATTAGTTTTTCCCGTTCGCCCTGCTGGGACTGGGACTCTGACGACAACTGGGGTCTGGGTCTGGGCCTGCTGGTGGGCGCGTCAGTTCCTTTCGAATAGCCGACTGAGAGACATACGAAACGCGCGCGCCAAAAGTAAACGAGCTGCAGCTTCTATTCTAGCACAGCACCAGAAGCAGAACCAGAGCCAGAGCCAGCTACCAGCACCCTCACAAACCAAAACCGAACCAAGCCGAACCGAACCTAACCTGAAAAACCGAAGCAGAGGCAAACTTTAATACCGAAGAAAAGCCGAACCGAAAACGAAAACGAACCGCTTAACAGTAGCCATCACCATCATCCCCTCGATAGAAGCCAGTCAGCCTGGCAGCCTTGCAGCGTTTGAGCCTGTCAGCCAGTCGACCAGTAGCCAGGAGCCAGTAGCCAGTTAGCCGAGCTGTCAGCAAGTACTCGCTCCTTTTGTAGCAGCAGCACCTTTTAGTAGCAGTAGCGCGCGCGCGAGCTCCTTTTTGCTCCTCTTTTAGTGTAGCCTAGAAACTTGTAGAAGTCTTTTGTAGTATACCTTTGGGCGCGGCAGCAGCAACAGCACCAGCAGCGGCAGCGATAAACGTGTGTCCCACGCACAACCAAAAAAGAAAAAGAAGAAATTTTAAAAAGAAAATCTAAAAATTTACAACAATTTTTTTTGCAACGAAGGAAAAGAACCAACCAAAATTTTTGCGTCCGCTTCTTTTAGTAGTCACGACGAATAGACCACCAGAAAAAAACACACTAGAAAGGATTGGAAAGAAAGATATATATATATACATATATATAGTATATATAAAATAGGAAATCGAACCAAAAGCAATACAATTTAAGCGTGTGTGTGTATATTTGTGGATAACGGATAAAGGGACGAAGAGCAGCTATATTGTGATTCCATTTTACCTGCTTTAATCGTAAAAAGAGTATCTCCAGAAGTGCGAGTATACCATTCCATAGCAAATCTCTCCAATACATTCCAATTACAATCCAATCGGTGGACTCTCCACCCCTCCCAAGAAGGAACCCTCAACTCTTTGTGACCAACCCAAGGCCAAATATATATATATATATATTTACTTTTTTTTTGTACTTTTTACAACAACTTTTACAACAAATTTACGAAAACTACTTTAAAAAAAAAACTTAAAAATTAAAAATGGGTTTGTGTGCCTCCAAGGATAAAAAGGAGAAGGTGATTGAAGGCGATGCCGCCGCCAGTGCAAATGGGGAGCCCAATGGCACTGCGACAGCCGCTACGACCGAAACTGCTGGCGAGGAAGGGTGTGTATCCAACATATTTCAATGGTGCGGGGTTTTGAAACACGTGGAGAATGGGGCGATGGCTTGGCATAGGTCTAAGACCAGTGTCTGTCTAGGCTGGGTGTGTGCCCTTGTCTGTGCGTGTGTGCGAGTGTGTGTGTGTGTATCTAATGCTGACGTCAGATTGCCCAAAACTAGAGTGCCATAAAAATATTATTGCCCCTGGTCTTTTGACCATATCGAGCTGAACCGCGCCGGGCCAGGCCTTCTGCTGGCCAGGAGTCGGGATTGACTTCGATGATGCGCATGTGCGGGTCGAGGGGAGGGCGTGCTCTGTGCGTATTCAGCGACAGCCGGCAAAAAATGTTCGTCAGCCCCGAAGGGCAGTACCACCACCACCACCATCACTGACACTAGCAGCAGCAGCACCACCACCACCACCACCACCATCATCAGCAGCATTTCAAGAGCAACCACCAAGTAGTTTACCAGGGAATAGAGGCAGGGGATTTAATGGATTGCTCGAAAATTGCACACTCGCGTGTTATAATGACACCAAAGGTCCAATTGAAAACCATTGCCGACATTTAGGCGCCACAATTCAGGTCTACTCCAACGCGGAGCCAGGTTTCCATCCAGAACTCCATCCTCCATCCAAGTCCTTTGGCATATGGTTGAAAAAGGAAACAATTCTTAAGAATTTAAATACCCTTTAAAAGGTCTCAGTGGATCTATTTTTGTGTACAACTTCCGTATTATAATCCGGTTGTTCCATTCCCTTCATTTCTAGACGATCCTTTGCTTGATCCTCTCTACAATTGAGGCGCTAACATAAATAATATGCAATTATTGAAAACCCTTTCGACTGGGTTCTTTGTTATAACGAGTAGAAGGGCTCATATCTTTAGGAATAGAATACTTCTAAAGTAAGAGTAGATTAAACGAATCTTCCAAAGAAATTTCCACTAATTGTTATCCTTGTGTTTATCCTTGTATTTTATAGCAAACAAGACACCATGGTTGACGCTGCTGTTCTCGCTAAACTGGAGGAGGGATTCGCCAAGTTGGCTGCATCCGACTCGAAGTCGTTGTTGAAGAAGTACCTGACCAAGGAGGTCTTCGATAACCTAAAGAACAAGGTTACCCCAACCTTCAAGTCAACCCTTCTGGATGTGATCCAGTCCGGTTTGGAGAACCACGACTCTGGCGTTGGTATCTATGCTCCCGATGCTGAGTCCTACACAGTGTTCGCCGATCTGTTCGATCCCATCATCGAGGACTACCATGGTGGCTTCAAGAAGACCGACAAGCACCCAGCTTCCGAGTTCGGTGATGTCACCACCTTCGGCAATGTTGATCCCACCAACGAGTACGTCATCTCTACTCGTGTGCGTTGCGGTCGCTCCATGCAGGGTTACCCCTTCAACCCCTGCTTGACTGAGGCCCAGTACAAGGAGATGGAGACCAAGGTGAGCAGCACCCTCTCCGGACTTGAGGGTGAGCTCAAGGGCAAGTTCTATCCTCTGACTGGCATGGAGAAGGCCGTTCAGCAGCAGCTGATCGATGATCACTTCCTGTTCAAGGAGGGCGATCGTTTCCTGCAGGCCGCCAACGCTTGCCGTTACTGGCCATCTGGTCGTGGTATCTACCACAACGACAACAAGACCTTCTTGGTCTGGTGCAATGAGGAAGATCATTTGCGCATCATCTCCATGCAGCAGGGTGGCGATCTTGGTGAGATCTACCGTCGTCTGGTCACCGCCGTCAACGAGATCGAGAAGCGTGTGCCCTTCAGCCACGATGATCGTCTTGGTTTCTTGACCTTCTGCCCCACCAACTTGGGCACCACCATCCGTGCCTCCGTGCACATCAAGGTCCCCAAGCTGGCCTCCAACAAGGCTAAGCTCGAGGAGGTTGCCGCCAAGTACAACTTGCAGGTGCGCGGCACCCGTGGTGAGCACACCGAAGCTGAGGGTGGTGTCTATGACATCTCCAACAAGCGTCGCATGGGTCTCACCGAATACCAGGCCGTCAAGGAGATGTACGATGGCATCACCGAGCTCATCAAGCTCGAGAAGAGCTTGTAAGCTATTTAACCAACACTCAGCTCCGTTTGGCAGCAACAACCGCCGCCCCAACACCACCACCAACCCCACTTACCCAAAAAACGGAGCCCAACCAATCAATAACCAATATTTAACAACCGTTGGAAATCTTCAGCTCGTTCGCCTGCTACCGTTTGGCGTTCGGGTTGTGTTTGCTTTAGTTTGTAGTAGGATCTGTAGAGCTGCGGAGCGGCAAAAGCGTTGTTGTCTTGTCCTTCAGTTGTGGTAACCGCCGGCACTCGGCATTTGTCGTCTACTTTGAGAGTCGCGGCTAACCTGACCAGGGGGCATTACCAACCACACACAGGCTGCCGTTGCAACCAACAACAACACCACCAACACCCCAACTGCACCCTACCACCCCACGACAACAACAACAACAACTACAACAACAATGGAAAACTAATTCACAAAATATTTGCTTAAATAAAAAATAAAATAATGTAAAACATTTTTGGCATTTGTGTCAAGCAAAAAACAACCAACAAAAAAAACAAAATAAATTTTTTTTTATTTTAAGTCTTAAGTTTATAAAAGAATTAAAATTATAAAAAAAAATAAATAAAAAAAAACAAAAGCACACTTGGTTTTTTTTTGTCTCTTCAATGGGAACGTGGGATGCATGAAATCTGAGTTTGAGGGTAAGCTTTTGGCAGGGATACCCTCACCCTTCTCTTCACTGTAAACGCTGTTAGCCATTGTATCGATTCTTCAAATAGATACGATTCAAACTGATGAAGTTGGCTGCGGACAAGCGAGGTAAAATTTCATATTTCCGGAAGGATTCCCTATGAATGTTTATAAAAACGAATACGCTAATTGCTCATACGGTTGTACGGTAAGCGCTTTCCTCTTGTTTAGATTTATATTCAGTAATATGAAAACAAAATCTGCGAATGATTGGCACAAAGCTCTGGCGGGAATACCCTCTCCCTCCTCGTCACTTTAAACGTTGTTAGCCATTGTATCGATTATTCTAGAAGAGACGATTCAAACTCATGAAGTTGGCTGCAGTCAAGCGAGGTCAAATTTTATATTTCCGGTGTGGCAACACCCGAACTTATATGCAGCGAATATTAATTGTTGCAAGAAGCAGACAAAATGTTTTATAATTTAAATGTGTAGAAATCAAATGGAATCAGCTCGTATGGAAAGATTATACCTCAGTTTTTCCCACTCTTTTTCATGACTTACGTTAAGCGATGCCATAAATATGCTATAATAAATAGCTTTTCAGGGGTTTCTTACGTGCGACAGAGAGAGAGAGAGAGAGGCAGACAAAATAGCTGTTAAATATAAATAAATAGATCAAAATAATTGCATTTAAAAAGAGAACAATATATATTTATGTTTTTATACTATGCTAGCAGTACATCGACAGATGTTATCCTAGTATCGATACTAGTTAAACAACTCTATTTTTTTTTTGACCTGCACTCAGTTTCGATAAGTGTGCGTATACCATTGTACATCTCCGTCATGAGCTGGTACTCGGTCAGGCCCATGCGGCGTTTGTTGGTGATATCAAAGATATCACCTCTGGCCCTTGAGTGCGCTTTGCCGGGACCACGCACAATTAGGTTGTGCTTACTACAAAGCTCGTCGAGCTTTGATCTGTTATCGCACATAGTTGGCAGTTTAATGAGTACAGAGATCCGCATGCTGGTACCTAAATTGGTTGGGCAGAAGGTTAGGTGTCCCAATCGTTCGTCATGTACAAACTGCAGCGTGGAGGCCAGGGATTCAACGCCAACAATCATGCGTTCGTAGGCCATACCCAAATCGCCGCCTGCCTGCAATGATATTATACGTAGGTGATCCTCTTCGTTCACCCAGACCACAAAGGTGCGAGCATCGTTCATGTATATGCCGCGCCCTATCGGCCAGAAACGCAGTGCATTTGCGCACTGCATGTATGTATCGCCCGGCTTGAATAGCACATGGCCACATCTAAGCTCTTTCTGCGTGCAGTCGTCTAAGTTCCCCAGCGGGCTGTAGGTGCCACAGTGTTCGCCCCCCAACGTGGAAAGCGAATTGGTTATTAGGCGCTCGAGATCGCCATAATCACATTGTGTCATCGTGGCACTAAATGGAAAATATTTAATAGACCGTGCGCAACGCACACGCGATGATAAAATGTATAGTCCTTCGGGATCGAGATCTGGAAAGTCGGAACCATATCCAAGACAGAGGCCAGGATGCTTGCCAGAAGTTTTGAAGCCCGGATGGCAGTCCTCAATAATAGGATCAAAAATATCTGCAAATGTTTTGTACGCCTCTGGATCCGGTGCATAAATTCCAATCTCTGAGTTTTCTTCACACAATCCCGAGCTTATACAGTCCAAAAGCGTGGATTGATATGTCGGAGTCACCACCTTCTTTAGTTTATCAAAAACTTGCTTGCTTAAATGTTTTTTCAGCAGAGATTTTGATTTACCCTTTGTGAAGCTATTATACCCTTCGTCCAATTGTGCCAGTACCTCTGCAGATACGGGACAAGGAGGAGACTTGGTGGTGTAACGCATAATCCGAACCGCTTTTGGTACACCGCGAACTGCACGTAGAGAAAGCATTTTAAAAAAAACGGAAATTTTTAAAATAAAAAAATATGTGGCTGAATTTTGTGAATGCCAAAAGCGATTGACATATTTTGAACGATGTGGCAGCCTCGTCGATTTGATTACAAGTGAATGGCACATCTTGACGACAAATACTGTTTGCAGCAAGGTTTTTTTCAACAATGGTTCAAATTTGGTATATGGACAGCGATGAGAGCGATCAGCGACTGGAGCACAAGGGCGATCCACCTCTCTACCTGGAGCTGACGGAGCTTTACAGGAAAACCGGCGTGGAATACTTTAAGGTAACCAAATTAACGCACGACCTTGACAAAGACGCGCTTATCGCATGCCACACCCTTCGCCCCCCTTTTCTAGATCGATGCCGACGACTACGTGAACGATAAGATGCTCATTGAACTACGCAGCGAACGTGGTTACACTTATGAGGATGAGGTAAAAGAATCATACAAAGCATAAATCATTTTTTCTAATGATTTCCATCGCGTTAGATCACTTGCTCCGAGCATTGCCTGACGGATTATGCCGACAAGCTTAAATCCTTCTTTACGGAGCACTTGCATACAGATGAGGAAATCCGTCTAATTTTGGAAGGCTCAGGCTACTTTGATGTACGCGAGTAAGTATAAAATACACATAAAATTACATTACTGCGCATGCACTTTTTCTAATGAAATTGGACATCTTTATGACAGTGGGGATGAAAACTGGTTGCGCATAAAGGTGGTCAAGGGGGATATGATTATCATACCGTCTGGTATCTATCATCGTTTCACACTGGACACCAATGTGCGTATAATTAGGTTATTGACATTGAATGGAATAGATTTAATGAAGATGTTTTTGTTTTTTCTTCAACCCATAGAATTATATCAAAGCTCGTCGGTACTTCATTGGTGAACCTGTTTGGTTACCGCATAATCGTCCGGCTGACGAAATGGACTGTCGCAAAGCCTACTTGCAGCATTTGGAGAAATTAACCGATGCTTAATTCTAAATGTTATGTTTTTTATGTTTCAATTGGATTTTTTTTTCGTCAATCGTCAACAAAAATTAACCAAATCATTTTTTGTTTATTTAATCGTGATACCCATATGCAGTGTGACCAGCTTTTTGAAATCCGGAGCCTAATCGAACCGTTCAAATTGGGTACTACTAATCGATTAACACTGAACGAAGAAATCACCGATATTTTCTTTTGTTTTCCCGGCTTTTTAGGCATTTAAGCGGCAATATTTTTTACAAATTATTCAACATAAATTATGTTTATTGATTTTATTACTAATAAAACTCGGCAAATTATTATTTTACAACCAAAAAAGCAGAAATTCTTTTGTATACTTATTAAACAGCTATGCAACAGACAAAATGTTAAAAGAACAGAGAAAGCAATAATAACATCAACGAATCCAACATTCCTTCAGTTAACATTGCTTACTCCCCACTTAACATGGCTGATTTCTGCAATATTTCATTCAGTATCGATATAATTGCGTTAAAATAATCGTAAGATGCCGCTGTTAACATATGCTGAGATTATCGTGTTAGGCGCTTATGGTCACACTATCGCGTTATTTTTAAGTGTATAAGCAACATTTACAAAAACAACATCGAGCGTGTTGGACGTGTGAATCGTTGTCGGAGAACAATTTTTTTTACAATTACGACTTTATTTGTTTACAAAGCTAGCATAATATAAAATGCTGCACGCGAGTGTTACAGGTGTAAGGCAATAAAATAAATTGCAACGGTTTCACAAAGTCGCGTACCAAATCCTTGTATGTACGTATGTATATCATTAAATATGCGTGTATGTTGCTGAGGCTCATAACATATTCGGAATAGTAAACAAGTTAATTGTATATCAATCACTTCTAATAAGCAAACAAACAAACGTGTAAAATAAATAAATATTAAACCATTCAACATAACGCAATTCCTGTGCGTGTAAAAAAGCGAATAAAAAAATTTATTTTTTTGGTAAGCCATAGAGGGCAGAAGCAGTGCAGTCAGCGACGACGCAGCAGTAGGCAGCGCGTTCTGCAAGTGTATTGGTGTTAAAGGCACACGGTGGTCTACACAAGTACATACATACATACATACATGTGCATGTGTATATAGCAGATAAATAAGCAGGCGTTTATACATATCTACATACACATGTACACGCGGGTGTGCAAGTAAATAATAAAAGATTAGCAAAACGCAAGCAGCAACAAAGAAAAAGTGAAATTTCTCAACACCTTTAAAGCCAGAAATTATACAATTATTTTTTGTCTATGCATGTGTGTGTGTGTGTGTATGAGTTTTGGAAAATTAGCATAAATTCCAAGAGGCTGGACGCCGACGTTGCCGCAGCAGTGCCCACAACAACAACTACTACAGCAGCAGCGACAGCACCAGCAACAAAAAGAAGATTAACGGATTTTCCACTCTTTTTGCTCTCTGCACGGTAAGTTTCGTATTCGTATCGAAGCACAAAGCATAGTCATCCCATCATCACGCTGAAATTTTCATTACGTCGAAGAAAAATTCAATATGTATGCCTTGGCGAGCCAGCCAGTCAGCCAGCCAGTTCCCCCGTACCCATCGCATCTGCTTCCCCTATCCAATTTAACCTCAACCGGTCTGCTGCTGCGGTCGGCGTCTGCGTCGCGTGTGCATGTCGTTATACATATGTTTGTATATATATATATATATATATATATATATATAAATATATATGTATATATTTATACATATATGTATGTCTATGTATGTGTTGAGTTCTTGTACTAGTGTGCGCTTGTCACTCGGCTCGTTAAAAGAGCCTCTGTCGCTGCTTCTACTTCTGCTTTTGCTGTTGCTGCTGTTAACGTTGGCGCTGGCGTTGGCGTCGACGTCGATGTCAGCGGCTTCTTCGACACTCGCGCACATTATTTTGCAAGCTGTTGTTAGCGTAGAGTTTTTTTCGTCTCTTTTTTCTATATTGACAATTTTTACAGCTTTTACCGTGTTTTTTGTTTTTTCCTTTTTGTCCCAGTTGGGGAGGCGGGTGGCTTCGTTTTGTTGTTAGGCTACGGCAGCAGCGTAGTCGTCGTCTCAGTGACGCCATACTTAGGCGCTTGCTTTTATTATCTGCTGTTACTTTTATTATTATTTTTTTCAGCTTGTCGCTTGGCTATGTTTGGCGACGGGGTTGCCGTTATCTATGTATGTATGTATATATACATTTGTGGTTGCCATATCTCAGGCATGTGTATGGTTGTGTTGGCTATTGAAGAGGAAGGGAAAAAGGGATTGCGTGTATTGCCGTCATTATGAATGAGCGTACGCTGTGCTTCTGCATATTAAATTGTGTTAATGAACTTTCTTAGCTCACACCAACATACTAATACACACACGTACACGTGCACACATACAAATACTTCAAGAAACGCGAATTTGCCAAATAGAAAAACTGCCCAAAAAACTGCTAATTTGTTTTTGCTTTTTACACTTGAAAATTTCGTAAGTGACCCTTTACATACACACACTCATGTGAACATACATACATATATGTACGCATGCACTTGTTCGTTCAGCCTCACTCTCTCACGCTGATTTCCTCCCCCTCCTTACATTCATTCACTCTCTCTCTTTCTCCTCTTTGTATTCCTGTCCCTGTCTTGTGCGGCTTACGCAGGCCAGGAACAGAGCCAACGAACGCATTTGCCAAAAGCACGAAAAGTTGCATGCTCCAAAATACGCACACATACACGCAAAAGGCACACAAACCTACATGTACATATAACCATAGCCTCACACATACAAATCACCTCACTCGCTCTCTCGTTTTTGGCACTTATTATGCTGCCTGCTCACACACACACATACACACGCACGCACCGGGCTGTCGTTAGTTTTAAACTTATTTTGGCGTTCTTTATGTGCTTGCATTCTTGCCGTCTCGTCTCGATGACGACCCAGACCCGCATTTTCTAGTCGTTGCGTTTCGTTTCGTTTCATTGTGTGTATCGGTATCGGTATCGGTGTCGCTAGCTGTATATCAGCTTGTGTTTGTGAGTTAGTTTTGGGCTATTGGGGTGGGGCGGAGCGGGAGCTGCAAACCAAAATGTTCGTCGTTTTGCTTGTGCAAGTGGAGCACCTGTTTACCTACACATTTTACATATGTGTATATATGTATAGAAACCTGTCCACCTTGAACTATCCGAACTATGTCCGTCTTCAATCAAAGAATTTTCTATTCATGCTTTTTCTCATTAAGATTATGACGATAATTCCTTTGACCCAATCATCTTTGTGCATTCTAAACTGTAAAGTGCTGTCCAGATTTTGGATGCACTATTTAGGGTGGAGCTCCAGGATTGCATTCCCGGGATAGGCGTTTGTTAAGCTGCTCCTTGTATGGATACCTACCCACAGTAGAAGTACACACGTTGCAGTTGATTTCTATTTCGTTTGCTGCAAATGCAAACGAATTGTTGAAATAGCAGACACACACACACACACATAAACATGCTTAAAAACGATAACTCTCGTATGCACACATCCACACATGTACATTGACGAACTCTCTATGTACAGAGGCTTACAACAACAAAACTCAAATGCAGTTTAAAGCGCAACTAAAACTAAACAGAGAACATCATCGGTTGCTGGTGAAGGGGGGTGGGGCGAGAGTGGGGGGAGCAGTGGGTTTGCTCTCAAGTGGGGTGGGAGATTTTAGTGTATGTACATATACATGCATGTGTGTGTATTTGTATTTCTATGAGTGTTGAGTGGAATTTATATCAAAAGTACAGTCGCTTAGTGCTGTTATTGTATTGCATAGTTTCATACACATACATATTATGTATTTATGTGGGTGTTATTGTATGTGTGTGTGTTTGTGCATATAAATTGCATGTTCATGCTTCAATAGCTGCATGTACCAATGCTTCGTCGAGTTACACATTTATACATACATACATATATTTCCACAAATAAATATATATATATATAGATATATATGTACACAGCTAAGCCTAAGTTACAGCAGCGAGAGCGCCAAACATTGTTGACAACTAACACAAAAGGCAAGCCGACAGCAAAAGGCAGCTCCAGCACAAGCAGCAGCAACAACAATGTAAAAAATCATTGCGATCCATTAAGTGATTTCGATCTCAAGCCAAAGAATGAAAGAGATAGAGAGAGAGGGAGAGGGGGAAGGAGGAACAGAAAGAGAGAAATTCAAAGCAATAAAGAGAGAATGTTCCAGGCGACTTAAAGCTTAAATAGTCGTGCTCTCCCGCATATACATGTGTATGTATGTTTGCATGTGTGTGTATGTGATTTTTGCTTAGACTTCCTCTCGGCTGGGTACCTGCCATCGCGTATGTCGTCTATCAACTTGACGAACAGCAGCCCCACTGCATATATAGTTTTGAGTTATCGATAACAAGTGTCAAGTGCTGGTATCAGTATGAGGAAATTCAATTCGATTGGCACGATCAACAGCCATCAGGCCATAGAAATGAGCGAGTGCAAAGGTGCTTCCGCCCGCCTTCATAGTGCTGTGAAGGGTCAGTTTTTTTTTGTCAATTCAGTGCTGCTAAGCGTTGAATTTATTGTTGACTTTTCCAACTCTCTCACTCTCTTTCTCTTTGCCTCTTCCTACATGCGAACCTGCTGTGCTTTTTTTTGTTTTTTTTTGTTTTATGGCTTTGTTGTTGTTTTCTTTTTTGTGCTTCGCTTAACTCTGGCAAGACGAAGCCTTGTCGCCGCAACGTTGTTATGTGAAAGCGAGTCAGCATGCTATAGAGACCGCCTGAGGGGGTGGGTAGAAGGGTGACTTAGCTTCTGTCGCATGTTGAAAAAATCGATTAAAAAAGATAACCTTTGTTTTCTGTGCATATCGATGATAAGGCAAATAAAAAACAGAAAAAATTAATGAAAACGAAATTAACTTATCGATTTTCCTAATAAGACAGCTGCTGCTTCCTTTTATGAGACAGTTGTTGGCTGTGTCTGGGTGGCGACAGGGGGGGGGGGGGAGGGATGGTAATGGTTTCACTGCTAGTGGCCCCTTGTCTATATCTATGCTGCTGACGCCGCTGCTTATGTACGAGTATGGAAAGTTTTCGGCAGTAGCTAAAAACAACTAAACCCAGGCACAGTGGTGCTGCATTAGGCTGAGTGGGTGGGGGTTAAATAGTTGAAAATAGATGGGTGGGACTGGGAGGCTATGGGCTGGGAATTGTTGGTTGTGGGCGGACTTTGGGCTATGGGTTCTGATCCCAGGGGTAGTTGCTGCTGCTGTTGTTGTTTGTGTATTGGGTAACGTTGCGGCGCTAGTTGAAATGCAGACGCTTTGCATTGTTGTGTTGTGGGTGGGCTGTATGGCTGTAAAGTGTCCCGAAACATGGCTTTACACACAGACGCCCATTCACCCACACAGTACACACACCCACACACACACAGAATGAGAGGGAGTCTGTCCAGGGTACAGCTGTGTACATGTGTACATAAAACTGCCTCACACACACACACATATACAGATATATTCGCATGCAAAAGCGGATACAGATAGAGATACATATACAAAACAGCAATGTGAGAGAATGAGTAAGGTGGGGGTGGGGGTGGGTGTGAGTAAAGGTTGAATTGGGGAAAAGGATGTTGGGTGGGTTGTTGGTTGCTGTAGCGAACTGCTGTCGCTTCCTTCCTCCGCATAGTTCAAGTATGCATATAATATCCGGGACTCGTTCGTCGGTGCCGAAAACGAAGCATCTGCAAAATGGGAGTTGCATGGGCGGCTGCGGGAGGGGCGTGTTTTCGGTGTGGCAACAGCATCCGATGAGAGGCCTACGGCGACTGCGACGCGGACAGCGTTGCAGGTGGCATGAGTGGTTGGGTCTCCGTGTGTATGCTTGAGTGGATTCTGTTGTTGGATATGGGTGGGTGGGTGCATGGTCGTACAGATGGGCGTTGGGTGGACGACTCTGACGTTTGGTCGCTGGTAGTCCTCATCGACGTCGTCGTCGTCGTCGTCCCTTTTTGCTTTTTGGAGTGGCACAAATGTGTCGCGAGTGAATAGTGGGAGAAAACTGGCAATGAGAGAAGAAGAAGTCATCTAACCCAGTGGGTGAAAGTTCTCTATCTAACCAACCCACCCAACGAGTAGTACCTCTAGCCTGGCCACAGGCCACATTTAGTGTGTGTGTGCAATAGTTGCGTAATCTATGCGATGATATTCTATTGCTTGTATCGTCTGTGTATGAGTGTGGATATATATATATATATATGTGTGTGTGTGTGTGTGTGTGTATGCTTGAACTACGACCCGTGGGCGGTCATAACGGTTGGATGGACTGCGCACGGGTTGGACCCTCGGATCAGGGCCTGGGCCTCCTAGCTCCTATTTCGGTTTGTTTATGTTGTACAGTTCGAGGGCTGGTTTGGTCTATGGTTGGCTTAGAAACGGTACAACAACAACAACAACAAAAAGTAAAGTACAACAAAACGCAAATTTTGAATAGTAATACGAGATTTGTTGCTGCAGTTTCATTTGTAAATAAATACGCATGAAATACATATGTACATATATATATATAAATGTATATATAAATGTATGCAATCACATATAAATAATCCATGTAAATATATAGATAACTGCATAAAGTGAGAATACCTTAAATGGAAATAATGGCAACCGAATTTATCCCACGAAACTGTTTGGAGTCAAATCAAATGCATCAAATGCAGCTTTTACGAACTGTCAATGAAAACTGTTAAAACTCTTAGCCAAAATGCAAATGGGCAGCTAAATTGGGGTATCTAAAAGGACGTTTATCTTTTGGCTGTGATCCTCTCAAGTAAAGTGAGTTGCTGCAATGATGAACGCTAAAAGATGGAGAACTTAACAAATAACAAATTCCCTTTGAAAAACTTTAGATGCATATATGTATGTATATACATAAGACATATAAAAGTGTAAGACCTATATACTATATCCTGCAAACAATAGTACATAGAGTACATTTTCCTCCTTTCATTTCTGGTTAACCTGTTACAGGAAATTAGCTTTAGCCACAGTTCCGCTGCCAGTGGGCCATTGGTAATACCAAATTTTAATGAATACATCCATCACACGTATACACACACACACACATACACAGTTAGCGCTAGTTAGAGAGGAGCTGAGAGAGTGTGTGTGTGTGGGCAGCACTATTGAAAGAGATAGATAAGAAGAGTGAGGAGTGGGGAGTGAGGAAGAAAGAGAGAGGGAGACTAGTACAATTCAAATGTTCGACAGATGCGGCGGGTATTAATTATGAAATAGCTTCGACCAACTACTCCACAACACATGCAACTATGAAATGCAAGCGCTACTGTACCTGCAGCTGAATGTTTGGCATTTGTGTTGGAAAGGGAGGTGGGGGATAGGGAGTTGGGTGGGCAGGCGGTTGCATAGAGTTGGGGGTGCTGCGTTTAGGGTTAGCTGAGTGTAGGGTTGCTTCCGTGTGTGTGAGTGTGTTAGGAACTTGGCTTCGATTTTGCGCGTTTGGCAATTATGTGGACATGTGTCTTGACATCGCCTATTATATATGCATGTACATATGTATATACATAGGTATATATATATATATATGTGTTATATATTATATATATATATATATCAATATATGTATATACAGCAGAGAAGTGCATGCAGGTGGAAGAGAAGATCCAACACCACCCAGCCACCCCCAGACACAAAAGCTGCCCAACCCGCTATTGACGTGTGTCCCTGCCTTTTCCTCCTCTTTCTGCCCAATCTTCTTCTCCTTTATCTTCCTCCGCTCCTGCTGCTAAAGAGAGTTGCCTGCATAAAATATTTCTAGATACACATTTTTGTTAGGGCAAAGGAAAATGAAAAAAAATAAATAAAATAAACACAAGAAGAAGGAAAAAAAACGTTACCCAACAGTGGGAAACAAGCTTATACATACTTACAAACATGTCTATGTATTGGTGTGTATAGCTTTATGTGGAAAGGGGTGCGGGTGCTGTGCGAAGTCCGTTCAACAAACACACAAAAAGGCAAGCAAAGCAAAGCAGTTGCTGCTGCTTCTTTAAAGGCAATTTTAAAGTTTTTCCCATTGCAAGAAGGCTTTCAATTGGGTACCTACAACTACAGCACGGGTAAGTATGTACATTATATATTCGTATGTATATAGGCAGTCATATACAAGCATACATAAATATGTATGTATGTACATACTACAAGTATTATAGTAAAAGTTTTGGCTGCCTTCTTCAAGTACCTTGCCGAAGCTTTTGGTGGTTGTCGCTGTGGTGGAGGTGGGAGACGCAAACCTCCACATCTGTCAAAAAGTAAAAAAAAATATATATATTTAAAAAAAAAAAACAAAGAAACCAAAAAGGAAGAAATAAAGAGAAACAAAAACAAAAACAATTGCGTGTAGCGTTGCCACTTCTGTTGTGTATTTTAATTGTTTATTCTCACATTGCATTTGCCTGTCATTGGTACTCTTTTTTTCTTTCTTTTTGTTTTTTGTTTATAATTGTTTATGTAGTTATATTTTGTGTTTCTTTAATTGTTCTTTATATGCACACACACACACATACACCAATATTCCGACAAACCCATACACGTGTATGAATGGCATATATCTTTGCTACTCACACCTTCACTTGGTGGAGGGAAGGGGGCCCCTTATTCTTTTGCTGCTCTCTTTCTTTCTCTCTCTCCAGAGTGTCTGATAATTTATGCACGCTGCTCGATTTTTTGTCTGTGCAAAACTTTTTTTTGATTGCCCATTTTCATACTCGATTCAATATTTTATTCGCTTTATACATGTGCCTATATGTGTTTAACTCTATGTGTGTGTCTGTTGTGTGTGTGAGTATCTATATTTGTTCGTGTATGTTGCTCTTATATTAAAGCGAGAAATTAAATTTTTACACCAAATTTTTTTTCCTTTCTTTTTTTTGGCACTGCTGCTGCAGACGTCTAGTCAAAGTAAATGTGGAAACAGCAGCAGCGGACGCTACTCAATTTCATTTAAGTTTTTTTTTGCGTCCTCTCTGTCTTTTGTTCTCTCTCTCTCTCTTCTATTCGTACGTTTGAGGTTTTTTTCTGCTTGAGGCAATTGACCGTTTAAATGAGTCGCTGTCGTAGTGTTGTTGTTGTTTTAGATGCTGTTGCTGACGTTGTTGTTGGTGTTGTAGCTGCTGGCGGTGTTGTTGTTGTCGTTGGCACGTTAAACATTTTCTTATTTGGTTTTACTTTTTATTCAGAGAGTTCATCTCGCCAAAGCTGAAAACCCTTTACCTTTGTACGGGTAGCCACACAGCGGGATGGCGTTGCCACCTTACAGCGTAGACAAGTTTTAAGTGGGAATATTGCCATGCAGTTGTTGTTTTTGCTTTTGCTCTTGTTACTTCCTTGTTTGTGTGTGCCCCGTTGTTCTGCTATCCTCTTCTATGTTTGTGTGAGTGTGAGTGTGTATACATGTATACGTATATATGTCTATATAAATGTATGTATGTATGTACGTACGTGCTTATATACTTATGTAACCGCGTCGCGGCTCGTTCACCAGGCAGCAAAGAATGCGCAAGAAGGCAGGCAGTCAACGACAGGCCCCATGTATATATGTATTCATATAAGTGTATGTGTGTCTATGTATAATGAATGATACTGAATGTGTGTGGCATGTTATATATGTACATAGATATATATGTATGCATGTAAAAACTAAAAACGTTTAGCAATCGCTGCAGTTTACATTATTTTTTGCATCGATCTCCTCATTTTGTTTTTTATGTATGTACATATGTATGTTTGTATGTATTCATTTAATTTTTGGTCAATTTTCATGGTCGCTGACGCTGGCTAATTATGATTATCGTTTTATGAGCACGACAACAACAGAACAACAAAAGCAACAGAAAGAGGAATAGCAACATCAGCAACAACAACATTATTGGCAATGTCAATTTACTCAATATGCGATCTTCTTCTTCTGACAATTTCACGCAAAACAAAAGCAGCAACAGCAGCAGAAATGAAAAAAAAGTGGCAAAGCTGCTTTTAGTTGTTGTTTTCTTTTTGGTTTACCTTTTTTACCTGTTTACTTTGGCATCTCGCTCTCGCACATAGCAAACTCTTCCCATTGTATACATATGCCGTCTCACACACAAATACATACATATGTATACGCATATGTATGTACATATATACATAGATAGAAACTCACACAGTTGTAAACACGCGCGCGCTGGTTACACGTCATTAAGTGCAAAATAAGAACAGCGCATAAAAAAAATACTACAATAAAGTAGTAGTTTGCGTTTTATTTTTATTATATTATTATTTCTTTCATTTTCATTTATTCTCTTCTTATACCGTTCAGCGGTAGAAAGCGTTGCAGCAGGCCGTCACAGTTTGTGTGTGTATTTGTGTATGTTTTTGTTTCAGTTTGTTTGTAAGTATGTATGCTTGAATTTACCGTTAGCTAATAAAATTGACTTGTTAGCGTTCCTCAACACTAATTCTTACAACATAAGCATATACTTACGCACACTCACATATGCAAATACATACATATATGTACATTATAGTAAACCAATAAACAGTCGTAAATCCTAATGAAGTGATTCATATGCGAGTCCCATCAACAACAATAAGAGTAGCAGCGCCAGCTTTAAAAAGCAGCTGTTTGTACAATCGTCTATACACATACACATGTACGTACATATAAACCAATGTATGCATGTATTGTACATATATGTATATGAACCGATCCATATGTACTTATGTATGTATGTTCGTAAGTGTTGTCGCTTATCAGTTATAGCGCTAGAAAAAATGTTTTCTCTTTTTGCTGTCATATATTATTCTAATACGCTTTATATACATATGTATATACATATAAAGAAACATGCATATGTATATGCTTTTATGAACATGGGCTAAGGCGGTGTGAGAACATGCATTTAGTAGTGAAAAAACGCGTGCAAAGTTATTCAGGGAATAAGTAAACACACACACATACACACACTCACTCAGTAAATTGTAATCGTTTTTGTTTAGTTCAAGGGTAGAAAAAAAAAAATACCAGAAATTATGGCGATATCTCTAAAAACAAATCCATTGCAATTTGACATGCATATTATTACGTACACATATACACACACATGCACTTGAAAGCAAAAACATATAAAAAAAGATTCCTTTGCATGCATATGTATGTGCATATCCTTTTTTTTTACTTTTATCATAAATACTAATTTAATTTAACATGACGCTAGATGAAAACGAAATTATATGTATATTTATCGTAAGCAATAAAGCATATAAATATGAAAATATATATTTATATATGTATGTACATCCGTTTGCATACACATATGCATGTCAATATGTCAGTGTGTGTAATATTAATTGCAAATGAAATTGAAAATCTTTCACTTAGAATTGAATGAATTTATGATTTCTATTTCCTTACCATTCTGGCACTTATTCTGTCGTCGTCGTATTATAAATGTCAATTGTGTTGTGTATGTCTGTTATGTCTGTACATGTGTATCTGTTTTTGTGTACGTGTGAGTATCTCTGTGTGTGTGTGCAAGTATCGGCTAACTGGTTTTGTTATTCTTTTAGTCTTTTTTTTTTTTTTTTTTTTATTTTTGTTGGTCGGCCGTGCTGTGTCAGGGCAAGCGACGTCAACGCTAACGGCGCTGTGTTTACGTGTTACTTTTTGGGGTTATTCTTAAAAGAGCGCGGGCAACAGTGATTGGCAGCGGTAGCAGTAGCAGGAGCGGCATTGATAGCAGCGTGTGAGTGAGAAGATCGTTTCGTTTTCATGTATCATTCAATTTACGTTTTTTCACAGTTTTTGTTGTTATTTTGATGTTTTGCCAACAATAAAAATAATAAGAAAAAAAATTAAAGGTAAAGCGCAAAGCCTAAGAATAGCCAAAAGCATAGCGACTGCGACTGCGGCGGCGACAGTGACGCGTTGGTAATTTGCTTGATTAAGTGGAATTTTTTTCAGACAAATGCAGCCAGCCATGCGGTTGGCTTTGGAAGATCAAAAACCGTTAACAAAACTTTTACGCTCTCTCAAATGAGCATATAAAAAACATCAGCAAGTGCATAAGAAACATATATATGTATATATACAATACATATGTACATGTATGCAGATGTACATTATTATGTGCAATAAATAGATTGTTGCCTTGCCGATTGAATATTTGCTGTAGTTGGTTGTGGTACAACTAGCGGAGGTGAGTGGCAGGCAAGGCCCAGGCTAGGCACTGCCAGGCTACATACACACATATATACATATAGACTTACACATACACCAAAAGACGCACGGTTGGATAGACAAAAGCAGCGAGCGAGCGCAGCGTAGTCTATGTACAAAAGTTGAACCCAAGTGAGTGAGAGTGTGAGTATGTGTGAGATACATACATACATGCACTGGCTTATATACAAATACATTTGTATATATACAAATGTATATATATATATGTATATAATAACAATAACATCAAGAGCAAATGGCAAAAGACATCAACAAGAGCTTTTGCAAGCAACTGAGCTGAGCTGAGCTTCTGGTATGTGTGTACGTGTATATTAAGCAAATATGAAAATTGTTACTCTAAATTGTGAAATTTGGCCGTCATATTGTCTTAAATACAACTGTTCTTAAACGAGCTTTCGATCTCTTCGTCCGTGTATGTACATAGTTCTGTATGAATGGTTGTGTGCATGAATGTTTGTATGTATGTAAGTTTGTATTTCTGTATTTATGAATGTATATATTTGTTTGTATGTATGTCTTTTTATATGTATTTTTTTTTTGTATACACAAATATTTGTTTGGATGTACATAGATTGAAAACTTAAAGCACACAATTTTAACGCCTAATCTTTGATTTTGTGACTTTTTGAAACAATGTCCAAACGTACATATATAAATATTCATGTATGTTTATATGTGTGTGTAAGGTTGTATGTACATACATATCGTGTTGCTATGTTCGTACGCATCCATATGTATGTTTGTACGAATTTATGTATTATCAGCATCAGCAAGTTTATCAACAGCATCTCAACTTTATTTCTTTTATGAGGCTCTGCCTTAAAAAAAAAAGAAACAACAATTAAAACCAGTTTGAAAGCAATTCCTTTTGCTTATGTGTTACATATATACATATACATATATGTGTATGTATATATATAAATACATATCCGTACGAGTATATGTGTATGTATGTATATGTGTTCGTTTGTATTTTTGGCCAATCGGTCAGAATCTAAAGAGCCTAAAGAACCACCTGACGAAACAGCTGTTAAATTGCTAGGGCCAGACCCAATTCCATTCCACCTATCCAGCTTTCCCTCCCACCCATCACATCAACTCTCTTAAAGCCGCATCGCCCAAACCACTTGCCAATTACTCAGCGCTGCCATAAAAGACAGTGCAAATATGTCCAGCGATAAGCAGCAAATCCGCGTAAACAGCAACAACAACAGCAATACTTTTGTACGTACATAGAGCACTCACATATATATATATATTTATATGTATATATATATATATATATTATTTTATATACATATATAAAATAAATATCTATACGTATATAAACACACTTATGTACGCACACATTAATAGTTGGCATGGCAGCGCTGCGACAGCGACGTTAGCAGAGGCCAACGACTATGTGCAGCCGCAGAAGCAGCGACGCGACGCGACGATTTTTCATTTGTAGTGCGCGCAATTAATTTGTGTTAAGTTGTTGTTCTTGTTGTACGTAACCCATTTTCTAGAAATGTATTTATATACATAAATAAGTACTACAAAAATATATATTTATATATGTATTTTTATTTTTATATTCGGTTACTTGTGAGTATGCAATTTCCCAAAGCTTATCCTTATCACAGCTATTTATAAGTAAACGACATAACTGTTTACAGACATACAAACACTAACAACACACACACACACACACACAATTATATAAATACATTTATATTTCAGCAAGTTGATGGGGAAATTTGTATTAGAGCACATCTCGATACATACAAACACACATACATGTGTACATATGTAACGAGATAACAGTTACAGTATTAAAATGGATTAGTATGACTTAATAATTTTGTGGTTACAGCTACATACATACATATGTACACACACACACACATATGGACTTAAACACAGACATATGTACGAATGTAAATGAGCAGGTAAAGCTTATGCCAATTATGACTCTTAATTTCTTGCTCGTAAATTAGTCAAGGAGTTGCCACCACGTTGAAATTTCGTTTTGCTATTGTTGTTGTTAGGTTGTTGCTGGTTGGTGACTTAAGCAGCTGTTAATAGTCAAAGTTGACGTCACTAATAAATTTTGAACTGTCGAAAGGCACAGCTTAGATTTATGCGCCAGTGCATTTTGCAGCCTCCCACTTGACAGTACCACCCCACCCCACCCCACCACGGGTGAAGCTCATCCCCTACCCCAACCCACCATGGGGACGATGATGGCGATGGTGAGTTAATACATATGTACAATGGCCCATGTACAAGTCGGCCGCTCTCTCACTCGCACGCGCTCTCAGCGACAACGGCAGCAGCAACAGCAGCAGCCCACCGATTTGCTCCTCTCTTCCGCTCCGTTCGGTTTTGCTGTTGCTTATGTACATACAATGGCAGGCCGTAAGATATGCGCATTTCTTATACCAGTATATATGTATGTACATATGTATGTATGTATGTATGTACCTACTTATGTATGTATATTTTGTATGTTTGTGTTTATTTGTCAGTTTGTCCGTTTGTGTGCGAAGCTGCGACTTGTTTTGATAATTTTTTTCATTTTATTGAAATGAATTGAATTATTTTGCGCATATCGCGAATTTGAGGAGGTAATTGTCAGTAAAGTTGGTTGGATCTCATCTTGAATTTCCTGTGGTTAGTTTTCAAGTTTTAAGGGTCACTTTACTAATATGCAAATCGATAGATAAATTCATAAGTCTGGGTCGAGTCGGGTCGGGTAACGACTGGGCGTAGTTAAGGTGTTCTTTGGTTGGGGGTGGGGTGGTTGTGTGCCAGGGTTTGAGTTTCGAGTGTGGGTGTGGATGTGGGTGTCTGTGTGTATGGGGTGGCCAGACAGTTTTCAGTTGCCCCCATCCACATCCCCTCCCCCTACTCCCAACTCGGTCGCCAACTGCCGCCGTCTGCCTGCCACTCTCCCAGTTGCTGTTTGGCTTTGGCTTTGGGCTCGCGTGTGTGCGACACGGTCTCTCTCTCTCTTCTGTCTTGCTCTCTCTGCTCGGCTGCTGCTGCTGCTACTCACCGCAGCCGCACTCAAACACATTTTGCTTGTTGGTTGCTCTTCGCTTTTGTTTGTGTTGTTTTTGTTGTTGGTGCTGCTCGCTGCGCTATGTACACAACTGTACTTTTGATTTAACCTTATTTCTTTGCTTTTTTTGCGCCTGTGTGTGTGTCGTTGTTGCGCCTTCATCGCTCGTTAGTTGAGTTGATGTTGATGTTGCTATAGCTGTTATCGCTTTAGATGACTCTAATAGTACTTGACAAGTCCAACCGACTCCGACTGGAAGTCAAGGCTGACCTCTAGGCTGGCTAGCCGTCTCTTATCGGCTGGTCAGTTATCTCGCCTCGCCATCCGCCTCCCGCCGCGTGTCTGTGGTGACAATTGCTTGTCTTGGGACTCTTCTCAGACAGGTGCTAATGACCGTTAAATCTAAACTTGAACTTACCTGACATGTCTTACATATCTACATATGTCCATTGCAATATCAGTATTATTAACATACACAAACAAATGCACACACGCATAGACACACACAAATGGCTTAAACTTTAAGCGCTAATTGAAACACATTTAGCACGCTATTAAACACAATTATGAACATATAAATGCCAGAAAAAGCCAGCAACGACACCAACGCCAACAAATCGATATACAACACTTTTTTTCAGTTATTTCGTGGGGTTAGAGTTGGGATTGCCAAATAGAAGAAAAAATATGGCAAACTTATGGAGTAAGAAAAAGCCACACATACATACAAACATACAGACATACGGACACGATATGCTGAAAATTTATTAATTTAAATATAAAAGCATCAATATAATATAAGTTAAAATGTTTGGATTTGTTTCTTAATAAGAAACAAAATGCGGACAATAATCATGAAAACACACATACATACATACGCACAGATATTCTCACGCTCACAAAGTTCGCGTCACAGTGGAACAGACTTAATAAAATGTCAATGAAAACACATCAGTTAAACGGGACGGAGGTGATTCGATTTGGGGCTACCTTAAGAATCTTGAATTATTTTATATGCATACATATATTTATAGATATATAAACCATTTTGTGTTGATATTCGAACTTCGCTTATCCCATTGATCTGACAATTTGCCTGTTGCATTCTCGCCATGTATATGTTCCACTGTGCAGCGGCAGTTCACTCTCAAGCAGCAATCTGATGACGACACAAGTGTGGAAAGTAACGAGACATTGCCGACAGCTGTTGTGGTAGGAAGAGGAAGGGAACGAACGAAAGAGCGAGCTCCTATACATGTGTATGTGTGTGCCTTCGTATGTGTGTGTGTGTGTATGTATGTATTTAGGAGTATGCGTGTGTGTGCGGCTGCTAACTTTCAAAGCAAGTTAATTTATAGCACGTTGGGGACGTTGTTGGCCAAACAATAACATACAAAACAACTCTTACACATACATAAATAAATATATATTTATATATATAAATAAATACTAGTATGTACATACATATGTATATGTATGATTGAACAAAAATGTAGTTTTGCTCGCGTTCTCATGATTATGCTATTTTAATGCGGTTTTCTTTTTCTTTTTTTTCTTGCTTTTCTATTCATGCTCCACATTTTCTTGAGCTCGTTGCGCGAGTCTTAAGCTTAGCTCAAAAGCGTTGCCACCCGACGCAAAAGCAAAAGCAATATCTTGTGTGTGTTTGTGTGTGTATGTGCGGCCGTATTTATTTCACTTTAATTGGACTGATATTGTTTGTGTATTGCTTTTGCTCGTTGAATTGCTTTTTATTGGCTTGCTTTTATGTGACAAGCGGCTGCTTGCAAAGTGGCAGGTGCAATGTTATTGTTGCTTTTGTTGCAATTATTTCTACGTATTGTATGTGTGCATGTAGACATACACACATATTGTATATGCAGTTGTTCAAAAGTTTATTCACCTCTCGCTCTCACGTGTCTCTTGTAAATGTGCATTTGTAGTGTGTGTAGTGTATGTCTGTATGTCTGTATGTCTGTATGTCTGTATGTGTGTGTGTGTGCGTTTGCGGTGTATTTTCTCTGCTGTTTGAGTCTTTGCTAGTTCTGCGCTGCCACTAAACATTTACCGATTTGCAATTCCCTCTCGCCCCCGTTTCCCAATTCCCCCATTCTACCATTCTACGATTCCACCGTTCCCCGTTCTCACCTAGCTCACCACTCGCTGGCCACTTTGTTTTCATGTAAATTTTCTCGTTGCTGCCGCGCTTCGCTTTGTATGCGAAAATTTGATAAAACGAAAACGTGACTTGCTTATGGAAGCAGACTCCGCCGGTCCGTCCCCATGCCGAATGCTGTGTGGCGCTTCTCGCATATAAATATGTATACCGTCCACACACAGACAGACAGACAGATATATACATTTAATGTATGTATATCTGTGTGTTTGTGTGTATCTGTATCTGTATCTGCGATCAAATCTGGCTGCCTTTTGATTTAGTGCAGCTTTCCTTTTGTCGCCATAAGCCAACAACAGCTCGAGGCTATCAGTTGACTTAACAAGGTCGCCGCCTAAATGAATTGTAATCAGGATATCTTTATTTATATTCTATTATATGATATTATATTATCCATACTGGAATAAGAACAAACCCTTGGAACAGTAGCCAAAGTTGATACCAAAAAAAAAAACCGTTAAGCAATTAAGGGTTAGAGACCGATTTCCGTTTGGCAATGTATCTCGCCGACAAAAGGCACAAAAACAACAACAAAACCGAAGCAGAGCAACCCCTAAGATACAAAAATTTTCCTCCTACTGGTAACTCCATTGATATACAGTAAACGTTGGATATAATGAAAATGCATAAGACGTCATCAAGGAAGCCAGATTAATTGTTAAGTCTAGAAAATCCCATTAAAAGTCACTTTTACCCACCACCTAAACTAATTATCGATATCGATTATTATCGACTATTATCAATCATGTGAACTTTCTTTATACTTATTTTTCTTTTTTATTTATTGATTTTACAGCTAGCACAAGATAAGTAATCACGACGACGCGACGCGCGAAAATGGCCAAAATGGAGGTCGACGATGTCGTCGACTTGAGTTTGAGTTCCGGCCGGGATCCGGCGCTGACAATAACGCCAACAACGGCGCTCAGCAATCGGGATCTGCGCGCCCTCACAGCTAACAATACGGGATTGACCATAACGCCAGCTCCGCCAGCGTCGACAGCCTCAGTCTCTGTCACTGCTACTGGCAATGGCACCACTATTTCCATAAGCTCCACCAATACTACCAACACCACTACCACCAGCAGCACAAATAGCAACAACAATAGCAACAGCATCAACAATAACAATAGTAACAGCGATGGAGCGTTACCGGGCGCTGGTGCAGGCAGCGGCAACAGCGCCCAGGATGAGAATAAAGTACAACGTCGCGTGCTGCGTCCACGCACCGAGCCCAAATCGTATGCGGAGGCGCCGGACATTGTGCTGCTGCCGGCGCGTACGAATGGACGACAGCAGAACGGTAATATCGATTCGGAGACGGACGATGAGGAGATGCCGCCGTATGTGCCCATTAAGGAGCTGACGCATGCCGAACTCAAAGAGCGTGAGAAGAGTTTGCGTAAATTGCGTCAGGATCTGCGCAACGAGGAGACCAAACTGATGCTCCTCAAGAAGCTAAAACAGTCACAGCAGGTGATGAAGGAGAATCTGGTCGTTACGCCCACCAGCGTATCGCCAAACAATCCTCTTGCTGCGATACCCAGTGCCCTCACCGCCAAAGGATCGCTGAGTGTGACGCCCACATCGGCGATGCCCATGCCTGCCCACAGTAAGGGGCGGAACAGTTTGGGTGGCAATGCGGCAGCTGTTAGCATTAGGTTTGTACTTTAATCTATTGGTCTATCGATACATATATATCGATAGTTTCACAAGAACATTAAAAAAGAGTATCGTTCGTATACAAAAAAGAAAAGTCTCATTGATAGAAATTTAGCACTACCTTTTGAAATCCTCAGAGATCATCGTATTTTTGCACCTTTGCAGCGCCACGAACAGTCGCAATGTGAGCTCCTCTGTCGCCGCAGCCGCAGCCGCAGCAGCAGCGTTATCCTCCGGATCGCAGCGCGGCAACAACAGCAACTCGATACTCCCGCCACCCAGATCATCGCTGACCGCGGGCGCCACACTGGCCGCCGGCACAACAATAACGCCTGCCACAAACAGTTCGCATCGGTCGAGCGTTCTGCCGCCTCGGACAAATCTGCCGAATCTCACCATAACGCCCTCGGTGACCATAACGCCAACGTCGGCGCCGCCTTCCAGCCTGAAAGCACGCAATGTGAGTTATTGTAATGTAATCGTTGCCGTAAGCGCCGAGTTTTTCCACCTTATATTATCTCTATAACCATTCACTCTATAATCATTATATTGATATCCATCCTTGCACCACTTTCACTTTCACTGCACCAAAAAATAAAAAAACAGTTAAACACAATCACAAAACACAAGAAAACTGAACAAATGAAATTGTAAAAAAGAGTTTTTAATTGTGTTTGAAGTTTCGAACAATGTCAAAAATTTAGAATCCAATTTAAAAATCCTCTCATGCAGCCGGAAACTGTAACCCAACACTTACCCCAGTGTCGAGGGCAGTTCCTCTCATGACTGGACAAAATTCTATTCAAAAGAGAAAAAAACTCACGCTTACCAACACTTAACAGTATCAGAATTAACGAACTGTCGCATAACTTTCAAAACAGTTTAAAACAAATGTCAATAAGTTCGATAATTCTGATCACACAACACAACACACTATAACACACCATAACACAACACACAACACACACCAGAACACAACATAGCACAGCTGCACACGTTTTCCAACACTCAATGACACCTGTCAAAATTAGGTCTTCCGAGCGCCTTTGAGAAAGCCTTTTCGAACATTTTCCGAGTACGAGTATTTTATTTCCCCCTCTCTCTCTCTCCTCTCCATATTTATCGAGTAGCCTGCTGTCGCACAACAGCCCCATTGGCCATAAGCCCCCCTAGGCAATCAGCCATTATCCCTGCAATCCCCCAATAATTCTTTCCCCTTCCTCGCCACCCTTTTGCTCACCAACAAAATTGATCAAATCATTCAGAAACCAAGAAAAATATTAGAAAAAGGAGGAAACATTTTGTCAGTGCGAATTGCTCTTAGAGACACCATTCTAATCTTCATAAACAATTCTTTATGTAAAACGAATATTGACAAAAAAAATAAAAATAAAAAACAATGAAAAAAAACATAATAAAAAACATGCAGCCTAATATTCCGGATAATTCGAAGGTACCTGGGACCATTAGCAATTCTGTTTCCATAACGCCGGCGCCGTCGCTTCAGCAATCGCATCAGAATCAGCTCAACGAGTTGAAGGTATAATTTCTTATGACAAATCAAAATCTATGAATCGATTCATTAATTCATTTTCCTATTGAACAGAATGAACGCTCCACGCCACGAGAGGAGGCACAGACGCCAGCCCAGCGCCAGGCCGCAGCTAAAATGGCGTTGCGCAAGCAGCTGGAAAAGACTCTGTTACAGGTGAGATATTGTAATCTTCCGGTTGCCCAATCTTGAAACAGTTGAATTAATTGTTTGGTTCTGGCCATTTTAGATACCGCCACCAAAGCCGCCACCACCAGAGATGCACTTTATACCGAATCCCAGCAATACGGACTTTGTCTATCTGCTGGGCCTGGAGACAGTCGTCGATTATCTGACTGTCAACAAGAAGGCGAATGCTGTGGCTGCACCGTTCCGATGTGCCCAATGCAAGATTGACTTTACGCCCGTTTGGAAATGGGAGAAACAGAGTAAGAAGCAATCGTTATATGATTTGGTCAATTTCTCATGCTCATTTGTTTCCACATCCTCAATCCACAGCCAACAAGGATGCCAAGGTCATTTGCGAGCAGTGCGTCACGTCGAATGTGAAGAAGGCTCTGAAGGCGGAGCATACCAATCGACTGAAGCAGGCGTTTGTTAAGGCGCTGCAGCAGGAGCAGGAGATTGAACAGCGTCTGGCCAGCCAGAGCAGCCCCTCGCCCGCTGAGGCGCATGTTGCCTCATCCAATGCCACAAGCGTTGCACTCTCCGCTAATAATGTCTCGGCCTCGCATCAGCAGGCGCTTCAGCGTGAACGGGAACGTGAACAACGTGAGCAGCTTCAGGCCTCACATGCTTCAGCGGCAGCGGCTCTAGTTAATTTGCCGCCGTCCGTTACCGTTATACCGACCAAATGCCAGACACCAACACCAGCGCCACGCCCGACGCCACCACCGCCAACAGCACAGAGTCAGCCCACACCACCGCCAGCCAGTACACCCCGTTCCTCGCGCGCCGCTGCAACAGCAGCTGCGGCTGCCATTGCCGCACAGCAGGCGGGCATACTCAGCCCAGGGCCAGGACCAGCGGCGGCGCATCATCTCGAGCCAGCCACCTCGTCTTCCGCACGCTCCTCACGCGCCGATCGCGACCACCATCACCATCAGCAGCAGCAGCAACAACAACAGCAGCAGCAGCAACAGCAGCAGCAACAACAGCAGCAACAGCAGCGGGACCAGCAGCGCGAGCAGCAGCAACAGCAGGCCCAAAGCTATGACAAGTATTCGGCTGCAGCGCTGGCAGCGGCGGCACATCTCAGCGCCCTTGGCGGCATGGGTAGTCTAAACATCAATAATCTGGCCAATCTGGGCAACCTCACAGGACTGGGCGGTCTGACCAACTCAGCCGCTGCAATGAACAATGCGTCGCCAGCGGTCACTGCCGCAGCCATGCAGGCCTTCCAACAGCAGCTATTCAGAGGTAACTCGAAGTCTTATCACAATTCTAAACTGTTACTTTAATGCCACATTATCTGATTACAGCAATTGGCCAAGGATTGGGCGGTAGTCCGCAGCACATGATGCAATTTGCACCACTTCTCTACTCCTACCAAATGGCTATGGCGCAGGCGGCCCAAGTAGTGGGTGAGTTGTTGTTTCCTTATAGGAGTTGGTATCAGTTTTAACTAAACAGTGAGTAAAAACAGTTAATAACAGTGGCCCATAACTGTTCGACTGAGACTGCAGACTGTTAATAAGCTTTAGGACAAATCAAAAGAATAATCTTAAATACTCTTTACTTAGTGTGAAGTCTTGTGTATTTATCTTCCTCTCTCTCTCTCTCTCTCTCTTCTCTTATCTCTATCTCTCCATCTATGTGCATAGCCTTCAACACAAACAACAAGAAGAGCAGCTCCGCTTCCAGCTCATCGAAAAGTACGAGCAATACGACCAACCTGGCGGAAATCCAGCGTGCAGCAGAGATCCAGCGTCAATATATGCTGGAGATGATTCCTCCACAGCAGCCAAGTGGACCCAGCGGTAGTCGCCAGAACAATTGGAAGGCCTAAAGCTTCTTCCCACAGTTAATGACAACTGAAACAACAATAACAAAAAACAACAAACAAACACAACAACAACAATTAACTAACTAACTTTATGATTTTTTTGATTAGGTAATTTTATATAATTTACGCAAGCGAAAGCAAAAACATAATGTGAAACGTAAATTTGATTATTCTACTTGTAATTAATAATTATTACGCAAATTAATTATATATAATTAATTAATTAATGAATAACTGTAAACGAGAACGATGAAAGCAACAAAAACGCATCCTAAACATAAACATAAACTTAAAACATAAAACATAAACATAAACATAATTAAATGTTAGTAGGTTATCTTCTTTTTTTTTTATTTCTATCACTGTATCTCTCTTTCTCTCTGTTAATTCTTGTCGTGTTTTTCTCATTTTCCACATCAGCATCAACAATTGATTAATTTATAAATTAATTGATTGATTAATTAATAATAAGCAATAGCAATTCTCAAGTAAAAACCATGTAAAAGGAATGCAAATCTTTTTAAGCTCCTATATAGAATTTTAATATTATATATATTCAAATATATATAATATTATTTATATATATATATATATATATATATATCGATGATTGTAGCCTTTAAGGAGATTGCGCCCATTTTTTAGGGCGCACAGTTAGACCCACAACCACTCCCCGTTTTCCTCCCCTTGAAACTGAGTTTTTTTTTTGTTTTGAGTTGGAGGAGAAAACACAATTTTCATTTGTAGCTTTTACACACACACACACACACACTCATTATATATACATATATATAATATATATATATATCTACATACAGTTTAGTTATAATTTTGTTTCTAGGGCTCTTAAACAATTGCAGTAACAGCAACAGTTAAAGTTCAGTTACAAACAACAACAAAAACCTGAAAACCTTTTAATCTGTCTGGCTAATTAGCCGGCTCAGATCTATCTCCCATTTTACCCCTACACTAGACACAATTTTCTCCTGATTAGCCGTTATACTACGAGCTCCCACTTTGTACCGATATAGTACTGTTATTTAGTTTGTTCCGATTAGTCGTTAGTAAGTAAAGAAAACGCAAAAAAGGAAGAAAAAACTAAATCCAACAATCAACAGCAGCTCCCCATATACATACATACATACATACATATACATACATAAATATACAAACATATGCATTGAACATCGAAAGTCCCAAGAAACTAACTTATTTATATATAATATGAGGAGTACTGTACATATAGTAAAAGAAAGAAAAACCATAAACAAAATCAAAAATATATACTGTATACTTACATACATCCATAACAACATAGCAGCATAGCAGAAGGAAAGCATCCGGAAGTTGTCAATGCCTGCGCTTCCATTGAATTTTCAGAGTGAGGTCGGCAAGAGGTGGTGTACTGAAGGAAAGAATGGATGAGAGTATGGTAGGTGGAAAGTATGGAGGACACGTAATATTGACTGAATTAGCATATTTTGTAGTAACTCAAGCAAAATGCAGCAGCGCTTGCATTATTATATTCGAAATTAGATTATGAAGGAGCAGAGATCTTTCTCTTGCTCTGCTCTCTCTCTATATATATTGCTCTCTCTCACTCTTGATCTGTGGCAGTAAGTAATGGAACGAGAACTGGAACAGGAAGGGAAAAAGAAACAGAAGCAGAAGCAGAGAGGTGGTTACACACATTCAGGCGAATCATTCGGAACACAAACCAAACTCTTTTTTTGGGCATGCGAAATCAAATTGTGATCAAAATAAAAACGTAAACAAGAAAACAAGTGAAAATCCATAATTATTTTTAGCGAACTAAGTTTAAAATGCATTATTGTAATTCGAATTCAAAATAATAACAGCCGATAACTATACAACAAAAAAATGAAAAGAAACTAAAAAAAAAACCAAAAAAATAAGAAAAAAAAAACATCAGCAACCGCATTCACCGCAAGAACATCGTTAGTTTCAGTGTGTATGTGTTTTGAAATTCTATGCTAATATAAAAAAAAAAACAGTATAAGAATATGCATATAAAGCGTTTTTAAACCAAAAAAAAAACTGTTTTATTTTAATTCAATTTCGATAACAGTCTTTATCCAGTTATCGGCAGCGTATTGCAATCGGACACATGCGCATAAGCACGAGCACCAGCGGCATATAACCTTGCTAACACAGACCAGCTTCAAGGGCACGTGGTCATTTGTAACGAATTAGAGAGAGCAAGCAATATTCCAGATACAGATTACAAGTTAGCCAAATGTGCTAGCCAGAAAACAGCCCTGTCTATGGTTCTGTAATGCTGTTATGATTCTGCTAAGTCTGTTAGATACAGTTGTTTCGATCTGTTTTCATATTTTTAAATTCGGATAACGGTCAGTATATTTAGTAAGTTTATTTATTTTGCAGAAAATTGACTCTTTTTTTTATAAACTACGAATCCAAAATTTGATTATCGACAGATTTCCCGGGTAAACTGTAATACGCGATGTTAATAACATGTCAGCGTAATGTTAACATTTGTTGTATGGTAAATTAACAGTGGACGGCTATTCACGGTATAACTTCTAGCATTTAGCTTATCTTCGGATCTATTTTAGCCAAAAGAGCTAGCTCTCAGCCAAAATATGATAAGCTTTCTGTTCATTGTCAATCGCGCACTCAGCGCTAGCAGCAGCACGAGAATGGCTCAAACTGGTTCTGGACCCCGTCCACTTGTGCTTTGCGGCCCCTCCGGTTCAGGGAAGAGCACATTGCTAAAGCGTTTATTTGCCGAATTTCCGGATAAATTTGGCTTCAGTGTATCACACACCACGCGCCGGCCACGCGAGGGCGAACAGGATGGCGTACACTACTATTTTGTGAGTCGTCCGGATATGGTGCAGGCTATTGCCAACGATGAGTTCATTGAAACTGCCGAATTTACAGGCAACTTGTATGGCACCAGCAAGCAGGCAGTGCGCGATATACAGAGCCAGGGCCGTGTCTGTATACTAGACATTGAACAGAAAGGCGTGGAGCAAATCAAGAAAACCGATCTCAATCCCATATTGATCTTCAATAATCCACCTACTGTTGATGAACTGGAGCGACGTTTGCGAAAACGTGGCACTGAAACGGAGGAAACGCTGCGTAAACGTCTCAACGCAGCCGAAGTGGAGATCGCCTTTGGCTTGACCCCAGGAAACTTTCACAAGATTATCAACAATCTAGATATTGATGTGGCCTACGAAGAGTTCCGTAACTATGTTGTTCAGGAATTGCAATACCAGGAGCTTCAGGGAGTGCGCTTTAACTAGCTACCAGCCCAATACATCCAAAAGGTGCAATCATATCAGAGACATTTATAATTGTTACATTACATTAACCAATGGCATTTATTACTTAAAGCGTTTCGCATATTTCTTCTACAATTATATCCTCACTAAGTCCAGTTAAATTATTTAATTATGTAACTGGTTATGTTGTTGTTGTAATTTTAAGCATACAGTTGTTGGCAGTGCGTCCTGAATAAATAACGCAAACAGCTTTAGACTTTTGCAAGTACAAATACAAATTGATAATTTACGTGTCTACATTATCGACTTAATGATTACGCGCAAACAGACAAACGGATAGAAAGGTCAAAAAGCTATCATTTAAAAGGAGGCCATTGGGTTGAGCTTCCGCTGCGAAGATGGGGTACGGATTGAGGCGGGGGTGGACTGTACGGACCACGGCATTAGGCAGCACACGCAAATGGGTAATATACAAATTAGAGCGTTTCGAATTGATGTCCATTACTTCTGCTGTCCTGTCCTGTTCTGACCTTAACTGAAGACGACACGCACACCCAGTCGCCAATCCTGGTCGGCACCTTGGCATTGGAATTATGATTGATATGGATTGGTTTTATAGTCATGATGTAGATGGACACGCGCTTGGTAGCTTGTGTTACCCGTTTGCATTCCACTGGCACGATGGACTACTCTTGCGGAGCCATCAATCTTTGTGCGGCTATCCGCACTGCTCCACAGGCCCGCAATAGCCTCCAATGCCAACTCCGTTTCATCAGCCTTATCATCGTGATCCGCAGACACAGTTAAATCAATCTGACGACGCTCTCGTCCGCCAGCTGGTACAGCAGCAACGCTGCCAATGCCCAAGATCAGCACCAGAAGCAAAAAGATGTAAATCGCTTGCATGACGAGAATATACTAACAATCACAATTTATTGATACGACTAAGGTTCATTAGAATACGCGGCTTATCACGATCCGTCACAATTAATGCTCGCATTGGTGAGTAATCGAATAATCGCAAGCTGCGCTTGGCCTTAGTTTTTATTCATTTTACTGTCAACAAGTCTTGAAATTGATTCAATGTGGAAAGGAGAAAAAACAAATGAGAACTGCAATTTGGCTACTAACAATTAAACTTTGGGCTCCATTATTTGTGCTGGTGGCCAGTCCCATTGTTTGGCTGGGGCTGGTTGGACTAATTTCTCCCACGGCTTCCAGCCAAGCATCTTGCGTGCAAGGGTTAATTCATTTTCAGCCTGGACAATAAGTTCCTCCACCTGTCCGCAACCTACGGCCTTCTCCAGTGCGTACAAATCCTTGTTCTATGGCCAAGAGCAGAAGATTCAGTACATATTTTTAGAGTAGCAGGTAAAGTACTTACTTTTGTCACAGCCTCAGCGCGCTGCTTTACCAATTGCTCAGTGTATTTTCGGTAGCTCGATTCCTGTGGCATTTTGGCAACGGCACGTAGAATCTTGCCATATAGAGCGCTCAATGTGTGGTGTGGATTAGTGGCCACGGCCAGGCCGGTCAAGCCTGTGGACTGTGGAAGGGAGCCAGCGTAATAAATTAGTGCCCCGAGTAGCAATCGATGACATAACAATAACAATTGCGTGAAACACGCTAACTGCAGTTTACACAAGCATATTGATTGCCTATATCAGTTCGACTCTTACCGCTTTTATTATTTTTGCCATGTTATTTATTTAGGTTGTACTAGAAACAAAGCAAATGCCAGCTGAAAAAGGCAACGGCAAAATATTTCCTTAAAATCAACAGCCAGGGGTGACAAACACGTAGCATCAGGGTTGTTATACAATCAATAACATTTTTTCGATATCAGTATTGCATGACATTTGTTATCGATAGACGATACTTTCGCGCCCGTAACAATATTCAAACGCATTGCAGGTTTATGGCTTTCAATTTAGTTTTATTGTAGCTTAGTATTATTACATAAAAATGAGAACACTGAATTTTGTAATGTTTGAGTATTTTTCTAGACACAATCAGACTATGTTGTTTTTGCGATCGCTCGATCATCGATAGCAAAGGCAGATATTAAAACGTTGATAACAGTTACAATGAAAATGCCAATGACTGTATAATTATTAATTTTGTTGGCGCGACAGATCTCCCGCTCGTTCGTGATGTTGTACCTCCCGTTCCATATAAGGCCAACACCGACTGCAACCTGTAAGACACACCCACATATGGTAAATACCTGCGTGTTTAAATTTGACAATATGCAAATAAGGCACATACCTGGAATATGATGCTCAGAGATATGAATATAAGGCTGGGATAAAAATACGGATGCTTTGTACTGGTTTCCAGCACATAACGCAACTGATTAGCATTAGCCGAAAGTAGTGCTAAGTCCATCATGCCCTGTGCTAGCGTCTTTTTATGCTGATAGGCATTCACATCAGGAAGTGGACCGTCGGTATACACAAAACTGGGACGTCGACCATTCGGCTTGGGTATGTGGGCTCTACCATTACCCTCTTCATGCCCATCTGAAACTCCATCACCTAAAAGTCCATCGTCAACACCAATATGAACGCCATTTACGTATGGACGTTCGTCATTATCATCATCATCGATTTCAGGCACTACAGAAGAAATATGGTAAAGGTTATAAACTTTCTACAGAACTAATTTACGATAAAAAAAAAGTTTCTTACATAATTGTTTGATGAAATGGTATAAAGTTGATATTGTTTATAGCAGGTGCAGTTTGGTAAGCAGACATACATTAAGATACATAAGCATATAAATTTGATGAAATAAGTGGCGTGACGTGAATGATTAGGCGATTCTACCAACCTGCTTTAGATATGCGCACTTTGGGTCCATCGATGTCATCAACTGCCTCATTGTCATTACCCTATAAATATCAAGTATTTGAGTTAGACCTATTACTTCAAACTATATACATACATATGTACATTTTACTAATTAATTACATTTCTAAACAAAGCAAATTAATGTTATTCATTTTCTTTGTGAAGAAATGTAATTCAGCTCAACTATAATCTTTCAATGAATAATAGCCTATAAAAATGCGGGTAAAATGGGTATATTAAAATCTCTGACATATAATTTTCTATGTATAATATCCTTGATCAGAATAACTGAACCGATTTATACATGTGCCTCTGTAGTTTTATCTACATATCTGACTGTCCACCTCAAAGACTGTTAGAGCTAATGACTCAAATTTAGAATGTAGATTCCTGTTCCAGAATTGAATTACGAGTATCTCGTAGTCGGGGAAAATTTACTGGTGCATTCTTACTTGTTTTATTATGCACTGTATACACTGCAGCTTCCGTCATGTTTGCTGATACGTGTACTATCAACTAAAATGACGTATACACATACATATATATATATATATGTTTTATTTCCCAAGAAATCATAATATATATATACATATATATATATATATACATATATATATATATATATATATATACATATGTGTAATACATATAGATATTTATGCATATGCAGAGCCTGGTAAAGCCCCAATCTAACATGTACACCTATGATTTAATGCCTTTGCTCCAGACCATGACTAATCTGGGGCTTTTTCTAATATACTTTGGAGCTACTTTCCCAAAATAAAGTGGTACTACAAATAATGTGTACATTGCAATTATTATCTAAAACTATTCAAATACATATCTAAACATACATATACATATGTTAATATATACAACTGAGTTATGATTGATCTTCCAGACGAGCATAGTCCGTAGGTAAACAAGATTTATAAACAGTGTTCCTGCTCAACGTATTGCTTAGCTTCCGTAACTTTGAAGTTTTGTAAATATGTATGTGTGCGCGTATGTAAATGCAAAGCCGGTTAAACTTACTTGATTTTTACCAACTGAGTCCTCATGGTTGAACCCATTTAATTCAAGTGTAATGTGGTTTTGCTCACTCATTTTACGAAAAGGAAATGTGTTTAATTTATAATTTGACTTTGGTACGATGGCCAAAATAAAAGAAAACTCTTTGTTTGCGTTATCCGTTATGCTATCGCGAATATTTTAAGAAAAAACTTGAGAGATAATATCACTTTAATGCTGATACGAAAACTCGTGCGCGTTTAACAACCGTTTCGCACGCTGTTGGCTACAAAACTGCCAATGCCAGTGGTACCCAGACCCAGACCCACGATCTCTAACCAAGATGCTAGATAGCCAGACCAGTCCCAGTGCAATTAATTCTCTCGTTTTTTCGCTCTCTGCTTTTATATTATTTGATGTCCAGTTAAAACTCACTCAATGTGCGTGTGTGCTGTGCGAAAAGCTCTTTCTCGCTCTCTCTCTCTCTCTCTCTCTCTCTCTCTCTCTCTCTCTCTTTCTGTCTTATTCTCTCTCACTCTCTCCATGATAGAAATTCTAACATTTACTAAAAATATATACAGATAATTTCGACTTTTACTCGTACATTTCAGAATATTACGTATATTTGAGTAAAGTACATAAAAAAGAACAGAATGCGTGTCTGGGCACTGCATTTTTATGCAAAAGTACAAAACTCTTGGGAACCACTTTAAAAGAGTAGCAGGAAAATGTTAAAGGGAAATACAAAGAGCGTATATGTACATGTATACAACGTATATATATACACATCTGAGTCATCAATTGGGACGTACAGGCAATGTGGGCTGCACAATAAAGTTATTCCCAGGTTCGATGCCACCAAATTAATGAAAGAAAGGCAGAAAAAACTCAGCAGAATCTTTTGGTACATGAAACCGGTCTAAAAGATCCAAGTGGTTATACATACATATGTATATTGTAGGTATCTTGCATGTTGTAACTTAACTTTTTTACATGCGTTACAGGTTAACAGACGACATTTGCTGTTCAGTTAAGAGACAATAAATAACTTACAAACAAAACAAAAACTGACCAACGGGTTGTTTAAAGGTTTGCCTATCGATGTTTGTACGGACTGCTTTTGAGAACTATCGATTATTAGTCGGTTGTAACTCTGTGTAGTATCGATCAAACATGTGTACCATCGCCATTGGGTTGATAGCTGATCGAGCCTACATAAACTGGTGTTTCCCAAGAAATTATCTCATTACATTGGTAGCCAGTAGCAGGAAGGGATTATTGTGTTCAATCAAGGAGTATAACCAAATTACAATGGCAGAAGCTGACAATAATAATCGAGAGGATCAAAGTGAAGGACGCAGTATAGTTGAGGTGCAACAATCCTTTGCCGAATCGCTTGGATTCGGTGCTGAAATAATATGGGACCTGTAAGTAATGCGCATTAGACTAAAATGCTGACAGATAATAATACTAATCGTGTGATATAACCACCAAGCTTATCAGATCAACAAGCTCACATAATGAAAAACAAAATCAGGGAACTTATACGTGATCCAGTTGTACCAAAAAACTTAACTAAAAATGAAAGGGAAGAAGCTGAAAAAAATGTTAAGAAGCAATGTATTGCGAACGAAAAAATTCGTGAGACTTTATTCAACAGCCTTTGGGATCAGAGTAAGTTGTTGTCATTAGTTTTTCAATTAGTTACAGGTTATCAGTCATATTATTTCTCTGTAGGAAAATACACCAACAAGCAGTCACTGTCATCGATCTTTTACGTGTTGGTTGCTACCGAAGAAACAAATCACAATGTTGCTCAGCAGTCTAAGACCTGGTCCTGTCATCCTGTTTTTCGTGCACGTCGTTGTGTGAACTTGATAGAGGGTTATTCTGCTGATAGTAGTGACAGGAACGATAGCTCGGAATGTTGTATGATCTTTGTGGATGAAACAGGGAGAGTTTATCAAAACTGGAACTCGTACGTGTCTGACAATGTCCTCCCAAGTGGAATAATGGTGGCGCCTTCCAAAGGCATTTATAATCTTAATGCAAAGGGCGAAGTGCAACTGGAAACATATATAACACCAGAAGGTACAACATCGAGAAAAGTGCTCGGTGTATTGGACACGACAACAGCAGTTGGAGGTTTTGCAGCAGCCTGCGTTCCCGTTGCAGCATTATGCGCGATACCTGTTGCTGCGCCTGTGATGGGTCTAGCCGCTGCTGTGGGTCTGGTCACTGCAGGCTATTCAACGGTACGTTCAGGCGGTCAGCTGATTGATCGCAGCCAACATGAGCAGTCGATCAATGTGACCGACCGCACTGCGCGCAATCATTGGCTGGGCGTAATTGCCGGGGCAGTGGGACTTGGTGCTGCCGGAGCTACGAAAGTAATGACAGTTGCCACTAACGCCGGAAAAGAAGTGAGCGTCGTAAGTTAACTGGAACTTGAAGAAAGCTAAATTTCAGATTAACCCGGCAGTTTCCTTATTAACAATAGATCACCCAAGTGGCTGTCAATGGAATGAACATTTCCTCAATTGTAATATCTGGCAGTGGAGTGGCCAATGGGATTTTGGATTTGATTCTGGTAAAGAAACTTCCACATTTCAATCACAGCTCTAGAGAAGAATGATATTCAATCCCATTTTATGCTTTTTACAGAAATACCAAGATGGTGATGATATATCTGCCATGGATGCGATGCAGCTATCCGCCTCGCTTGTACTTTTCACTCATAGTGTCTACAACTTCAAACTGGCCTCAACCATCATAAGCGAGACCAGCGATAGTAAGATTGGAAGCTATCGCAAGACCCTAAGTAATAGACAAAGGTTAATATACAACAAGTCATTATGTGATATTCTATACGAGTAATGTTAAGAAGGGATTATTAATAATATTATTGACTTTACAGGAAGATTTTCGATAAGCTAACAAAGGAGACAATTCGTACTCGGGGTCCGACGCAGGGCAAAATGGATGTTATACGAAATGTGAACGATATGCCATCTAGGCAGGAGTTTAATGATCTTTACAAAATCAATAAGCAACTAAACAAAGAAGGGGTACGTTTCAGTTTTGCTTCCGAAGGTCACGGCATTGTGCTAAACGACCAGGTTGTAACTAACGGAGCAGATCTGCGTGCCAGCGTACAGCACAGTGTCGGATCCGATATTCTTGGGCAGGTAACGCAATCGATTCCAGCGCAACATCCTTATGCAGTCGGAGGTACTAATGCCAGAGGATTCACTGGACCAGCGAGGCTTATTGGGCCAAATCCGACATCGTTGGATACGACGGATGGCCAGAATAACAATTATTCTGTAGGCGTTACTGTACTGCGTCTCAGCAGCCTTATCGCACAAGGTGTACTTATAAAACTCGCCGACTACGGAAAAGTTATTTTTAGCCACATTCTTAATGCTGAGAGTTTTGAAAATGTGCTACTTAACTTTGCAGACGTTATGAGCGATGATATGTTGAGAAACATATTGAATATAACGGAAGTATTTATGGAGAACTTGTGGGATGAGCTATATAGGACTCTACAGTTCTATATACCCACAGAATCGGTGCTATATAAAATAGGTACGTACATTTTGGATAACTATTCCCACCACACCCAAAGACAGATATTAGATAATACATGTGAAATTTTGGTTGCTGTGAGAGCTTACTTCCTATCACTAAACCCAAATAGTGATCGAAAACAGCTCATCAAATGTAACGACTGTAAAGGTTACTATAGGATCTGTATCTTATGACCTTTCGCACAAATAACGAGTAAACTATAATAATAATTGTACACAAAAAACGACACAAATAACACAAAATGTTTAAGAAATATTATAACTATCATGTATGCATATTCATTTTTATGATCAAAATTTAACAAATGGTTGAGGGCCAAGCTTTATATATAAAGATAATAAAGTCTTATGAAATGCGAGACAGGTGCGAAATATTTTAAATTGTTTAATATTTTTGTATTAGTTTATGAAATAAAAAGCTTTTAGTATAACAAATATGAACAAAAAATGTTTTGTTTTTTGACATCTATATAAGGAAAGGTCTATACATACCATAAGCTATATTGAACATTTTCTATTTTTATGAGTTTTATTAAAAAAAAACAAAAAGAAACTATTGCCCATTATTTATATACTAAAAGTAGTGGAATTTTGGTAAGTCACGCAGATGCAAAACAACAACGATTTTTGGACCAGAAAAAGTATGCGTACAAATTTTTGGCTCAGTGTAATAAGGCGTTTCTATGAAAATTTTGGTACCGTTAAATCACATATTACGGTAAATACAGCAAGCGAGATCCTTACTCGTTAATTTTTATCGCAAATTTCATCATAATGTTAAAGAAATCGCAATGGGCAAGAAGTCAAAGGAAATTGATCCCAATTTGAAAAATCTCATCGCAAAACTGCGTAACGAAGGGAAAACAGTACTCGAAATTGTCAGTATTGTTGGCAGAACACACTCTTCTGTGCAAAAAGTGCTTGAAAATATAAATTCAACTAGGTCAATTGCATCAAAGCCACGTTCTGGGAGGCATTCTAAACTAACCGATCGAGAAGAAGTAGATGTTCTGAAGACCGTGAGATTTAAGCCGGGAACAGCAGCTTCACAGATTTGCTGGAACATTAAGGAAAAATAATATAAGGATCTTACGTGGACACCGTCCTAAAACTGTTAAAAAAGAAGGGTTTCCATGCCCGTGTTGCACAGAAAACACCGCTCATATTCAAGGCCAATCAAGTGAAGCGTATTAATTTTGCAAAGAAGTTTGGACAAACGCCTCCAGCTTTCTAGAATAATGTTCTTTTTACAGACGAAAGCAAATTCCGGATTTTCGGAATTAAAGGACGCAAACTTGTGTGGCGTAAAAGTGGAACAGCCTTCGAAATACAAAGCCTTGTTCCAGCGGTGAAGGACGGTGGTGGCGGTGTTATGGTGTGGGGCTGTATGGCGGCAGGCGGAGTCGGCAACCTTGTTTTTATTTATTCCACAATGGACCACAAGGCTTATATAGACATTTAAAAGGACAATTTTCACCAAAGCGCACGAAAATTGGGGCTTGCTGACGATTTTTGCTTTCAAGAAGACTCATTGTCTTATATATATATATATATATATTTAAAAATGTATCCTTTTCATATTATTTTTTATATATATTTTATTTTTTTCATTTAAATCTAACGTCGTACCAGTTTAGAAACACACAGAGTAGATCATCTTGTATATATTATATATATATGTATACATTGTTTGTTTTTTTTTTTGTATTTATTTAAGAAAAATACGGGGAAGTCCCCTTTTAGCTTTTTTTCTACACTACTCTACCAGTTCCGTAATGTACTTTAGTTTATAAAAAATCTAAAAAGGGGACTGCCCGTATTTTTCTCTATAAAAAAAAAATTAACATTTAAAGCATCCACCTAAAAGTATGCAACATATTTCTGTCGATTCGCCTGCTACAGATATTTTATAAATTGTCTATGCAACTAGTATCTGGTGCTGTTTGCCTGGTAACTGGAAGTCGACGAGAGATAAATTTATGCAGCCTAATTAATATAGAAAAAAATGGAAAATGAGTTAAATATATGTAAAATGCAGATGGAACGATATAAAAGTATATATATTCGTGATCATGATGAATAGCCGAGTAAATACTTGTATACCAATGTCCGTCTGTATAAACGCATCGATCTTAGAAATCGCTAATAGCTAGAGATTTAAATATATACATATACATTTTTTTTAATTTTACTGTTATTATTTATGAACAACTTTAACTAAACCTGTATTAGGGGAGAAAAAATTTAATTTATCCAAAATTAATTTAATAATGAATTTACAAGTATATACAAGAGAATAACTTAATAATGTGGTAATTTTATGAGGTTTATCGATGAGATCTATCGCCTTGCTGCAAGCGGGTTTGGGTGTACCGCACGAAGATCGAAATATTTAAGATTTTGAAATTTTCTCCCCAAATCGATCAGAATCGGTTTCTTAGCACATATTTGATCCGTTAGTTCTTATTTTTGGCACTTATGAATCTTTTTGTAATCTATCTATGTCGTAAATTTAATTACGAGATCTGCCAGCTCCATTGTAAGTAATTGTAATTGTGTGTTAATGTGTGAATATTGGTGCTGGGTTTCTTGTAGTCGGGTGAAGTCGAGTACAGCATTTTTGCTTGTTCCTTGTCGATTTCTGTAAAATTTTTTTTTAAATAAGCATTTTTATTGCCTGATTGCCCATGGGAAAGACAGCGTCTGCAGTTTTCATACCATTTTTAAATTAACTTCAATAAAATCGAATTGTTTCTTTTTTTGGGTTTAAATGTTTTTTTTTTTTTATTTTTTGATGACAATATTTTGTAGATTTAAATTGGTTTGTTTTCTTTTTCCGACAATTATGCATTACATTTATAGGCTCGTTTTAAAAATAGATTTTTTTATTATTAACATTCTTATTATGGTTTCATTTTTGCTTTTGTTCTTTCCTTTCATTGTTATTAAATTTTTAATGTTATTAAAAGTAAAAGTGTTAAATATGTATATGCATTATTAAAATACGTTATTATTATCGCATTTCATACTTAAATTTCGCATGTGATTAGTTGCTATCGTTTATTACAATTTAGCAGCAGTGTAAATGATATACAATTATATTATTATTATTATTATTATGTATTGTTTATAGTTATTATTTTTTTTGTTTCTGAGTTTGCCGTGTGGTCAAAAATTTTCTTGCTTCAATGCAAATCATATGAGAATAGAGCTCGTTTGCAACGTGCAGAATTTTGTATGTTTTATCAGTTGATCGGTTAATTAATTTATCAGTTAATATACTATATAAAAGCTTACGCACTAGAAATGTTTTTGCAAAAACTAGTTGAGAATTGGTGTAAATAGAAACGTGGCTGAAATTGTTCGATCGGAAAGCCGTGACGGCACTGGTCGGTGTTCAGAGTGTGGGTAGCGTTAGCGTCTTTTCATTTGTTTGTTTCTTTCTTTCTTCGATTTTCATTTTTGTTTCATTTTGTTGAACGGTATATAGTCGCATCTATATACAAATACATATTATATTTAGGTGGGTTGTGGCGTGGCCAGCTTGAGCTCAATATAAGTGTTATATACATATATATATATGTACGATATATACATATTTTTTTATGCCATTTGATTTGATTTTATTATTTACTTGGTCGGAGTAGAAGCTTTCGAAAGTATATATTTATTCTTTTTTTTTAACTGCCCGCACATAAACACAGCGGACATGCCGCACGGTAATAAAATAGAGAAGTATTTAAGGGAGAAAAGTAATATTGCAATGCGTTTTATAAGCGCACTTCATAATAAAAAAATAAGCTAAACTGATAAAATATAATAATAATATATATAAATATAAATATAAATATATATATATATATATATATATATATATATATATATATATATATAGATTTTAAGTGTATAAGATGTGCTTTTTAGATGTATAACTAAAAAGCCTCAAAAAAAAGCTTACAAAGCTGCGTTTATACGTGACGCAAAATCATGAAATTGAATGCGTTGGTTTTTACATGAATATTGTGTTTGTCCTTCAGTTTGGTTTGATGATACCCTATAAGTATGAGTATGAGGAGCTGATTAAACACACACCTGCAGTTTGCATTTTCAAGATAATGTTATGGATATGTTTGTGCATATACAATATATATATACATATATGTATATACATATATTATGTGAGAAACCGTCAATTGTGCTTTCAGCTTATTGCGAATTCGACAATACATGATATTGTGCAACGTATAAGCGCAGTTTTTAATTTTATTATTTTCATTTAATTTAGCTGTTAACTGCGTTCATGCCGCAGACTTTAGATGCCCAACAAATGGCGCACGGTTCAAGGGGTTCATTTAGTACATGGATTTGATCAAGCTAAACACGTTATTTCAACCTCATGTGTCTGTGTCTGTTTGCGTGTGTGTGTGTGCCTGTTGTTGTGCATACTATATAAATTATACAACGTTTATGCCAGACTTATTCTGTATGATTTGTTAGCCATAAGATAAACATTATCAAATCATTACAACTTGGCTACAATCTCAATGGGAAAACCACGAATAAGAAGAACCACATAAACGTCGTAATAAATGTACGAAATATTTATACATGCCTTATAACTTAAGCAAATTGTATATCCCACATATAGATATATATATATATATATATATATATATATTTATATATATACATATATATATATATATATATATATATATATATATATATATATATATATTGTGTACATATACATTTTTTTTAGTACACGTAGGTCGATTTTTATTCCTTTTTTTAAGTTTTTCTTTTTTGTTTTTCATTTTCATTTTTGTTTTTTTGCTTTAATAAAAAATATATATAAATATATGCTATTTTGAATTTGATTTTATCTCTCTGCTCATATGTATAGTTATATTATATTATATATATATTATTATTATATGTATATATATATTGTTTTTTTTTTTTTGTTTCGTTTTGTCTCTTGGTTTTTCCTGCTTGTTAGCTGCATTAGATCTTTTAGCTTGCTCAGTTTTCCTCTTTCTTTTTCTGTTTGTTTTTTTCTTGTTTTTTTTTTGTTTTTTTTTTTTGTAAAATATGCGCACTTAATATATATACATATATGTGTATATATATTGTGTATATAAAAGTTCACTGATTATTAGTTATACATAGATGTTTATGTATAGTATTTTTTGTTTTTTCTTTATATAATTTTTTTTTATATTAGAGGGAGAAGGAAAATACCCAGTAGAAAGGGTAAGCGTGTGGTACTTTGCTTTTAACTTTTTTTTTTACTTTTATGCTTATATAAATTGCACACGCACACACATACATATACATATATATGTAAAATAAAAAAGGAAACAAATTACAAAGCAAAGATCCAAAAGAATAATAAATAACAAATGTGCTTTGTAAATAGTTTTTAGGAAATAAAAAATATTCTCCGCTTAGTCTAAAAGGTTTGCTTTATAGCAATGCTTTAGGGGTTCGGGAGGGGATGTAAGGATTATAGCAAGGTTTTTCATTGTTTAACTGTGTCTGTATAATTGTGTGTGTGTGCTTGTGTGTGTATGTGTGTGTGTGCGTGGCTGGAGGCGGCGCGGGATTATGTATTTCATGCTTTGCTTTGCTTGCTTTTGCTTGGTCTCATAATATGTATAAAATTTATCATATATTTATAAACATTAATTCCCACTGATGTTACGTCTTCGGCAGCAGCTCGCTTTGTGGGCTGGGCGGGCTGGTTAACTGTTGTTGCTGCAGCTGCTGCTGCTGTGTTGCATTCAGCATGGTCGGTGCAGACAATGTGGTCGCCTGTGTAATAACTGTCGTGGCAGAGATGGTCTGTTGCTGCTGCTGTTGTTGTTGTTGCTGCTGCTGCTGCTGCTGCTGTGGTGCCTGTTGCAGCTCCTGCGTATGCTGCTGATTTGTTTGATTGTTTAACGGCTGGTTCGAATTACAAAGCACTGAATAGACGGAATCAACTTTGCTCAGCTTCTCAAAGAGCGGTATCAGCTCACGCAGTTCACAGTCGGTGACATCATCGAACCAGGACTTGACAGGAACCTAGTACAAAAATGTATACAAATAGTATTAATAGCTGAACAAATGAATTATTTATATTTAATATTTGATTGCATTATTTAATGCTTACTGCGTTGTCTGGATGAAATATATAACTGGCCGGTGAATTATCAACAATGACAATCTTCTGTAAATCACGTCCCAGACGATTTAGATCCTTAATGTAATTACCCCTGTAATAAACGCATGATTCCCTAAACAGTCTTGCACGAAACACATTCCATCTGAAAGTTAACAATAATTGGTTACATTAGCTATATATTTATCTATATATATATGCATATATACTAGGTATGATTTATGTGAGCTTGATTTAACGCAGGAGTGATTGCATTTCCCTACAACATCTCATCTGCAGCGCCTGTCCGCCTGTCTTGGCATTACTCGAAGATGCTTCCAGCCTTAAAGAATCGAATTACCTAAGGCTTAGCCGATTAAATTTACCCTAATCTAACAGCTTAATAACTTTAAATCAGATCTTAAATTTTCTCATTTGCATTTTTCATTAGGTTTTCGACATTTGTATGTCTTCCCCGCTAAATCTCAACCACAAAACATTCAAATATTATCTCAATTTTCATATACGAGCTCGCACATTTGTCCTCCAGGGTCACACTTCATCTGGGGTTAGTTCTCTAGTATTTCAGATCTAGATTATTAACTTAGGAACGAAATATGATCACATGGAATGTCTTGAGTCCAATTAAGTTGGCCACTTGTCCAGTTGACCGGTGGTTGATCAGGTGGTTTGGTTTACTCACTTGTCTAGCAGATCGGCAACTGGATCTGCGTATTTGGCTAGTGAGGCTGTAAACAAAACGCACTCATATAGTTCGCCCATCTTCTGTAGAAACTCATCCACATGGGGCCGTTTTAGCACATAAACCTGATGTATGGTGCCATCGATTTCCACTGGTACTATGAAATCGGCATTAGGTATGGGCTGTAAACAAGGATACAAGGATATTAGATATGCATTCTTTTTTTCTATTTCACTATGACTCTTACCTTAAAACTACTGTGCACTAGCGTTTCATCCAAATCGATGACCATGCACTTTCTATGCATATCGGAGTGCCTAACCTGAGGTAGTAGGTACCTTTGTTGGTCCGGTAAGGGTGGAGGTGTTGTTGAACCATCGATCTGTGTGCCATTCTGATTTGTTTTCGTTCTATTTCGTCGCCAACAACAAAGCAGAGATTGTAGAATTCCACGCTTTTGTGGCTTTAAGCGATCAACATCTTCTAAAAAGATTTAAGAAAACATAAATTATATAATTAATTTATAAAAATAACAGAGATAATATTAAAGATTAAGCAAAGTGTTTAGGGAAAGGACAGAAACAAATGAGGATTACGTGTTCAAGACAGGTACTATAATTATCATCTATCGATCTGTGGCACAATTTAAAATACTTGACATTTAACGAGTAGAAAAAAACCTTAGAAACACCCATCGAAAAGCGGTCGACGCACAAGTAAAATATAAAAAAAAAAAATAAAAAATTCCATTTAACGAGTAGAATAAACCGCACACAAATACAAATACCAAATTGGCCTTGAAAATGTTGAAAAGCCAGTCAGGTTTTATAAAGAGTAAAGTAATTCTACTATACGAGTATAACGATTATAATTAAGGCTGACTAAACGGTTAAATTATTGAATGGATTCACAAAATGAACGTTAAGTGCACTGTACACTCAACATTCTTTAGGTATTCATTGAAAATAGAGACAAGTCTTACGGGTATAAACATTTCTCTACACGTAGACGTAGATCATTTAAACTATAAATCAAAAACAACTTAAGAAATTCGTAAAGCAAAGTAATATTTTTCCTAATAATATATGATATATCTACAATGAGATATAAGAATGACATATTCGTGTTTATATAAAATATAAATATAGTTAATCAACGGTTTAAGGTATATTATTAAAATATGATTATGCGGAGTTGTGTTCAAGAAAATAGTAGTAAAGTAGTTTCAAATCTCTTTATAATCAGTCTGTGTTGGGGTAGAACATATTTATCGTTTGATTTCTTAGCTTAACTGTACTAAATATTTTGTTTTTCCTTGTTTCTAATAATGAATTTTCTTATGTAACTTATTATTTTCCAACTTTTCTATTAACTTTTTCTGATTTCATACGCCCCTTTTTTACGGCGCTTGTTCATATTTCATTATCTTTTGTATCGACGTGCAGAGCCTTGAAATTATTTTATACAAACAATGTGAAAGACTAATAAAATTGTGCTTTATTCACGTCAATAAAGATATCTTTACGTATATTTATGTATATATATATATATATATATATAAACACGTATATAGTATCTATAAATATGTATACATATATATAGACATGTAAATTTCCATATTTATATTTGATTTTTGGTTTGGTTTTGGTTTTTTATTATTATTTGGTGCTAAATGCAGATGCTCGAGGCGTTTTCTATGCGAATTTTGTGTGTGAAAATTTTCTTAAAATAGAAAATCAAACGAAACGAAACAAAATTAAATGAAATCAACGGAAAAATCAACAACGACAAAATTTTGGTTGAAGCACCAAAAGAGGGAGAGTGTGTGTGTCTGTGTATGAGCGTGTGTGTGTGTGTGTGTGTGTGTGTGTGTGTGTGTGTGTGTGTGTGTGTGTGTGTGTAGTAACAAATTTAGCATACCTACATACATGCGTTTAATCGATGGGAAATGCTATAATTGCATACAAACACACACTAAGATTGTAAGAGTCTAGGAGACACGCGCACCTTGTTATATACGTATATTCGTAGGTAAGAAGGTCGCCGATTGACCTTTAAGCCGTGTGGTCACCCCTCAGGTGTACTAAATGCAGGAAGGAGAGGCTTTGAGCCAGCTCCACTCCCTATAAAATGCATTTCTTGTTGTTGTTTTGTGTGAAACAAAGAAAATGACATTCAAACAACAGCAGAGCACTTGACGGGCAGAAAGAAACATGAATGGAGTGCATGTTGCATGTTGCAAATAGCAAGAAGCAAGTAGCAAGTAGCATGTTGCTTATGAGACTGGGTATGAGAGGGATTTGTGTTGCTAGTCGGTTCATTGAACCATTAGGTAGGGAAAGAAACAGAGCTTAGAATCCCAGTATCCAGTATCCAGTATGCAGCAGCACCTTAAAACCCTTAGTCGGTCCCTGCTCGGGCGCCATTGTGAAGTGTGCAACTGTACTTGAATATTTTATGAGCGTGGTCGTCGTTGTCGCAATAGCATAATGAAAGCTCTAACAACAACAATAACGAGTTGAGAACGTGATAGAGGCCCACACACACAAAGAGAAAGACAGACAGACAATCACGCACACACGCACACGCACACATACACACATACAAATGCATAATTATTAGGCAGGTGAAAGGTGAAACTCCCGCCGTTCTTCAAGGGTCCTTGCTGTGTAAGCCTTTAAGTAGCACTCCCCCGTACATAACAGTTACATTGCACGCGACAGAGCGGCAACTGATGTCGTAAAGGGGTTGGCCAGGGGAAGGTAAATGGGTGGGTGGCGATATGAATTTTCCGCCAACTTGTTGAACTAACAATTCCGTAACATGTTCTCGTTGGTTATTGATAGGCCGGCTGCATAATATTATGTATGTATCTATTCTATATTTAGGTCTGTGGGTTCTGTTCTTGATTGATGCGCAAGTCCGTAAAGAAGATGAGGATGTGGTGGTGTTGGTGGGCCGGACTTCAATGAGCATTCAAGCACAACACCAACATCACACTCAAATAGGCTTTGTGCTATTTTTAAGGTTTTAAATTCAATTATTGACTTTCTATCTGTGCGTTGTGTGTTTGTGTTTGTGTGTGTGTGTGTGTGTGTGTGTGTGTGTGTGTGTGTGTGTGTGTGTGTGTGTATGTATATTTTCTTTTTTTTTTAATTTTTTATTGATTCCAGCCCCCATATTTATAGCTGAACAATTTGTCTATCAGATTTTAATAGACACCAAATTTGGCATGCAGCTGACCGTAATAATCGCCTAAATTGAGATTCTGTGGGTGGTACGAGTACGTGAATAACTCGTACTCATATTCATACTCACACTCGTTTGAAAATCTAGAGTCACGAGCTTTGCGTTTTCACTCGTATTTGTTGTTGTGGTTTCAATTAAATAAGTTCTACTATAAGTATTAGATACAATATATATCAGACAGAAGTAGTTATAGTTTAAAGTTCATTCATATTCATATTCGTTATATATTATTTAAATAAAGTTTCAGTGTCTACTATATTTGTCGTTTAGATTTTACATTATTTCCAATTAAAAAAAGCAATAAAAAAAAAATTTGAATTCTATTAATGATTTGAATCTAGTTCACTATTGGAACTAGCTCAAAATACGTTGAATTATTTACATTTCTATCCTAATTTCTGAAGTTTAGAACTTGTTCAAGCCTTCTAATAAAATCTAGACTATGTTAAATCATAAGCTCAGAGAAAGTTGAAGCACTTTGAAACATATTTATTGAACTAGTTTAATAATTAATTAAAATTAAATTGAACAACTTTTGTTTATGTCAAGTTTTCAACTAGTTTCGAAGTCTTTTTAGACTGTTCCTCGGCTCGTGCAAGCAATTAAATTGCACATTTATGTAACAGACCGAAAAAAATCAAAATCAAAATAAAACAGCAATAATTAATTTATTCGTTATATATATAATATATTATTTATGCAGATTTATATATATGCAAATTAGAAATCCGCAGCAGACTGTTAAACGGCCTTACGCGTCAATTGGGAAATTAATTTTCTCAGTTTGGGTTTGTCGACGCGGAATGGCAACGAAACAGACATTTTCTTTTCTTTTTTTTTTTTACCCTTGCACTGGGAGGGTATTATGATTTCTCTATGAAATGTGTAACGATTAGATATTATATATATAGGAATATATAAAGGCTGGATAGCCATTAATGTTTAAATGAATTTCCTTTATTTTCCGAATAATATTTTTAATATAATATAAAATGTTGAATACAAAGCGATATTTTAATTAACAGCAGATTTTTGGGAAAAAAAAACAAAGCAAATGTAACGAGTGTGCATCACAGTTGTATTCTGTTCACTATTCTATGAAATATGTTAATTAGCAAGGACTGAACGTATATATTTATAAATATGTCTAGTATATACATAAAAATGAAATAGTTTTAAACATTATGAGCTGCCGTACTACTACCATTTATACCAACATAACGTTAACCGGAAGAATTGGTTGTTTTAAAATGATATTCCATATAGACATTTATAAAGTAAACTTAGCCAGACACGATGTCCAGACTTTTGCCTAACATAGAATCTATATGTTGAATATTCGCATATGTAGCATAACCTTCGGCAGACTAAAGATAATTGTTTTTTTTTTAGTTCTTTTGTTTTTTCCTTTTCTCTTTTCTTTTTTGCTCATCTTAATTCGTTTTGACAATTTCTTTGCTTGCTAGAACACACACACACACTATATATATATATGTGTACATATACATATATATAACGCACACACACAGTTGTGAATTGTTTAATTTTATGTTCAAAAGCAAATACAGAAAACCTATACGAGAACTGCCAACGGAACACCTCAACTTTAAAGTTTAAACATTATTTTTCTTGTACCTTATCTAATCGCGTTCGCAGTTTTCTGTTATCTGGGCATACATATGATATCATTCCGCAGTTTGTTTTGAGCGTTCTCGCCTTAAAGAGGCACGAGCTCGACCTTCAACATATTATTGAAGCTTTTCTTAAAGAAAAAAAGAGCAAATGAGTGTTCAGACACACACACAAACACACACATAGAGAGCTCTGGTCTCTTTATAAAAATTGTTGGCTAGCGACCTGTAAATGAAGTTTTTTAGTGTGTTTTGTTTTTACTATATTATTTTATTTTATTTTTTTTTTGTAAGTCTGATTGCACGTGATGTTTGCAGAAGCTCATAAAACACCTGCTACAAAAGAATAAAAGACAGGGGGAGGGGAGGGATTGGGGTATAGTTAGTGGGGAGCAACAGAGCAGAGCAACCGCCCGCCTCTTGTTGCATTTGCACAAAGATGTCGTGTTGCTCTGCTTTAGGGGTTGGAATTTAGACAAGAAACCCAAATACAAGGGCCAATGAACCCGTACCAATGACACCCCCAACGACACCGCCACAATATTGCCACACCGACACCCTCTACTGTCTAACCCAACCTAATCCCCCCAAACCGCCTAAATTTAGATAGAATTCAGACATTTTTGTTTGCCGCATCGCATCAATTGACCTTTGTTTCTATTTAGTTTTTTGGGAGGGATTTGGGATGAGCAACCAAAAATAAATTGAATATTGCTCATCTACATATATCTATATACAACTCATACATAAACGAGTTGTATATAGATATAAACAAATATATATGAATTATATATATAAATATCTACACATACATAAATAGTTGGATAGGAAATGTTTTACTACTGAGACCGTCAAAATTTTTGCACAGCACGCGCTACGCACATATTCTCTACATGTTTATACTCGGACATATCTATATATATATATAATATATATATACATATATATATATATAAATAAATGTGTGTATAGTATATTTTTTAATAACTATGCATTGCGCCGTTTCTACTAATAAGTGCTACAAATATCTGTATCTGTAGCTGTAAATGTATCTGTATCCGTATCTTTAAAATTAAATATATTCCACAAGCAGTAAAAATAAATTGCAATTTGTCTTATGCAGTTTATATTAAATACTTGTTGAGAAATACTGAGAAAAAAACGCTTTTTATATTGACAGCGCCCAAGGGCGGACAGCTTCCGTTAAGATACAAAATTTATTGCTACCAACGTTCCAAGTTCTAGGTTTCTAATTATACCCTTAACCCAGCAATAACAAAACGGGTATATTCACATTGCAAAAACGGAAGGGAAGCGACCCAATACAGTCTATATACATATACCTATGTTTACGATTGTTCGGTATCAATAAACGTGATAGCCCTCTATATAAAGATACACAACAGGTTTTTCTATATCGCAGGCACATAATATGTTTATATATATATATACATATACTTGCATACTCTTAAGATATACAGATATACAGAATGTAACATAGTGATCGGATAATAAATAAGATATTTAAGAAGCAGTTTATCTTAATGCAGCACGTTTACAGTGTGTGTTATGGGTGAATTGTAGTCGGGTAGACTCGTCTAGAGCATTACAACTTGTTTTAAATTCTAATAAAATGGCCTTAATTTTATTTAAGTTCGTTTTAGAGTACAATATCTTTAAAAACACAAGATTAATTTTGAAAAGTATGTTATATAACGATAACAACATATTTAGACTATGTTGATAATACTCGTTGTATGTATGATACTTTAGATATCTCTGGAGAATTTTTTGTAAGATGATATAGATGAATAAATAAAAAATCATTTTCTGATTTTCAATACAGTGAGAAGAAAAAATACTTCCTAGTATGACATTTAATTGTCTTTTGCAGCTTTTTATAAGGAATTGAATGCTATTTATTTGTTTTTGTTTACTTTTAAGAAATTATAAACAGCTGTTCAGCCTTTTAATCCAAACAGCTGAAAGGCAATGTAAATATTTAGTATTTAATACTCATATTTAGCTGATTCTCTTATTAAATTTGATTCAACTCTAACTAAACAAACAAAAATAAATATAATATCTTAAATTATCCAGAAATCTCGCTATCGTTTATCGGAAAAGTATCCCGTTTCTTCGTTCTCTCTATTTTGAGGTGAGAAGGGGGAAAACAAAATGAGAGCTTAATTGCTTTAATCAATCAAATTGGAATTGTATAATGATAATTTCTATTTTTTTTTAAATACTACTACTTTCGTATTCATATATATAATATTATAATTATATGTTGGATGTTTCAACATTGATATAATGACTGGTTAGTAACTTATTTGACATCTGTTCAATTAACACCTGTGCCTTGACAAATTACTAAACTTACTTTTGGAAAGGGTAAAACACGCGTTTGCCACTGTCGCTTGTGTGTGTGTAAGCTTTAGAGACCTTGAGAAATTGAAAATCACATACAGCTATAGCTATATAGCGAGAAATGAGATACTAGAGCGGCGTTTGACCATAAAAACAATATATATTTATATGTGTGCACATATATATGTATATATGCACGAGTATATGTATGTACATATGTTTGTATCTATATAAATATTTAAAGACGGGCGGTCGGGCATACAGGCGGGCAGGCAGACAGCACTTAGGCGGCACCCACTCTAAAAAAAAAAAAAATAAAACAACAAAAAAACATATTTCAACTGTTGCCGGTTCTAATTCTCTGTGTGTTCGCGCTTTTCGCTCTTCTCATCAACACACACACGTATTTACCAACACATAGCGGCAATGGCGATGATGACGTCGTCGCCTTCTCTCTTATTGTCACAAAGCTCAACAAGTCAAAGAGTAAAGAAAAATGCCTACGCTACCTACACACACATGCCCATACATATGCACGGAAGTGTGTTCCATAATAGATAAATATGTAAGTTTGAGTTTATATTGTCAGCCCTGTTTTTGTTTTTGTTTTCATTTTCTGCCAGCAACTCAAAAAGCGAGCAAGGCAACAAGAGATGTCAATTAGCACCTTACCGCAAAATTGTTTAACTTTAAACACTGCTTTTTTCATACATATATGTACATGGTCGATACTCGTACAAATACATCTGACTGTATTAATATATACACATATATGTATATATAAACATATAAGTCTATATAAACATATATGTTTGTAGATGTTGTTATTTTTTGCGGCCGCAGATTAGATTAAATTTTGTTATTACTTTAAGGCGCTCGTTTTGTCTCGTCTCGCCCAGGCCCCATCCCGTACTTTGCTGCTGCTGGTGCAGCAGAAATAATATACATGTATTGTATATAATCACAAATGTTTATATATAAGTATATATATTATACATATGCATATGCACACACATACATATATAACTTTTTCGCTCTCTTTCTCAATACGAGCGCGCGAGCTCTTTAGCGTTCATTCAAGCTTTTTTTTTCATAAGCTGCGCTTTGTTATTCGTCTGTTGCTTTGTTTGTTTGTTTGTTTTCACGAAAACTGAAAACTAGTCGACGGTGACTTCGTCGATAGTCGATACCGGTTTTGCCTTCTTCCTCTTTCTCCTTGTCTTCCTCCTCTCGCAATTTTTTATCAACGCTGTTAAATGTTTGCAATTTAATTGCGATTTCTATTGTTAGGCAGTCTCTTTCTCACTATCTAAACTATATATCTCTTTCTCTTGCACTCTAGGACATGAGGAAGGTAGTTAAACTAACACAATTTGTTCTGCGTTTATTATTTCTGTTTGCATGCAATGTGGGAAATGGGAAAATGCAATGTAAACACGTCACAGTTGATTACAGGTGGCGCTTCAAGAGTTGCAACTGCAAGTTTCGACACCGACGTCAGAAGCTAGCAAGTGGTTAGTGGTTAGATCATTCACAATAGTCAAGAAAACAGCTGCGCACAAATATGGCAAACACGCAATAAGAGTGAGAAGAAAACAAAAGCTATTAAGTTGAGTTGTGTGGGGGTAAGAGAGAGTAGTGGTTTCAATAATTTCAAAGGTCAGGGGGCAGTCCAAATTTCGTGGCCACTTGTCCTTTAAGTATTTTTGTTTCGTATTTGTTATGACGCCGTTTGGACTGTCGGATGACTCATTTGGGTTCACTTAAAGAGTATGTGTTGTTTGTATGTATGTGTGTAGTTTCTTTTTGTGTTTTTCTAGTAGTTTTCAATGTTGCCTCTTACCTCCTTTATCGCTTGGATAGACATTCAATTGTTCATCATCGCGGGAAACTTGTGTTATTATTGATGTTGCATCCATTACACGGCGTGTTGCAAGTTAAACGCTTCTTTGCCCAAATCCAAGTCAAGTTTACAAGTCGAAAGAGTATCAAAAACGTTTATTTGTAAATTTATCTGCACAAAATAATACACATGCACATTATTAATATAATATTTTGCACACACATATTTTCTTTACAAAAACTTTATGTTTTTTATATAGAAACACACACATTTATATATGTGTTTATGTGCATATGCTCATATATATATGTATGTATGTGTGTAAAGCAGACTGCGACGTCGACTGTGACTGTGACTGCGACTGTTGCCTGCGCCAGACAGTGGAATTTTACAATTACGCTTTGACAGCCTCATTCGTTGGTTTCGTCGTCGCAGAATGCAAATGAATTTCCCTCGCGATATTCACCTTTTGCAGCGTTACATGTAAAAATGCACTTTCGCCTTTTGTTACTTTATAATAAATAATTAAAAATGTATTGAAAATACAAAAAAAATCAACTTAAAAACACTTTCTTTTCTTGCACTGTTGTTTGGGCACATTCTTTATTTTTCTTGGCGTCTACTTTTTGCACGCAGCTTCTTCTTGGCGTTTTATATTTATAACGCACTCGCTCGACACACACATACACAAACAAACACAAGACAAAAGCACTGCTTGTTGCTTTGCTTTTCAACTGTTTGCTATCGGTATTGTAGTTTATTTCGATATCACACTCATTTTAAGTATAAATTAATTGTTAAATATTAATTACAATCAAAACTCCGCGCAAAAAAAAAAACGTGTACGCTCTCGAAAAAAATGTAGCAAGACTGTCGGTAGTCTATTTTAACAGCAGTTTAAACAGCGACAAAATTTTAACATTTGTGTAAACTGTTAAATAACAGTGAACACTACATGTTTCCAGAGTACCAAAAAAAAAGATAATGTTAATAATGGATTAAAAAATTGTAATCGTCTAAGAAAAAGAAAATTGAATTTGGGCTCAAATTAGTATTTTACATCGCTAATTATCATTATCAACATAATTACAGGTTTTAAAACGAGCTATAACATTGTCTTTGCATAATGAAACTACGTTGCCACCCTGCTCGGTAGATTCTATCAAATCAACATTGAGCTAAAAAATCAAATGTTGCCACATCTTAAACATAAAGAGTTGACTCACTGCTATCTTCATATCCAGTTAACATTACTCGAAATTTGATACAAACAACATCGTCAAAAGAACAATAATCAGGAACTTCGCTCATTCATTCAGTTTGGTAAGTCGTTCGTTTGAACTTGTTCCAAACGAGTTGACAAAACTTTAGAAATCAAAACAGCTGGAGCACAAAATTATTTTATGTAATTACTAGCAATAACATAACTATGCCGCGCAATCAAAATGCCGAACGTGATAATCCCTGTTTAAAGGTAAGCATACTGCAACAGTTGTGTACTTATATAATTACCCGCTTCTTTCAGGAACAAGAATTGTCATTTAAATGCCTCAATAAAAACAATTTTGACCGGGATATGTGTGAAGTTTACTTTGTTAATTATAACAACTGCAAAGAATTTTGGGTGTGTTCATTTATAAACGCCCAAGATCTTAATTTAAATAAATATATTAAACTCGATTTTCTTTAGAACAAGGTGCGTGGTGATCGCCGCGCCAAAGGAATTGTGCCTTATCTACCACCAGTTGAAGAACGCGCGGCAATCAAAGCCGAATATATGAAAACCAAACCAACAAATAACTAATGTGATATATGTATATAAATTATAAAATTATATTTGAACAAAATTAACTTATGTTATGTATAACATCGGCTGCCACGACTTTCAACGACGGCATTGCCGTTTCTAGCATAGCAGTGGCCAATTCCATTTCCAGCGTCTGCTTCGGATTATCAACAATCAAAAGCTTAAGCTGTGGCAGGCGGTAAAGGCACGACAGTCCTCTTATTGTTATAGCCGTCCCGGAAAGATCCAGAACCTCAAGTCGCGGATACTCACCGCCAGAAACGCGGTCCAAGCACCAGTCGTCAAAGGGTTTTACGTTGTGAAAGGACAAAAACTTTAGGTGCTCCAAGCAGCGCAGATTCTCCAGTCCTTCATAATATAATGGCATGTTATCGCAACGCAGCGCTTCCACTTTATAGCTTGCATTAAACTTATTGGGTAGATTGAATTCGCCGTCTTCAGAAGCGCGATGCCAGGTTGGATCATTTGTGAACTTGGCGGCGCCACCACGATATAATATAAAATGAGCAGCAGCCAGTTCGGGACCCAGTATCTTGTGCCGCTCGGGAATGAACTGTTGCATGTGTCGCTCAACGCGTTCCTGACGTTTAGTCCACCATTGCTTCATGTGCTTTGGACTTAGGTTAATGGGCCGTTGCATCATGACAATGAAATCAGAAGATTGCTCTGAACTTGAGAAGAGCTTTAACTTGCTATTCCAATCCTCTGGACGGTCACCAATAGGCGTACGCCACTGCAGTTGTTGTTTGTCCCGTGCCAGCTCCTGTCGAATTCGTTTCACAGTCGCGCTGACTTCGTTTTCGGATTCATTGCTAGGTAATGTGGTCGCAAATCGCCTGATAATGTCAGCTCTAAGCCGCAAACGGCAAGAGCCGCCAAAGATTATCATTTTACACAACTTTTTTATTTAACAATTTATTACAAAAGCATTCCTAAAACTAGTTAGGTAAAAAACGTAGTCAGCTGGGACATCAGCTGTCTGCTGATTTTCCTACGATATGGCAACGTCAAGCAGACGCCATTTTTTCCTGTCGCTTGCAGCCCTGGCTGACTGCGTGAAAAAAAAACGTTTGTGCTATTGCAAACGTTTGTAATTATTTATATAAAAAACGGAAAGTTCCACCGAATACCGAATTGAAGGTCATATTTATGCACATTCACTACAAGCAAAGAATTTGGACTGTGAACGTGCTACAACGTTTACATACAAACTGCTGAACATTGCTGGTGAATCAGCAGCCAAGAGACAAGAACGCAGCAGCGGTAGCGTCACCGGAGCCAACTGTAATCAATCTATCAAGACAAAACTTCAAGCGCAACATGGTGAATACATCTGGGAGTGAAGATGGCCAGTTGCGAAGCCCCAACGATGGACACCATATCAGGTGTGTAAAAAAATGTAGTATAACGCACTTAAAATTGTTGCTGCATACACACACAGACACAGCTACATCCATATGCATGCGCGCGTGTGCTTCTGTGTGCGTGTGTGTGTATGTGGGAGCTGCTGTGTATTGAGTGCGGCACCCAATCAATTACCATTCGTCTACTTCTATTTGAAAGCGTTATTTTGTGATGTCAATTTACAAAAACAAAACAAAAATAAACTGTACAGCCACAACATAAATACAAAATCCCCTACACGGTTTTATGATCACAAAGTTACGCATTGTGCAGGTCCATTTTTCTGCGTTGAAGCTAAAGAGGAAGGAAACGAGAGACTGTGACGTCACATTTCAAACATTTGCAACAAGCTTTGAATGCTGCATGATAAAAATTGGCTTGGTAACTCATGAAATTAAACATGTCTCAAAAAACAACAACCCAAATATATAATAATCTAAAAAAAGCTCAAAAACAAATGCATTCAACTGTGAAGTCCCAGTCCCGCCGAATGAAAAAGAGAAAAAGCCGCACAGTTTGCAGAACCTGTAGATCACTCAACCGTAAACCATCTCCCATACTTTCATATCCTTCTTACGCTTGCTTAATATATGTATATATATTATGTACATCTGTACTTACATATACATATATAAATTGCCTACATGATGTTAAATAATACCAAGAAAAGAAATCCAACTTATTGACAACATTACCATAATTTCATAATATGTACCGTTTAATTGACTTGAGTTTTTTCATTGCAAATAGGCCAAAAAGTGTGTACTTGTCCCAAAATGACCGAGGCGCGCGATGGCCAACAACTAAAACTAAACTTAAAAAAATAAAAAAAACAATAAATATACAAAAAAAAAAATACAAAAAAAAAAAAATACAAAAAAAAAAAAAAATACAAAATACAAAATAATTATAAAAATGCCCAACGCCAGAAATGAAATTCAAATTTAAAGTGTGCCCAGCAGCTCAGGTGTGTAAAACAGCAAATCAGCAGCAAACTGCATGCCCAGGACGACGGCCACCTCCACAAACACATAATGAATAATCAAGCGAATATCCTCTAAATAAGAGGAATACAGAGAAAGAGATTGAGAAAGAGAGAGAGAGAAAATGAGAGTGATGTGAACTCAAAATGCTGGCGGTAAATCGAAAACAAATTTCTGTTCAATAACAATGTTAATGCCTTTCAAAGTCCTATAATCTATGTATATCTATATATTCATATGTGTTTATTTATATATTTCTATACATTATATACATATATGTGTTTATATGTATATATGTATTTGTATATATTAATATATATATATATAATATATATTTATATATATATTTAGATATCTATATATCTTTGTGTCTTTTGTCCCACGCAAATACGGTCTTCTAGCAGAGTTTGCAGTCGTAAGTTTACATTTTACAGCCCATCGGATTCAATGCTCCATGGAATTGTTTCTAATCTTATTGCCCAAGTGTGCTGTCCAGGTAAGTGAGTAATATTACAGTGGAACCTTGAATAACGCCAACTACATGGATAGCTGTCTATACAAGTAATATTATATTCTCAATTTAATGTCTTCAGAATATAAATTTAACTAAGAATAATTTAAAAAATATTGCGGCAAAAGCAATTCTATAATCGATTCTTTCAGAGGGTAAATGGAAAATTGCGCAAAAACGCATCGCCAGCACCCGGAAAAGGATTAATACAATATAGAAAAATAATATGAATCCAAAAAAAAGCTATTAAAGGACCCAAATAGGGAATGTATAGAAATAAGTCATAAAAAGTCACGTCACCCTCCATAGTACCCTTTTAAATTTAGTTAATACATATCATATACTCGTATCGCTTATATCAATACACATGATATATTAGATAATCTTAAGAAACTATGGTTAAAATGTGTATCGGTTTTGGTAAGTAACGTATGTATTATTCAAGGATCCACTGTAAAAGGCTTATGGACTCCATACTTATTATTTGCTAATATACTACACCAAGTGTTTTTTTAATTGATTGATTATTGTCAAATTCCAAACAATATTTAAGCAGTAAATTGGCTTAGATCTATTCCCATACGGCCTTGAGATTTGAAGCCGACGGGCAACGTAAAATGTAATCCAACGACAACATAATGTACTGCAACAACAATAAGCTACAAGCACAACGATAACATCAACATGAACAACACTAAGAACAACAAGATTGATTGAATAAGAACAACAACAAGAACAGCCAGAGCGCGCTCGCCCAGCCCTTTCAATCAAATTCAGAAACCGATCGCACACACCTCTCGGGGGAGCATCGATCTTCAACTAATTTTGCAATTGGCCTCATAATTTGTGTAAAATTTCTTTTGTTTTCTTTTTTTTTTATTTAATTTTAGTGACGATGATGAAGAGCATGAGGGGGATGCGTTATACATTCAACCGCCACAGGCGGTCAGCAGTCAAGGACGAGACACGGCGGGGGCGCGTCGTGACAAGAAAAAACATTCCCGCGACCGTCGACACAAAGATCGCAGTAGCTTAGAAAATATCGAACGGGAGAGAGAACGGGATCGAGATCGGGATCGGGAACGTGAAAGAGATCGGTACGATTATCGGGGAACACGGGATGACATTGATCAGCGTTATCATCAGCATCAACACCATCAACATCAGCATCGCAATGAGCGGTCAAAACATCATATAAGCCATGCTTATCATTATCAACAACAGCTGCCACTGCCACCGCCAGCTTCACAGAGCTATTCCCACCATATACATCATCAGCATCACCACCAACAACAACAGCAGATAATGAGCTTATCACGTGGAGGAACACGTGCTGAGTATTATAATCGTCATGTGGGCTATGTGGATGTGGATCAAGCGCCGCGGCGTGCCAATAAACATGGCTATGACCCGATTAAGGACGCGGAGAGTCTTGAGCAGGACCTGCGATCACGTCTGCTCAGCAAACGGCATAAATACGTCAAAGACTATGAGACGGAGGAGAACTACGAACATCCGTCGCACAGTAGGCGTAAAGAGCGCGAGTCACGACGTGGCAGCCACAGTCACAAAGTGCGTCATGGTCAAGTCATTGAACTGCTGGACAGTCCCGAGGCGTCGGCGCAACATCACAGAATGGAGATATCTGCTAAGCACTTTCCAGAACAACGACATCAACGCCGTACAGCATCCAATGATCTGGAATTGGCGGCTCGTCGCGAGAAATTTCTGGCTGCTGAACGCGATAATCGTCAGCGCAAGCAAATTGCACGCGAGGAGCTGGAGGCTCGTCGTGAGCAGTTGCTGCGTGAACGAAATGACCACGGCGATGCTCTTAGTCCCAGCACTGTTGCGGCGAGTGTAACCGCCGGCTTAAGCATAGTCAAGCGCAAACAAAAGGTGAATGTGGACGTGGAGGATGTTCATTACGAACGCCGCAAGCGCAGTAAACCGACAAGTGATGAGACCAAACCACAGCAACAGCCACAGCAACAGCCTAAGCAAAGCGACAGCGAAGAAAGCGGTGAGAGTGACTCCGATGAGGATGATGATGGCGAGCAGGATGAAGAGGACGAGGATAGTGGCAGTGGGGAAAGTGGCAGTGATACGGCAGATAGTGATGATAGCAACTATGAAAAACAGAAGCAGCAAGAGAAGCAGATTAATAATAGCAAACGAAAACGTAAGCAGCATGAAGATGACGAAGATGTTCCTCTACCAGATAGTCCACTGAGTGTGGGTCCCATCTACAAGTCGCCGAAGTTGAGACCACGTTCAGTTTCCGCTAGCTCGAAGAGCTCAGAGCACAGCCAGAGTAGCGCCAGCAGCAATAGCAACAGTCGCAACAGCAGCCAAAGTCGCAGCAGTCGAAGTCGCTCCCGTTCGCCTGGTACTGGTCCAGACAGGCAACGTTCGCGCAGTAGCAGCACGCGCAGCGAGGAGCGTGGCATGGCGCAGCAGCAGCAACTAGATAACAATGACCTTTCTGACAAGTTGTCGTCCAAGAATTCAATCGAGGAATTGCCGCCTTGTGATGATAAGGGCATGCCGTTGCCCAACTATTATCCTGGAGTACAGGGATGTCGTTCGGTAGAAGAGTTCCAATGTCTAAATCGTATTGAAGAGGGCACCTACGGCGTCGTCTATCGCGCCAAGGATAAACGCACCAACGAAATAGTCGCCCTTAAGCGTCTCAAAATGGAAAAGGAAAAGGAAGGATTTCCCATAACATCGCTACGTGAGATTAATACATTACTTAAGGGTCAGCATCCAAATATTGTCACCGTCCGTGAGATTGTCGTTGGATCCAACATGGATAAGATATTCATTGTCATGGATTATGTGGAGCACGATCTGAAATCTCTTATGGAAACAATGAAGCTACGCAAGCAGAGCTTCTTTCCAGGCGAAGTTAAGTGCCTTACCCAACAGCTGCTGCTCGCTGTTGCCCATTTGCATGATAATTGGATCTTGCATCGTGACCTAAAAACATCCAATTTGTTGCTCTCCCACAAGGGTATTCTCAAAGTCGGTGACTTTGGTTTGGCTCGGGAATATGGCTCACCATTAAAGAAGTACACCTCATTAGTTGTCACACTGTGGTATCGCGCACCAGAGCTGCTGCTCTGCTCACCGGAATACTCGACGCCCATAGATGTGTGGTCTGTTGGATGCATCTTTGCTGAATTTCTTCAAATGTTGCCACTATTTCCGGGCAAATCCGAAATTGACGAGCTCAATCGCATCTTTAAGGTAAGTAATTCTACCAATATATAACGAGGGAAAGAGACAAACTAGAGGGAAAAGGAGAGAGATAGCAAGTTAAAAAGAAAGAGAGAGGGCGAGAGAGAGAGAGCTGTTATTAACCTTCACTCAATATATTTCCCTTTTTATTTTTTGATATTTTATTTTATTTTCTTTTTCTTTTATAGGAACTTGGGACACCAAACGAAAAAATCTGGCCTGGATACTCTGAGCTGCCGGCCGTGAAAAATATGTTGAGCCAAAATTCACAATTTACGGATTATCCGGTGTCGCAGCTGCGCAAGCATTTCCAGGATAAAAGCTCTGATGCGGGCCTATCGTTACTTCAAGGCCTTCTCACCTACGATCCAAAACAAAGACTGACTGCAGATTCGGCGCTTAAGCATGGTTATTTTAAGGAGCTACCCCTACCCATCGATCCATCCATGTTTCCCACTTGGCCAGCCAAGAGTGAATTGGGCGCACGCAAAGGCACGACCTCGTCACCTAAGCCACCTTCTGGCGGTTCACAATTCAAACAGCTTGGACGTGATGAACCCATGTTACAGTCTGCAGGTTGCATCAGTGGTGCTAAACTTACCTCCGGCATTATAACAGGCAATAAGAAGAGCGTCGCAAGTGCAGCAAGCACAGGATTTGTGCTTAACGCGGGCATAACGCAACGTCAACTGGCCATGGGACCAGGATTTAGTCTGAAGTTCTGAGACAGGATGTTTGTTTACAGATTTTTAGCCAATTTGAATAATTGTTATGTATAGTTTAGCGTTTAAGCTCTGATAAAACAAAACAAAGGAAAATTTCGTTTAATGTACGTGTACAAATATTGTTCCAAATATAATTTAAAAGCCATACAAACACACACCACACCACGAAACACGAATGAAGGAAGCATACTTAGGAACTGCTGTCTCAAAAAGGAGAACAATTCTTATCTAAGCCTTTATCCATCAGAAGCCGCTCTCACCAGCTTTTATATTCAATCATCTCATGTTTAATCGCCCATTTATCCATTTATATAACTTTAAAACTTAGTCTAATCTGGAATACTTGATACAGAGCCTTAAGTGGACCACAAATAAAAGTATGTGCTTTGCCACTGTGGAATGTAATCCCGCAGAGGACCAGCTACTAATTTGGCAATGGGCACATGATCCGCCATAAAGCCCAAAATTCGTTCGATGCGCGTCTTGCTGTAATTTTCATAGAAGGGCGTACGCACTAGGAAATACAATAGATTGATGCATCGTCTGCTTAGCTCCAGTTTCTGTTGCTTTGACATAAGGTGGCGATGTTGGCGATACACATGAACGCTATACAAATCAATGGACAATGTGATCATGTATTGCTTCCAGCTACGCTGACCAAATAGGCCCATAGCAGCCAAATGAATGAGCGGTTTGGCAATGTATAAGTACTCGGCCTGAAGCAGCTCGCGAGGAATTTGGGTCTTAGCCGCATCGGCATTGTCTACATGCAGCTTGAAATCACGATATTGTATGGGCGGTGCGCCCTCAACTTTGCGTATAAGTCGACCAGAACGTTTCAATTGAAATGTTATAGAATGCTCCGCTTGCGGTAAGCTGTCGGCGGCAGATGCCTCCGCTTTTCTCTGTTTGCTTAAGGCACGTCGGTTAAGGGCTGCAATAGGTGGTGACGTGATTATGTCCGATGTCGAATGTTTTAATAAAAATAATCGTCCGGCAGCCTTGAAGATTTGTATAATCGCTATCACCAGCCATTTACCCGTTTGGCCGAACAAACGTCGCGCTGATATCTCGATAAAAACCTCACAGTATTCGAGCGTTGTTAATGTGACCTTTAGACGGTAACAAAGGCCGGACTGCAACCGGAGGACTGCGTTTTCGTTGGTACCACGTGCCTTGTCGATGATTCGATCGTTGTAGAACACCAGCATGTTGGATAATGTATATACCAGCTCGGAGAGCACATTTGAATTGGATATGCGGCCTTAAATTAATATAATATATTATTAAAAAAAAATGTCTTCATAAGAACCCACATACCTGCTACGAAATAAGACACCCATTTGGCCGTCGTCTCGAAATCACCCACCACATCAGGATTTTTAGCCACCCAGGCCTCATAAGATTTAATGAAGCCCTTTAGATGGTTCATTTTTAAATTAAAAACGCAGCTCTTGGAAGAAAACAAAAATAATAGGCACTGCTGTTTCTTCTTCTTCTGCAATGTAACGATAGGGTGCCATTCGCCCCGGGCTGTCAGTATTTTCCGCAAATACCAAATTTGTTATCAATTTCAAATGACTGTGAAGCGAATGCAATATTTAGTTATACAAATATCGATAGGAATAAATATACCAAATAAATCGATCACGGTACAAGGTCAAGTTCTGGGCGCCATTATAATAAAGAATAAAAACTGCGAGTAGATTAAGAGCTGTGCCCTGTTCCTTGGCCAAAATCACATTTATTTATATTCAAATTAAGCCTTAAAGTTATCTTTTTCCTTACGCAAAGCCCCCATAGTCACTATCGGATTAGTTTGTCCACCAGCATGCTGCTGGACTGTAGTTTCATGCACGCGCATGAACGGATTCCACGATTTCTCTTCTCCAATCGTTGAGGGAACTGTGGGATCCTTTGAAGCACGGCGCAATTTTGCCCATTCAATGCGATCATGTATTAACTTATTGTCTGGCTCCACATGACGCGCAAAGCTCATGTTCTGCAGGGTATACTCGTGGCCACAAAATACCTTTGTATCATCCGGCAAGGCGGATAGCTTAGCACACAATGCATCGTACATTTCTTCGGGCGTGCCCTCAAAGAAACGACCGCACCCACCTTGGAACAGTGTGTCGCCAGTAAAGACAGCACCCACGCCTTTACCGTCGGCCGCAGTTACATGATAGCAAACGTGTCCACTGGTGTGACAGGGAGTCGACAAACAACGCACATTAAGGTTGCCAATGGTAAAGGTGTCGTCTTGGCCAACCTTGCGATTCATTGCACCGATTCTGTCGTCACCACCATAAACTTGAAGTTCACCTGTCCATAGCTTAACCAATTTCTCGTTACCTCCGGCATGGTCCCAATGATGATGAGTAGTCAGCACCTTGTTAAGAGTAACATTCTCCTCTTGAACGGTCTTAATAACGAGCTCTGGGTCTACCGGATCCACCACAGCTGCTTGGCGCGTCTTGTTGTCAACAATCAGATACATGTAGTTATCCTGCAAAGCAGGCAGGATTTTAACCTGCATGCTTTCCAGCTTTATATCTTCCAGTGTACTATGCATGCCTCTAACACCGACTGTGCGTAATTTTTGAGCTGCAAAGGAAGCAAAAAGGAGCGTATAAGTGCAACTATACAGTCAAACTTTGATACAACAAGAGCAGCATGCAAATAAAAAGCACATTCAACACAGATAAGATTAAACACATGATAGAAGATTACAATTGACGCGACAAACGTGAACACCCAGAAACCGCTTTACTGATCCACCAGCACCAGCACAAGACGCAGTGACTGCAGCTCCGCGCGCTGCTAATTTGGACGAACCTCGGAAATAGTATGAAGTCAATTGTGTTTCAATGCTGGTCGCCACACTTTTCCAGACTGACGACAACATTTATGCGTTTCAAATTTTTTTAGCTATATATTAATATTCTAAAGCACTAAATATTATTTACAGTTAGGTTTGTCAGCAATGCCGGAGTAATACTATATATATTCTGATACTTTTGACAGCTTATCAAAAGCTCGATAACATAAGTATCGATTGCTGCTAAAGGTGTTCGCCTAAGGTCACATTTTAAATGACACAAACGCTATCGATACAAATATCGAATCGGAAGGCCTCTTGTTGGCGGCTTTTTGCAAAATTTGAACACAAGTACTTATATAGAAGAGCATAATTTTAACCCCACAAGCTTATCAAATCTAGACTAAACTTGTTTTATCTTAGTCTCTAACCAGGCCTGTAGCCAAGGTTCCTCTTCGGCCACCCTGGCTACGTGCCTGTTTCTAACTAATAGCTTAATGCGATGTATGAAAGTGGAATGATAGAGAGAAATGGTGAAGAAGGATCGATTGACACTGACAAAAGGGGCAAGATCTTCCAGTATCTGATAAGCCACATTGTCCAGGTTTCTCGAGAAAACTTCTCAGCAAAAGAGAAAAGTCGCAAATCAGATGTTGGTTACTTTCTTCACTTGTGGATCAGGACAGCCACGACAGCAGTCGTCACACTAAGACCTAACTTGATGAGATTCATGAGTGTTGGTAAGAATTTAACCAGAATTAAACCAGCGCAAAAGGAAGTAGCATTCCAAAGGGCTATTCAAATTGTTGTTGTTACAGACAGAAAAAAGTATTTCGGACAAAAAGTAAAATATATTGTACATATTCTAAATAGCGATCAACATCCAAGCCAATTTGACTATCACGTCTCTTTTTCAGTATGAACAATTCATTTCGTATGTTGTTTCCTGTATACCGTACCGTGTATAGATTTTATTTTAGAATTTAGAAATTTCCTTACCTTCGCAAATCGATAAGAATCGATTTAAAGCATAATTGTGAACCGTTGTTTTATTTTTCGCACTTCTTTTTTATTAGTCTCTTAACCTACGTAATGTTGCAAATTTTATAACGATCGGATAAGAAACACAGACGTTTTTCAGGAATCAATTTAACATTATGCTGTTCTGAATAGGTGTCGCAGCATAATTCGTACAAGCGGAAGCGGGGCTTACATGTAGTGTGTGTGTGTGTGTGTATGTGCACGCGTGAGGGCATATCCCACCTGGGTTAAGGGCTTCTCGTAGTCGGATACACACGACTACAGCATTCGATAAAAATCGAAAGTTCAAGCTCATGACACGAATCAGGAGATGTAGGCAAGGCTTTTTACGTTGTATACGATCAGACACATTTGTGTACTTGTTGTCAATAGGGTATGTCTGATTCTGGGGAGCTCAATTCGTCCTACTCCCACTCACAGTTGATTGAGGTGCAGGTAAATCATGTGGGTGTCACAGCCAAGTTGCAATCGCCTTTAAAGACGCTGCTGCCCCAATTGAGCAGCTCAACCGATACGGACCTATTCCAAAACGCCAAATCTCAGTACAATATGTTCCAAAACGAAGGACCAGGTGATACAACGGCTTCGACAGTAACAGGCATATTCAGCCCAACGCGTGTCCTCTATGAGATGCATGCAGAACCCGAGAAGCCGATGATAAAACCGAATCGCATTGAGTTTCAACGATACTCTAAAAGCAAACGTCCAAGATTTTCAGTGCCGCCCCGCAAGCGTCTGAGCAAAAGCAAACAGCGTTCGGCGAAGAGCAAGGCATTGAAGGAGAAACAGCGTCCTGGCTTCTTGCAGCGCCTTGTTGCCTCGCTGGACAACATGTGTAAGTGCCAGCCGCAGCATGCGGATAAAATCATCGACGATCTGCCATCACCCATGTGGAATAAGAAAGCAGCAGCGCGCCACACTTGCATAGGAATTTATCCGTTTGAGCATGGCTGTGCGGATTATTTGAGCACCACGGATACACATCCCAAGATCAACTCCATTGTCCTGGCGGATAGGGCCACCACCTATGCCACCCACTTTTGGGCTGAATTCTTTGGTCTGCTTCATATTGGCGTCGCCTTTGTGGTAGCCTTTGTGCTTCAGTTCTACAGATTCATGCTGTACTCCTTGATCAATTCACTTATTGTGGGTCTGCTCCATATGACCTCGGATTATATGGTCAAGCCAGCCTTGACAGTTATTTTCAATGGTTTCCTGCAGCCGCCCATGATATTTCTCTATAATATAATGTGTTCTCTGCGAGATATTTTGGAGCCGCTGGCGGATACTTTGAATAATTTTATGAAACCACTGGCCACCCTTGGATCCAGTATACGTCTCATTAATGTCAACTATCGCAATGTACGCCAACTGGCCAAGGATGTTTGATTATTTTATGTTTTTTTTTCACATTTCACAATTCGTACCTTTCCCTCAAATTGTTCAACTGTTTTAATAAGTTTCGTTTTTGTTTCGTATAACCTAAAACTGTTCCTGCTGTTGTTTCATTCCATAACGTTCCATCTGCTCAATCTGCTGAATGGGAGGAGCCTGTCTGTTAGCCCAATGTTATTGTCCACAATACTTTCATGTTAAAATCGAGATACCCTGTACCCAATAATCATCTTAAAAACGGGTATAATATACTTGTGCAGTTACTGAGTTAGTAACTTATCTAATAAAATAAGGGAACATATAATTAGATACCTATATTCTTATTGATGAATACTTCCTATATAGGTATACTCGCAGTTGTAGTAACGCGATTCTGGTACGTAAATAAAATTGGTCTTGGTACAAATTTAGAAGCAAGCTTTTATTTTCCATACAAATTGAAAGGCACAAACATATATCTTTATAACTTTAATTTAATTAAACACTACTTTTTGATGAAAAGATACAAGATTCGAGCTAATACTCAATAGTGCAGACAGAATCAGCATATAAATATTATATATAGAATGACTTCTACTAGTACTGTTTGGGGTACAGAATATAAAATTCGCTACAGAGTACCTTAAGTATTAATCATTTCTATACTTGAAGACCTAGAACTTTAGATAGGATTTTCCTGAGACAGGCTACCTGATAGTCGCGCATACTAGAGAGAAATTTCCAACTTGTTGGCTCTCAAACTGTTCCACTGTTTTAATACGTTTTCATCCTTTTTGGTGTTTCGTTCCACAGCACTGCAACCCCTGATAGGTAGGAGGAGCCTGTATCTCAACCCCCAGACGTAGATGAGATGAGGCACTCACTCTCCCGCCTGCTCTCCCAGCAACAGGATTACGTGTAGATTGTACCTTGTGTTATAAAATCTTATGCATATACGAGTACGAGTACAAACCATATCGGGTTACATTGTTTTCTCTCCTGTTCATGGAAATGCGTAGCCATAACGACCTGGTCCCAGTTCCTATTGCTACTGCTATTCTGGTTTTGGTTCTGTTTCTGTTTCTATGTCTGTTTTGGGGTCTGGGTACGGGTACGGGTCCCTGCTGCTCCGAGGATTTAAGGGTGCGTAACGCAGCGAGGAGTTAGCTCAATTACGTTGAATGAAGCATTTATGATTTATTTGCTCATTTTGCGGCCAGAGCAGGGACACAGGACCGACGGGGGATGCCGTGACATATGTCTTCTATAGAGCACTGATTGTTTTAAAGCTACTAATTGTATCCCGCGAGAGTTTCGGATATGGCTAATAATTTATAATTTGGCCTAATGAAGGCGTTATAAAAAACACTACTAAAGTAAATGTTACATTATATCCTTATAACTTAGCGGAGAATTTTCAATCGTGAAATTTAGCAGACGCTCCTGCAAACTTCCAATTATGTATCCAGGATGTTAGGATCTTAGGATGAATATGACCTGTATCAAGTCTTAGATTTTTAGTATGTCGTTTCAGAATTAATAGAAACTATCCACCTGACGAATATTTAAATAGTAGTCTTATATAATTTTTACCTATATTAAATCTTTTCTTTGCAGGATGGCCTAAGGGTTTCTAGCTAGGCTCCACAATCTATAATCCCCAATATTGGCTGGTATTTCATACCCATTATTAATACTCTTTTATTGAATAGATTATTTACCGTTTACCAATATCAAATAAATAATGATAGTCAAGTTTACATCTGGGTAAAATCTCCGGCTAATTTTCTTTTACGTCGTCTGGATAAAAAGTCTAATACTTAAACTTTTTGTATACAAATTTCGACTTCATATGCTAATGCTCATAAATATTGTAATGTGATAAAAACAAACAACTTTACGGTATTTAAAATAATAATCAAAGTGCAGACGGAATGTAGGCTAAATTTCCTTCTGCTTTTAGATGAATACATTTATGATATTCTAAACAAAATATATACAATAATTGCTTAATTATATATCACAGCTAAACAAAAATAAGTTAAATTCAAAAAAGTAAACTAATATACCATCAGTTGGCATCTAAACATAAATATAGAAAATGTAAATCGATTTTCTTAAAGATCCCCGATAAAAATTGAAACATACGCATGGAAAGAGATTCACCCATTATTTTCCAAATGATAAACGACATAACGGTACCAACTTTTATAAAATTAATAACCTATTTATAAACTTTGTAAGAAGACATAAAGCAAAGCAGCTCATTTTACATTTTCTGTTACTAGCTAAACCCGACGTGCATTTTGGCGCCTTTGAGTACAGACAGCATTACTGTCTTTTCGTTCAATAAAATAGTACTAATTTTATATCACAGAAATTTCTTCGTTAATATAACCATATTATCGCAATGTTTGTTTATATGTATATGAAATTCTTATGGTGATTTGTTAAGTACACAAGTACATACATAAATACTCCACATACAAGTTCTATATGCTATTTTACATCTTGTTAATATTGGAAAATCGACAATTCGAAGTTGGCTTGAGCGTCAAACGGTGTAGAGGAAACTATATACAGAATGTAGTCTCTACTTCTGTTATAGTCTCTGAGATATACTCGTCTATGTTGGATAGACAGACAAGAAAATATGACTCTATCGACTCGGCACTTGATGCTGGTCTAGAATATACGAGTATATACTTTTATTCTGCTTTTAAAATCCAATAAATGATAAAATTTGTTGAGGTTTTTTGTATTCATGTTTTGATTACAGCATTTTTATTGATATTTACACAAATTGACAAACCGAAACTGTTTAGATTATTAGAAGATTACTTTGTGTGACAAAGCTTGCCCGAAAGTAGTCGTAAATAAAAATTTTTTCTTAGTTTCGCATAGTCTATAGAGTACAAATTCCTCTTTTGGAACTATCTGGCAATCGGATCAGTGAGTTGGTGTAGGATTCAATACAAATCCGCAATCAAACAAACTTTTGCTTTTATATACACATATAGATAATCGATACCTATTACTAAATTAGGCAGATGATAGGTATATATGATAGCAATGATAGCCCATAACACAGGTTTTGGGCCACAAGAAGTCTGTATATGTTTAGATTCGGATAGAGTATTTTAAAACCTGTAGATTTTCATATTCCGTATATACATGTACCGAATCAATAAATACAAGAAACTATTTTGCATTCAAATATGAATCAAAACTATCCAGAAAACAAAGCCCTCAAGCGACAAGAAATGTTTGTAGGTTTATTATATTTAAATTATATGTTTGTATAAAAATGCAAATGTAAGAAATATACTTAAAATACTTCCCTAGAAAAATAAATAATATAAAAATTCCAGTGTTATTTAAAAAAAAATTTTTAATTTCTTTATGGCTATTTAAAAAAAAATATCTGTAATTCTCTTTTGAAATTTATTTTTGCTGCTTATCAGTAAAAGCAAATATGAATGATTCAAATTTCATTAGATTTGTTTTCCATACAAAACCTTTTCGTAGTGTCAATTGCACATTGGATTCTGGATATTTGACATCGCTGATTTCATACTCTACATTACTGCTGCCCCTATTGTCTGCAGTAAGTACATCATAGAATTTATATTATATAACTTACAAATTATAGAACCATAATAATATAGAAACTGATTAAATGTTATATTTATTGCAAATACCCACGTGCCCCTCACTTCCAGCAGACTCTCTGTGCATTAAAGATCATGTTTAGCGCCGACCTCAAGCCAAATTACATACATTTAAATAAAAGTCAATTTTAATTTTGTCTAACTGAAAATATACAAAAAGGATGACGGTAATAAAGGGGTCAGCAGCAATTGTGCATTTAAATGAATTAAACAATTAATCAAACAAGATCTCAATATGTGACGAAATAAAGCAATTAAATAAAATGTGCAATTATCTTCATTGCATTTAAATTTTGTGTAAAACTTCATTTATTGCCAGTTCTAGCAGAGCATTGCCAATTATCTGGGATGTGTAATTAGGTATTGGCCTATTTAAGCGGATTACACTGGACAATAAACTTTATTTTTGGTTGACCATAAAAACGGGTTTAAATTACATACAATGCAAATGTATACTAATTAATGTTTGTTATAGGCAGAATTTCCCTTTATAGTTAACTTAAAACTGATAAAAAGAGCAAAATAAGTGTAAAGCGTAAATTAATTTAAAGGATTGTTATCTGGGAAACAATTTGTCCTGCCTAAGACTTTGGAATATACATCCTGCTTATACTTTAATCAATACAACGTGTTATTCTTCAACTTTGAAATAAGCTGATCCCTCTTATAATGGAACTCACCACAGAACAAGAGTAAGCATATATAGCATATAGGTACTAAAAAAACTGTAAAATATTAAAGCTATGTTTACAAATGGGGTTTTGAGCGTGCGATATGGAGCTGGTGATGGTTACCCAAAATATGAAAGACGATTTCAGCTGCGTTTAACATACAGAATCCAGATACTAAATTAATAAATACTAAATTATATACTAAATTATTAAATTGTGTTTTTAAGCTTCTGAGTTTCAGGTGATCAATAGACTAAAATTGATTCTGATCAAAAGTAAGTGTACTTATGATCTGAAAATGGTCTGGTATATACGAGTACTTCCACAACTTCATTATTCACTTCTGGGCCTTAAATTTATCAATGATGTTTTTTCACGAAAGAAGACATCAAATGAGTTCAGAAAAGAAGAATCATCTATCTACTAAGTCAACGTTTACTTTTGGTAAGCGCATTTAAGGATTATTGACTAAAAACTTTTACAATATAAGTTTGAATTGCAATTAAGTAAATGTCCCTATTACCAATACTGTATAACATATACATACCTCTTTCTGAGCTAAAATCAGTATTTATCGACAAACGTGCAGTTAGCCTCAAAATCATTTCAAAATTTCCTAATGGAACTCCCAATCTAATTTTACCTTGGGTTTCTTTGGGTCTATTTCGAGTAGCACAAAGAATAAACGTACAAATCCCCTAAGCACCTTTTACCTCCAATCTTTGAATAAAACTGCATAGTTATATTATCCCTTATCTTTACGTTCTTTCATGTATCTATGAAAACGCTTAGCCTACAAAATTTTGTTATTAAAGAGTAAACAGAATAGTAGAACTGTGGACCCATTTTTAAAATTATTTTTTTGGTATCTTGCAATAGTTAGTTTGCAATTAAGTAAAATTCCCATAAGGGTTATAATTTATTACATCAAAGTGTTTTACTTTAAAGTTGCTGACATTCCTGAGTTTAGCCTATCTGAGCTGTTAAAATAAATTTCATGCATATGCAATGAATAATCGATGCGACGTAGCGAATTTGATACTATCCTTTAAGTTTTTAGTCTAATGAAAATTGGGTAAAACAGAGGATACTGAATTTCTGCAAAGGTATGTAACGGGAGCGAAGGAAGCATCTCTGACCTCATAATAGTCTCTGAGGTCTAGTGGTCATACAAAAAGACGGACAGACGGAATGGCAGAGTCACATGGACATTCCATGAGTAAGAATACATATACTCTATGGGGTTGGAATTGCTTCCTTCTGTATTTTACTTATGCAACTTAAAATCCCTTTTTATCAATTTTTCCATGCGGGACTCCACTGGGACTTAAAGACTTTAAAATTATATATATGTTTCTTCAAAAAAGCTACGGCCCAGAGATAGTTCTCCGGTCCCAAATCTCCTCTCAACAAGCTTATTCAGAAGTACCTGTAGCAAGGGATAAATGGATATATTGTAGTTTCTAGTAGGTCTACAAGAGATTAAGTCGATTTAAAAGAGAAGTAGATTCATGCAATAAAATGAAGTTGAGATATGATGAATTAAATATTGATCTGAAAAATTTTAGACATCTTAAGACAAAAACTATTTTAAATATTAAATCCGTAAAGAAATTTCCATAGAGAACTTTATCGTTGGATATTCTCGGTAGCCTTTTTTTGTATTTCCAGTTAAGAACGTAAATCGGTAGAAATTTAACAAGAATTTCCGAAACTCAAATCAATTGGTTCGATCTATAAATGATTTTTATCAAGGGATTAGTTGGTCCGAATACTTCCTTTTGTATACACTAGTATCTATATGGGCGATATGGGAGTCTCGAATTCACAATGAAATTCCTAGCAAAAAGGTAACCCTATCCAATCTTTTATATTCGTACTCTTAACTGTTATCCAGCTAATTATTATTATTATCCTAAAGTGTACGAATACTATAAAAACAATTAAGGCTCCGTTATAGGTACATAGGCTATGTACTAGTAGTAAATATATGGAAAGTCTCATTTCTTATGTCTTATTTGGGTAAATGGACACCAGGCCAGGGCGACGTAGTCAAGAAGCTTCATTAATGGGAATTAATGAGATTGTCGTTCTGTGTTGTACTAAGGATCGTTTTACAGTGCACATTCATTGAGCACCCACAACTACTATATATAATATATATATAGGTATATACATATATATATGTATGTGTATGTGTGTATACATTCAACCCTTTTGGCGGTACACCCAATTAGCTGTAAAAAGTTGTATCTTGGCATATGTTTGAAATTAATGTTGGAGATTTGAGCGATTCGTGAGCATTGATTGATTTCCGTTACTAATTGGTACACATTTTGGTAAACTGAATATTATTAATTGGTCTTTGGGTTGGTTTTTTTTGTTTTTTTTTTGTTTTGTTTCGTTGAGTGCTATAAATACACTCACCTATTAACATAAGTTTGTAATTCCCAACTATTTCTATTGAACAATTGACGACAAGGTGCGAAAATCATTTGCCCTTCAGAGTAGCAGACGCAATAGAGGAAAATCCTCACCTACACACAATGCGCCAAAGAAATGCCTGAGTTTGCCCATTATTGTGCGATCGACAAGCGGATAAAAGGATAAAGGCTCGCTGCTACACAGCGATCAGACTTTTCATGAATGAGGAGAGACAGACAGGGGACAGGACACAACAAACATAAGTGAAATACACTTTGCAGACGTTTCTATTCAGAATTTTGGGATTACAGCTGTTAAGCTGTTTTGGTGGGTTTGTCCTCCTTCTGCTCTATATATGTCTATAGTTTCCAGGCTGGGGATTACAATACAAGTTGTTCTTTGTAACTCAGGAGGATCTTAGCTACAGTTTTTCAAGAAGTTAAGCAATTTGTGCGCAGTCTAGCTCATGACAATGCAAGAGCAAATGACAATGGAAAGGTTATGTAAGAAGTTAGGAGTAAACGTTTAAGGATCTGCATAAACCAAATGAGCATCGAACTATGGATTTATGAGTATCAAATGGCATATTAAGATTCGCACATAGCCTTATGCAACTGCTCATTTTCACAAGAATGTGCCCCCTGCTGAAAAACTACTGTCGCCGGAACTACCCGATCCAGGTTATGAGAGCCAAATTGCTACTGGTCTTGCTCCTGTGTGAGTATGAGTGTGTGTCTCCATATGGACAAATAAGATCAAGTACTTGGGCATCACTTTGGGGTAACCAAATGATTTCAATCCTCAGCAATTACAATCAATCTTTGCCTGCAAACAAGCAGTTTATAGCTCCGTTACAAGTATCAACATAATACCGCTCCTAGAGTCCAGATGATCCAGAGCTCCGCAATTAAATGGTGTAAATTTGCAACACAAAGCTACATCGGCACTAACATCTCGAGGAGACAGTGAAGGATATAGTCTACCGGCACATCCGACAGGTAAAGCGAGTGACTCTGCTGGCATCTGGTTTGACTTATGAATAAAGGGTAATAAGGAGATTGCAGAAGGAGCAAGTCATGGGCAGCCTATAGGCAAAGGCATACTCACATATTGCATCACGATAATCTTAGCCACAGTTTACACGTATTTATGGAACGATTTTATTAATAATAAGAAAAAATATATACAATATAATAATTGCATAAATCAATATATAAAATGCCAAACGAGTGCTTGGATTTGGATAAAAAGGATATGTCTATAAATTATATAGACGGTTTACTAAAGAGAAGAGCTTTAACAACTTTTAAGTTGTTAGACTAGACGCTGCGTAATAGGACACTAGATACTTGTATAATTCTAAAACTATCCTCGACCCTTACTTAAATGCATTCTTTTCGTATGTTTTTTTCTTATTTTGTTTTTTTTTTTAAGTTGTGTTGCATATGATAAACGCTGGCCGCCCTGCAATATTACGAATCGGACACCAACTCAGGAAAAAATCTGCATGGATCAGCAAAACATGATATAGTGTGGGAATCAAAGAGCGCGTTGCGAGCTTTTGTTGGCATTGCCATTGCCATTGGCAGCTAAATCCTGACACGTGATTGTAATAATCAAATAAATAAAATTAGCCTAATGCGATTACAAGCCTGTTTGCGGTCAATTAGAGGCCAGCGCCTGCAGCTCAGAGAGGGTGGTTTAGTCAAGATGCCTGCTGCTAAGCTTTTTTTACATCCTGTAAAGCAGCAATCGTTATCGATAACACCAATTGCACCTGTGGCGATGTCAACGTTCCTCCCCCTTCCGCAAATTCATTTCAATTGATCGCGTTGCTGATGCTGTGACAAATCTAAATCTCCCTTAGATATTCGTGGGACCTGAAATTGGGACACTGGCTCAGGATTTTGGCCGTGTGTGTGTGACGAAATTGTCAACCCTCCTAATTTGATGCTTAATGAATTCTTTTTAACAACAACAACAACAAACAACAACATCAAAATGTTGCTCCTGCTGCTGATGCTGCTCCTGCTGCTGGGCAACCATTGTTTAGCCTTTTTGTGGATTTGCTGCTGTTGTCACTCTTGTCATGTCACTATTTTATCACACCATTTGAAGTGGCGCACAGTGATTTTAATGCTTGTGAATGAGAGGAACATTCTGTAATTGAAATTTGATGCCATTAGATGACAACGGCAACAACAACAGCAGCAGCAACAGCAGCAACAGCAACAGCAACAGCAGCATTAGCAGCCGGCAGCAAGAAAATTATATTTTTTTTTCAGTGCGCCCTTTATTAGAGTCTGGTTCAGTATGCTCCGATTGTTGGTTGATTGTTGGTGGGGAAAGCATCAAGTTGCAGCATGTTTTTTTGTGACTTTAAAGACTCTTTTTTATGCAAACTTTCAACAAAATAACATTAAGCAATGTCAAAGAAATTTGATGTAAATTCTGCGAATTGCTCACGGCATTCATTAGATACTCAAGAAACAAAAAAAATACATAAATAAATAAGAAAAGCGTATGAATGAGGTCACGACGCTTAAATTGAAAAGTTTATAGTAAATCTTAGTTAAAATACATATGCAAACACGTACAAATACTAACAAGGCATACAAACACGCAAACATTCATATATACATACGAACAAACATATATACATTTTATCTGTCTTGCTATTGGCAATTCAAAATGGCGTCTGGCGTGACTAGTCAACGCCCACTTGCAGGACTACGCAATGCGAATAAGCGAATAATCCACCCCTTATTAGCTTGCTCACATACACGCACACTCACACATACAAGCACACAGGTCAGCAACAAGGCCCATGATTGAACCACAAGGTGGGTCATGCGAGAGTCCGATCTCATGTTTGACGTACCAATGAATTGACAAAATATTAACAAGGCGCTCTCAGGAAACAAAACATTCAATGTCCTTATCTCTTTTGCATTCAGAAGTCCATATAATTTTGTTGTCTCTTTCCCACTTAGTTTGTCTTATGCTGTGGTACGTATGACACCACAAGCCTGCTCGCACGCGCACGCACAAACATCTTACAGGTCAGCGATAGGGTCTTTTACAACGTTCCAATTCCAAACGTTTCAGGCAACAGCAACAGTAGCAGACTCAGCCTTGAATGCAGTTCCATATTTCAATTTGTCTTCGCTGCCGTCGCTCTCGTTGACACTTGCAGTTGAGTTTGAAAAGCGAAAGCGTCGAGTTGCCGCTAACGGGAAATAATAATAATATTTGTTCTACAAATAATATAAAGTACATCAATATATTTTGTAACCGTTTAAAGAAGTTACTCTTAACGGAAAATGTTAATTCTTGTGCTATAATAATATTTTTTTATTACGTGAATTATTTTTTTTTTGTTATAATAATCTGTTGTGGCTTTTTGGCAAAATATACAAAATTTTAAAGTTATTTTCTGGTGCTGCAACTGTAAGAGTTGAGCAAAAGGATTATGTTTGAGAAGAATATGGATACAACAAATTTGTCCGTGTCCATCAACGGCGATCTGGACTCCACCAGTTCCGCCGGCACTTCATCGGATCATTCAGCTGTGCAACATGATAATATCAGCTCACCCATGGCCTACGGATCGCTATTTTTGCCAAATGCTGGTAAGCTATATCCACACATATCATTAGCATATATCTATAATACAAGTCTATGCATCGGATATGCATCATCTTATCAGTTTGGCTAGCGTAATGACAAAAAAGAAAAGATAATATCAGATTACTTGAAACAGGCGTCAATGAGGCGCTGCATAAACAATTAAAGCCTGGGACTATTACTTTATGTTTTAATTTATTTTTATTATTATTATTTTTTGCTGAAGATTACACATTTTTCAGACGCTGAATGAGCTTCGAAATGTGTTGTAGTAAAAAATAAACATACACTGCGCGAATAAAAATTATTTCATGAATTCTTTAAATAAATATATATAACTTTAATGTGTTGCATCAGATACTGAACAATCCAATTTTATATTTAAGTGAACATTTTTAAATGTAGAACAATATGGAATCTTAATTTTAATAGAGTGGTAAGCATTTCAGCTTAGATATTCACGTTTTTACTTTACATTCTCGAATTCTAAGAGATTGTCTGAAATCTATTACAGTGTATATAGATATAGATATATATCATAGCCGTGAATATAATGAAGTTAAGTACAAGGACTAGGCTATCCCAGTTGATTTCGTTTACTATCTATACACTCTTATTAATATATATGCATATCTTTTGATTGTTCTTAATATTTACATAGCATTAATTATGCGAGAGTTTTTATATAAATATATATATATATATATGTATTTGAACTTATATGCTATATATATATATATATATATATATATATATATATATATAGATGTATCGCATGTCGTTGTATACATATGCATACAAATATATTTGCTTTATATGTCTCTTTCTGGTCAATATGATATTATGCTCTGTCTGAAGTCTTGAGGTGTCGAAAGACAGTAAAAATCGTTGCTCATGTGCAGAATTTGATTAGTCACATGCAATTGGTGAGGAGAGGGACGTGGGGGGCTCTTAAGGAGCTATGAATGGGGGAGGGGGGGTAAGGAATTGCAACAATTGCCAAACAGCAAAGTAGCACGTGAGATCGAATTCTCTTGGCTCAATTTTTGGTTACGTATGTATATAAGAAATATAAACAGTTATTATAAAAGAGCTCAAAGTTTTATTCACACGTGCCACATACGGCTAGACAGCTATTCTGAAAGAATCTACATATATAAAAAGTATCTAAAAGGATGTTATGGATATCTATACTTTTACTAGATAAATTCTGGTAAAGCTATTGCCTAGTACTATCTTATTTGTGTTTATATACATGTATGTTATGTACTTCAAAAGGATCAAATATATATAGCAGGCAGGACTTCCTGAAACTACAGTATAAACTCTCTATTAATGAATTATCTAAGACTAACCAAAAACATTACGATCTTAGAGTTTATATTGTGTAGAGATACACAATTTGTGCATTAGCTTGACTTCAACTGTTCTATAACGAGCTGTAATTCAAGGATCAGAAGGCTATATCCGATGTATACATACCATGCCTTAGGGTTCGGGTTACATCATAGATTATACTCTTAGGCGCACTGGCAACATCCATTATTGAATCTCTCTCTTTTAACACCCATCTAGGATATCGTGGCAATATATCATGCAAGACTGTGCTGCAGTTGGATAAGTTCACTCCTTATGAGTCTGCAGAAAGAGTCCTCATTGAGCGTCGCTTTCAAGATATAACCAATGACTATGATAAATCACCACCGCCCACAGCATCAACCACACCCACACACTATCCCACACTGAATAGCATAATCTTTGAGAGTGGCAATAGTAGCTTGAGTGATCTCAATGGCAATACCAAAACGGATGCACTCTGTCAGGGATTGCAGCGTGGTCCGTCGGCTTTAAATGGCTCTGGTGCGTCTAGTGGTGGTCATCTGATATCGAATCTAACCGCCGCACATAATATGTCCGCCGTGGGCAGTTTTCCCATTGATGCCAAGATGCTGCAGTTTTCCACAGATCAGGTGAGCTAATTACGATCTTTCTATTGTGAATTGCCAGTGTAATAAGCTATAAACTTATGCAGATTCAATGTATGTGTGAGGCACTGCAGCAGAAGGGTGATATTGAGAAGTTAACAAACTTTTTATGCAGTCTGCCACCCAGCGAATTCTTTAAGACCAATGAAAGTGTTCTACGCGCCCGCGCCATGGTTGCCTATAATCTAGGACAGTTCCATGAGCTCTATAATCTGCTGGAGACGCATTGTTTCTCGATGAAATACCATGTGGATTTGCAGAATCTGTGGTTCAAGGCTCATTACAAAGAGGCGGAAAAGGTACGCGGTCGTCCCTTGGGCGCCGTGGACAAATATCGTCTGCGTAAAAAGTATCCACTGCCCAAGACCATTTGGGATGGTGAGGAGACAGTCTATTGCTTTAAAGAAAAGTCACGTAATGCGCTCAAGGATTGCTATCTTACCAATCGCTATCCCACGCCCGACGAGAAAAAAACGCTGGCCAAGAAGACGGGGCTGACACTAACCCAGGTCTCAAATTGGTTCAAGAATCGTCGGCAAAGAGATCGCACTCCGCAGCAAAGACCGTAAGTTCGACAAACAAAAAAACTATTTAAATACTTTTATTTTTTCCTATTTTTCTTTTATATGTGTATGTATCGAGTATGTAGCCCAAAACTAATTACAATATGTTTTCCACATAACTCGTAAAACAATTCATTCAACGCTCGAGACTGCCCATGTTCCACACAAAAACAAAAAAAATTTCAATTGTTTTGAAATTGGCATTAAAAAATTCGTTTAAGTGACCGTAAAACACTTGCGTCTCCTTCCCAATTCTAGACCCATTCCCATTCCCTGTCGCAGTCCCAGAGTTCCAGATTCAGTGCGGTCCGGTGCCATTTTTTTCTAAAAGGCACTTGAGCGTGTTTTATGTCCAATTTTGCAGCTCCTTGTGCACGGACCTATGCATATTTATAGACTTCTTCGGGCACTGGTCGCCAACGTTGACGTGCCCCGATGCCTAAACGGAGCGCATGCGTATAGCATGTGCCTCAGTTGTTGCCGCACTCCCCGCTGCGTTTGATCGCTTACGGGCGTCAAATTGCATACGCTCTCAAACACATGCACACACCCACACCACACACACTTAAACTTATACTTATATACACATATGCGTTCTTATATTAAGTATATACATATTTTCTTTGTTTCAGTGATATAATGCTGCCTGTGGGTCAACTGGATGCAAACGTTTTCCCGCGCATGTTCAACGCCCCCAGCTATTATCCCGAAACCATTTTTAACGGACAATAGGGAGAGGGGCATTCTACCAAAGAAATGCAGACCTTTGCTTTGTAAATACAATATTATTGGTTAAATTTTGTCATCAAATGACGCTTTGATTCTAGTTTTAGAATATACTTTAATTTGCTTTATGTATTCTACAATAATAAAAATAATGTAATTGCAATAAATAAATATAGAAAACCCATGTTTGAAAATAAACGATATTTTTTTTGATTCAGTCACATTGAATAAAATCGTTATTCATCGTTCTATCAATTATTATAGGATGACATCCTAGAACTGTTAAGATATCGATATTTATATGCGTTAGCAAAAGGTTTCGATACTCTATTGGTATATTTTGGTATTCACGAAACTTTTATAAAGTCAAAATATATTCTAATTCTTGTTCTTCTTGTATATAGGTAATGCAAAAATAATTTAAATTTAATTGCAATATACGCACATACAAAGCAATCGATTATAGTTCGACAGAACGTAATTTTCTGAGTTATAATATCGATTTCAAAAGTGATATTCTGGGAAATTCAAAGATCAATGGACTAAAATTAACAGGGAATTGTAGACATTTTTTTTAAAATGTATGTATAAAAAAATTTAAGTGCTACTTAATTTTTGTATTTAATTGCAACGTACTCCTATACACAGCAAACGATTGTAGTGGGACCGTAATTTCGTGCCCTTCACAATCGACTTTGGGGTGTTATCGACTCCGCTTTCGATTATTTGGCAAGTGCAAAAGAAGAAACACATAAACTCATTAAACACGGTATGACAAACTCGAGCGGTCGCTTAAGCGAATACTTCGCCAACGATCCACCTAGTTTTTTTGATGAGCTGACTAGCAATAAATCGAGACCTAAAGATACACAGCTGACGCACACAGCTGAAAAATCAAGTAATAATATGTTGGCCAGCACATTTACGGGCTGCTTTCAACCGCCTGAATATATTGAAACATCTGAGGCGGATGAGCCTATTAAAGTAAACGATGAGGTGCGCAATTTATGGCAATTGCCCACTCCAAGCGAAGCAGGCAAACAAGCAACACATCTAATTATGCCTGGTATACACATAGCCAACGACTTGGTAAATATAGAACTCCATGTATTCGTATAAATGGAATCAAACGTTATCTCAATTCTCACTTTCAGCCAGATCCTATAAGCATTGCTGTCACACAGAATCTGGGCGAAGCTGAATTGCAAAATCGTAAAATTCTTGGGGTGGAGAATGTAACCCAGGATGAACGAGGCATACGAACACTTATAAATGCTGGTTGCTTTCGGGCAGCTGTCAATCTTACTGGCAGACTGTTAACAATCTATGGTCAGGGCTATGGACGTGGTGGTCAGCCAGCAAAGCATTCACCTCACTCGTTGCAATTGTGGTTCACACGCCTTGCATTGCTGGCCAAGCTAAGCGAATATGAGCTACTGCAAGCCGAGGCTGAGCCTTTTGGCCAACTGAACGGACCAGATGTATTCTATGAATTCTATCCAGAGATGTATAACGGAAAACAGGGCTCTATAGCGTGTTTCTCGTTCCGTTTGCTTTTAGCTGAGTTACCCATCTATCTGGGTAAGCCGCATGTAGCCCTGGATAGACTCTCAGAGTTAAACGTTATTAGCACTGAAATCAAGGAGCATTTTGACAAACTAAACAATCCCACTGCGTCAATGTTCTGGCAGCGACGCGCCGAGCGAGTATTGCAGTCAATAATTAACTGCGCTCTAATGGTAAGTAAATAAGTCCAATTTGATATGCCATATTCAAACAATGCTTTTTATTTTATAGATGAAGAAATTCAGTATGATAGATGACATTATAGGTGGCATCCTTCTTACTCGCTTTAAGCTCAGCAAAGAGCAAGAACGATCACTCTATTCAGCTTGGGGACGCATTTATCTGCAAATAGGTGATATCTTTGGAGCAGAACAAAAGTTTGCTGTGTCCCGGCGGCTACGTGAAATGTGAGTTGTGACAAACACCATTGGACTAACTAACTAAAACCGTATTTTATAGAAATTCGACACCTGATTTGAGAGATTTAGTAGATAAGGGGCTTATAGCCGTGGCCAAAAACGACTTCCCAGAGGCTTATCTTATATTTCAAAAGGCACTGCATTTGGACTCGGGCAACACAATGATTCTAAACAATATGGGCGTATGTTTGCTTTACGCCGGAAAACTCAAGGACGCTATTAATTTGTACGAACGCGCCATTAATTTGAATCCGCAAAAGTCATTGAATGAGAGTTTACTAGTGAATTTGTCTACATTGTATGAGCTGGAGTCCAATAATTCCAAGGCAAAACAATTGAATTTACTGCGATTGATAAACAGATTTAAGCCGGATCTCAATGTTAGCGTAGAAATATGCCTAAAGTTACAGGCGACAAATTAGTTACAAATATATGTATGTTATTTATTGTTGGCAAACATTCCAAAACTCCATCCAGAATGAATAAAATTCAATCTAACAACAATATAAGTATCTTGTAGATACAAAAACGTAGATAAATTTTTTTTCATTTAATCCACCTGCCTGTTGATAGTATTTTTTTTAGTATATTTACAAGTAAAATACTGTCAAATTCTTATCGATTTCTCAAACGCGTACTATCGAGCAGCTATTTTGGTATTTTTTTGTATAAAAAGTGTCTAAATCTTACTCTAAAACGATTAAAATATCTATCGATGTGTTCAACCACCACTATTGCTAGCAATTGCGGTGACTGGCCACACTTAGCTGGTGAAGTACTTCTGATAGAAGAGTTTTTCAGGAATTTATTTATAAAACATAAATAAATCGTATCAAATAATTACGTACACACGTTATAAATGTTTGAAAACACGTAGTGCGTGTTTTGTATAATAGGATAGTTAAAAATAGGTGAGTTAAGTGGCATTTAAGCGCGTTCGAAATATGACCACACGAAACAGCAGCAAGGCGTAGATTATATTGATGTGGTTGAAAAGAAAGTGTAGAGAAATTTTCGGTGCAGTCACAATGTTGTTTATAAAAATAAATAAACGACAAATGCCACAATATTATGCCCGCGCGCCAATATGTTACACTGCGCCTATCAAAATTTAAAATAAAATGTAAATTTTATAAAAATTATCTTTTTAGCCGCAATTGGTGTCTGTGTGTTTTGATGAAAAAAGCGCGCCATTATTTGTGTGCCTGCATGACGTAGACACGAAACCACAGACAAGCTCTTGAGTGTTTTTAGTGTGTGTTGTTTAAGTAGTTGCAATTGTTTATGGCATATAATGCAATCATTGTTAGCATGTGCGTGTGCTTGTGTGTGTGTGTGTGCATTGCTGCAACAAAGTTGCCTGCAAATAATTTTGTATATTTTTATTTGTGCGGTGCGCATACGCTAGGTACACGCTCGTCAAAACATATACACAAGCAGGCAGAAAATCTCTATTCTTCTGCAATTTGTTTTGATTTCTCATTCGTGCTTCTCGTTATGGCTCTCGCAGTCCTCACTCTCTCACACAACACACATGCGCGCCGCTCTCAGACCAAGAGCTTTAGTCAGCTTGTTGTACTTATCGGTGGGGAGGCGTTTGTGTGTATGGGCAGTGCGTGCACTTGACTTTATAATAACGGTTCTTATTTTTTGTTATATGTTTACGTCTATGCGTCACATAAATGAAGATCTTTATTATCCCCTACTTGCGCGTACTCTCCGGCTTGCGTTGCTGTTGCGCTGAGTGTTTCTTGCCGACTAGTTGCCGTTAAGCTGGAACCGAAGTATTTCAATGGTTGCCACAACTTCGTGCCCTCCCTCTCTCTCTCTTTCTCTCTTGTCCTCTCTCTCGCTCTTTTTTACTCTTTCTCACTCTCCCTCTCGCAATGGGAAACGTAAACAAGAGCTGCTAATAATGACAAGTGTATATTTATATATATATGTGTGTGTGTTTCTTTGCAGAGCTCAAATGGCAGCTAACAACAATAGCATGCACAATCTAGGACCCATGCAGGTGCCACCGTCGGTGATTGCCTCCACAGGCACAGTGGCACCAATGATGCAGCCAAGTACTAGTGCCCAAAGTGCCTGGGATCAGTTAACGGCAAGTGCATCAAACAATATGACGCCATCGCCGACGGCAACCTCAATCCCAACGGGTGTAGTGACAAGTGTTGTTACGCTTGCGGATCCTGCTGGACACATTATGAGCGCTGGGAGCTCACCGGTGCCCAGCTGTTCATCACCATCCACACCCACGAAAACACATCATGCGCCGCCAACGCTGGAATCGATGGCGCATACACCTCAAGGTGCACCTACGCTGGGACCCGGTGGTTATGGTGAGGAATTGACTGCGGAGTTAGTGAATCAGGGCTGGCGCAAGTTCTGGTCGAAGAGAGAGAATCGACCGTACTACTGGAACAAGGTAACTGGAGAATCGCTATGGGAAATGCCTGGTGCTCGTCCCTTTGACCCGCTTACCGATCCGTTGGGTATATGCCATGCAGGTGGCGGTGGTGGTGGTGGACCCACGCCCATGACGCCCCACCAGCAGCAACACCAGCAACAGCAACAACATCATCATCATCTGAAGCGCCGGCCCTCGGATGATATGCACGCAAACCCGCACTCACATCACCAGCAGCTGCAGCAGCAACACATGGGTCCTCACGTTGGTCCGCCCATGAAAAAGTTTGTGCTTGCTGGTCCCTGGGATCTAGAAGTGTGCACCAATGCCGTAATTGTTGAACGTCCGCCTACGTTACTGCCACAACCGCACCCAGAGATTGAAGCTCTGCGCGCCGCCTTTAGCATGAAACTGCTGAAAACCTACGAGGATTTATGCATGCGAAGGGAGAACATAAAAGCGCCACGTGACTCTTTTAATCGCTGGCTCATGGAACGCAAAGTCATTGACAACGGCTGCGATCCTTTGTTGCCCAGCAATTGCCTGCCCGAAATCTCTAGCTCCATGTATCGCGAGATCATGTCCGACATACCCATTAAGATTGTCAAGCCCAAGTTCACAGGCGATGCGCGCAAACAGCTCTCCCGCTACGCGGAGGCGGCCAAACAAATCATTGAGTCGCGCTCTGCACCCGCTGAATCGAAGAAGGTGGTAAAGTGGAATGTGGAGGACACATTCCAATGGTTGCGTCGAACGGTGGGCGCCAGCTATGAGGATTTTCAGGATCGCTTGTCGCACCTGAAACGCCAATGCGAACCGCATCTGGTAGAGACCGTCAGAAGCTCAGTAGAAACGTTGTGCATTAAGATCTACCATCTGTCCGCGGATCACGCGCGCAGAATACGCGAACGTCACCTGCATCTGCTCAAGGAGCATGGCATACCAGAGCCAACGCCGCCACCACCGCCGCCTCATCTTAAGAAGGTCTGGTGCTATCCCATACAATTTGCGGTACCCTCGCCCCGCATGCCGGCAATTGAATATCTTCAGGATCGCGATCATATGATTATCAAGTACACGCCCGCGACAATGAATCAGCCGGATGCCCAGTACATAAACCTCACCTATCTTCAAAAGCTAGAGCAGCTCTATCGCCACAATTGTTTCGATGACAAGAAGTTCGATCTCTTCATCGGACGTGTCTGGTGCTTGCTGAAACGTTATCAAACATTTCTAGGAAATGCCTTAAACTCTTCACAGGAGGCGGAACTCACCCAAGCGGCCTTACCCGTGCCGGTGTTTGAGTGTCTCCACAGACACTTTGGTGTCAGCTTTGAATGCTTTGCATCGCCATTTAATTCCTACTTTCGACAATATTGTTCCGCCTTTGCCGACACGGATGCCTACTTCGGTTCCAGAGGGTAAGTCATAATAGAAATTATAGAAAAATTTACCTCCATTGTCACATTCTTTTGAGTGTACTTAATAAATATAATAAATTATAAGAAGAAGATATTTATGTTATGATATTTATCTGACTTTTGGGGGATATGAAAATAACCTTATAGTTGACTATCTTGGAACGCAACCTTATCTATCCTATCCTATCTTTAGTAACCTAATTTTTATTTATTTTACCTTTAGACCATTTCTGGATTTTAAGCCGGTTTCAGGCTCCTTTCAAGTGAATCCACCGCATTGTGAGGAGATAATCGAAGCTTGCTTAATGCACGTTGACAAATTGCTCACTGATTCCATGGAGCCATTGAGGTAAGTAACTCCAGGATTCATATACGAAAATGAAACTGCTCTGGAATATGAAATGGAAATAGAGATATGCTTACCAATATTTGCCTCCCTTAAAAGAGGATATATGTAGGATTTATCTACATAGACGATTAACAGTCTAGAGGTTACTGAACAGATATTCAGAAGCAGCAGCGCTGTCGTCATTGTCGTCTCGGGAGCACACGTCCGACGCAGGCAGAATAGATCGCTTCCGTATCTCTTCACAGTTATTTTGTTGCTCTTTTTCGTGCTTCTTTCCCATGTTGTTTATGTTTCTGTTTCGCTCTATCTTGGGTAATCGTTCGTGTTGTATAGTGCTTCACATCTTGCATCTCGTTCACTTTTGTGTTGGTTTTAGATAAAATATCTCGCTCTGAATGAAATTCTGCGTACACATTACATTATATATATTAATCGGGAAAATCGGTTGACTGACAATATCTATTATCCATGTTATGTTTGTTTGTTATGTTCTAAAAATAAATAACAAATTATAAAATTTTTGTATGTAAGAATCTGACCTCGATTAACTTGGATTTTCAATTTGTATACAGAATACATAATTGATTTACATATTAAAATAGTTAATTTATGTAAAATAGGTTTGTTTATTTAGTTGTTCATTGTTGTATTCAATTCTTCTCCAATTCTCTCCGATCAAAACTGATTTTGTTCTCTGTATCTGCTGTCCTGGTCCGGGTTTTTGTATGAAAATATTTAAAAGTGCTCTTGGTGATTCTTCTGTGTCGCTCGCTCTATTGCTTATGGCAAATTATTCAGAGCACAACTTGTATAAATAACTTTGCATTTTATCGTAAATACATCAATGAATTGTTTTTTTTTTCGACTAGTTTAAGTTAAACATTCGTCAACAATTATCAATTCGTATTTTATGCACACAGCTTCATTGTTTTTCTACCGGAATGGAAGAGTATAGCCAAGCTGGAGGAAAGCATGTACAAGCGTCGCTCTATGGTGGTGTTGGGCATGGCACACGAATACAGGCATGGCTACCAGCATATGATGCAAAAGTGAGTAATTTGCGAGAGTAATAACGAGAATGCAAACTAATACGTCTTGTAAATGTATCACATTAGATCGGAGGTGCTTGTGAAATGCATGCAGGGCACTCAAGTTGTTTGGCTGCAGAATAGCGCCGGCTATGCGCGCTGGGGACCCAACGAGAATCGTGTGGAGGCACTACGCGAAGCCTTCCGTCCACAGAGGGATCGTGAGCGTGAGCGTAACTCAACTACAGCAGCAGCTGGCGGAAATGTTATCCAGCAGCTACAGCAACAACAGTCGCCTCCGTCCACAATAATACCACAATCGACGGCGTCATCTGTGGTCATACAAGCGCCTTCTACGCCCTCAGCGGCGATCATCAGCTGCATATCTTCAACGCCAACTGCAGTCATCACATCGAGCGCCAACTGCATCGGCAGTCCGGGAGCGTGCTCTGTTTTAACGCCATTGTCACCACACACCCCCACCGGGACACCATCGCAGTTTCCACTGACCATAAGCAATACGAGCAACAGCAGCAATTTAGTAGCTGCTTCGCCTACAATGAGCGTTCAAAGCGATTGCTCATCGCCCTCATCATCGACCATGTCCTTGTCGCCGGCGCCCGCATCGGGTGGATACCCCGAAGGCGGAACAACAGCGGCAGCTGCTGCCGTTAGTATCACAGCAACGGCGAGCTCATCAGCAGCTTCAGCCTTTGGGCAAACAACCAGCATAAACACCACAACGGTCATCAATTCGGCCGTTTAGAATGGGTTTCGGGAGGAAACTTTGTAAACTAATTTAATGTCTTATTTTTTCTAAGCTAACTGTGCACCATGGGCTAAGTACCACTATTGTGTTTCCTTCATTAAGCGTTTATATTTTAAGAATAGTTATGAAAATGTCTAGAGGGTACTTGCTGATTCTTTTGAAAGGCAATCTTGGCAATCGCTTTAGACCCCAAGGACACTAGACGAAAATATGAGCTTATGTGACAACGCTGTTTAATTCAAATACAGCGAAGTTTTTTTAAACTACCCATCAAGCTTATTGTTTATGTTGTCTCTAAGCTCAAGATAAAATTCTTTTTCTATTTTTTTTTCATATGCGTTCCTTATGTCAATCTATAATCTCTTGACTCGATCAGTTTGGTTTCGATTCAGGAAGTGCCCTCAAAATTTCGAACTAATGGTTACAAGTTTAAACTTAAATAACTGTACATATTTTTTTTATTTTTTTTTTATCAATTATAAATATAAAATAGCTGGATAACTACGGCCTGGCTGTTAATCTTTGCAATTTACCCTAAATAAGGGCCAAGCTACCCACATTAACATTATATATGGCTTAGATATGCATACAAAGTATGGGTAGAATGGGTTCCACTCCTTGATGAGGGTATAAAAATATAATGTTTTCTATCTGTAAACTCAACACGACATTTACATACGAAACACACGAACTACAATACAAATCATGCACTGGCACTGAGGATCAATTTGAATCCAATATTTTTTGGATTGTTAATTCCGTGCAGCATCTTAGCTTTTACGTGTATACATTCAGAATAATATATATATATATACATACATAAATGTATATACATGTATTTGTATGTATGTATATACATATATATATGTATATGTGTAAGCCCCAAACAATCTTTTGTGAGACTATGAACGTATATTTTAGGACTATTACTTAAAAAAAAAACAATACTAATTAATTTATCGTATGTACAAATCGATAAAAACATTTATCTTAAGTAGTTCAAAAACAAAAAAAAATAAAAGTAATATATCAACGGATCGCGCAGAGAACCAAATTTGTAATAAAACATAAAAAAAACATTAAAAAAAAAGCAAGAAACTACGCACCGCACAGTGAATATTATATACACCTTATATAGGATTCTTACAAGTGAATCCTTCGAGCAGCTTAAAATCAAGTAAAATCAATCCAGTTAACTGTTCACTTGAGCTGCCAATAAAAGCCATCGTCGAAAATCAAATTTAATGGGAATTTAGCAAATTTAATAGAAATGTAGCAAAAGAAAAAAATACAAAAAAAAAGTAAAATGGAAAACCCAAGAATATCCACAAAATTTAGATAAAAATTAAATTCTAATCATAAGTTTAAATAAACTGATCTACTATCACGTTACCCAGCATTCACCCACCACCCACCCATTCCCCCCAACACGACACGTTTATTATTTTTTTTTTAATTCCCGTTGGACTTGCATAATTAAAGTTTTTTTCAATTATTCAAACCTGTTTTTATTATATGTATATATATTCGTATTTTATGTATATATTTGGATATGCAGTATATACAGTAGAATCGGGATATAGTCAACCGCCCATATAGTAACCATGGAGTACTCTTAAAAGCGACCAATTGAAAAACTCATAAGCCTTTTGAACATTTTGCATAAATCAATCAAAAAATCAAAGGAAAAAAAACCAAAAGTCACAAATAAAGTCGAATTTCCGTAGATTATACTTATGCGGATGATTGCTATAAAGGCGGTTGTTACTTGACGTTAGGATTCGCGATTGCTGTGTTACTTATAATAACGGTTCTGGAAGAAAGCGTGTGGTCTTGTCTCTGGAAAACTTCCTTTAAAGGAAAATTTTGTATATTCATGGCCAAGGTGAAATACAGATTTAGAATGCTGTAAGAGTTACTGAAGCCATTTAAATTTTTTTTTTTAAGTTAAGGCCAACTCATAATTGTAATGAGTAGACTTATCGGAAGAACGGTTCAAAAATCATTGTCTGATCGGATAACGCAGGCATATATCCGTGACATTTTAAAATAAAAATTTAAAACTGAAATCTACGTATGCACATTGCTGTTTTTCTACAATTTAAATCTTATGAGAATAAATAAATTCTTGAATAACGTAATGTCAGCCTTGATATAGTAAACAACCTGTCTATAATGAACAGGTCTTGCAAAAATTAGTTAACTATATCTAGATTCTACTGTGTATAGATAGTGTTTATGAGCTTGTCTTGTTATCTTTTGGTAGCAATTCTGGACATGGAGTAGCCGCTGACTATTAAACTTAAATGCTAAGTCGCAAACGCAAACCGCCTAAATAATGATAATTCAATTCAATTTACAATTGTTACAGCTAAAGCAGCAAATGTTACAGATACAATTAATATATATACTATAGCCGGATTTCAAAAGCTAGGTTTAAGCTTTTCTGTGCTTATTACATGATTTCTAGGCTAGAATCACTATTCTTGGTAACCACTTCGGTCTCAGACGATCCCGAACCGGAGCCAGCATCGTCGGCCTTCTCATTATCATCTGATTGGCTATTATTGCTATGGCGATGGTGATGTGGCGAGCTGGCTAGTTGCCAAGCGGGAATCGAGGGCATCGTTAAGGGTGCCACCGGTGGAGCAAATTGCTTGCGATTCAACAATAAGCCTTTAATGGCATCGAGATCGCAGCGGAAGTTATTGAATTCACGGTTCATTTGTTGGGACTGTTCCCTTTGCTGGAGCGATATCATTTCCTTAACCAATGTTATCTCCTTATTGAGCGCATCGGTGCTTATTTCGACCTTGTTCTCAATGTCCTCCAAGGCTTTCTCTACGGGTTTCTTCTTTGGCTTACCAAATAAAAATGGTGCAATATATTTCTGTGAATGGAGTAAAAGCAACCCTCAGCACAAATATAAACTATTTATAAAAAAAAAAAATAAAAGAAACAGTTAATACTAACCCGCCAGAACAAGTAGACAGCATAGACAACACCACTGAACAACGCAGTCGTATGGAGTAGTTCTCTTAGTCTGGTAAACGCCGTCTGCTGTGGCTGCACCGCCAGCTGAGAACCAATATTGATAACAGTATTTGGATTATTGGGGTCTTGGGTAAAGACACCGGCTCGCTCGCATGCTAACTGTATTTCATGCGCAGTTAGACCTTTGGACCGCAGAAACTGCTGCTTTTGGATGAGCGTTGTGTGGCGTACTTTGGTATTTTGTAGAAAGCTTACAGCCGTGGTTATCTAACGCATTAAGATTATAGATTAGACAAAAGTCAAAGGGGTTTTTGCTTAGACAACTTACAAGCGACTCTCGCGGTTCTAATGATTCCATATCGTTGGAGTTTACATTGTAATCCTGTACCGTAGTGCTCGTTGATGCCAATATGGTTGTGTCACCAGTGTCCGTGTTGGTGTTGGACATCTTTATGTTGACGCTTACTTCAATTTTGGTTTTTGACTTACAAAAAAAGCAGCAAAATGCAAGTGCAACAAGCACGGTGGGCTAGGGAATGAAACTTACTGAGGACCCAATAGCTATTGTTGCCACACCGCTAAAAAAATTGATTTGGTCAAGTGCCACTGTGGGTGAAACGATAGTTCATCGATGTATCGGGACAAATAGCAATATATTTCTCTTTTCGAAATCTAAAATAATTTAAGAATCAACAATTCATTTAAATATGATAAGTGCATTAAATGTTAAAAATACCGAAAAATTTTCTGATTGGATAAATTCACATAATCAATACGCTTGATCCACTGGTTTCTCTTTTCTTTAATATACATTGATATTTATATCTTAATTTTGAGACAGGTGGCAGCACTTGATAAGTGGCAGGTGACAGCTATCGACATGCAGTACCATCACTAGTTTAATTATAGTTTTACTTTTTACACGATTGATTTTCATTTTCTGAATTATTTTTTTTAAAATCCTACGTTTTTAGTATTAGTTGGTAATGTTATCAATATAAGTGTTTTAAGTAAACCAACCAGTAATTGAGCGCTGCGTTGTGCATCCACTGCATAGGAATGCAGCTGAGACTGTGTGCGCTGTGTGACACTTGCGATACTTGCTAGCTGGCAACTCTTACCCTGTCTGCACTCACTGAAATTGTCTGAAATTTTTTGTTCTCCTCGAAAAAATTGCATTTAACTTCCAAGTTGTGGTAACCCTTCAAGTTGTGTCTTAAAATATAAAGTGCCTATTGACACGCGATAATGTCCTGTGCCGCAACCTTAACAGCGGCTAAAGATTCGACAAATGCCGCTGCTAGTGGTTCATCTGCCGCCACCTCTGTGGGTGTGGTAGTCAGCGGTGGTAGCACTGTGGCTGCCAGTGTGGGCGGCGGGGGTAGCGGCGGCAGTGGTGGCGTTGCTGCTGGCTCAGCTGCTGCAGTTGCTCGGCGTTTTTCCATGGAAGGAGTCGGTGCACGAGTAGTTCGTGGTCCGGACTGGAAATGGAACAAGCAGGTTGGTATTTTTGTACATATATCTTTAAACGCGTTCCGTTCCCATCCATAGGGAGCAGTCTCAAGGTATTTCCCATCAATTGGCACAAATTAAATTAAACAAATGCTTTCATGCGTCTTTAATAACGAATCAATACTCTTGTGGGGAAGGGTATGACGACATTGTCTTGATGGTTAACCAGCAGTAGATACAGGCTGTATTAATAGTGAACTCTTTCCTAGACCGACAGAATTTGACGGCATATTGAGACAAATGTATAATCGATACGAAAAAATGTATTTTATAAGAGAAATGATAAAAGCTGAACAAAGAAATTTAGGCAACCCCTCAATGGGTCCTAACTTCGACTCCCAGCTGGGGTGTAAGGCGATGACTTTTTTTTTATAAAATAAATAAATGTTTACCTATCCTATCTCTTTACACTTACGAACTTAGTTCAACCTTAAAGCGAAGTTAATATAAGAATTTTCAGTTCGTTCTCTTGTTGAAAACTTGTGCCGATATATGTATATATATATGTATATGTATATGTATATAAGATTTGTATCATCACATATGGTCCTATAGTGCACCCTATAGAATTAATTTGATTTGATTAAAAATATATAACACCACTGACATGAAACCTTATCTAGACTTTCACACTTACCGAGTATATATCTCCATATAGAGTATTTATTAACGTGAACTTTTCTGCAATAATTACGAGTGTATCTTGTAGAATTATACAAAATTTCGATAAAAAAATTAAATTATATATGTATATTATGCTAACCATGCTTTGAATGCACTTTTTAAGAAACGTGTAGGGTATTCGCAGTGTGTGTGTAAACGAAAAGTGTCATCTTGTGAGTTTCTTTGGTTTTGTTTTTACAATATTAACACTGACCTAGACGGGGAGGTGCCTTGGGGTCGATCTGGAGATCGTTTACTAGATTGTGCTTAAATGCATCAGACACTACACTGCAAGCTTACAAATTAACAGTTAGTAGATTGTGGACAACGGAACGTTGTTAAGCGTTTGCCAGCAAATGCGTTTTAATTATAATTTTCGCGTTGTGATTAGCGTGAGTTGAGCTCAGTTTTCTCTGAGAAATCCACGAAGTGTGCTCAGTGTGTGGGGTGGCGTGAGTTGTGGATGAATAGAATGAATCATAATTGTTTTTTTTTTTTGTTTGTTTCTTCGCAGGATGGTGGAGAGGGTCACGTGGGCACTGTGCGAAACTTTGAGTCAGCCGAGGAGGTGGTGGTTGTCTGGGATAATGGCACCGCCGCCAATTATCGGTGTGCCGGCGCTTATGATCTGAGGATCTTGGATAGTGCACCTACTGGCGTTAAGCATGAGGGCACCATGTGCGATACATGCCGCCAGCAGCCGATCTTTGGCATACGCTGGAAGTGTGCCGAGTGCATAAATTACGATTTGTGCTCCATTTGCTATCATGGTGACAAACACCATTTGCGGCATCGTTTTTATAGGATAAGCACACCGGGCGGTGAGCGTGCAATGCTCGAGCCGCGTCGCAAGTCTAAGAAGGTTCTGGCACGTGGTATCTTTCCAGGCGCCCGCGTTGTGCGCGGCGTTGACTGGCAGTGGGAGGATCAAGATGGCGGCGTTGGACGTCGCGGAAAGGTTAATGAGATTCAGGACTGGTCTTCCGCATCGCCGCGCTCAGCGGCATATGTTATCTGGGATAATGGTTCCAAGAATTTGTATCGTGTGGGCTTTGAGGGAATGGCCGATCTGAAGGTAGTGAACGATGCGAAGGGCAGCAACGTATATCGTGATCATTTGCCGCTTCTGGGCGAGAATGGTCCGGGTAAAGGGCCCTATGGGTTTCAAATTGGAGACAAGGTCACCGTGGACCTAGATCTAGAGATTGTGCAATCGCTGCAACACGGACATGGCGGTTGGACTGATGGCATGTTCGAATGCCTTAGTAATTCGGGCATGGTCGTTGGCATTGATGAGGATCATGATATTGTGGTTGCCTACAGCTCTGGCAATCGATGGACCTTCAATCCAGCTGTTCTGACCAAGGTTTCCTCACCAACGACTGCACCGCCCGAGTTTCAAGTGGGCGACATTGTCAAGATCTGCTCAGATGTGGAGAATATCAAGATATTGCAGCGCGGCCATGGCGAATGGGCAGATGCCATGCAATTGACACTGGGCAAAATTGGTCGCGTTCAGCAAGTGTATCATGACAATGATCTTAAAGTAGAGGTAGGCAACACCTCGTGGACCTACAATCCGCTAGCTGTATGCAAGGTTGCTTCCAATACAGCTGCGGGCGCAGCAGCAGGAGCTAGTGGCGATGGCAATTGTGCCCCAGTTATACCCAGCGGCGAACGTCTGTCTGCCATTCTAAAGAAGCTCTTTGAGCCGAACGTATCCGGTGATGCCACCGAGGAGTTTGTCAAGGCAGCTGCCAATGGATTTGCGGTATGTTCTGCAGTTGTCAGATATTAAACAAATCCTAATCCCTCATGCAATTGCAGTCACGCTGTGAAGAGTATTTGGCTGGTGCCGCACAGCCTTCCACATCCAGTGCGGCGGCTGCCGCTGCTGCTGGCAGTCCCAGCGGTGTCTCTGTGCCGGAGGTGAATGTTAATGGAGTCTTTGCGGGTCACACGGCTCTTCAGGCAGCCAGTCAAAATGGTCACATTGAGGTCATACAAGTGCTCCTTCGTCACGCTGTTGATGTCGAAATCGAGGATAAGGATGGCGATCGTGCAGTGCATCATGCGGCCTTTGGGGATGAGGCTGCTGTAATTGAAATCTTGGCCAAGGCGGGCGCCGATCTGAATGCACGGAACAAGCGTCGTCAAACATCGCTGCATATTGCCGTTAACAAGGGCCATCTGAATGTGGTTAAGACGCTTCTAACGCTAGGCTGCCATCCTAGTTTGCAGGACTCCGAGGGCGATACACCATTGCACGATGCCATATCCAAGGTAGATTATTCAATAAATATTACTGAAAATTTAACTAAAATATAATATCCGATTCCAGGAGCATGATGAGATGCTGTCGCTGCTCTTGGACTTCGGAGCTGACATCACGCTGAATAACAACAATGGATTCAATGCTCTGCATCATGCAGCATTGAAGGGTAATCCGAGCGCCATGAAAATACTCTTGACTAAGACAAATCGACCATGGATTGTCGAGGAGAAGAAGGACGATGGCTACACGGCCCTGCATTTGGCAGCCTTAAATAATCACGTAGAGATCGCCGAGTTGCTCGTGCACATGGGTAAGGCCAATATGGACAGGCAGAATGTGAATCTTCAGACGGCGCTACATTTGGCTGTAGAGCGTCAGCATGTTCAGATTGTTAAGCTGCTGGTGCAGGATGGTGCCGATTTGAATATTGCCGATAAGGATGGCGACACACCGCTCCATGAGGCACTGCGTCATCATACTTTGTCGCAGCTGAAGCAGCTGCAGGATGTCGAGGGCTTTGGCAAGTTGCTGATGGGTCTGCGTAATGCCAACAATAAAAAAGCATCCGCATCGATTGCCTGCTTTTTGGCGGCTAATGGAGCCGACTTGACGCTTAAGAATCGTAAGCTGCAAACCCCACTGGACCTATGTCCGGATCCGAATCTCTGCAAGACGTTGCTTAAGTGTTACAACGAACGCAAAACCGATGATGCCGAATTGCCTGGAAATGTGGCCGGTACAAGTCTGAATGCCCGTGCTCGCGCCCAAAGCGCGGCAGCTGCTGGAATTCATCAATCCGCCACGGCGAATATTCCCCTTAATAGTGTTGCAGCGGGCAGCTCCTTTCCGCTCAATGGAGTCAACACTGACATGGCGCAGTCATTGCACGTGGAAAGCAGCAGCAACAAAAATAGTAACAGCAATAAGCCTACGAGCTTGGAAGAGTGCCTTGTCTGCTCGGATGCCAAGCGGGACACGGTGTTTAAGCCTTGTGGTCATGTCAGCTGCTGTGAGACATGCGCACCGCGCGTCAAGAAGTGCCTCATTTGTCGGGAGACGGTTGCTTCGCGTGAGAAAATCGATGAGTGCCTCGTGTGCTCGGACAGACGCGCAGCCGTCTTCTTTCGCCCTTGCGGCCACATGGTCGCATGTGAGCATTGCAGTGCTCTCATGAAGAAGTGTGTCTTGTGTCGCACTCAGATTGATGAGATGCTATCCTTTTCTCTATGCTGCGGTGGCATTGGCACTGCTGAAAAGGTCAATGTTGCCGCAGTCGCTTGCCTTACCACAACGGAGGAAAAGTTTATTGAACCGCCATGTGTTAACACCTCCGGTCATAGTGTGGCTATGAACAACACCGTGGTCACTCCTGTAGCTGCAGGCAGCAACAACAGCAATAACAACAACAACAATAATAATAACAATAACAGCAGCAACAATCAAATTAGCCAAAATAACTTATTAGCCGCTGCGGCAGCAGCAAATGTTAACAACTTGCCAGCAACGGGCATGCTGGCGCCTTCCAATGTCAACAACTTCCAAATGGACGACGTGCAAAAATTAAAGCAACAGTTGCAGGATATCAAGGAACAGGTGCGTAGAATATATTCATTCAATCGTTTTTTTTATTCAACGCTCAGTTCATAGTTGATTACGCTTGTTATATATAAACATTTGGTTTTAACAGCATTTTAAGCTCTTACTATCAATAACTGCTATCTCCACAAGGAGTAGCTTCAATTGGAAGCATTAAACTAATTTTGTTATTCCTGTTTGCAGACTATGTGCCCTGTTTGCTTCGATCGCATCAAGAATATGGTGTTTCTATGTGGACATGGCACTTGTCAGATGTGTGGCGATCAAATTGAAGGGTGCCCAATATGTCGCAAGACGGTGGAGAAACGCATTTTGCTATTCTGAACGGACAGGAAGATATCCATTTATACAGGCACACACATTCCGCGCACAGTCTCCAAGCACATTTGCAAGCGAAGTCGGCCTTAAATTAAGTATTATTTAGATAAAATACAAAATATACATACATACAAATTGATATGTATAGACATATACGCGCATATATCGGTCTTATAAAGAAAAAAAATATATATATATATTTTTAACAAATAATTCACAATATGTAAACTCTAAGCCGTAACGCTCTTAATATTATCAATGCTTTCCTTGCTGATTAGATCTTTGAGTATATCTTTTTTGGCTTCAAAATAATCGCGGAACCACAGTATGTGCTCCTTCTTTTCTTGGGCTGTAACATAGGGGTTCTTGGATAGGCCAACACAGACCAGCTCCATGAAGTGGCGTATGGGTCCTTTGTTGGGACACCACCCTTCCAAATGCTGGTCGAGGAAGATGTGCTCGGAGAAATCAACGTTCGCCTCCTCATGCATGTCCTGTTCGTTGTCAATGGGAAAACGCCAGACTTTGCCTTCTGCCGTCCATTGTGCCATTTGTTCATAATGATTGGCCGGTGGATGGGCAGCCTGCAGGCTCAATTCGCGATCATTTAGTAACGACCAGGTGGAGAGTATATCCGGAGAATCCACCAGCTTGGGGGAACCTTTAGTAAAAACACCCAAAGGATCGCCTCCATATAGGTTTACGCTGCCAGTAAAGGTTTCCGGTTCGCGCTTTATGTGTCGCTGCGGACGTTGTTGCGTGTGATCACCGCTCTGGAATTTAGTGCGCGATGCCAGCGTGCGACGCACATATTCGCCACGCGTGTGTTCCAACTCCTGCGGCTGCTGGCGGCGATCGATTTTCATACCCACAATCAATTCACTGGAGGGCAGAAAAAATTGCTTAGTTATTATGAATACATAAGATGAATAACTCTGAACAGGCTTGCCTCAAATTGAGCTCCTTTTCTGCACCGGTAGACGCCGGCGTTGCTTTCTTATCATCACTTTGTGGTTCAGCTGACGTTCCTTCAGCAGTGTGTCCCAACAGCTTAGCCAGCAACTCGGATTCGGTTTGCTTTTTCTCGCTCTCGCCGGTGCCCAACATGCTAGCAATGTTCTTAGCTGCTGAGATAACATTCTTTGTGGCTACATCCTGTTTGAGTGCCTCCCTACGCCGTCGATTAGCATCACCAGGGCGTGGAAAGTCAGAATCTGCTAACTGGTCACTGGATTGCATTTGCATGCTACCAAGCAAACGATTCAAGCGCTGGGCTGCTGTCTCAGTGGTTTTTTCAGCTGGCTTTGGCTGCTTCTTGGGTTTTTTCTCATCATCGGATGACGATGAACCATCATCGTCTTTGGACTGGGAAGAGCTGGAGTAGCTAACAAGACCCACGTTTTTACAAGCAGCCGGCAGCAATGCACTACAAAAAATAAACAATGACAATGACAACATGCCAGGAAGCGTCTTAACTTTCCAGATAACTTACCGTATTGTAAGCCTTTGTGTGCTACACAGTGCCAACATTTTAAACAGTTTCTCTGACAATTTTCCTAAAACTTAACAGCTAGCTAGGCACCTAGCGCTCGCGTAACAACTAGTGTTTTTTGAAGGTCTATCGATATATCGATATACATTCTCTTGATAGTAGCTTCTTATATATACTCTTTCCAAACCTATTGCGACTTTATCACCAAGCTAGTAACGCACTACAAAAGTCATGTATATCCCAATTTTTCCAGAAACCTAGTTTTCTTGTGATATAGCCATGATGACAGGTCTGGAGTTATCAAATGCCCATATCATATATCCACTTTAATGTTAATGTTAATATATTAGTTACTTAAAATGTCAATTTGTAGCAAGCTTATCAACACTCTTGAATGATGTTTTTATTATAGATACATTTTAATATTACAATTAACAATATAATAATAATATTATATTATTATATATATAAATGACAAAACAAATATATTTATTAATAGTGTATGCCGCACATCTATTAATTACTTTGCGTAAAAGTCTTCAATAAAGGATCTTTCTTTCTTAATATTTATCCATTAATGCTAATACCTGATTCACATATTTATATCATATATAATAATTATGAAAAGTAAATAAAATAAACCAAAGAAGACTAGCTGTGGGGCAACGCTAGTACCTAAACAGCTATCGATTCAGGATATGATCGATGTATTTCGTATTATTATATCGAAGTTGTATTTCATATCGATATATTGCTTGTTATTATTATTGCAGTAATTTTTACAATTTTTAAGCTTTACAAGAATGAAAGCTTCAAAATAACTCTATGGTAATTCTGTGAGTGTCCTAGGAAATTTGCACAATGAGCGGAAATTCCTTTAATTTTGAAATAAAGCTAAAACGTGAAAACAAAGTGTATTACGAAAATGTAAGTAGCATGTAAACAATCGGAATGTACATTGGTGCTTATTAATTTATAAATAAAACTCTATTTTCAGGATATGCTGGTAGGCTGCGTGCAGTTCCAGTGTCCAGTTGAAACCAAACACGATGGAATACAACTCTCACTTGAAGGCATCGTAAACTTGCAGCTGAGCAGCAAAACTGTCGGCCTGTTCGACGCCTTTTATAACTCAGTGAAACCCATAAATTTACTACAGAATAATTTAGAGTTATCCGCACCTGGTAAATTGGGAGCCGGTAATTCAGAGTTTCACTTTGAACTGCCACTGGTATGCAAAAAGGAACCTCGTAAACTCTATGAGACATATCACGGCGTTTTTATCAGCATCAACTATCAATTAAAATGTGATGTGAACGTAAAACGGAACTTTCTCGGCAAAGCTATGCAGAAGGTGCAGCAATTTTGTGTGCAATACAAGCCCATGCCGCTCGGGGATGAAGCATCAAACGCTGTGCCGTTCAGTCTCAGCATGAACAATTCCAAGGAGCGTGTAACGATGCCACGTTTTCTTATCACCGGTCGTTTGGATCGTACCGAATCATGTGTAACGATGCCCATTACGGGTTGTTTGACCGTACAACATACCGAAGCACCAATAAAATCCATTGAAATGCAACTGGTGCGTGTGGAAACTTGTGGATGCGATGAGGGCTATTCCAAGGATGCCACTGAAGTGCAAACCATTCAAATTGCTGATGGAAATGTTATGCCCAAGCTCGAAATACCTATATATATGGTTCTACCTCGATTGTTTACATGCCCAACATTGTTAACCAAGAATTTCAAAATTGGTTCGTTGCATTCTTCAATTTAATTGATTTATTTTTAAACGACATTTTTTTCTTATGTTTTCAGAGTTTGAACTGAACTTGGTGGTGCTCTTTAAAGAGGACCATAGCGTCAGTGAGAATTTCAAAATAGTTTTAAAACGCGCTGCGGGTCCATTGCCTAGCAAAATAACAACCGCTGGACGCTGAAATACCTCGAATATAGCTTATAAATATGTATATACTTAGACATACATACAGAAATATGTACATAAATAATTTACATAATTTTTAACATTGGTTGCCTTTTTTTTTTAAATTTGATTTACAATAAAAACAATTATTGTATGCATAAAACAGCACGATATGTTTCTGTGCTAATTAATATTCCATGTTCAGCTTATTATTATTATTTAAAGTTCGCGCGCACTTATGGCGCTGCCACCTAGTAAAAGACAACAAAAAATAAGTAAGAATCGAGTGTACCCGACTATGAGAAGCCCATAACTCAAGTGGGATATTCCCTCAGTCTTACTTAACTCACACACTACAATCAAGGCAGCTTGCGCCAATTGTATGAATTCTGCCATTGCCAGAAGCTGAGCGTAGCTTTATATAAAATAGATTATGTTCTATAACTTCGAGTTTATATTTGTTATTAAAGTTACAGAAATTAAGAGTGTAGTATTATACATATTAAAGTGCTAAAAATTAGAGATACGGGTAGAAAAATTCGCTTGAGAGTCGTTGTCTATTGATTTGAGCGTTATAATAATAACATTTTGGGTTAGAAAACAAGCAAAAAATAGCTACATTTAAACAAAAAATATGGCTTAAAAATAGCCAACTATTTTCAACAGCAAATTTTTTATTATATTATCAGAGTCAGAGCTAGTAAATTTTTTCCTGGGTGCAAACTTTGCAGCTACTTTTAGGAAAAAAATAAGCTAAATATATATTTTAAAAAGACTGATTAGAGGCTTAGACTAAGTGTCAAGGTTTTCCAGCTATTAAACCTTAAAAATTGCCAACACTTACCATATATAAATTATATATATATATATATATATATAAATTATATATAAATTATATATATATATATATATATATATATATATATATATATATATATATATATATGTATATATATATAGCACAAAACAATTTTCAATTTATGTAATGATTTTTTTACTTAAAAAATAGTAGTTGAAAATAAAACATCTTTGGCCTTTCATAGCTTAACTTATTAACTAATTGATTGATAAAAAAAATTAGAAAAATGTTGAAACAAAAGAGATAGAAGATCAAAATTGAAAAAATAACAAAAAAAAATTGGGTCACAGAAATATCAAAATATCAAAAGGTTGCCATAATACATAAAAAAAAATAAGCTTAAAAGTCATAATTGTTAAACAAATTTAATACTAAATTGAGTAACCATAATTTTCAATAACGTTATTACATCTCCGTAAAAATTTCTGACATCTGTCCTTCGGAATAGATTTCCAAGCACCTTGGACACCTGTTCTCAAATCGTCAAGATTAGCAAATTTTTTTTTCTGGATATCATAACCTTTACATCTTTCTATAGGTGTACTATTGGATTTAGGTCAGGGATCAGTTCCGCCCACTGCAGAGCTTCGATGGATTCGTCCTGCAACCACATTTGTACATACAAGTATAAAGTTTATTTAATGCATATGCAGCGCATGTTCAATAACATTTACTAATTAAAGCCAAGGGAATTGGCGCTAACAAAACTATTCGAGTGCCAAACAAGTTTAAAGTAATTACATGTTTACACATTTAAATTGACATATTATACATTTATACAAAAAAATGTCTTTTTTATCTATGTATATTTCAATGAATTTAAATAGAGCTTTCTCTTTTAGCCATATAATTAAATTTAGTTTATTCTGTCTAGCACATAATATCGCTTTGTTGAAATGTTAAACTTTCGCGCTTGGTACAAAGTCCCAAAAGATGTAAGTAACACTCACTGGCTGTGCGTGGTACGTTAGGAACAGAGTCCTGCACAGGGACTTAAAACTCAGCACGGTCTTTGACCAAATTAACACCCACTCCAGCCGGTATAATGACAGACGCCACAGAAGCCGAGAGGCTAATGAGCTGACCAGGAGAAGACCCCGCTAAGGCTTAAAAGGCGCCACCCCAGAGATCTAATACTTCGCTCTCCCAGAAGAATAGTTCGCCAGTATACTTATATCGCCATATACATATATACCTTAATAAAATAAAAAGCTAAAGTGATTTTTTTTTTTACTGCTGTTCTTAGGCCTCTGCGCTTTAACAACCGCACATAATCTCTAAAAATTCCGATTAATAAAAAGCAATTTCCCGGTTGGCTTATTGGTTATTTAATCACCTGCCTTATAAAAGTAAATATGGTGATCGGTTTTTTCTCCTATTAAAACCAGAATATATATGTTAAATAAAAAACTTAAAAATAACTAATATTTCTTACGCTTCGTTGCGTACTGCCGCTTTCAATGAAATAAGTAGAACTATTATATTTCTTCTACAACTTTTATATCGATTAGTAAAATAAAATTTGACGTTCCTTTATAGAAACTATTGTACAATATGTCGATTTTCCAATGTTATATATATATATATATATATATATTTTTTTTTTCTAAATACGTTTCAAATGCAGTAGACACCCGCAAATTGGAACTCTCTGAAATTTGAATCAAATACATTTTTAACATTATCGCAATTATTTTTCGTTTTTTTGAATGCATTCAATTTTTTTTCATTTTAAAAAAATAATATGTATATCTGATGTATTTGGAGTGAATCTTTATGTTTTGTTGAAATATCATTAATTTTTGCTATTTCTACTTTGGGACTGCTCCAAATGTTATACTTATCGTTTTATTTTAGATTTTGGCGACTCCCCTGTTTGTTTTCTCTTTGGAAATTATGTATAAAGGAATGCAATTAAGCGTGACTGAAAAAGAAAATATCATTGCATTGGCAAATTTAACAAATAAACTTCAACGAAAGCTTTGTGAGACGATTTTTAAAAAAGTTTCTCAACCCTCGAGAATTGGAGCGGAAGGAAGGATCGGGCAGAAAGAAATGCACAAGTGCAAGAGAAGATCGAGCGATTATGAGAGCGAGCCTCCAAGATTGTTGAGATGCGTCAGAAGTGCAGCAACGTTGCTCAAAGGATATTGCGGCTCGAACTATTCAGCTTTGGCTAAAGGAGACGAAACTATTGGCAAGGACACCGGCCAAAAAGCCAGAGAAACATTTGAGGGATCCTCTGACGAGCGAAGGCAAAAAGTCATGAAAGGTCAGAGTGCGACTTTTCTTCTGGGTTAAAAATTACAAGTTACATGTATTGCACTGGATTGTTAGATTCGTTTACTTATTCTTATTAAATAAAATAAAGTAAAAAATAAATATATTGTATTTTTTTTGAGTAAGTTTTCTCTGTATATTATTTAAATAAAAATTTGTACAAAAATAAGAAATACACCCAACTCTCTTTTTACGCGGTAGATACGTTCCCCAGAAATCCGTGTAAAAATAAATCGTGTAAAAAAAAGGCGTTTCCTATAGTAAAAAGGGGGATACGTTCCATGTGATTTGAAAACCGTGTAAGATGAAATAAAGAACTATATTTACTTCGAAAAACCGTGTAAAAAATGTTGAAAACTATAAAATTTCAGATATGCATACAAATTGTATGTTCATATGGCGTTTTTTGAGCATTAAAACTTAAAATACATAATTCATACTGGTGAAAAATTGGTAGAGCAAGCAAAAAACAGAAGAAACCTCTTAATCCAGAATTAAGAACAGAAAAATTAGAATAGAAATAAAGAAAAAATATTTACATAGCTACATAATTATTCGTCGCTACTTGATAACAAGAGCAATTGTTTGCGACGATCTGGACTAAAGTCGGTATTATCAGTGGAGATATCCATCAAATTATCCAATGGTGAGTTTCGTCCGGTAATAGAGTTTTGAACTGTCGGACTATGTATGTTCATTTCAGCAATGGTGCCAAGTGTTGTAAAAACAAACATAATTACAATACAGTGATTTTGAAAGCGTAGTAGATTTTTTTTTTATTATTATATATCTTTATTAAGTGAAGAATCCGTACATTCAAAAAGCACCATAACAACACAAGTATAAACATATTTACAAACCAAACCTTATGCTAGAAAAATTATAGAAATTTAAAGCATGAGGAGCTCATTGAAATTGAGATGAAGAACATCTCACTGCTGAGTGATATTCTTAGCGAAACCTTTTTTTTTTAGGCGCCTGAGAGGTCTAGCAGGGAGTAAGCCTCTTGCGAGAGCGCTTCGGTGTCTCAAAAGCCTATCGCTGTATCGGCTGGTGTGTAGTCCGATCTGCTCTTCAACGGTGTGCAGATGGAGGTCTCTGTGTAGAGTGGAACCACGGACGTACCAGGGACAGTTGGTTATCTGCCTTAGGGCACGATTCTGGATTACCTGGATACGTTTGTAAGATGTTTTCGCAGCGATCCCCCAGATCTGTATTCCGTACAGCCAGATAGGCATGATGCAGTGGACGTACACTGCTCTTTTGGCTCGCAGCGACATTGTGCTTCTTCTGTTCGTCAACCAACGCAGCTGTTGCATTCTTTGGCCACATCTTTTGCCTACCGATTTCAAGTGTGGGCCAAAGGTAAGTCTCTTGTCAAGCGTGATCCCCAGGTATTTGGCTTGCAGCGGCTGGATTATTGTTACTCCCTCCAGTTGAATAGTTGGGATGGATCTCATAATAGTCTTTAGAGTGAAGCAGGGGTTCATTGTCTTTAGAGGGTTGACTTTGAGGTTCCACCTTCTGCACCAGGTTGAGAAAGAGTTGATATATCTCTGAAGTCCATTTGCGGCTTCAGATGGGCATTTTGAATTATAAAGGACTGCCACATCGTCCGCATCTAGAATCTAGGTCCCAGTTTTGGCTAATGCTTTCGCAATTGTCCGGTATCCCATGGTGTATAGCAAAGTCAATGCAGGAGGGTGTATGGGTTGGCACATAAGGATACCTGGTTGGTGATCCTGTGGCGAGAATTTTCGCTCCACTAGCGGAGATTGCTTCTGCTAGTTCTCGTCCCCTGGGGGAGTTGTATTTATCACCCCATAGCCAGTGCCGCGCATTCCAAGCGTAGTAGATAAAACAATTTGTACAAAAAAAATTTTTTCAACCGTGTAACTTCAAATTCGTGTAAAAATAAACCGTGTAAAAAGAGAGTTGGGTGTACCTTAAAACAAAGTGCTTCCAATTTGCGAGCGTCTACTGTACCGCGAATTTCAACCTCTTCTGTTAGTGTTAAGCACACATATTTTTTTTAGGATTCATGGAACGATACTGAAATGTATTGTGTATTTTACACTCAACTACAAATGAAACGGAACTTCTCTAGCTCAGAATTATTTGAGTCCAATGCAAACAACATGCAAGCATTAAAACATTTATTGTTGATGTTAAAGAGGTTCTCGCCTTATTTCCGTTATAGACTAGTCATTGTTCACGTTTTGGGTTGGTCAAGTTATCGAGCGCTGTATATAAAATACGAGTAAGAATAGTTTCTACTAACAACAAGTAAGAATGCTGTAGTCCAGTGTACCCGACCCATATATCATACACACATACACAGGTACATATGTACAAAAATATATACACACACATTTTCACGCAGTGTACTATGTGCAATGCTGCTGCCAAAAACAAACGATAATTCCTAGAACTCAATTGGGAATAACAAATACGGTACGCTCTCGATTAACTCTACCAACGATGCACGCAATTTTTTAATTAGAGCAACCAAAAAAAACAAAATATAATTGGCAAACCAATTAAAGAAAGAAATTTAAGATCTCCTAAACCATCTTTTGTCGGCTATATCAATTGGCATGTGTATCGTACATTGCGTGGCTGCAACGCCAGTTGAGCTAAGGTGCAATTTATCATCCGTATCAGTTATACAACTTTGGTTCCTTGAACTAAATAAATAGACTTATAACATTATATAAGAAGAATTTACTCCCTGTCTTATACACTTGCCCGCATAACTCTGCGTACACCCTAAAATGTATTAAAATTAAACTTAAAACAGGAATTGTTAAGCCAAATCTAAAATATTTTGACCTTTTTTTACCTCAACTTTAGTTAATTTCCTTTATTTTGATTATTTTTATATATTTTTCTTTAAAATGGTTGTATTTTATTTATTCACTTTAAAGATTTGCAGCCGCAAAAGTCTGCGTACAGCTGGGCAAAGCTCTATGGCATTGACGATTTTGCGACTACCGTTAGCTTGTTTTTCCGTTTCATTTTTCGACATAGGTTTTGCCAAATAATATTGTCGCACATTGTAAATTTTCAACATGGAGCAGAAAGGGAAAGAAATTTCTGTTTAAAGTTTAATTTTCATAAATGTTTAGGGTGTACGCAGAGTTATGCAGGCTAGTGTATAGTATGTTGCGTCTTGCATTTTGTATTTTCAGATATGCACATACATACATATGTATCTAAAAAAGGCACTGCACTTCGTTCCTTGTTAATGTTTTATACATCTGTAAACTTTAAGCACTTGCCTTATATCCATGCAAGTGGGATCCTTTATATACTATATACAGTAGACGTTCGGTTTGACGAACCATCAAATGCAAGCCCCTGTACGTTATCTTGAGCACCCAAGTTAGGACCCAGTCTAGTAGCTATTAATGCATTAAAAGTTCTTATTTGTGTTAACAGAAACAATATTCTGTTGTTTTTTAAAAATAAGGAAAACTTTACATTTATTAAAGCGAACTTAACAACGAAATTTTTGTATTTATATGTAAATTACATATAATATGATTATAATTGGATCTAAAGCTGAGAGCGCAAGTTGACGTTAAACACTTTGTTAACAGCTAATTCTGCGTTCCTTTTTTGTTTTTATTTTTTCATTCTTTTGTTATTTATTTCTTAGCATTTCTTTTTGTACCTTATGTTAATAAATTTAATTATTAGTATGAATATACTTATATAATTACTTTGAGTTGCAAATATGAAAAATCTACATTTTCTCTTTGTCAAAACAGTTTCTTGACAAATTCTATGTAGATAAGTTATTCAAGCGTCTTAATTAAAAATGTCTTTAATTAAAAAAATGTTGTAGATAATGTTTTTTTACTGTTCAATTTTTAAATTCCATCATTGCTTTGTTTCGTTACATCTTTGCGTTGATTTTATGTTATGTTCACATAAATTTCCCTTTTCGTTCGTTTTATTGAGTATATCAGTTCGTTATACATTACATTATACTCAATGTAAAAGTTTGACGAGTTGGACTATTCGTTAAACGGAGGGTACGTAAAAACGTACGTCTACTGTACATACAATATATACAATGGCTCACAGCTTATTTCATGCAGACGTAATATGAAACTTTAAATAGCTATATTTTAAAAACTAAACAAGATATTGAAATAATTTTAAGCGCAATTGTTTTTCTTATGCACCATAAATTTAATCCTTTTAATATAAAATAAAAAATTTCTTATTTTATCTTAAAATTCATCAAAACGCATTAATATCGAAGTAAAATATCTCACAGCTTATTTCATGCAGTCACTTTGAGATGCGGGGGTGGGTGAATGGTGCATCGCAGACCACAGCTTCTTATTCCATATAGTTGAAAATTCGTATATAGAATTTTTTTGTATATACCAATGGAAAGGTATAGCTCAAACTTCCCTAGCACGCATCTCCAAATTGCAATAACAAAGTGCAACCTATGGAGAAATTGAGTAATTCGTGAAATACCGTAGAGCTATTGAACAACAGTAGTAGTAACAAATATTTGAATTATGCTGTTATTTTCTTTTGAGCATTTACCTTTTTCTGCTACTTTCACTGACAAGTGTTGTTGATTTGCTTACAATAATCTATAATGCTATATCTATCTTGGAAGGCTGTTGAATACATTTTCCTTGTATCCGTCTTCATCAGCATAATGCATTCATAATCTAGAATTTCTCATAAAAATTCGACTAACAAATGCAAATGCCAATTGTTCTGTTCGAGTTATGCAGATATTCCAGTTAAAGGAATAAAATTGTATACAATCTTCACTCGAAAGACGCGAATATGAAATTGGTTCGAGTTGTGAAGATATTCGAACTGCGAGAAGTTATGGAAGTTTGATTGTATAGCAAAATATAAAAGTCACAGCTTGGTTTAAAAATTACTATTTATAATTTACACTTTGAATATAAAAATCGCAAAATAATTTAAATTTTTAACTTACTATAATAAAATAGTATAAAAATACAAATTTAACTTTAAATATTATTTCATAATTTTAGCTTTGGGGTCGGAAATGAGAAATAAAACACATACATACAAGTTTACGTTACTAATATATCCAGTTTTTGGATAGCTCATTAAATAAAGCAGCTGTGCGGTCTTTTACATTCGTGTAGAACAAATTTTGCCTCTTGTTTTTTGTTTTCAACGCAAAAACTCTTCTTTGCGATCCCAGATACAGACCATGCGTTGACTTGTCACTTTTCAATCTTGCTGCAATGTCTTGTAGCAAACCAAACATGTTCGATTGCTGATAAGGTATTCCTCTCTCTCTCTCTCTATCGTGTTGGTTATGTTGACCATGCGTTGACTTGTCTCTTTTCAGTCTTGCTGCAAAATCTTGTATGATATCAAACCAAACATGTTCGATTGCTGTTAAGGTATTCCTATCTTGTTGGCTATGTTCGATCGAGGATTTAACGGAAATCGTCTCTTTTGAGTCCTGCTGCAATGTCTTGTATCAAACCAAGCATGTTCGATAAGGTATTCCTATCTCTCTCTTTCTCAATCGTGTTGGTTATGTTCGATCGAGGATTTCACGGATTGCGTACGTAAGCAAATTGCATATGCAGCTTACGATTAGAAGTAGGAAGACAACTCGCAACTCGTCGTTTTCTTCGTGTTCTGTCATGTCTTAGAACAAGTAAGTACATATGTATGTAGGTATGCATCTGTGGAAGGCTTCATTATCTCGCATGTTCGTATCACATAACTGTAATTCTTCGACGAAGAGAGTACGTTATCGTTACGTTTTGCTGGAGATGCCGCCATCTTTGGATTTGCACTTGATTATTATCTTTCAATTTGCAACAGCTGGCAAAACAAACTCCACCTTAGGCAATTTTACTGTAATAATATACGATGTGTGTGTGCGTGTTAGTGTGTGTGCGTGTTACTGTACATACATATACATACATACATTTTGAAATTTAAGCTAGCACCCTCTTTATTATTCTTATTTTTCTTGATGCTGTTGCTGTTGCTGCTGTTGCGACCGGTAAGTGCATATCAATTTCCTGCTTGCCTCGTTGCAAAAACTTTAAATCTTTAATAAGCATGTGTGCCGGTATGCGTGTATTGGTCTCTCCGTGTGTGTGTGTATGTGTTTAGTTTGAATGTAAGTCTGTACACACACACACACACACACACACATATATATATATATATATATACAATCGCACATAAGCAACGCTTTTTATGTCTGCGCCCGTAAGCTACTCACACCTACAAATATAAATTACTTAGCATAAAATGTCATGCTCTCTTTTTTTTGTTGGCCGATGAAGGGGGAGGGGCGGGGAAGAGATAGAGGGGGAAGGTGGAATGTGAGTGTTTCGTCCAGCTCTTTTACATTCGATATATAAATATTGCTACCTACCTGCTGGGTATATAGTACAGTAAGACGACGTCGCAAGTTTCAAGTTCACTAAATTATGTACATACATACATACATACACACATGTGTGTGTGTGTGTGTATGTGTGTGTACGTACTCGTATAATGTAAGTACATATGCACACATATTTATTCTACTTGGCGTCGCAACTTTCCTCCATAAAGAAACACACACACAAGCGTATTTATTTAAGACAAAGTAAAAAGCAAAAAAAAAGAAGAAAATTTCAGAAAAACTGTTGCTTTCTCTTTCTGTACAATGACATTCGAAGAGTGTTGTGGGATTGTACAGGGGGTAGGGAGGTGGGGGGAGGGATCAAGCTTCAAACTGAAATTGAGTTGAGAAGCTGCTGATGCCTCTCACTGCTCGGAGCCTCAGCCTGCAATTTGTGTGTCACCAAATTGTACCACTAACAACGCACCCACTGACAAAGTTTTTCAAAGACTTGTTGTATATTTTTTTTGTTGTCCCGTTTTCCCGTTTTCCCGTTGTGTTACTTTCTGTCGAAATGAATAGAAGGACGCTTGGGCTTCAACTTTTAAAGTAATACCCCCAAAACAGAAAGTTTTTACAACAAATGTTGCCAACATGGCTGCTGCTGCCTGGTGTTGTACACAGATTTCGATATTAGTTGCCATTGTTCATGGGCAGCACTGGCAGCTGTCAAACTAGCGTCGCAATGCCTCTGATTGGGTGTTGAGGGAGGCATTGAGGGGGTTCGAGGTTAGAGTTTCAGAGTTGGGGATTGGGGTTTGATGTTCGCGCTGGGGTTGAGGCCGGAGATTGGGCACTGGGATTGGGCTTAGTATTAAAGTGCCGTCACGTCATGTAATTGATTTAAAATTAGCACATCGCTTTCAAATTTAAATTGTTTACATGTGCCTGGGGACAGCAGCTGCTCTGTTTGGCTATGTGTGTGTGTGTGTTTATGCATGTTTAATGAACATGGAGCTCCCGCCAGGGTTGCTGTAATCGCATTTCAATATGCTATGTAACCCAAGCCGTGTCCTGTTGCGAGCTGCCACATCGTTGCGCCTCACATCGCCTCTCGCCTCTCCCCATGCTCGACCATCTGCACCGTTGCAACGGCAATTTAGTTTGTACGGCAAACTTTTCATAGCTGCTCTGACCCGTAAACGAGGTCAACGGAAAAAACATTTTGAAAAATTCATATGCAAACGTATTTTCAGTTGCAGCTGCAACTGCAGTTGCACTTGCAGGTGCCAGATTGCAAAAAAGCAGCAAAATTCCCTTTTCAAGAGCCCAGCCAGGACCATAGAGAAACTTTTTAATGGCCGCACATTTTAATAGGTGTGTTGCTCAGGGTTATATAGAGTGGTCTCTTCTTTCTATTTAGAAACTAGAGCCAAAACTTTTCCTGTTGATGTAAATTGAAACTTTATACGCTCCATTGGTCGTTGCTTTGCTACAAATGTATATATGTATCATATATATACATATATATATGTATATCTTAAAACATGTGTAAACTTGTATAGATAACATGTGTATATCCTGTTGCAGTTGCAGTTTTAATTGGCAATTTGACAGGCCTGTCAGTGTTACTAATTATCGAGTATTGCTTTATCGATTGACAGCTGAGAGCAGGCAACTTCACCATGATTGATTTGTATGGCTGGCGCTCGTTTTCCGGTTTTTAAACTGTTCCAAAGGCAAAGTTAATTTGCAGGGCATTTAGCTAATTGTTTTGGCCACTCCGTGCGGAAGTTATTCAGTTCTGGCTCAAAGTGAAACATTTTGTGTGTTCAAGATAAGAGCCGGACCATTCACCGTTCACCGTTCACCATTGACCGTTGCCCTCATGGCTGTCATGGCCCCTTGCTCCGGCTTAAGTGTTCGCCTCTTGACTGACCCCTCCCCCCTCCCTCCACGCGCCCAAAGTAAAACTTTTGACTAAACCCGGTGTTGCTAATTGTTACACGGGCCCAACTACAAGTCCATGAGTAATTAGGGTCTGGATTAGGTACTGCCTACGCTCTAATAAATTTGGCCTAAAGGCGAACCCGGGTCCTGTCCGGATCCCTAGCTCCGGGGCGTTGCCCGAAACGTGCAAGACACTGGTATGGGGGATCAGGACGCATTATGCCATCTCGCGTCCGTTGACGCTGATGTACGTACGTGTTTCGGCGTGCTTCCGTGATAATTTCAAACTTTTGCACCAATTATGTGCACGGCAGCGCCGATTCTCTTCATCTATGTTATGTGTGTTTCTCTGTGTCTGTATGTATGTGTATATATAAGTGTGAGTGGGTTTTTGTATGTGTGTGTGAAAAAGTTGCGATGCCTTCGTTTTTGGGCCTGTAGTTTATGCTCATTACGTGAGTGCTGCGCGCAGCAAACTCGCAAATTGTTGTACAAGAAATGCCGCCGCCGGCGCTACATTGGGCACATACACACGTGAACTAACACACACACACAAACGTACACACACACACACACACTTCATGAATGCAAAGGAATTATTTTTGCTTTTGCAGCGCATTTTCGAATTTAATTTTCAGGTTAACTGCTCGCTTCCAAAGTTCCTCTTAGCTGTTATACGTGGCGTATACGCGTTTTTTCATTGCCCATTTCAGTTTGGACAGCAGCGAGGGGCGCTCGTTAAGTAATGTATTGCATTGCTAGCCGTAAAATGTTGTTGTCATAAAACTGTCAAAACTTTAGCACTTTTTTATTAATTGCTGCTTTTGTTGCATTTTTCTGTTTAAATATTTTGAGTGCCTAAAAATAAAGCTATTGTTTGGTCGAGCGGCAGAAACGGTTTTCGCTGCCAAAAAAAAAAACGCTTAAGTACAACACATATGGATTTTTTAATATTGCACCTGGATTCTATATATAGAAATGTGTATTCTAATAATTCTCGTTATTGTTGCTCTTAAATCTAATAAATATAGTATATATATATATAGATTGCTGAACTGCTAAGAGCGCCGTATTAGCCATAAAATTTGATGAGAGCTGCCAAGAGGCTAACATATATTTGTATTTATAGGTTTGATACTATAATTCGCAGTTTAGTGCTAGAATAGTGTTTAAATAACCCTCGTTTTAGCTGCAACTCTTGGCATCTACTTAGCTGTCTGGCCACACCCATTCACTAAGACTTGACATATAATTAAGGCTGTTTCCGTCTCTGACTTCTCGACTGCTCTGTTTAAGAGCAGATATAAAAGTTGAGCTTCAGATGTTGACACTTGAAATTTTTTGCCTGTTTACGTTTTGGACATATCCTGGCAAACATCCTGCGGCACTTGCACTAGCACTAGCACTAGCACCAGCCCCAGCTCAAGCACAAGGAGAAGCAATAGCAGTTGCTAAACATGCGCAACGTCGCGAATGTATCGCATTGTGCTACAGCCTGGCACAGTTATTCCTTCTTGCCAGAGTTATTCCTCTGTTTGCAAAAGAGCTCTTGGCCTAGACAGGACGACAAAGGAGGGCAAAAGGGGCAAAAGAGCACCGAAGATTTGTTACTCTTGCTCTTTTTCTTTTCACTTGGAGCATCCTTAAAGCATTTTTTGAATTAAAAGATAAAACAATTCAGTTCCACGTATCCTTAAGAGTTATAGCTTATCCAACAGATAACTTATATAATACGAAATGATATAAAACTCAGTTAAATTTACTAAAGTCTTGTTACACATCGAATGTCCTGCTCAGTTTCTGTTATTCGTCCTCGTTAATTTCAATTTGTTGCTGTCCTTGTGCCTGGCTGTCGGCCTGTTAAATCAATCACAGCCCTTGTTAGCTGCACTTCAATTATCTACCAATTGATGGTTAAAACTCATCAAACGTTAATTATATTTTCCATGCTAATCATAGGCCTTATTTAAGCTCTAATAAGCTTGTAAATTTCTATACCAAAATTGTGCATCGATTTTAGTAATTCGATTTTAAGCTCACCAATTATATAGATACGATAGTGATAAATGTGTTAATACTCTGCTCAAATATTTGGGTTAACGTGCCTACATTTAATCTGATAATTAATATCGTAATCAACTGTGTATAAAGTTAGTTTAGTTAGCATAGATGTTGATTAAATTCGACGGCACATAAGCCGCATCCTGTGGCTCACTTTAAATATATATATATATATATACGATACATGTCCTGAAATTTGCCTGAAGTTTATACCAAAACTAAAATACCCCTATCAAGGGTATTAAATATAAAATTGAAAGGAATTTCCGTCATTTTTGTGGTGTCCCCTTTATTTTACTTATTTTTTCATTCCATATACCCTTTAAACTTAAGAAACAATGGGCTTGCTAGACTTATAGAAAAGCCTGCAACAGGCAAAATAGTTATTTCGTATTCTATATTCCAAATCAAAGAAATGATGCAGAAGCTTATAAGAACTGCATTCAAGATATATCATTGATTATCTGATCGATTCAGTCTTATGTTGTATGATGAAAAGAGATTTACTTTAAATTTCAATTTTATCGCAAATGTAGAGCAAAAATAAAACTAAAATTAATTTATGTGTTTTGAATTTATAATTAAAAGAATTTGAATGAAAACAAAATCTATGCTAAAAACTTTCTTTGGCTTAAATAATTTCAATAAATAAGTAACTTTCTTATGGCAATTTTAACTAACTAGAAACTATACCTATTATGCATATATTCCTATTCCTACTCCTATTCCTATTCCTATTCCTATTCCTATTCCTATTCCTATTCCTATTCCTATTCCTATTCCTATTCCTATTCCTATTCCTATTCCTATTCCTATTCCTATTCCTATTCCTATTCCTATTCCTATTCCTATTCCTATTCCTATTCCTATTCCTATTCCTATTCCTATTCCTATTCCTATTCCTATTCCTATTCCTATTCCTATTCCTATTCCTATTCCTATTCCTATTCCTATTCCTATTCCTATTCCTATTCCTATTCCTATTCCTATTCCTATTCCTATTCTTATTCCTATATAGATACTATCGTTAAAGTTTCATATTCCTATTCCTATAGATACTATCGTTAAATCCTTCTTTTATCCTAAATAATCTTTTATCCTAAAAATTTATATCTATTAATATGAACTACTCACTCGTAGAGGGCATCTGCTTCGTCAGCACTCTTGTTTTAATATTATACACTCGAATTTTTTTTCCATTTTTCATTTTTCATTTTTCCAACAATTGTCGGCGCCCAAATTGCATAAACTATCAGGAGCAGCTGGAGCAGGAAATGGAGTGGAGTGGAGTGGAGATGGTACAGGAAAAGTTTGTGTCGCATTTTTATTTAAGCACAAACTGACAGAGAGGCAGAGCGTATGGGAAGGGAAGAAAGGCAGAAGAGTGAGAGAGAGAGAGAGAGAGAGAGAGAGAGAGAGTGAGAGTGAGAAGGAGAGGTTCTACCGAATATAGTTACATTTTGTTTGTTTGTTTACTTTGAAATTGTAAATGGATTAGCCGCACAGTAAGAGAGCGCGCGCGTCAAGCCTGACAAATTGAATTTGTTAGACTCGTAGCGAAGTGAAGAGAAGTTTTGAAAACTTTTGCTTGCATGGTTGAGGATATTGGACGTGGGTACTCGTTGTATGGTATGGTATGGTATGGTATGGTATGGTATGGTTTGGTATGGTACTAGTGCCATGCTTGAAGTGCTATCGCCATAAGTTCCCGCCGCATAAAAACTTTTCCAGCGAAAGTGTTGCAAAATAAATTGCTCTACTGACGGTGGCCGGAGGCAAACTGATGCCAAGGAGTTAAGTGCTCTGTAGAGTGGGGGCCATTGTACGAGTGCTCGTAGTCTGCCTGCCTGCCTGACGGATGAAACTAACGCCAAACAGCTATCAATACTTGCTTTCAGCTTTAAAATTTACCATAACAAATGCGGGATTAAGCCTTAAAGACTGATGCTGCTTTTCGTACTCCTCCTCCTCCGCCTCCTTCTCCTACTCGCTAAGAATATATCGCACAGGTGCAGCCAGGTTATTTGCTCTGGGATTTTATATTTAAATTTTAGCTCATGGATATAAAATTGAAACTATGATCCTATAATTATTTATGGTTTCAGCTAGCGCTGCCAAGTTAAAGTTGGTTTTTTTTAAAAGGTTTTTGGAGGAAACTTTACCTTTATTTTAGGATCTTGCAATTAAAGTAGGTGCAGCACACTTAAATGTTTATTAGTTCGCTTTTAGCTGATTTTATTATATATAAAAGTTAAACGTATCATTTTTAATGATAAAGTATTTCCAGAGAGAGAAGTCTTTGCATATAACGCAAAGTTTTTCAGTAGTATTTCAGCAGACTTCTAGTTGATATGAAAGATTATCTCATTCAATTTAAAACAAGTATCGTATTATCTTTAATCGTCGCTTCAACTTAACCAGACTATATTGCAATAGATTGCAGTCAACTTTTAAAAGATTCAAGTTTATTACCAATTGTATCATATACAATTTTAGAAGTAATCTGGAAATTATAAAGATAAAATGTCTGGGGGTATACTTAAAAATGATCCAATATTTGTTGCAAGGAATGGGAAAAACCCAATGACAACAATAAGTATTAGTGTTAGAAAGTGTTACCGAAGCTGAATAGAAAAGTGAAAGTTTGATTGAACGAAGAGAGTTTTCAGAAGAAAAAGCATGGAAATGATAATTGTAAAGGGAACATAAAATGCGAAGAGGATAATCAGTGGTGCATATAGGAAGATATAGAGGAAGATAGTTCCTAGAAGGACTTAAAGGCATAGAGAATGTGAGTTGACTTAAAGGAGAACAAGAATCAACGTTTCCGTTTGTTAATTTTTGAATAAATAAAACAACTAAGAGACGGAAAACTTAACGTAGTTCTTTTTCATATTATGTAGGCTATATCAGAGCCGAGTCGATTGGTTTTGGAATCGACTCCTAGCAGAGGTGTATATAATATACTTGTCTTAGCCGTTGGCTATTATAGCCAATGCCAAGTTTCCAGAGCACTTACCAGTTAAATTATAATATCATAGATCCGTAGATACATTTCTTCCAAGTCCAAAGAAGTGTCGCATAATCATGAATCCTTGCTATAGACCCAGCGAACTCTTTTCAATAGACAGTAAACGTAACACAGTAGTGTTTAGCCGAGTATTACTAACATTTAAAGGAAATCTCAGACAAATCCAAGCAATTATCGCATAATCCTTAAACAAAGAGAACTTCATCAAAGAGGACTAGTACCCAGTATAGGTAATCTTACCTAATCGCAGCTAAGTCTTTGTGTTTAAGCTAACATATGTAATGCGCACAGTATGTATACAAGTAATGATAATAACAATAATAATAGTAATCATAATCATAATGATAATGATAGCTAAATACGTATCATTTACTGCATGTAATCCGAAACGTGCTCCGACCACACCCACAGGCCCATCCCACACCGAGAGGCTTGAATAAAACCCTTTACTAGTTATATTAAATCCATGTAACGACCACTCACCAAAATGTTGCTCTACTCCTATACGTCATTTACATTATTATGATGAGATGCAAATCTCGTTAAAGGACACTTCAACTAGCCCCCCAGCCAGGCAGGCAGGCAGGCAGTCAGGCAGCCAGGCAGTCACCCAGTTGCTCTGTTCCTGTGTTGCTCTTGTTGCTTGGTCCTTTGGCCATACTTCAATATGTGTGCCATATGCCCCAGTCTGGCGTGTTGGTGTCTCCCTATATCTATACACATATAATGTATACATATATATGCATCTTTCGTTCTCTCTGTGTGTGTATGTGTGTGTGTGTGTGAGTGTGTGTGGTAGTGTGTTATTCTTATGCAAATTACATTTCCTGTGTTTGAGCTACAGCTTGTAGATACATGTGTTCGCATGTGTGTGTGTGTTTGTGTGTGTGTGTGTGTGTGAGTGTGTGTGTGTGTGCTTATTTTACATGCAGACACACATTTAGTTCAAAATATTATACAATTCTTTTGTAAAAGTCAACAACAGACAGGCCAGAGCTCATAAATGTCCCCTTCCTCGCTCTCATTTCCTTTCTCTCTCCCTCTCTCTCTCTCGTTCTTGCCTACTCTTTGAAAGTATCTGTATCTCTTTCACTCTCACACTTGCTGAGTGCATATTTGTGTCCCGTTATGACATATTTGTTGCTGGCGTCAGAGTTTGTTTAGCATCTGATTTGCATTTGTAAACTTTACTATGAGCACGAATATATGGCATGTGTCCATTTGTTTTGCTAGAATTTCTACAGATTTACGTATCATGCGTATCAGTGGGAGAGGCATATCAAATCCATATCAGGTCCATATCATATACTACATACATATAAACATCCTTGTATAGCCAACAAATACAATTTGACCACCAACTGTTTGTACCTTAGTCCATTCGAAATGGCTAAAAAGGGCGGATTAAGTTTGTGGGATTGTCTGTAACATGCCGAAGGAAGCAACTCCGACCCCACAAAGTATGCTTATGTTTATAGATGTTGTTGGTTGGTGTCAATAGATGGTCTAAGAGTCACTTATCATCGTAAGTAATGGTCAATCTTATGTATCTGACGTTTATTTCAAATTATGGAACTTCTCCAGGAAGCATAATTCGATTAATATTTATAGTACATATAATAATATATTATGGATATAATATTTATATTTTTATCTTTTTATAACTACAATTTAAGCTCAATCTATTAACTCTAACTTTAACTTTAACCTTAACTTTAACTGTAGCTTTGATATTTATGATTATAAACTCGAATCAATACACAGCTTTCCTTATAGTGTGTGTGTGTGTGTTATATGTGTGTTAACATCAGTTACACTATCTGTTGACATCAGGCAGGGATAACTCTTAGTCGGGCAGATACGACTGAAGCATTCTTACTTGTTTCTATACATACGATTATATCCGCAGGTGGCATCAACTTTGAGGTTACGTATCCACACACGTGCACAATTCCCATTCCCATACGCACACCCATTTGCCATACACATTTCCCATTTTCATTCGCATTCGCATTTTCATTTTCATTTTATTTGAAACTCATTAGCTGTTAAAGCATTTTATCAGCATCAGCACATAATACACTTGCCAACAGAGCACTATTAATTGCTTATGTTGCATACAAAGAGAGAGAGAGAGAAAGACAGAGAGAGAGAGAGAAAGATTGTGTAAGGGATATAATAGATATGGGTATTACATGTCAGGTAGATGGAAAATATTTAACATGAGCATTCAACATAACCCCACTTCAATTATCAACATACCAAATCGTAGACTGTTAATTAATATGAGAGCATAAATATTGCAGGTAGAGTGTAGAAGGCTTAGTTAGAGTATTCGAATTGGAATCTTTCCGTTTTTGGGATTTGTCCTGCTCCTGGCTGATAGCCTGATGGGTGATGGCTGATGGGTGATAGCTGATGGGTAATGGGTGAGAGGTAGCACGTCTGACAATTGGAAAATTGGAAGTTAAAACCATTAAATAAATGAGCGTCACACAAGAGTCACCACAGGAATCACATTGCCGGTGCTGCTGGGAATTTTTATCTCTTTCGATTTGCAGAGTCATTCAATAATCCCCCGCAATAGTCTCCGCCCCCCACTTTGCCCTGATTTTCAGTTCAGTTCAGTTCAGTTCAGTTCAGTTTCAACTCAATAGCAGAAATGGTTGTGGGCGTTAGGGATACTCCTCGTAATGGGGGGAAAAGGTTTGAGATTTGGTCCCTCACTTTTGGACGAAAAAGGCAAAACATCAGCCGGGCAAACAGGAAGCTCTGTTTGAAAGTCAACAGTTTTAACCTAATCAGAGTGGATTTTATTGCCCGCCGCCCTGGCAGCCAAATCGATACGAGCTGAGCATTGAACTAAGCTGAGAATGGGAATGAGAACGGGTCCGAGGACGAACCTGACGCAGTTACCCCAACCCCCGTCGATTGTGGAGCGCCACAGGATGCGTCTCCGTTCGTCCCCCAAAAGAGTCTAAAGTCTAAAGAATCATTAGGTTTTTACGCTAGTGCTGCGTAAGAATTTTTGGGTGCGTTAAGTGCCCGAAGCTACCCAAATGGATAGCCAGTTTTGGAGGGTAAGGACAAAGGATGAGGTGGTGTTGGTGTTGGGTAAGCTTCAATGTTATTTATCTCTAGATTAAATGGATTTGTGTGCAAAATTGTCTATTTAGCTCTGTCAGCCCAGCATCAACTGGAGGAGCTGAATGTGCCGAAGGAACTGAGGCAACCGTAGCAACTTTTCCAACTGTGGCAACTGAGGCAAGTTCATTGTTTGAACTTTTAGCAACGTCAACCATTTGATTGAGTTGAAACATTGGAGGAGGAAGTGCAGCTTAACGCTTTACAATTTGCTGGTTTTGGAGGCAATTAGAACAGACAAGTGTCTGTCGATTGATTTGGATTGGATTTCGTCCTGGCTTTTGTCAAATGATCGGCTTGAAACAGGTTGACAGCCTGGGTTTACACTCGCTGTGTGTCCACAGAAATTGAGTGGATGTCAACAATGTTATCCACTCTCAATGGAAGTGGGGGGTATTAACCCTTTTCATGAACTACTATTCCTACTTGTGTCCCTATTCTGCTGCCTCAATATATCTGACAAGCGCTGGAACTTTAATCAATTGCTCCTTGTTTTGGTCTAAACATAGCTACATAATACCAATTATTTTCATATCCATCCATTTTTTATGTCTCTTGGATGATGACGAAGGGTAGATAGAAAACAATAATATTAGTCAAAGGAATCTTATCAAGAAATTTTATCCTTAAAATTCTGTTGTCTCACATTACGGGTTGAATTTGAGATTGCAGATAAATTTAAAGCTGAAAAACCTTTTTTCTTACAATAAATAAAGTAAATAATAGTCAGAAGGTGCCATATAGAAAAATGTCAAATTTCTGTATATAATTCCTATTCCTAAGAATTCATAATATGCCTTAGGAGGATGTAGCATAGGTCAGGGTTCATAAACAATTCCCATTTCCCTTCATTAGTATCTCTGTCTGTGTCCTACTTAGTTGTCATTGGAATGGATTTCCGATAACTTTTGAACTTTGTGACCTTAATTACTTGGCTGAAGGATAAGCAACGGGGACTAGTTTAGCTGTTTTCAAGGAAAAACTTAAGCATTCAAGGCTGAAGGAATGCGTCAAGGCTGAAGGGATACGAAGGTTGTGCACACTACTCGCCACTAGCTGCTGTGTGTGTATGAGGAGGCAAGGTGAACAAAGCTCTGAAATATTAAAATAAACGGATCCAAATCATCCACTGATGATTCAATTCACCCAAAGGCGCCACAGAGCTTATCCCATAGGCCCACAGGACAACAACTGCGGCAGGATTGCAGCCCACTCAAACAAGACCGGAAGAGGACTAACAACGCCCGCTGCTTCAAGGAAGCCGAAGCGTGTCAGGCCGGCCAGCAAAGTGGGTCTCTTAATCCTCCAATCCTCCAATCCTCCACAACCAACAGCTGCTGGAGTAGCTGATGCCATCTGTAGATATCACTTTTATATGTATGTGTTTAACTCCTAATTAGCTTTGGTTTAAGCCTCTTAAGGAGACGCCTCAATTACCCATTGATAAATTAGCCAGATAAATGCGTGAGGTAAGTTAATTAATGGAAAATTAAACCAAAATAATTATTACAAATTTAATAAGTTAACATTTAAAAGTGAAACAAGGACATTCCGTTGTGTGCCAACTGAGTGGAAATTTCGTGCTTTATTTAAAATTTCCCTGGTGACTTTTCAAGGACATGGCGCCTCGAGATACTAGAAAACATTTCTAACGTTTGCTATTCATGGATAATGGGGTCATATAAGCTCTATCACCTTGGGCAACCTCATTCGCAGCTCAAACTCCAAACCCCAATTCAGACTTCGTGCAACTAAAAGTATGCAACACCTTCTCTTCCCATAAATCCGCTGCAGCAGCAGCAACAGTTGCTGCCGCAAACAGAAAACTAACTGCAGCAACTTTCTGCTGACTGCTATTCGCCTGTTACTTCTTACAGTGGGCAAAGCTTATGTTATTTTCATGCAAAATTTGTTGGCATCGTTCTATGATTGGATGAAAAGATAGTTTACATAAATCAGATTCTTTTTAAAATAAATTATAGTTTATGTTCTCAGTTTTTGTGCCATTAAACTTCATTCTCTATTGATTGCGTGTTATATCTTATTTATATTAAATGTCTCCTATATAACAGTTTGGCTGGAAGGTAGGCTAACTCTCTCATAATGCTATTGAACATAATAGTCACTGGTGCTTCTTTTCCCCTCTTTAAGATAGTTGATAAATATTATATTATATACCCAGACTACTGATAGCCTTGCCATCGCATTTGCGTCTTTCCACGCTTTGGAGTCAGTTCATCACGTGCAGTCCACTCGACTTTGGATTGGACTCCGTTGTGATATGATGGAGCCATGCTTCATTCATTGTTACATATCGACGCAAAGTTTTTTTTTGAGCCTGGAGTTGTCTTTCTCCAGGTACTCCAGGAATCGTGCCCTAAGGCAGATAATCAACTGTCCCTGGTATGTCCGTGGCTCCACCCTACACAGAGACCTCCATCTGTATTCCGTTGAAGAGCAGATCGGACGACACATCAGCCGATACAGTGATAGGCTTTTAAGACACATACGGAGTGCTCTCGCAAGAGGTTTACTCCCTGCTAGACCTCTCAGGCGCTTAAAGAGAAAAGGTTTCGCCCAGAACATCACTCAGCAGTGCGATATCCTACTCCTTGCTGTCACTAAACTCCTCCTGCTTTAAATCTATAATTTTCCTAGCATAAGGTTTAACATTTGTACACAGAGTTTGCCAGCTGGTAAAGCTGATTCCTAGAGTAGCCTCACAAGTCCTGCTGATCCAGATCGTCACTCAAAAAAGCGTCGCGAAGCGGATTGGTAGATTGCACTATAAGTAGCGCTTACTGTTAGTCTTAGTGTTGGGATAGTATGAGCTTAAGAACCATTCTGAGATACTCTCTGCTCAGACGATGTCTCCACATAAATCTTTTTGAGTGGTAAGCGGCTGACCAACAGATAACGAGTATTTGGTCTATGGAAAAAAAGCAACAAAACAAAAAAGGCATAACAATTGGTGTATTGGCATAGACTGAGAAGAGGTAAATAGGTTAATAAGATAGGTGTTTATTTTTGAAGAATAAACCATTACGAACCTCCCACCCTTTATTTAAAATTGATAATAATACATTTGTAGGCTTACCTGTTCCTATTAATATTTCAACTTGATGAAAATTCGGATCATTATTAGGATTATGTTTAACCATTCAAATTTTAACAGGATTATTTTACACGCAGATGTAAACTTAGAGTTTAATAGAGTGAAACAAATTTGTCGGGATGAAAATTTCGAGCCCTTCACTAACTGCATAGATTATAATCTATATAGACCATAGATGATGTCTGCTGCCTGCACATATTTCAGATTCTTTAGTTAAAATATAAATTAACTGTTTTTAGGTATCTTTAGTAGATATACAAATAGTTGGCAAGGCTGTTGGGGATTGTAATCTAAATGGGAAAATCGTAAACGTGCCGTTAGTTTAAGTACACTTCGATGACCTGTACAATCGTTTGCAACTTTGCGATTACAGCTGCAATGAAACTTTCTTATTTTCTTAATACACACACGCACACACACACACACATATAGAGATGGGAAGATACAGAAAGACAGATACAAAATGGCAATGACCAAAGCAATTCACAATAGACGCTGTTAAAGCTGAGCTTACGAGTACAAGCGGACATGCTCATTCACAATGGCCAAAGGCAATTTAAAATAATAGTCTAATAAAGTTACTTAGCTGGCGCCGCAACTGATTAGGTTGCCTCTTCGTAGATGTGGCAGTGGCAACAGTGTGAGGCTCACTTGCCGCATACTCGCACCCATCTTAAAGCCAATTTCCCAATTTTATTATTGCGCTTTTTCCAGTTGGACAAGCCAAGCCACAGCAGTAATACTCCATACCATCACCAAAGTGCCAACAAAGTGTTATAGAACTGCAATACCCACCTATGATCGACTAGATATATACCTAATTCTTGGATTCTATGGAATAGGTTGAGTTGTTAGAACTGAGATTGAATCTATAAGTATTACTGGAACTGAGAAGATGGAAAGACAAATATTGAAATTGGAACTCCATTCGATGGAAAGTGTTCTTATATAATTTTCCAGTAATTAAATTAATATAGAAAAAATATATAAAATAATTTAAAAAACATTGCAATATATTTTTTATTTGTTTATTTAATATCAGTTATTAATAGTCAACCAAAAACTTAGGAGGAAAAAGATTAAAGTAGAACTAACAGAAGTCACATTGAATACAATTGAAATTATTAAATATTAAACTGAAATTAAGAGTTTAATATTTTGATTTTTAAATTCAAAATAAAAGCTAAAGTCTTATATAAGAATTTTCTTATTTAGCTATACAGACATCTCTTTCAATGAATCCGCTCTGAAAGGTATACCAAGATCAGCTCAGGGAAGACTGAAGCTCCACTTTGAATCAAAAGAAGGCAAAGGCTGACTTGAGCTCAGTCAATGACTCAGTAACTATCCCTTAAGCCTTCTATCACTTCAGAGCTATCAGAGAAGTACGTGCCATACAATCTATACCAAATCGGTGATGTGCCCAGATACCAGGTATGATCTTAGGAGCAAAGAGTTAAGAGCAACACAAATTGTTTCTCAAAGTGAAAGCATAAAAACTAAGCATAGAATATCTCATAATTTAACTTCAGATATTCTTGTATTATCTAATTATGTTGTAGATGCAATCCTTTCGGTACTAATTTGAAGTTTGTATACCCTCTACAAGGCCCAACTGGATTGCTGGGTATAAAAACGTTGATTCGTTTGCTGCCGCGGTCGTTTGGGTAATGCGCCGCGTGCCTTTGCTGCTGTTGCTGCTGTGGCGATGCCCTTTTTGTGCTTATGGGTGAGAAATGCTTTCTTTATGTATTAATAGTACTCCCTTCTGCACTCGAGAGGCAATGCGGGACTCCGGTTATAGGTAGGGGGTTTGTCGGTTAGGGTGTTGGGGTTAGGGTGTTAGGGTGTTGGGTGTTGGGGTGTGGGTGGGCTGGAGCACATTTATACCGTCGAATGACTTTAGTGTTGTATCACGTAGTAAATAATTCCTTTGTGGCATTGTCTTGGTTGGCTTTCAGCTTTCGGCTTTCGGCTTTGGCTTTGAATTTGCCCTGTGCCTGTCCTTTTGTCCCCTGTTCCATGTCTCTTGTCTCTTGTCCCTGTTTACCGTTGCTCTCTTCTGCTGCGAAAATTGGTCTATGCTGTGGGTGTGGGTGTGGGTGTGTGGGTGTGAGTGTAATATCGTCTGCTTTTATTGTTACGTGGCAAATACAACATAAAACGAACGTGTAAATGTTATTTCTTGATTTATTTTAGTGGTGCATGCAGATGCTTACGCCACCAATTTTAAGGTTTTTTTTGCTTTCATACTCGTACATTACGTATAGGTAGACGGATCCGTAAAAATTCGTACAAATCCGAATACGACGATCCAACGACAGACAAATATAAAAATTCTGCTTACCTTGCACAAATATTTATATATATATATTTATTTTATTTTCTTTTTCTTGTAGGTACGAGTACATACTTGTAATATAAAATTACACGTGTGTGTTCCTTGAACACTGTTCGTGTGTGTGTTCATGTGTGTGTGTGTGTGACATTGTTGGGCTTGGCAAATTTTCGATGTTGTAGCATTTTTTCTTTGCTGCTTTTACATACATTTTTTGTGTGTTTGCTGAGCATTTTGTAATAATTTCCTTTACCTGCACAGAGTATTTTTACTCTGTAGCCTCATACCTATATGGTGGGTTTATCACTTAACCGATTTGGGTTAAGAATGTTTAACATACCTTTCTTCTGACGCAGCCAAGTGCTAACTGCTTAGGTTGATATTGAGTCAGGGACAAAACATTATTAAATGTGATTAAAAAAGTTACTTCTGTATTGCTGAAAGTAAATTATATTTGAATTCAAATCATTTTCGCCTTTTTTATAGGGTATTTAATGTTTGTTCAGCTCATTTTCCTCCTTTTTTATTGCATACCTTGACGCAAAGCAAATAATTTCTTCGTTGCAAGAGACTTAACATAGCACCTCGTAGCCCCGATTTATATTTGGCCCGATTTATATTTGCGTTTTCTCTCGCACAGCTCGTAAGCGGCTGCTGCTCTAAATATTATTATTATTATTATTATATTCCTTTTTTTCTTGTGTTTTTTTACTCGGGTTTTTGGTTTCCATGTTGTGCCTGTTGACGCAAATTGCCAAAATTGCCTGCGGTTGTGTTTACATGGCGAATGTAACAGACAAGTGACAGCCGCACGCACCAAATTCAAATAAAAGCCAATGCCAATGCTGGCCTGGCCTGGCCTGGCCAGGAGGAGAGGGCCAGGGGGATGCTCAAATTCTACAGGATTGGTACAACGATGTAGGTTCTCGAGTGTGAGGCTGTGTGGGATGAGGATGGGGCAGCAATCGTGCGTTACATTATTTAATTCTGACATGTGCTTGAGGTTTGCATGCAAGTCTGTATCTATGTGTGTGTTTGTGCAAACGTTTGTGTGTGGGTGTGTGCACAAGTGTATGTGTGTGTGTATGTGTGCCTGTTGCCAATTCAAATTTAAGCTAATATACCTTTGATATATGGATGAGGCATTTCATTTACACATTGTATGCTCTATATACCATACATACACACATATACACACATATACATATATCTATGCATGTGTTAGTGAAGGTATGGATATGTTTGTATACTGATACATATATGTAGATAGCACATAGTCATTTGTGGCTATCAATACATTATATAGATTGCCATCCTTGATGATTTATTGCCTTTGTATACATTTTTGTTTTTGCCTCTTCGTTTTTGTATTTGTTTTGACTGTCCTTCAATAATATGGCTAAGGCTTAGTTTAATACTTGATATTTTTGCTTAACGCTTTTTAACACTTTTTCTGCTTTAATGCAATAACTTCTGTTGGTCATTCATTTTCGAAATTGATTTTCCTAGCATTTTTGTTGCTGTGTTTCGCAATGTTTGCAATACCTTTTCAGAGACTTGAGACATGAATTTGATTGCTTCGACAATTTGAATGGCTGCTGCTGTCTGCCGTCTGCTGCTGCTGCTGCTGCCTTAAAGTCCTTTTTCTTGAATGCTTTTCAACAGTTTGCTGCTGATGATTCTGATAGTCCTTTAGATATACATTTTACAGCCTCAATGGGTTCTATACTCGTACTTAAACCTATGCAACCCAAAGGGTATACATGGCGTATGAGTAACAATTGATTGAGGGAAATAAAAGTCATTTCTTTCCGCTTTATTTAGTCATAATCCTAACCTTGATATATATGATTATACTCCTAGAGGTTTGCCATTAGCTAAGTGTTTTTTGTGCAGGTATTTCCAAGTCGTTTACTCGAAAGTTTAGCCATTTTCCTGTTACTCATTCAGTCATTTTCCTTTTCGCTTCTAGATACTTCCCCTGTTTTCTATAACATTTTCTTTTTTTTAGAGCAAATCTTTGCACTGGACGCTCTTTTTGGAGTGTTTCTTGCCCTTATCAAATGCCGCTTTTCACCTTTTTTTTCTGTTGTTGTTGTTGGTGTTGTTTGTTTGTGAGAGGCTTTCTATCTGGGAGCCCCAATAAATCTAACATCGCATATCTTTGGGGCTGGCTCGTGTTTTTACAGCATCAACAAAATAACTCAAAGTGTCATTCAAGCTCTTGAAGTCTATTGTGTTATGTCTTTTGTTATTGTTATGCTTTGTTTTCATGGATAGATGGATGGAATGGATGCTGCAAGTATGTCTCTGCTGCCAAACGATTCCTTTACCAGCACCAAAGGAGCTGGAGCTATGAGCTTGCTGTTTGCCATTGCGCTTATCCTGTACAAAACGTTTTCGTTTGAGTCTCTGAAATCGTTAGACTTTACACGTGTAACCTCTGTAACAATGCGAATGCGTATATTTGCCTTGCTTTCAACAAAATTGAGGCTATTGGTCCTTACGCCTATCCACACACCCACACACCCACACACCCACACACCCGCACACTTCATACCCCCAAAAGCACCATTTTTATTAGGTGTGCTTTTCTTGTCAGGCTTGGCTCTGGTACGGCAAAAAGTCTCAACATTTGTAAATCACTATGCGACAATACTTGTATACAGTACAAAATACTAGAGAAGGACGCGTGTCGTGCCCTCAAACGTGACACGAAAAACCGTTGATTCTATGGTAGCTTATCAGATTGTTGGCTTGTTGAGCTGTGGCCTAAAAAGTGAAATTGAATAGCATTTTGTATGGCAAATAGAATCATTTTTTGATCAACTTTTGGCCACACTTTTTTTCCTCCTTTTTTTTTGGCAGCAATCAACAACTTTCTATAAATGAATATGCAAATATCTATCATAATTTTTTTATACTTTTTTTCTCACATGGATAAAAAAGTCGTGTGAGTTTCGTGTTGTGTTGAAAATATTCGACACGCATAAATCTCTTTTATAAAAAACCAGTGGGAGGTGGACGTGGGACAAGGGAAAAGGGACAGCCACTCAAATGCAAACACACACACATACATTCATATATATGTATATATGTATGGGTATGTGTATGTGTATGTGTTTTATTCATGACGTTTTAGTGTTTGATAACAATCTGAACAAAATGTACGACATTGTTGGGTTTTCCATCTTGAAGAGCCCCTGACGTGCTTTGGCTCTGCTTTGCTTTATGGCATGATGTAGGGAAAAGGCGACCAGGGAGTTGGGGGGCTTGGGTCGCCCACGCAGCCCACAATTCCTCAGGCACCTTTATGGTATTTTGTCGGTTCGGTATTCGGTATTTTGTATTTCGTATTTCGTATTTCGTATTTCGCATTTCGTATTTCGCATTTTGTGCTGCGTCGTTGGCCACTTCAACTTTTGGGGCCAATGCCAATGCATAGAAATTATTATTATTATACATATATTATACTCGTAAATCATATCATGGCATCACATTATGCTCAGCACACAATTTGCCATACTCGTTCTCGTACTCGCACTCTCTGAAACCTTTTTCAGGCAGTTGCCTGGCAGTCAGGCATCTGGGGAAATTTTCAACTAAAAACATTTGTGGCCTTGTCTCCCGTCTGAATACTCTGAGTAATCGCACACGGTAGTTTTTCTCATTTAGTTCGTCTCGAGTCCCCGTCGAGTATTACGGACAGTTACCATCAGCTTACGACGCTTGATTCAATGGCGGAACAGGCACTATAAGTGTCCTGACCGCGTGATACAGGAGATTATATGAGGATACGATTTAGTCGCGTCTACGCGATGCAAGAGCTTCCTTAAGATACAAAGGTATTCATTAGATAAGTACTATTTTATCTGGGCGCCAGATAAGTATCTTTAAGATGCATGTACATTCTTCAAGCTACTTAAATATTTATATAGAACAAATATATGACAAGGTCGATTCACTGGAAATAAGTGAGTGTCGCAGAGGGTTCCATGACATATCCACAAATGAGATGCAAAGGTTTGCTTGCTTCAGATACTAGCGAGGTATCTTTAAGATACAAGTTGTGCATAATATACCTTTTTGATGTCAGCATTTCTGTCGCACAAGTAGAAGTATCTCAGAGTGCGATGATTTATGGTAATAAGCTCAGCGATGCAGAAATAACACATGCGATACAATTCAATCTGAGAGATTCAAAGGCATCAATGAGATATAAAAGCTTTCCAAATTAGACGCTAGAGTATCTGTGTAATGCGGTACATAAATATCTCTAGGATGCATATGTGTCCAGTTAAGTACTAAATCACTTTGGCTGCACAAGTATCTTCGGAACACATGTGCAATATTTGTGGTATACAATAATATGTATATACTATATATGTATATATATATATATCTATGTCTATGCAGTTCAAAAGTATCTACTTGTGCTTGTATATAATACAATGTACAAGATACTTGTAGGAATTTCAATTGGATTTGGGGACTTTCAGAAATCGCTTTGTTATATTTAAGTGCAATTAAGCGCTTGTATCATATGGAAAACACATTTTGCATGCTGATTGCACTCACACACACACACACACACACACATGCAGGTAATGCTAATTATTGTGGGTGTACGTGTGTGTGTGTGAGTGTGTATTGATTGATTAATGTAATTTCTGGTTGTTTACATTGTATACACAAACATTTAACGTAAATACTCGTACGCGCAGCACTCGCTGCAGTAATTTTCACGTTTCAATGAACCCCATAAAGGGCCCCACTCGTAATCGTATTTATAAGTCAATTCCGGATATATAATCCTAGGTATCATAATAAGAAAACTCAGTGTGTTGGCATTGCTTATCAGATTGTTTATTTAGATTTAAGACAATAATTAAAATGGTATATGTACGAGTAGTACTACATTATCGGCAACGATCAGCAGCTGGTTAAAAAAAAAAAAGATTATAAGAAGATTTACATATATATATATGGTATATGTATATGTATATATATAATTGATCCGTTTGCAATACTTTTGATGATGCGGCAGCTTGCTTGATATATTTTATTTTGTTTTTGTTTATAGCATTTGTTTATAACATACACTTATTAACAAATATCACATAGATATTCTAGCTTAATTGCTAACTTAAGTAGTTCGTCTAGTTTTGAGACTACGGCAAACGGTTTCACTTACTGACATTAACTCGCAGGCTAACTACTCTCTCATGTTCATGTTATCAAACATGAAGTTTCCTCAAAGTTTATGCAAATCAATCTTCATGTTTAGAATCTGACATGTGATAGTTTCTCCTCTTTCTAGTTTACCACATCTCAAAGTTGCTTTTAAGTTGCTGTTAAATTTAACATGAACATGGAGAGCTCTGAGTCCCGTTATCTTTTGCGTACGTCCTATAGTACATAACTTGAAATAAATGATATATATTTTGGCATTTTAGTTCGTGCATAATATAATAAAACATTGGTGTGCTTAATACTAGGCGCTTAAGGGGCGTCCATCTATCGTGATGTACTCGTATATACAACGTGTTTTCCTTTCTCTGAATTTTCCTTAAAATGTTTGTTGTTTTTTTGTGTTTTTTTTGTTTGTTTTTTATATAATTTTCTTTTTATATTGTGTGCTAGTAATAGTAACTTTTGATTGCGCGTAATTTCATAAGAATACTTTGCTTTTGCGTCTGCGGATGTCTGCTTGGAAGTGAGAGTGAAATTAAAATGAGATCTTTTAGATACCAAAAATTAAGCAAAAAAAAAAATATTATTATTTATATACATATATATGTTGGAAAGGCATAAAAAAAAAAACATTGTAAAAAATAAAGTTTTTGCTTTTCTTTTTTCTTTCTCGAAAGTTTGGCAGGGATCTTAAAAGTTGCGTCTCCTCCAACCCTCCCCCCGCTTATAGGTATTCTCTTTATACTTTTAACTACTCGTATCTCTCTGCTCTTCTCTCGCTCTCTCCTAGCTTAGACCTTGTCGTCAATGTTGGAGACGGGTCTATAGGAACGTTGTTTGGCACACAAGTGCCTTATGTAGAAATACTCTAAGATAACGACTACACCCAGTACACCGATGATAAAGTAGCATATATAAATAGGGTAACTGGTCTGACTCTTGACCTCCTCAACTCTGGGAAAATCGTGGGTCTGGCAAGGTGATGATGGGGCTGCAGGGGCTACAGGGGTGGGGCTGATATTCTGATAGGTGTTAAGTTCTGCATGGGTCGCTGCCTTCTGTGTGGTGGTCGTGGTGCTGCTGCTGCTCTCGATGTCCATAAGTGGCTTTATAGGCACTTCAGTATCCGTATCCGTATCCGTATCGGAGTCTCCATCTGTATCCGTACTCATATCCGTATCGTCAGTATCCTCCTGACTATGATGTGGTGACTGCTCGTGACGGTCAACGCCATAGCCATCGTCATAGTTGCGCAGCGTTTCGTAGGGCATGGGCTCACCCTCGGGCCAGCAGACTGGACAACAGGTGCCGTTAAGATACACCTGGCGTTCACTTGGGCAATTGAGATGGCGACAGAAGGGTATGATACAGTTCTTTTCACCCTTGACACACTTACAGTGATAGCAGCCATCGTCCCAGGTCTCGCCATCGTTGTAGAACCTATTCTGATCCTTCGCCTCGCACATCGCATTTCTGCCCTCGTCGCAGTTCTGCTGGCAGATGGGTGCTCCTGAGGTGCATTTACATTGCTGGCAACTCTGAAGCCAATAGTAATCCGTATCCCAAACCTCTGTGCAATTGGGCTCCTTCCTGCACTCAAACTTGCCACAGCACTGTCCCGGCGTAGTCATCGACTCCGGCTGCAGTTCCACTACAACTTCCCCCTTCATGCTGTCACAGTCCTGGATATAGCACAGCTTGCAGATACACTTCTTGGCCAGACAGCACTGGGCGAAGAGCTCACTCGAGACGACACTACTGTTATATTTTTGCATCTCTGCATTGGTCACTGGAGCACTGGTGCTGGTGGTGCTGCTCAACGTATTCGACTTATACAGATCCACAGCTTTATACTCATCACGTATGGCGCTGTCTTCCGGGCACTGCATATCTGCATAATCCGGACACTGGATGGACTCGCATTGCAGCGGAATGGATACCAGGTTCTCCTCTGCAATATAAATAGAAATATAAATTGTCAGAAGATATTTATTTGTATATTCAATAAATTATATATCGTTCATACGAAAGGTTAAATTAAGTCAAATATTTATTTACAAATAAAAATAAAAACGAACTAATTTAATTTATTCATTTTTAATTTAATGTATTGCTTAAACTATACATAACAGAGTATAAATATATATATAAGAAGATAAAAAATAAATGTATACTTAATAATATAAAAATAAATCAATAGATAATTTAATAATTATATATGAACATATAAATATATAATTTAAAAACAAAAAAGAAATAAATGAATAAATAAATATATTATATAAAAAGTTAGTAAAAAAAATTAATAATAATATATATAAGTATAATAACAATAATAAATATATATTATAAATAGTAAATATATAATTAAAAAAAATTAATAAATAAATATAATATTTATATAAAAATTAATAAAAATAAATTAATAATAAATATAAAAAATATAATAAATATAATAATAATAATAATAATAATAATAATAATAATAATAATAATAATAATAATAATTATAATAATTATAATAATAAGTAAATTAAATATAATAAATAATAGTATCAAAATTTAGAAGATTTTCCAGCAATTTTCTGCCAAATTCCAGCGAAAATCTCAGCAAATTTAAGCAAAACGCAAATAGAGCGTTGCCTTTGGCAGTGTGTGTTTGTGTGCTGTGTGTGTTGTGTGTGTGTTAAAGTGAATGTATTTCAATGTAAAGCTCTATATAACTTCAATCGGGGTCTCAGGCGTTTATATATATGTCGAGCAAACTCAGTATAGTATATTATTTCTTGATTTAACATCAGAGTAAAGATTGCTTGACTTAACTTTCAAATAGATTTAATGCTTAATATCAGAAATGGAATTGATACTTAAGATATATATATATATATAGTAGGTAGTTCTTTTAAATCTTCAATCAGAAAGCCACAATGTATTGCCAAAAGGTATTTAATACTTTTACTCGAACTACTGGAAAAGTAATTAAAAAAGTTTCCATAGGTAAAATTTGTCATTTTGAGTGATTTCTTGACTTTTGAGGGAGAGCAAAGGAAAAGTTGCTTGGGGAAAACTTGGAGAACTTAATCAGAAACCAAATCAGAGTTCAGGCGTGATAATTTATCTGGTATTCGAATGGGTTTTTTATTGAAAAAGTTCACTCAAACCAAAGTTAGACTCGATATAGATATTTCACTTATATTTACATATAGTTAGACCAATTTAAGATCGAGCATCGTGCAGATACTTGTTTAAATATTGAAGTTGAAAAAAGTGGAATTTACTGCGCAGTTCTGTTTACATGATTTTTGTTAACACTATGCTGCAAATTTAATGTACACACTTCGAAATTAACGAGAATTTCGTGGCTTTCTTCATGTCACATTATCTTTAATTGAATCGACGGCTTGTGAAGTGGAAGTGTGTGTGTGTCTGTGTGTGTGTGTGTGTGTGTGTGTGTGTGTGTATGTCTCTGTTCATTGCCGTTCGCATTGGCAACCTTTCACTAAAAGTCTCGAATTTACCTTTACACTCAGCCGCACTTTTGTTTGCCAATTGGGTTTGGCAGCTGCAAAACTTTGCGGCTTCCTTTAAGCTCAAGTTAATTTGTCATTTTCACTCGGCCATATAATGGGAATTTCTTTCCTTTTTTCGACTTATTTCATTTATTTATCGTATTCCATTTTTTTTTTTCAAGTTTTTCAAGTTTCCCAACCTACCAGCGCGGGTGGGTGGGGTGTGGGGGGACAACAATGAACTTTGCCCTTTGACTTGTTGGCCAAGACAAAGTAAATATCTTTTATAAAAATCGACTTGATTTATTCGTAAGGAATCGTACGGGAATCTTGGGCCATGCACAAATTAAGAACTTCACTTTTGCCAGCGACCCTGCGTCTCTGCCACCCCCGCGATACCCTACACATCGTTTGATGTACAATAAAATTCATGCAGCCGCGTGTCTGGAGTCCTCAACATCCCCCTGCCCCTGCCCCTACCCCTGTCCGTCATCTACCGCCCACCCCTACCGCCGCTCGCGTCGCGTTGCCAACTTTGAAGGCCCCTTCAACAAACTTCTTACACTTTATTTAATTAAAGTTTTTTTTTGCTTTTATATATATGTATGTATATATAATATATATAAAATACATATATATATATGTATGTACATACATGTGTATACATATTTATATTGTTGGTCTGTGTCGTCGACTCTTATCAGCGGGGCAGCTTAGACGGCTGATGGGACAGCTGCTTGCCGCATGCCGCTTGCCGCTTGCCGCTTGTGTTTTTGTATTGAGTGCGCAATTTGACTTTGAAGTGTAGCGCCAAAGCACAGAGTCAGATTTAAAGTAGATACCCTGTAATTGCTAGAGATTACGTCGATCGATAGAAAGCCCTCACCAATAATAAACATAAATCTTCCCCCTACGACAAGCTAAACTACATGCCACATTTCTCTCGGCTCTGTTGCATAGGAAGAACTCCATTCGGTTGAGTGCGACTTTGGGATACCCTAGTGCTGGATTTGGATATTTACAGGGTATGAATCGCAATGGAAAAGGCAGGCAAAAACAAATTTAAAATGTTGTTGTTGCCGCTGCTGAGCGAAATAGCGTAAAATGTGAATGAATTAGCCATCAGAGTGCGACACTGCAATGCCAAGCAAATGTCAGACTAGCCCACTCAGCGTGGAAGTCAGAGTCAAAAAAGGACCAAGGACCAACTGAAGCCAGGCCAGGCCAGTTCAGGCCAGGCCAAGCCAAGCCAAAGCCAAAGCCAGAGCCAGGCCAGACCAAGTCAGGACTAAGCTAGTCATATAACCTAGATAAAACCGCACACTTGGCTGCCTATAAGAGTCTCCGGAAGGGCTGGGGGTGGGGCGGGGCATTGGGGCAGTAACAGGACAAAGCATACAGAAAGTTGCAGCTACATAAGCCACTTTTTTTCTTATTTTTTTTTTCCTTCCAATTTTTTTCTCTCTTTCTGTGAAACTTATAAACAGCGTAGAAAGTTTGCCATAAAGGCTAAAATACATATAAAACACTCGAGTGTTTTGCATTTTATGTTGCATGAAAAGAAAAAAGGGGAAAAACTGTTTAAAGTGAAAACTTTTTTAATAATAAAACGACAACGTCGACAACGACAACGAGAGCGACAGCGACTACAACGATAAAGGACGACAATGTTTTGTTCAGTGTACGAATAAAATCTACCCACAAAAGCCGCTTCAGTCGAACAGTGTAAGAAATTTAAATTGTTAGTTTATCTTTTGACACTGATTGGAATCAAGATTTCTCTCGCTAACCCGCTCTCTCCCTCTCCCTCTCTCTGTCTCTGTCTCTTTCTGTGGTTGTGTAGGTGTGTGTGTGTGTGTATGTGTAGAGACACCTGAGCTCAAAGCTTAATGTCAGTATACCTGGGAATTCGAGAATTGGCAAGTAATAAGAAAAATTTGTTCTTGTCAAAGGAAAACTTAAAACTTTTGCGGTGTACCTTAAGTAGTACAGTCGAACTTCGCTAAAGCGACTTTGCGCGCCACTCAAAAGTTTCTTTCTCGTATAAAACACTTTTTATATAAAAGGTTGGATTTTCTTCTTTATTAAACACATTTCTTTAAAATAATCAGATGAACTTTTTAAATAATCACAAATTTATTTCTCTAAGTTAAATAAAGAATTCTTTTTATAGACGTTTGAGAATTCTGATATTTGCAGTCTAAAATATATTTTATGGACTATGAAAAGCCTTCAGAAGAGTTTCGATATAAGAGTTAAGTATAGAGAAGTTCAACTGTTTATACATTTGGTCAAAAAGGAACAAGGAATCGATTCTTTAGGATTAAGTATTGTATCTATCAGATATACTCGTACAGATTGAAAAGAGAGCGCAATAATAGAACCAAACAGAGCGGGAAGCAATATATTTCATTCTCTTAAGAAAATTACAATATAATATATATATTATAGGTACACAAACAAGAGAGAATAAGTAGTATATATACGTATATACTAAGCAGAATATAGAACAGAAAAGCATAAATAATTATTTAAGTAAAAGAAAGAATAAGTGTGTCCACTTCAACTAAGAATATGAAGAAGAGAGAAAAACAGGAGTTGATAGAATCGATTCATTAAGGATAAACCCTTTATTTAGTGCAGACGAAAGAAAGCGCAAAAGAATCGATACTTAAACAGTGGAATACGAGTATACTTAATCAAAATGACAAGTTTATCAAGTGACTTGCATCTAAGTGATTCGCAGCAAGAACGTTAAATCATTCGGAAAGTTGTAGGGTATACGATGAGGTGTGTGTGTGTAGAGTATAACCGCATGCTTAAGGCTTTAACCAAGTTCTCGTTTTAAGCTGACTTTGGGTATTACGAGTACGAGTACGGGTGGCTTTATGCTGAGTCTTTTAATTAGAAGGCTAATACGAGTACTCGTACAAGTTGTAAACTGATTTTTAGCCTCTCTTTCATTCTCGTGAATTGTGTAAGGACGCGGATGATGGCAGGAGGACGAGGGGAAGAAGAGAAGGAGAATGGAGGCGCGCTGTTGTCTGGCTTGGTTAAAAGAAATTCAATCAGGCTAATGGCTAATGGGAAGAGGATGTGAGAGCAGAAGTAATAGAAGGAACAAAGAGCAAGGATGAAGGAGGGAGGACGAAGGAAGTGAAAGAAGGCCAAAAGGGCGGTCCGAGTATCTGGCAATCGTGATTCAATTATGACAAAGCATAACTGTAAACTAGTTTCAGGACCTTATGGACTTTATGGACTTTTAGTAGTTGCTTAAACGTTGTGGCATATACTCGCAGAATGTTGCGTCTTGGTAGTTTCCACTTGTTGTTGCTACGTGGATTCTACCTGGTGAGCAAAGTGCTTGGGTTAATGGCTGCCACAAGGGGTCGCGAGGGGGGGATGCAGTGTAGCCGGTATTGGCGTTTCCATGGCCACCTGGTGCTGGTGTTTGTTTTCTTTTACGCTCCCTACGCCTTCTACACGCTGTACACACGGATGGGTTTTCTTACTCAACATCATCTACTCCACATCGTCGGCTGTCAACGGTATGGGCTCTTGTGGTGCACAGCTCTCGTCACACTCTACTTGCACACGAGCAGGCAGGAACGCATCATTGAGTGGGTCAATAGGCTGCTCTGGTGTCGTAACCAGTTACTTGAGCAGATGCACATGACTGAGGCAAACGGGCTGAAGGAGTCGACACTGGAGCTACACACGCGCAACCATCTGTTGACTGTCTATACGCTAATTGTGTCTATCTGCTGCTCCTGCGGTCATACGATTTTCATACTCTGCCAGGATCCAATGGCCCAGCACAGTTGGGAGTACTTTTGCAGTGTGTTATTCTTCTACGGCTGCCAGCTGGGCCTGCAGCTGTGTCTGGGACTCTACCTGCTGGGTCTACTCTTGATTAGCCATCTGTTGCATCACTGCAACCTGCTCTTAGCCCGGATACTCTCGGACGCCGTGCACGTCCATAGGGCACTTGTGGTATGGAGCTTACCATTTCGTTGGCGCTTGCATGAGGCAGAGCAGCATGTGCTGGCCATGGAATTGTGGCGCCTTTGGCATCTCCATGACCAGTTGATGCAGCTGAGCCGCTCCCTTTGCTCCCTCCATGCCACACAGCTGCTTGCGTTCATCATTTTTGTGCCAATTGAGTGGGTGGTGCACTCGTTTTTCGCCTACTTTGTCAACCAAAGCCGCTGGTGGATTCGCAAATTTGGTGCTCCCGGTAAGCTGAATGCCCCCGGCATACTCCTCATTGTTGCCCTGTTGGTACAGCTCATTTTGATCATTACGCATACGCACCGTCAACGTGAAATTTTTAAGGACACACGTCGCACGCTAAGAAGCTGTGCCCTAACATTGCCAATCGATTGCAGCAAAGCTCTTACGCAAACGGTATGTGGCTTATCGATAAGTAAAACGATTGAAAATAATCCCACATTCCGCAGGTGCATTTCCTTGGACTGCACCTGCAGCTGAACGAACGCACCTTTAAGCTGACAGCCTGTGGACTCTTCGAGCTAAACAATCGCCTTTTGTTCAACATTATGCAAATAATAATAATCTACGTAACGATACTCATGCAATTTGATAAGATCATTAACACATAGACAATTAACAAGATGTTTGTTCAGTCTACAGATCCATAGAATATACCTGTATATACTTTTATTAAGTTAAGCAAACATTAAACAGACTTACGTGTCGTTGCACTGGCGACTTTCAGCTCGTTGCCGGCAAATATTAGCAGGCAAATTATTAGCATATGGTGCAAGCACCTGGACTGGTACAGGTTCAGCATATTGCTATCGTGTTATCGGAACTGCTATCGATAAACTGGTCGCCTTGGATGTTGTGTGGGATTCAGTTCAGAGTACAACAATCGATATGACCTTCAAGCAGGCAACAGAGCAAATCATATAAAATAAAAGAATTGACTGCTGTCGTTCACGTTTCTTTTTTATAGCAAAATCAAAACCAATTGAATTTCGTCGTATTTCATCTGGAATAAAGAAAGAGAAGAGGAAGACAAGAATGCTCCATTGGTTAATTGTCAAATATACTTTTGTCGTAGCAGTTTTATGTGTTTTTAATAGCCACACACTTAATATAACAAATACTCGTATATAAATACAAGCACTAAGAGTGCTCGAAAATGCGGCCATACATTTGTATACCCTTCCATAGTGTATACCAGTTTGTAAGTGCTATTTGTCTACACACATTCTACACATACTTCATATAAATATAGAGTAGGTCTTTTATCTATCAGTTATCGATCTTGCTAAGCGAGTAAAGGGTATTGAGTTGTCGGCAAGCCTAACTCTTTACTAGAGGTGTACTCCATATCGAATACGAGTCTTTGATCTATAGATCTTAGTAAACAGTTAACAGTATACTATATATATGCATATACCTTATATGCTCTACACGAATTGAAGAGTATTAAGTTGTCGGCAAGCCAAAGTAAGTTTGTTTTTATATATATACAAATATATATGTATTATTTATTTTAATTTAATTGCAGTGAAAAACATGGCAGTAAGCACCGAGAGAGGCGTTACTAAGTCACAGGCGGACACCGGACCCTGCTGGCACAGAGGTGGAGAGAGGAGAAGGGGAGGTGATGAGGGAAGAGGGGTCAGCGAAGTGGACTTGTTTGTATCACTGCTAAAAATAGAAACCTTTTTTGGATTTGTGCGAATAGTTTTTAATGACCGGAGGCAACCCGACGTCAACCCGGCACACATTTGACTTGATGTGAGATACTCTCGTATCTCGAGCGCACGCCGCAAACACACAAAATACACACACACACACAAACACACCACATAACAGACAAGCACACAACCAACACCAACAACAACAACTGACAAAATATAAAAACTACAAAAACTGAACTGAAATGTGCTTGGGCCTGAATGAGGCAACCAACGAACAAAGCTGATAAACGTGCCACATGTGGCAAAGGGAACGAGTTCAGGTAGTTCTTACTGCAAAAGACTCACAATCTCAGATTGGGGACTCGCATCAATTTTGCCCTGGACCCCCAAACGAAAGCTCTTTCCTTCCTTTCATATTCATTCAATCAAATGCTAAAACGACTGACAGATTTTTCGTACGAGTCTCCAATTTATGGACCCATTGAAAGCCATAAGTAAGAGTGCGGGTATGAGTACGCCGGACGGCGTATGAGTACGAGTATAAGTACTCATATGGCTGAGAACTGCAAGTCTGCAAAGTCTAAAAGTCGATTCTAAAGCGAAACGATAAACAAACAAAAATTCCAAACAAAACTCAAACCTATCAATCATGCAGTTAATCGAATTCCTAATTAATCAACAATATCAGCAATAACAACAACAACAGAGACAACGATGACGATTGCACACACTTCCGACTACCCCTGAATGGAATCAGAAATGCTACACACCATAATTAATTGTATAGCGAGTGTGTATGACTGTGTGTGTGTGTGTGTGTTTGGTATACTTGGATCTATTGTCTGAGTATTTCGATGAATTCTTTATAAAAATTCAATTCAATACATCAGTTGCATCAGTTCGCTGTTTGGGCAGGGGTAGTCGTGGGGTGGGGGTTGGGGTTGAGGCACCTCTCTAAATATTTATACTCGAGTATATTGTATACGAGTAGATAACTGGATGACTCTGGAGGCTCTTTAATATTTGTGGACTAAATTCCACGAGCACTTCTTTATTCGCCTGATGAGGATTTTGAGTGATTCATGAAGCGTTCATTCAATGTCTTTGTTTACACTTGACTGGGGCTAATATACTCATACGGTAAACACTTGATTCGGATCTATGAGTAAATAATAAGTTTATCAATAAGAACTGCAATTTTCTCTGCCTTTTCATTCAAATATGATTTTAAGCAGAAAACGTAAAAAAAGGAAAAAAAAAAAAACATTTTGCTAATTGGTTTGAGGAAATTTTTTTTCCAAGAAACGAAAGATATTTTTCTTCCATATGGAAAATGTCTGCTATTTGGAGTATACTTATACTTTTTTATTTGATTACCTTAGCTTTCTCTTACACATTAACCTCTTCCAAAAACCCATTTGGTCTTTATCTCTACGAGTACTACATCGACTCATCGACACATAAATCTTTCGCTTTCCGTTTGCCCAATTACCAACTTTCTTATCTAATTGCCTGCGTGTAGTACGTAATACCCGTTCAGTCATACAAATATCTGACTATCTCTCTGTACGTACATACATATTTACTCATAGGTTTTCCAGTTAATATTTCTGTTTGTAGCAGGTGAACATGGGCACTTATGTATGTACTATGTACATAACTGGTATATACAAGCAAGTACTTATGTACGCTGTACTTATGATCAGTATATGAAAGCTCGGGGCATTCTTTCGTCTATAATCTATCTTTTCCTGTGTATTTTTCTATCTCCCTCTCTCTCTCTCTCTCTGTCTCTCTGCCTATCTTTCAGCTTGCTGTCTCTCTCTGACTGTCTCTGTCTCCCTTCCTCTCTTTGTCTTGTTCACTTGATATTTGTGTAGATGACTTAACTTTGATAGTGCTTGAGCTTCGTACTACACTCGGTTGGTTCAGGGGTCTTGAGCGTCTATGTTTGTCTGCTTAAAATCAAAAACAACAACAACAACATTAACAACAACAGCAACAGCAACAACAACAACAACAACAACAGCAATAACTGCGATCGGCAAGCATAATGGGGCTTTGTAGCCGACAGCAATAAGTACTTGCGACTTCGTCTCCTACTCTTCTACTCCCCTCTTCTACATCTCTTCTACCCGTTCCATAGTCGCGCGAGCATTGGCGGTGCGGTGCCCCAATGCTAACTGTAAGTTTTACCTCGAAAGCAAGATAAGCTTTATGATTGCCATAAATTTCTCTTGAATGCGAAATCTGATGCATCTATTTCATGCCTTTGCTTTGCTTTTTTTCGTATTTTTTTTCTTCATATTTTTTGTTTTTGTTTTGTTATTTATCTTGAGACGCTACACATGCAAAACAGCAGCAGCATAAACGTCGAAGTTGACGGTCTCTGTTCCTCTATGTATGTGTGTGTACAGAAATACTTATGCATGTTGGTATGCATATATACATATATAAATATATATACATATATAAAAATTTATATATATATATATATGTATATAGATATATATGTGTGTGCTGGCGTATTTACTCGTGTTCGCGTACAATAATTTCACGTTCAACAACTTTTGGCTTTTTTGATGAGCCAGCACCAAAAGCAGCAGCAGCAGCAACGGCAGCAGCACCACTTGAAAGGGACGCTGACGAGCGGGTGGCAAGTAAGGGGATATGGGGATATGGGGTAGAAGGCGCAGGAGGCGCAGGAGTTGGTGAAGAGGGGGCTTGCTGGTGGTGTGGCTCTGTTGTTGCCATAGCTACCGCAGAAACTAAAGCTCACCATCTCGTTTACACACACATTGCAACCGGGTTAACATAGCCCCGTCTCTGGCTCTGGCTCTGGCTCTGACTCTGGGCTATGGCTATGGCTCTGGCTCTGGCTCTGGCTGGAGCTTCGGCCGGGGCCGTTCGGCTGGATGGTCTGGCTTTGGGGTTTGGCTTTGGTTTTGGTCTGTGGCTCGGCGGCTCTGTAGCTCTGTAGCTCTGTTCTCCGCTCCACTCCGATCGCCTTTCCATACACTTGCAAAAGGCATAATTGCTTTCGCTATGAGTTTGCAGCATGAAGCAGAAGCACGGGACTTGACACTCATTTCAAGTTTCAGCTGAACCAGCTCCTGAAGTTTTGGCATGAGGCTACTGTGAACATCATCTGAGATTTAAGGTCTAGAATTATGCGCTCAACAGACCAGAGTACTTATGTATGTACAAGTATGTTCTCATATAATCTCAAAGCGTTAATAGGAACTTGGTCGGGTTTGTTTGGTTTGGTACTTAAACCATTTCACCATACGACGCACAAGTAAAGCTAACAAAAGATAACAAAATAAATCCTAAAGCAAAATGGGTTACGAGCATTCTTTTCTGGTCAGTTTATACGTTCTTTTCAAAGTAAACCCATTAAATCTACAATAAGGCTATTGTGTAATATTCGCACTCAAACCGTTCCCTTTTTCAGACGAATTCAAATATACGACTATGAGTAGTACTCATACTCGTACTCGTACTTGTACAATACTTGTATTCATACTCATACTCATATTCAACCACATACTCATATTCAACCTCATACTCGTATGTATCATTTGACTTGAAAAAAAGGTTTGGCGAAGCGATTTGGGCGGCAACAGTTGCTGACATCGTTGATTGGCGTAAAAGGAATGCAAATCTTAAATTTCTATAATAAATCATATTAATATAATCGGTTTATATGCGATTGCCATTTTAATATGCAGTTAAACTTTAGCTGACACCAACCAATTGATGTCGTCTTATGTCTCAGTTAAAGTTAACGGCGACCTTTGCTGCATAATAAAAAATAAGAGAGTGTTACGCTCAAAGAGAATAAAAGAGCTTCGCCTCTTGCTAAGAGTAAGCCTTACTTCCTTGACTTGTTGTTGTTATGCTTCTTGTTGTTGTTGCTTTCGATATTGTTTTGTGTGTTTGTTGCGTGCTCTGGTTTAAGGCCTGGCTGAGCTTACTTTGCCGCCAATGGACGCTCTTAACTAGTCCACGCTTTACGCTTTAATTGACTTCTTCCATGGCTCAATTTGGTACTTTTGGTTAATGCTTCTACAGCATACGTATATATAAAGATATATATATATATATATATGTGTACATAAGTGTATATACTTATGCAGAGACAGAGGTACACACGTTGAGACACATGAATTTTCGATCATTGCTCGTTTATTGAGCGACATATTTATTTGCTTCCACCTTTTACGCATGTCGCTTTGCGCTTTTAACCTTGATTTTTGTGTAAACAAAATACACACACACACACACAGACACGGGTACAGATATTATACACACATGCAGCATATTCTCGTTTGTGTATTGACGCTGTTTAAGCAAAAAAAAAACACAAAAAAAAATACAAAAAATACAAAAAAAAGCTTTCGGCGTTGTGTACGTTTTGCCTGTGTACGTTTGTTTAGTTTTTAGTTTACTGTACATTTATTAAGTTACCTATTTATAATTTGTTTATTATTTAGCAAATGCCTGTGAATAATGTTTAAATATAGTAGTGCCAAAGACAGACTGGACCAATATTTATGGCGTACACATATGGATGAAATGCTATGCTCTAACTGAACGGAACTGGAAACCCTAGCTCTAATCGTATACAATAGTATAAACAAGCTGCGATGAAAATGAACATAATTATTTCTTTAATTTTTTTGTATTTCTTCTTATATACAAAAGTATATACATACATGTATGTAGAATGTATTCATTTGTCTATATGGTCGTGTAGGTGTGTGGTATATGACGTTATGCGCTGCTATATTATGCTCATTTCATTTTCTGTGTTATTATTAGATATGCGCTATCTTATCTATGGCACACACCCACACATACCAATACACACACACACACAAACCTGTGTATGTGTGTGTGTGTGTGTGTGTGTGTGTTTGCCTCTGACTAACTATCCAAGGCCTCGCGCAATAGAACCAACACAAAAAACTCAAACCGGGCGCATTGCTGCTTTATGTGGCTTATATAAGCAGCAAAAAGAAATATGTACATATGTTTGTATGCTTCTAGGTATGTACATAATTCGCGTTTATAAGGTGGGAAACCCTTCATTGGGGCATGCCCAGGGACTGTGACATGATTTACTCATAAATGCCATCGGTATAATACGTTCATACTTATATAGATTATGTGTAGAATCTGTGGAATGCGCGATGAACGGCGCTCTACTCGTACACACCTGCCACGTAAATTTTGTAAGCTCTCCAACATTCAGAGCATAAATATCGTTTCTTTCGTTCATTCGCTGGCTGCGCCCCGACTTCTTGTTGCTTCGAGCTCTGGCTTGGAGCTCTGTGCAGTTTATTCACTTTGCACCTCACACTTTATTACACCTTTTGTTGTTTTTTTGGTTTTTTTTTGTTTTTTTGTTTTTTTTTTTGTTGTTTTTTGCCGTTGCTTGCGCGCTTGTATTTCTGCTCGTTAGTGATGCGCGATGTTTCTTTAATTGTTAAATTACGTTTAGTTAGTTTTCTTATGGATCTTATAGCATCTTTGCTGTGCCTCGCATCACATCATAATACATACTGACACCGAATGACTGAAAGTCTCGTGTTCATGCCCTCTTCGGCTATCACTCGTTCACTAAAGCATTCAAGCTTGCGACACACAATTTTAAGCTCGCTGCTCGCTGCTGTTCGACGATCGTCAGGTTGAGCAGCGCACAGTGGGTGCGTGTTAACAGTCTGGTATTCAAAAATGTTCGACTTACGTTTCACACACCTATCAACAGTGTGGCGGTATTAATTGTGTTATGCTAATGGTATAACATAATATAAAACGAAAATACTAATTAAAAGCTGTTAAGCCAAAGCACAACAATGCTTAACATAACACTGATCTACCACTGTAAGCCGGTTTGCAGCGCTGCTCTCCCAATCTGTCACACTGTGATGCTCTCAACTCCCACTCTTGCGCTCGCATTTTGAGTGGTCAGCCGGCTAACCGGCTAGCCGGCAACTCGAAACTCTTACGCTTTGTCGCTCTTTTAAGCGTTTGCTGTTCGCTGTTTGCTCTTTGGTCCAGAGCTTTTCTGCTCGTAAGCTTTTGGCCAAACAAAACATTTATACGAGTATTTACATTCCGATGTATATAATTATGTATGCGTATATATGTATCTTTATATGTATGCGTATAAGTACAAACAGATCTTTTGGCAAACTTTTACCGCGCGTCGCTAACAATTTTCGAGCATGCCATAAATTTTCACACACAACACACAGCACAACACTCACAAATGTTGATGCTAAGGAATTTTTGGTGAGTGGTGAGTGCATCACACGCACTCGTCACGTGCATTTATTTCCATTCCAATTCCACGACCGATCGATCACTTACATATTTCAACATACATATAAATGTATGTACATACATATATCTATACATGCACACACGACTGAGTACTCGAACTCATACGTACTCATACTCATACTCGTACTCGTACTCGTACGTATTAAAAGATCGTTGCCTTCATTCCAATTTCCAGGCCAAGGCGTGTGTGAAATGCAAATGCATATGCAAAAAATCATGACAACACCCGCGCCCTGACGGATTAATGTAAAAATGCAGAAACACAATCGAATATGCGAATATATTTTTTAATGTTTCTTGGCAATGCCAATTGCCTCCGTTGCAAAGATCGCTCAGGTGACTAATTGCCAAGACCAAGGAGAATATAATGACTAATCCTCATCAGATGTTGTCAATGCGGTAGGAGTACTATGAGTAGTTGTACTCTTTAATGGAGTACAAGTACTTAAGTATACGATCATTAAGCCAAGTATCTTGTATTCTTACAAAATTTTTGGATTCTATCTATTTAAAGATACTCATAAAAGTATCTTAATGTTCCATTCGAGTGGCATTTTTTCTAGTATCTATTGAAATTTTATTGATATTACAATAGGTTGAAACTTTTTGCAATTGAGCCAAGTTTATTATTATATCTGATAATGGCACATCGTTTTAACTTAATTTCATTTGATGTTTCTATTTAGACTCCTAGCTTTACGAGAAAATATCATTATGTGTACACACATATATGTGTGTGTGTATGTATGTATTGTATATATATATATTTTGTTTATAGTTTATTTGTTTGTGCATTTTGGCTTAACAGTTTTGATGGTCAGTTGCCTCCGGTGTGACATAAACTGCCGCAGATAACAGCAAAAAGGCAGCCAAAATCCTTATAATGAAATAAAAAAACATAGCCAAATAAAGCGAGGACACGACGACAAGAGGACGACGGGACAAAGTCAAAATGAATAGCAACAATAACAGCAACAACAAGAATAAGGAAAAAGCAACAACAACGGCAATGAGAAAAACAACATTGATTTCACTTTAACGAGCTTGTAATGTCTTGAAAGACGAAAGTATATAAAAAGCGTTATGTATACGACATGTGTGCTGTGGGTGTATTTCACTGTCTCAGTCTGTGTGTGTGTATGTGTGTGTGTGAATGAAAAGTTTGTGAGCTGCTGTCACATCCTAATAGGATAATAACGAGCCAAGGCAAGCGAAAGTTGTTGCTCCTCTCGTTGCCAGTTGCCAGCAACTCCCAAATAAAATATGTAGCCAACAATAAACGATGATAAGGGGCCAAAGTACGTGTCCGTTGCTCCCTTTAGTCCTGGTCTTCAACTAACTGCTAACCCAACAGCATCCGAAGCACTGTTTCCATCGACGACGTTGTCATTATGCCAGTTCACTTAGCCGCTTGCTATCCGCTCGCTCTAGGATTCCTTGCCTCGTGGCTCTAGTTTCTTGTTTCCTGGTGCCTGGTGCCTGGTGCTTGGTGGCTTGGTTCTAGGATGTCCAAAAGGACATTGGCCTAAAAAGCGAAACTGATAAGCAAACGACTTGCGGCAAAAGCGCGGCGCATTATGGCCGGCATATCCGACACCAGCTCCTAAGCCACACTCTTTCGAAACGAAAAAGAAGGCCTAAAGTGAATGCGGACTTCCAGTTTCCCATATGGGCAATGGCATGGGGGCGGATTTGGTGTCAGTGTCGGACAGGCGTTGCTTGTAGCTGCCAAATGGTAATTTATGGGGGGTACACGGCCAAACTGGTAGGCGGCTTTAAAACTGTTGCTAAATCGTAGTTAGAAGCTGCACTGATGTTGCATACCAATGGGGAAATGGTAATTCGTGTCCGTTCTGGATGCTGCCGGGCAAAACCCGTACACACACACACACACACACACACACACACACACACAACATACTCGAACATAGCAACAGTGTAGTCCATGTCCATGTTCTGAGCTAACATTCACGCAGGTAACCACTTGCTCAGGCTGGGTCATAGAAACAGCTATGATTTTGCTGAAAGGGGTGAAAATACAATGCACTCTGGTAACTGCTCGGCCGCCATCTCAAAGATTGTTTTTAAAAGCCAAAGCATGCTTCAAATGGGTCATGGAAGTGAGGTTATGATGGCATGATGGCATAGAAAGTCCCTGCTCGGGCGCCACATCTAAAGTTGAAAGCGCAGACTGTACGTGTTAGAGTTTTACTGACCGCATTTATTCTTAAAGTTCTCTCCAAGATTGAACATAAATTTCATTTCTTGGGCTATTTCGAGTACTACAACGAGCGGAAGAGCAGATAGCGATTAACATTTGCTTTTATGGCTTAATGCAGCCAAATAACTTTATAAGTTGCCCTGCTCGTTTACGTTTACGCTTCCTCTGTCTCTGTCTCTCTCTCACTGTCAGCTCATGTTTGTTAAGAAACCCAAAAAGATTTCCTAGTGATTACTGGTTTTTTGTACACATACACACACACACACACAACCATCTGATAGCTGTACAAACAAGTCATAATTTGACGAGGAAATCGCTGCCATCGTTTTGCTTCCTGCTTCCTGTACATGGTCCCTTTTCCGTCATTTTGCCGTTAGTGAAAACCCCTAAACGTTCATTGTTCAAAACCTAACGAGTTATTTCTCTAGCCAAGGCTCCAGTCCCAGTCCCAGTCCCAGTCCCCAGTCCCAATCCCAATTTCAAGCTCCAACCTAAGACTCAAGCCCTCATACTCTTAGCCATTTCCCTATCCTGTTCATCAGCAAGCAAAATGTCGCTCATTTATTTTGATTACCTTTTCAGAAGCGAACGGAAAATGCCAACAGATTTTCTCAGCTATGCGATTTTCATTTCACCATTTCTCTATTTCTTCATTTCCCCATTTCTCACATTTCGCACATTTCCCACGTTTTCACATTTTCACATTTCCACATTTCATTTTCATTTCATTTTCAGCACATTTTTAATATACCCTGTCCATTTTTGGTTTATCTCCGGCTTCCTCACACTTCACACTTTGTGGCACCGACTGCTGATGCCTTTTTGGCCATGTCCTATTGCGTTCCTTCCGTTCTAAGCTTGAATTTTAGTTAAGAGTTGAATCATGGCCATCAGCGTTGATGAGCTTAATTCCCCGGTGACACTTCTTCTTCGTACAAATTTAGTGTGGCAAATTTTACACACTCACAATACTCTTACTACACAATGGACAATGGCAATAATAAAGTTGCTAGAGTCGAGGAGACCACCGAGTCCTTCCACTTTTCTAGTCGCACGTCCTTCCCTATGCCCCATGCCCCTTGCCTCATTCCCCCGCCTCTTAGCCCTTCTCCTGATCCAGCTGGGGTTTTGCTTCCGTTTCGTCTTGACTTTTGTTGCCGTTACCAACGAAATTCCATTATGAATCCTTGCTCATTGTTTTGTGCATCGCCGGTTTGTGGGTTTATCAAGGGCATGCTCTTCCGCTTGCCAGTCCCCCCTCTCAATCCCCTTCCTCCTTACCTCTGCTTCCATTTGACCCTCTCATTCGTGTACACAAAATTAATATTACAATTTTTGCGTTGTCGTTTGCTGGGCCCCGGTAATGGATCCGGGGGCCTGTCATAAGAGCGAAATTATTTCAGAAAGCATATTTCAAAATGAAAATTTTCTTGCGGCTTTTGCTAAAACAAATGTTTGGTCTGGTCGAGAAATGGGCTGGTCTTATGGGATGGCTGCCTTTTAGGGATGGTGTCGTATAAATCGCAAGCACGAAAGAATCTTATAGTATTCTGAGTGTGACCAAAGGTCTATGAAAACATGTTTATCCATATGCATTTCTATCCACTGTAATCTTTATCAATCACATTTAAGGATGCACAATCAAGGATTGAGACTGAGCAAGTCGTCACCGGATAATCAACACGACACGCGTCCATCTCTAGTTCCGGATTCCGGGTTCCGGGCATGTTTTATAATGAAATAAATTACATTTGCTCATTGAGTCGACTAGCAGAGGCTGGCCGACATGTGTGGCCAGGCATGAAGACGTTGTGGAATTTGCATGCATGTTGAAGCTCTGAAGAACGAGCAGAAGAGAGTGTGAGATGGAGCAGGGACAGAGACAGGGACAGAGAGAGGGACAGGGTAGGAGCACGGGTTGGACGCATTGGGACGGACTTTAAGTGTGCGGTTTGGCCGTGTGCCGAGCGAGGAGCGCACATTTAAGGTATTAAGTCTTGGCCAAAATGAAATATGACATGGTTGACAAAAGGCGGCCATCTATTGCCTGCACATGTCGCCTGTCCCAGGACTGGTAGCTGGTGGCTGGTGGGAAGTGGCCAGGATGCGAGGGGTATGCGTGTGTACAAGTATGTATGTATGCATAGGGACATCAGCTAGCAACACCCAATAGCAAATATTTTGCCTCATGTTGCGCACTATCGCTGGCTACGAGCATAACACACAGTCTGTCCAAGTGTCCACCTATCCAGCTATCCAGCTGTCCATGTGTCCATGTCGTCCGACTGTTCGGCTGTCCGGCTGTCCAAGTGTCCAGCTGTCTGCCCGTCCATCTGACTGTGCATTAAATGCCACTCTGGCAGCCAGTTCGCTTTAGCTTCACTCACTTCCAGGACGATGAGGATGAGGCCGGGGCTGAGGATGAGGATGAGGATGACTATGACGATGACTATGTGAAGCAACGAAACGAATTTTCCGTTGCGCTCGTATAAAACGAAGCCCAAGCCAACCGAAGGCCAAACGCAGCGGGCGTTGCATATTTTCCAGCTTGTGTCGACGTTGCGTCAGCGTCATCATTTCATATACCCTGTAACCATAAAAAGAACCCTTCTAAAAGAAGGTATAATAGAGCTGTACCCAAGTATAAACCAGATCAAGAAAGGAGTTAGCTCTGAGATACATATCCAGATGAGTTTCAAGTTAGTTTTAACTGTCGCTGCTAAGTTGAAGCCTCAGCTGAAGGCTAACTCTATCTAAGTCTCCTAGCATAATCCTTTATCCTATCAAGAGTATGTTTCCAGGGTATTTCGAAGTCTAGCCGCGTTTTAAAAGTAATAAAAAGGATAGATTTTATGGCTCTTTAAAGATTATGAGTTCAGCTGCCATTTAAGATGCGAATACGGCTAGAGCCCTCATTCAACCTCTTCCTCTCAGTTTATAGGGTATTTTCCAGTCTAGTAGCGACTACAGGCTCGTTCTGTACTTGTTTTAAAGATAAACAAGTCGACATTTTGACAACCTAAATACGTGCAGTCAGCAGGATGCGGCAACTGCGGCTGTGGCTGGAGATGTGGCTGTAGCTGTGGCTGCTGCTGCTTTATGAAAACTCTATAAACTTTCATCAAATAATCGAAATCAACTTCAACTTGAACGTCAACTTGAAGAACGCCTGCAATTTATATGCAAATTTGATTAAGAGGGCTTGGACTTGGACTTGGACTTGCCTCTCGTTGGATCCCTCCGCAAATCTTCCCGTAAGTAATTGAAACAACAAAAAAAATATGCATTTGACCAGTCCTTCGTCCCTTCGCTTAACTAATGTAATTTAAAACGGACGAGTGGCAAATTACTTGCCCTTAAAAACGCGAATTCCCGCGTATCCCCATCAATCCCCTCCCCATCTCCCATCCCACCCCACAACCCCCCATCCAACAAGCCCCCATCCACCCTTAGAAAAAAAGAAGAAAAAAATGTTGTAGCGTAAATTGCCCAGCGAAAATCCCTTGAAAACAGAAATTGTTAAAATAAATTGTGTGGGCGGTCACAAATTGGTTTGTTGGCTTTATGCTTGGCTTAATTTGTAATTCAAATGTTCTGGCCAAATATCGTTAAATGTGGTCAACGAGATCTGGAAACACTTCTGATCATTCCTAAGAGTCCATTGTAAGTCCTCTAATCTAATATTTGCATCTTGTAATATGCCATCGTTGCAATAGACAATAGATTACGAGTAAAGAAGCATCCTTTAACTACCCTGAGAAACAAATGAAAGGGTTAACATACACACAGAGGGTTAACACACACAAATGCAGCACCGCTCCAGGCAGCATTTGCTTCGATAGCTTTAAATGTTTTCCTTTCAAAGTTTCAAATTGTTTTCTGAATAGTGTAAAAAGTGTAAGCTCACCTTTACAATCTAAACCCATTAAGAGCAGCTAATAAAAGTGTCCTGTTCCATAACTAACCCGTATCTGCTCTAGCTGAAAAAGCAAAGTCATTATTTTGCAATCTTCAAAACCAATTAACAGGCTACAACATTACGAATACTTTGAAAAGTCCTTTGTTATTTGAAAAAAGAAAACCGGCAAATTTATTTCAACGTCCTTTTCTTCTGCTTGAAAAAAGTTGAAAAAAAAGTATGCAAAAAGTAGTTGTGCGAGTGGAAAAGGCATTAAGACGACCAAAGAACAAGAAGTCGCTCTTAATCCTAGGCTAAGGACATTGTTGACGGTGCCAACAAAAAGGTGAGCTTAATCCCAGTTGCTTATAACTATGATCTACTTAATAGTCCTGAAACAAGGAACAAGAACACTGACGGATACTTAAGTAATAGGTGTAAAACTATAGGCAGTTATCTCAAGATAAGATCTAATCGATGAAAAACAATCGATATTCCATCAACTACAATATCAAAGGATACACAGAGGGATAAACGACGAGTAGGTGAACTATTTAAGGATTGTTTATAACTATAATCTACTTAATAATTAGGGAAGAATATTAAGAATATTGAAGACTATTCTAGAAATAAGTGTAAATCGATACACAGTTACCTCGCAGCAAGATCTAATCGAAACAACCAGTCGATACTCCATTAACTACAATATCAAAGGTCGGGTAGGTGAGATTGATTCGGGTTGCTTATAACTATAATCTACTTAATAATCATTTATGATAGATAAGAAAAACATTGTGCGATATCACAATCAAGATCTAATCGATAAATATCAATCGATATTTCATCAACTACAATATCAAAGGATAAACAGAGGGATAAAGGACGAGTAGGTGAACTATTTAAGGATTGTTTTTAACTATCTATGTACTATCAGTCTACTTAATAATTATGTAAGAATATTAAGAACATTGAAGGTTACTCCAGGAATCAGTGTAAAACGATACATCTCAAAGCAAGATCTAATCGATAAAGACCAATCGATATTCAATTAACTACAATATCAAAGGACGGGTAAGTGAGATTGATTTGGGTTGCTTATAACTATAATCTACTCAATAATCATTTAGATAATAAAGAACATTAGAATTAGAAGAAAATACTCAATGCAATCACAAAGCTGGATCTAATCGATAAATATCAATCGATAAATTTTATAGGGCGGGTATGTGAATTAAATAGGGATTGCTTTTAGCTATGATCGTCTTAATATTCATGTAAGAAAAGCAAGAACATTGAAGGATACTCAAGGTGTAAGTATAAAACGATAGACAGTAATCGCAAACGAAGATCTAACCGATAAATATCATATTCATATCAGCTACAATATCAAAGGACCGGTAAGATAGCTTAAAAAGGGTTGTTTATATCATCTACTGAATAATCATGTAAGAATATTAAGAACATTAAGGCATACTGCAGAAATAAGTATAAAACGATTCACAGTTATCTCAAAACAAGCTCTTATCGATTAATACCAATCGATATTCTATCTATTCTAACTATATATCTACAATATCAAGAGGCGCGTAGGTGAATTTTACAAGGTTCGTAGCTATAATCCACTTAATAATCACTTAGAAAAGAACATTGAGAGATACTCAAGGAATACAAGTAAAACGATACAATGCAATCACTAATAGGATCTAATCGATGAATATCTATCGATAGGCCATCGACTGCGGGTAGGTAAGCTTAATGTTGGTTACTTAAGAGAGTAGTGTAGTAACAATTGTCTAATCAAAGAATCAATAAGCAACTGTTTGAGAACAAGAAATTTCTTATTCATCGACCTGCCATAGTCATCATCTGTTGATCTGTTCTTTCTTTTCAGCTTATATGGACAAATACTAATCGATACTTTATTTTATATAATGTATATAGTAATATTCTCCACTATACTTTATTTATAAGTAATGTAGTAATACTCTTTAGTTTGAACATAGTCGTCATCCTATCTCCTTGATGAATACCAACCTAGGTAAACTAAATTTTATGTAATTTCTAAATTTATCTCCAGTTTGAGCAAAGTTTTCATCCTTACTGTTAAGTTAATACCGATAACAACCAATATATACTACATTTTATTCAGTTTATATATTATATTATCTTATATTTTCCAGTTCGAGCAAATTCATCATCAGTTCTAGTCAGCTAACATCAATGTAAACCAATAGATACTTAATTTCATGTTATTTCTATCATAATATTTTCCTTTTTAAGCAAAAGAAGATAATTAAGTTTTCCTCAGCTAATTGTATTTCATATCTTTTCTCTTTAGCAAGAAAAAATCTTGGAAAGAACGTAATTCCTTTAATTAATCTTCTTAACCCTGATAGAAGTGGAGTGATGCTTAAGCTTGTTTTCTACGAGTATCTTAATATTAAGCCCTCCCATGCAGCATTTCCAGTGCACTTTGTAAGGACCCCTAGTAGCTCTCAGGACTTCAGTTTAATCATGCCACTTAAAGTCTATGAGAAATGGTCCATAATTCTGTAATATTCATGCAGATGCTGGCATTATCCATTCCCCACTCTCGTTTTCCACCCGTTCTCCATTCGCTATTTATTCGCCCCCCGCTTCCCTCTTCCCGCTTCCTGCTTCTCAGTTTGCCAGTTTTTCCGGCTGCATGCTAAGAAATGTGCTTTCCTCGGAAAATGGCCAATAAAAGTGTCATCAAAAAGTTGTAAAGTAATGAAGCATTGAGAAAAAACCAACTGAAGGCAAAGTTTTGTTTGAAAAATTAATAAATACTCGTAGATTGTCGAAATGCACATTCACAAAAGAGATTTACATTTAAAGCGCTGCTGAACAGGCTGCTGCTCCTTATCCCCCTCTTCCCGTCTCCCCCTCTCTCTCCAATCCTTGTCGCAATCCTTGTGCCACGTTGCCCCCTTTCGGCAATGTTGCACATTATTTTGCACTCTATCAATTTGAGCTCAAGTTGAGCGCAAGTTTTTTCAGCTTTTGCCTTATAAATTCAAATATACATATATCTATATATATTTTTTATACATATTTATACATACATTTATAAGCCATATATATAAATATATATCGTATGAATACATATCTATATTTATTTTGGCGTTCTTTTGGGGCGTTGTTATTGTTGTTAAAAAGTTTGCTCCACTCATAATACCCGATTGCTCTTTTGTTCAATTGCCAAAAGTGGTTGTGGTGGAGGGCGGTGGGGGGTGGTTGGCTGATGGGCAGGAACGGGGTGTAGGGTTGAGTGGGTGTGGGTGTGGGTTGAGCGTTGTAGCCAGCAGCCCGCATCGGCGAGTTGTTTTACGCAACATTTACTGTGGACTCGTCGCTGCGGCCAAGAAGCCCCAAAGACCAAAAGACCAAGAGACCAAAAACCAAAGCCCCAATACGAAGTTGGACTTGGACGAGACTCGAACATTTGTGTGTGTGTGTGTGTGTGTGTGTTTTTTTCCGCTAATTGGAAAAGTTGCAAGTTGTGCGGGCAGGTCTTAGTGGGGTAATTCCCCACTCCTTCTCATCCATTTTTAGTGAATGTCTTCATCCGATGTGCCGAATGTCCTGAATGTCCTGAATGTCCATGCGGCTTTTATGGCATTTGAAATGCTTATTAGCAGCTGACACGGCGTCAAAGTTTATAAAGCATGAGATTTTACACTCCTAATTGCCCATTAGATCCCCACGGATTGTGGTTACAGGCTCATCCTAGGCTCTCCTAAGTTGATGATACGCGTATATATATCGTATCTCTCTGTTTTGATGGGCCTAAGCTGTCTCTTCCTGCGCTTTATGCCATTGTAATTATAATAACCGAATGACTTATGTATATATTTTTAAGGCAAATGCCTTGCATCCGCCGCCTGTCTGATACTTGTACCTATCACCGCCGCCTGCCTACCCCCTTCCCAACCCACAACACCCAACTCTCTCCCCGCTGATGTCCCAAAACCGTAGAGAAGTGCGCCTGCGCTGAGAGCGGAGCAGAGAGTATAAAACTGAGGAATTAAGTGAAAAAAGTATATCCCTGGCAGCAGGACTACGAGGACTACTGGCAAACGGTGTTCAGTTCAGTTTAGTTAGTTAGTCTACTGCCTGAAATGGCCGCGTGCGGCAGACAAAAGCGCATGAAAAATTCATAAGGAAAGCTCCGTTCTTATCATCATCATCAACTACTAACATATGGTCGTCAGAGTCGTCAGAATCGAACGTCGGCTTTGAAATACCCAAACAAAGAGCTGAAACCTAGTTCAACAAAAAGGCCCGTTGGTTGCGACAAGGTGCGTGTGTGTGTATCAAGTGTGTATGAATGTGTGTGTGCGTGTGTGTGGGTGCGTGTATGAGTGGCTAACCGAATACTTGACGTTCATTTTGTGATTCTGTTTTTTTTGTTTTATATTGTATATACGTATTTATAAAAAGTACAACAAATTCCCCCATCAAAATTGAATGCCGAATCGAAAAGTGCTTGACAAAACGAGTAAAGAGGAAAAACCAACACTGACAACAACAACAATAACAACAACAACAACAAAAACAACAAAAACAACAACAGAACAACACAAAAGCCACAACAACAAAAATAAGTGGGACAACATTTCAAGTGTGTGTGTGTGTGCCGTGAAAGGCAATTCAAATACACAAGTGTTTTACTTTCGACCAGCTCAATATACTATATATAAGTATGTCTGTAGTATATAGTCTATATAGTATACATATAGAAAACAAGGCGCAAATCTTGATTATTCTGAATTATTCTCCATTCAATCTAGAATCCTCAATCTCCACTCGGCAATCTTTTGCCGTTTGTCCCCAAACATACACCTTCGGAAATCGCCTGAAGTATCTTTGAATTGTAAAAGAGAAATTAATTTTGTATGATGTTCCCGCCTTGGGCTGAACTTTAATTACGACAACTTTTAACGTTGCATACTTTACGGCGCATATGAGGGTAAAAGTTTCTCGCTGCTCCTTTAGATAAGCGCTGGCACACAAACTTATCTCAGGTATTAAATTATGGCTAAACTTGTTTTTTGAAAAAAACTTTCCCGAACATCAATTGAGAGTTAATTTTTCATAATAAAAACTTTTCTGTTTTCTGCTTTCTGTTTTCCGTTTTCCGTTTTTCTGTTTGTTTTTCTGTTGTTTTTTGTTTGTTACTTTTCTGCTTCAAATATATCACGCCCGTAGGTCATGGTGTAGGCGTGCGGTAGGTGTCTGTGGGTAAGTTTGTGGTTGTGTTTGTACACATTCAATTGTCCACAACAAGACCGCAATGTTTTCCATGTGTAAATTAAATGAAATTTCAGTAATTTATTCAAATGAAATTAATTGAATTCGTCCAAAAAAAAGTCGCCTGCATCGCGCGGATCAGATGAAAATTTAAACGCATATAGTCATACGGCTGTCTGACATTTTCTATAATTGAGTTGGGAGATTGAAAAAGCATTTCCAAAGATGACAAATTCAATTAGCCACAGCGTAAAAAATCAGATATACTTGTATATAAATTGAAAATCCACTTTAATCAAGCTAATTTCATTTTATTAATCTTTAACTATAAAATATAAAATTGATTTCAAAGTTCAGGCAGTTTTATTAAACGTTTGAGCTACACTTAAACACATTTATTTATATATATAATATAATACAGATTTCACTTATAAATATTTCTATTTTTCCTGAAGAAATTAAAAAGTTGAAATCAGTTAAATAAATGCCGTTAAGCTGATCGCCTCAGCTGGTAAGTTAAGCTTTGATTGTGGAACAATTCTTCAAAGAAAAGTTGCTGCAGAGGAGAATTGTTCTCAAACTTCTTAAATAAACGAAATTTCCGGGAGAAAAACTTTTGCATGCCACGCTTCAAAGTGCAGTTTAAATGGAATCCGCTTTCAAATCAAATTCACAAATTGTTTTTAAAACTCTGAGTTCCACTTTTCTTTTCTCTCCTTTGACAAAAAAGTCGCATAACTTTCCATAAAAAACTGTTCACATATGTGGAAAAAACGCAGACACTTTGGCGAAATTGATTAGAAACTGAAAGTGAAATTGAGAACATGAAACATGGGCGATCGAAGCACTTAATTTAATGTGCACCGCAAAAGTATGCTATGAAAAGTGGATTCGGCAAAGGAAACTGTTTTCCTATGTGCCATTATCCCCTTTCTCTATGCTTTGTACCCCGGTTCACCCTCGACCGAAGTGTGTCAGACGTAATGCGGTAAAATTAGGCAGAAAGTCGCATGCGGCGGTTATGTAAAAGCCCATTAAAGCCTTGGCTACAGGGCGTGGCATAGTTTATGGCTTTTTAATCATTTAACAACGCTTTGGTTTGCAGTCAACATGCAAATTGGCTGGCGAGGAGCAACCGAACCGACCCAGACCCAGCACCCAGGAACACAATAAAAATTGCCTATAAATGGCCGGAAAAGTAGCAGCAGGAGGTGGACGTGGACGCAGAGGAGGAGGAGGTGGAATTGTTGGTGTGCCAGTGGGTGTAACCAAAGCCAACGGCATGGATATACGCACAAGGACAACAACGAGGACAACAGCAGCAACCGGAACGTCAGCCAAACAGAAAAACAACAAAGCCCAGCTTCCGCATAGGATGCGACGAAACGGAAGTTATTTTGGTCGTTTAAACGTACGGATCTATATCATCTATTTGTGCTGTTATCTGGTCCTGATAATGGCAGCAGCTGGCAGCAACAATGTGGTAAATGGACTTAAATGCTACTGCAATCCCAAGGAATGCGATGTTATACGTGAACTCGACTGCCCCGGCAAGGGCCTAATGCTCTGGGATCCATGCCAGTAAGTTACAACTACTCCCATATCATATCGTACATATAGTACTCATATACTCGTATAAATATAACTACTCGTATCATAAATTTTATGCGAATCTATTTCCATTCACATTCTATTCATGTGCAGATGCTGTCGCATTTGTGCTAAAACGTTGGGCGAATCATGCGGCGGACCCGGCGGCTTTTCCGGCCAATGCGAACCGCCTCTGCAGTGTGTTACCAAACTGCCCATTAGCAGTGGTTTGGGCGTATGCATGGGTAAGCTTTCAAAACCGTTTCGGGCGTGTCCCTCCGTATAATATACTGAATCGAGTAAATATTTTGGAAACTCGCAACGATTTTCGACTGATTTTAAATTACCTTTATATTGTATAACATAGAACATTTTCAGCAACGAACATTAGACACTCGCTACATTACGGCTTAAATAACATTTATCGAATCACGCCACCCTCAATTAGTACATTGGCAATTTCATAGTCCGGATTAAGTATTTTCAGTCGCAATTGATACGACAATGTGGGCACAGCGGGTGGATATTCGGTTGCTAGGATTGTATAGTTACGTATCTGAAAGAGCTTATGCTACAAGTGTGGAGTTAGTATTATTATGTGGGCTATTTTATCGATCGAATGCCGTACTTACACACTGAACAGGACATCTGTTGGGCAAATTGCTGGCCAATTGAACGCGCTTAAAGAATTTGCCGTACATATTGTTGCCGTAGAAGGAGCTCAGGAACTGGCAGCCATCGAGTTTGTTGCGTGCTATGTTCAGAGTGGTATTATCCTTCTTGAGTATATCCAAATTGAATTGTATATCAAAGAGCTTGATTGGCTTGTGAAGCTTAAATTGTACGGACAACGCAGGATATACACGCTTCCTGTGAATAGTGCATTTAAATTCCTCCACAACGACAGGATCAACAGTCACGCAGTTGAATTTGTTCAGTTCAATTATAAAAGGCGGTCGCTTGAGCTGTTCTTAAATCAAATACATATCGATATGATAATATCTCTGTATATATAGTATATGTATTGTTTATAATTAGCTGCGTACATACCTGCTTTACCTGGGCCTCGACAATCGCCAGCAAAGACAGAATTGCGAGCGAGCACGTACAAGCGCGATAATCCATAATTATTTTTCGAGAAGATTTCACTTCCGATGCGCCTTTTATATGTTGTCCAGAGCCAAAAGAGAACAACAAAAAAACAAAAAGGGAGAAAGAGAAAGAGAAAAGCGGAAAAAGTTATGTCATAAACTCATTTAAATTAAAGCAACATTACGGTTATATCAAACAGATTTCATATCTTTCGCTTTAATTTTCTTAATGCACTTTTAATTTGTATTTTAAATATTGATATATAGATTTATGTGGGTTTTATTGCCTGTCAGCGTTGAAATAAATTATTTCATTTTTCAATTTGTCTACCCTGTACAAATTAAAATGAATAAAAAGGTATATATATAAGCTCATATTCGCCATCAGCAACAACAGCTTAATTGAGTTTGTCTACCTGTCAATTTACCTGTCAACATTTTTTTGACTATGAGAATATTTTTGACATAATCCAAAAACAGATAAATTTGCGCTTAAGTATACTTTTACTATTTCAATCGAAAAGTAATATAATACTGGCAGAAGACGTATCCAATGTGTCATAGCTTTATTTTATTAATGAAAATTTGATTTCTGCTTGTGCTCAATGTTTATTTGAATTCTAGAGTTTGATTTTTATGATGTGCGATAGAAGACTGAATAGAAATAGTTCCATCTTGCGATAGGGTTAATACTTTTATTTGAGAACAAGACTCTATTATTAGTAAAAGGTACAGAAAATTAAGAAGAACTGATTATAAAAAACTAACAATCTATCTGTGGTTAGAAGTACTTCGAAGTACTTTACTTTTAGTTACAGGGCAACTCGTAGTGCGAGCACACGCAAAGAGAACAAATTTCATATTTCACATTTATTTGCTTTTAATTTTTCTCTCTGATTGTCATTAGCATTCCCGTAATAACTAATTGTTGTTGTTGCCTGACAGATTTGCAACACCTGACGGCGCTGACATTCAACCAGCTTAGCAACTGCACAGAGAGCGAAGCTATCGTATTGGAACCGGGCTGTGAGATTACCAATAAACGCTGCCAATGCTGGCCCACAATGCGCACCTGTCTAAGTCAGCTGTTCAGCGATGGAGGCTCCCCAAGCGATTCCCGTTGGCACTTTAAAAATCTCGAGGTACATCTTCAGTTAGATATCTATATGAATTTCATTAAATTTATATTAAATCTAGTTATAAGTGGTATAATGGTATCTAATTTTTTGATTATTTTCCGCAGGACTGCCAATTGAACTTGCAAAATTTAATTAAACTCGAATTGGAATTTGATGAAGACTATAAAATCTCACCGAGCAAATTTTCATATAAAAAGCTGCGCAGAAAGCGAAAGTCTCTAAGAAAACGCATGTGAGTTGGGTGCGTGTTCATTTTTTACATAATATATCAAATTATATATGCATGGATTCTACATATATATGAACTCTTTTCGATTTATTACAGCATCATTTTGGAAGATGGTGGCAATCCGCAGGCCATATAAACGTCCCTCTTTCTCAAATCTAAAATTCTTGTACAGATAGAACTGCTTACTTCTATGAAATGTGGCTATTAAAAATATGATAATAATAAACAGCATAAACATATACAATATATATATATACATACATACCAAGATATATACATTATTCATACGTATATATACATACATACGTGCATGCATAACAAGCTATGGTAAACAAAATAAACTATTGTATGTATGGCTAAGACATTTGTTACTTAATTGTTTTAAAAGAAAAAAAAAAGAAAAATAAGACAAATATTGAAATATGTGCGCATACATAATTGTATTATATACTGCGAATTTTTTTTTCCTAACCTAAAGACAAATGAAATACCTAAATAATAAATTTAAACATTTGCGAATGTTGTTGCTTTCAAAATAATGCGATTATGAAAAAGCATCGAAATATATACATACAATATATAAATGGCCCGGAAAAACGTGTAATTTATTGTTGGGATGCTTAACGACAATATCATAATATCATTTAGCTTAAATAAATAATCACTTTCTGTGTTGATACTAATTCGGGGAATATTTTGAATATCGCGCTAAACCTTGTCGGGTGCTCTCGGAAGCTCGCTGCTATGTAACACTATTTGGTACATCATGTAAAGCTGCCAGCTATACAACCACTGGCAACTTCAGTTCAAATTCATTGCATACTTTTAAGCTGTGCGACTTAAAGTGTTTATTTCACGACATGGCGCCATAGCGCTTTTGGAATTTCATTTCTAATTTCTTATGTCGCAAGTGTTCGCTACATTTATTAAAGATAAATTCCTACAAAGTTTATCAATAGTAACTCAATCACTTACCTTTGATTTCTGGCAGCCAAAAATAACAATAAAATAAGTAAAACTTGTGCTCCAAGTCGGCAGTCAAGTGGGGGTCAGTTCTTGAAAAGATCAAAGATATTCTTTGGCGCTTAAGTGTTTTGAAGTGGCGCGCAGTTTGAGAAGAGTTGAAACGGAGTTTTGTTTATTGAGTTGTTATACTTACGTTCATTTTTTTTTTTGTGTATTTTTGGTTTACTTTTTTTTTTTTTTTTTTTTGTTACTTTTTATGTGCTTGAATGCGTTATAAATGATGTTGCGCACCTAAGTGGAGCACACAAAAGCAATTAGACGCCGTCGTCTGACAGGCTGAATGAAATAGTTGAGCTTGAGGTCGAGATTGAGATTGAGATGAAGGATTGAAGATGGAGGATTGAGGAATGCCAAGCAGCAAATGGTTATCGACTGGCCACATCGGACAGCTCGATGTCGATTACGATGTCGATGTCTAACTGCCATTGAGCAGCTGGAAACCCAACTACAAATACTCGTACGAGGACGCTCGCGGGGGATGGGGGCTAGCTTGACTGCAGGGGCTACTGTGGCGAGCGCCGTACAATGAACGATCTCAAGTGGGGATGGCGATACAAAAAGGTGTTAAAAAATTCTACATTTTATGCTCCTATTATGATTTGATGGACATTTACGATACGAAGAAAAATTGTTTTTTTTATACCTTTTTGTTTTGTTTTATAGATATTTGTATTCTTTTTGAATTTTTATACAATTTGTTATTTTTTTTTTGTACCTTTTTTACCTCCTCCCTCACGCCCATTGTTGTTTTTTTAGTTGTTTGACAAGCGATGCGTACAAATCAAAGCAAGCAACAAGCTGGACAGCAGCTCGGCTCATATCGGAATGGGACTTGTATCGTTTTGAATCTTTCGGTTCGTTTTCGGTTCGGCTTGGTTTGGAGTACTGAGATTCGAGATTTGGGTCTTGAGAGTTGAGTTGAGACTCGGTTTGTTTGATTAATAGCCGCACAATTGATATGTTAAGTGGTAAATTACGCCATTGGCACGCAAATGTGTCGGTGTGTCGGTGTCTCGGTGTGCCCGTACCCGTACGATAGACTCCACAAACGGCAAATTGTTGTTTGTTTAAGGCGCCGCAAAACGATCTTGATCTTATCTCATTGGTGTCCAAGGCGTAGCTCCGAGTGCACAAAGTGATTTAATTTTCAATGGGAGAAAGTTGAACAGCCATCCGACAATTATTCAATTATCCCAAAAATACTGAGCGAGCGAGGGAGGCAGCATACTCTTCCATCAGAACTTGGGTTTTCCATTCCTCGTGAAAAACTCCACATGTCATAAAGTTCGTTGGCTGCTGCTTAAATTAAAGGCCATTAGTCTACTTTTAACACGCTTTTTGGACAACAAACAACCCGTTTGCATTTTATGGACTCATTTAGATTATTAAATAAAACAAAAGACACGAAAAACAATTAAGAATGCGATTGAAAGAGCAAACACGACTAAAAGATACTATTTATACCCTGTAAAGTATCTGCCATCCAATCACAATTATTGAGCTGGATCATTCTTCGTTAATCATTCCTTAAAATTTAAGAACAATCTCTAAATATACGCAATACTCTCTAAGATTTGTTGCATCTCAAGAGAAACATGGAAAGCATTAGAGGATGTAAATAAGATAATCATATTCTATACCTTAAGATTGAATACATAAACAATATAAATAAATAATATAAATTATACTATATATAATATAAAATATGTATAAATATAAATATATATAAAAAAAGGTTAATTGTATGAATAATTTAAATAAAATAAATATTAGAAATAATTTTGAAAAATATAAAAAGAATATCTAAAATAATAATGTATGATCTCGACTTCCGCTAACCCCAGTTTTAGTCATTAAGGGTATACAGGGTATATAAAAGATAGAATGAGTGGGAGAGAGAAACAAGGAAAGAGAGAGAGCGAGAGAGAGAGAGTAGAAAAATCGTACGTAAATCCATTAAACCTTGTGCATATTATTAATACAATAGAGAATGCCATTAAATTTTTGCCACGCCATAAAAATCGAGAAAAAATACACAAAAAACAAAAAAAAAAAACTCAATCGACAAAGTGTTATAAAAATCATTTAAAAGTCGAGATCGCCATAGAGTTTTATAGCCAAAACTCTTGTATAGTCGGGGGCCTCGACTCAATGCTCAACTAAAATGATTTAATTTCGAAACGTGTCGTGCACATTTTATGATCAATTTCGTTATAAATATTCGATAATACGAATATTAAGTGACATGTGGCGGCGTTTATTTAAATTTTTTGGATTATTTATTTTTATTTTTAGACATGATATTGCCGGTAAACGGATGCCATTTCAAATTACTGCCTTTAGTCTTAAGTTGTGCTAAAAAGGTCACAAAATTATGACGTGGTCTCGTTCTATATTATTCATCTCAATCTTGATTCGAATATATAACGAATATAAAACGATACTCTCAGGTATTCTTGCATATTTCTATAGTAAATTTATATCTTAAAAATTAAATATATATATATTATATATTATATAAATATTATCGATCCGAATATATTCATATTTTACGATATTTTTGGATACTCTTCACAGAAATTTCATTACTAAATTAATCTCCTTAAATTATTGATTTTAATCGCTTTTTGGCGATGTTCTCAACGGAGTTATTACCCATGGAAGAATTTGTATAGAGGGAAATCTGTTCGTTGAACTCCAAACTTTCAATAAGATTCGGGCTCGTTTGCCCAATATTTTCTGAAGAAACTTCAAGACGAATAGTAAAGCATTTAAAAAGGAGAATAAAAGATAATAAAGCATAATATATAGGACTAAGCATGGATAGAGGCCTTTGCATAGAGGCCAGAAGAAGCTAATCAGCTAACTATCTAGGCCAGACAACAGATTTTAGCAATAAAAGTAGTGATATCTATTTATGGTGTTTGTTATAATATTGATATAATTGTGCTATAATGTTAGAGCTTAAGATTGCCTTCCAAAAAGTTTCAAAAATTTTTAATTTTTTGGGAAAACTAAGAGTAAAAATAATAGTCCCGTCGCTAGAAAGGACTTATAGTTCTACTGCAGTGATAAATATTATTCTCCGCATCAGGCGCATGATAATTTTTGTATATTTTTGTTCCTCAAGTTGATCAATAGGAATAAAGAAATTTATTTGAATTAAATATTAAAGTGTGATTTTGTGGAGATGATAAAAGCTTCATAATGCTTAAAAAAGATACTTAAAATAATAATTTCTGAAGTGAACCCTTCAAAATATCTATATAAAATAGTGTGAAATACGACTAATTATTATTATTTATTTTGCAAATAACTTTCCGTCATTAAAAAAATATAAAATACATGCCTAAAGATTTATATAGAACCTTGTTAAGCTTAGGTCTTAGGTCCTTGCAATATTATTTTTATTAAATTAGATTCCTTTAAAATTTGATAATGCTCGTAAATTTTGTTACATCGAATTATGTAGCTACAAATATAATCCCTTTAAGCAAATATTATAAAAATAAACCTAAATAAATTGTAACTTTTTTTATGTCTGATAAATATGAATTTTGATCAGGTGTTGATATAATTAAACTGCCAGAATAAAATATAAAATAAGAGATATATGCGTTATATTTTACAATGTGTACATTCATACATTAAATATAATATTATATAGGTACGATGCTCAAAAGAAAAAGGTGAACTTTGAGTTATTTCGAAAAGTATAGTATTTATTTATTCATCACTATCCTTTTAGTTCTGTATCAAGTAATCCCCCTCAGATGTAATGAACTTATGCCAGCGCTTCTTCCAATCCTCAAAGCACTTATAAAAGTCATTTTTAATGTAAATATATAGAAATAGAGAATTAAAAATATTGTTTCTCGAGTTAATCTGTAGAAATAAAGACAATTATATAAATTTAAAGTGTATTGTGTGGAGACGATAAAAGCTTCATAATGTTTAAAAAAAGATACTTAAAATAATAATTTCTGCAAGTGAATCCTTTAATATGTTATATCTATTTAAAATAGTGTCAAATACGAGTGATAAATATTAAAGTGGCTGGAAAATAAGCTGTCAGTCATTAGATTTCAAATTCATACATTAAAATTTTAATAGAACCATTTTAAACTTGCGGGTGAAACCTTTTTTACGGAGTCATCATTAAATTTTGTAGATTTATAGGACTGGCAGGATCGTTTTTATTAGTTAAATTCCTTTAAAATTTGGGAATGCTAGTAAATTCATTTGTATCGAATAAGTTACAAATATGATTACTTTATGCAAATGTTATAAAAATGGACATGAATAAATAAATTGCAGCTTTTGAATTTAAATTTTGATCAGATGTTGATATAATTAAACTGCCAGAATAAAATATAAAATAAGAGAAATAAGAATAATATATGTGTAATCTCTTATGATGTTTACGTATATTAAATATTAAATGGATACGAGATCTGTTCAAAATAAATGGTAAACATTGAGTTTTTTCGAAAAGTATTTGTCCTCTTCAAAGTAATCCCCCTCAGATGTAATGTACTTATGCCAGCGCTTCTACCAATCCTTGGAGCACTTCTGATATGAACAGCTCTTTCTTCGATTTTGACCTTATCACATAAATTGTGGCAAAACGCTTTCCTTTCATTGGTCTCTTCAGTTTTGGGTATAGGAAAAAAGTCGCAGGGAGCCAAAGCTGGTGAATACTGAGTGTTATCCTGAAGCAGAATCCATGATTTGGTTTTCCACAATTCCCATCGTTTGAGCCATTGCATTAAATCCTTGTAGTAGTCCTTATTAACCTTACGAATTCTTGGCAAGAACTAACTATGCACCACTCCATTGCAATCGAAGCAAGAAGTGAGCAAAACCTACAACTATTCTTTTGAACAGACATCGTATACTTATAATATAAGACAGACATACTATAGTATAGGCTATAAGCTATATACTTTAGAAGGTTAATCGCTTACCAATGCATTGCTAGAGTATTTACTTCGATGAAAAGTCTTCCCCATATTAAAATATATGTCACTCGATTTATCCCCTTAAAGTACTTTCCACCCAAGTTCAGGCAATTCGTATAGACTTGTTTAAGTCGGGATCTGTGATGGAATAGATAGAGTTGCACTCATTTCCAATTTCGAAGTCGTACTATAATGAAATTCACACAGAGCAGAGCCCATAAATAAAGTGTGGCAAATTCTCTAAGCAACTTGTTGAAGTGTCATAAATAAAGCGAAGAGGCAACCACTGCTGGCCCCTGGGCAACAGCACCACAAAGCGGTTCAAGTGGTTGTCATTTAATAAACTACATATACATAATGTGTGTGTGTGTGTGTGTTGGTGTGTGTTGGTGTGTGTGTTTGTTGGTGTGTGCCTGCCGATTGCTGTTATATGATTTCATATATCATCGACATGCGCTGGACGACGAACTCTAAAGGAAGCTCTCGCAGGGCAGACACTCCAATCTTCTGGATACCATCTTACCGCACTCCCTCTCTCTCTCTCTCTCTGTCTCTCTCTATCTCTAGGCCTCGCGATTGAACAACTTGTTGAGCATTGCGCAGGCGTGCAGCATTTAGTTCAGGCTGTCCGCGTGCGCCTCTTGTTGTATTTTTGATAACATTTTATTGTCCGCTTTATAAATTATTGGCGTTTGGCTGGTTCCGTTCTGTTCCTTATGGAGGAGTTCCCTTAGGGAAGGGGCCACTGCAGTCGGCGGAGTCGGAGGAGCTCCACCAAAAAGTATCCTTTTACGTTAAAGATTTTTTCTTTATTTCTCTTCTTTTTTGTTGGTATGCAGCCTGTGTCCAAATTTGTGCAGCACAAATAAATACTAAGCCTCGATTCTGGTCAGTTCTGTTAAGGTCTGCCGAGGTTTGGTTGGGCTCTTCTGGGTTCGGTTCGGTTCGGTTCTTGACGGTTCTCTGTTGAGTGCGCGTGTTTTTACCTTTTAGGGCTTGTCGCCCAAACACACAATTGAACGTTGTTCGCCTCTGTATGTGTGTGTGTGTGTGTGTGTGTGTTTGTGTGTGTTGTTGTGTGTAGTGTGAAAGTTGCTTTAAATATCGAACGTGGAGCTGCGATGCTGGCACCAAATCAAACCATTTATGTCCGATCCTCGAGATCGCAGCTCACACGACACGACACGGCACGACACATTCATCATCGTCAAGTGGCAGGCAACCAGCCAACGAGGCAGGCAACCAGCCAACGAGGCAGCCAACAAGGAGTACAAATTCAGAGTGGAGTGCACTCTGCACCTGTCTGAACTTAAGAGCTGTCCTTCAATTATATAGCACACCCGCTGTGTTCTACTGGAACTGCCAACTGCCAACATCTAACTGGAGCCCCCCTCCATGCATCCATCCATCCATCCATCCATCCATCCATCCATCCATACTCACTGGATACACTGCTAGAACTTTTCACCATTCTCCCATTAAATGTGGCCATAAAATGGATTTCTCTGTCTCTGGTATTTCAGTCATGCCTTAATACTCGTCTGACATTGTGTGACATCGTATGACTCGTATCTTGCGATACGATTCGACTTTATGGGGACACACGGCGCATGATCAATCGAAATGATATAATTATATCCCAGAGAATCGCTGGGCTCTGTGTAAATTGATATCAACAAATTACGCGAAAAAATTTCAAAAATATTAACGAATGTGAATGATATAATGATGAGATGACGATTGTGTCATACACTGAGCGAAATACCCATAAGATTTGAACATAAACTCATTTAACTTCTTTCTTCTCAATTGATTTTAATATCTTAATCTCAGGGATTCTTTCAAATAATTGTAAGCTTCATGTGAAAATTGGTATAATTTGAGATTAAAGTTTCTTTAACTTTAATTTCTGTTAAGAAACAGAAGACTCGATCTCATATAGAAGAGAGTCTGTACAGATAATGAATAAAGTCTAAGCATTATATGGAAATTCCATAAACAAAAATGTGAAATTAATAACTAAATAAACACTTAACAGATATTCTGCTCGGAAAATCTTTAGTTGAACTTCATTTAAAGTAACTGCAAACAAACTGAAGATATCAAATATTATTATTGAATGTCTCTTTTGAAGATTTATATATATCCTTTTTCGATCTTACATTGACTAGGCATATCAATATCTACTCCTTCTGAAGGACACTTTCCTCAAGCGTGTAGAAAGCACTTAAGATTGCTTGATAGTTTGTTGTATATGCGTGATTTCTTTCAGTGCATTGGCCCCCTAATTATGCCCAATTTAAAAAGGGTTAATTAAGGCACAAAACGCAGCACACGAAATGTCCCCATCCGGGGCGTTATTAATATGCGACATTTCTGATATCTTTTTGCCCCAATGCTTCAGGCAGACATCCCAGACAGACAGTCTCAGACAGACGGACTGACAGACAGACAGACAGACAGACAGACGGACAGAAGGACGGACAGAGAGTCCTTCTGTGAGATCAATGCTATAAAATACTTATATACAATAATTATATACAGCATTTGTCATAACACCAGATATGGACACAATCGTTGCTCTTGGCTGTTGCATCGGGCGCGAATGGTCAACAGAGTCGGTGTCCAGAGCAGGCCGAGAGCAGCAGCCCAGGCCAGGCCCAAACTATGCGACAAATGTACGCAAAAAAAAAAACAACAAATAACAGAAAAGAAAATTGTAAATATCATCATCGTCGTCAGCACATCTTGAATGAATAGAGGAGAGGGGGCTGGCGCTGGTGGATTGGGGGTTGGCGGTTGGGGGGTAGGAGGAGAGGCAGCGGCTGGATAGGATGCCTACGAGCTAAAATGATGGGTATTTTATAAATAAAACAAAATCATAAATGATGCGCCTGCCATTGAATTGTGCAGACAGGGACAGGGTAGGGACAGCCCTGAGACAGATCCGTGAGTCCAAGTGTCAGTTCGTTGGGCACTACGGGCTTTCCGGGTGCTATAATAATTACAGCAGGAACGTCGGACCCCGGGCCTCGGGCCTTGGGTAGACATGGGCCCATGGGTAGACATTTCGCGCCGGAATTCGGAGCATTGTGTCATATTTAATACAGAAATTTTAATTAAACATAATTTGTAAGAAGTGCACGTTTGTGCCAGCCCAGGCCCAGGCCCAGGCCCAAGCCCAGAGAGGCCCCGTCAATGAGCTGGAGCTGGACGAGGAGCATGTATTCAAGCAACTATTCAAGTATTCGTGTATTCGTGTATTCGAGTATTCGAGTATTCGAGTATTCCCCAGTTGTTTTTGCTTGCCTGATTGCTCGTCGCGATAGCTTTGGCTTATGCTGGAATAGAGTAATTTATAGCATTTTATGGTCTAGGCTCTCATTCTAGCATTCTTCAAGAATGCCTTTGATCATATCGCAGTCCATCAATTGAGCGATAACATTGCCCAGTTGGACAAATGGGGCAATCAAAGGTAAACTATACGTGCATATCTAACTAGTCCCAGTTCTTCTCCTTCTTAGCAGCAGCTAATGGAATGCTAAAAGCTTCTCACTGCAAGAGGATATATAAATATCCTTGTTGTCCTTGTTGATCAGTAGAAACAAATCCAATGGGTTGAACCCAATTACTATGCGTATTCAAAGCTTTTAGTTAGAATTATTCCAGCGTATAAAATAAGGAAAGTTCATCTAAGATTTATATAGGAAACTTTCTAGTCTGCAAAATTCTCCGATTTAACTTAATCGAGGAGGAAAAGCAATGAAATGTATCTTTATCACAGTTTATATTTGACCAAAAGTTGATAAGTTTAGGAATAACGACTTCTTTTTTTACTTTAGGGTCTCTTTTCTTCCATATAATTTTACAAATTTACCAATAAAAGAATATTGAAATTTAATTTGTTGGCTTTAATCTCAAGTCTTACAATTAGTGATTAAAATGGAATAACAGCGTACAGCATAAGATCTCTAAAGGATATTACCTGTTACTATATCTAGTTTATGCCATTACTGATTAAAAAGATGGTTTAAAAAGAAAATATATTTAAGAGTATTCAATTGAAAAGGTTTCACATCTCATACTTACACCGCAGATTAAGTTCATAATGTAATTATTTAATTGGATTCCAGGCACCGATTTGCCTTCAGACTATAGTATACTATTATTTCTCCCATCTCTTAAAAATTGTAAAGTTAATTTAATATTTGGTGAAATTAACTCATCTTTCATCCTTTCATCCTTTGAAAACTCTTGGCTTCACACCACTTCCTCTAAATAGTTGTACTACCAATTACTCTCTCATGAACCTTTTCGAGTGCTCCGTATTGACTACAACAGAATTTCCTCGAGTTTTCAATTCAAGATTCTCTTTTCAAACCATTAGAAACCAAATTTTTAACTAAATCTAACAGCTCTACTAATCTTAGTAATCCGATTGGGTTTTTCCCAATCCTCGCCACATATGTTGGATCATTTTTAAGTATACCCCCAGACTTTTTATCCTTATAATTTCCAGATTACTTCTAAAATTGTATATGATACAATTGGTAATAAACTTGAATCTTTTAGTCGACAGTTTGTAGTCGACTCTAAATTAAACAAATAAAATAAAACTAATTAAAAAAGTTGACTGCAATCTATTGCAATATAGTCTGGTTAAGTTGAAGCGACGATTAAAGATAATGCGATACTTGTTTCAAATTGAATGAGATAAGTTTTCATATCAACTCGAAGTCTGCTGAAATATATGCGAAGACTTCTCTCTCCAGACTTTAATTTTAAATTTAAACTATATTCAACTTTTTAGTCCTAATTTCAGTTTTGATTTATTAATTTCAATTTTATTTGATGTAATTTATGTTCATTCTTTTTTAATCTTTTTACTCGAAATTTCTTGGTCGAAAGTAAAAAGTAAAAATAATATATGAATGAATAATATATTTGAATAATATATTCGTAAAAGTTTAACAAAAATCGAAGCTCAACTATTCCTATTACACACTGAAATTATGTTTCCAATATCTTGAAAAAGGATTGTAAATAACACAAAATTACAAAAATAAAAGATTGAATATCCATTTTTATTTGTTCCAACAAATTTTGCAAATATTTTAAGCTTTTCTTCTCTGAATACGGAAGTCTTCAGATTCTTCAACGCTGTAGATAAGTTAGGAAATCTTACTTAATCCTAATACTAGTCAGAAATGCATCAGCTAAAAACTAAAATTCTATCTAAAGTAGTTCAGATTGGGTCGTATTACCTGAAATTATTCAATTGCTATTTACGAGTATGTGTAAATCAATATTCCATAGGACTCTCCTGTGTATAATCAGTGTATAGTCTGAGCTTTACTTGGGAACTCAGCTACTCGATTGTCCTCAAACAAGGAAGCTGGTAATGAAAATATGATTTAAGAGTATCAAGAGTCGGCTACTCGTATGGCAATCTGTAGTGATTTTTCAAATGATTTAACTAGTTCAGAATGCTGACCCGACGTGTTACCCCTCAATTGGGTTGGCCGAGTTGTGGTCGAGTTGGAGGTTACTCGAGGAGGTTCGCTGGCTGCCTACCAAGTTGAACTCGGTTTGGTTGGTCCAACGCCGGGGGCCGCATTACATTTGCAAGAAAGAAGACAACAATGGGCATTTGGCATTGGCAACTGCAGCGGCGTTGGGCGTTTTTATTTTTACAGATATTGTTTACTATTTTTTTAAAGCCTCGGCCAGTTCCAGTTTCGGCTTCAGCTTCAGTTCCAGCTTCAGTTTTGGCTTCAGTTTGGGTTGCACGTCCAGGCTGTGCCCTCTCATTGTTGTGCGGCTGCTCCAATCATCATTTTGTAGATATTCGCTTGGTGATATATTTTGGGTGAGCGCTTCCGGCAAATCGGCGCAGTGAAAGGTCAACTTGCGGCCTGGAGAAGAAGCAAAACTATTGCCTGCTTCTGCCAGGGAGCTTTGAGATTCGTGTGGAGCATCGAAATAAACAAATCAAAGTGAGCAAATGTTTTCTTGTGCCCGCTCCCTTCCCTGCCCCTATCCCACACATCTAATACCCTTCTCCTCCTCCTGATCGCTCCGCGATCGCAACTCCTTCTTGAACTTCTCTCTGGCATTGTGTTTCTGCGGTGGTATGTGCTCAATTTTCTATAACATATTTGATCGCTGCGATCTTTGCGATCGCCTGACTTTCCATTTTCCAGCTTTTACAGCTTCTCGTGTGTGTGAGAAAAACTTATCGAAACGTAGCTATCAATGCCGCAAACGGACCAACCGCTGGAGTTGCAGTTCAAATTAAGCGCAGGTGACCAAAAGGCCAACGAGCTGACAAACCTTGGAATTTTTACCTCACGATCGCAGTGAACATGGTCACGGGTTCGTTCCATTGCAATAGTGCCATATGACAGCAGTCCATAGATACGGCTACACCGCTTTGACATGTCCTATCCAGATCATTAATTGACGATCTACGACTACGAGTTTCCTCTTTTACCACTCACCGAAGATAATGTTAAGGAATATCAAGAATTCACTCAACATTTTCACTATCTCAACTTTCTCCTGCATATCTCCTCATAAACTGTCTAATTAGGCTCAAATTTAGTGGTAATCGTTAGTGAACCGATAAAAGCTTTTATCGCTCATTTCTCACAGACTCATTAATATCTTATTCACAGTAAGTGAAGTGCACTTTCAGATAAGATTTCTCCGATTATTAACGGAGGAGCAAAACAGGAAATCTTCTAAGGCTCTAAATAGACCTTCTTATGGCTTCATTAGTATCTGATCCACAGAAGGTACAAACCAATTATTCTTCCACACAGATCCCTAACAGAAAGGATGATCGAAAGATTCTGTTCAGGAAACGAAAGGAACTCGGCTCTAAATACCCCTAAGTTAGATCTTTAGGAATGGATCACATGCATTTAATCCCTAAACCCAGAGCGTTTTAGACTCCCACACCATTCAGGCACAACCACAAACACCAACACACCCACACAGCCACACACCCACACAGAGTAAGAGAATCAAACAATGAACACAAGTGGTGCCACACTGTGGTGCGGGTGGGTGTGGTTGTGGTTGCGATTGTCAGATGCCAGTTGCCAGTTGCCAGATCGATGCTGCCTTCTGCTTTGATGATAGTCAGCCTTGGCTTAGCTTGGCTGGGCTTTGCATGGTTTGGTTTCGTTTTGGCTTTGGCTTTGGCTTTGAATGCCCTTAGGGGGCGTTGCGATTGAACTTGTTCCACATTTTGATTGTAATGCCGTTACGAGCATTTTGGGGAATGGGAATGGGAAATGGGCGATGGGCGATGGGAAATGCAGTAAGAGGGCAAGACAAATATGATTTTCAATTTTCTGTGATCGCTTTCACAAGATTTGCATAGCGCACTGAGGCTGACCAGGCAGACCATTAAACACTTCGAACTGTTTGAACAGCTGTAGTCAAAGTTCAATTGGAGTTCAACCTGGATGAACTGCTACTCAACCTTAGTAGTAGTACTCCCATCTCGTAGTGGTATGGTAGTTTGTGAGTTTTGATGGCCCATTAAAGCGTCAAATGGAAACCACCGCTGCGATTACTCCAGTTGAAAACTGCAGCGCCACAAATCAAAATATTTATAGCCCAGTCCCAAAGAAGAGACGCCGAGAAGAACCGCTGAAGAATTGAACCAGCTGAAGAGCTAATGAGTCTTCGACTGTTCTTGTAGTAGTAGTAGTAGTTAACTCGTAGAGCGTGCTGCTCGATATACCACCCAAGTGGTTGACTGTAAACCGACTGTATGCACCGCATAAATAGCCACAAAGTGTGTCGTAAATGTCGTCGCGATCATATAATGATTTCTGTAACCCCACAGAGAGAGAGAGAAAGGATGAGGGAGCAAGGAATAGGAGAAAGATCATCCAGTTTATCAAGCTCTATACAAAATGCAAATTTAAGTTTCTACCCAGTCAAAGCGAGAGCGAGCGAGAGGGTGGAGCGAGAAAGATAGACATCTTGCTGCTAAAACAAGTGTAAGCCAGTTCGAGAGGAGTCTACCATAACTGTGGATCCATTTAAACCATTCGTATACCCATTACCATATCCATTCTTAATACCAAACCCATTCCCATTCCCATTCCCATTCCTATCCCCATACTCATACCCATACCTAAACCTATACCAATACCCATTGCCATTCCCATACCCATTCCTTGAGTCAACTTTGGAGTTTATGTATTTGGGCATTTGCGAAATGCGTTCGCATGCACATTTGAATCAATCGTTCAGTTCGGGGCATTGGGATTGGGATTGGGATTGAAATTGGAATTGCGGATTTGATTTTTATGATTTTGAGGACCGGTTGAGGAGCGACCACAGATCAGAGCAGACCACCAGCCATGGAACTGCACTGATATCATTTCCCCCTGTGACATTTAGCATCGCTAATTCATGCCAAATCGCCAGAAGATTATGTTCATAACACACACATTACGATTACACGTTTATTATAATTTAGGAGTTTAGGTCCACAGAGACCTGTTTTTCAGCCACTTCTCTGTCCTGGGAAAGCGTGTGACAAACTCTGACAGAGTGCATCCCACAGACAGAAAAAGAGGAAGGGAGACATACAAAAAGCGAGGGAGAAAGAGACTGGGACATTTATAAAAGACTTAGTATATATTTCGTTTAAAGATTAGCGACCTAAAAAGAAGCCAAGGGAAAGTTGCACTTAGCTGCACTATGAAAATTGATGCTTCAGAGTATAAAGATAACGCTGCTCAAATGAGAATTGACATAAGGAAACTCCATTTAGAAAGAATATCTCGTATGATGCAAGGAAAAGCTTCTGCTAAAGTGGAACTAAGGTGCAAGTAAAGGGCTAAATATTATCTGAATGAAGGGTACTCATCTTACTTTTAAGAGGTGAAAAACAAGAGACACATCTAGAGGTAGATAATTCTAGAAATAAAACTCAAGATATTATCGTAATGACATTTTCTATCTTATCTATGGTTGAACAGAGAGTAATTTAGTCTTGGATGAAAGGGAATATAGAAATATCAGACTGAATGAAAGGATTCTAAGTTTGGAGTCAGAAATGTTATCGAGCGTTAGCTGAGCATTACCAGCTCATGATTTGCCCAGGACATCTCTTCCACCATCTTTAGTCAGGATATAATCAAACAAGGCCCAAAGACCATGTTGTTTCTATGGATTGAGATCAGTGCAAGAAAGAAAGAGAAAGAGTCAGAAGAATATATAGAGAGAGACATTTTAAAAGACCTCAATCTTAATTAAAGGATTTTAAGTTTTCAGACAAATTCAACTTAAAAACTGCGGAAAACCTCAGAAGGGATCTACGAGTAGATACAGGATACTAAAAATGGAGATACTGATACTGAGAAGTTATTATGATAACTCGTATAGAATCCTTATGATCAACCATAAGATATATAAGATTATAATATAGAGTACAAGGAGAAAGTGTGGATTATAATAGAGAAATTGGCGAAACTCAGGAGAAATACTAAGCGATGGAAGTTTTCGCCTAGGGTCGAATTCCAGCAGTCTTCCAGCCGCCTCATGGTATACTTCAATGGGCCTGAAATTGATATACTCGTATGCAGGTAAAGGTTTCTGCTAATTGGTGGGATGGGGATGGGGGGTAGGTGGGATCTTATGTGTTGGATGGGTTCGTTTGAAGTTTGTTGGGCTCGTTTGTGACATGCGCGCGGTTCCACCAATCAAGACAACAAACGATCATCAACATGGAGCGCTCGCCAAGATCCAGAGACGCCGAGGGTCTTCCCAGATGGAGACGGAGTCGGAGTGTGTCTTTGTCTCCTGCTGTTGTTGTTGTTGTTGTTGGTGTTCACTGGTTGTTGGCTGTTTGTTGTCTTCGCACTAATTGAGCATTTAAATGCAATGTAATTACTTTCCTAACACCTTCATCAGTGTATGGACGTCAGTCAAACCGGCGGCCTTTGATGCCCACTGCAAATTAGCATAGAAATTGTCCCGTGTGAACATAAAATCAAATGACATGTGAGTTTGTCAAAAAAAGAAAGAAGAATGGTCAAAGAGCCGCTGCGAATGCCGACCCAAAAGCTGGCGGAAGAGAGCACCAGGACATGATATGGTGAAAATTCCAGTTGTCTCCTCCTCCTCTCTCTTTCACCTGGAGCTGGTACTCCTATCATTAGCATAAAGAACGTGCATCTAATTGGAAATGGAACAGTGGACAATCATGAATGGCGCTGAAGCTAGAGGAAAAGCGTTTGGCATGCTAATGTCATCAATCCCCAATGGATCCCCGAACCAAGTAAGAGTTCCACTACGAGCACAAGTAAACCCCTAAATTGTGGCAAGCGGCGCCAGCCAGACGTCTTTATTGCTTTTACTTCTGGTCAAATTGTGAAGCCCTTGGGCTGCATTCGAAATTCGTCTATGAGTTACCAGCCAAAAAAAAGGGGCAATCAATTAATTAAGCATTAAAACAGTTACACGCTTACCTCAACTGATCTCCAACTCCCACTCCCACTCCCACAAGCCCTATGCCCAGACCAGAGACCACATGCTCAGACCCAGACCCAGACCCAGACCCACTTCAAAGTCTATTTTGTGCACTCAGAGAAAGACGAAAGAGTGTATCAAAGATGTCCCCTCAGAGGAGGAAAGAAAGTATTTTATATAAAGTAACTCAAGTTCGTTCTTTTTTCTTTCAGTGTAGCCACAGCAACAGTTGCAGGCTGCAGTGTGGGCGAGTTTTTTGACCCGAGTTGGGGGCAGGAAACGCAGCGCGTTCTGAATGCCAAGGCGTACCGTCGACAATCGTCGAGAGTTGATGGTTCTTCGTCGTCGTCGTCGTCGTCGATCGTTGGATCGGTGGATCAGTTGGATCAGTTGGATCGTTGCACAAAATGCGCTTTGCATAACTGAGTAATTTGAAAGGGGCATTGGGCAACTGGCGTTATGCACTTGTTGCCACAGAACAGACCTCAATGGGCTCTGGTCACTGAGCATTGGATACTACTACGAGTACTCTAAGGTCGGTTGGATTGGATTGGATTGGATTGGGTTGGGTGGGTGGTTGGGGGTACTGCGTATGCATCCGGTCAGATTTAATAGCTGGATCGTTGGATATGTGTGCTGCAAGTACTCGTACGACTGCAAAACAAAAGCGGCCATAGAAGATCATAAAAATTGATAAGTGAATTCATATATTCATAATAATTTATAATCGATTCGATGAATTTACTGCGTCTACAACTCCTATGCGTATCTCTGTGTGTGTGTGTGTGTGCGTGTGTGTGTGTACGTGTGTGGGCCACCTAAGTGTGTAAACTGATTAAAATTGCTTTTGCACCTGCATTCATTGTTTTTCATTTATTTTCCAAAGAAATTCTGTACATTTAACCCGGAAACTAAAGCCGTGATCAGTTTATGAGGATGCATTGAATATGATGAATACTTTGAATACTTTGTGTGCTATGAATGCTCGTAAACAATATTTGTAGGCAATTATTAAATTATAAATTTAGTTTATATAGTAAATATATGCCAGACATTATAACTATAGATAATCATTTGTATTACATAACCTTAACAATGCTTAATAGATATTCCTAAATCGTGATCTTTCATTATAGTCATACGTCAGGTTAATTATATAGAATGAGGTCATAGAATAACTGATTCTAACTAGAAACAAGATAAGTTCAAAGCTTAAACTAGACTCGATGACTAGATCTTCATCAAATTTAATAGTCTCCAAGCCCCTCTCTAATGGATCCACATGTTTGATATATTGTATGCGATATCATTTACGATCTCATCGATCAGCAATCCTTTATTGTTTTGCTACTTAATAGCGATTTGATTGATCTTTAGATATACCAATTTTTATGAAGATTGCTGAGTAAATTCATATTTAATAGGTTTTCTACGACTATTTTGAGTAACTACCATATGATCTTTCATATATGATAATCGCATATTCGTACAGATATATCGCAAGATGTGCTCACTGAGGGACTTTCCCAGCGATCTGTTCATTGACTACGTTATTTCCCGTTAGCTTAACTTGCATGTGGCTTAAATAGATTATCGAGCATTAGATGAGGATTAGGAGCTCATGTTTTGCCCAGGCCAGGACATCTCTATGCAGTCTCTGAGCACACAACTTGTGCAATTTTGAAAATTCCAAAGCCAGGATCTAATCAAACAAGTCCCAAAAGACCAAGTCGTTTCCATGGATTTAATTGAGATCAGTGCAGAAATACAGCAAGAGAGAAAGAGAGAGAGAGATGGAGAGTGAAAAGTGTGTGAAAAACCGCGAGAGTGTTTGGAAAATTTGCTGTTGGTCGCATAGAAAACCGCAGCTTCAACTTCCGTTAGGGGGTTTTGCCCAGTCAATGTGCTGTTGGCTCTAATCTTCAACATGTGGGTACTGATGGTACTGTGGTATGTGGCATAGGAGTTGCAGTATGAGTACGAGTATTAACATATCGTTAGTTTGAGATGATCTGATCCGTGGGAAGTTTAGCGATCTGGTTCTAAATCAGTGGAAACTCCATCATAGCTCGATTCGATTCTAGTGTAAGGATTTGCTTGAAAAAGCAAAGGGCTAACTTAGAGGTAAACGCGGCTCATCCTATGTAAATTCCATCTCTGAATACAAAGTACAAAGTATAAAAATAATATTTTCCAACAAAACCAAATGTCATAATTGTAGCGTAATTATTATTTATTCTGTCATGGATCGATTATAAATACGAAACGTATGAATGTTTGCCAAAAGTATTACGTAATGATCCGTTCAACCCCTTTTTGCCACTGATTATAGGGTGTTTGCGATCTGTCTGCGATCAATAATCATAATTTAATTTGCATAATTTCATAATTTCATAATTTCATAGACCAATATCAATTGTATAATATAATGGCAAGATCTTCGATGCAACTCGCACAACTTCTACTGATGTGTGAGTATTTCTATAGAGCACTAATAAACGAAAGCCATATATCAATTGGAAAGCGCGAAGCCCACAGATGCCGTAGAACCAGTTTGTCCTATACAAAATCCTAAATCGTAATGAACACATTACCCAATACAATTAAACATAAGACATTTGTCAGTTAAAACCAAACTAACAACTTATCAAATTCTGATTGCTTGAGAAATTGATCAAACAAGTTTTATTGACTTTTCTTTATGCGAAGTTTGAGATTTGCAAATTTGTGCGAAATCTCAAAACAACTTTCGGCTGTGATGACACTACAAATGAGCTACCAAAATTATTTTATCTTTAAGCTAAATACGAAGCAGATAATTCAAGAGAGGTATGCATATTATATTTCTATAGTTTATTTTAAGCGAAAGTTCTGGAAGAGAATTTCTTTTCAATTCTCAGTCAAATCTTTTACTAAGCTGAATATGATATTCCCGAGTATATATACTATATCTACTGATTCTAGGTATATTAGACGTAATGAAGTCAGCGAATGAAGGTTCAGGGTTGATCAAGAATTTACGAGTATGCTTAGTTTATAGTACTAGTTAATCAATTTTATGGATACGGGGTATTAATGTTAGACCTTTAGAAGCGATTCTGGAAATAATTCAATATTTTTCATATTTTCATATTGATTAGTTTCATAACTTATATAAGAAATGTGCTACCTAAAAACATAAACTATACAAATAATGACGACGTTCATAACGTACGAGTGTTTGTATGAAAAACTTGAAAAGTCATTGCAAATAATGAATAAATTTTCATTGTTGGGTTAGAAGAAAAAATAAGAAAAAACGTTGACCAGATGATACATGGACCTAAACGATGTATTACAGCCAAATCTAAGCATTTTAGCCATTTATTTACTAATGGCCAAGTTCGGAGCTAGCTGGTCAAACAAATTTGATCAGTCACAAAACCTTTTTGTGTGAAACCTTAAAAACTCATGGTAGAAACTTAAAAACTTGAAAAATTGAAGAAAAAAATGGTAAAATTGAAAAATTGTGTATAGAGCCCGTCAGGTGTTATCTTTGTGGACCAACATGGTACAACAGATTAATGTTAGCGCATCCAAAATGCAAATTATTCACACATAATTACAATAACAAAGATGACAAAACAAATAGAGAAAACAAAAGGGAAATAAACGAAAAAACAAAACGTATTTTGTATTTTGCTTTTCGAGACCCGCTTTTAAGTAACTGAGCGATAGATCTGGGCAATCATCATCTGGCGAGCTGTTAAATCAAAAATATGCAAATCGCTTCTGAGAGCTACACGAGCTCAAACACGAGCTACTCGAACAGATACAAATACAGCTATAGATACAGATATAGATATAGATACAGATACATATGAAGCTAAAGATATACTGTACAGTATAGCAATAACTGTAGATACAGATACAGATACAGATTGGGGTACAGATGCAGATAGCGATAGAGAGAAATACAGATGTAAGTTATAGATATAGATATATAGAGTCTGTTGATTGATTTGTACTGGTGTTATATGGCTCTGACTATTCGGCCAAATGATGCAATCAAAGTATGTAAATGCGAACGAGTTGACTTTTTGACTTTTGTACGAGTCTGACTAAAAACAGAGCAGGTAAATCTATACTATATATGTATATATACTTATAGCTCCGACGCAATCCATAGAAAACAATTTGAGGTCTAATGCTAACCAATACTCGTATTAAGTAGCTGCCTGCTTATTCCGACAGTTTCGCAGTTTTTTACATTTTTATGGCCAATTTAAAAGTTGACTTTTTGCTTTTTTTTAACCGTAAAGTCAAAAAGTCAACGCAATTTTTAACGCGCACGTTTTTTAGCACGCCAATCTATAAACATATTTGGTTTCTAGTTTTTCTCTTTCCTTTTTCTATATATCTTCACTTAAGGAAGATGTGCGTGGATGTGTGTGTGTGTGCGTGTGTGTGTGTGTGTGTTGGTGTCCTTGAGTAAATTCGATGGAATTTCGCACTTCTCTGCATTTTTTACGCAACTCTCTAGGGCAATTGACTTTTTTATGGATGCTAACAGCACGGTAAATGGTAAATGGTAGTTGGTAATGGTAATTTTTGGCAGAAACCTTACAAGCCATATGCCAAGAGCAAGGAGTCAGTCATCCCTTTTCCACTTAAGCGGAAAGTGTGATCTTGGCTCGGGTTACGAGTCCTCCCACTCGGCCTGCTCGACTTTTTACGATACCGCTGACTTTATGACTCGACCGCGTACTGCCAGTATGAGTAGTTCTCGCTGGTTTCTATTTTTTAGGCCAGATTCTTGCGGCTACCTAAGCCCGCGATTCTGTTACCTAATCGCGGGATCAGCATACCTAAGCTATAGATTATCCTAGGATCATAATTATGATGAGCCTGCGCGTCGACGCGCCGCGCGCTCAACTCGTCGTCTCGACTCGACTCTCGAATCGATCCTCGATTCTCGAGTCTTTCTTTAGTTCGAGAGCTCGACAAAAACCCGAACCGAACCGCTTTTTCAATTTGTGCTGGGTGCAAAAAACTTAAGCCGGGGGATTAAACCGGATTAAAAGTCACAATGTCGCACTGCATTGTCCTTATTTTTTTTCAGTTTCGGTTTTCAGTTTTTTGTCGCGCTTTCCTTTCGGGCTAACTAATTACGCTGGAAAATTACCCATTTGCATTGTCCGCACAAACTGCGGAAATTCGCGAAATTTTTTCGAAATGTTTTTTGCTATTGTTGTTTTTGTTGTTGTTGGTGTTCTTGTGTTTTTTATTGTGCTGCTTGCGAACGGGCAAAGTCAGTAAAACTGAATCGATTAGAAATAATAAAAATTCTAGAAGGTCGTCCAAGTCCCTCGACTGGGTTCTATATTCCTTGACTTTCTTCTGCAAGCCTTTGTTTTTGCTTTCGCTATGTTTACGCGGAATGTGCAGTTTAGTTGGGTTGATGCAATTTTCCTTCTTTTTTATGGCTGACAAGCAGAAGCGTGGTTTGAGGTTAGGTTAGGCTCCTGCTTAGCTAACCTTACCCAAAAAAAACACAATCTAACGGAACATTTCCTAACGAACTATCGCAAAATACTCACATTTCCCAGAACTCTGCGATACAAATTACAAAAATGTAATTGACGTTGTATTAGTTTAATGTGCATGTATTAGTGGACTTTCTCTCCGCTTTTCTCCAGCATTAAGCGAGCTTTAGTGTTAATGAGGAAAACCTTGAGCTTTTGATATAAGTGCTCTACTTTTTTTGACTTCTTGATTTTGTTCTATGCAGAAGTCATCCTTAGACAATAAATTCTGCTTTTGTTGCACACTTCTCCATTGTGTGGTTCAGTGCTGAAGACAATGAGGATTCATAAAAGGGTTAATTTATGTGTGTCGCTGTCAGGTAGCAAGGGTTAAGGCTCAATATCTGTGGGCAAATATAATAAAGATTCATAAAAAGAGTTAACTGATCCCTTGTAAAAGAAAAGGTTGTTGATTTTTTGAGGCTGCCAAAGCAAAATTGTTCCCATAGCTGCAATAAAAGCCGACTTCAAACTCAATTGATGATAATAAAAGGGTTAATTTAACTAGTTTACATGCGTTATGAATAAGCGTGAGTTATCACAAGTCAGTTAGATAACGAATAGAGACTTGTTCACTTAAACATACTTAGGTTATGCCTATTCTTTTTTATATATAATTTATTTCTTCTTGCTCGAATCAAATATTTGGAATCAGTCTGTAATTGTTAGGGTATCTGTAGTATATATAAGATCTCTGTTAAGTTAGTATGCATATAGGGTATTTGTCAACATAATCGTAGTTAGTTCTACTTGCATTAGTCGAAGTTAAGATCTTTAAAAGCTTTTTAAGCACTTTACAGTTCAATTATTCACAGCCGAATTTATTTAACGGTACCAGTTTCCACATGCTATATACAGGCACGCATATACATACATATATGCCGTACTTACATATGTACATGCATGTCTATACATATATATATATATATATGTGTATATGTATATATGTAGGTGAGTATCTCCAACCATTTCCGTGCACAGTAAAGGCTCCGCCCATGCTAAATAAAATGAGCAACTGTTAAAAATGAAGTCAATGCTTGTGTTGTGTGTGTGTGTGTGTATGTGCTCGCTTATATTTGTGTGTGCCTGGGTGTGTGTGTGTGTATGTGTGTGCGAGAAAGCTCAGCCGCCCTTAACGTGCGAGTTTTAATAAATAACCGAATAACGAATAATATCAGAGCAATGCAAATTGAGCAGAGCAATCGCCCCCAAATTGAGCGAGACAAGGAAAGACTGAGAGCGAGACAGAGAGAGTGAGAGAAAAGAGAGTGAGCATGTGTAAGTGACGATTGAGCTTAACCCGACTGAGCTGCGCAGCTCATTCATTCAATACGCTAACAGCCTACTCGAACAGCTAACAGCGCATTAACAGAGACTCAGACTGAGACTCGGGCGCTGTCGCTGAATCCGACTCAGGTAAGCCGAAGTCGTGAGAGCGCTGCTCAATTGAGTGCGAGTGACTTGCGCTCTGCGCTCTGTTGTTGCTGTTGTTGTTGTTGCTGTTGGATTTGCTTTGTTGTTGCTGCTGGTGGTAGTTAATACGTGCGATCGAGTCTGATGCTGAGACTCTGATTTATCAGAGAGCTACAAAACCCGTTGCTAGTGGTGGTTGCCGTTTGGAGTATTTTCTTGCTGTTGTTGCTGCATTTGTTGTTGTTGTACATGCTCGTAGCACTGGGAGTTAGCCAACCGAGCGACACACAGAAATGCTTCTTGCCAACGATGAGTTTGAGCAAGAAATCAGTCGTCAGCCAGTAGCCCAGGTGTGAGTTACACATCGTGAGTACATAGCGCGTTGCGTGTAACATAAACCGAAATACAAACTGAAATCGTAACTGAAATCCCAAAAACTCTTCGCAATCATTTTTTTTTTCCAACAAAATCTAAGAACTCAGAGAACCTTAAACAAATCAGACAGACTCCGATCCATAAAGATCGAACAGTGTTCCAAAAAAAAAAAGTGTTGTGCAAAATACAAAAAAAACCACCACGTGCAATTAAAAAGTCATCAGCTATAAAACTTCGAGTTCTAGACATCAAAAACCCAACTGAACCCAAGGTAAGTTTCAAGATCAGTGAGCCAAACGCGCCCACACTCAAAGTCAATTCACGCCGTACTCCTCCGTCGGCAAATTTTATGAGCCCTATTTGCACTACTTTGATTTTTTACAGTTTCAAGTGAAAAACAAAAAAAATAACAACACACACACACACACAGCACAATTTTTGTGCGTTCAGGCGACGATCTTTTTTTATTATTTGGGCGCAAAAAAATTGCCAAAACATATTTCTAGTGCAGTTTTATGACCGAACGTCAACGTCAAGGTCTAGGGATCGATATAATTTTTTAGGCGTAATGACTTCATGCAAAAATACATGTAAAAAAAACACTACTGCCAAAATTTGCTACCTGCCCAAATTGAAGCAATGCATATAGGGTTGCATAATCCCCGGCAGCTTAAGTTTTTTGCCTGCCCACGCAGTCGATCATAAAAAAACAGAGAGACACACACACAGATAGAAAAAACAGAAGAAACACAAGAAAAATGTCATAGACAGATTTTTCCTAGTTTTTCCAACTATTCCGTATAAATTCTTGTGCTCGGAAGAGCCAAGCATCAGTCGCACAGCAGCGCATCAAACGAATAGAACACGGAAAACAGTTTCGAAAAGTGACGGAAGATCTAGAAAGAATCGCGTTGAAATAAATAAATTATATACACACACTACCAATATCGAGAGAGACTTGGCACACTGCCAATATGGTGTTCAACTTGGTTAGTTTCTAGTTTCACACACACACACATACACACACACACACTGGATTATCAATAGTGCCATAGAAATAACCCACTAAATTGCTAAAAAATACAAAATATACGAAATAACTCTAAAAATTCAAAGATGGAAGCAAAGATCTTCCACTCAACCACAAGTTGATAAACAGTTACTCAAAGTTATTACTATATCAGTGCTCATCCATTCTTAAGTTTTCCGGCACCTTTTCAATGGATTATACCTTTGTACTAAAGTTCTATTTCCCAACTCTCTTTTGTCTTACAGATGAATCAGACGTGCAAAGTGTGCGGTGAGCCAGCAGCTGGCTTTCATTTTGGCGCCTTTACATGCGAGGGCTGCAAGGTAAGTTGTGTTCCCACCCGGATCTTTATACGATCTGCCTGATTGTTATCCGTAACTTTGGCTAACTCCCAACTCCCTTTGGCATCTCTTTTACTCAACAGTCCTTCTTCGGCCGCTCGTATAACAACATTAGCACCATTAGCGAGTGCAAGAACGATGGAAAGTGCATCATCGATAAGAAGAATCGCACCACTTGCAAGGCGTGCCGCCTGCGCAAGTGCTACAATGTGGGCATGTCCAAGGGTGGCTCTCGGTATGGACGTCGCTCCAACTGGTTCAAGATACACTGCTTGTTGCAGGAGCACGAGCAGGCCGCCGCTGCGGCAGCTGGCAAGGCACCAGGTCATGGCACAGGATCACCCGTTGGCTCACCCGGATTTGGTGACATTGCCGCACATCTGCAGCAGCAACAGCAGCAGCATCAGCAGCAGCAACAACAGCAGCAACAGCAACAGCAACGTCATCCACATCTGCCACCATTGCTTGGCTATCCCGGTTATCATTTGCCGGAACCCTTTGGCGCACGCCATCCGGCGGATGCGGCCGCCGCTGCTGCTGCTCTGCCCTTCTTCAACATGATGGCCACACCACAGTCGGCATTCCAACTGCCGCCGCACTTGCTCTTCCCGGGCTACCATGCCAGCGCCGCTGCGGCGGCTGCTGCTGCCGATGCTGCCTATCGCCAGGAGATGTACAAGCATCGCCAGAGCGTCGACTCAGCTGCCTCGGTGGAATCACAGAATCGCTACACACCACCAAATGTTGTCCAGCGCCAGCAGCATCCGCAACCAGCTGCCTCGCCCATTGATGTCTGCCTTAGCGCTGATGATGATGTCCAGTCGCAACATAGCCACACTCTGAGCCTCAGTCACAGTCACAGTAACAGTCACAGCCACAGTCACAGTCACAGCCAGAGCCAGAGTCCACACACCATACACACACCAGTTGCCATACGCGTCACACCGCCACAGCAGCTGATGCCCATCGCTGCGTCTGCCTCTGTTTCCGCCTCCCCCTCTGCCTCCGCCTCCGTTGCATGCAACTCGAACTTCGCCTCGCCAACGCCCAGCAAATCGCAGAGCAGCAGCCCGTTGAGCTTCGCGGCCAAAATGCAATCACTTTCACCTGTCTCCGTGTGCTCCATTGGTGCCGAGACAGCAGCCGTGAATAGCGCTGCCGCAGCAGCCGCCGCTGCCCAAGATGGGCCCATGGATCTGAGCATGAAAACGTCTCGCAGCTCGGTGCACAGCTTCAACGACAGCGACGTGTGCAGCCTACAGGATGATGAGCACGTTGAGACGGCACCACGTCGCAAGTTTTGCCAGCTGGAGGCCGAGTGCAGCACCACCACAAACAGCAGCAGTAGCAGCAGCATCAGTTCCATATCCTCCGCAGAGGTGGCCGCTGCTGCCACCGTTAAGCGGCAGAAGCTCAACGCCATTGGCGGTGGCGACTCGCCGCCGTTTGGTGGTTTCTCAGTGGCTCACAATGCGGCCAGCGCCATGCGCGGCATCTTTGTGTGTGTCTAGTGTGGTTGTGGGTGGAGCTAAGAGGCAATCACCTCACCTCACCTCCTCACTCACCTAGCCCCCGCTCCGTCCTCCTCCTCCTCGTCGTCGTCGTCGTCGTCGACGTCGTCGTTGTTGTTGTTGTTTATTTTATTTCTCTGTTTCGTGTTGTTTGTTTTTTTTTACGGTTTGAATTCGATTTGCGCCGTCGAAATTGAAATTTTTATGGACAGGTTTGAGAGCTGCGATTGCGCCTAGAGAGCTAGAAAGAGACAGCTACTTGCAGCACACATGCACACACACATTCATACACACACTCTCACACACACACACACACACACAACACTCTTTTGAGCTCAAATCCAAAAATTATTTTTACAAATCAACAAAAAAATTGTGTAAAAGAAAAAGTTTTGCAGTTGTGTTTAGAAGTCGCGAATTGTAAATATGTTTTTATCAAGTTAAATTTTAATATGCGAATTGTATTTTTTTTACTCCAAGAAAAAACCCAAAAAATCACAAAAAATCACAAAAAACAAAACCCAACCCAATCCAACCCACCAAACACCACCCTCATATTGTATTGTACATAAAAAATATTTTTTTTTTCAACTTTTTTTTCATAGCCTTAGCTCGATTTTAGTATTAATAAGTATTCTATTTTAGTTTTTAGTAATTGTCCTAAAGATTGGCTCTTAAATTTATGAAAGAAAATAAATGATTTTAAAAATAATACACACAATTTCTATTTATTTTTAACATTTGGGATATAAACAAAACAAATTTTGGCTTCTCTCTGAGAGAATGAAAAGAACTTTATTTCTTTCTTAAAAATATAACAGGAAATTATGAAAACTCTTTTTTAGTGCAGAGTTTCTCTTTTCTTCGAATGATGAAACATAAAAGACTTTTAGCATAAAGGTTTCAAAACATTTGCAGCATATAATATAATAATATATAAATATAATATAAATTATAGAGAAGAATATAAATTGAGTTCAAAAGAAGTCTAATAATATCCTTTTCATTACTTAGCAAGTCAATTGAACGGTGCGAATTGGAGAAATATTTAGTAACTTTGCTTCTTTTGAACCTTAACATAATTTTAATATTTTCTTCTCCTTTTCTTACTTATTTTCCTCTGAGCATCTTCGATTTTTGATAGGTTTTGCTTATGCGAAATATATGAAATAGTTAAACGATGTCTAAGATACAAATTTAGACATTCATCTATGAAGATATGCTCCTAAGCTCTTTGTTTTCGAATATTCTTTTCAAGACTCTAAAGCTTTTCATTTATCGCATATAAGAAAGGATATCCTACATCCACTTTTTATACTGAAATGTAATTATACTTTATATTTAGGATAAGAAGAGAGAAATCATATTTTTTCCTAACTTCTGCTTAGTATTTATTAAATCGCATCATAAAGGATTTGTATCTTTTAATAAGCCGAAACATATTGTAAAATATAAGAACGATTTTAAAGAGTTCAGAATTAAGTTTCTTTTCTTTCAAGATCTTATGTTTGCTTAAACACAAAGGACTGTAGGATATTTCATCCTTAGCAATTCCAATCTGTGCGTTGAATCTTTCAAGTATTCCACACGTTAGAAACACGAAGAATTTAAAGAACTTTAGAGTCGATTGCCATGCGGCAAACGGCAAAAGTTGGAAGTAGCTTTGTGGCAGTCGTACTCGCACTCAATCGCTGTGCTTGGATCGGAGACACGGGTTAAATGGGCGTGGCAAAGTGGGGTGGCGCATTGTCAACGCCAAATGGGTTGGCATAAATTCATCAACGTAGCAGCTGAAACACTTGTTGCAAGTCGATGGAGGCCTGAGGCGGGAGGCGGGACTGGGGAGAAGGAACGATGGGCGATGGGAGATGGGTGATGGGCGATGGGCGATAATAAAACCGATATAGTAATGCTTAAGTGCCGTCTGTCTAATGCAATGATTGCTGTAAATTATAAATGCCGCAAATGTAACGCTCAGATATTTGTCGTAAGGCACCACTGATTGATATGCTGTGGCTAGCATTATGGGCCTATTGGGTGCTACAGACTGGGTACGGTCATACATATATACCAGAGACTCGTATATGGGCTACTTGATGTTTGAGTACAGGCCGAAAAAGAGGCCTATCGACTGCCAGTCGACCACGTGCTGCTTCAAATAATAAACTTTATATTAACACATACAAAAGTCATACGACTTGGCGTTGCTCAGAATTTTAATCACTTAATTAGGCAGTCGTCGAATAGTGTGTGTGTGTGTGTGTGTGAGTGAGTGTGTGTGTGTGTGTACTCAAAGTAGTCCCGACTCGCCCCCGAACTTTGTTTTACGAGTATGGGCTGCCCCAGACCCCAGACCCCAGAGCCCAACGACTAGACCTCAGACCTCGGTCGGAGTCGCTAATGATGAATGGTACGAAAGCTATGCAGGATGGGACAATCGGGCAATCGGTTGATCGGACAAATGGACGATCCGACGATCGATCGTACTGCCTGCAAAATATCGTTTACGAGCATTATAAAATGTGGCTATGTCAGAAAAGTTGACGCCTTAACGGACGACAATAAACAATGAACTGAGCTTCGAGGGAGCAACGCATGTCATCAATATGCATGATGAGCTGCCTGCTCCAGAAGGTGGAGGTGGGTTGGAGGTGGGCGGCAGGCGGCGAGGGAGTAGGGAGGAGCACAGAGTGGGGTGTCTCATAAAGCCAGCGCACGCCATTGTGCGTTATTTTTTTTTTTTCTGTCTTTTTTTCTTAACTGCCGCTCGAACACATTCCAAAGTGTGTTTTGCCGTCATTGTTTCTAAATTTATTTTTATAGTTTATTAAACAGTCAATCGTAACACCAAACCATCCAAAATTACAAACTAACCACATAACAGTGAAGCTTGAAGATCTATATAAACTACGGAGTGGAACTTAAATGAGATTTTCGCTAGGAATTCTCCCAAAAGAAATCCAAAGAGATTGATTTGTTCCTAAATAACATTGACTGAATAAGATATATGTATATATATAGTTAATATATAGACGTATATATGTACATACTTGGATGATATATCAACTTTCAGATAAAATGCTACAAAAGGCATACAGGTTGGCAAGTTCGTTGCCTAAGTCTTTTGTTTTTGAAGCTGTCAAACTGAAAAAGTGGTTCATTTGTATCGTCGCTCCAATCTCTCCAATCAAAAAGCCATTTAGAAGACAATAGACGGGCCCAACAACAAATAAAATCGATGCGACATAGACAACAACAAAATAACAAAAAACACAAGCCAAAAGTATAACATTTCAAAATTTTATTGACTGTCAAAATGCAGGCGCCGAAATGCATTGAGAGAAAATACTCCTATGCGAGTGTATAAAATAAGAAAGGGGTAGGGGTTAGGGGAGAGGGCACAGGGGATAGGGGAGAAATAAAAAAATAAGCGGGTCCGATCATATTACGTGGTCCATTGGCGCCAGACTACAGCTTTGGGCAGCTTCAACTCCAACCTTTTGAACGATGAGAGGCATTTAAAGGCTTTAACATGCTTTATTATGTATGCACCATGAAAGATGCATTATTAATAGAGTTGAGCTAAGACTAGGAGATATGTGTGCATGCTCATAGAGCTGAGCACATCTTTAAAAATAGTGCACAGCTGGCAAAAAAAAAAGCAAAATAGTTGGGAACATGTTTATTAAATTACTTTTATAATGCATCATCTAATCAATTGCTGGCTATGAATTTGCATTTGAAACTGACAGCGAACGCAGAGATTATTGACACATTCTAATGGAAACACGTTTTAATGAGAAATTATGCAAAACATGGCCAATACACACACAAACACACAGACATAAGTAGTATACAAAAGTTGGCTTAAGGCAAGTCAGCAATTTTTTGAACTCACTGTTGGACTCTGTGTCCGGTAGCGGCCTTAATTACTGTCCATACCTAAACCATAAGCCAACCATAGATATCCATCCGTAGTTTCTATAGCTTCTATAGCCTCTTGTATGCCATGTTTGGGGCGTATTCGGATGGCTGACAAATAGTCAAAACAAACTACAAACTACGTACGGGTATATAAGATGGTTTGTCATATATTTTGTAGACAGCTGCCAGAGAATTGCTTTTATACTCGTATCTACATAAAAACATTCGACTCTGAATCTATATGTATCTGTGTGTGTGTAAAGGTGTGTGTGAGTGTGCTCTTCAGCACAAGTTAAGATCACTTTGTTAAGATAAATATTTAATTGATTTCCAGCGATTGTCAGTAAGGTAATTCAGGAAGTAAATGTCATATACAATATAGGTATAAAGTATATATTTATATAGTATACATACATATATATGAGTACATACATATATTGTTCTATAACGTAGAGTTATAAGTAATATTATTGTAAGAAAAATATAATATTTTGGGTTTACTTTAAGATTCATGATTACAAATAGAACTTGAGATATAGAAAATATTTGACAAATGCATTTTGAACACAATTTTTTTTTATTTTATAATAATAATTTATATATATAATTCAGATGTACTTCAGGGCTCTATAGATATTCTTTTAGATTTAAGGTATTCTGTTTGTCTGTTTAATCTAGTTTTAGGATTTATTTAAGATATTCTTTTATATGTTCTCTCATAATAATCTTGCAGATGTTCTTTCTCATATACTTGCAGATATTCTTTTAGATTTTGTTAATAATTAAGAAATAAAATATTAAGTAGAAAAGGTAATGAAGCCTGAACTCTTAATTGTAAAGACTATTGGGATACACACAAATATATATATTTAAGCTATTGTGAATAAATTAAATGAAAAAACATATTTTAGATGCATTTTGTTTATATTCTTTAAGATATTTTCATATATTTCTTAGATAATCTCTTAGATTTCAATTATTTTTAATATTTCAATCTAAAGTCTTAGGTATAATATTTCTTGTAAGAATCTTAAAGTAATTAAGAATAACTCAACGTCATTCTGCAAATTCTTCGAAAGTCTTGTACTATTATGTTAAATCTTTCAAGGATCTAAAATGCAAAGTTAAAGTATATAGTTATATCATTCAATAGATATATCAGTCAATATAACATAGTTATATCATTATAGTTATATCTATCAAATTGCTTGTTTCTCTATTGCTAAAGTCGCTTAACTCTACTTAGAAAAGAAAGTTCGATCGCTCAAATTGTAATAATTTACCTTAAAGTCAATAATAAATGTTAAATCGCATGATGTAGCTTCCTATCTTTAAATTAAAGTTATACTTTCATATATTGTCACAGCTTAGTTAAATGAAATAGTAAATTGAGTTTACCACTCAGGTACATCACTTGAGACTGCAGTAGAAAGCAGAAGCATAAAGACTACAAGTACTGTATACTTATAGCTTTAACATTTGCGTACGAGTACGGGTACAGGTATCTCTAACTAAATGATCTTGAGAATGGAAAGAAGCAGAGAAGAACCACACATCAATTTGAGTTACTGCATTTGAATGCCATCAAAGACTATCAAGTAACGGACAGGCCCCATTGTTTCACAGCTTAGCAGAGGGCCACAAAGAACGACATTAACCCATTTAAGGGCCGCCGAAAGTTAAGCAAACACTGGACTACAATCTGGGAACGATCTTTATTGATTTTGGATGCTCGGCACCTCACAACAAACAAAAATAACAACAAAAACAAGAACAGAAAGAAGAGAGCAGACCCAAAGCTGGAGCTGTGGCGGCGCTTGGCTCACACGATGCCTGGGCAGGAGGAGGTTTCCGTAGCGTTTTGTTGCATCGGCTGGCGCTGGTAATTAGTGATCTGGTGCACTTGATATCCAGCTTAATTTAAACATTTCGTACACACCCAGCGATGCACACGCACTCGAAATGTGCTGCAGAGTGCAGATCCCAAATTTCATCCTGCCCTGCCTGACCCTCGCACAGTTACCCAGGGTCCAGTCTTTCAGAGCCCTTCTCACTGTGGCTTTCTGTGCCTTTCTGTGGGTTTACTGTGGCTTTGCTGTGGTGCAGCGCATGCCATTCGCTTGTTGCTTGTTGTTTCATTGCTTGCCTCATTCTCTGTGTTCTCGTTTAAACGTTTATTTAACTTAAACGAACTTTGCGTGTCGATTAAAATGCAGCGATTAAGGTACAGATCTACCCCCCTTCCACTGTACCCCTTGAATGCCCTCATCATCGTCTTCATCATTGGATGGAGCTGCAGCTTGGCTCCAGTGCGTGTCCAGTGAACTTGCAGGTCAAGCTCAGGCTCAAGTTGGTTTACGCATGCCAAGCACTACTAGCAACGAGCACAAATGTATCTGTATCTGTATCTTTGGACGTGAATGTGAATCTGTATCTGTATCTGTGCCAGCTGCATACGCGTAAATCCTTTTGCTTGTACTCGTACTTTCTCTGCGCCTTGCCTTCTCTTTACGACAAATTTGCCCATTGTTCTCCCTGATGATGTCCTTTTGTCTTGTCTTGTTGTTTGGATGCCCCCCTGGAACGCAACAGGACCAGCACACCAGCAAGCCAGCAAACCGAGAGGACCAGAGGACCACAGACCGCACAGGCTGCAATCTCTGGCAGCACCACAAATATTAATTTGTGCGTCCAGCACCTCTTGAACATCTTTTCAAGTTTCCTAACGAGTCCACACGAGATGATCTAAACCTGTGTGATGGTTATCGCAATCGCTTGTAGATTCCACTGGACGCATTTGCTTGTTGTTGTTCCTTTTTAGTGTCTGTCTTATCTTGTTAACCTTTGGTTTAGTTTGGAAACGAAATTAGATTTAAGGGTCTTTGGTCCACAAGTGATTTTGATAGCTCGTAAAGAACTCAAAAATTGAGTTGAGTTTACGGGAAATAAACCGCGTGGTAACCCAACACTACAGAACCAACGACCACCGCAGCAGGAGTCGCATCGAGAATTTATGTTGTAGCTCGTTAAATTAGTCTAAATGGGGGGGCGATATGGGATAGGATATGGCTGGGAATGGAAATGGGTATGGGACAGAGGTAAAGGTAGGGGTAACGGAATGGATATGGTTAGAGGAGCCACCAGCTGCTCAGGCAGGTGGTGAAGGGTTGAGCATAGTGAGCATCATTAGGACAGGTCGCACTCTACGATCTCCCAGCTTTCCTTCTCCTTCCCCTTCTCCCTCCGATCCAAACCAAACCAAGCCGAAGGAAACCAAACCAAAGCAAACCATGGCCCAGCAATCAGCGCCTCTTGACACTTAAAGCTTCTTCAGCAGCTCGCAACACTTATGCGAGCGATCCCCGGGTTATTGTATGGTTAACTGATATGCTTAGTGCACGTATTAAGACCAGGTAGAGCCACCAGGCAGCCAACTAACCCAGCGATGCAGCTTGGAAGCTTGGAAGCTGTGCAGCAGTGTCACTGTCAATGTCATTTACTTGGCAACCAGAGACCCCAGACCAGGCCAGGCCAGGCCAGACCTGGCCAGGCCATGGCTCTTGGCCAGGCTAAGGCGAGCAGGCAACAGCCAGGCAACAGTTTTGGGCTCGAATCTCGGAGCTGGCTGCCTGCCTGCCTTCAGATCGTGTGATCCATTACCAAACGTGCGCGATCGTTTGCGCCTGTGTTTAGTGATATTTTTCTTCTTTTTTTATGTTGTTGCAATAATACCCTTACGATAAAGGTTCCATTTACTTAAGCAGACATTTAGCTACAGCTAAAGATTACAACTTAATGGGTTTGCAGATATAAAAGATACTCCTAAAGAATGTTGCAGATCTGAAAATTATTTCATTTATATTTATTTGTGTTCCTGTTGAGCAATACAATGAATATAGCTAGTATAGGGTATACGAATTTGATGTTGATATTCCATTGCATTGCACCTTAAACTTTTTTGCATTGACATTTGGTAAATATTGCCAAGGCTCACACAGCTTGAACAGGGCCCAAAGCAAAGTTCCATTGTCTGAGAGTCTCCAGAGTAGGTTGAATGTGTGGACTTAGCTGCTGGCTGTTGCCTGGTGGCTGCTGGCTGCTGGCTGCTGCTGGCTGCCTATGACTTGATTTGATTTTCATACTTGACTTTGGTCTTTCCATATGCAGAGCTAGAGAGTGTTCCAAGTCCCCGAGTCAGTCGTAGTCTAAGCCTCAGTTTGAATCTCAGACCCTGTGCCAGAGGCACTCAATCAAGCCGCCTTTAGCCGCGGATTGTTTGTCTAGCGCACTTCGCACTCAGCAACTCAACACTTGTGGCCATCATTTCAGCATCGATGATGATCATCATGATGACGATGGCGATAATGATCATCATCATCGTCATCTTGGTAGGGGGCACTCACTAGGCATTGGGCACTGGGCACAACCTCTTCGGCACATTCTAATTAACTGCTCTAGCTGGTCAACACAAACGCGAGCAACAAGCGTTTTGTTTAGCTGGCTTTTAACTTTTTAACTCCTGCTCAGTTTGTATACCCTGCAACTATAAATCTTTCAGAGGGGGTGTATACAAATCTGGGCAAAGTATGTAACGGGCAGGCGATGTCCATGAGAACTCTGTAGAATAAAATAGTCATCTAAAGAAAGTTCTATCTGTAGTCTGTTCTATTGAATATATCATATGATACTATTTTATATCATGTGATATAATGTCATATCAGGACATACAATTCCATATCAGATACAGTCTTTATCAAATCATCATCTTCTATTACTTTATCTACCCCTTTTCCACTTACTGCTCGTCTCCGTTTTACTTCTATTGGGTTTACCCCGATTTACAGGGTATCTGCAGTCCGGACTCTCGTTTCAGCTCAAGCATTTTTACTTCACATTTTTGTTTTCCTTATTTTTTATGACACTCAAAGTGACCGACACGACGCGTCGCACAATAAACTCCTTTCATGCCCATGGTACCATCTTGTTAGGCGGGATTCCTTTTCAGTTTTCTGCGCACCTTCCGTCCGCCCGTCCAACTATCCGGCTGTCCGTTCGTCCGTGCGTCTTTGGATCTTTGTCTGTCTGTTTGCACAACATGATCTGGGCGAGAGTGCGGCTTATTAGACCAACTTGGCCTACGAATTGTTTGCTGACCATTTGGTAAGGATGCGCGCTTCGGCGGTTAGTTGAAAAAAAAAAATCTATATACATACTTATACCTCTATATATATATATATATATATGTATATATGGTATAAGAAGAAGGAAAAGCAACCCGTTGCCGACAAACTATTTGACAAATGCAAACAGTTTTCCCTCTGTCTCCCTCGCTAAGTTTTCCACGTAAAATAGTTTTGTTTTGTTTTCAATTTTTCCTCTTTTTTTTTTTTTGGCTTGTTATTAGAACACTTTTCGAACTGCTTTTAACCCGTTTTCCGTATTTTTTGTTGTTTCTTTTACCAAAAAGGCCACTTAGGCACGAAACGAATCAGCATCCAACTTCTACTTTAACTTGGTCTTCAACTCCATCCACGTCTCCGTCTCCGTCTCCGTCTCCGACTCCAGCTCAGATCTCAGTTGGTGCGTTATGATGTAATATGGCTTTTTGACTTTTGTAGACATGATAAAATACAAAACGTTGCGTGGCAGTTATATTGGCTAATGGCACCGCAACCTTTTAGGCCATTTTGAGTGAAGGAAGGTGTCAGTGAGGCGCGCGATGCCTTCAATGAATGCCCGCCCCTATCCCCCGCCTCCCTACCTTGCGGTGTCAGATCAAAGCCCACCAAATGGAGCTCTTGTTCTTGTTCTGCTTGTTGTTGTTGGTGTTTTCTGTTGGCGGTGCATTGTGGTGCAGTGTCAGCTGTGCTGGCTGCGTGTGTGTGCATTTGTTGTTGCCGTGTTTAGTGCTTGTGCCGAGTTGCAAGTGCCTCCATAATGATGATGCATCTGTCCCCCTGTCCGCGCGTCTCTTGTCGTGATTTCTTCAACGTGCTCTGAGTTAAGCATTAAACGCTTGTATCTCTAACAAATATGGGAGTTACTTTAATTGAAAATGATGTGCATATCCATGAAATAGTTCAGATTTATAAATATTTTCTATTTATTATATGAAAATTGGATGGTTCTTCGATCCAATTTATAAGCGAATACTTAAAATACTCTATTTGATTCAAATTATAATTAATTATACAGTTAGACAGGACCTTATCAAACTTTTTTTGAAACTAATATATAATTTTAGTAATTTCTCTTTTGTATTAAATAAAATCTTCGAACATATGAAGCATCTCAAACTTGATTAGGAAGTTCTGTCTAGGCTCCTATAAAATATGTAAATAAAAAAAAATAGAAAAATAAATATCTGTTTATTTCGGGCTCAATTGGAATATATTGATAATATCATATCATCCAACTATTCATCCAAAATAATAGCTCAAAGAAACGTTTCATTCCTCTTAGATATCCTTCTAACTGTCTAATAAAACTCTTTAAGTTAAGATCGACTTCTCAGCAAATATTCATCTCTATTCTGAAGCCTTTATCAATTCGATTTTTTCATTTCGAAGTCGCGAATAATTCACGCAAAATATAAGAAAAGGAAAAAGAAGAGAGAGAGAAAAAGGAGGGAAAAGAATATCATGAGCCGCGCCCAGCTTGAAGTTTGGTTTGTGCCCTGCGCATGTCTAGAAGTTGTCCATTGATTGCCTCCCCCTGATCGGTGGTCATTTGTATGCGCAGATGTGCCTGGTGACATGTGCTTTATATATAATTTAGAGTTGTTTTGCTACCGTTGCAAGTTGGAATATACCGTGGCTGGTTCGTGCCGCGTCTTGGCGTGCTTTGGACATCAGCCAATAGTCCGAGGTGAGCACGAGGTGCGAGGTGCGACCAAGTTCGTTGCCTAAGTCTTTTGTTTTATTCACTGGAATTGGCGACTCATTTCCGCAGTTAAACGACTGACTGTGACTGTGACTGTGGCATGCTAGTTTTATGTAGGCATTATCAACGGGATCACTAAAGAGCTGGAATTGCATTTAAGCAACAACAAGCAGCAACAGCAAAACGAAATATATATCTGTATAAGAAAATAAAGAAAAAACAGGTGCAAAATCGGTAGCCAGTCGATATAACTCGATATCAGCTTAAAGCAAACAGATGCCAAACTCTCTGGTTGGCTGAAAAATGCGTGCAACTTGTGGCATGTTGAGACTGCGTAAGACGACAACAATCGAGTGGCTGCTACCGGTGGGACAGCGACCATTTACAAGGCAATTAAATGCCAAGCATAACAATCGCAATCATTTGGGTTGAGTTTGACCCTTGAGATAGGGTAAGCTAAGCTAAGAGGTAGACATAGAGTCAGAGTCAGAGTCAGAGTCAGAGGCAAAGAGTGAGGTAGAGAGATCTTTAAGTCTTATCAAATGCGGTCTATCGGTTTCACATTGCCCCATTTGACAAACAATTAAAAACGATTTAAGAAAGTAAAAACGCCTTTGCCATAGTGTGAATGGGCACAGAAATACCAAACGAAAAAAGACGAAAAACGAAAAACAAAAATAAAATAAAACTGCATCCCATGTTAATTAGCTGTCTAGGCGCCAGTCTACCAGCTACAGCTCCAGCTCCATCCCCATCCCCATTCCCATCCCCAGCTCCAACTTCAAGTGGTTGTACAATTAAAACGTGATCAGGCAGCAGCTACAAATTTGTCCAACACGCAAAATGTCTGCGTGCCACCGAACTGCACAGGGGCAGTCACAACAATAACAACAACAACGACAAGAAGAACAACAACAATTGTTGCATTGGTTTTGGATTTTGTGGATTTGTTTCGGGTGATTCGATTCCCAGACATGGCCCTAAAAATAAAACTAGTTTTGCATACGTAAACGTCGTGCGACGCCGCTGTCTGCACTACTTCCCTCGGGAGAGACACATACCAGACGGGACAAGCAGCCAGCCTGCTGGCCTTAAAGTGTACCACACTCACTCCCATGGATTCACAGTCACAGCCAGATCGAGTGTATGGTGTATGGGTTACACACACAGACAGCGATATGGACGAGTGGCGTCAGTGGCCAAACCATTTATGAATTGTTAAACGCCGCTTAAAGGAAAAAGACAACGCGGCAGCAAGTGCACAACTTGTTCGGGGTGTACGAATAGAGTATGAGTACCACTTTGAGTATGAGTATGAGTATGAGTATGAGTACGAGTACGAGACGACGTTCTTTATTAGCTTTTTATTGCTACCAATCCAATAATTGTTAGGGTTTCACTGACTGCTGTTGTTGGCCAAATGTCATCACATCCGGTGCCCTGCCTCGCGCTCGCTCCGAATTAGTATTCTAAGTTGATGACTTCAACTCCAACTCCAATTGCATCTATACTCATACGCATACTCATACTCATTCTCATAGTGTAAAAAGTGCCAGTTGTAAAAGGGCTAGGGGTAATCGGTAATCGTTAAGAGCTATGGGGTGAGGGGTAGTCAGCAGCAAGGGGTTTAGGCCATGTCACAACAGTTGGCTTGGGTATCTTTTGCTTTGATTTGATGGCCAGCACTCGATTGCCTGATTCGTATGCATTAACATTAATATTTCTTTCATTCATTCATTCATTTGCTCATTCATTCTTACCATAATATTTATGACCATTGACAATCAGTTAAGACTATCGGATATCTGGGGTAATAATTTCTAATGTTGCTGCACTGACAACAGCTGTTCCTACTCCATGTGTCTCTCTGAGGATGCAACATTGAGTTTTTATTGGGTTCGCGACCTGGAAGGAAGTTCTTTACAGGGGTCTCTGCCTATAGGGCCTTGGGCGCAATGCATTTCCGTTTGGAAGACTCACCTCAGCAGCATGTGACGATTCTTGGACCCAAAGACAGAGCAATAAGATCGATAGTCAACAGATGAGTTCCGATGTGGCTGCCATTTGAATAAAATATATAGAAAAAAACAGATGAATAGCATCTGCATGCTTATGAGGCAGATTTAAAGAAGAAAAGAAAACGTTAAACATGCTTGGCTGTAATAAGTTGACTGAGCTGAAGTCAAGTGTATCCGACTAGGAGCAGCTCTTAACTTATATACAGACAGAATTATACTCACAATAATGTTTAGTTAAAATACTGTTGGGATATCTTAAGGTCTCCGAGATCTTCGGTTTCATACAGAAGGACTCAAAGACAAACAGAAAGACAGTCAGTCTATCAGATCAAGAATGAATATATGTACTTATGGGATGGAAGATGCTTCTTTATCGGGTAAAGAAGCTAAGAATACAGACTGCATTGGAGATCAGATTTGAGATGCTTCCTTCTACCTATTACATTCTTTAACGGATAAAGGAACTAAGCATAATTCATATAAATTTACTATTTTTCTTGCAGTGTACTTTTATTGAGAAAAGCAATTCAGAGCACGAGCGTGCCAAAGAAACATTGACATGATTCATCAGCGGCATTGTCATGCTTCAGGCCCAGGTTCATTGTCTGCTTTTGTCTCTCAAGTTTGAGCTGAGCCTAATTGAAAGCGCCTCGTTGGCGGGGCAAGACCGACCGCAATCGAGCCCAAGCGATTCAATAAAAATTAGCTCAAAGATATGCAGAAAAAAAGAGGAAAAAAGATCTGAAAGAAAAATATTATTCTTAAATGACGACCGCAATACGAGTACGAGTATTTATCCAATCTGTCTCTCGCTTAAGCTGGCCAAGAGTCCCAAGAGCCACCGCGGTTACGCAGAGCGCTTAAGCCAAGCACCCAAAAACCTACCAAGACGAAGACCAATTCCAAGATCATGACCAAGAGCAAGTCCAAAGCTCAACACGAGCTCCTCAAGCCGTGTTCCCAGTCGAAATGTACTTGGATAAACAAACAACAACTGGCAGAAATTAATTTCGAGTTCGAGCTACTTAGAGATTTGTGACCGCAAATAAAGAACAGAAAACAAAAACAATAAAAAATAAATATAAAGAATACTAAAAATAATCAAAAATTCCGAAAAACTGTAAAAAATTCACCGAATCGAGAGCTCTAGAAATGAATTTGTTCTTATATTTAGGCATGATATAATTTCTGGTAGCCCCGCTTATTGTTATGGGTACAAATGGTTGACACCTATCGATGATTAGTCATGAAATTTATTGTGGTTAAATCTCCATTTGGATTTGTCTAGCTTTCTAGCTGATTGGATTGGGGGCCTTTACCTTAACACAGTTAAGAGTATTTAGTACTCGTACTTGATGGTAGGAGAGCTATTAAAATCATACGCTCCAACAACTTTACACAACATTATTAAAGAGTTTGACAAAGTGTATAAAAATAATAACGAGACGATATATAAGAGCGGCTTAAGGCAATTAATTGTACATATACAAATAGATATATATATATATATATAAATATGTATGTATGTATGTATGTATGTATGTACAATAATACTCGTACTCGTAAATGTTCAATGTAGAGCTTTGGGCAAAAATTACTGAAGCGTCGACAATAACTTCCCTAACTTGACCTTCAAATATGGGGAGCAAGTCATTAGCGAACGACAGTGGGACACAGCGACAAACGGACGGACAGATCGAGACAGACTGAGACCTGAACAATGCACAATTTCAGTTTCTGTGTCACTGAAAAAAACAAAAATCACACAACTCAGCCAACTATAGCCGACTTGGGGGCATACTCGTAATTGGTGCTGGCGGTGGATTGAAGGTGCCAGCTGGTGGGTGGAGGGCTGGGGGTGCTATTGGGGGTAAAGAGGTGGGGATGAGGGGATCTGTGGCAGTGCAACGCCAATTGCCACAGTCTGTCAATCGCTTTTTAAAAGGGGTTCAGGGGGTTGCAAAGGGTCGGGCCAACTCTGGCGTGTGCCTGACTTAAAGTGAGTGAAATTGAGCGCTTGACTTGAATGCTATGACCTTTACCTGGGCGTGCTGTGGGGGGTGGGTTCAGGGTGGTAAATCGTCTTTGAATACTACTCGTTTACCCATAATATACATAGTTAATCCATAGGAAACAACCTTGAATTACTGTGTGTAGTCTCTCACCTATTCGCATATCATATTGCATCATAATCACAATCATAATCATAGTTTCTGTTTTTTTTTCGGCTTGGCACACTTCTAGGGTTCATTGTTTTTTTTCTTTATCTTTTTCTCTTTATTTTTCAGTTTTCAGTTTTCATTTTTTCTTTACTTTACTTTACCGTTTCGTACCGTTCGACTCATTGAACCCAAGCGCATGCGCATGACAAACTCAGCTCAAGCTCTCTGCATAAGCACACACTCACACACACACACACACACTCATACACACACAACATATTTGGCTTAGCGCCGTTCTTTTGTCTTATTGTTTATACGTCGACAAAATACAAAAAATAAAATTTTGTAGAAAAATTAAAATTTTTTTCTGGGTTAATTTTCATGTTTATTTGTTTTTCTTTCAATACAATTTTCAGCAGCTTTGCTGTCAAGGCTGGAATAATTTTCAGAAAAATACTTGGCGGAAAATTAATAAACATACACACACACACACACACACACATATAGATAAATATATATATGCACACGCATTATGCGCACAAAGTCGCAAAACAAAAGACTTAGGCAACAAACTTGAGTCTGTATCTGTATTAGTGTGTGTGTGTGTGTGTTGGTTTTTAACTACCAATTGATTTGACAATTTTTTTCGTAGAACTCCTACTTACTCGTATTCGTATCTCAGTGACCTTACCCAACGTATGGAAACCACAAAAAACTGTCAAACTGGCGCCAGGAGCAAAAAAAATAAGAAGAGAAGAGAATAGAATAGAGAAGAGACCACACAAAACGACACCTGATCGAAATCGGTAGGTGCGAGTGGTACTAGGTGCTCAAGCAGTGCCACAATGTGGTGCAAGTGATCTATTTACGATATTATGTCTTTATGTTAGACAGGCGAGAAGTCAACACACATACTACACCCAGACAGACGGACAGCTGTGAGCATCTCTTTGTTTTCTTCTCGATTTTTTTTCTTCTCTCTCTCGTGTGTTAGGCAGAAACAGTAGGTGGGCGCCTAGAAGAAATAATTACGAAGTAGTTTGTTTTTTGTTCCCCTTCAACGAGTATTCTGTTCTTTATTTTTTATAGGAATATTCTCGCAAATCATAAATCAATACTAAGCGGCTCTGCTGCTGCTACTTCTGCTGCTGCTGCTGCTGCTGCTCGTATAAGGCTTATAAATCTTTTTATTTTTTGGCCAGGCCACCAATCATATTTAGCTAACCGGAAATTGCGCATAACTCACAAAAGGAAATGCGCATATCCTTTCGTTTTGACATTTCTTTGACTTCATAATTTCGTGTTTTCCTTTTTTTTGTTCTTCTTTTTTTCTTCTTCTCTACTTCTTTTATTATTGTGTTCTGTTCTCATATAATCAATGCAGTTTCCATGCAGCTCGTCAACGCCGATTAATCTAACTTAAAGTTTGCTCACGCTTCGTACGTGATGAGACTGAGTCCCCGAGCCAGAGAACCACCAAGGAACTAAGAGCTAAGAACTCTGTGAAGAGCCCAGCCAGAACAATTGAGGAAGAGGTCCTTTTCCTTCTGTCGTGTCTGTCTGCCTTTGGGCCAGACTTTATCTTTATTAAGAATTTCAGTAGCCCTACGCATAATGTTGATATCTTGATTTGATTCAATTGTGATTGTGATATTGTATATGTGTGTGTGTGTGTGTGTGTGTGTGTGCTGCAGACATTAATCATATGCATGCATTTTGATTTGTGTTACTCGTCGTTATGTGGCTTGCTTTTCAGTTATTTGTGTTGCATGCTAATTCTCTCAGTTCAGCTCAGATACTCCGAACGGAAGCACATTGGGGACAATGACATTGTTGTTGCTGTTGTTGTTACTGTTGTTGTCCCATGCTAAAAATTTCTCCATGTGAACTCTGACCAGAGTCCTAACACTGCCACTGGCCATGTAGGCAAATTTGTCAAAACGGATTATCGCCCATTTTCACCCAAGCAACGGACCTCTCTAGTATTTAGACGAACCCATTAACCAGCCATAAACTGAGGAGCAGCACACCTGATATTGCCGGAGTGTGGAGTGGGGGGCGCTCATCGCATGAAAAATTATCATCGACACCCAAAGCCGGCTGCTAGGCCAGCACAATGGAACTGAATGTAAGAGGAGCAGGAGGACTGGGCAGCCAAGTGGAGGCGCAAGCATGTTGATAATTTGAGTATCCGAATGGCAACACATGACCAAAGTTTAAAGTCTAGAGCCTTGAGCTTACAGAGCCAAAGAGCATTCATGCTCATAGACCTGGCCAAGACGCAGACGTAGCTGCTTGGCCCAAAGCTTGCCAAGCTGTGGGCTTAAGATGACATACAATCATATTAAAAATGGTTGCCGTTTTATTTGCAACGTTTTCAGGTGACCTCTCTCGTTACACACAGCGTACTAACAGAATATATGGAAGGGGTATATACGTTTTAGTAGTCGGAATGTAACAGGCAGAAGAGAAGTTACATATCTATAACGTATCTATATGATAAATTTATACGATATACAGATAGTTCTTCCGTTAGATGTATACAGGACAGACAGAAGCTTTGACTGTGCAAGAGCAAAGGACTTAGAACTTCCCTTAGCAGGGCATATAGGGCATCTGGTAGTCGATCAATTGATGAGCTTTTGGGGCAGTACCTGCTTGGCTGGCAGTGCCCCACCACAGCGCACATCGCATGGCATTATTAATAATGGCCAGGTCTGTGCTGTTGCCTGGATTGTCTGAACGGTGACCACCGCCAAAGCCAACAAGTCCGAGAGATGCCACCGCCCGAGTAAGCGACCGGGCGACCAGGCGACCGACCGACTAACCGCCAAAGCAGTTTCAAATGCGACTCAATGCAATTTTATTAACGCAACGACAAATGATCCCCGAGCCGGAGACACCAACAACCGGACAGCAACAACAACAACAACAACAACGACTACGTTGATGCTGCTCTGAACTGTGTGGGGGCGCAGTCGCTTTGTAAGTCCCCCTGGGCAACTGGGCAACTGGGCAACTGGGCACCTGGGCACCTGGGCGACCCTATTAAAATTGAAAATGTCGCGAGATCACTTATCAGACGTAATAAAAATGGTGCTTTTAAAAAACAATTTGGCTTTTCGGGGCGACTCCACAACGAGCTGTAGGCTGCTATTGTAATTTATATCAGCTCTGTGCGTAGATTTAGCTTGCAACCATCGTATGGGAGAGGACTCAAGGGGGCGGACTCTAAGAAGTAAGGGCGTCTAATGTTTATGGCAAAAGCGTCTAACGGTTCGTGCAACATTTTGCAGGCACTTTCCATTCACTCTGACCCTGCCCCGCTGCCACTTGGCCGGGTCATTGATTGAAGGTAGGGAAAGAAAAAAACCTTGTAGGTCGCAGACCTTCTCGATAAGGTGCTAAACAGTCGTATGTGAGCGCTCGACAATACAAACTGTAAATAAACTTCTTGTCAAATGTTCTTCCAATTTGAATTCCCACAACAAATGAAAGCTTAGACACCTCCCCGCTTCCCCTCCATCCACAGTTCGACTCATTGTTTAGGGTTTAATAAACGTCTAAATCATACTTTTGTGATGCATGTGCTAAAGACAAACGAATATCAAGTCGCCAAATGAGGACAATACTCGCAGAGAGTCTACCACATGGACAAGGAGAGCAGAGGGAGGAGCAGCTAACCGAGGGATTGGTTTGCGTGCGTGTGGTCCGGATCTCTGCCCAAGCTATTGCTTTCGAGCCCAGTCACAACAAACTGTGTCAATGAAAATATAGATATTAAGCAAACGCGTGTTATGCATATAAAATGAGTGGGTGGATTTTTAGACACTTTCAGAGTCGCCCTGAGAATTAACACCTATAGAAAATTGCATACATTACACCTATATAAATTACTTGGAAAAGCTTGTAAACGGGCAAGATTTAGGTAGAGGCAAGTGTTAACGTATTATTATATACTTTGTATCGATATAGAAACAATTTAGTATCTTAAATTCGGTGTTTCTCCAAGAGTAGAGTCGGATAGAAATCCATTAGCATTCTCTCGTTTGATGATAGGAATATCTTTATATATAGAAAGGAACTGGAATCGTTCTATAATCGTATTGATACCTGTATCGAAACTATACTTTGTTGATTGTAGAGTATCTCTTCATATCTTATCCTGCAGATACTTTCTATACAAATATGTAGCAATGTATAAAAATAGATATTTGTTCAACATATTTTGATTCATTCATTCATATTCAATATATAATTTCCCACTAAGTATACAGTTTACCAAAATATGTCAGAAATTATTGAAATTTTTGTAGATATCCCCTGAGGTGGCTTGGTAATTTTTGTCGTTATTATTGAGATATATTTTCTGTGTAGTTCCAATTAAAGTATCTATTGCTCTTCACACATAGTTGGCATTTCGTTTGAATAACTCAATAAATGATTCGTCGTTAGTTAGTTAGTTACAATTGCAATGCATTCAATTAGTAGTTACCGAGTACATCGATTGTCGGAGAGAGATCCGGCTCGACTTGGCGCGATCATTGAACAAAAGTTCAATTTCAATATTATTAGATTATAGTTTTTTTTCTGTTTTTTTTTTTACCATTGTTTCAATTTTAGTTCTGGAATTCCCCAATGGGAAATCGCATGGAGTGGCTAAACTAGTTTAGCAATCACTTGGGCATGACTAAGTGTCTTAAATGCATACAAAATTCCTGGACGACCCCCTCGCATAGGCCCCTCCAAGCCGCATTAAGCTGTTCCATCCGAGCTGCTCCATCCAGTAGTACTCGTAATCGTAATTTAGCGAAGATGATGTCGAGCCCAGCCTCCGCTGGGCTATAATTAAGGGGCATGCTCTGGGCGTGTGTGTGTGTGTGTGTGTGTGCGTGTGTGTGTTGCTCAGGTGTGAATTGCTGCAAATGTTGTGCCAAATCATGCAAATCATTTTCTGTTGCATTTTTATAGTTCGAATAAACATATTAGCCAAGCGATCTCTCTCTCGCTCTCTGTCCCAGTCTCGATCTGGCTCTGAGCCATATTTGTAGCTCACTTATTAATATTTTTCCCGCAGCCGCACGTAATTTCTAAACTTAAAGCCGCCGTTTTGCACCGCAATGATTTCCGGCTGACGCGCCCGCTGGTCATGTACCCACCGCCACCCCCTTCGACCCCTCAGGCCCCACTGCCAGCAACACGTCCTACCCGCCACTGCACCCAGTCCAGTCTGGCCCGGCTTGCACACATTGTTAACGTCATTCACTGCCTGAAATATCAAGCGTGAGAAAATCTATTATTATCTATCGCTCGATGTGTGTAGCCTCAGCCTCAGCTTCAGCTTCGGCTCAGCCTCTGCCTCTGCCTCTCGCAGCTTCAGCTTCTAATGCCAGCTATAAGTAGTAAGTGCAGTGGCTGAGGCAGCTCTAAGCGGAACTAGAAGTTAGCACGTAGGGACAGCACGTTGCGATTGGGAGCGGGAGATGACATAGCGACGACGTCATCTACCAGTATCTATGGACCTGACCACAGCGCACCAACTCTTAACTCACACCTGGTACACGCTCGATCTGTACTCCGGTATCTTTATACGAGTATATATATGATACAACTTGAACTTTGCTATACATGAATCTTTTTAGAAAGCGATCGAGAGTATATATTATATCTGAGATCTGAAATATCCTTTAACAGGCATCTCCTTCGGGCGATAAGTTTCTCAGGAACCACAATCGATTTTAGATACGCAAAAACCTCTTCCCTTTTAGGTAGTTGCTGGACATTGAGTAGAGGTCTCACTGTGGCACATATACTACAAAATGGTAACAGCATTCCTATGAATCTTTAAAGACTGATTAAAGCAGATTTGATCCAAATACTTATGCCCCTTTCTGCTTTCTACTTTCATTCAATCTACTTCCTATAAATAGTCAGGTTTCAGTATCGAGTCCAATACAATGTGATTGACCCAAAGAGTTCTTTGGTTTTCTTGTTAGCCATAATTATAACAATTAACACCCTTTGGTTGTACTCGATTATGTTTGAATGTCGATGGGATAACCTTTATAAATAGAGACATGAGTTAATTTATTATACTCTGGCAATGATCTCATTACAATTTAATGTAAAAATGAGACAATTGCTTCGGGCCGGAAAAACAAACACAAAAAAATAGCATACATATATATATATTTATATATAGGTATATATAAATTTAAATTAATTTCATTTAAAAACCACTTAGGCCCACCCCCAAGTGGCACAAAAAGCACAACGACGACTCAAGCTGGAGCTGCAGCTCTCTGAAGTGACAAAGTGCGGCATGGGGCAACTTGTTAGCATATGTTAATTAAAGCGGGCGACTGAACAGATCCAAGACTCTAAGCTCAAACTCTGAGTATCTGAGACCCAGACCCAGAGTCAGACTTAAGACCTGGTGCCTGCTGCCAGAGACCGGGTGACTTATGGGCCCAGGTCTTGGCAGCCAGTTGCCTATATAACTTCATTTCATGTAGAGTGCAGTGCAGTGCAGTGCAGTCGTTGTCAATGCAAATGCCAATATATATTCACATGTATCTTGTAGATACAATTCGATTTGCGCCCAATTTCAACGCCTCAGCTCGTAGTACTCGTACTGGTACTCGTAAATACAGATAAATCAACAGGCCACAAAGTAAACGAGTGACTCATTGACTACTACACATGTATCTCAATCTCAGTATTATTAGTCTTGTTGCTGTTGTTGTTGTTGTTGCTCGTATCTACGTGCCACAGATTTAACTCAACGATTTTCTATACTTGTAATAATTTTTCAATATTGTTCAATGCGTTGGCGCTGCAACAGCAACAGCAACAGCAACAACAATTGCAACTGCAACTGATTTGTAATGCATAATGCTGATTGAACTCCTATTGATTTATTTCCATGCATAATTTGCTCATAAGCTTTCGTGGGTGAACTGTCAGCAACTGTGCGAGATCAATATGATACACTTGCAGAAAAAATGTAGTCCCTTATAAATAGTTGACCTATAAAATATATGACGAGTTAACTTTATTGTATATCAGAACATGCGATACGATGCCCCAAGGAAGCTGTAGGGATTCAGACTTAAGGCTTGGGTCAAGCATTTCCGATTCGAAAGATCCAAAGATCACTTCTAAACAGACTGGGAATATGTTACTCTCCCACTGCTGGATCCATGCTCCAATTCCCTTTACCCTCCAAGGTTTGCTCTCCTACTAAAAGTAGAGTTTCCATATACACCAAGACTTGCTCTTAAGTATCAAAGGATCTTCACGAAATAAGATACAATATATGTTCTCTAATATTAATTGATTCAACTCGCTTATAGATTCAAGCGATTCTGGATCACTTAAGTCACATTTTCCTTCTTAATAAAGTTATTATTAATAGTATTCTATATCAATGCAAAATGAACTTCTCTCCTACTTAAAATAGACTTTCCATATACACCAAGACTTGCTCTTAAGTATCAAAGGATCTTCGCGAAATAAGATACAATATATGTTCCCTAATATTAATTGATTCAACTCGTTTATGGATTCAAGCCATTCTGGATCACTTAAGTCTATTCTTATATTATTCTATATCAATGCAAAATGAACTTCCAATGAAGTTTTAGCTCTGGTAACAAAGACCTTCAGCTAAGACATCATATATCACCCACACTCTAGCTCTAGCTGAAAGTTGCCCTGATGAATGCAATTGTAATTTGCTCCAATTCTAAAGAATTATAAACTGCTTATTTTGAGTGTATGTATAAGTACTCCCCATACACTATAAAGCTTGATGAACTGATGGGAGCTTCCTAGTCGACTTCGTTGTCTCTCTCGACCATCAGCTGTTGATACGCACTGAAATTTAGTTAATTGGATGTTTGCGTGTGGCGTTAAGTTGTCGTATTTGGAGCAGGAAGCGACCAAAATGAAATTAGAATCATTTTTTGTGTTTTCTTATGTTTACCATTGCGGAGATGGTACGAGTATTCCCATAGAGCATGAGAAACGCTACCGTTAGCGGGGCTCAGCGTGAGGAACGTGAACAAGTTGTGGCCCAAACGTAATTTGGCTGGCCTTTTTGGCCAAAAAGGTGCTCAATACTCGCAGCAAGCAAGTAGCAGGAGCTACTTACTACCGTGGGAGCTACTTAGCTGCTTCACAGTAGTTCTCTGCTGAGGTAGAGTGGAGTGTGGTGGTTGCTGTATGAGGTATCTGTGGTCTGTCTGCGGTCTGTCTGTTGTTCGCTTCCGTTGCTACAATTTTGTTTGGTTTCGTTACGTTTTGTTTGTTGGCGTGACCACCGAGTTGATCCGATGCCAACTCCAACTCCAACCCCAGCTCCAACTCCAACTCCAACTCCAAATCCAAGTGCAAGTCCAATTTCAATTCGAAATCCAAGTGCAAGAGCAAGTCCAGGTCGAGTGTCGATGTCGATGTCGACACTCGGTTCACTAAATATCCCCCGACTAAAAAGCGATGGCGATAACAATTTTGCGCCCATGGCGTTGACGTTTTGCACTTATTTTGCTCGTATAACGTATAGGCTGGTGTAACTGGCCTGGCTCCGTCTTGGCCTGGCTCTCTGATTGGTATCTCTCTCTCTCTCTGTCCCTTCCAGGCCGGACTCCAGAATTATGGCTGTCATCAGCCGTGCAGTTGACATAAACACTCAGTGGCCGCAGGGGGTCGACTTGCCTTTGTTGCCAGTTGCCTGTTGCCAGTTGCCTGTTTCCCAGTTGCCAGTTGCCAGTTGCCAGTTGCCAGTTGCCTGTTTGTCAGAGCCTTTTGTTCATCATCTTTAGCCCATTTGCATGCCCTGCACGCAGCTTTGGGCCTATAAAGCGATGAAACCTGGAACTACCTTTTTTCTGATTTTGATTTTTTTCCTCTTTTTTTTTTTGATTTTTTATCAGCACACAACTAAATATAAAATATGCTTTTAATCACATTTCCGCTGTGTTTGTGTGTTATTGTTATTGTAGCTGTTGCCACAACAAATAATTCCACACGAAACTAAAGTAAATCATTTGGAAATTTATGGGCCACCAAGCCATACCAAAAGTAAAATACAAGAAGGAATACCCCTACCTGCGGGAGCCGAGCATTTAATACCCTTGCTGATAAATTGCAGCTCTTCTATGGCAGCCAAATGAGTCAGACACTAAATGCTATATGATAGGTTTATAGTAGGACGATCTGACTGAATCTGATATACTCATATATTCCATATAGTTTATACCTATTGGAGGTTGCACTAAGACTTCAGTTGAACTCAGATCCTATATAATATATATTCCTATATATAGTCTACGATTGAAATGTGTCAGAAATTAGATGTACCCTCGACAAGCTGAGGGTATTCAAAAAATGATGAACGAACGTACGCACGTCTCTGCCTTACTATGGCTCGCATATAGTGGTTAAAGAGAGGAAGGAGGGTGAGGGTGGGGGTGGGGTGGGGGTATTGGAAGGAGGGGGTAGCTGTATAGAGCGATCTCATTAATATGCGCACCACATTTGTTTTATAAAATCCATAATTGGTTCTACTGTACTTACGCACTGTGGTGTGTGCGCCCCGTTTGTCTGTCGTTTGCTTACGAGTCTCAGTCTGAGTATGAGTATGAGTATGTACTTGTACTCATACTCGTACTCGTACTCGTACTCATACTTGTATTTGTTGTATTATGATACACAAACAATCGAGACACTTATGGTCAACACTTTAGAGCCAGATTTGGGCCGCTGCCCCAACCTCTGCCTCTGGCTCTGCTTTGGACACCAACAGCACCAACAGTAGCAGCAGCAGCGGCAGCAGCTCCAAAGCCAAATGATCCAAGTGGCTTACAAGTGGCCAATGACCCAACTGGCCAACTGATCAGTGAGTCGCTTTGGGGCCTCATTCGCGCCCCTATTTGCTTAGGTCGCCAAAAATGGGGCTGGCATACGCATAAATATTAAAGTAAGACATATGATTTCTTACTATACATGCACATATATACATATATATGTATATGTATATAAACCATATATATACATACACATATATATTTAGGTATATCCTACTCTCTTGGTCGCTCATTTGTGCTTCAGTTTATTTGTGGTACGTGCTTTGATTTGCCAATGAATCGAATCATATTCAGTCGAGTCGAGTTGAATTGATTTGGATTCGTATGGATTGGCATGGATCGGTATATGGCTTGGATTGGATTCGTTTCCATTCGATTGGATTGGATTGCAAAACCTTTTTGTCAATTGCCGTATTACTTTTTGGTTATTGGTACAATTATGAAGTTTAATAGACGCCGTTATTGTTGTAAATCAAAGCACATTGTGACACTTATGACAACTAAAGTAGCTCACATAACCGTATTTATTCGAATACGAATACGAATACAAGCACATATACTATATATACTCGTACTCATATTTGTATTCGTTTTGATATGTGAAGCGATCGGTACCGTTTCCATCGATCGATCGCTTTGCTCTTTACCCTAGTATGGTAATGAAACCGATACCTCGATCGATACTTGACTAATGATAGTACGAGTACGAGTCTGACAATTTGACAGAATCGAACTACTCGTAAATGCAGGTCAATTAGTAAGGTGCTAATCTAACGAAATAAGTCAATGCAATAAATAGAAAAACTAAATAAATAAATATAAGTAGCTATAAGTATACATAAATAAATATAGATATATCTAAAAGATTATAAATAAAAATTAATAAATATGAATAAATGTTAATGAAAGTAAAAATATACAAATATATATAAGTATAAATAAATAATTATAAATAAATATAAATAAATATAAATAAATATAGATATATATAAATAAATATAACTAGATATAAATAATTATAAATAAACATAAATAAATATAAATAAATATAAATATATATAAATAAATATTAATAAATATAAATAGATATAAATAATTATAAATAAATATAAATAAATGAAAATAATTATAAATAAATATAAATAAATTTATGTAAACGTAAATACTATTAAAAAAAAACTTGTCCTATTATAGAATAAGTCAGTTTGAAGAGAAATGTTGAGTCGTTTCTTATGTTTAGTTAATGGAGATCTGTCACTCTCTCTAACATAGAACACACTTTAGTGGTTAAATAATTTATAGATATAATTACATTTGTTTTTATAGGTTCCTATACAATGTCAAATTGGCAGATGAAATGTTATTAAGCACTGGCTACAAAGGCCTGTGGTTTAGATAATCAGAACATACACACACTAGTTGGAAGTCAAGCCCAGGTTCTTTTGATAAGTTGTGTAGATTGATCTGTATATGTATATAGATATATTTAGTTCTATATACATATTTTAAATAAGTTTTAAATATGAATATAAATTTAAAGTATTTGAGATTTGCATCACTTAACTTAAATGTAGAGACAGCCTATCCGCAATGAGCCCCAAATGATCTATTAGAATATTTAAATACAGAGTGGAACGTTTAAAGTTGACCCATTTGTAGATCAAACTAGAAATCGTTATAAAAAGACTACAGATTTGCAACCATCTGACAAAAATCTTGCGCTTCTCTAAGTCGCAGCATCTTTTTAACGATTAATAATAAATGGATAAAGTATTTCTTTTATTCAAGATTTCGGCTAATATCATGTTGAAGTTCCATATAGAGCCTATACGCCCTTTCTAAAGATCAGTGACAGGTTCGGTATGCTACCTTTGATTGACTTTTCCATCTTCGCTTCAATTTTCTCCCACACGTTGAACAGAGTCCGAAAAAAAGAGCAACAAAATTGAAGAAGAAAATTTGGATCGCCAATTAATCACAACTGGCGCTTGGTGAAACCGAATCAAGTTCCATCCATCATGGGTACATTTGTCAAAGGTCATACAAAAGGCCACACACACACACACCCGGCAACAACAACAACAACAACAACAACACACACATGGTGAGCTGCAAATTGCAGGTTGCAGTGTTACCTGTACCGGTCGCTATATAATTGATGTCTTACTTTCAAAAATTTTTGCTACAATTTTCAATTTGAAATTGAGCGTGCGAATTCTGAACCCTAATTATGGGATGAGTTTAACAGAATGAAAAAAAAAGACAAGAAAATAACAGATATGTGGATGAGTTTTGTGTGTGGTGTGCGTGTGTGGCACCAGTTATTGTATGGGTGTGTGTGTGTGTGAGTGTGCGGTGTTGTTTGTATTTCCGCCGGAATTAAATGTATCTTTTAGTCATTTTTTCTTCAATTTTTGCCACTTGCCGCCGACGTCAACGTCAACGTCAGCGTTGGCGTCAGCGTCGGCGTCGACTTCGGGGTCGGTGTCGGTGTCGGCAACGGTCACGTCACATCACATTAAAGTCTGTAATCCTCTTAGATTGGTAATTCCAGAACGTAGAACGGCGAAGCGTAGAACGTGGAAGGTAGAAGGTACAAGGTGGGCGTCAACGGAAGTAACTGCTCTGGCAAGTGACCAGAGCAAGAGGCAGGGGCAGGGACAGGGACAGGCATCGGGGCCAGGGCCAGGGCCACCTAGGGAGCTTAGATCGTATTATCTGTATTATCTGTATTATGTGGGTTTCTTCGTCTCCTTTGTAATGGATTTCAATAAAGTTATCAAACTGAGTGACAGTAATATGACTAATGAAGTTATTTTCTATCGCTTAGCGCTTGATTATGATTGCGAGATGAGTATTATAGGTTAGACTTGGGCTGGCGCTGGCGCTGGCTTTGGCTCTGGCTCTGGCTTTTTCAGCTGGATTGGTTTAGGACGTTTAAAAGACAAAATACTGAATACGGAGTACAGATTACCTGGTACCCGGTGAACAGTATCCAGTACCTCTAGTACTGACTACTGAATCACGATTAAGCAGTTGCTGGATCCATTTACATGCAAGCACATTCAATGGGCTGGAATTCCAGTAGCAAATTGTTGCGTGCGGGCCACATTTGCGGCAGCAACTGTTGCTGTTGCTTTTGCTGTTGCATCCAAGCAGCAGATACAATATCTTTCTATCTATAGCTACAACAGCAACAAGACGGCAACTGCAACTGCAACTGCAACTGCACCTGACATTTTACCCGCGGGGGAGCCCGGGCATCAATTGTCCACGATGTCGTCGTCGTCGTCGTCGACGTCGTTGTCGCTTTTGGAAAATTTGCGCAAATACTCAAATTAAATTCCAATTCATTGAGGGGCACACACAGCATTGAGCTGAGAAAAGAAAAAAACAAAAAATACAAAAAAAAAAACAATAATAGCAAACAAAAAAAAGAAAAAGTAGCAATTGTATGTAGTATTTGAGAATTGCAGAGGAAGGCGGCACAGCAGTTGAAGTAGAAGCTTAGGCCGAAGCTGGGAGCTGAGAGCTACAGCAAGGAGCTGGAAGCTGCCACTGGGAGCTGGTAGCTGCTAGCTGGGAGCTGCTTACAATGCACCATGCTCAACATTAACATAAAACAAATTATTCCAACGTGACTTAGCCATAAATGAATGAACGTCGACTACAACTTGGTTTGGATTGGTTTTCTTTCTAGAATTTTTAACCGACAAACGCTCTCAATGAGGCCCTAGGCCTAGTTTTTGTTTTTTTTTGTTTTTCAATCGCATTATATGTATATTTTTTCATAAGTCATCATTCATATAGATTACTATAGACTTAGCTTATATCTCTCGATTCGCTTGAACCGCCCAAAATCGAAAGATTTTTGTGCAAAATAATGCAGCTCCGAAAGGATTCTTTGACCCAAGGGAAGGCGTTGGCAAATTGCTTTTAGTTAACTGAGTTTCTAACTATGATAATTTCTTCTTTTACTTGAACTTTACTTTGAATTATATATTTCAGATCTGAAGTCGAGTTCAGTCGAGTTCCATATACATCTTGTACGAGTTTTAAGGGAATTACTAGTCTGTCATTTATTTAAAACTCAATTAAGAAATAAAGCATAGCTTAAGATATCTGATATCTTGTCATAGTCGAACATCAAATGATCCCATGTGCAGCTAAGTTAGAGTATTACAATTTTGGATAGTCACATTGAACATGATTTTCTTGTTTAATAACTGCAGCCATGTTATATCACCTTGTGACATGACATCACAACAGAGGCTGAACAAGAGACAGCCAGAGAACGAGACCTGGAACTGGGACTGTGACTGGGATTCGGATTGGGATTGAGATTGGAGCTGGAGCTGAAGCTGGAGCTGGGGACTGAAACTGCGGCACGTACGTCACGATATGAAAAAAAACCAATCGAGTGGCACACAAAAAAGCCAAAAAAAAACAAGGAGAAGCAAAAAATAAAGAGAAAAAAAGAATCCAAATATGTGCATTAAATGTGCATTGGCATTAATCGATGATGCTGAACGGTCGTCATCGAGTACTCAGTCGTACATATAGAGGAGTACAAGTCGTCGTAACTCGTAACTCGTATAACTGTTGTGTTGTGCCGCACACAAAATATCGGTCATGTTCCAGTTGCCCGGCTGGGCATCCACCTCTGACTTGGCGGGTGCACCACCGTCGCCATACGGTGGGCCTCTGTCTACTGTCTACTGTCTGCTACGTGCAAAGCCACACAAAATATGTTAAATAATTTATAAATGTTTATATACCGTGTTTACATGCAATCTATCCAATGGGTATGCAGATCTGATCCTCCCACATAAATATATATAAATTTCTGATCAACATAAACTTCTCTATTGATATTGAGTTATTTTAAAGTCTGATTCAGCAGATCTTCCTTTACACTTCAACTATACTTATCACAGGATATCTGCTAGTCGTGCATACCCCATTTATTTGTGGCCTGCTGACTCTGAACTTCACGTATTCGTATGTACACAGAGTGTGCCCCTAAACTGCTCCGTTGTCCCGTTGTCCCGTTGTCCCGGGTGACTCCACAGGTACAGGAGGTACAGGAAGGACTCTCGACACAATTGCATGCATTAGCATGCACAATTAGTCATGAGAGGTTGGCAATTGTCGTGATCCAACTGAGATCGGGCCACAAGCTCGGGTACTCACTCATTTATGAGCTATATTTGCGCAAATAAATAAATCAATTGTCCACCGGCCAGCTACTGTTATTCTTTAATCATCATTGAATAAACAGGATCAGCTTATGTCTGTGTGTGTGTGTGTGTGTGTGTGAGTGTAAAAGGGATGCAGGTGCTAAATTGCCGTCTCATTACGTGACAGAACAATAACAACATTAAGGCCCAAAAGTAATCGCACAGTTAGCTGGGACTCAACTTTTCAATTGAAATTGGAATGGGGATTGAGACTAGGACTGCGACTTGGAGTGGGACTTGGACTGGGACATGGATTGGGATTGGGTACGATTGTGTGGTCTGTGGTCTATCTCTAAAACAAAATCAAAGGCTTCACTGTCCGCTATTTAACCAGAGTCAGTTGAGGAACTGCGGAGCTGAGTGTAAACAGCGGTAAGCGGCAAGCGGAAAAACCGACAGCCGACAACCGACAACCAACAACCAAACAACCAACAACCAAACAACTAACAACCGAAGATTGCCGGCGATCGGCGGCTTGTTGTCCTAATAATTGTGTAAACAACAATGACGCGTACGCTACTCTCACCTCGCCAGGTTATCGCTCCTCTACTCTACTCTACTCCTCCAGCTCTAGCTCTAGCTCTAGCTCTGGCTGGTACTCTTTGAGCCAGAGCGGTCGGCTTTCTTTTAACTTGGCCAAGAGGCATGCCGTCGCTCGTTGTCTGCGAGTAGAACCAAATGCATTTGTCTGGCAGTTAGAGTTTGGCTAATTTCTGTGCAGCTGCAGAGCCAGATCCAGAGTCAGAGTGGACAGTCAGTCGTCATTGGGCCTCCTTGGGCCACTTTGAGCCACTTTGGACCCGGCTTACTTCTTTCTTGAGCAATTCAAATACATAGTAATAACAATAATAACAAATACTAATGGTGAACAAATACGGCTGTCCGTAATCCCCATACCCATACCCATACCCATACCCGTACTCCTAAACTGCCATAAACCCGATGATCATTAAAAGTGTTGGTCATTCCTTTGACTCTGTTCAAATACTACAAAAAGATAGATCCCTCAGAACTCTAGTGTGCCCTCAGTCTCTATCTCTCTCTCTCTCTCTCTCTCTCTCTCTCTCTTTCCTTTAGGAGTCCAATCCAAACAAGTGTTTCAGTTGCAGTTGCTGACATAACTGTTCACTTTGGGTGTGCAAAAAACAAAACAGAAAGAACTTCAAACATATGAAGCCGATTGCCACCAGAGTTCTACTCGTAAGTATGTAGTATCTTCCTCTCATACCGGAAAGCACTCTCAGACGAGTATCATATAGAGTTTTCTGATAATCTTTCGTCAGGGCCACGCCCTGATGTCATAGGTAGAGGTATTAGTATTCATTACCATTCAATGATTAAGTTATTACGTTCGATACGACTACTCGCACTCGCACTCGTATTCGTACTCATAGTACTTCCGTCTATTAGTTGGATAAATCTGCTGAGTTTTCAATAGAAAAATATACTAATCATACAGAGAGTTAGACGTATGTGTCTCTTATCTGATCTTGTTTAACATTTGCACGGATTGGGTAAAAAAACCACAACAATTTTAATTGCATTTTATGCATAAAACTAACTAAACAATGAAATATCCAATAAATGAGTCTGGTACTTTATTCCAAGCCGGAATAAGAATAATCAATAGACGTCAGAATGTTGCTGACTAGCGAAATTATTATTGTAATATCATCGATTAAATTACACCTGAAATTGATCACCTGAAATTCCAAATTCTTCAATGAAAATTCTTGAAGAGCCCAGGAAAAACCAAAACGATTATTTTTATACCGAGAAACTAGAGGTAAAGTCATATTGTAAACGCTTTTTATATCCGGAAACCGTCTTTGACTGGTCTTAAGTTTAAAGTTTAATAGAAAGACTCTTCCTCTTGTAAATTCTACACAGAATTCAATTTAACGTTAACTCGAATATAAAGAAAAATAAATATTTATAAATTCCAAATAAATTCTTAACAGTTTCCGTTTTGAGCAAGGATTTCAGACGATCTTAAAGATACTCTTCGAGCATTACAAAAAAATTGTTGAATACTTTTGGTTTCCGCTCTACTCAGAGTCGTAGCTTTCTAACGTTTTCAAGCTAGTTAAGTTCAGGCCAACACGCACTCGCATAAATCCATCACTTCCCAGCGAGCGGCTCATAATATAATTCAAAAGCAATAAAACGTTTAAATTTGAAAATAAAAAATATCACAAAAAATATCAAAATGGAAGCCTTAACTATTTTGGAATAAACTTGATGAGCATTAAAGTTGAGCACATTTTCAATGCAAGGCGCAATTTCCTGTCGTAAATATTGAAAATTGTGGGCCAAAGCCAAGCCCAGTCTCGAAACTTACAACCAGGCCCAGACCCAGACCCAGACCAAGACAAGGGCTCTGGCCCACACCGAGAAGTGTATGAGACTACCAAAAGCTAATAGCTTCATTACCACTTCATAAAGTCACGTTATTATTACGTTCGCCTGTCAATACAATATATATACAAAAGTTCTTCGATTGACATGCGATCGATGTCGATGTCGATGTCAGAGTTGGAGCCAAACTCGAGTTTCGATCCAACGATTGCATCTGCCAAATTCAAAGCCAACTGACAGCCCAATAATTGAGATGTGCAGCGTAAGAACAAATTTTTTCTTTTCATTTCTTTTTCTTTTTTTTTTCTTTTACTGCTATAGAAACGTTTAGACATATCATTTATGGCATTGGTTATTATGCAAAACTTGTTCGTTCGGCAATGCATTCATCAAACTGTGAATAACAGATACTCACACACACACTAACACACACACACAGAGGCCAAGTTATTGAACTCACCGACCAAAGCAGCGATCGAACAGGTCGAAACAGTTGGACATGTGTCAGAAGAAAGCTTCAGGCGGCATTACACAAAAAACCAACACGAAAAAAAACTGCCTAATGTAACTGTAAAATAAGAACCCCCCTCCCCACCCCAAATAAACCGAAGCCAAAACACTTATTCTCGATACCCTGAAATTTATCAAACCGGGTAGCTCCAACTGCCATCTGTCCTTGATCTGAGATGTTTCTACATATAAAGTTGATCTGACTCGAAAGGCTGATCTTTCCTTGAGTCCTCAACCATATTTTGCCTATGAGCTCTTATACCCTTTATACCCTATAAAAACTTAAATCAAGTTTCGTAGATCTCATCTTGATCCCAAATAGTAATCAATAATCGATTACAACTTCGCTTTTGGCTTGAAGTATCGCAAAGTTTTTATTCTTTCAATCTGCGTAGTGTCTTCTAGTCGTGTTAATCCATTAAAATTTTCTGATTTGTTTGCTTAATGAAAATATTGTATTAAAATAAAATATATATATATGTATGTGTATGTGTAAAAGCCGTCCGTTTATGTTAATTTGTGTTCTTTTGGCCTGTCAATTAAATGCACATTTCGTATGGCCGCCGTGCACTTTACGCCCAAAATTAATATGCAGCAAGAGCTTTCCGTCAATATTCCCATTGACCACCGTTTGACCACTGGCAGGAAATGAAGCATAAAAATGCATGTAGAAATATATATTTTACAATTTGTAATTGTAATTATATGCCATCGATATTAACCGTCAACTGTATCTAAATCTGAATAGCAGTACGAGTCAAACTACAAGTACGCCTTCGGAGTTCGTGTACACCCGGAGCTGAGGCTTTTTCTGTTTTTTTTTTCTATTTCTATTTTTTGGGGCAGGGCGTGGAGAGGTATGGCCTCTCTTAGCTTATTTCCCACATTAAGGCAGCAGCAAATGATTTGCAAAGCAAGTTATGTGATTCACCTCAATGACATGAGCTACAATATGGAAAGTTGATTGAACAAACAATACGCTGTAAAAGTAAATAGAAACAACAAGAGTTATCGATAAATGATGGAGTGTAGTCTAATAAGATATCAGTAATATATATAACACTAGTATGTATATTATATAGCAATCATTCGTAGTTACAGGGTATTCACTATGAACTTCTATTGTCATTCTGTTAGAGTCTAAATACTCGTAGCATCTCTGGGCAATTTTGTTGTTAAGACTGTATCAATTACTGGAACTTTTCTCACGTTTAGGACTTATAAATTGTTCACATACTGCACTGAGTATTAGAGGCATTTAAGTAGTGAATATACCCGAAGCTATCTATTCCAATTGATATAGTACTTTGCATAGCATCTTTAATCACGTTTTTATTGTTTGTTGCACAAATGAAAACGAAAATTCCCGTACCGTACCGAAACATTAACACCAGACACAGACCCAGACCCAGGCCAACCTGGCAATTATAGCCATTGACCAAGTTGTCTTGATTGGCCTTACATAGCTAGTACTCGATGCTGTTGTTGTTGTTGTTGCAGATGGTTTTTGTGTGTTATTTTGTGGGTGGTGTATGGTAAAAGAGCTGAATAATGATTGAATGCTGCTTGAGGTCGTCGCGAATGTCATCGATGATGGATCATGGGAAATAATTCATATCGTATATAGTACGAGTATGTAAAGTACATAAACAACTTGTGTACAGACCACACACACACACACACACACACTAAAAAGGAGAATGAGTTCGAAAAGCTTTTCACCCATTTGCTAAATGAAACTATCAACAATAAGCGCCTGTTAGCTATTACCAATTCGACATAATTAAAATGCAATCGCCGACAAGCCCCAAAGGAAAACAAAGTAACTCGTAAAAAGAAAAAAAGAGGCAAGAAAAGAAGGGGAAAAATAAAACAAGAAGAAACAAGAAAACAAGAAAAAAACTTGAAGAGAAGCCATTTAACTTTGTGCACATTCGATACGCTTGTTGCGCGCTTTTATCGATGAATTGTCTAAATTATCACACACAACACAACACAACACAACACCAGGCACAACACAACACACAAGAGACAGCAACACAAAACAACAATTGACACTAACAACAAAAATTATCAACAACTGATTGCCTAAGCAAACAGCCAAACAGCCAAACAGTCAAACAGCCCAAAGATTCCGAACATAAAAGGCATACTTAACACTTTTTGGAGCCCAACAAACAAGCTTAAGGAGTGGACCTCGGGGAGGGGTCTCCCCTACCCAGGGCCAGGGGGAACCCTGGGTCACATAGATACTATTGTATTGAGTATATTGGCATTTGTTTCAGCAACGCACGAGTTGAGCGCGGTGCCCAACAAGAGATTGCACATTGATTTAAATTAATTTTCGTTTTTTCTCATTTTTTTCTTCATTTTTCAGGTGCTAATTTCCAATGACAACAATAACACAAAACCCAAAGAAATTCCCCCTCACCTTCAAAAAAAAAATGAAGAAGATGGGAAAAAAACAATTGAAGTTGTTACCTGTAGCTTTGGACTGATTTAGCATAAGTTAACTGTATGTGGCATACAAAGAATTCATTGACATTTCATTGCGAGAAGCCGCAAAAACAAAAGCAAAAACAAAAACAAAGTAAAAACAAAAGACTTAGGCAACAAACTTGCGTAGAACTCATATTTTATTTAGCAGATCGACAGACAGACATCGTACATCCACTCATATACTACAATATAAACACTAACTGATTGCCATTTGTTAAAACCAGCTACCAAGCTACTACTTATAAACATTAAGAAATACATTTTGGTATGCAATCAATTAACTGAAATTCTTAAACGCAACGGGTGGTCGACATTCTGAGCCTCGTTAGGCGCTACGTCTATAACAATTTCATTTCGACAAATAAAGTTATTAGGCACCACGGGACAGGCGAAAGATTATACGGAAAGACAGACATACATATTAATTTGAAATTATTAAATGCAAAATTTATTTAGATTTCGATCGCCAATATATATATTGTATATATTGTATATATATATATAGATATATGTTCGAGTGTATGTATACTTATGTATCTATGCATAAACAAACAAGCAATCGCGTACTCAGAACTCAAACATAGGTGTGAATTAGTCGTAATGACATCATTGAACTTTAACTTGGCAACTTGGAGAGTCGCCCCTCCATATGGGCATGTGTGCATGTGTGTGTGCGTGTTGGTGTGTGTAACAACTGAAGCTTGGCTGAAACACACCTTATACAACAACAACAGCAACAAAACAAAAGCTAATAACAGCTCTAAGTAAAATTGCTCTAGTCGTCTGTACTCGTATTTGACTAAGAAATACCCTTTGCATGGGGTGACCTATTTTCTATATAGAATGAATACATATAACGATATTATAATCAAAAGTTTATATAAGAAATGCCTAAAATTGTTGCAGGAATATCCTTATTGATTAGAGTCCTGAAGAGCATACAATGAGAAATAAAACATATAATATAAAAGTTGAATTAGTATTTGAGATAGATATTCATTTTCACTTTGAAGACATTTCATTTATAAGACACCAGAATCCTTTTAAGTAATGAACTCCTTTCCACAAAGTCATTTATATATCTCTTATATATTTATTTAACCTGTCTATTCCTGCCATTCATTCATATCGTACTTATATTCTATTCAAGTACATATCCCAGAGAGAGCACTCTCCTTGGGTATTCCTGTGGGCTGCAGGGTATAATGAATGTACGAACGTTATGGCAACAATCGTTTTCAATCAGGTTAGCTTTACGAGCATTAAATAAAAATAATAATCGTAATTGTTTAACAACAACAACAAATATACTCGAAAAATATCGTATAGCCTAATGTCAAGACAAATTTCCGTGAATTGACGTGCGATCTACATTGTAAATTTATAGATATTTCACTGATTGATTTAATGAGTAATATTTTTCGCCATTGAATTCCATCGAAAGAGGTGCTAAGTGCTGGATTCATTCCGATCCAAGCTTTAGGTGTTAAGCGATGCATCTTTTGATTCTCAGATTTCTCCCTAAAGAGCGAAACATTTGAAATCCGTGTTTGGAGCTAATGAGCTGTGTTTTTTTTTTTCGCTTTCTGTCTTACTAGGTGAGAACTAGTTCTAAATTGATTTAGAATTGAATAGAACAATGAATTCAACGATGCTACTGGCGATAAGAATTGGGTATCTACAATATATAGTAGTATGTGAGTATTTGAGCAGAAAGACAAAGCTGTAGCTGGAGCTGTAACTAATGCTAAAGAAGGTGGAGATGGAGGTGGAGAGGAAGATGGAGAGGAAGATTCAAGCATATCAACGCACACCTTTGAGCCTTTTATAATGCAAATATCTGCGGATCTCATTAATATATACAGTCCATTGTCGAAACGATTTATGACAGCCTGCGGCAGTGTATATTAATTTATGCCCCAGACTGTTACAATTAAAAGATAAACGACCGCTTTGCATTGGAAACGCACCGCTTAATACAAATGGAATACAAGAGACTTGGAAACTTTGATACTCTGATACTCTGGATATGGGACAATGGGGCAGGTTGGAAGATATTCGGGAAATCTTGCTCTTTCTTCACGCAAATACCTGTAATAAAAATATATTCGATTGAAAACCGGTTAAATGCATTTTGTGTAACAATGTGTCAACAGATAATACAAAAAGGCGTAGAAAAACAAAAAAAGAGATGAGAATTCCCTACGAATAGGAGTAGTAGTTCCCCCATTGGGAGCAGTCGAATAGAAATAAAAAAGAAGATGTAGATGTTAGAGATCTAGGAAGAGGAAGAAGTCAGCCAGAGCTAAACATTTCAATTTTAATTAAGCATGATAAATGATTTCACTTGGACGCATAAATCTCTTTTACAGTCGCGATGAAACAATGAAGTTCTTTTGTTTGGGGCAACGCAACACGAAAATTTGTTCGTTTCGGAGCATTTTTCTGTTGTCTTCTTGGGTCTCCCTTTGGTATATAACTACTGCCAGACGACTACTACTACTACTACTACCAATGCATGTATAAAGGTAGATAAGAGGGCCTTTAGCTGTGAAGAAAATTGATTTGAAATTAATGCAAGAATTTGTTATAGAAAAAATAACAAGCTCGCCTTTGAATCGCTCGAGAAAAAGCTGTTATGAGTCAATAAGCCAACGATTTGAATTGATATCGTTTAAAGAAATGGTATACAGATTGTTTCAAAGAGCAGTAGACCAAAGATACAAAATTTATTTATTCATTTTTTTCAAACGCGCGACTCTTAATAAATATGCATGTGGCAAATGGACAAACCTGCTCCATAGGAAGATAGACAGAGAGACAATGGCAGAGATCTTGTCTCAATTGCTGCAGTAACGTATCACACATGTCTTTTAAATATATTAACAAAGTTTTTATTATTATTTTTTGGTTTTTTTCGGGTTAGATAATCAAATGTTTATAGCACTTACCGATAGTTTTAATTGAGATAATTTTCTCACTGCCCCAAAATACTCGTCGTATAACGGAGGCAGCACATTTGAATAAGAAACATTTATGGAACCAGTTGCTGACTTTAGGAAGCTGAAAAGAATTCATAAAACGATGATATAACATTGTACAATGACAGTTATAATAACAGCACGAGAATCCAGTACATTTATCATAAAGAGTTCTCTTATAGATTATAATAATTATATATTCCATGCAGGATCAAAGTTGATTCTATTTTGGGATGTGAAAATTTGGTGCGTTCAAGAAGTTAACATTCCATAGAAGGTCTGAGTGTAGCAAAGCAACTACTTTACGTAGTTAAGATTCGCATATATGAAGAGGAAGAAGAAGAAGAAGAAGAAGAAGTCGAAGGCGATGCATAAGAAGATGAAGAAGAACCCACAGCTACCCCAAGGTTCGTGGTAATGGCACTTGCTGAAGATATTACTGGCAGTGGTCACCGTTCTGGTAGGCACTGTGAGTAGCCGTAACTGCTAATAAATTGTAATACAAATACATTAAAACTAAAGACTAATTAAATGACTGTACTTAAGCGTCGAATGGACTTGTAGCAGGCGACTTAATCGACAGGGAAGTTGCCGGAGTTGAAGTTGGAGATGGAGTTCGAGATGGAAATGGAGTTGGAGACGGAGACGGAGCCACAAGCAAATCTCTGTGCAGTTTGTGGCGCAATCTCTCCATGTAAGTGTGTGTAAGTGTGTGTGTGTGTGCCTGCCACTGTGTGTGTGTATGTGCTCCGCTTTTTGCCAGTTGAGTTAAGCTGAGGCCTGGCCCGGCCTGGGCTGGCATCGCCTGGCCTGGCCTGGCCTGGCCAGAAGAGAGCGCGGCCTGGTAAGCCTTTTGTGGTCATTAATTCGCACTTAATATGCTTTTTATGGCCTGGCCAGGTCCATTTGCAACGGTGCGAGGTTATGTGTGCAAAACAATTATTCCGCAATTAAACAGTTTGCACTTCGCAAACGCAGTCAGAGCCACAGACTTGCAGACAGACAGGGCGACAGGGAGACAGGGGGACAGAGAGACAGGCAGCATACATATTAATGAACTTGCCCCCCTCCCTTGGGAAAGTGCTGAACAAATCACTTAAGCTGCAGCAGCCATGTTGCAACATCGTCACCCCGAGGCAAATGACCACCAACCAACAAAATGAAATAACTAAGAATGCTCTAGTCGAAGCTGCTCGCACTGAGAGACACCCTACACGGAGTCCAAATAGTTGAACTACCCCTAGGGTAAGACTTGAAAGGAGATACCAGAATCTATCTGTCTATCTTTATACTATCATATTATGAGATGGATTCTTCTTAAAGAGAAATGAGTAAGTATTATCTTTACTTGTTTGTTTCAAAACTAAATTCAAATCTAGCAAAAAGTTTCAACATTTTAGTCTCTTCTTATAAGTTACACAAAAGATAGAAAGAAGGATTCAATTCTTACTCCGTGCTTGCTGCTGCCTGTTGCATAACTCTCTTAAAATATGAGTATACCCTATTGAAAAAGTTTTTTTGTGCTGTGTAGAGAATACAACGGCGACAATGCGTCGACTGCGTTTTTCTAGTTCGCGATATCAAAAGGGAGTGTTAAATATGTTGCAAGCTCACCACCAGCAGCAGCAGCAGCAGCAGCGGCAGCGGCAGCATCAGCGGCCGCAGTGTCAGGCATGTCGCCTCGTGTCTGTCCCTTTTCATGCCCCATCCGTTCTAATTGCTACCACACATCTGGAGCTGAGCTGAGTCTTTGGCTGGTTTGCCCTGAATCTGGCCTGGTTTGTTTGCTGCTTGACTTCGCTTGGCCATTCGGTTGGCCTTTAGCGTCTGGTCATCATTGCTGCCCATCATTTATTGCATATGTGTGTGTGTGTGTGTGTGTGTGTGTAACTTAGCATTGTTTCTTTTTTTTGTGGCAATTATTCACTTAAAGCATCAGGCAGCAAGTGTCATGCTGAGTTGCTAGCTCGAGCGCTTCAAGAGCATTAAACAAGAGGGCTTTAAGCGTGCTGCTTAAGCGACACCTCAGATACCCTGCAGGCTGCAGAGATGCCCTTGAAAGGAAGACCAGATGCATCACAATGAAGCCAAAAAACATAGTGTATATACAAGAGATTAAAGTAGGGGAGTTTAATTAATTAAGGGTGAAATTACTCTTTAAAATGAATGTGTGAAAATTGAATCCAAGTTTGAAGTAAAGAAAATCTTTCTTACTCAAAATATTCCCTCAGCTTGTTCTATCTGTTTTAGTTCTCTAGCTCCTTAAAGTTATATATCATATTCTATGGAAATCAAATTATATTATATATTGGATAAAGCATTTATAAAGTAGATGAAGAATTCTGTCTTAGCTTAGAATTGAGTGGATTTCCAAGGGATTTCTAGAAAAAAGGGAAACTTTTTACAGTAGTCCAAATATACTAGGCTTTCGCAAGATATGCATTACTGAATGGAAGGATATCTATATATACTACATGTTGTAGTATTTCCGATATCTCTATATCTATAATGAAATATATGTCTTTATGTTTCACACCTGAACTGAAGTAGCGTTCCTTTCAAAGAGTAAAAGCACAAGTTAAATACTTAACTGATGCTTGCCAATGAATGGACCCAGCGGATATGCACTGCACTCAGCCAATGTCATTGGTTTATGAGAGGTAAAAAATAAATAATAATAATAATAATAAAATGGGGAAGACCCATAGGGCACTATGACCTGGCCTTTAAGAGTAATTCCAGCAATTGTTCTATTAATAAAGCAATTCCAAAACGATTAAGAGCAACAGCAACAAAGTGAAGTTCTTTATTCTTCTGACGGCCTGTCTTCAGCGTGGATGTATGTATGGATGGTGGTATCTACAGTGTTTCCAGTGGTTGATGGTTGATGGTTTCGCTGGCAACTCATTTGGACATTTATAGCCATCAAGATGAGTGGTCACAAATGTGTGGCAGATACACCAGGAGGCAGATTGACTGCTTGACTGCTTGACTGCCACACTGTGGTGAACTTTTACGAGGGGGTAAATTTTTCGCCAATACTGCCCCAAAAAGTTATAAATCACGGCAAGCTGCTGCTGTTCCGGCTGCGATGGTTGCACAGGCTGCTCGAGCTGCTGCGGTGGCCAACAGTTCAAAGCCACATCTCTAGATCTTCACATATCCACAACCACATCTTAACAACTCCACATCTTCACATAGGCGACGCTTTCCTTTCCTGACGCTGCGGCGCCATAAATTTAATTTGAAATTAATTTTTTTGCTGCTGCTGTTGGTGATGCTGCGGCAGCTACCAGGCAGAGGCAGGAGGCAGGAGGAGAGCACTCTATGCCACAACGTTGCACAAATGGCTGGGTCATCAAAATGCTAAGCTATGTAAATGATAAGCACAATGCACGAGCTGCTCTCCTCCCCTTCCCTCGCCAACTCCACCTCCACCTGATGCTCCCCTCTCTCCAATCGGTCCCTCACACATACCTATACAGAGAGTCGACCGAGGGACGGCTTATTTTTGCACGCCAACTAAATATGGTAAGGCACGCATTTGTTGTAAAATGCAAAATTGAATATCGAGCGAGTGCAGGAGTTGGCCTAAAGCAAGAGCTTGTTGCTGCTGTTGTTACTGTTGCTGTTGCTGTTGCTGTTGCTGTTGTTGGCCAAGAAGAGCCTGCAGTCGGTAGCCTATAGCCTGTAGCCAGTGCCAGTGCCAGTGCCAGTGCCAGAGTCAGAGAAGCAGCCAGCGACTACTTTTGGGCTTTTGTAATTATGAGCAATGCACTCGATAAAAAATTGAAGTTTTCATTTTTCGCGAAAGTTGCTGCCACATTTGAATGCCCAAAACGTTGCAAGCGACACAAAACCGAACCCGAACCCGAACCGAAACATTTATTGTTCTGCCCGTTAAGGAAAAAAAAGCAAACACAACAAAAAAAAGACGTAACCCCGCCAGTTACAAGACGATCCAAAGGCGACCGCAAGGGCATGCGAACTAAATTTCGTACAATTATGAGACCAAAAACAGACAAGAAGGAGGTTGAGGTTGAGCTTGTGGATGCGGATGTGGATGTGGATGAGGATGATGAAGCAACTGGCTACTGGCAACTGGCAACTGGCAACTGGCAACTGGCAACTGGTAGCTGGCAACTGGGCAAACGGTAGCACTAACCGCAACAAAACAATCGAGTTGCATGTGGGAGGTCCTGCAACAGCAACAGCAGCAGCAGCAAATGCAATTGCAACTGCAACTGCAACTGCTACCCCATAATGACAAGAACCGCAATGAATAGAGAGTGCGAGAGAGAGAGGGAAATTAAGAGAGAGGGGGAGAGAGAGACCACCAGGTGAGCAGTTGCATGCAAATTATTTCAACGGTGGCTGGTGCAACCGGCAGGCGACAAACTTACGAATTGCTCATGTCAATGCTCTTGCCCTGCCAGCGGATGGGGCGGGGGAGGGGGCTAGATAGATGGTTGGGTGGTTGGGCGCCACGATCATAATCTCTATGGGAAGATACTGCAGAGAGCTGCTGGTCTTTTTTCTCTGCATTTGTTTTTGTTTTCCTTTTCTTATATATGCTGATTGGCATTAATAATGGATTATCACGATCATGGGGACTATGTACTATGGGGTGTATGGAAATATTGGGCGAACAGCTTCGATTTTTGCTTTCCTTAACAGCTTGTGTGTGTGTGTGTGTGTGTGTTTTTCTTTTTTGGTTTTTTGTTTTTCATATCGTGCGATCATCAAATAATGTGAACGTGTGATCAACGCTTCGCTCTAGAGCCTCTCTAGAGTTTGTGTGTTGGACTTGAATTTGGGTTTGGGGTGTGGGGTGTGGGGTGTGGAGCTTGGGGTACTCGGTTTGGGCTTGGGTCTCGTGTGTTACACTAACTTATTTATGCGAAATATTTTGAAATCGTGTTTGCAGTGCAGCGTGCGCTTGGACAGACAACTGGACAGAAGACCAACTTGGTCTTGGCCAATTCTCATACGTGGCTCTCTGGCCCCGGCCCAACAGCATCGTCATCGTCATCGTCTTCAGTCTTGGCTCTTCCCTCCGATCCCTCCGCTCTCATCCCCATACTCCTACCAGGCATTCAGGCAGCCAAGCAGCAGCACAACAACGTGACCCTCTTTTTGCGCCTGTAGATCACGAATTATTCAGAATTTTTTTATTTCACTTTTCATACCCCGTTGTACAGGGTATCATTGACGTGTGCTCAGCTTTGCAGCAATATATCTTCATTCAATAATGGAATCTATTATATGAGATTTATTTCGGAAAAAGGATGTTGCAAATAACACAAAAGATATTGATAATAATAGTATGAAACTTACTCCCAAAAGTATTTCTGGTATATTCAGAATTCTAACTCTTTAAGTACATTCCCAATCTATAGAGACTCTTCTTGATATACCTGTTAATATATATATATATATATGAAAATGATATAATCTACACAAAAGTTTACAATATTTAAATAATGGTACAAAATGTTTGAGAGACTTTTTTGAGTGTACCAAATATAAGGTACAGAATGGGTACAAATAAAGATCCTTGCAGAATAAAATATTACCTTAAACTTAAAGATAGTTCAAAGTTGTACGATAGATATAGATATATATATATTTTGATATTCAAACTGTCTTTGAAAAATAGAAACTGAAAAATTTAACTTACCATAAAGAAAATATTAAAACGAAAGGGAAATTAATAAAAATAATAAAAATCATTCAAATTGAATATTTATTCAAAATGCTAATAGAAAAACGTCGTTTGTCTGTCAATAAAATATAGGTTTACATACCTAGATGATATATATATATACATATCTTAACAAACTTATTTATATGTATCTACAAAAAGAAATCGTTTATTTTTGAAACGAAAGCGTATATCAGATTCGTTCTTAAAGTTTCTCACACATTTCTTTTGTTTTTTTTTTGTTTTTTTGATTTTTTTGTTTTTGGGCGAAGGCGATTTCGATATTTGTAGCTGTAGCTGTATCTTTAGCTTCAGCTTCAGCTTCAGGTTGAGTTGCTTCTGCTTCTGCTTGGCTTTTGCATTTTAAGCGTTGCTTACAAAACGCTTTTGGCTTGTTATGAGTCATGTGAAAGCGCCAAAGAAAAAGAAGCGACTTCGGATCAGAGTTAAAGTCAAAGAAGTCGAAGGCAGAGATTTAGCTAGCGAGCGAGATTCTGCCTGATTGTGAAAATTATGTTTGCTCTGAGCGCAGCGGACACACGAGGACACAACACCAACAACTGCAACACCAGCAACAACTGCAAATGCAACATAAGCGGCAGGTTCATGTGGCGGTGAAAGGCTACCATCATCAGGCGCATTGGCATTCGCATTCGCATTCGCATTCGAGGTCCAGAGCGAGGCCTAATCATCATTACCATTGTTATTAACATGATTATCTGCATTATGCCGGGCCAGGCCAGACCCGACCAGGCCAGATCCGACCCGACCATGCCAGACCAGACCAGACCAGACCAAGCCAGACCGAGCCGGGCCAGGCCCCAAGAGCAAGTTGAAAGTTCAGAGACGGCGTTTAAGCATGATTATGAATTGGGTCAACGTGCGGTCTCCATTATCATCTGCCTCTCTCTCATACAATTTCTCCCACTCTTCCTATCTCTTTCTCCCAGTCTCTGAATCGTTGTTGTTGTTGGCTGCTCAATTATGCCAAACGTCGTTCAATGCGTTTGGACCCAAATCTTTGTTGGCATTTGCTTTATGGGGACCTCTGCGAAGACCTGCCAGCCAAATCAAATGAAAATGAGACATATCGCAAAAATTTAAGTCTACCTCTCTGCAAGGATTGACAGGTGACAGGTGAGGCTAGACGAGGAGTTGACCGGAGAGTCGGCAGGGACATAGCCTTTAGGGGACTCTCACCTCTCTCCCTCTCTGCCTCTCTCTCCCTATCTATCTCTTCACTCACACTCTCTTTCTCTGCAGTTGAACTCGTATGAGGCGTATAAGGCGAGTGGAAACGTGTTTCGCTATTGATGCGGCTTATTATATGCAAATTTGGAACCACGCAAAACAACAATCCGAATCGAATGTCTCCGGCTGGCTAGGAACAGACCGAATCCGAGTGCTGCCCATAAAGAACAAATGTCAAGCAGGCGGTAGACATTCACATGTTTCTTGCAACAAATACCTCTACTTTTCGATCTACAAAAGCTTCAAAAGATCTTCTAGAGGTCTAAATCTTACCAAAGAATTTAGTTCCTAGCCGGATTCCTAGACTATTTAGCTGATGTATATGTTATGGTATATATGCTGGGTAAAGTACCAAAAAGCAAAGTCATATGAGAAATGGAAATGATCAAAGATTTCACAACTATTTTAGAGTAGGAATGATTCAATGGACTTGAAGTAAGTTTATCCAGTAAAATGTTCAATTGAGACCAAGTTTAGAAAAAGAAGACTCAAAGATTATAGATAGTACTATAGAAATGATCGAATATATATACATATTGCCTATCAATTTATGAATATGTTATGACTGAAGAAGACAGGAGAAGCATGTCTGACAGATTCTGAGCTTGTGCTAAGTATCTAATAGTCGATCAGTTATTGAGTTGATGTGGTCCGTTTGTAGCCTGCGTAAATTCACAAAATATTGACACCGAGTCGAGGGCAGCTTGACAGTGATCGAAATGTGTCTTGGCTACGACTGAGGCCACAATAGCAACAATAGAGACAGAGACAGAGACAGGGACAGGGACAGAGTTGTTCTCGATCCTTTTCCATTTGCAATTGCGGGCGGTTTGTTTGTGACGTTTGCTTAACAAGAAGAAAATTGCTGCAATTCTTTACAAGTTTTGAGCGGCAGCTCTTTCCCATGGTTCTCCATTGGATTCTCAGACTAATCCTCTGCTCCAGCTCCACTGGCAGCTCCCCTGGCAGCTCCTCCTCCACGTCTTCGGGTTGCTCTTGTTAGCCCGTTGCCGTTTTGGCTACTTCTATGCGTTCGCCATGCGTTTGTCATGCCAAAAGTGTAGTAAATTGTGTGGCACTTAAGTCAACACATGCGACTGCAACACTGGATGCATGTGGCATGCCTTCAACCTGAGAGCCCTGTGACTGCTATGTTGCAGCCAATTTGCATGTACCACGCGGTTAGGGATGAGAGCTGTGGAAGGGGCACGGGCACGGGCACGGGGTGAATGGGCAACTGATTTTTGCGCTCTATTTTGACTTTGATAGATGTCGTCAAGTTGCCTTTGTTGTGTGTGTGTGTATGTGTGTGCTTGTGTGTGTGTGGTGTATGTTCAGCTGAAGAGCAAGATCTAAACGATGCGATTACTATGCTTATTGCGAACGTTCACCCGGCATAGGGTTTATGCGTTCCTCAGATATCATGATCTGGAATTCATGGAAACTTAAGTTCTGTTACAGAAACTCAATCTAATTTCGAAAGAGAATCTTCTGCAAAAGGACTTCGAATAGGTATATATATGATCATATGTAGCTTTCCCTCTTAGTTCTAAGGCTTATGATAAATCAGTCACGCATAAATGTGTCCATTGAACCAGGTTCCTCTCCAGCTCTGGCTGGGAGTCTGTGACCTCTTGGCTTGTGGCACTGTTGGGCTCATTATGCTACCAAAATGAATGCAAAGCGGCGGCATTAATGTCACATCGTTCACTGGGCAATTAAGTGCACTGCGTGCCACTTCTTTGGCTGACCAGGCAGCCTCCTCCTCCTGATCCTCTGGCGTCCACTGGCGAGCCCCTGGCATCTTCGTTTGTCTATTAGCTAGTTTGGTTGCTTATCACGCCGCCACACTCTCACTACTCAGAGAAGTGTGTGTGTGTGTGGTGTGTGTTGTGTGTGTCGTAGCACAAAATTTGCAATTATAATTTTGCGCCTCAGAGACGCTGAGAGTCGGGAGACTCTGTGGCGGTGTTTTTCTTTTGGCTTCTTCGGCTTTGGCTTTGGCTTTGGCTCTTTCAGAGGCTGCCGCAGCGATTAAATCTCTTCTTTTGAGCTGGTCCACGTTCAAAGGGGTCCAGCCTGCTGCCAGCCTACAGAGCGTAGTTCAACAATTGAATTTTTTAAAGTTAAGCTTAAGCCGTAGCATGTAGCGTCAGTCCAGCCTCCCATTTGGCTCTAGCTCTAGTCCTTTGCATGTCTCGAACCACAAGACTCCCTCTAAGCGCAGCCGCCACAAGCGCAGCTAATTGGATTTCTCTCCTGGGAGAGCTTCGGCTGGTTGCCTGGTTGCCTAGTCGCCTTCCCTGGCTGCCTGCGACTACGTAAAACATATCGATAATGTCTTGATCAGACGGCAGTTGCAGTCGCCGTCGCAGTCGACGTCGCAGTCACCGTTACAGACGCGGTTGCGGTCTCAGTCGGAGGCTCCACTTGGATCTGTGGCTGTCTGTGGCCAAATTGTAATAGTAAAGCACACGGCAAGAAATTGTACGGCTATCGCATAGAGATACCATTGTGTCTCACATTCAACGACACACTCTATTCTCTCAGTGTATCAATGTTGTACTCCTACTGGCATGTGTTTCTCCTGCAGATGAATGATTTCGCAGGCGAACGCGTGTAAAGCAGCAATTAATTTGTACTACGTACTATACAAAAGAGAGTGCTGCACATGGAACTCCGGGAACTAGAGATGGCCTCGTGCTTTCATATTTCTCGTGACTCCTGATACCCTACGAACAACTTCAACAAGGTGCAAATTGAATTGAATGAAAACAGAAAAGGAACCCAACAAAAGGCTTTCCTTCCAGAAGAACCCCAAATGGACACAAAGTGGTTGCCAGAGCTGAGTAAGTGAAGCATTGGGGGAACATTAACGAGTATGCAAATCTGGAATAGAATAGAGTTCCTTTCATGTCAGGGTATGGTCGCGTCGAATGGTATCCCTAAAGGAAGCTCACGTCCATCTCTAGTGGAAAACTTTCATTGGGGTGCGTGCCTGATGCACAACAAAAGGTTACAAAGCAATTATAAAGCACTGCACTGCACTGGACTGGACTGGACTCGACTGGAGTGGAGTGGAGTGGGATACTCCAGTGCGCCAGTGTGTTATAATTCTCTTAGCATATGAGGGCGAGGGGCCACAGATCTCGGACAGCATCTCTCATGTAACCGCGACACGACGACCTCTATGAATATTGAGGCGACCCAGACGGGCAGGCGCAGATTCGGGCTCAGGCTCAGGCTCAGGCTCAGGCTGAGGCTCAGGTTCGGGTTCGGGCTGAGGCACTGACCAAGTTTTGGGTCTCAGACCGCCGACTGGAGTACGTTGTTTTTGTGTTCTTTTTTTTTTGTAATCTACGCTATAATCATGCACTGAGCAAATTCGCATAGCCGCCCATTATTCCACCCACTTTTTTTGTGGATTTTTTTTTTGGCTCGAGCGCAAAGCGAAGCATTTAATTTGTTGTTGTTGTTTCTGTTGTAGTTGTTGTTGTTGTTGTTGCTTTTATTGCAGCAAAATACACTTAATTTTGGCCTTTTTGCCGCAATTCATGCATTTCACATGGCCGCTGCTGCGTCGCCCTGCCCTCCGCCGTGCCCCACGCTGCACTGCCGCACTGCCACACTGCTCAATGTGCATCAATCGATCGGCGGCTCAGCGTCTCAGCGCCGCGAGATGATCTACATTAAGAGAGAGATTTTTGTGGCAGCCTCCATGTAGCATGGACCAAGGCGCTTGACTTCGTTTCGCATCCAACTCCAACTCCATCGAGTCCGACCTTTTGCTGTAACCGCCGTCTCGGTGGGCGTGTCCTGCCTTAACTGTGCGCTTTACTCTGTGCTCTGTGCTCTGCACTCTGTGCGCCGGGCCATGGTACAGTTTTAAGTAATTGCATTATGTTTAAGTTTTAGCGATCTGTTTTTTATTATTTCTTTTTTTTTTGTTTTTTTTTTGAGATTTTGTGAAGTAGAGTTCGAGAAATCGATGTTTACCTTGAGGTTTGAGTAGGAGGTACGAGTACTCGTATTCGATTTAAAGACAATTCAGTGAGCTAAGCAAATAATCGTAACATTAAATTCCATCAAATAGTCTTCGGCTTAAGTAAGTTCTAAGAGATTCCAGGCCAAGTTAAGTGCTGCCACGGCATAAAAAACATTTTATTGACATAAATTTAAATTTTTAGCAATTTCATAAAAGAAGCTACAGATTTTTCAATATTTGTTTATATAATATCCATATTCTATGATTTGAGAAGATTAATTAAAATTATTTCTAATTAAAGTGGAAGCTGGAATTAATTAGTTCTCTTTATAGTTTACTAAAATCATCATCAAACAGATTTTACTTATTTTCCTCTTACCTAATAAAATAAACTCAATTTATTTATAATCGTCTGCAAACGTATTTTATATTTTAGTTCTATAGAAACACGTCCATACGCAAGTTGTATATGAGTAAAAATAATTCTGAGTATTATTCATGCACTCATCTAATTTATAAATATATCTATCAGGTTCCACAGGTGATGATATAATAGCAACATATGAATTCGTGCGAAGAATCACTGTAAGAAAAACTTTCAAATAAAATGTGTAGTTTATTGTGTGCAATACCCAATTACCATGAAAACGGGTAAAAAGGGAGTATTAAACGGGCATATCGGCCAGATATGATAGATAGATAGATATAGTTTATATATACTCCTCATCAGAATCAAGAGCTAAATTGATATAACCATATTTGTCTGTCCCAACACCAAAATAAATACGTAGATTGCAGTTTAGTTCCTACTTTACGCATTTATGAATACTCCTCTTAAATACTTCGACTAACGATAGAAGTCCATACCAATAGCTCTTGGTATTTATATAGTTTAGTACCCTTTTTAATCAATCCTATACATTTCTTACTAATCGGATAATAAATACACAAATTATTCAACAATCACTTTAACTGCTCTACTGAGGTCAAGTTAAGAGCTTCCTTAGTTGGGTTGACTCGACTAGAGCACTCTTGCTAGTTATTAATGAAATTTGAATAATAATCGTAGTTTAAGTGAGGCTTGGCCACCTTATAAGCTTAACATTAGTTATGGGTATTTTTATTATATTTACAATAAGTTTTCTGGAATCACTTTAAGATTGAAAATGAGTCGGGCTTTAAAATGCTTCTAATTAAAAGAGACTGCAGCGTAGGAATTTTACTGAAAATAAAGAAAGAAACAAAATCAATCTGGCTGCATTATAGGGTAATTAAAGGAATATATATGTATGCATATGTGGTATATATCCCAGAGAGTGATGCATAATCAAAATGCCGCTTAAATGAGCTGCGAGCTGAGAAAAATTTTCTATTTTATTCGTACAGAGTATACGGACTATAGAGACCCCCCACAAATCGGGCAGACTAATTAAAACTCATATTACGAATGCTATTAACATGACAGCGAACACAGCGCCATGGAACAGGCTATAAAACTGCAGCCAAAAGCCGGAGGGACCAAAAGCTAATGACCAGAATCGGAATCAGAGAACAGTAACGATTCAAATCAATGTGCATATTTCGAGTTGAGAGCTGAGGCTTGAGGCTACTGCAAAATTGCTTGGCCAGATATTTAATCCAATTAACAGAGATTCGAGAAGAAACTAACAACTGTGAACTGAGAACTGAGAACTGAAAACTGACAACTGAGATCTCAGATCGAAGAACAGAGCAGAGCAGAGCAGAGAGAGATGAAACTTATCGAAAATCAGTTAACCCACACAGAGCTCTTGGCGAGATATTGTCACTAATGAGTTATGAGGCACAGACGACATAAGTGAACCCAGTCTTCGAGTCTGCCTCTGCCTCTGCCTCTGCCTCTGACTGTTGAACATTTTAAACCATAACATTTTATTAACATAATAAAATCAAAATTATCAACAAAGTCGTCAATGTCCAAGACGACGACGATGTCCAAGACGACAAGTCCAACTCCAACTCCAACTCCGACTCCAGCTCCAACTCCAACTCCAATTCCTATTCCAACTCCGATTCCAACTCAAACGAAGAAACTGAAACTGAAAATGAAAATGAGACAACTTTGGAGGTAACGAGCTGCAGCTTGGAGCTCACTGATTGGCATCTTATAGTTACTACTACGAGTAGCTTGTGTATCTTTGTATCTGTATCTTTGTATTTGGATCTGTAAAAATGTAACTGTGCAGCTGAACACAACACGAAGAAGAAGAAGAGATGATGATGATGATGGAAAAGAAGAAGAACTGTCTTAATAGATGAAAATTTGTTTAGGGATCTCGATTTGGAATTGAGTTTCCTAGCGCCAGGGCATAACATAACAATATTGTACCATATAATATAATATATAATAAACGGCTGCATTTATGTCTAAAGAGAAAAGTTAACTGGCCCACACACTCATTGTCAGCTCAGCGCCGTTTAAACAATATCTTTTCATAGTTTAGAGTGTGGTCCACAGACAGCTCCAGCTCCAGCTTCAGCTCCAGCTCCATACGTAGGTAAGATAGGTTTTAGGTTGAATCTCTTCAGTTTTGTTGAGTCTGTTGAGTCTGGGACCCATGCGGTGCTGTTGCAGGTCTGTAGATGAGAATTATGATTTACTATAATGAAGCGTTATATTGTCAGGCGATAAGCATCTCTCTCTGACGACGACGGCCACTCTGGCCACTATCGTAAACCTGATGAGTTGTTATAGATTTTTAAACAGAGTTCAATAATCGTAGCTCGCCTCAAGTATATTTCATATGAAATTAATGCTCTACCTTCCGCTCTCCCTCTCCCTCCCCCTTTTCATCTCCATCTCTATCTCGCTCTCTATCTGTCTTAAAGTTAATTTTATTATTTTTGTTTTTTTCTCAGTCATCGCATTGCTCATAAATTTTATTATGAACTTCAACTCACAAGTTGAATACGAATACGAATACGAATACGAGTATCGCAGTTCGAATATACTTACGAATATTCACTCTCCCGTTGAGCACACACAGATCGATGCGATCCGATGCGATGGGATGGGATGCGATGCTCATAAACAACATGCAGAAATTACTTGTTTAAAATTTGTCACACCATTAGTAAAAAAATCGGCGGCGGCGAAAGGACCTCGCTGTGTCGTCAGTTGTGCACAACTACCAAAAACTGGGTACCAATTCAACTACCACTACCACTACCAACACCACTACCAATACCACTACCAATACCAATACCAATTTCAATTCAAGTTCCAGTTCCCCAATGCCAATGGCAAGAGCCTTTTGCCTTGTTTGCTCTTGATTTTATCAACCGCAAAACATCTACTCAAGTGTCAGTGTCACTCGCACAGCGGGCGGGCGGCGACGACCGACCCAGATGAGACCCTGGACCATCCCAGGCGTTGAAAAATGAAGAACAGACAGACAAGACACTCCAGACAGTTCGCAAAATAACAAACACAATGAAACAGCTAACACACTGCGCTCCCAAACAATTAATACCCTAACCAGGACAATTCCAAATCTCAGCCAACATGTCTCAAAACATTTCAGAACTATATAGAATTTTGATCTTGATTAATCTGAATATAAATGTAATACTAGCTTTAGTCTTTAGTCTCTCTATATACAGACCTATAACTAACTTTCATGAATGAAGTTTATGCACTTCCAAAGCTGAGAGATATGCCCTTTCTTTGTTAGGGTATAAAAATGCCAAAACGTTTGCGTTCTGCTGCAGAGAGTCAGAGTCAGAGTCAGAGTCAGAGTCAGAGTCAGCGTCGGAGTCGAACTTTATCCATATAATGAAAACACCCTCAACTTAAGTGCATAATTTATAACGAAAGGAGGCAGCGAGACAATGAAAAGGTTGAAATACCAACCATAACGAGCCTTGGACTTGGGGCTGGTGCTGGAGCTGGACTTGGAGCTGGGAGTTGGACTTGGAGCTGGACTTGGAGCTGGAATTGGAATTGATCTTGGACTGGAGTCAACATTCACCAGCAGTGTATATCTGTGTGTGTTAATAAATTTCTTAATAAAACATGCAAATTCAAATGCATTTATCTAGATCAGCCAAAAGCGACAAAATTTTACGCTTATACCATTTATCAGAGCGAATCGCATAATTTTTTTGTACCTCCTTTTTTTCCTGTTTTTTTTTTTTGGCACACGTCTCATCTGTGGGTAGGGCCAAGTTGAGTTCTGGACTGACCGAAACCAGTTGAACTCAATAAATATTTTGACTCTTGACAAATGTGCAGAACAATGCGAACAATTTGAACAACGCCAACAATTCCGGCGATGCCAAAGATTCGAACAATTCAAGACTCAGTTCCAAAGGGCAAGGACAGTTAACAGTTACCTAAGGCGTTACCTAACCGCAAGATGCCATAAATATGTCAAAAGTAGGGTATACAAATAAGTTATACGAGTACTTGGACAAATGTTTAAGGGAAGTTTCGCAATTGTGCCAAACGCCACAACTCACAGGGACAACTCTCTGGCGATATGTGTCAAAATTGTTGTGCTGAAAACATGAGAAATTGCTGGTTTGTCGTGTTATTGTCGTGGTTAAATGGGTGGATCGGGTGGCTTTCGAGATTTTGAGATTTTGAGATTTGAGGATTGCCAAAAAGAAAGTTCTGAAGAAAGAGAAAACTGAGGGAAAACTGTCATTCAAACAGGTGAAGGGGAAAGTAAGCCTAGGGATAAACTAGGGATAGACATAAGGTAAAGCTATGTATTGTCTGGACTTGTATAAGGTCAAAGGGTCAAAACGTGTATATGTACCTCTTAGATATCGTTTCTTAAACTGTTTCATTCAAATCTGTGAAATCTTCTTCTCCAAATAACATGAACATAAAGTGAATCGGAAAAGAGTAGTAGCTGCGACAGATCAAAGATTTGGTATGGGAAAAGAAAATGGAACCAATTTAATATTCCATATTTAAGATGCGTTAAGAGTAAGAAAATCATTTCACAAATATGGAACTAAATGAATTAGTTTTTGATGCTGAGGAGATGGAGTCCAGCGAGAGTATTTGTTGTGCTCGAAAATGTGTAATCTTCACGGGGCATTGGAAATTATCTAGAAGCAATTATTAGTTCACACAAGCATAAAATGTTTATAACATTTCCGCATAAACTTAACACCCGTAAAATACTCGTATTATAAATTTGACAAACAAAACTCAGATCGACGACTGCATTTGCATATTTCGTATGACAAACACGGCGGTGGGTCTACACACTCTGGATGAATGGATGATGGCGACTTCAAATGCGACTCTTCAACACACAACAAACACACACACACACGCACACACACACACATAGGTGTGTGTATATATTGAGCGCAAACTGAAAAGCGTGTTAATTTTCACTGTGCATTTATTGTGGCCATATATTGAATGTGTGGCTGACCCACACGGAAGGGGGAATTCAACAGAGGGTTGGGGGGGAACAGGAGGCAAATCGAACGTCTTATGTTAATGGGCGGCTCGAAGGGACGCCCCAAAGTTTCACCGTTGAAAACGTTGTGCTGTAAAGCTGTTAATTAATACAAAAAAAATGTACCAAAAAAAAAAACAAAAAAAAAGACCACACAAATAAAATTGATTCCCACCAAAGCCAGTTCGTTGCCTATTTAAGTCTTTTGTCTTGTGGATGCACTTGTCGCTCCTCTGCTCCGGCTCAAGCGAAAATTTGAATATTTTTGCAAGCTGTACTCGTTTTGCTGATTGATTCTCTAAGCAGCGGCCACTCCTGCAGGCCCCGGACATAAATAGAAACAAGAAAGTGCAGATAGCTAAGACAGGCCGAATACCGTATACCCTAACATGCTTAGTGGAGTGTGTATATAGGGGGATATATAACATATATAGGCGTATTTAAGGAATTCGAATAGTTTGATTAGAGCAACAGTCAAGCTGTAGAGAAGAGAGAAGATCACAGACAAAGTTTAAACAGGATCAACTGTTAGTTAAAGTATGACTCAAAATTTGTTCATAAACTATCAGTCCTCCGATCGATATATATAGGAGCACATAACTGTTCGATATAGTGTCTGGATGCCAACAGCAGCTTATATTTATAATCTGATCAACATTACCTCAAAAATTGATTCTAGGGGGAGATGCTTGTTCAAAACTTACAAACATTTTAGAAAATTTCTTGATGTTTCTTGTTGAGTCCATTACATGTGCCAGATGCTTGCTAGAATACCCCTCAGTGGAAGGGTATAGAAAATAAATATGAGTAAGAGAGAAAAAAGCAAAAAAAGAAACACGAAAAGCGAACAAGTCGAAGCAGGTTTGCATCATTTGTGGAGTTATCAATCACACATATATAGAAATTTGAACGTTAGATGAAGCGCAAGTTTGACTCTGACTACGCCTGGGCCGAATGTTAGTCATTAATTATGCGACGACTGATCCAACGGATTCAACAAACTGTTTGGCTTGGTCTGAGCTGGAACCAAGGCATCACAGCACAGCACAGACTCATCATCGTCAAATATTGACAGGCCCCGAACCGCACGAACATGTTCTTTAAACTTTAGCCTTGAAATGGCAGCATCACACAGTTTGCACATTTAGCATTATTATTATTATTCTTATATAATTCTTATTTTATTTATTTTACTATTTTGTTTTTCTTCTGCTTGTTGTTATTGTTATTATATTTAAAAAAATCCATATATATATATTTTTTTTGGTTCTGTTTGCTGATGCAGCAGGGTCTAGAGAAGCAGGTCTTACCGGGTCTCAGTCTCTTCGGCGACTTATACACAATTCACATAATTGTTGCTAGTTTCAGCTGTTGTTGTTTCTATGTTTATATTTAATTGCTAAAAACTATAATTCTGTCAAGTTTATTATGAAAATAATTATAATGCACGTTTTTCTTTGTGGTTGTTGCTGTTTCTATTGCTGTTTCTGGTGCCATTGTACGGCAAGTTTATCTAAGTGCGCATATCTTAAGATTTTGTGTCTAAACAATGGTCGTGGCTTGGCTGATTTAGCGTTATAATTACCCCAAAGACGACGACTGTGCACAACAAAAAAGACACCAAATCACACACACCACACACACACATTCTCATATTCTATGTAAAGTTTTGTAAAGAACTTGTCTATTGGGTCATTGGGTTAGTGTTAAGTCATTTTCATTAAAATTAACCAAAATAGCCAAAAAAATAAAAAAGCGAAACAAAAAACATAATCCAAGACAACGGTGCTGCGACCAGAAAGTGAGTTTAAAGTTGACATACTTAACCAGATAGGCATTGGAATGAGTCAGGAAATTCCTAAGATCATTTGTCTTCACGTCTTCAGCTAAAAACATGCACTGGGCTTCTCTCTCAGCAAATTACAAGGGTAAATGCTTTGATAGGTCCTTGAGATCGCAATATTCTATGTTGAATCAATCTAAGTCCTGTCGCTCTCTAATGGGAGAGCAAAGTGAAGTACTTAGGCTTAGTGTTAGATACGAAACTTAAGAGTAGGAGCTCCCATTTATCAGTAGGAACTACCGCCTAAGTATAGAGAATAAAATGTACCTATTCAGATGCATTTTTCAAGCCATTATATTCTATGGAGCCTCTGTTTGGTCAGACCTTAATAAAATAGAAGTTAGCCAGAACAAAATATTATAAATGATTGGCAAGAGCTACACCAAAACGCCAAAGTGGAACTCGACATAGACAGATTTGATAAACTGACCTTTGATTTTAGAAATAGATACTTACAATCAAATTACTCTCATATTAATAGTATAATATAGCATAAGTACTCCTAGTTGGTAGTGATAAGTTTTAGTCATTAAGTGTTTCATATTTGTAAAACCTTTCAGCCAATTTCCCAAATATTGTAACCACATTGATTGATTTCTTGGTCTAAGTCTCAATACTTTCCTAAAAGAAAAGACCATCTGGTCTGAGCTCTGTTATTAGAATAATATAAACCCGACTTGTACACATTAATGTTAAATTTTAAGAGAATAAATTGAATTGAATCTGTGAATATTATGAGAATAAACTCGAACAATATATCCTATAAGATATTGAAGCTGCTTGTATAAATAATACTATAAATCTTCTATAAATATTTCTCTTATAATTATCCAATAACTAGCAACAATTAGATTGTATAAGGACCTCTAAGATAGAAGTGTGATGCGGGTCTGATTTTATAAATGCCTCTTAGTTAACTAAAGAAGCATAACATATCCGTATCGAAAACACACAGAAACTCACACTTCCCCCTCCAGATTGTATTATCTTTTCACAGACTCATTGAGTCTACAAATTTGGACTGAAGTGAAGCCCCACATCAAACAATTAACGTCTTTTTGCATGGGCAAACGCTGTGATCAGTGGACCAGTGGACCACAGGGCAAGAAATCAGATGATACTGTATGAGTACCACACCTAGAGTGTGTGTGTGCGTGTGTGTGACTTGTGGCTAGGCCCTAAGCTATAATTACAGCGAAACCCTAATACGAGAAGAGACAGACTATACGAGTGCGAGTATGTGCCATAAATCTCAAATCCCATGAAACCCAAGAAATTAACATTATTAAAATTTGGTTTCGACACATAAAACAAAAGACCAAAACAAATAGTAATATTTTGATGTTATTTGGACTAAACTAGCGACTTCTGTCCCGATTCAAAGTGCTAAGTGAGGAAGTAAACGTTAAATGTCTCTCCTCCTCAGCTCTTCAGGAAATGTGATGGAAGTCAACAGAGACAAATGGTGAATGGATCGTATGGACTGATCCATGTGAAACTCATTTGAGATTCAAAATTGCAGTTGAGAAATCTTTAAGTAATAACAGCTGAGAGGCTGTGTCATTTGAAAGAGAGTAAAAAAACAAAAGGCAAAGCATTTGGGATACAGTTTGTCTTTTTCTTTTATCGAGCTATAAAATCTATGCTCTTTTGAAGCCGTTGCCTGCCTTTACTCAACAGCAATTTACGATTGATAATAAATCATTGCAGCTAACTCAAAGAGATCTGTACCAGTTGTACCTGACAAAAGCAAAAGCAAAAGCAAAAAAAAGAAAATAAAAACGAAAAAAAGTGAAATCCTGATGCACTAATTCATTTTTTATTAACGCCCCGGGGCAAATGTGGAAAAACATGAGGCAACAACAACAAAGCCCTGAAGCAGATAAAATATATATATATACTTGTATATATGTGTGTTTGGTATAGTATTTATAATCAATAACAAGGTTCGACTGGGGGCACAGTTGGAAATCAGGACACCAATAAAAAGTCAAGAGCATGTCGAGCATTTTGAGGCTGGGGAACAACAAAAACAAAACCCAAATTCTCATCTAAATAAAAAATATTTTTTGATGTTTATATGACGGCGATAACTGTTGTTGCTCTTGCAACATCTCTGAGTCACATTTACGAGTGCGAGGAGAGCACGAAGGAGGAACACAAAGGAGAACACATTGTTCGACGTCCTTACAGACAACTCATTGTACTCACAGTGGCTCTCATAAGAGTATCTGTGGATTCTATAGAGTTTTAGAGTTTTAGGAGTCTTAGGAGCCGAATACCTTGTTGCTTGGATGATAAATTGCTGGCAAGCTGCCAGGCAGAGGTAAAGTCAGACGCCAACTTGGGTTTTCTCTCAATTGTTTTGATCTGTTTATGCCCAACTGAGCAGCTGAGGGTAAAACGGGGAAACGCCCGCCAATTACTTCTACAATAAATGAAGAAAAAGGGAAATCTGTTTTAAAGGTACGAGTATGAGATGGAGTATGAGTATGAGTACAGTTGCTACCCAAACCAATCAAAATTCAATCAAAGTCTTTTCACACTTCGGCCAGCTTATCGCACACATCGATCGAGGAAGTGCGCAACTTAGTCCCGAATTCCGAATTCCGAATCCCGAATCCCGCATGAATCAACTACCACCAGGAATATACTCATACTCCGTAGTTCGTGGACATCCGATGTATGATTGCAGCAACCATAACAATCGTATTAATCGTGAGATAGATAAATTAATGCAGTATATTGTAAGGTTCGACACGATTCCTGTTAGTAACGCTGATTAGGATCAGGCATTGGCCTCACGCACACCCTGACACACCACACCGCAAGGACATTAATGTGTCAACATGTGCGATAACTTCGAATACAATGAACACTGAGAGTACTCATAGAACGGAACACACAGTAGTACGTCTCGATGCTAGATGTCTAGTTCCTGGTAGTAAGATATTTCATACAAAGGATTTGATAAGGATCAACACACACACAACACATCACAACACACAACACACTCGATTCGTGCGAATGTCACAGCGACCACAACAATGTGCGCATAATGAGCAGAGGGCCAGGAGACATGAAACAGGAGCCAGTAGACAGGAGCCAGGACACGGGAGCCAGGAGACAGCAGCCAGCAGCCAGCAGGATCTCAGCGCTGAGATATCATAGCCTACAACTGCAACTGTAACTATTGAGAAATCCCTCAGCTCAATTCTCAAAGCCATAAACTAAATTTAGAAATTTCAAAAAACAATTTTAATGCCTATTTCTTGGCATGCTACATAAATCTCTAGGCAGGACATGCGCTCGAAGGAAAAATCATATAATTTTTATTACAATATGCAAATAGTTTGTGCTGCAGACGCTGACCTTCAACCCTTCGCACCGAGTACTGAGCACTTAGACCCAACTGCGGTTGACCGCATTCTCAACGGTCCTTTGAGTTCTTTGGGATCTTTTGGAAACAAAAAGGGTTGCAGCAAGTTTTCTCCTTCTTAACAACTTGATTAGAGAAACTTGCCGTACATTATTCTTGATTAAGTCACATTAATTATGATAATGATGACGACTGTCTCGAATCACAGCTCAACTCACAAAAGGGACACAACGGCACAAAGGCCAACTGCAAGCAGGGCAATTGAAACGGGAACAGGATATTCCATATGACTTCAAGGCTCAAACAAAAGGAAGAGCCAACAGCGACGTGTGCGCGAATAAAAAATGAGCAGAACGCCGAAAAACGACCATAAAAAGAAAATTAAACTGGAGAATCGAGGAATGAAAAGCAAACGAAGCCAAAGGGAACTCCGACCATAGAAATATATGCGTGTGATAAATGTCAGTTTCCTGCTCAGGATCGGACACGCCTGAACTGCCTGAATTGCTCGAGCTGGCTGACTGGGTGACTGGGTGAATGGCTTCATCTGATGACTTCATCTGCAGGATACTCGTATCTAGATTATATACGGAAGTTATCTAATAACGTCTGACACTTTTAATCCTTTTATGGAATTAATCAAGTGTGGCCATGAAAATTCAATGTCTATAATAACTCCTGATGTCCTGAAACGAGCAGCTGTTAACTGCAGATGCAATTGTCGCACTTCCCATCTAACAAAGAACCAAAATCCTAACTAATTGTATGAGTATAATATAGGTTTAGCATTACTATAAGGTGAAGCCTGAAGTAGAGGGTGGTCCGGACAGCAATAGCTATAATTAAGGTAATATATTTTAACCAGATTGAATAGACATCAAAGTTCTTATACTAACTTCTTATATTAGTTTGACAGATTTCAAATACTTTTGAAACCACGAATGGATAACCCTTTACAATGAGGAAGGGTGTTAATTCATAAAAAGAATATAAATAGTATAAAATGTTAATAAGATATATGGGAATTTATACTTATATCATACTCGAATTAATAGTCTTAAAGTTGGGCAAAAGATTATTTTGGAATATTTCATTGAAGATATGAAATGAAGCAAAGTAAAGTTTATAAATGACTTTCATCTTGTTTCAATTGTTTCTTTACTTAATTATTCCCATATATATTATATATTTAAACAATAACTAAATAAAAATAGATTAGAGAATATATGTTACTAAGACAAACTAAATTAATAAATACACCTAACCCTCGCTTAGCACGTGGGTTGCGCTCCTAGAAAGCAAAATCGCGTTTAACGAGCCATGGAATTAGTATAAAATATGGATAATAATATTTCATTCAAGATATGAAATGAAGCAAAGTAAAGTTTATAAATGACTTTCATCTTGTTTCAATTGTTTCTTTACTTAATTATTCCCATATATATTATATATTTAAACAATAACTAAATAAAAATAGATTAGAAAATATATGTTAGTAAGACAAACTAAATTAATAAATACACCTAACCCTCGCTTAGCACGTAGGTTGCGCTCCTAGAAAGCAAAATCGCGTTAAACGAGCCATGAAATTAGTATAAAATATGGAGTTACCTTCCAAGATTTAAGAACAGACAGAAAAAGTTTGTATTGGTCTGCAAATTGCAACTGTTTTTTAATATTATATAAATTAACAAAAAGTTCCTTCAATAAAAATCAAGCTTATAAAAGGCAAAGTTTTTAAACGTTAATATTGAGTCAATTTGTTGGCTTTTTCAGATTCAATATGTTCATATGTTCAATATAATTCAAAAAAATCAGTTATGTTATATTATTTAGTGGATTTTAAAGCTTACACTTAGCTAAAGTCTTTACTCTTCTTAACTCTTTACATATAAGGTAAGAGGCCTTTTTCCAACTCTTTCTTAAATTTTTATCGTTTCTTGATAAGCGGGGCAGAATTTATAGAGCATGATTCCAACTTTAGTAAATCCTTCTCGAAGTTTTCCTATGGTTAAACCTTTTATTGTTCATCTGATACTTAATTGGCTTCATTCACAGCAATTTCAAGTAATAATCCGTCAACCATAGCTTCAAACAGCTCTAGCACATCATTGATAGACATTTTTCAATATTGAAATCCTTCATCTTCAATTGAAAGAACTAATTATAAAATTGTTTTAACAACCGCTGGCTAAATATATTTTAACATCCATTCAATGTTGACTGCTTAAGATCTTTTAAAGATAAAATAACCAATTCATGGCAATCCTTTATAGAAAACGATATGTAAGGCTTTCATTGAAAAGGATCAATAGTATAACCGTGTTAAAAGAGTTCAGGTTAAGCGAGGGCTTGGAGTAAATATAAAACAAATAAGATTATTAAATATGCAAAATAAATATTTCTATTGAAAAATTAGGTCCAAGAGCGTTTTTCAACTAAATCCTTACTTTTACTATATCTATTTACACTCATAAATTGATGGTTGAAATGTAGAAGGAACCTAGCAAGGGTATTCTGTGTTATATTTGAAATTTTAAGCAGTATATAGAGTAAAATATACCCCAACTTCCAATGATCTTATCTGGTTAAATGATAGATATTAGTACTAAACAAAACTCAGAAACTAAAAGCTGAATTAGTTATTTTATATTTAGATTTTAAAGGAGTCGCGCTGGGGTCAATAGCCATTCGGGCATGTTACAAATTGATTGATTAAATGCTATATAAAGATTATAAAATGAGAAAACTCATAAAATGCAATTTCAATTATTCAACTCACATGATAAGCGACGCATTCATAAATTACCCATAAACCAGACATAGCATAACCAAAAACAAAAAAAGAAATACAACAACAACAAAAATAAACAAAGTTACAAAATTTATGGAGATTCATTGATCGGACCATGGCATTTTATGCTTTATGTTGTGTCGTATGTGATTTCCGTTCGGGAACTGCGCTAGGTGGGCTCAGCCCATCAAAAAAAAATAAATAAATAAAAAAAATGCCAGGAGAAAGAAACGAAAAACTAACTGAAAATCAAGCTAGAAATGCAGTCTGCATATTAAAACAAAAGAAGAAACAAGTTGAAGTGGCAATACTCATATCCTAGCAAGCCGAACATCAAATACACTTGCTGAGGAAAGTCTAAATATAGAAATAAAAGCAGAATCCTAAGGAAATATATAAGTGGAAGTCTATCTTCAGAATATATACATATATTCGATATGATATACTTTAGGCTATATCAATTATAAGCTCTGAGTATATCATTATATTCTCTGTCAACCTATACTACGATGACTATGACTATGTCCACCATTTCATATAAACTCTTCGACTATAAAGTCCTTCAATATGTTACTAACTTTACACAGAAATCACATTACCTTCCTTCAGGGTATTTTGCTCGAAGTAAATGCAGTTTTGCAGTATTTTTTGTAGTTTTGTCAGCTTGGCAGCTGCTCTGGATGGATCCTTTGGGAGTTGGTGACCACAGTGGGTAGTCGCTTATATGCGACTCGTACGAGTCGAGACAAATGACAAATGAGGAGCAGATCAGGAGAAATCTCAGAGCTCAGATCTCAGATCTCAGCTGAACTGTCAGTAGGCAGAAAGTTGTCAAAACAAATGGTAGAAACGGATACGAGGTAAATGGTAAACTTCTTTTGGCTAAAATCAATTAGAAAACAGTTGGAAAATGTGCAACTACTCGTACTACTTGAACTACTGTTTGTTCAAGAGAACAATTGCAACTCCTTAAGCTGTTTTCTGTTTTCTGATTTTCTTTTTCAATCATCATTAATCATGCAAAAAATGTGTGCACTTAACGCTTTGCTGAACAAGAAATCGACTTAAATTAGGCAGTTCCTTCGGTTACAGTTTGATCGATTTGCAGTCAGTCTAAAAATTAAAAAAATAAAATGGAAAACAGCAAACGGCAAACGGCAAACAGAAAGAGAAATCCCACTTCAGAGTTCTATTCTATTGATTATGTCACCGCATTGTCATTAATTATGTTTTTGTTTAGGCCTGGGCTGTCAGAGTTTGTGGTTCGGTTCAGCACCCTAGAAAATGTCGAGTGCCAAACGAGAATGGGTTAAGCTAACATGTTCTATTTATTCTATTTTCTAGGTAGGAATACAACGTAGCGTAAGTACGAGATGGATCCGAATGATGTCGAATGCTTATGAATTTCTAATGTTGAGTCATTAATCAATCTGGTCAAAAAGGTGTTTTGATTCTTTTGGCATACGTTCAAGGCTACCTAACTAGGAGCTCAAAACAAACAATTGACACACACACACACAACACACCCAGTTTGACACACACTCATGACATTGGACTATTGCAAATGCTGCAAGACCTCTGGCTCGAATCAGTGGCAACTTCACAACTTGCAACTTCCAACATGCAATCGGTATAACGAGTACGAGTACGAGTACGAGTAATTGTGCCTGTGAAACTAGAACACGAATGAGAACTTTTTTTTCTGTGTGTGTTGTTAAAGCCCATTCTCTAAAGGCGCTTTGTTTGCCCAAAAAGAATAGAGCCTAATACACGCAGTACCCCAAAAGAACCTAAGGTCAATTCTAATAGATTCGAGGCATTGAGGCATTGAACTTGTTGGTAGCACCTTGGCTCCGTTTCGGCAGCTACTTAGCTACTTAGCTACTACTCGTACTTACTTATGTAGAGAACTTGCATAAACACATGCTATTAATTCTTGCATTGTTATGGGACAGACGGACAGACAGACGGACGGACAGTTGTTAACAAGAGACCAAAACGAGGCCTTAGGCCTCAAGACCTTAGATCAGGGCAACGAGCAGGAAAGACAAGAAGAAATCAACTTTTGTTAAGAATGCAGCAAACCAAATACCCTTGGAAGACTAGTTATCAAATAACTTTAAAATAAAATAAATAAATAATACAAATAAATAAATAATAAAATAAAAATAAATAAAATAAAATAGTTTTTTAAATAAAATGAAATAAGTATAAAAATACATATCGAGTTGAAGGCCCTACAGCTAGCACACATGTAAGTTATATTAACTATTATATTATGTATTTATAATAAGTAATAAAATAATAATAATAATAATAAAAATACATAAATAATAAAAAATAAATAAATAATACAAAATATAACTAAAAATTACTGAAAATGTTGTCAACCTTTAACGGATTTTCCCTATTCGTTTGATAAATAAAACGCAACATAAATCATAATTTTAGGAATAATAAAGAAAAGTCGCTAGCCTTCATCTAAATAAGAGGAAATTGCATTTAAATAACTCAAAATTTTGACAAGTTATAAATTATATTTACATTTTTAATAACACTTTTCTTTACCTTATCATATGATTGGACTCTGATTCTGCTTAAAAGATACAAAATAAGTAGAAGATGTTCTAAAAAAGTGATTGAGGTATAGCAGGATCCATCTTCAACTTCTTTTGGCTATGGAGAATACATCAACTCTTAAGATTAGTGACAGATTTGGTATACCCTTTAAAGAGTATGCAAAAATATCTCATAGTCACAGAACGCACAAAATGCGTTAATTAACAGAAATATGCAGCGCCCACTTGGCAACTCTGGCCCGGGCAGAGTAACGCCCCACAGCAGCATTCAATTTTGCTATACATATATACATATATATATATATATATATGAATGCTCGTAGCATATGGTATAGGTATACTGTAAACCTACTACTATATGCGATATGGGACTATAGACTATGCCTTCGGCTTATAATTTACGATTTTTCGCATAAATTTACGCGAACGCTCGTAAAACTGCGTGAATTACGACATTTTGAGTTCTGTGAAAGTGTAACACCAACAGCCAGAGACTGCGACTGGGACTGGGATTGGGATTGGATTTGAAACTGGACTGGGAACTCAACCTGGACCTGCACAAGACTGATGCCATTCAAGTCAATGAGGTGAGTGAGAGAGAGACAGAGAGAGAGCGAGAGATAGGGAACGAGCTAACTTACCATGAACAATAAGCCAACATCTTTGTGATTTGTAGCTTTCAGCGTTAACTTTGCAACAATGTTGCTAATAGATGTTGCTAAGCTGCCGCCGCAGAGGCAACACTATGCAACAAAAATGCTTTTAAATTCCTTTTGCCATACTTTAAATGGAGAAAGCTTTCTCTCCCTCTCTCTCTCTCTATCCCTTTCTCTCAGTCTTGGCAACTGCTTTTTAAATGTAAACACTAATTACCTTTGATAGGCACAATGCGCTTGACTTTTTTTCCTTTTTGCTTTCAACATTAACAAGAACTCCAACCTACTGTATAAGGATTACGGTGGCAAGGGTTGTTCCTCATCCCATTCCAAGGAAGCTTACGTCTTCTGCATTTCTGACAGGCAGTTAAAACTTTTGTTTTCTTCAATTGCCTGTTCGAATATGATATATCGATTTAATTTTTCGGAAAAAAACTTACTTAAACAACTAAAAGTGCTCCAGCCGAGTGTGCTCGACTATGAGGTACCCTAAGCAAGGGTCTTATACATCCTATAAACATTTTAATACAATTCTATGCGCCTTAACACACCTTATGGAATTCATACATAAGAAAACTTCTGTGACGCCTTGGCTGACAACCCCTGCTCTCCAGTCTGGTATATTGCTTATAGAATATCTTCTGTACTTACATGGACTGTCGCAAAAGAAACAGGACTGTTAAAAAAAAAACAACAAAAATTTAATATTTTTCAAAAGTTATATTTTTTTATTCAAAGTAGTTTCCTTGTGCTTCGATACAGCGTTTAGCCCGGTCAATTAGCATTTCAACTGAGTGTTTAAGGTCATTTTTCGGAATGCTCTTGAGAATATCGGTCGTCGCCTTTTGGATAGCTGAAATGTCCTGAAACCAGTGTCCTTTCATGGGCAAATGAAGTTTTCCAAATAGGTAAAAATCACAGGGTTAATATGGAGTTTTTTGTCAAAAAATCAGTGACAAGCGTCAACCGATGAGACGGCGCATTATCGTGAATAGCAATCGCAATGAAAAGGTAAAGAATACACAGATTTATATGCATATGCATATGCAGGAAGCTCCCGAATTTGATATATACTTGATCTGCTCTTGGTAGGCGTATACAGAAGAAGTTGGTATAAAATGCCCTAAAGAAATTATGTCTTATAATTGAAATACTGAAAATGTTTTAATTGCCATCATGGGTAAACTTTTCAGTACATCTTCTAAATTATAATACATCCTTTCATAATAACTTTTCAGTACAACTTCCAATTCATGACCTTTCCTTCCTTATGCTTTAAAATCCATATGTGACATTTCTCAGCTTACCTAAGGAGATTACTTTTTTTAAACTTGTATTAAAAACTGCTAAATTGAAACAGCTTTTGCTACTGATCAGAAACATATATACCTTATGCAGAGATGGATTTACCCAAGAGGTAGCCCAAGGCTGAATGAAATTCTTATAACAATTTTGCGCTTATGGTTTACTTTAACTTTAGTTAAAGAACAGCCGTAGCATTATATGTGAGACTTCTTGTAAACAATTTGATGGATATTAAAAGAATTAAATAACAATTTTATGCACAATCCATTTTGCCTCCTAGTCTCCAGGCTATTTAGCCTTATGGCCTTCTGGGATCAGAGATGCTTTCTCCAGTTTGTAACATTTTCAACGCAACTGGAATATACCTTTGATACCCTTTATTATACCCAATCAATAAGTAAAGCATATAAAAAGAACATTAAAAATTATAGAGCACATTTAAAGGCATTAAAAATGAATCGTTTAAATTATAAAATTTTAGAAGAACAATATCCTTTAATTACTAATTTAAACCCTTTGCCAATCAAAAGACAGTTTATTATTTTATGATGGTCTGTTATAAAAAAAAAACATATTTCTGAGTTTTTTATTCTTTAGTTTTTGGTGCACGTGGTACAAATATATTTATATAGGTTTTTATGGGTGAATTAGGATCGAGTATATGATTATAAGTAGGAGTTCTCGTATTAGGAATAGTTTCAATCGTCTGCCAAGTCACCGACAGTGACAGTTGTCGGCGGAGCTGTGGCTGTGACTGTGTCTGCGGTCACACTGAAGGGCAGACCGTGCTGGGTGGCCGAGGCCCAGCTGCGTCTGGGTAGAATGCGGCCAAAGTTGAAGTACTTCTGTCTCAACTTGTCCTTGATCTCATCCTCGTTCATGATGGCGCTGGCTTCCCGGAAGTTGAGGAAGATGCGACCCTTCTCATCGGTTTTAATGGGCAATATCTCGGTGCAGACGTTGCGAGCCTTCAGCATGAAGCCTTCCTCCTCTTGGTTGCCCGTGATGATGGTTTCTCCATTGCCGGAACCCAATGAATCCATGGGCAGTACGCTGTCCAGACGCGAGTCCATTGACTGCGATCGTGGTGGCTTTGAGATGGCAATGTGGTTCTTCTTCTTGCGCAGACAGAAGGGATCTCGATCGCTGGCTTTGACGTACTGCACCATTGGACGATTGACGCCCCACTTGGGACGATCATCCATTTTGGTGGCATCCTTCTCCTTACTCTGGCTCTTCTTAGCCTTGTCCTTTTCCTTGTCCTTGCTCTTGGCCTTAAATGTGGTTGTTGTCGTCGTTGTGGTCGTGGTTGTTGTCTCATGGTCCTTGTCCGCCTCGGACTCCTTTGCGGGCTGGGTCTGCGTTTTGGATGTCTGCGTTGTAGTCGTTGTGGATACCTCACGCTTTAGCAGCACCTTGTAGAAGTTATCATGGAAGAGGCACAGGTCGCAGTTGAGCGGCAGCTCTGTCTGTGTCTCAACATCCGCTTGAAGAGATCCTTCAGTGCGTATCCTGGTCGCAGATCCTCCAACTTGCTGTGGCGTTTTCACCAGCATCAGTGCCAACTTATCCTGATCCGGCATCATTGGTGCGATGTCCACCTCCAGAGAATCTGGTGAGAAGCAGCCACTGGCTGTCTCAAGGGCTGTGCGACCGGAACGCGCTGTATGCACTGGCTCCTCGTCATCCTCCTCCTTCTCCGCCTGGTAACCATCCTCGGTGCAGATGGATGTATCCGTGCGCTGTGTCATGGTTGCCTTGGAGTAGCTTTGCTCCATGCTAGTGGGTGGCTTCACATCCGTCTGCTGCATAAAGTAAGTGGCAATTTGCAGATTCCCTATAGCATTCTGGAGTCCAAAGATGTCGCTGGTTACGGGCAGTGGAATCAACGTGGCCGGCTGCATCAACAAGGCCATATTGTCCCGCTCCAGATTGAGCTTTGGTGCGGGCTCGTTGGGTGCCTCTGTGACTGGTGTAATGATGGGCTTGGTGATGGTGCGTCGTAGATTTATGGGCGTGCCTATGAGAACCTTCTCTTCGGTGACGGGAGCAGGTGCTGGTGCTGGTGGTGCAGCAGATGGAGCTGGTGGCGGCTCTGCTCGTGGTGTATGGGACTCCTGATCCGCTTCTGTCTCAACTTCCGTTGTTTGCTTTGGGTCCTCCTCATCCTCCTCTTCCTCCACGGAGAGCACTTGCAGCAGCTCCGCCTTGCCGGCCTGCTCCTTGCTTTTCGTCTTAGGCAGCTCCATGGGCAAAACGCGGGTCTTGCGTTTCTTCTGCTTCTCCATCTTGGCCGCCACCTCCGCCTTGTTAATAGCATCCAGCATCACCTGCTGCTTCTTCTTCTGCGCCTCCTCGCGATCGTGAAGCTGCCGACGCTCGAACTCCAAGCGCTCCTCTTCCATTTGCTTTTGCTGTCGCATGCGTTGCTCCTCCAGCTGATCCTCCTGCCGATGGCGCTCCATCTCCCATTTGCGGATCATCTCCCGCTCATGGAGCTGCTTCTTAATAGCGTTATGGTACTCGGCCGCCTTACGACGCTTATCCATGCGCTCGGCCAGCGTTTGTGCATCCAGTGGTGCATTCTGACCGCGCAAATAGGTGGACGATGACTGCACCGACTGCCCATCATCTTCGCTGTCCTTGAGATCATGAACCCCACGAGTCAGCCAGACAGGCACCGGTGGCATCCCTCCCATCTGCTGCTGCTGCTGCCCATTATAGTTGGCCCAGCGGGCGCGCTCCCTCTCGTGCTGCTCGTGCACATAGTAATCGCCCTGCTCCGAGGTGTTGCTGATGTGCACCTGATACGTATTCGAGGTGGACACATCGCGGCTGAGGCTCATGTTCGACGACGTAGACGGAGCAGGCAAATAACAGCAGCTGCCAATGGACACACAGAAAAGTCAAAAGCGTTTAAGTGCGAAAAACAAAATCAAATGGATCAAACGAATCGATGGAATCGATTGGTGAGTACTCACGCATCTGCTAGGTAACCATCGGCTGCAAGTGGCTCGTAGCTGTGACCCTGCCCTGGCACACGTCGTCCCTTAATGGCATATGCATGATGGTTCATTCCCTTTTTGCACTTCAAGCCCTGTGCTTGTGCTTGCGGGTGCCCAGCTGTGGGTGTAGGTGTGGGTGTGGGTGTGAGTGTGGCAGTCGATATGGGCATAGGCATGGCCATAGGCATGGCCATAGGCATAGCTATAGGCATCGGCATGGGCATGGGCATGGGTGCACCCTGTATCGATCGCCTCAGACGCCTAACGCCACCAACTGCAGTGCTAACAACGCTCTCCTCCGCCTGGCTGGCGCTGCCCACTCCACTCATGCTCCCATTTTGGCTGGCGGCGTCGTTATACCAAATATCGGGAGTGTGTGGGTTCTTGGGCGTATCGCTAAGATAGCCGGAAGTGTCCTCTTCCTGGCAACCAGCGGGCGGCTGGTTCAGATTCGGGTTGTTTAATCGATGCGGCAGGTTGCCGTTGCCGTTGCCGGGATCAACAATTTTGGTGCCCTTCCCGTTGCCATTGACTTGGCCAAGTTGCTGTTGTTGCTGCTGTTGTTGTTGTTGGTGCTGTTGTTGGAGTTGGTGTTGGAGTTGTTGGTGTTGGTTCTGGTCCTGTTGTCTCCTGCGCTGCTTTATGGTAGGCAAACTAGGACTCCTCAGTCTGTGCTGTTGCTGTGGATTTTGCATGCGTCCCTTAGCCGTTTGCAGCGATGTTGGCACCAGCTCCACGTAACGTCCTGGCGGCTGTAGCTGCATGCCTGGCGCATAGCTGCCGCGGCGATTGCGCCTATAGAGCAGTTCATCGTCCTCGAAATCCGCATCGGCATCCACATCCAGATCATCTATATAGCGCTCCAATTGATTCATATAATCCTCGCTGCGCTGTCGCTGCACCTGGCGGTAGTCCGTCGTGGGGGTGGACGCATAACTAGCTGCATGGGCTGTCCGGGGGTTGGCGAGCATGACTGGAGGTCTGGTTCGATGAGGTTTGGCTGAGATCCAGGTTGGAGTAGTAGGTGCGTATGGAGGTGCGTTCAATTTTATGGTGCGATGTGGACGAAGTGTGCTGATGATGATACATCTCATCCATGCGCGCGATTTCCTCTGGAATCGAAACATATATAGATATATGTTTAGTCGTAGAGATTGGGCGTACTCACCTCGTTCCTTAGCCCATTGCTGCTTTTTCAAGTCCAACAACCTATGTGTTTGCCTTGCTTCCGGACCCGTAATCATGTCTATCCACTCTCAGTTCATTGCACCTGTGCTTCAACTTCACTCAGGGGTCACTTTAGTCTACCAACTTAGCATATACACACACACTATTCTGAGGTTACGGCGAGGCACAGCACTTCGGTTCGGGTGGACACCACCACGGGACAAGGCTAACGATAGCACTAAACGTAAGAAACTCCACGAAATTCCTTCAAACTCGCGACTTTGAAGCCAACGCGAGACTTCGATTTGTTTGTGCATTGGAATGTCCTGGCGGGTCGTCCTGGCAACCAACACGTGTAAACAAAACTTCCTCAATGACTGTCGAATTGGGCGCTGGGGGGAGGAGTAGGAATATCGCTAAAGTCCTTGCACTCTAATCGCAGTGGGTTAATGCAGCCAGCCCGCGCACAGTGGGGCAAAAAGCGACCAGACGAGAAGGCAATTACTGAAGCGTAGCAGAGTTTATATAAACATTGCGTGTATTAAAGTTTTATTTATTGATTTATCTATTTATTTAGTTAGAGTTGGTTAATAACAGTCGACTTCATAAAAACGTTGAGAATATAGGTATATAGATTTAATTGGATATTTAGTAATTTAAAATAAAACTGGATTACTTTCAATTATATATAAATGAAATTGTAAACATTATATAGTAAAATAAATAAAAGTAAAATATAATAAGAGTTGGAGAATATATTATATAAAATGTCTTGCGGTATTCCAAATTAACATTTAATTCATTTGATCAAACATTTGATTCATGGATTGGGGAAAACTCAGAACAATCCAATTAGATCAATAAGTGATAGTACTTGTATATAAATGAAATGAATAAACTAAATAAACTAGATTTAATAAGTGAATATATGAAATAAATCCGATAAGATCTATGAAATAAAACTTATTTCAATACAATTTAAGTAAAGTATATTTAATGCTAAATGCAATCTATATGTAGAAGATATTAAGCGAATCTTAATAACAGATAAGAGTTTAGACAAAGACGATTGAAAAATTGACAGGGATATCTAGGAAAGGAATGACAGATACATTTAAGTTGGAGTTACATTTTGGTTGGAGCTAAGGATGCAGTAGGAAGGGAAGGTCCAAGGGGTGGAACCTCTTCAGCCGTCTCTGATGGAGACTATTATCCAGAAGGTTCGTGGTTTCCTAGTCTCTTCAAATATCTTGTAGACGACTTCATTATTTCGGCCATCACTGAGCGGACTTGCAGATCTCTGTATGACTGAGTTGCGGACGTACCATTCTGCGCCAACTATTCCTCTGAAGACACTGGATTGAAAAGTTTCAATCTCTTTGATTTTGGACAAGGCTGCAGTGCTCCAGAGGTGAATGCCGTACGTCCAGATGGGCTTCAGCATAGTTTTGTACAGGAGAAGTTTGTTTTCCAGATTTAGCATCGAACTCTCCTCAAAAGTAAGTCCTTTTTTTGATTTTTGATCTTTAGCTGCGTGCACTTGTTCTTCAGGTGTTTACTCCAGTTCAGTCCTCTGTCTAAGGTTGGAATATTATTTCCATTTAATTGAACTGGAGGGCAGCTCTTGTGCCTCTTTGTGAATGTGCCTACTGCTAAATAAGATCTCTTCTGTTTTGTTTCTAAATATGATATGAAATATTTATTTTCACTATATATTTCTATATATTTAGATAGTTCTAAATGCTTAAAATAAGTAACAATTAAGTTGTATACGAGTGCATAAAATTTGAACAAATTTTGTATACAATCAAAACTAAATTTGTAAATATCAACAATATATTATACTTTTTATATTTTATCCATTAACTTTAAAAGATGTTTAAGACTTCCCTTAAACACATCATCTAAATTTACCTCTTAGCCTTAAGAAAATGTTCAAATTATTATATTACCTAAAATACTTGAAGGCTTTAAATGCCATGCTACTAATTTTTATAAGCTTGATCTTAGTTTTAACTGTAATTTTACTATTGATAATAATAATAAATATATTTTATGTATTTATTATATTTTATATTATTATTATTATTATATATTTTCAAATATGAATTGATAATTGACATTATACATTTTATATATGATAGTTAAACATTTCACTTTGTATACTAATTATATTATTTATATATATTTATACTTTTATTATTATATAATATTATTAACATATATTTTCATGATTTTACAGTTAACAAAACAATACAATTTCCATTCGCTTTGAGCCACTGTGAATTCGATTGCGTGTCAATTGCCACTTGCCAACTGTCTGTTTTCGGGGGAGTCTCTGGGAGGTTCCGAGTATCGTTATGGGGTATACAAATAGACATTTACATATCTTAAAAATAGATTAAGGATAGTTCGAAGTGGGAGCTGGTTGACTATTTGTTTAGCTAGTTACATTTATTGATTACATGAACTGTGGTTAATTCGCTGAATATGTAAATAAGTCTCTCGCGTGGAGCAACAAGTCATAGAGCCTAAGCCTATTAACTAGTTGGATTAAAAGACTTGAGATGTAGGTGGGTGGCGAGGGTGCTGGAGAGGGGGGAGGGTGAGGGAGTTGTTTAATCCACGGGGCTAAACGCGTAGGTGTAAAATGCGGAACGTCCTTCGCTGTGGTAATGGAATGCAACTCGATTAAGAGGGACCAACCTACCTACCTCAGAGTCCAAACTGACTCACAAAATTTATTTCCCATGGTCAAATAGAAATGGCCAAAGATAAAAGGAAGAAATATCTCATAACCCATTTTCCATAAACATACATAAACCACAAAAGCCAAAGCAATAGCAAAACTTAACCAGACTCATTGTTGTTGTTGCTGTTGCTGTTGTTGCTGTTGTTGTTGTTGCTGTTGGGTCTGGTTTATACGCGTGGGCGTTGAAATCACTGCCAGTCAAAAGGTCATGTTATGATCTTGAGCGAACTATGTGTCTAAGTCCGACGATGACGCTGAGGAGCATGGGAGCCCAAGCTCAGCGGTTGCAGTTGCTGCTGCTGCTGCACCACAACAACCACAACAACAACAACAGCTACAACGAGTATCAAAGACACAGAGCAGAGCCAGCAAAAAAAACAGAAAAAGATCAGAGCAAAACGGATCAGAGCAGCTGTATACCTGTGGACGGTACGGCAATCAAGAAATCCCACTTGATACAAGTGCATTTATAAGACATTATAATGAGTTTTTATAAACTTTAAACAGGGTCGTTCCCCCTCCCTACCTCCCTCACTCCCTCCCAGGTGTTGCTCCCAACCGTTCCCGCAACCCGAGTTGGCCTTAGGGCGTCACTTAACTAGAGTTGAACTTGGACAGGCTCTTGAATCATGATCATGACTGAAGATGATAATTGCTTTGAGCTAGGTCAACAGTTGAGCAGAAGAACACATGTCACCAATGCGATCAGGTTTCTCCCCGTTTCCAGCCATGCCTTATCCTCTTCCTCTTCCTCTTCCTCTTTGCCTGGCAAAAGAAAGTGATCAGGTCCAAAAAAGAAAAATAACTAAAAATAAGAAAGAAAAAAAAACCAAAATAAACGATCGTGTCTTATGGCAGCCATTTAGGCAGCAATTTTCATACATCTTGGCAAAAAAATATTTCTTCAGTGGTTTTCACTTGGTGTCCGAGCAATCAATTGAACGATCAGCGTTTTCGATCGCTCTATTCGATCGATCGATCGATGTATCATTTAGTGTATAACCTCAATACGGCGATCAATAAACAAACAAGGCAAATGCCTAATAATTGTAATTTTCCATATTTTTGTCGACTATATGCCGATCATAGACGTACCAAACACGATCGGGCCCCAAAGGCACACCGACTCTGGCAGTCCAAGTCCAAGTCCGAGTTGCAGTTCGAGTTCGAGTTGCAGTTGGAGCCGGAGCCGGAGTGGGAGTGGAACTGGGAGCGAGAGGAACTGTTAAACGTAACCGTTTAAATGGCAGGGCAACTCAACTCCCAGCACAGATACGAGTACCCAGTACGAGTCATAATGGGCAATACATATTGATCAAAATTGATGATGTTGACACGAACTTTGAACGAGCACAACAAGCGATGACTTTACGATCAGTTTCAACGTCTTCGTATATTTCTCTCTCATCTTAAAGTCTTCTTATATATCTTCTTTTTTGGTTTTTTCTTAATTTTTTTTCTGTTTTTTTTTGAAGAGTTCCCTAGCGATTTTCGTTAGCACTCGAATGTTGAACGATTTTCATAAGTGATTTGGGTGTCGGGTATAAAAATATTAAAAACAACCTATGTAAAAAACATCTTTATAAAAATGTTGAAGTGAGAGTATCATACAATTGATATGTATACGTATAACACACTTAGGCAGAGGAGTTGCGGTTACTGCTGCAGCATAAGAGTCATTTATTTTGAATGGTTTTCCAGCTTTGCCCACGATATCATCATTAATCGATACCAGGTGATCGTTCGATTTATCTCAAGCTAATTGAAGACCGGCTTTTGGCTCTTCACTTCAATTGACATTTCGTTTGCGTATGTATGTCTCTGTGTGTGTGTGTGTGTGTGTGTGAGTGTGTGTATTTCAACAGACAACAACAACAGGTTAAAAGTGTTGTTGTTCAAAAGAAGAAGATTCAAATTGTTAACCTCTTTATAACCACTCAAGACGAAAGCTAAGCCGCATGTCCTGTGGCTTCAAGTCAAATCGAGAACAGAGATCGTGTCATATGCCATAGATGTACATATAGATATATCCACCTATTAGTCTGATTATTCCTTCTGTAGGAGATATGGTATTACTACACATGAACGGAAGGACGAAAGGGATTCAACTATGATAAATAGCAGTATAGGTAATCTTTCTTTCTATTCATTTCGTTTCGTTTGTGTCTTCACTTGCCGCAGAATTTGAGGCACAAGAAACATTTTTTCAGGTGTTGCAACCTTAACGCGTTCTCTTTGTACGTGCGTATGCACTTTCAATTTACTTAAGATTTCAAAGCTGGCAACGTCATTGCCAAAAATGGTTATCCAGACAAACGTTCAAGATGTCGACAACAACACCGCGAACAACAACAACAACAGCAACAACAACGGCTGGTCACATTGTAGCGCCAACACTCGCCAACAACTGTCAGGTGTTTAGATGCCTGCCTCAGATCTATCTGACTGACGGACAGTCACACGGACAGACAGACAGACAGACAGACGGACGGACGAACTGAATGCCTGACTGACTGACTGTGTGTGTGCGCCACGAGTCGCCTTTGTCTAACAGGGAACTGGGTCCCAACACTAAAGCATGCAGCTTGTACTATGAGTAGAATGAGTAGATGAGATACTCATAAGCCCAAAAGTAGCACTTAAAATAGGAGAAATATCCTTTACTCTTTAAGAGTTTAGACAGGTTCTGCATTGGATACCCTAACTTATCTAACTTATGCTCCTCTCATCAATATAATTAAAGCTATGTGAACTTTACTGGTGTGATAAAAGATGATTGAAGGAGTCTACGAAAGCTTGACTTCTAATTGTATCTTAGGGTTCAATATGAGACCTGAATATTACTGAAATTATACCAACAATCTTCTATACATTATTCTTTGTACTTGAACTATATAAATGTTGTCATAGTTATGTTTCTATGGGTCGATTGTAGCCACAGCTGAAGGATTCCTTGTCCATACCTTAAATCAGAGATTCATCTCTGGACTACTGGCATGTCAGAGAGATATCTTGTAAGTAATGTGATAATGGGATGCCATATAATAAGAAGAACTATAAAATATAGTTACATTTCGATATAAACAATCAAGGATCTACTCACAAGTGAAAGCTTTTCTACAGGGAGTGGGGACATGAGTCTAGTTTCCAGCTATCAGCTGTACTACGAAATACTCAACGATATATAGATATATATATATGATATAAAATGATAATAGCTCTTTATAACTTTAGTAATACTATCCTTAGCATGAATGGATAAGCTTGTTCAGTATGCCACATTGGCAGGGTATCAAAGGATCGGCCTTATGCTGGCTGTTAGATGAACTGTCGCTGTTGTTGCAGCTTGTAATTGTTGCCACTCGTCGTTGTCGTAGATGTCGCTGGTCGTCAATGGGGCTGCTGTTGTCCTCCAGCTGACAACATGTTACACTTTGGTCACTATAATGAGCCGTAATTAGTGCCTGATGTGTGGACAACTTAGATGCCCAGCTATGTGCCATGTGCTATGTGCTATGTGATAGGCTTCGTGTGAAAATTTGCGCGCCTTTTTGATAATTGCGACAAAGAGTTGTTGTTGCCGTTGTTGCAATTGTTATTGTTGCTGTTGTTGTAGTTGTAGTTGTCGCTGGTTGTCGTTGTTAGAGTTGCTGTGAGGTTGTGAGCTTGTGAGTCTGTCTGGCTGTCTGGCTTTCTGGCTTTCTGGCTGTGTGGCTGTGTGGCTCTGAGGCTCTGAGGCTCTGACATGGCCATGCATCAACGTCGGTGTCGTAAATGTCTGGCTAAATGAAAGGAAAACTGATTAGCCTTGACAAGTTCAAATTGTTTTGGCGTTTGCTTTAGGGACTGGGAGCACACTCTGAGGCTCTCTGAGAGAGTGAAAGCGTTGCAGGCCTGCGAACAAAATGTCTTTCCCCCGAAAAGGCTGAAGCAGCAAAACCAAAGACAAAAAATAAAATACAAAAAAAAACAAATATCAAAATGTCCACTGATTGCCAGTGCTTGTCGTACAGGCCAGCCAGCTAGCTAACGGTTAATACAGTCCATCATTATCAGCCACCAACACCGCCTAGCAGTAAAAGAAATGCGTTACCAGCAACAACAACAACACCAACAACAACAACAACAACATCTGCAACATCAACAGCTCTAAGGTCAGTTAGAGACCAAAAATTGTTGTGCACACACGGAATAAAAAAAATTCTCACAAGGCTGCTGGCACTGCGGCTGGTTCTGCTTGCTGTCCACACAGTCCATGCCACAGCCTCTGCCATAGCCTATGCCAGAGCCTGCAACATGAAACAGGTGTGGCACATCGCGTCTACAATGCGCATCGTAACTACCAGTGCAACACACACAAGCCAAAAAATAAGCGAAAAAAAAACTGGGAGGCTGCCCCAGCCGTTTGGCCAGGCCATCACGAGGTTTGGCTCCATCTGTGGCAGTAAGTGTGCACTGTAAGAAATAACTGAGTCGATTCATCTTCTATGCAAACTTATCCCTAGGGACTTAACCTATACTCGTACTATAAGACGAGCAGCATTGAAGAGTCTCGATGGTTGATTCTATATAAAAAGTAAATTTGAATCTGTTTTGAAACTATTTCTAAGGTATTTCATAGTAATTTTTCGTTCAGTGTTGCTTTGGCGACGCTTTTACCGCACGTTCGTTATTTTTTCGCAATTTTTGAGGTCACAATATGCCCGACGACGACGACGACGACGACGATGATCATCGCTGGAAATCTGAGGCCGGGTCTGGGTCTGCTGCTGAGGTTTGTTGTTTGTCGCCTTAATGAAACACGCGACATACACTTACACACATATGAAGGCAGGCGAATGTGGGCTCTCAGACACAGAGAGCCGTGGACCAGTCCATAAGTCCACCAGTCCACCAGGGCACACACATGGCACTCTCAACTTTGACCCGGGTCAGGCCAACTGCAAGTTGAAATTATGTAGCATGGAGCATGGAGCATCGAGGATGAAGCATTGAGGATGGGGGCTGGGGGATAGAGGATGAAGCGTGGAGCGTGGAGCGTTGCGCGAAATTAAAAAGATAACTCAGATGTGAAAACAATTGATAGTCACAGATATTGAGCTTTGACAGCCAAGCCGATAGACAATGCATGATAATTTTGCAGTATGTAGTATGTACGAGTACTCGTAGTTGTTTTTGCTTTTGGATTCTTGCGTAAAGTCAATTAAGGTTAGCGCTGAATAAGCTGAAGCTGTAGCTGAAGCTGACTAGCTGTAGTAGCTGAAGCTGAAGAAGATGAAGGCTTCAAGATGCAGCTGGAACAAGTCTTTGGTTTTGAAGTATCTTGCCTGACATTTGAACTGCTCATCATCGCCATATTTGGACACTAAGTGGGCATTTTGAAGCAAAACCAAACCAGATGCCAATTCTGCGACTCGGAATTGAACTCGTAATCGGATTCATACTTATCGCTAGAGGCAGTTAAACGAACTGTCTTTGAACTGCGCATTCAGTTTAATTCTTTTCAATTCTTTTCTTTTTCATTTACTTTTTTTTATTTCATTTGTTCTTTTTTTCGGCTTTTAATGATTGATGGCCAAGTTGCATTGTGTAGCCCAAGTTTGAGCTAATTTATAACAACAACAGCAACAACAAACAGATTGGCTAACTGAGAGTTTGAGGCGCATCATCAAGCAATTTGTATGCCCGCCTGTCAATATGGAATCAAAAATATTGAACGATCCTTTTGTTTGACTCGTTTTGATTGGGCGTTTTTTGTATTTTTCGTATTTTCTGTTTTTCTGTATTGGCTGCAACACCTTCAAAAGCGGAAATCCCATCAACAATGCGTCGTCAACTCTGATGAGTAATGATTGGAAAGTGGATGGCACTCGTACTCAAGCCAAGCCAGGGGGAGAGCAGAGAGGAAGGAAGGTTGGGCATACAGCTTCAAAGTCAAGCTGTGCAAAAAAAAAGAAAATATAATAATAATAATAATATAATAACAAACCGAATCGAGTCGAGTCGAGTCGAGCTACCCCTCAGCAGACACTTTACACCTTCGATGATCCGTCATAACTTTTAACACATGATATAATTTTGTTGCATTGTCTGCAGGATCGGATTCTTCATGATTGATGAGCCCCTGCCCGGTTCACCTCCCTCTGCCCGTCTCGTTTGGGTTTCTCAATGACTCTTTCTAGATCTGAAAATTAGTACAACAAACTGTCAATAATTTGTAATTGCATTCTCAATCATTGAAATATTGAAGAAGAATAGAGCTCGTCTCGCATTCGACTGGCTCGTAAGACCAATTTTAAACGTTTCCTGCCGTGGAATGCCAAAAACAAAATCAATTTTAAAAACTACAAGAAATTCGTGATTCAAGCAAAACACTTTCAATAATAATACCCTGTTACACCCCAAACACTGTGGGTATATCCAGTTGAGTGCTTACTGAAGGCAATCATATAGGAGTATATGGATAAATCGTAATCGAAATCTTTTTTTTGATAGATATTAAGTTTAAAAAGTACTTGGAATTAGTTGAAGTAAAGCAAAGGATGACAAACTGTTTATCGGAAATTGCAATTTCTTTCTAGAATCGTATATTAGATAGATAGATAGATGCATAGATAGATGGATAGATAGATAGATAGATAGATAGATGGATAGATAGATACATAGATAGATAGATAGATAGATAGATAGGTAGATAGATAGATAGATATATACATAGATAGGTAGATAGATGGATAGATGGATAGATGGATAGATGGATAGATGGATGGATGGATAGATGGATAGATGGATAGATGGATAGATGGATAGATGGATAGATAGGAAGATAGATGGATAGATGGATAGATAGATTTACAGATAGATAGATAGATAGATAGACAGATAGACAGATAGACAGATAGATAGACAGACAGATAGATAGACAGACAGATAGATAGATTTACAGATAGATAGATAGATAGATAGATAGATAGTAAGATAGATAGAACGATAGATAGAACGATAGATAGATAGATAGATAGATAGATAGATAGATAGATAGATAGATAGATAGATAGATAGATAGATAGATAGATACATAGATGGATAGATAGATAGATAGATAGATATGTTAAATAGATAGATTTCAATCCAATCTTTTGTAGAATCTACTCTCAGCACTCATTTGATTCAATCGAAGACTTCATCGATATTTGAAATGAATCTTTTTATGACTCTACAGAGCATCTGTCAATGCAGCAGTTTTGGATGCTTAATTCTAATCGTGAAGTGTTTTGTGTGGCGCCCATCTCATTTTCAATCGCTGATGCACCACAATGATAAGAAATTTAATTGATTACCTTTTGTTTTTGTTTCTTTGTGTTTTTCTTTGTTTTTCAGTTGGTTTGGTTTGGTTTGGTTTGATGCTGTTTGCTCACCTTTCATTATTAAAACTATTTCGCTGTTTTCAATTCTCACGCCAAGTCATCATATACCAAAGATTTGATTTATTATTGGGGCAGAGGGGAAAGAGAAAATATATCATAACGTGCTCATAACTGATTGGATCGTTCATTGCGTTCGTTTCCATGATATTTTTGGGTCAATGTCTGGGGCAGTGAATGGATTTTTACTCTGCTCTTTAATATATCCCTCTCTGTGTGTGCGTAATGGTGTGTGTGGCTGTGTGTGTGCTATATATATGTATATCGTTTTGATTTTAGGGTTAGCAATGCGGAAATTCAGCTAATACGCAGGTGTTAGCTACCGCCCCGTTAATAACTCGTTGGCCCGTATGATATATGATCTATGGAAATAAATCCATGGCATGACCTCAGCTATCAAACTTCACACGAAACGAATATTTATCACCCCGAACCCAAGTGATGCTCAGGCTTAACTCATCGTATGGCTCATTAACAAGAAGCTGCCTCTTGTGGCTTATGAATAATCAGTTTATTAATCAATGTGCCGTATGATTGCAAATAAACGATGATGCTATTATAATGATCGCACTATTATGGATTATACTCTCATACATATAAATATTACCTAACTTTAGCCTAAGCCTGAACCTAAGCCTCAGCCGAAGCCCCAGCCCCAGCCGCAGCCGCAGCCTGATGACCCACACACAATCTGCCCCAAGACCTTTAAAGCGAATATTATTATAGATAGAACGATTATAATTTTCGTATAAAGAAAGCTCGATCAGCCTCTAAAGACTCTGAGATTATCGCTGATCTTCTCTTTGTGTGTCAAATGTATTTTACTTAAGACAGACACAGTAAAAAAATGGAATGGATATGGCAGAACCTTTGGACTTCCTGCTATCAACAATAGCTTCAGTTTTCAATTTAAATACATTTATATATTTTAGTAATGGAAAGATGGTTAAGAACGTAAGTAAACCTTTATGTATCGATGGTATAGGAAACCGAATTTGATATATTAAATTCAACTTATTTAGTACTTAATATAATTCAACTCAATTTATTCACTCAACATTTAATATTAATGTGTACAAGTCTGATTTACATTATTTTAATAACAGAGTTCAGACCAGATGGTGTTTTCTTCTAGGAAAGTATAGAGACTTAGACTTGAAAATTAATCGATGTGGTTACAATATTTGGGAGAATTGGCTGAAAGGTTTTACAAATATGAAACACTTAAACTTACTGAAACTTATCACTACCAACTACAACTACCTTTGCTATATAATACTATTAATATGAGAGTAATTTGATTGCAAACATCTATTTCTAAAATTAAAGGTCAGTTTATCAATTCTGTCTTTAAGAAGTTCCACTTTGGCGTTTTGGTGTAGCTCTTGCCAATCATTTTTAATATTTTGTTCTGGCTAACTTCTATTTTATTAAGGTCTGACCAAACAGGGGCTCCATAGAGTATACTGGCTTGAAAATTGGATCCGAATAGGTACATTTTATTCTCTATACTTAGGCGGCAGTTCCAACTGATATTTGTATCTAACACTAAGCCTAAGTACTTCACTTTGATTTCCCATGGGACACCGACAAGATTTAGCTTAATATGGCTTAATGGGTGGTAAATATTCTTAGGCTTCCTATAAAAAATATTGCTTGTGTCTTGTTCGCGTTTTCTAAAATTTTCCATTGGGAAAAATACGGATTAGTACGTCAAAGGATGCCTGGAGCTTGTCAGTAATGTCTGAACCATAGAACAGCGATATCGTCTGCAAATATAGATGTAGTACATCCATTCAATGTTGGGATATCGGAGGTAAATATGTTATATCGGATAGGTGAAAGACAGAGACCCTGCGGACATCCTGCTTCAATCTTAACCGCTTCTGATTTGGCTTTACCAATATGGACTTCAAGGCACCGATTCATAAGGAAAGGTACTTGATATAAGTTGATCTTTTGAGAAGCCATATACCAAATAGCTTACTCCTCCCTTTAAAGTTCCTGAGAAGGCATAAAGTTACTCGTTATACTAGGCTAGAATGCAAGTTACAAATAGTCCGTAAATATCAATTTCTTATTCCAAAAAGACTATACCAGCACACCCAAAATTACAGAAGAAATAAGTTTCCCCTCATCTATGCTGTGCCACATCAATCTTTACTCTTCATCCACTGCATCCTTCAGCCTTCAGTTTCCCCCTCCTCCCTAATTCTGCCTCAAGATTAGCCATCAAATTTGTTAGTTTCTCTCTGGGCATTACCAATTAAGATGTATTTTAACTGCTGCTGTTTGCTGCTGTTGCTGCCGTTGCTTTGGCTGCTGCTTCATCTGTTTTATATGTTGACCCTCACGCTTGGCCACTCAATTAGCTGGCCACACACAAAGCAACGGTCTGTCGCTCTCTCGCTCGCCCTCTATGGCTCTCTTGCTCGCTCTCGCTAAGCGGCGATCCTGGCGGGCGAACAGCTGTTGCCGTTTTGGCCATCAAATGGTTCCTTTGACAGCGCCCACAGCCGTCAACACTTGGGCTGAGCGTTTGAAGCTGAAATTTATTATGGCCATTGGGCAAAACGTTAAACTGCAGCCGATGGGGGCGTGGCCGAGCGAGGGCATCATTAAAGACGCTTCGCTGGCTCAGAAAAAAGAAAAACAAAAATCAAAAAGAAAAAAGAAAATAATATAAAATGCAAACCACAGAAGAAAAAAAACAGAAATGCTAAAGAAAAAGATTTAGTGCAAAATGCAAACAAACCTGGCTAAACCTGAAGGATGAGCGATGCGAGACGTGCGTGTGTCGTGTGTGTCCTGTGTGTGCGTGTGTGTATAGAGTTTAAATGAAAATCAAATAGCAGAAAGGACAAATAATACTCGTTATAATAATGACAATAAAAGAATAACAACAATTGGAATTACCAATGGAAGGACCTAAACAAGCAACAATAATTTCCATATTTTGCCGCATTTAGAGCGCTCACGCATGTAATTAGGAGTTGCCCAGGATCATGGCCAGAGCCTGGTCTAAACCTAGGACCAGAGCGTAGACCAGGTCCTGGCAATGTGGCTAAGCCGCTGTGCGTGTACTTAGCGACTGAAAAAAGTCGCTGGATTTATAAACCGCATACAAAAGCCAACAAAAGGCTTATTTAAATGTGCATTAGACTGTCATGTCCTGCACTCTATGCTGTCCTATCATCCTGTCAGTCCTAAGTCCTGTCACATTTCAACAGTTTTTCCAACTTTTTCCACCAGTCGGACAACAAACGCAATTCAAACTTCCTGTCGGCGATTAGGAAGTACAAGCACTCGTACCACAATCATGGACTAAGGAAATTAGTCGTCTCTCCCTCAAAATACTTCAATACTTTTCCACATTGTTTCTTTCAATTTGGGAAATTTTAAAGTCAGAACATATGTTACGCACAGTTGGTCAGTCCACCGAGTCCTCTGAGTCCTCTGAGTCCTGTGAGTCCTGTGGCAATTTCATGCTCACTCACACGGTACTTAAGTGTGCAACGTGCAGCGTTAAACAAACATGAACATAAATTGTATCTTTTACCTATTGCCAGATACGTTTGATACAGTCATTAGGCCACCAGCGTTTATACCGACTACCGACTACCGAAATGCCTAAATTGTTACCTAAATACCTACATAGGACTACCGAACCATAGATCGATCGATCTAACGATCGATCTAACCCCTGCCCTTTGCCCCTTCCCTGTCTCGCTTAATTACCCAGCATGTCTGAAATTAGGCTGTCATCATCATTTAGTATGAGTTAGGAGAAACTCGTCATGATACCCTGTATTAATGCCATTAAACCCATTTTGTGGGAATCTTCTCAACAGCAGGGGAAACTCGTCTTCCAACTCAAGCATTACGAGTCTATTGGGTCATCATATAGATTGAAATATTTCTATGTCCTTGACAGGTCAATTGGCTTCCCCAGTGACTTAACAACATTTTATAGCCATAATATTCCATAAAAGTATATCAAATACGTTTTTTAGACTTTTACTGTATATATAATATTAGATTGTAGAATAAATTATAAGTTCATACAGATAAAAGAGACAATCTAATGAGATGATCACGGGTCGTCTAACCGAATATGTTGAAATGTATATGAAATAAATAAAGTACAAATAATAAGTTATATTATATACAGTTAAGGAGTAGAATACAACATAGATATATAAGCAATATTAAGACAAAAGTGATAATTTAAGAAAATTTAAAACATATACTAAAATGTAATAAATGAAAATGTAAGTTTGTGCCTTAAAAAGTCAACTATTCGGCGCAATTTGCCAAGAAAGTAAAGACGTGCTTATAATTTTCGATATAGAAGTACCGCTGTCAGATGTCTCAAGGCACTTCGATGTCGACCTACCACTACGACCAGGGCAACACAAGTATTAACAGATCAATTCTACAATATAAGCCGTGACAGATGATCGAGTATTGAAGCACTTCTTTGAAGTTTGTTATAAACTGAACAAGAAACAATTCATGAAGTTTGCGGCTCAAGCTTTCAATTTTAAAGCCAAAGGTAGTGCAAGTCTTATCTGAGAGTAGAATCATATAGTGAAACACCTAGGAAAATGCATATTTTCCTTTACAGATGGTGGATAGATGCACGACAAATATATACGAGTATAATTTTAATTCTATATCTTTATTTATTACGTCCTAATATCGTAGATTCCCCTTTAATGAATTTACCTATAATTAGCTGAAGGCCTCCATAGCCAAAGCTATATCTCCTTACTATTTTAAAGCTTCACTTACATATTATATATAAATATATATATATATGTAAATAAATAATGAAAATATTCATTTTATTTCTTGAATATAAGCACCAAACGCCTGGTATATTTCCCTTAAACCCAAAGATGATAATCATTCGTCGAATCGCTTTTTAACCATTGTTACTTTTGTAACTAATATAAAATGGATTAAGCGATTAGGTAGGAAAACGACTATTTAAGTGGAGACTGAGAAAATATGTCGAAATCGACGAGTAGTTGAATACCCTTAATAATGAATTACGTACAAAAGTTTCGTTATTGTCATCATCAGCGGAATAATTGGCACGCGTAAAGCAAACAACAAAAAACAATTATAATTTCTAAATACAACTAAGTATGGGTATATATCATATACAATATATAATAAATACTTTATATACGCGGTAAAGTTTCCATAATAGACAGATCGACACACCCAAAAGAGCATCCACTCCGATAGCAACTTCGACTGCAACTGCGAATGTCATTAACAACGTTTAACGCTGACTCTTTAATAAAACAGAAGAAAAATTTGCATTTAATATTAACAATAAGGCATTCAGGCAGGCATTCAGGCTTTTAGCCATAAGCATTTAAGCATTGTGGCATTATCAATGGCAGCAGTGGAAATGGAGATGAAGCCATCGGAGGAGTTACGAATGCAAAGTAATACCAAAATGGAGCTCGATCGAACCGATCGAAGCGATCCACCATCGATCGATCGATTGCCAAGTGGCCAAGTGTTAAGGCAGGCAACGGTTGAGCTGCATCACGATTTTAACGATGCAACTTAGCTTTATTGACTGCCACACACGAACGTACACACACACACACACACACTTACCCATACTATATGTATATTAATTCTCGATATAAAAAAAAATCTTATTAAAATTTTATTGCAACAAAATGGAAAACTGGCAGCGCCTAAACAACGCGCGAAAAGCTGCAGCTAAAAACAGAATTCGTGCGCATCACAACAGCTTCAATTTGTTGTTGTTGTTGTTGTTGCTGGTGTTGTTGTTGCTGGTGTTGTTGTTGTTTGTTAGTGGATCTTTTGTCTAGCGGAACACCTGCTGAAGTCAGCGATGACGTCTCAGCCACAACAACTTGCAGCTGGTGTGTGATGCATCCGAGGCAGACTTGGAGTCAACTCGAGTCAAGTCAAGACAAGTCAGAGGCAGTCTCGACCTTCTTACCGCCCGTCCAAACTGAAACCGCCCCTCGACAGAGGCCGCATACGACCTTAGTCATTTGTCAGCCACACTAACCTGGGAACTGGTGGTACCAGTGGTGGTGGTGCTGGTGCTGGTGCCTTGTACTGGTGCTTCGACTGTTGCTGGTGGTGATGCCTCTGCTGCTGGTGGCACTTTCTTAGACCAAGATCAAGACACAGCAACAACAGTCGCAATGCAGTTGAAATATCATTGGGTCAAGTTCAGCGTTGCGCACATTTAAAACAATATTTTCTGAAGAAACCTTTCAAATTGGATAAACATATACATACATACATACATAAATATATATATGTTTAGTTATTAGCAGGAATATTGAAATCATATTTTAGTTAAATTGCTTTATACTATGACTATGATTTATACATTTTCGTGAATTTCAATACACGTAACGCCTCTTTCTGGCACCCATTGCATGAGGTGTTGGTATTGGGATTCATGGTCTTCAGTCTCCGGCTTGGATCTATGATACTAGCCCAAGTGAATTCTCGTACTGCTCCTATGATTCATTTCGAAATGATCTAAGCCAGAGACTGTGAGATACTGGGAGAGACTGTGAGAGAGTGCAGGTGCAGCAGCTCAGGAGATGCCCCACTTCAAAGCTTGAAAGCAAAGTCCTCACACATGGGCTTTTATTGCTCGCAGCAACAACATTTTATGCTACTTTCACACATAACAAAATTCATAACAAAGTTAACAAACTCTTACTCAACCCGACTGGCAGATACCCTTTAAGCCGAGATATGCTTAGAGCAATGTAATATTTGTAGAAAGGTGAAATATACAAAAATAGTTTGGAATGTTTGGCAAAGTACCAGTAAAACATAAGAAACCATAGAAATATGATGAAAATATTGAGAAGTGTTCCATTGACGTGATTTTACTATAAGATTATCATTAAATTCCAAGCTGTAGCTCCTGGACTAAACCTCTACCAGAACATTGAAGGATTTCTTCAAGTTTCCTAACAGATTTAGGTCATAGGTCATAATATCGCAAAGAGTAGAATTTATTATACTTAACCTCAGATACAGCCCTATACAGACAATAACTATGTTTCACATCTTCAGTCATCACTCAACATGCACCTAAAGAGCTTTTGGCATAGGGTATAAACAGCACCTCATACCCATACCGAAGATCACAATTAGGCCCCGGGGCTGAACTGGAAGTCTTGTCCGTAGAATGAGACTTTGACTGGGGCCACAGTGCTGTGGCATTCAGTCGGACACATTTCTCACAATCAGCTGTGAAAAATCTTCCCATTTATGACCCACTAAAACCGAAAACAACAACCAAATTGAACCGAACTCGACTCAACTCAACTGAACTGAACTAAAACTGAACTTTTTTCACAGCATCGTAGTAGGGCAAACAGACAGACCATCAACTGAGAGGGAGGGAGAAAGATATAGAGGGGTCCCATATCATATTTGTGTGCCGATTGTTGAGTTCATTTGTCAGCGTTATGAATTTAATGTACATCCATTATGCATAAATTCACGAAATTCCATTGGCCAGCAACAGGCAGCGGGCAACAGGCAGCAACAGTAACAGATGAAGATCTTCAACTATGTCTAGGAGTATATGAAGCAAATGCTTTGTTTGCTCTGGAAGACGAGGTGAAACACCTCTTTGGGGGCAATTTCATAGTCCATTTGGCTCGCCAGCTTTTAGGTGTTAATAACAACCACAAAGACGTTACAATTACGCATTGAAATCGGTCCGAAAAAGCGATGTGTGATGTCAACGGTTCGCAGGTTCCCACAGATTCTCAACAAAATAAAACTTTGAAAAATCTAAAAAGAAGACTAGATAAAGCAGAGTGTTGAACAATTGTTAAATTGGTATTTAAGCGCATCTATTTTATGACTTACATATACAAAAATCCACCCAATTTTGTCCGTATAATGGAACACAATGCTGAAGTTTTATGTAGAAGCCATCCGAAAGGGAAATGGAAATGGAAATGGGCTCCCATAAGATACGATGCACGGAAGCTGTTCTTAACGCTTGGTCACAATATTTACGGTAGTCTCTTAAGATGAGGACCGCTGGGGGACGGGGTGAGGTCATTACGAACCGGTTAGAGCCATAAAATATGGAATAAGCCAAAGCTTTCTAGATGTATGTAAATGCTGTCATACTCGTATCGCATCGTATCGCCATCGCATCGAAACATCCAAATAAAAAGTGTCTCCTCGGTTTTTGGAGCAATTTGTTGGCCATAGTCAAAAGCGATCTATCAATTTATCAATGTCCAAATGGCAGAAGCCTCAATTCATTGACAATAATAATTAATTTGATTAAATTCAAATTCGCGGCACGAAAACTGGAAAATCGTACAACGGTCACAAAGCACAAAGCAAATGTTGACCAAAAAACTGAAAGAAATACTGGTATAGATATGCTAGAAGAAATATCGAATATGATCAAATGGATGTGTATATTTATATATATAAGTATATAGTATCAAATGGAATAGTCAACTTTTTTTCTATATAGTTACTTAAGTTTTGATCATATTCAGGAAATTAACATTTCTGTTTTTGCTCTTTCGGTTCGGTTTTCATTACTGGCATGCGCGACCCCAAGGGGTCAAATATGAATTGGTCGTTAAGTTTTTAGTTTTTGGTATTTGGTATTTGGCTTTAGTTTTCGTTTTAATTTCTGTGTTTTATGTGGCACGCACGATGGTCTTCAAAAACGAATCGATACCAAAACAGATCAATGATCTCATTTGCATACCGCAACGAAGCTGCCAAATGTGAAACATGCCAAAGAGCATCGAAATGCCGCAAGGTGGAAATCAATTTTTGGGGCTTTCAATCAAAATCAAAATCAAAATGAAAAAAATATATACAAAAGTATACAAAAAAAAAAAACAAAAATACCAACAGCAACAAAAAAGAAGGTGGCATTTTGCACAACAAACAAGTGTGAACATTCCCCAAATGGCAACGACTCTAGGATACCCTACAAAATACATTTCAATCACTTAAAATACTATTATATGTGTTCGTATGGAATAAATGAATCGCGTCTCAGAACATAAAGAGGAGTTTATCATTTATGAAATAAAAATATACTACATTTGATATTTGATAAAAAAGTCAATTGATCAAAGGTTTATTATAAAGTAATTTTAAAGGAAAGTATTTACATTCAAAGTCAATGAATCTATGAAAATGAACTGACAACTTTCTCTATTAAAGTAAAGATCATATTAATATATAAATGTCGCAATTGATTTTTATGCTCTACTTTTAAGCTGATTAAGTTTATATGAGTAGGTATTTAGTATGTTATACTAGTAAGTATAATAATTTTTAGGTAAATTCTGTTTATCATGCATATGGTATATATGCTATTTAATAACAACTTATACCTATTATATGATATGGCATTAGCAATTTTGACTTTAATTGACTTAAATGAGTTTCTGGAAGTACTTTGATGCTTTCGTAAGCTGCACTTTAACGATCTATTAATACATATTTCTTACATTTGTTTATTTACTAAAAGTGAAAACTCTTAACTAGACCATAGTATCTCTTAATGTAACATCTACAATGAGTTTATTACGAGAGAATTAAAACTTATTTCTAATTATTATTTATATAAAGCTGCTGTTTATTTTGGAGAAGAATTATATTTTGTGGAGAGAAGTATTCGATGACATTGTTAGAGGGATCTGTGATTACTGATAAAGAAGTGAAAGAAGTAAACTCTGTGGGGTGCAAAAGAGTGGGAATATGTTGTATGTAAGAGAAGAATGGTTACATTGTTAATATATTTCACATGCTTATATATATATATATATATATATATTAAACTCATATTCGAATAACACAAACTTAAGTAGCAAACCGTTTCGATTACAAAACCTCAGTTAACCATTTGCAACTTTCTTTCCCCTTTTTGTTGTTTCCCTTAGCATATTTAACCCCATTTTAAGGGTGTCGCTTACAGGGTATAATTAAGACGAAACTTTTGTCGTATGGACGTAAGTCAGCTCAGTTGAAGACAACGGAGGAATCGAACGCATAAATTAGTCAGAAATAAGCGCGAAAACGTGTTTTAAATTTTTGTTTTCATTTCACGAGACGAAATGAACGACGAACGCTCATGTCAGTATTTGTCAAAGTTTTTGGCAGTGATTAATGCATTTATAATTAATTTATTGTATACACACACACACACATGCGCACACATGCAATCGAACAGATATGGTGCCCAAAATGAGAGAGAGAGGAGGGGAATGAGCAGCAGGAGATGGAGACGGAGACGGAGACGAAGACGGAGAAAGACAAGGAGAAGGCTACTCCAGCTATTTTCTGGAATGACATAAGTTCAAAACTGGAACTGAGAATATATTGAACCAAAAAATTGTTGCTGCATTGTGAGACGAATCTGTTGGGCCCTTTTGCAAGCCTTTAACCTAATTTCGGCAGAAATATTTATATTGAGCAGCCGAGTGATTGATGATTCCTGATTGACGCAGGACAATGGCCAAGCGATTTTGCAAGTCACTTAAACTGGCGGCACAAATGTTTGAGGCGCGTTTTGAGGATCTGGGCAAAAGTCACATACATTAGAACGCATTAAACTGTAACCAAAAAGGGGCGAGACACAAGTCCAAGTCGTTGTTGCCACGTCCCATTGTTGCCATTTGCTATGCCAAAGGATACGAGGATAATTCTACAGAAGGAGCAGCAGCATACTGAGCTGGAGCGGGTTCCATAACAAACAAATCAAGCAAACAATTGCAAGGGATAATCTGTTGCTCAGTAAGGATTAGCTGGGACATCAGGCCAACACAGGGCACAGCACGCTCGCAACCGCACACACACACACAAACACAGACACACACACAAATGCAAATACATCCCGTATGCAAATGGCAGAAAACAGTTTCGAAATTAAAGCATGAAAATTTGTCAAAAGGCAACCAAATCGAATTCCTTTTGTGTGTGGGTGTTGTCCTGCAAAAAGGTAGCTCAAAGGACTAACCGCAAGAGCGACCGCAGCGCCGAAAATCACAGTGAAAACTCTTGAGTGCGAGTATACCCCGTATCCGAACCCCGAGAGTCCTCCCTGTGCCTTGTGCCTTGTGCCGTGCTGCATGCAACGTAATGGGTTTAAACACCCCCTTTTAAAGGAAGCAAGTAAAGGAATGGAAAGTAAAGGAAAGGATAGCAAAAGGAAGTCACAGTCACATTTCACGATCTTTCAATTTTCGCTGGGCTCGTTTTGTTCGGGGCGTTGCCTGACACAGTCCGCAGTCTTTGACTTTTCCCTTTTTCCTACCCGAGAAAAGGGTTAGAAAACAAACAGATGATAACGACTTGCGGGTTTTTGGCTGCTGAGCTACCCAGCTACTGCGCTGCCGGGTTGTCTATCATAAAACTCAACAAATTGGATTAACTTCTGTGACGCTTTGTCGGTTAGTGGGAATATTATTGGTATAGAAAGTATTTGAGCAGCGATAGTTTGCCGGCGTAACGCCCCTATTTGCTGAACATCTGCGAAAACATTCATGACTTCTTAGAGCCGCAAATTCAAAATGTGACTTTTCGATAAGGATTAAACAATGAAAGTACATATGTAGCTTAGGTAGATAGTACGTCAGTTAACAAGCCAACTAACTACAGATAACCATTATTCATATATACTTATGGGTATATGCATTGATTATGCTCTTGCCTCCTGCTAGTCAAGTATATCTTGGGGTATCTTGCGAAATCGACCTCAAAATGAAGCTATGTGCATTAGCTTGACTTTTTTACCATGAACAGCTCATTATAATACAAATATAACGATAAATATGGCTGAGTTCATAATACATTCATCTTTTAACTGGATACTCCAAGATCTTGTGCACATCTTTGACATATGTATGTATGTATGGAACAAGTGTTTCTGGTGTTTCTAGTGTTTCTAGTGTTTCTGGTGTGGGCCAGTGCTGTTTATAATGCTACTAATATCATAAAATGTCTTATGGCTATCAACAGATAACGCATTTAACGATCAATACTATGACAGCTTGACAACTGCAAATGGCAAAAAGATGGCGTGTTGTTGGCTCTGGCGGGTAGGCGGCTGGGGCGGGTGAGGCGGTTGAGGCGGATAAGGCGGGCAGGCAGATGTCAATTCAACACCGTTAGCAATGGGGAAGTCAACCAAACTAACTAACTAACTAACTAACTAACTAACTAACTCGCGTGAGTGTTGCCCCTGCCAACGGCAATTGAATCCAGTTCGTGTGCATGCAAAAAACTATTTACGCCAACGGAGCTGCAAAGAGAGAGATATAGTGCTGGTGCTGGTGCTGGTGGCGCCAGACGGATGGGCGAGGGGGTGAGGAGGGAGCTGGGTGGTGGGATAGGGGCAGATGGGAGGGGGAGGGGGAACGACAACGACAGAAAACTCAACTAAAGATCGATACATACATAGAGATACATAGCAACAGTTGCGCTGCATAAATAGACCACGCCCACGTGCGACGGCTGACCAGCCGAAGTCGACTGCCTGCAAATGTAATATCAATGAGTGTACATACACTTTCGCATGTGTGTGTGTGTGTGTGTGTGTGTGTATGCGATCGTCGTCGTCACTCTCATTGATGTGCGACGCTCTCATTTGTATATATGACGAGTGCATGCGCATATGTGTGTGTGAGCTGGTGCTCTGCATTGGTCAATGAAATGAGTAAATAAGTTCGCGTCCAGTCGAGCGAGCAGCAGCGCTATAGCGCGCACTCGCTCTAACCAACGCCACGCAGCTGCTCTTTATTTATAACCCGACAAAACGAGCGCAAGCGCATGAGCGAGCGATCTTCGTTCGACGTCGCTTCTATTGTCTGTGTATGTGTGCCAATGTGTGCTCCATGTGTGTGTCTGTATGTGTGAGTGCGCTGCTATACTGGTTTATAACCAGGTGCTCCGATTGTGTTAATCGAGCCAATCAAATGTCGTAACGCTTGCCTTGCGAGGAAAGAGAGAACAGCCAGCGGCAGCAGCAGCACGACAGAGAGAGCAGCGCTCAGCTGTTAAACCCAAAAGACAAAATGGAGTGAGAGCGAGTGCGAGAATGAGCCACATACTCAATTGCTGAGTGACTTTTCATTAATAACATACTCGTTAAGGGAACAGATAACAGAATGTTAACTATTTATGCATTTATATTTCAAGTAAAATGCACAAATTACTTTTTTGAGTTTTGAAAAAGCGGCGATCAATGGGCTTTGGAAATTTGAAGTTTGTTTATCAATATAACAGTGCTCTGTTAAGTTAACATGATGGCACACTGTTAACTCTTGAAATCACTCAAAGTTGAGTTCGTGCGGCACGCTCTCTCTCTCTCTTGTTCTCTGTCACATTGAGTGATCCCCCAAATGCTCTTCAAATTTGTCTTCGAGTACCGAACAGCAACGAACACCGTTAGAGAGAGCGCGTCTTCTTCTTTGCTTTGTTTGTCTTTGATGAGACAACCAGTTTGTTGTTTTTGTTTATAGCAGTAGCTTCTTTCGTTGTTGTTGTTGTTGTTGGTGTTACTGCCGCTGCCGTGTGGTAGCTGTAGCCGTAGCCGTAGCCGTTGCCGAAGCCGAAGCCTGTCTGTAGCTTCGTATTCGCGGCGTTGATTGCAAAGCATCTCTGAGCTCATGAGCATTTTGCAGAGGCCTCCGAGTCAGCAGCAGCAGCAGCAGCACGAGCAGCACGAGCAGCAGCAGCAGCAGCAGCCGTAGCCGTAGCCGCTACCAGGTGCGCTTCGGTATTCCGTACCCTGAGCATTTTGCAGAACTGTTTAACATCAGTCTTTAGTGATAGCTCGCGCTTCTTGCTCGCACGCTCGAATCGCATGTCGCACGCTTGTCCGTTGCGTCGTCGGCAAATATTACGATTAATCCGTAACGTGCGTTACTATCTTAATACATATTCGTATATTTTTTTTATTGTTTCTTGCTTATCGCCTATCGTTTATCGATTAACGTCTATCGGTTGGCTGAGTCCCCCTCCTCCATCATCATCATCAATGCAAATCAGCTACATAAGTGACCCCAACAATCAGCCCAAATAACTGTTATACTCCCAAGCCAACGCAGTGCCGCAAGTGAATTACTTTTCACACCTCTGGAAAACAAAACAAAACAAATTCCAAAAACACAAAAAAAAACACCACAAAAAATTATATTTACAAACAACAAAAACAACAACAACAAGAGCAGCAGCAGCAATAAGAAAGAGAAAAAGAAAACAGAGGCGCGCTCTTGTTCGCCATTTGCCCAAGTCCAAGTCCAAGTCCAGACCAACTGCCTTTTCACCCAATAAAGGTGTGGCCTAGGTAAAACAACAACAACAACAACAACAACAACAATTGCAGCAGCAACAACAACAAGAAAAACACTTAAGGAACTGAGCTGTACACAAATCGAAATCTAGCTCATCTTTCACAATGTTCTACATAAGTAAGACGGCAGCAAATTGAAAACTTACACATACACTGTGTGTGCCATATATCAACACACACACACACAATCACACATTCACACACCCGCACACATACACACACGCACACACACATAAACACACACAATCATATGTACATGTATATGCAGAGAGCGTAACGAGCGCGCGTTTTGTGTCAGTTATTGACTTAAGATCGGTTGATGTGCATGTGTCTATATAAATATATATCTTATATAGTCGTAGTATATATGGTATATAGGGTATATGTACATACTCATACATGCTCGTATGTCGTATATGTACGTGCATGCTTCACGCTCGTCTAAAGTTCTAAAAGTCAAGTGCAATTTAGCTACGACAAACAACAACAACAACAATTGCTAAAAACAAAAAAAGAAATACTCTACGCTCAAGTGACGTTTTATTAGCGCAAGGTGAAAAAATATTAATAAAAAACAAACACATTACAACAACAACAACAACAACAGCAAATATAGGAATAGAAAACAAGAAGAAAATATACAAAACGAGAAACGGGAGAGTTCACAATATGCACACACAGAAAATACACAACGTAAATGAATTTTCGATTTTGCCGCAACGCAAAAACAATAATAACCATAGTTGAAATATAAAATAAAACAACAACAAAAATAAAAGAAAAATAAACAACAAAAAACTTAACAATTCACCCGGTGTGCAATGAAAATTTTGTAACTGAAAAATACGGAAGAGAACACAGAAGATCGTAAAGGAATTTTTATTTGAAATTTGGATTTGGATTTGGGGGGGAAAACTGCTTCGACTGCTACTTTTGGAAGTCCAAAGGCCCATTTGTTTGATAAGGTACGATTCGCTCTTCTTCTTCTTGTATTCTTCTTCTTCTTTTTCTCAGTTTTGGGCTTAGTTTTTTATGTAGACGCTAAACACACACAACCTGGAACTTTGGGCCATTCATAATTTGGCTAGAAAAGTTAATAGCTCGAGTAGAAAAACAATATAGATATAAGGCCGATATCAGCTATTAACATAACCATAATATAGTACGCATAGTATAGTCGAATACGATAACTTTTGATTGGAAGATTGATGTGATACACACACACACACACACAGTCGAATGGAACATACTCGTACGAACATTGAGACACATTCATCATACATATAAAAAAGATGGCATGACATAAAAATCAAACATGTGAATTTCATTAACGTAAAAATTCAGAAACGAAAGACAGGGAGAGAGGAAGAAAGACAGAGAAAGAGATAGAGATAGAGAAGAAACAAAACAACAGAAGACACTGAGGGAAGATGGCGAGCAGATAAAAGACAAAATTTACTGACTAACTGACGATTGACCATCGACGATTGACGATTGACGATTGACGTTTTGGGTATACGACGCATGCGACTCTGTGAGAAAGTTTTCAGTTTTGTTGACCAGTGCACTTTTTAGTGTGGCCATAAAACAGCAAACCAACAACAACAACAACAACAACGACAAGGGCAGGCAAATAAACTTTACGACTATATAACAGAATCAATGTAAGGCAAAGCCCATATGCACTGAGCGAAATTCAAGCCCAAGACCAAATCACAGCCAGAACAGAGCATGGAAATATCATTTATCCTTAACTAAGATTAATGTTGTTCATTTAATGGCTATTTTATAGTAATATTGATATGATTAGCTTTATGATTAAAGTTCTTCAATCAAAAGTAGTAGCACTAACTGGGCTTAGACCATGCACCTTCCTGGCCAAATTCCTAATTGAACTTTCTATCAATTAGCAGATTTTATCCCTTAAAATATATTTAGAATCTTGGCGATCTATTTCAACTGAAAGTATGTCACATGGACGCCAACTTGCAACTCTTATGTACTAACTGCCCAACTTAATGGTGTTTAACAAGCTTGTTTTCTCACAGTGTAGTGCCGCACATGTTTGCATTATAATGTAAATAGCGTGTAAAGCTTTATTTGCTTGAATTTGTTACAAAAACCTTCGTACTATCGTCTAGCCTAGTAATCAAAGAATTTGCTGTTGCATGTGTCGCAAATATTGACAATTGCTCCACAGTCATTACAAGTGGGTTGTAGTTAGTCCTCAATGTTCTACAAAGTGTGCACTTATGATGCTCTGTAAATCTCTGAATCCATTGGGTATACGAGCTAAACAATGGAAGTGACTCATAAGCTTTACAGGTAATGTCATCCATTTCTCCCACAATTCATAAGAAAAGGGATTCACCTTTGCGGTTGAAGGGATTCTTTAGAGCTTTGAGTTTGTTTCGCTTAAAAATAAAACACTTTTTACTGTAGGGAAGACTTGAAGCCTTCTTTAAAAATCACGTAGCATACTTTTTAGATGCTTCAATTAAAAAAACAAAAAGTTCATTTTTATATAAAAAGTTTCAGCTTCTCTTCGAGTGTTTCCAAATCTGCAGCTTTAATAGGTTGAATTGATACCTTAACTTAAAACTTTAAAGCATTTGAGACATTATTATAGAGAGCACCCACAGATCTTTTGGGCTTTGAGGTTCACCTTCAGCCGCAGAGCATCCGCACCATAGGCTACAGGCAGGAAAAAAGTCTTTAGCAAGCTTTATATTTAGCAAAGCAGATAGTACTTTACAGGGTATCATGGATGCAGTAGATCCAATTGCATATTTAACAGAGATAAACTCTATTTGTAGTATTTAGTTAACAGGCACTTGAGTTGCCACAGAAACAAGTTCGTTGCCTAAGTCTTTCGTTATTCACAATGCCACCAAACCTAATCTCGAAAATAGAGTGTGGGGCATGGCTCGGCATGGCTGGCCAGGTGTTTGGATGGCGGCTGCTGGATGCGGCAGTGGCAGTTGCACTGCGCCTGCTGACCAAAGCACGACAAATTAACACATCAAGGTCGTTGCTGCTTGTTGACTGTGTGCAACTGTGCAACTTTGGCAGCGAGCGGCGCGTCGCGTCGCGTTGCGTCCTTATGGAGGCAGGCAGGCAGCAGTCAGGCCGGAAGACAACAATCGCTGTCGCCTATTACACTCGTCGCAGTGTTGCAATGTTGAAGAGGCAGCCAAAGTGTGAAAGTATTTAGTACAAACGCGTTAAGTTGTGCACATCACCAACGGCAGCTAAAAGTATAAAATGCAAATGTGCAGCAACAACAATAGCAAACACCTGTTGTCAGTCAGTTGTTAACACATCTGCGAGTAAGTGCGGTGGCCAGGACCGACTCGAAGCTCCAATTTCAGCTACGAGTAGCTCGAAGCTCGTAGATCGTAGCTCGTATCTCGTGCCTCGCAGCTCCAGTCCAACACTCCGGGTCTCCGTCAGGGCAATTAACATTTGAGTCGAACGAACAACGAACAACGAACATTGAACAACGGTACAAATTGTTTGAGTGTGTGTGTGTGTATTTTTTAGGTGCGTCTTTCGATATTTGCATATCGGATCGTAATATAGATATTGAAATTATGATTATAACCTGGCCAAAATTTCAAGAGCTTATAACTATTGTATAAAGATTATCACCGAATTTCGTATTGTCGTATATTTCCTTATCTTTTTCTATTTCTTCATCTTGTTTTTACTCTCCATTTGCAGCTGAAAGCTTCAAGGCATCTCCAATGATGAATCAGGATAATCCATATGCGGTAAGTAAAGCTCAAAAAGCTCGAGCCCCAAACCATATAAATTATTTAATAACAAGTCTGCTTGCTTCCCCCGCCCCCTTCCTCATCATCCCTCGAAATGAACCCCCGCAAAGCGCAAACCGTAAAACGTCGCATATTTTAACACAAAGACCAAACGCATGATAAATGCAGAGCGCCAAAAAGAGAAAAAAAAAAATCACGAAAAAAAGAAGAAGAAAAATAATATACAAAGGGGGAAAAACAACAACAATTTTTGTTTATTTTACGAGCTAAAAAGTGGACAAACTGATATAAAATCAGATAAAAACATTTTTACGAGCTCCACAGCTGAAAAAAATTAATAAAATTCAAGCAAATCAAATGCAAAGCATTTTTTTCCAATACGTTTTGATAAATCTCAAATCTTTTACCTCAGTATAAAGTCATACAAAGTCGTATATACACGTCGTTATATATATATATACTTTATCATTGATAAGGCAATGAAAATTTTCGAAACCAAAAACCAAAAATCAAAAATCAACATCAAATCAAAAGCGCTTCCGCATCTCGCAAATGGGCGCAAACATTTATGAGTTATGGGTTTCTGAAAGCCCGTGCATAATTACCCAAGATACACCGTATTTATATATATTTATTAATATTGTTTTTTTTCTTGTCGAGGGAGAGAAAAATCTACACTAATAATAATAGTAATAATAATAAAAAACAGTGGCCTAAACCAGTTTATACAGCAACTGGCGGCGAAAATATTTAAATGATGTCATAATTTTTAGTAGAGATAAAGAAAAAAATTAAGAAGAAAAAAATAACAGAAATCTATAAATATAATAATCATAATACGAACACTACACACATACTTGGACCGCCGATCTTCGATCTTCGATTTTCGGTTTTCGATTTTCGATCTTCATAAACGGCAGCTGTTTCACCTGTTTTTTCTTTTTTGTTTTTACGAATTACGTTTTCCCCCTTGCTAGCACCCCCTCCCCCCAATAGTCCGCTTACCCCAAATGCCCCCAGTGAACGAGTGGACTTCATGTCAAGTTAAATTAATGCAGATCAATTAGTTAATATTATTAAGCGTCTCGAATGCTAAAAACTGCGTATTTTAAATAGATTTCTATGGAGCGCATACATAGAAATTTTTTAGTCGAATAGGTTAAAACTCACGTAAGTTGTTGCTAACATGGCACTAAATGTCAATATTTGAATATTAAATTTTATTTAAGTGCGTTTTTTATGGCTTTAAGCCGATTTTCGTTTACTACGAAACAGTCGGTGGGGACTTCGACTGCGACTGCGACAGAGGCTGAAGCTGCGGCTGAGGCTGCGGCTGGGGCTGAGGCTTCAACGGCCCCTAGAAACGAGGTTGCCAAAGAGGCGGGTCCGCTGTAGTGTTAATTAGTTGAAATGTGAGACGATAAACTAAATGCTTGATTTAAATGAAGAGACCCAACAACAAGAATAAGAGCAATTCAAATGAGTCTCACACACACATACATATGCATGAGATACACTAAGTATCTGCGGTAGAGCTTGATCTTAGCACATGAATACGACTATGAACAAGATATTTAAGACTTCGGCTATGATATTTAGTGCAGATTATGTGAGAAAGATGGAAATTTATGTTGGAATTCCCAAATGTATTCAAAGTGTCTTCTATCACCGTAGAAACATTTGCTCTAGCCCGATTCAGCTGCGTCTATAAAATGAGACAAATACTTTAAAAATACTTTTGCATTTCAATATACTCCAAGAAGAGTGTTGCTTTTGTTGCTTTTACTCTTCTTGTAATTTCACTAGTTAGAAGTTGATCCTCGTAGTCATTATTTCTGATAACGAAAGAAAATATCAAGAACTGACCTTACCCTAAGCCTTGGTCAATCGATAAAGCTGGTGCTTTCGCTCAAATTGGATTCCTCATTGGATTATAATAGATATCGTAGACGTAGCATGGCATATCGTTAATGTAATCTGTAAAGTGGTTAAATTTTTAGTTAGTTCCCGTTCCATCAGCTTTAATCCGTTTGAAGTACTGCAAGAAGTATCATGAGCTTAACATTAATTACGGCACAACTTTGTAAGATAAACCGCCTTTAAACAATTTTATAGGACTCTAATTTTTTGTAGCTAATCAAACATAAATATGTGTAGATGTGATGCGTGATGCCTGTCACGCCCACAAACTGACCGTAGTAGCTAAGGCAACAAAAGACTTCGACAACGAACTTAACCACTGGGTGAAAATCAAGTAAAATTTGTATTGGCAGGCACAAAGAAACGCATTACAATCTTCACTTTATGTGTGCGTGTATGTGTGTGTGTGTGTGTGTGTGCTTGTGTATTTGGCTGCCTGAAGCATGGCCCAAACTGGACAGACACTTGACTTGGAATTGACTGCAGCGGTGGCTTACAGTCAAATGCACTTCGACTCCATCGCACGCATCTGCAACTCCATTTGCAGCTTCAACTCTTTGGCATCTCTTCTATTTGCATTGCAGGAGGCTGGCAGTTGTTTCTGCCACTGCTGCAAGTTGCTGCTGCTGCTGCTGCTGACCATTTTGGTCATAAACATTTGCGTAATGGATTTTTTCATATTTTGTTGGACGCTGCGAACACACAAAGTAAATTAATTACGAGCTGCGGAGATGCGGCGGCTCCGGCAACATATTTGCACGTTGGAAAATTCTTGCAGACAAAAAGTTATAAATGCCTAAAAATAAATAAGCCAAAGCCATGGCTAAACATGGCCAAAATGCAAAAAACAGAAGCAGCTAGCAAATTAGCAAAAGCCCAAAAAGCATTTGCCGCGCTCCAAACACACACACAAAATGTAATTACAGCAACTAACAGCAGCAGCAGCAACAGCAGCAGCAGCAGCGATGGGTATTGTTGTTGTTGTTGTTACTGGCAATTTTTGTTGGTTGCGGTTGTAGCCATAGCCATAGCCGGTTGCAATTTTTCACATGCGTAGCCAGTTTGTTAGCTGTGGCGGTACCTCAGCGAGGAGTCTGTAAAAGTTGTTCATCTCATGTGGTTGTTGTTGCTGTTGTTGTTGCTGTTGCTGTTGCTGTTGTGCGACTCCTTGTTGGAATTTTTGCTCGTGTGGTGTACATGTTGCGGTTGATAACTCAATTAGAATGTGAAATTTATGTACGCCACAAGAAATTAACTTGCAATTAGAAAATGCTTGCAACAAAACGAAAGACTCAGGACACGAACTTGATATGGAAAAATTTGCTTAAGAAAAGGTATACAAAAAATAGGAACTGCAAACCGAGTCGCACTTTGTAATTAAGCTACACAAAGCATAACAGTCAGATAGCCAGAGATAGAGAGAAAGAGAGAGTGAGTGAGAGAGAGAGTTGGTGAGAGAAAGAGAGGGAGAGTCTGGAAACAAATTGAAATAATTTAACAAATGCGCAGGCAGACAGACAAAAGTTACAGCCGATGATTTGTGTTACATAATTGGCCAGACAAGTTGTAGGGCAGTCCCAAGTCGACTTGGGGCTCTCCTTGCACCTTTGCCTGCTTCCTTGCCGTGCCTTGCCTTGCCTTGGCTTGCCTTGCCTTGCCTTGTTTTGGCTAGACAAGTCTATTGCCTGGCCAAAAACTAATGATGATGATGCACTGCACGCATTTGCACTATTTATAATTTCGTGAAGGCAACGCTCGGTCGCACATGTCTGGCGAGTGCCAAAAGATCAATGATCAATCCCGAAGCTTTTGCAGCTTGATGACTCTACTAGCATCCACAGTCATCTCTTACTCGCTTCAGAATTGAGTTGACTTCAGTTCAGTTAACTTCAGTTGAGTTGTTGCACACGGGCAATGGCAATGCCAAACGGCAAAAGCACAGACAACTTCATTTATTTGCGGATACATTTCAGGCGGGCGCCCAAAATGCAGCCTCATCCTGTGCACACTGACCTCGAACTCGAAGAAACAAAAACAATAACAAATCAGATTATAGAGAGATATTCTAATATTATTATAATTGTACAGGAAAAGTATTATATATATCATTGGATTAAGTCATAAGAATGCTAAGGCCAAAAAATGTTATAGGATGTGGGAAACAAGTTCTCTGATATAAGCAGGACAGGCTATCTTTAGCTATAGCTATAGCTATAGTTGAAACAAATGAATTTATAACCTGTTTTCCAATTTAAAAACGAGCTCTTCGAATCCATTAATATTTACTTGTACCCTTTTGTATTGGGATGAAACAATAGAAATCATAATTTTAATACTCGTAAATTACTATTTGAAAGAGAACTTTTTGGCAGCCTCGAAGCATATGAAATGGAATGGCAATTATAATAGCTTTTGCACCAGTGTGCTGTAGTTGCCACAGTTGCCACAGTTGCAGCAGACATCGTTTTGAGTATTTTTGCCTTTTGGCAAACAACTCTTTGATTTGGTGGGTTGTGCTCGTGTGGTACATGTGTAATCAGTTATACAGCAGAGCGATTTTCCTTGATGATTAATGAGCGAAATTAGCGAGCTGAAAGTCGTTGCAACATACAAATACGACTCTGTACATACATTGAGTGTAGTATGCAATGTGCATACTATACACCTGTGTGTGTGTGTGTGTGTACATGCATATGTAGATATTGCCAAATGACTTAGGCAACGAACTTGAACGAACTTAAGAACAATTACACTACTTTTGAAAACTGCGAACTTCCTCTGTGCCAAAGATGCTGGCCACAAAGCATGCATCAAGTCATTATATCCGCCCCGCCGTAACTAGTACCAACTGCGAGTACACACACACACACACACACACAACTGGCTAACCTTGACAAAAATCTCCTACACAGCTGAATGCATTAGTAGTTCAAAAAGCATACAAAATGAAGACGATGTAGAGGAAGAACGGGGTACACAGTAAAAAAAAACAGAGCTAGCAAAACTAACGACTTGCAAGTACCGACAAAGTGTACGAGTACCGAAAACAAAACGCTATTAAACTTCTATTATTTAAGTACTACATTGTGCACTGATACTGAAAACGAAAACGAAAACGAAAACCCAAAGCCAAAGCCAAAAACCAAAGCTAAAACCAAAAACCAAAGCTAAAACCAAAGCCAATACCAAAACGAAGAAGACCAAAAGACCCAAAGACCCGGTCAGCACAACGATAATGAGGCGGCATTGTAGTAGAGACTACCGAGACTTCCATGACTTCCATGACTCCAAAGACTCCCCTCCAATACCTGCGACTCGGATCTCAGATCTCGGTACTGTCTCGACTGTAGCTAACAGAGCATAAATCCCAAAGCCAAAGTACTTTGCAAATTATGCAATATTATGTAATTATACAAACAATCAGCAAAGGAGGGGAGTTAAACCAACGAGGCAAGGGAGGCGCACTGCGAGCAGGCAGCGGTGGGGTGGCTCGGAAGAAGGGTACTTAAAAAAAAACGCAGTGAACGTTTAACGTTTTTATAACTTCGTTTTTTTTCCATTTGATCATGAAAAGCGGCCAAAAGAAGTTGAAATGTGAAAATGATTGAGCGCATTATTTTCAAATTAGCGCGTGGCTATCAGAGATAAGATATAGAGAGAGGGCAGGGGAGGGGAGAGAGTGCAGGGTTGCCAAGTGCCAACAAGTACTGAGTGTAGCTATGCTTCCATAGCGAACACCTATTTATCTTCGCCTAGTTAAGAGCTGGCGCGTGGCCTTGTCAAGGTGCTTACAGCGCGCAAATAAAGATCGGGCATAGACGAAGCTTAACAGCAAATGAAAAGGTTTTATGGATATGAAATTCATATATAATACAAGGTAAAAGGAACCTTAGGGTCTCCAGATTCAAATAATAATATTACATTTCGATTTCAATTCTAAGCTGCTGTTCTGAGAAAGGAATGTATATTGGTATCTCTTTATGCACTTCTAAGCTGTACAGCTTTATATTTATATCAATCTACCATATTAATCTATATTCCTTGATGATTCAGAAACAACATTTCTTCAGAATAGGAAGTAAAGGTGATTTCCAACTAATTCCAATTACAAGCAATAAGAACAGAATATTCCATGGAAACTTTAGTTTACTCGAACTCGCAAGGGAACCACCTGGAAGCAAGCTCAGTTTCAGCAGAACCTCATAAGAAGGTTAATCAATAATGTCTCTCTATGTGTGTGTATACTTTTATATCGAAAAGATATATACCGATTGTGTAGCCAGTGCATTCAGTGTTCGGCTGTAAGCTAAATATCATATTTAAGTATCGTAATTTTATATTTTGTATTATTATTTCGTATTTTGTTTTTCCTTTTTGTTTTTGCTTTTGTTTTTGTTATCGCCCATTGCTTTTGCTTTTGCTTCAGCTTTCGATTTCAAGTTCAACACTTGCCAGCCGCCAATGTGTTCCGACTGGTTGCCCCGCCACTTTATTACGTGGATTGCTGACTGTCGACTGTTAACTGGGGACTGGGGACTGGGGACTGGGGACTGAGAGTTGGCGCCTAGTTTCTTATAGATAGATAGATATAGAGGTATGTGGGGTACGATGGCTTTGGGGTAGGGGAAGATGGAGGAAGTGGGGCTTTCCTCAAAGAAGCGTAACAAAGTTGTTATAATTTCGGTTTGTAATCCATAATAATAACAATAATAGTAATAATAGTAGCAATAATAATAATGCTGCAGCAGTAAATGTTAGACTTATGTTAAGGTCAAGGTTGTGCGCCATTTATTGGAGGCAGCTTTGCGTTGTGGTGCTTGGTAATGAGCTGCCAAATTGTTAGAATTGTGGTTAGATGTTGCTGGGAGTCAACAGTAACAATAATAACAACAATAACAACAGCAACAGCTAACATTCAGTTAATTGGCCAAGCAGCTGTGGCTATGTTTATAACTAGAGAAATATTTAAGTAGAGAATCCAAATGCGACGACGACCTCTGCACGATTCACAAGCGATTTAGCGCAGCAAATTGAATTAAATTTATATAAATTGCATACAGACAAGTTTCTATCTGACTAACTATCTACATATCTATCTCTATATATATATATATCTTACTATATAGCGTATATAGCAATTGAGAAGCAACAGCATCAGCTATAGCTTCAGCTTTAGATGTCCGCTTACATTAGACCTGAACATTGAGCAAATTGTATCCATTGTTATATTGTCTGTTTATTTGTAAATCGCATTGCGCTACCAATAACAAATGCGACTACGACTATTATTTCTATCTATCATTAATGTTTTTAATGCTTATTTTTTTGTTTGTTTTCTTTTTCTTTACTTATCTTGCTGTTGCCTTTGCACACGTGAGCAGAGCCTGCGATGAGCATTGAAACTTTGCCTGGCATTGAGGCCAGCTTGATAAAACATCAACATCAACATCAGCATCAGCATCGAAAGACAAAAGTCTTCAAAGACATTTGCACAGATTTTTCTATCCAATGATATTGTTTCCATCTTAGATATGTATAAAAACGTATAAAACCTCTTCCCACGCCCAAAATGCCCATAAGCCTAATTAAGTTTTAATAAGCAAAAAAGCAACAGAAAAGAAACCACAAATAAAATGTGAAATTTCTGTAATCGACTTTGAAAATCAAAAGTGACTTTAGAAAGCGAAAATATATAGAGAAATAACCGAAGGTAATTCTGAAACTACAAATACATTTTTTCTGATTGATGTTCTGTTTATCATATATATATATATATATATATATATATATATATATATATATATATATATATATATATAAGGCCAGATGATACTTCCTATTTGACAGCCAAACAGAGACCAATAAAGTCTTAAGGTAAAGCGTAAATGATAAGAAACTTTTAAGCAAATTTGAAAGGATTTCATATACATATAAGATCCTTTACGATAATCATGCTTTATATGCAGATGGATATATATTTACTAAGATTAATCCAATTTGTATTCAACAAATAAAAACTTATATCCAATATATATTACAGAACCCTTTTCTATGTCTTTTCTCTCACTCTCTCTCTCACTTGCAATTTGATTTCAATCTAAATTCCATCTAAATAATGATACACCTTCAGGCGAAACTCTCTGAAACAGACACCAGAAATCACACTTCATATATAAAGAGTGGTTTCATAGAGAGTTTTGACTCTTTCAATGTTTTCGAGAAATGAATTCATAAAGATTTATGTCCATCAGCTCGAATCGCGGCTGAATCAATGTTTTCTGTCTTTGTGCAAATTCAGTTTTTGTCTGATTGGAACTGGGCCATATAAGTTCCCAGGGCTTAAATAGGTTCGCATTTCTTTCTGATTAGCATTTAATTATTTGGCATATCAATCAGCAGAAAGTTCAAAATACGAGTACGAATTCCCACGCCTTCCCACAAAACAAATCTCAAATTCAATTTTAATTAGTCGCGTATTACGACCACTCGTACGTATAAGTAATATTGTGATTGTGTGTGTGTGTGAGTGTGTGCTTGTGTGTGGTGTATGCGGTGTGTGGCCAGCCTTGAGAGGCCATGGCAGTCACAAAAATTATAAGTGGCAGCACATTTACACCAGGACAGGACTGGAGCGGAACAGGACGGAACAGGATGGGACAAGACAAGACAAGAGAGGACCAGGTGGGGGCAGGGGCGAGGTGATTGCGAGGCGGGGGCGAGCTGGTGGCTTTCTTTGGGCTGGCGAGAAATGATTCATGAAGCTGGCAGATTGGAGGCAGAGAGCGTAAGATGCAACTGCAATTGTGACTCCTGCTGGGTTTTTCGGTTTTGCCTGGTTATATTTGGATTCTCTGGCTTTACCTGCTTTTGCTATGTGTGTGTTTGTGTGTGTGTTTGGACCAGGCTAACGTTGTCTCGCCATGGCGCAGACTATTAAGTTTGAAAGTTGTTTAAACAGGCGATGCCAGCAACAGCAGCGGCTGGCGAAGCAACCTCCACCTTCTATTTTTTTGCATTGGGCGAGCATCGTTTGTTGGCATCGTCATCTGGTGCTGCTCCTCAGCTGAGGCTCAGCCTTAGTCTCGGCCTCAGCCTCTGTTGCAGCCTCTCTAGCAGTTGCAGTTGCAGTCAGTGTCATCGGCGGCGGCGGCGGCAGTGTCGCGGCTCGTGGGAATTGGATCATTAGAAGCAGCGAGCGGCGCAGAAGTTGGTCAACTAGAGTCGTCGCAGTCGCTGTTAACGTTTTGCATGTGTTTTGTTGGTTGTTTGCTGCCAGTGTTGCCACCGTTTCTTGTTGCTATTGCCGTTGCTGCTGCTGTTGCTGTTGCTGTTGCTGCCTTAAAGAGGCGCGATAAGTAAATGTGTCCGCGTCTCTTTTATTTGCACTTGCACAGAGCACCTCTTTTTTTTTGTCGCTATTGTTGCTGTTGTTGTTGTTGTTGCTGTTGTTGCCCAGCCTGGGCGACCCCAGCATCGTTGTCGTTGTTGCTGTTGCTGTTGTCGTTGTCTTTGTTTGTTTATTTGTTTTGGCTTTTTGTTGTGGCTGCTTTGAGCTTCTTGGCGACTCTTTGGTGTGTGTTGCATGCGATTTATTTGTTTGTTGTCTCGTTGTTATCTGTGCGAGCTTTTTTGGTTTTTCTTTTCTCTTCCTTCTCTTCTCATCTTGTTGTTGTTGTGGAATTGCTGCTGTTGTTGTTGTTGTCTGCTACTTTTCTGCACTTTTTGCAGCCATCGTCTGATTTCGGGAGTCAAAAGTCAATTAAATAAGAGCAGTGCACAAGCTTGTACTTGTTATTGTTGTAGTTTTAGTTGTTGTTGTTGTTGTTTTTTTTGTTTTCTATTTTTTTTTCTGTTTTTAGTTTTTGTTGTTTTTAGCAAAACGAGCAATTTGTGCAACTATGTGCCTCTGGGGGCGCTATGGGAACCATTTCACCGAACAACCTGGCGATTGCTACATTTGAGAATTTTCGTGTTGATTTATGAAAAGGTGGTAAACGCGCAAGTTTGTTGCCTAAGTCTTTTGTTTTGTTTTGTTTTGTGTTTTTTCTGCCATCCTCAATGTGTCAGAGAACATTTCGCGCTATGAGGTCAACTGGGCAAGTTCGCTGTCCAATTTTGATTTGAGAGAAATCCACTAAATAGGAAAACTGAAAGCGAATGTGAGGACAGAGGAGAAGGTGCTCTTTCCTGGGAGAAAGCCTAAAATGAAGGGAAGCCATTGCTGCGACTAGAAATAGATAATTGATGGGATGGATCAAAAAGTGGCCATACAAGGTGTACCATATATCACCTGAACGATCTTTATTTTTAGTGTAATGAATTAATCAATTTTTGTTGATTATTCGCAACGCTTTTCTTGGTATTGGCCGAAACTTTCTACGAGCAGTCGTATGTCTTTCTCAATTGAAAACCATCAGTAGTCAACAATTAGTTTGCTCGTGTCGCATTTGTGGCAGACACTTCACATCACTTGGTTGTCGCCTGTCGTTTGTCGTTTGTCGTTTATCGTTTATCGTTGGACGCTGCTCGTTGGTCGTCGCTGGTCGGTCGTCGGTCGCTTGTCGTTTGTCTTACCGTCAACTGCAGAAATCAACAAAAACCGAAAGAAAAACAGAAGAAAAAAAAGGCAAAAATTATACAAAATGCGATTGCACAGAAATCATGAGAAACGCTCCCAACACTGTTTGGCCCCCTGCTGCTGCATTTAGCCAGTTGTCTCTGTCTGTCTGACTGTCGTCTGTCTGAGTGTCTGAGTGTCTGGCTATCCGTTTTGTCCGGCAATCTGTCTGATCGTTCAACTGGCTTAAAGCTTGACGTGCTGAGCTTTAGCTTTGAGTTTTAGCCCCTTTTGATTCGCATGTGTCAAGTCATTGGCATCTAGTGCAGTTAAATACTCATTGAATCAACAGGCAGCAGCAGCCGCAACAACTCAACACAGCCGCCAGCAAAAGTCAGCTAAAGTCAGCTATATTCAATTCAATTTTATGCCAATTCATGGCCAGGCATCCAAAGTCACTCAGCAACAGCAGCAGCAAAAATGTAAATGCAATTTCCAAGCGTTTACTAATTTGTAAGCCAAGTTTTTCTTGCCCCTTTTTTTATAATGTTTCTCTCCCTGCTGTCTTAGTTGCGCAGACATTTCACCTGGGGGCGCCAGGTGACTGCGACAGGCCTGTCAATTGCTGATCCAAATTGCAGGCAGCTAAATTTACTGGCTCACACACGTTAAGAAGCACCACCAACAGCAACAGCAACAGCAACAGCAACAACTGCAGCAGCAGCAGCAGCAGCGCGCGCTAAAATGTCAAGCCAAACACTTGTAGCAACAATTGGCACAAGTTTTGCCTGCCTCGTTTGCCTAAGCTAACATTTAAAATTGTAACAAATGCCACAAAGCTTGGCAAACGTGTGGCTCCAAGCCAAACAGACAGCCAAATGGTTACACCACCACCAGCACCACCAGCACCACCAGCTCTACCAGCAGTATACTCACACTCGAACTTGTACAGAAACTCAGAAGAAAACCTCGCACATTTCGCACGCATTTGCATAACAAGTAACGGCATAAAGTGCCTTTTAACAACGACTCTTTAATACACTAAAAACATATTAATATAAAAAAGAGTTTTGGCTAATCTGCTGATAGTATTTTCTTGAAGTCTGTTTAGTTAGTTTCGAGCTAAGGTCAGACCTGTTGGTAGCTGAGCTCTGCTCAAGATTGCCTCATTTTCATCTGCTTAACAATCCGCGTGAGTTATTCAAAGTAGCCTTAACGAGTGCATAATGCATATGAAGTGCATTTGTATGCTGGTTGTTTAAAGACCCACACGTAGCCGAGAGAGAGAGATTGTTTTGCAAATTTGTCTTGGTAAATCATACGTGCACTCGTATTCTATTGAAAATTAGATGCTGCTTTTAAAGCCGTCAAGCGGTGCTCCGCTGCTCCTCTGCTCCGGTGCTTTGTCAATTTTTCAACATAATTCCAACCGTTTGGTTTGGCGGATGGTCACAAATTTTAAGAGGAAATTGCACAAGCACTTGGCACTTGGGCGCTGCATTCTGGACAAAGAGACATCACAACAGCAACAGCAGCAACAGCGAGTGCATTTAAATTTCACATGAGCTCATAAAAATAGTTACAAATTAATTATAATGACAAAGACACAGAGTCAGCAATGGCTATAGAGATGGGTATGTGGATGGGGTGGAGTGCGCTGCCGACACGGGAATGGTAATGGGAATGCAGTTGTATACAACAACACATGAGCATATTATAAATCTAAACATTTCCTGCTTGACAGCTTGAAGAGCTTACAGCGAGCGCCTGAGACAGCGACGATGATGCTTCAAGTCACAGCAACAGCAACAGCAGCAGCAGCAACAACAATAACAACAGCTATAAATATTAAAACTTTGCTTTTCATCATCATAGTTCATAATTATAGTGTTTTAGTTTATGTAGTTTAGACAGCAACTTAACTGCGAGCGGCAGCAATTAGCTAAGTACAAATCAAACGAAAGACTTAAGCGACAAACTTGACAGGAACTCATGCAGAATGATGAATGCGCCAATTGAACCAGGAACAACACACAATCACAATACAAAAAAGGATCCTTGAATAAACACACACACACACGCACGCACACACACAATGTGACTGGCGTGCAGTCGTCAAATTCAAATGAAAACGAATCATTTGTCAAAAAAAAAAAGAAGAAAAAAAAACAATAATCAAAGTTATTCGAGAAATTTTGATTTACACTTTTTGTTGTCTGTTGTTGGAATTTGCAATTAAAGAATTTGCCAAACTCAGCACTCAAAGTGTAACAAATAATAATTTCCACGGCAAAATCTCTTTCTCTCTGGCCTCAGACTCGCCTATGATTGATCACTCCCCGAGGGCCAAGTTGTCGTTTCGTTAAGGGCCATGAAAATGTGTAAAAATTCTGCAGACAGCGCGATGCGATGCGATGCGCATTTGACAAATTGCCTTGCTCGACTTGGATTGGCTTGGGTTTTGGCTTGGGCTTGTTCTGGCCGTGTCTGCGCCGTGACTAAGCTTGTTCCTGGGAGAGGCCTCAGATCTGGGCACAATGAAATGCGATGCGATGGGCTGCGATGCGATGCGATGCGTGTGCAGCTGACTAAAGGCCTCAAGTATTTGTAACGCGGCAAAAAGAAAGCAAACGATGAAACAACCAAAACAAGCAAACAACCAAACAACCAAACGACCAAATCGCAACGCAGTCAAATGCCAAACACGCTATATAACAATTTTGACAATTTTTAGGAGGGGAACCATCAACTATGAATACGACTACGACCCGTACATGTACATATATACACAACTACTATACAGATCAGTGCCGTATAAACGAGTTCGCATTACAAAAATGACTCATCAGGTCTGTCCATACAAGCAGAAGAAGAAGCGACAACTAGCAGCTGTCTCAAAGCTGATCTAACTAGTTTTGTATATCGTTTTCGTACTTTTGCTCTAAAATAACTATGCTCGAAATATGCTTTCTGGGAAAGTTGCAAACCAATGAAAATTACGACCACCAATCCCATTTATCAATGCTTTTGATTGAAGCTTAAGCCGAAAGATAAAGAAACTTAAGACTATGACTATGTCACTAGACGAGTGCGACTGCGAGTATGTGCGAACGCTCTTCGTGGATGCTGGAAATATGTCACTGTGCCAGTTTTCAAGGCAACAATCTGTAGAGGCTTTCTGTTTTCTAGCTCCTCTTTGTGTCTCTCTTCGTAAACGTTTTACAGGCAGCTTTTATATGCAATATTCGTAATAAACTTAGGTTCAACTTTCTTAAGACATGTTTCTGTTTTTGAAGGAAAAGGAATGAAAATCTGTATACACCTTGTGGAAGCTGCTGACCTCTTCATAATTTTTCTTAAATTTCTAGCTCTTCTTTGTGTCTTCCTTCGTAAACGTTTTACAGGCAGCTTTTATAGGCAAGATTCTTAGGAAACTTGGGTTCAACTTTCCCAAGATTTGTTCCTGTTTTTGAAGGAAGACTGGGAAGCTGCAGACTTCTTTCATAATTCTTCTTAAGCTTTTCATATCTTTCTGTAGAGGCTTTCGGTTTTCTAGCTCTTCTTTGTGTCTCTCTTCGTAAGCGTTTTACAGGCAGCTTTTATTGGCAATATTTGTAAACAACTTGGGTTCAACTTTCTTAAGATTTGTTCCTGTTTTTGAAGGAAAAGGAAGAAAAATCTGTATACACCTTGTGGAAACTGCTGACTTCTTCATAATTTTTCTTAAATTTCTAGCTCCTCTTTGTGTCTCTCTTCGTAAACGTTTTACAGGCAGCTTTTATTGGAAATATTTGTAATCAACTTGGGTTTAACTTTCTTAATATATGTTCCTGTTCTTAAAGGAAAAGGAAGGAAAATCTGTATACACCTTGTTGAAGCTGCTGACATTTTTCATCATTTTTCTTAAATTTCTAGCTCCTCTTTGTGTCTCTCTTCGTAAACGTTTTACAGGCAGCTTTTAAAGGCAAGATTCTTAGTAAACTTGGGTTCAACTTTCCCAAGATTTCTTCCTGTTTTTGAAGGAAGACTGTGAAGCTGCCGACTTCTTTCATAATTATTCTTAAACTTTTCATATCTTTCTATAGAGGCTTTCTGTTTTCTAGCTCCTGTTTGTGTCTCTCTTCGTAAACGTTTTACAGGCAACTTTTATAGGCAATATTTGTAATCAACTTGGGTTCAACTTTCCCAAGATTTGTTCCTGTTTTTGAAGGAAGACTGTGAAGCTGCAGACTTCTTTCATTATTCTTCTTAAGCTTTTCATATCTTTCTATAGAGGCTTTCTGTTTTCTAGCTCCTCTTTGTGTCTCTCTTCGTAAACGTTTTACAGGCAGCTCTTATTGGCATTATTCGTAATCAACTTGGGTTCAACTTTCCCAAGATTTGTTCCTGTTGTTGAAGGAAAACGACAGAAAACGTATATACAATTTATGGAAGCTGCAGACTTCTTGCATAATTCTTCTTAGGCTTTGAGCCTCTTTGTGTTTCTTAAAAGAAAACCATCCCAAATGTGCTGTAGAATACCGAACCCATATCCGATAAACAGCTCTGAAACTGAATATAATAAACGTTTAGCTAATTTTAATATCTTCTCAGAACTGAGAGTATTAGTTTCAGCTTCAGTTGATTATTAGCATCAATATATGCGTCAATTAGCTGGAAAAACTTGAGCTGAACTTTGAGTTAAACAAGCCCAAATATCATAACTCCCCACACTCTAATCTGATGATGGCAGTCACAAGCCCAGTTTTGATTGCACTACGCAAATCATGGATTATTATTTTTTATATTTTTTATATTCAGTTTTTTTGTTTTTTTATATTTTTTCTCTCATCTCAGCCACAAGGCAAAACCCACACCAACACACACATTGTACGGCCGCCGTCTTCAGTGTCGACGAGTCATGAATAAAAAATTAAATACAAAAACTAAAAGATACAAAAAAAAATATGAAAAAATATAGTAAAATAGACAAAAACTAGAACAATTTGTTTCGAGCATTTTGCGCACAATGAACAAAGCGAAGCAATTGCTTTGTGCATGATTTCATTTTAATTAAATTATGTTTTTTTGCGCTTTTTTATAATTGCATGCAAACAATGCGAGACGAGCACATGGCCTGACTCTCAATAGAGCAGGGGGTGCAGGGGGAGAGCGGAGCACCACCAGAGAGGAGCTGCGAGCTTTGTGGATGTGCAAAAATTGTTCGCCATGCAGCGCATTTGGTATTACGAATAGTACGAGCAGTACTACAACATGTTGCCAAGGTCAAGTTGGGCAATTATCATAATTTTTTCTTGTTTTTTGTTGGTTTTGTGTTGCGCTTATTTTGGCCAAAAACGAAGCGACGGCCACGTTAATGGCACTTAGCTTAACTGCGAGAGACGTTGCGATGAAACTGGAGTAAACGTGCCTTTAGTATTTTTTAGTGCTTTTATTTTTGAGTGAATTATTTTTAATAATTTCACATTATAATGAGCTTAAATTTTGATATATCTCCACATTGCATCATCACATCCCATGAAATATTAAAAATTCTACTTGCTATTTTTGTTTGACTTAAGGTTAACAACAAATAACAAGCAACACCAACAACAGCAACAACAGCAACAAGCAGCAGCTGTAATTAATCACACACAAAATCAACAAGATCCAAAAATATATTTTTGTACTGTCAGTTTTGATGACGACGCGGGAAATTTTAACTGAGCTGATCAGATCAACTGATTTATTGAATACCCTATACGCAAACAAAGGCCTGAAAAGTCTTTCAACCAAAGGGTTAGAAAGGAGACCTCTGGATAGAGTTTCCTCTGCTAAGTCAGAGTTTCTCCTCAAATGAAGACATCGAGTCAAGAAATTGCCAACTGTAACCCTTCTACTCTTTTGGAATATATTCTAACCTCTTCGATTTCTAGTCTGAACAGACCATAAAAAGCTTCATTCCCTTCCACAACAAATCTACTTTCAGCACTTCCACAGACATCGACTAGAGGGCATCGACTAGTTGAGCTCTCCAGCCTAGAGCACTATTACTTCTATCTTTTGTTCGCATATTGCTGTGTTTGTTTCGTTAGACGTATTAGCCGTAGTCGAACTACGCGCAAAATATACCAACTAATTAAAATAAATTGGCTACAGACATCGGACAAGTGGATGCAGCTCTGAACTTATCAATATTCGCCAAAGAAGAAGGGGGGCCGCTTAACAAATTGCGCATAATTTAGAAAAAATACTAGCGAAAAAACTAAATAAATATAAAAATAACTATAAATATATTTTATTATGCATAAAAATTCAAATTGCATTGTCTTAGTATTTGCTTTTATTTTTATATATATACTTTTTGTTGCCTTCTTTTATTTTTATTTATTTTTTTTGACGTATTTAATTTATAACACTTTCACTTAATAGCCACTAATTGTGGCTCTAACATGTTGGCTGGCTCAGTTGCTGCCTTTTGTCAAATTATGCAATAAGCCAAGTTATAAATTTCATGAAAACCTGTACCAAATTAGTGGGTCGCTTGAGAAGATGACCGAATGGGCTATTTATAATAAAGTCATTTTGATAAATATGAAACATGATATGCTCAAACAGTGGCATTTAATGACCTTTCGTTGTTTCTCTATTCATGCATAGAAAATATGGAAAATATATACCAATATATGCAGATATTCAATAATATTAATCGCGATAAAACAGAGGAACTTAATTAATTAATAAAGTCAGAGTATAAGCCTAAAAGTCCTCAATTAAAATCTATTCTTCATTTCATTTCATTCGCAATCCCTTTGCACTTATCACAACGGAAAGAGGAAAGCCTAAGTTCCTTAATATTTTTCCATCCTTTAACTCTTTGTAAAGTAAAGTCTGAATCTTTAAAAGAATATATAATCAGGTATATATATATATTCCTATATGATAAATGTATTCAAGACTCAAACTGCTTCCTCTGAGGTGTGACTGATATCCTAGAGAATACTCTCCAGATTTTGTGTAGCACTTTAAGCCTGCTTTATTTGCACCTCTAAACTCGTATCTTTATCTATAACTTAGATTAGATCTTCAGATATCAGATACTCGTGGTATATTTGAAACAACCCGTGCAAAGCTAATGACCCGTTGGCTCAAATTAGGATGAATTGGAAGCTGGGACTGAAACGAGCTCGCAAATCATTAGCTGACACTTTAAATAGATTCAAATACGTCTCGAAAACAAGTTCAGTCCATAGAAACTGAGCTAATCAGCTGGCTATCTATCTGTATAATCGTGTGTAGTATACATATATCGTATATACAGGTACAATCGTATCGATATTGTGTGTAAATCAAGCAAACGCCGTCTTATCCCCAAAGCAAAAACCTAACGAACGGCAGCTAAAAGCTTTAAACAGCTTCAGCTTGAGGAACGTTCTTAGTTTTCTTCTCATGCTATCTCTATCGCACACTCTGCCTGCTCTCTCTCACTCTTTCATTCGCTCTTTCTCTGGAGAGGAATGTGTCGCTTGTCTGTTGTAAAATAAATGTTTATTGCTTTTTAATATTGCACATTGTCTGCATAAATTTCACGCCAGTCACACAGATCGCAGCCTCTGCAACTTTGTTATTATTCTTTCGGAGTTGTTTTTGGATTTGAGTTGTTTTTTTATTATTATTTTTTTCTCTTCATCTTCTTGTTTCTGTGATTTAAAATCAAAGTAAATCTGCTGCCAATCCGCAAGTTGTTGAAACTTGAAACTCATAATTTTTAATTTATTTTATGTGATTTTTATTTGTCGATTAATCCAAGCAACAACGGCCACAGCGAGCCCGACGACGCTTTATGAAACCTAAACGTACAAAATTTATTTCCTACCCAGACGGGACAAATGGGCACATGGAGGGAGGTACGACTACAGCGGATGGGCGCTGGGAGCTGGGAGCTGGGCGCAGGAGGCGGCGGAGATGGATGGGAGAGGCATAAAGCGGCTGGGGAGCCAAACTCAACACATAACACGAAATCAGATTAGCATGTTTTACAGGCCGAACAAGCCAAGGAATTGAACGAACTAAGCCAATTGGTGTGGTGCATTCTTTTGCTGCCCCCTCCCCCTGCTCCTGCCCCTGCCACTGCCCCAGTCTCATGCCACCTTCTCGCTCTCGAGAGAGGTTGCCACAGGTTCGTAGGTTGGCGGGCCGAAGACTCAGCCCGGCCAAAAGTGAATGTGTTGAATGCTTTCTCTACTTTGTAATGTGCCAATTGTTTGGACAGATGGCGAAAAATTATTACCGCGAATTGGCAGTGGGGCAATTGGTGGCTATAAAACATAAATCCCACCAAAAAGTGAACTGCACTCAGCTCAGCTTCACTCAACTGAACCCAACTCAACCCCCCCGCCCGTTGAGGATGAGCACAGTTTCTGCCTGTCTGTGTGTCGGTGTGTGTGTGTGTGCCATAACCACCTGCAATAGCCACCTGAAACAATTTCATTAAACGAGCAATGAGAACTGCTTGAGAGATAGAAGATCAAACGAGCCTTTAATTGCAGTTGTAATTGTTAAAAATTGTATTATTTACAGCGAACCCAACAACAATTCCATTCAAAACTAATTTCACATATCGATAAATAGCTATTTATGGCGAAATTCATCATTCATCTTGAGATACCTTTCATTTCATCAGAAGCTATAGAAATATGACCAGTAAAATGATTCAATAATATCATTCAAGCAATTCATCAGTTTATTCACTATAAAACGATATAATAAGTATCTTAAATCGATAACTTTTTAATGACTTTATTCTTAATAAGGGAAGAAGTAGTTAACACCCAGATACCTTTAACCTATCCTATCCTATAGAAGAATATGCCTACTTCTTGGGGTCAAACCTAAGACCTTCAATAAGATATATTATCTATGACTTTATAAGATACTTTTAAGTTAAGATCCTATAGATTATGCCTACTTCTTAGGCTCAATCCTGATACCTTTTAAAAGATACATTATCTATGAGTCTATAAGATACTTTTAAGTTAAGATCCTATAGATTATGCCTACTCCTTAGGGTCAAACCAGACGCTTTGTAAAAGATACATTATCTATGATTCTAAAAGATACTTTTAAGTTGAGATCCTATAGATTATGCCTACTCCTTAGGCTCAATCCTGATACCTTGTAAAAGATACATTATCTATGATTCTAAAAGATACTTTTAATCCAGGCTTACCTAAAAGTATTTAAGTCATTTCGTGGAGAATATTGTATATATTTAAAGTATAAACTCCATAATTTCAAGTATGTATTCGAGAGTCTCTCTGGGAGTTGCGTGTGTGCGTGTCAAGCTTGTTGTGCTCCAGATTTAGCAGCAAGTGCACACGTTATGGGACCACAATGAAGCTGCAGGCAGCCGGGCTAAAGCGCCAAGCAGTCACTTTGAAGCCAGCAGCTTCCAGCAGCAGCTACCAGGTTGGAATCCCCAAGCCCAAACAAACAAATCCCAAAAGCTAAACGCAGAATGCAAAATGCAAAAGCAACCCAAATAAAGTGCAACAAAGCTGGCGACCTAACAACAACAATGATGGCAATTTGTTGATAAACATTTCGCTCGCAATAAATAAACAAATATACGAGTACGAGTACGAGTACCTTGGCAACAAGTTGCACCTATTGCCTGGGACAGTTCAAAGGAACCAACAGGAGTGTAGAAGAGATTGGCAACTGGAAACAGGCAACAGGCAACAGGCCATATAAATGCAAATGGTCTACACGCTGCTTGTTGCTTGTTTGCTCGCCTGCTACGATGTTTGCTGTGCTCTGGGGCAATTTTTCATTTGATTTCATCTTCATATTTTATTATGCCCCAGTGCTGGGTACTGGACCCAGACCCAGGCCGAGTCCCAGTCCTAGTCCCACTCGCAGTCGCAGTCGCAGTAAACGACGATTCCGAGCACCTTCACACACACACACAAGCACACACATTTCCATTTCCATTTGTTGTGCGGTTGGTTTTCCTTTTTTCTAATTTATTTTGTTTTTTTTTTTTTATTTTTTTTGTGATACCAATTTTGCGATATGACAAACAATGTTTGCATTTTAATTTTTAATGCGTGTGAATTTCGCTGGCGGCGCACTTGCTCTCTGTGCTTTCTGGGGATCTGGAGAGCTGGTGGAGCTGCTGGAGCTAGAGAGATGCTCTTGTCATGATTTGCTGTTGCTTTTAATTGAAATTTTATGAATTTATTGCTTTCGGTTTTTCCTTTTTGTTTCACTTTGTTTTCGCTGTTGAGCTGCACGCAAGAAAGCCAGACAGAGACACAAATATAAACAAAGACAGTTAAACTGTTAGAGAGAGAGAAGATTTAGAACACGCCAACTAATGTCTTATAATATCATTCTCTATTCCTTTTCATGTCCTGCAGATGAATCAGACGTGCAAGGTCTGTGGAGAGCCGGCGGCTGGATTTCATTTCGGAGCATTCACATGCGAAGGTTGTAAGGTGAGTTCAAGGGTTAAATCTGATTGGAAGTTTAACGAGTAAAATGTGGTATATTGGTAATGGAAATAGTATAAATTTTATTTAAGACTGTGAGGAATATCGATAAACATATCGAAGATAACATTAACGTTTAGCTTATATCTAAAAACTATCGACAGCTTCATTTACTTTGTCAACAAGTTAAATAAATGATATGGAACGTATTAGTCTAAAGTTTATGAATGAATATTTATCGATAACTGTTATCGATTAGAACATATGTTTAGTTTTCCATCGAATGTAGTTTCACTTATATAGAAAATATATTCGTCTGGATGAAACATTGAATGAAAATTATCTTTGTAGAAAAATTTATTACATAAGATAAAATGGCTTCAACTAATCGAAAGATAATCGATACATTTGTATAGCTGTTTCTGATTTTGTTATCGACAGTTGCTATTGCCTCCTACTCATTGTTTTGCTGTCTAATTGACAAGTCTAATTGAATTTGTCCATTAATTTTCTATTCTCGTATGTGTAGCACAAATCAATTACGGATGTGCTCGCACTTGCATTGTATCGATATAAGACGGATTGAGAATAGTTTTCCATAGAATATATATAGTTATATATACACGTATATATATAGTACATAGTGATTATCGACACTCGGCGCCTCCCTTTCAATATGAATAATAGTTATCAATCGCTATTGGCATTCCATAATAAATCGCCTGCCGCATCGTGACAAAGCCGTAGAGTAAACGGTGCCATACCAAAACTGGAATGTTGAGTTCATTACGAGCAATATCAACCGGAGAGCAACAACAACAACAACAACTACAGCAATAAGATAAACGACAACAAAGAACGCCTTAGGCTAAGGTCAAAGTTAAACAAAAAGATCGCTCCACAAAATGCATAATTGATTTAAACACGAGTATTTTGGATGCCTAAAGAGCAGGAAGACTGCTGGAGGATCTGATCGGAAGGGGGGGGGGGAATCTCTTTCTTCGTTTTATTCTTATTCGGTTTGTTGTCTTTTTCGCAAAGAGAAAAAGGTCAACTAACGTACAATTTGTGGGTCAACATTATTTGATTTGTGCGCCATGGCGTGGGCCGGCTAATTTGACGCCCACCAAAAACAAAAAACAAAAAACAAAGCCCCAAAACGAAGCGAAACGCGTCGCTCCAATGATGATGCAGCAGAAGGCTAAAAGCCATGCAAGATGAATGAGTATAGAGTATAGAGTAGGAGGAAGAAGGAAAGAAGTTAAGAAGATAGAAGAGGGGAGGCGAAGGGCTGCCTCGTTTTTCGAAAAACAAACAAAAGTGAAGCCGAATCTTGGCGCACAAAATTGGTTGTAAATACTTAACTTAGCCGGTACATAAGTTCGTCCGGTGGTTCTGCTGCTCTTTCAAACGAAACTGAAAACGAAAAGAAGAAGAAGTCAACAGAAAAAACATACCTACATACACACATATACATATATACGAGTATACGAAAATCCTCCATTTCCATTTCCGACCCAGTAATCTTGATGCCCAATTAACCTTAAAAGTGGATTTTCGCATTGTTTCTGTTCCTATGCGCAGTTCAATTTGAGCGTCTCCTCTACAACTCAAACTCCACCTACGTTGCACAGTGGGCCCAACACACAAAATATCTGCCGAATTTAAGTTTTTGTGTGAAATAAAAGCGAGAGTACAAAGAGAAAACACAAAAGAAATCGTTCTGCCTTAAAGAATACTTTTTTCGATCAGAAAAATAACTTTTTAAATAATATACAAATATTTTATATAATTATTAAATTTTGTATAAAAATTTGCATGTATTTATTTAAATATTAGAAAAGTCTGGCTAATATAATAATTTTAAATATTTATAGACATGTTTATATATAAAAATATATTCATAGTCTAAAGTGTCTCTTAAAAGCTTCGATTAAATTTTAAAATTAATTCAGACTTTAAACCTTTGTTTAGTGTATCGATTGAGTGGTTCCACTGTGCAACGACACCAACTGTAGCTGAAACTGAAGCTGAAGCTGCAGCTGACTGAATACTGACAGACATGACTGTCTGGTTGACTATCTGTCTGTCTGTCTATTGTCCATACGCCAACTTGATTGCAAGCTGCGCTGTGCTGTGATTTACGGCCAACATTGCAACTTGGCATAAGTGTTGCACAGCCTATAACCTTTGCAACATGCTGCGACTCTGACTCTCTGCCACTCCACAGACGACGGCAGCAACATGTTGTAGTCTTTTTTCAGTTTTTGTTGTTTTTTTTTCTTCGTGCCGCATTGAATTAAATTGTTTGTTTGCTTTGTTGCAATTGATTGTGGCCCAGCCAACGTTTAATGTTGCACTCGTCAGTGTAGGTGGATTTGGTTTTGGATGTTGCATGTTGCATGTCGATTCCGTTTCGTTTTTATTTTTGTTTTGTTTTTCTGACGGCTCTTAAGAGATCACAGCACAAAAGCAGCAGCAGCCGATGAATCATCACTAAATTTAATGAGATATAATATTGTTGAATGACATCATGGCCCAAAAGGCGTTGAAAGACCTCAAGACCACAGACGAGTACGGGTAAATAGGGTACAAGAAACGAGATGAAAATATGCACCAAAATGCTGCTGCACTCAGGAAGGTTCAGACTGGTGAAACTTCCAATTGGATTAGTCGAATAACCGATTAGAATTTCTGATTTCACATTTCATATTTGATTACAGAATAAAATCCAAGAAGATATTCAACATTATCTCCGAATATAGTACTTAACTTATGATTTACAGTCGTATATTTATTCACATTTTGTTTTCCATTTAAATGCAAGAAATCAGTGTTAATATATGTTCCTATCATATATCAATAATAGATCAAATGTTTCATAGATCGATGGAAGTGTAAGAGATAGTCGAAAATAGACGAAAGCAATTTGATTGAATTCAAGTTTAGGTCATAGGAAGTTTGACTAAAAAGGTCTAGTTAATACACAAATATTATATATAAAATAAGTAAAATTGATCATAAAGATAACATCTAAAATAAATATATATACAAGCTAAAACCCAACAGATACAAATATTTCACAGCCAAGGCGGCACCTGCTGATTCTTGAAACACGAACTTGAGTTTAAGTTTCTTTGATACCAAAATAGGGTATTAACCAAGTAGAGGCTCATCAACCAAAGCTGGGAATCTTCAATTTAAGACAGTATCCAATCAAAGGACTTAAAAGTTTATAAGTACTTTGTTTAGTTGTCGTTCAATGAGGTCTAATTTGCTTCATACTAGAAGCTGATCCTTATACTTGTCTCACATTTTGATTGATTTTCAGTTTCGAGGATGCCAAAATTATCCGGCAAATGGAAAGTCCCACGGTTAAGCTCACAATGGCTGCGAAAAATTGAAGATCGCAATTAAGCATAGAACATTTACGAGCAGTAGGACATTTATTAGTGGTTGTTTGTTTTATTAACAGTTAGTTTAACGAGTAGTTTCCTTTCATTCGTACTCATAGCTGGAAACTGATATTTATACTCGAATCGCATTCTTCTCTCTCGTTGCAGTCCTTTTTTGGCCGCTCGTATAACAACTTGTCGTCTATATCGGATTGCAAGAATAATGGCGAGTGCATCATCAATAAAAAGAATCGTACGGCCTGCAAGGCCTGCCGACTGAAGAAGTGCCTCATGGTGGGCATGTCGAAGAGCGGCTCGAGGTATGGTCGCCGCTCGAATTGGTTCAAGATCCACTGTCTGCTGCAGGAGCAGCAGCAGCAGGCGGTGGCTGCCATGGCGGCGCACCACAACAGTCAGCAGGCGGGTGGTGTGGGCAGCGCTAGTGGTGGTGCAGGATCCAATGGCTGCGTCAAGTCGATGTCGGGCGTGCCAGCTCCGGCGGCAGCTGCTGCTGCACTGGGCATGCTGGGGCATGCGACGGGTGGCTATCCGGGTCTGTATGGGACGGGACCACCGCGCAGCAAAGAGGAGCTAATGATGCTGGGACTGGATGGCAGTGGGGATTATGGTGGCATTAAGCATCCATCGCTGGTAGCTTCGCCCTCGGTCAGCTCACCGGACTCGCACAACTCGGATAGCTCCGTGGAGGTGAGCAATGTGCGTGGCAATTCGTTGCTGCAACTGGGCGGCAAGCAGAATGCCACAGGAGCTGCCACAGCCGGCGATGGCAGCCAAACGGCAAGCGGCATGTCGTCCGGGCGACCGCCACAGCTACGCAAGGATCTGGCACCGTTCTTGCCTCTATCGTTCCCAGGTCTCGCCACGATGCCAGTGATGCCGCCGCCTGCCTTTTTGCCACCATCGCACTTGCTCTTTCCCGGCTATCATCCTGCGTTGTACTCCCATCACCAGGGCCTGCTCAAGCCCACGCCCGAGCAGCAGCAGGCGGCGGTGGCCGCTGCTGCAGTGCAGCATTTGTTCAATTCGAGCGGCGCAAGTGGGCAACGCTTTGCACCACAGTTGCATGCGACAGCACCTTTTGCTGGCCACAAGGAGGAGTCGGCCGTTAGCCCCAATCATAACAATAACAATAACAATCACAATCACATCCTGCCCAATGGCAGCAAAATGACGACGACCTCCGCGGATGAGCTGACAAAACGTTTCTATTTGGATGCGGTGCTCAAGTCACAGCAGCACAGTCCACCGCCGCTGGCGACGAAGTTGCCGCCACACAGCAAACAGGATTACTCCATATCGGCGCTGGTCACGCCCAACTCGGAAAGTGGCCGGGAGCGTGTGAAGAGCAGACAGAGCAACGGTGAGGCGGACGAGGAGGAGCGTGAGGTGGCCACGGGCAGTGATAAAGCAGCAGATGAAGAATTGGATCATGACGAAGAGGATGATGAGGATCTGGTGGTGTCTATGACACCGCCACGCTCACCTATCCAGCCACAGCAGCAACGGGAGCATCAGCAGCAGCAGCAGCAGGAGCAGGAGCAGGCGCACCAGGAGCTGGAACCGCAGCAGGAACAATTGGTGGTACATACAGCGGCGCAGGACAATCCCATTGACTTGAGCATGAAGACCACAGGCAGCTCCAGCAGCCACAGTAGCGTCAAGAGCAGCTGCCTGGAGGCCGATCCGGAGATCTACAGTGAGAACGAGGAGGCAGCTAATGATAAGCAGGCAGTCCACGAGGAGCTCATGATAACTCAACTAGACGATAATGATGATAATAATGATGATGATGATGGATGCAATGATGAGGAGAGAGCTGGCGGACAGGCGGAACTTGAGGATAATAGCAGCACGGAGGCGGCTAAGTCGAGCCTCGAGCAATCGCAGAACTTGAACAACAACAACAACACCAACAACAACAATAACAGCAATAGCAAAAACAACAACAACAACAACAAGAACAACAACAACAATAGCAACACAAGTGATAACGAGGCCAGCGATAAGATCAAGCGCAAGTTAAATGAACTCATGAAGGAATCAAATGGATCGAAGCGTCTGCGACTGGAGTCGCCACCAGCAGCGGCAGCGGCAGCAACAGTCGTTAAGGTGGCCACTTCAACGGCACTTGACCTGACCACGAAAGTTTAATCGATAACAGAGTGCATGCTATCGATACCGATAGCTATATAGAATATGGGAACAATCAGTCTTTGGTTTGTACACTATGCAACAGGGTACTCAAACAATCGATTATCTTTTCTACTTTTACATATAATATACATAGGTACAACTGGCAAGATATATACGATCATATATGAACAATCAGATATTGTTGTTGTAATATTATTTAAAGTAGACCTTTGATGAGTTCCTTCAGCAACTGAAACTTTATACAAATTGAACATCATTTTTTGAGTTTCGTTTTCACACCTAAATATAATATAATACAAAAATATTGAAGATAACTTTATAAGGTCTTAAAAACAATATGTAATTCGAAGTATTGATATATTGAAATATTGAAGGGAAATGATTTGAAATTAGTTTTCGTATTTAGGAGCAAAAGCTAAAGATAAAGTTAGAAAAGAAACCAAAAGACAAAATATATTCAAAATTCCAAATTTTGTTGCATAGTGGTAATTAAGATACCTAAATAGTATATAGTATATATACACATATATAGATATATATATATATATATATATATATGTATATATGTATATGCACACTCATAAAATCAACCCACTTCCCCCTCCCGCTATGCCAAAAAAAAAAAAAAAAAAAAAACAAGAGAAAACAACAACAAAATGAAATCGTGCGTTCAATGTTAAGTTCGTGGTTCGTGCCGTTTTTAAAGATATTATCACATCGTTTAAAACAACTAACGAAATGGCAAAAATATGCAAAAGGCGCCGACGTAGTGCCAAATTAGCATATGAGATCCAAAAAGTATAACAAACGATGAGTCGAGTCGACTTATTCGATGCGATTCGATTCGAGTTCTTAATAAGATGCAACGCATTATAGATAAATATGTCGGTTAGCTAAAACGATATGTATGTACGATGTAGTATTTAAGAACGATGACAACAAGGAATGAAATGAAATCGATTCGAATTGAATTGAATTGAATCAGTTTGGATCGGATCGAATCGTTTCGAATCGAATCGAGACCAACCTAAATTGTGTTGCAAATTATGCAAGACAGCTTATCTGTATCGTTTGCATAATATAGTAGTGGAATTTATAATTTATAAGCTATGTTTTTAGTTATACGAGTAAAATACTTATTATACTTATACATCCAGATATATATATCCCATATATATATATATATATATATATATATGTATACTATATATATAAAATACCTAAAGTTTCTTAATAGGCATATTCCAAGTATTTCTTAGCCTAAAAAATTTTTATGTTAATCCCTTTTAATTTTTAGTATACAATATATATTCATATACATTTATATGTATACATAAATAAATAAATAAATAAATATATATATATATACCTGTATAATCGTAGCAAATTTTAACTTTAAACTATTGTATTTGATTGCTTTAGTTTCCGAGTTATTAGTCAATTAGCAAATTTTTTTTTCACTTTTTTTTTTCCTAGAAATTAATAAAAATCAAAGCACCAAGTTGTATAGCATAAATTATTATCTTTTTTTTTTATATAAATATAAATATAAATATATAAATATAAATATACCAATATACATATATAAATATATAGATTAGAGTTATTTTTTTGTGGGCATTTTCATGCTTCGTATGCAAATTGTGCGACAAAACATGAAAAGAATAAAACTGAGAAATAAACGCAAGAAAAAAATTATTGATATTAAATAAAACACAAATAAAGATTTAGATGAACGACATTGATGGGCCTTTTTATTGGATATTCGGATGTGTTACGACCCATAAAGTGGGTCAAAGAGCACATCAATATGTATGTATGTATATGTATACATATATATATATATATATACTTGATAACTATGCCAGACATTTAACGATGAAGATGGGAAAATTTGATGGCAATAACAGGCCTAGGAGAAAGTCTCTCTCGATGTCTCTTTAACATTGTAAAATTAAACGATTTTTGTGTAATACTTTTTTAGTTCATTTTGAGTAAGTAAACGATTTATTGGCTATCTGAAAATTAAGCATTAAGTTGTAGGTGGGAAACTCTTCTCGAATGGGTTTCGCTTTATTATCCATCATAGCTGTTGACCTCTATGAACACCTGTTAGTATTCACCTCAGTTCAGTCGAACTATGGGAAGTTCTCTTTGTATATGACAAATTATAATCCAATTGAAGGAATCAAAGTGAAGCTAATCATGTTTTGTATAGATTTATATAGCATATTCTATTCGGTGATGAGGTGCTTAAATTAGAAATGCTCAGGTATTGTCAGTTGGCTGGCAGGCTTTATCTTAAGATCAGTCCCCAAACACTCGTCAGCAAGTGCAAAGTTGCAGTTGAGCGAAAAAACAATTCCCACACAAAGCTCTATTCGATTCGGAGATTTTTCTCAGCGGAAAAATACAGGTAGAGGCCCAACTTCAACTGCTGTGTCAATGTGCATACCAAGAGAGCCAATCAATCCGAAATCTATTTCAATCAATCTTTGCGTAATTGTAAATACTTTCAACATATTTCGCTTTGCCTTGGGCTGACAGTTGGCGCGACGAGTTCAAGACGCGATTCGACGCGATGCGACACGATGAGACGCGAGACGACGCGACGCGACGCGACGCGAAGCGACGAGTCAACGGCAAATGGCGCGAAAATTATAGCAAATGCTCGATTGCAGGGGGGAGGAGGACTGGGCACACTAGGGAAGTGCAGCTGGTGAGAGGAGAGGGGAGGAGAGGAGAGGGGAGAGAGGAATGGAAGTGGCATGGAAACTGTAAGACCTGAATTCGTTTCTATTTATTTCACACTTGAATTGATGCGCAGCAGCAGATTGACATTTTGCAAATGCTGAGCTTGCCGCATCTTGGTGCAACTTGGGAGCTGAAGCTTGAAAGCAATTGGCGGCAAAGTCCGGGAACCGATACACACTCACACACACACACACACACATAGAGATAGACAGACAGAAGCCAAGCGACAAATGTTGCCTTTGGGCCTCTGGGTGCAGTCTTGGCCGTCGTCTACACGGCTTGACGAGTTGACGGCACCCAAAGATCTAGTCAGCCAAAAGAGCTCCAACTGACTGAGGCTCACTTGGTGGCAAAGCACGCACAGTGGATCATTCTAACTATTTCTTGTAAAAGCTGTTAGTTTTAGACTAATTTAAAGTTGAATATAGAAAGAATCTAAAGGCAGCTTCAATTCAGTTTCTTGATGAAATCACATGACAGATCGGAAAACTCTTTGAATTTTCATTTGTATTTGTCAACTTTCTTCGGTTCTGCCCACTGTGAGTTATCCCTTGGCATATTGTCAGCACTGAATAGTAGTGCAAATAAATTTCAATTGCGAGACACATTCTCCCACTGACATTGTTTGACACTTTGACTGCGCACAAGATCCAGCGAATTTGCATGCAAATGCGTTAAACAAAGATAGAGAGAGCGCGAAAGAGAGGGAGGAAGAAAGATAGTGCGGTGGAGGGGACGAGCGTGAGTTTATTGTTTGATCTGCAAAGATTGGCCAACACCCAGCGGCGTTTTGGCTAACAAGCTGCAAACTTAAAAGACGCTTTATACGTCGTAAACGACGACGCACCCAGCTACCAGATGAAAGTCTCTTGGGACGAGACGATCTCTAGCCCGTACTCTCTTCTAGTCTTCTACTCCATTTATATGCTCCAAATCCATTAAGTGCTTTGCCGCTTTTATTTGCTACCCACACTCACATGCAAACGCTCCATACCGGCTCTATCTACGGGCTACACCCTAAACTCTTGTCGCGCATTTGGAACACTTTCCGCACCTACGACAACACCAGCAAACAGCCAAGAGATGCCCTAACTGGACCCTTTAGACTAAAAGATACCACTTGATAGACGGATTCCCATGAAAAGGAAAGAGAGGTTAACATATAAGTCTGACTATATCAAGTCCACGGCTGATGCTGATCAGGCATACTTATAGAGATGATAGATGAATCTATGACACTCTGTATTGGCTAGTCAACTTTTACAGGGTATTGTGACACCAACGCCACCAGAGACTGGAACTCCCAGGTTGCTCGACTCCACACGCATCATGTGATGCATGAAGCTGTTGCTCCAAGCCCCAAGCCCCAATCCTCAAGCCACAAGCCGCAGGTTTGGAGCGTGGTGTGTGCCAATATTAACACCTATGAGCACAGCTATGAACCGATCTGAACTGGGCCCCTAAACTAAAAAGGCAGACGATGATGCGTTGAAAACTTGAAGACTACTTTTAGTGCATTTAACAAGCCTATACTCCTACCAATACCATCATCAGTGCGAGTGCGAGTGCGAGTACTCACATTGAACACTGTAATCGACACGCCCACACCTGCAATGGCTCTGAAGTTGGACTAGTCCCACAATTGCTCAATATGTGTATGCCCATACGAGTTGGAGTACGGCTACGGGTAGGGGTACGGGTACGGGTATTGGGTATGATATGAAAGTGGCTCCTAACTGGGTTAACTATTGCGCAAATGGAACGGAAGTCATTTGGGGATAAGCGGAAACATTGAGATATATATATATGTGCATATATAGTACACAAAATAGTCAAATAGGAAAATTATGAAAAGTCCAAAACGACAGTTAGATAAGAAGAGAAGGCGAGTAACAACTGCCTGAAAATACTGAAGATAGGACAAACGGTCAATGTATTTTGATACTAATTTAATATAAGTTCTCCATACGAATACCTTTGGCTAAGACAATCCCAATAGTCACAACCCAGTTGGGAGTTGAAGCCAGGACACCTGGACGAGAGATGCCTAAAATTACATCATCTCGACCAGTTGGGACGATTCCTTCACGTACAGCTGAAGAATCCTTATGGATGCGAAGGCAAACTTGACTCTAGGCTAGAAACTGAGATATATAACCCTATATATATGTAGAGATTATATATACTCTAAGCAGACTGTAAATGTTATACTCAGTGGATAGCAGAACTTATTAATGAAGAGAGCCGAAAACAATGTAATCTAAATGGACTTGCTGGAAAGTCCCCAGAATGAAAGGTTTTCTCTGGGTACGTCAGCTTCTGAGTTCAGGGTCTTTTATAAGCTATAATAACAGGTTTACGTATAAAAGTTAATAGTATAAGTATAAGTATAAGTATAAGTATATATAAGCTTATTTGATTGAAAAGATAAACGTCCAGAACTGTATTTGATATGCCTAAACTTTCTCTACTCATAACTTACGTTTTAGCTTATCACAACAAAAGGACATTCAGTGTCTTCCTCTAGGGTTTTAATGTACCTTTGGAATTTATCATGCAAATTGATAAGAAACCTAAAGGACCCTATAAGAATATAATGAGAAGTACTCGTAGCTCCGATGAACTGTGTCAAAAAGTATATAGTAGCTGCTATCCAAGATTTCCATATTTATTACATTAAGCGAAAACCTGATTAGAAACTAAACCATTCTTCACGTGTTTCCCAGACCCAGACCCAGAGACAGGCAACAACAGCAACAACAACAACAATGATGAAAAAAAAGAGCCAGAGATGGAAATGAAGACAGAGATGAAGATGGAAATGGAGACGGAGATGAGGACGGCGATAGAGGCGGAGATGTGGCTAAAGTCAGAGCCTAAATGCCGCTAAGTGCCAAAATGACAAGCATAGCAAAACGGTGGAGATTCGGTGGGTTGGTGGTGTTGATGGTATTAGTGGTGCTGGTGCTAGTGGTGCTGGCTGTGGTGGTGGTGGTGGAAGCCCATGGCATGACTTTGCTCAATGCCAGGCGCGCATACCATGGCCACATTAACTACTCCATAAAAGGTGTAAAGAAATCACTTAAGTACTTGTATGTCACTCCTTTGTCAAAGTAAATCATAGTGCGGTACCGTCCGGACGGGTTTTTATAGCCAGTCACAGGCCGGGCCAAAACCCAAAGCCCGAAAGCACCAAAGCCCGAAAGCCAAAGCCCAAAACCCAAAAGCCAAAACCCAAAAGCCAAAAGCGGGGATCCATACGAGAGTATTCGAGTACTCGAAGAGCCAGAGTCAGAGCCTCATACTGGTACTCATGGAGGAGTCGTGGCTGCTGCTGCTGTGTATAGGTTTATAAAATATAGGCGTAGAATGCTTTGGGTTATAAAGAATAAACGGGGGAGTTTTATTGACAGCCGCAATTACCACATAATCATGCAACAAATATGATGGTTGGATGGCAGCACGTTGATGACGTAGCTTTGTAGATAGATAGACCAGGCATCAAGTAGTCAGGGGCTTTCAAAAGCAACACGGCCCAACAAACGTGCTGATCCATTACGGGGGGAACAACACCAGGCAACACCACCAACAACACCAACAACACCAACAACAACAACAACAATCAGCAACACCAACAACAAAGCGACAATCATAGCACAACAACACCAGCTACATTTTTGTCTAGACTTATTGAGTGATCGTGGCAGGAGCCAAGGCAACAACCACAAGAAGGCGCAGCCGACGCTTTTTGCTGTTGTTGTTGTTGCTGTTGTTGCTGTTGTTGCTGTTGTTGTTTTTTTTTAATGGGGTGGCAATCACTTGGACGACGAGTCCGTGTCCGAGGTCTGGCCTAGCCCCAACATCAAATTATGGTCAAGAGTTTGGCGAGAAAAGAGTTGGCAGCAGGCGATGCCTCGTTTTGTGCTCTGAACTGGGTTGGCAGATACTTAAGAAATATGTTATTAAATAATAATGGAGTGCGTGGTTAATAGATACAACAGCAGCAACCAGCAGCAGCAACGAGCAGCCAGCAACCAGCAGCAGCAACAGTTGCAGTTGCAGCAACAGCACCAACAACAACAACAACAACAACAACAACAACAACTTGCAGTGTGAAAGAAGTGTGCGGCCCCCTTGGCGCAATCATTGTTAACAATCAATTAAGGAAATAAGTTGTTTATAAAATGTTGCTATTACTTTTCGAACGGAGCTACCATAAATACCTATAACTATGGCTTTGACTGCCCAGAGACTGCCATTACACTCTGCTACAGTTAAGGAGAAATTTCTTTCGAATCGATTTCAACCAATTTTCAAACTGACGCTGCAAATGGGTCAAGATGAACTCAAGTGTAAAGCTTGAGACAAACAAACTTTCATTAACTTTAGAGTTTTAGCTTAAACTATGATAGAGCAATCAATAGATATTACACGATATATCTATACGATATTCCATATCGTATTAAGTACAGTAAATATCTAAACTATATATTCCCTTCATATTTTTAATTGATTTTCTATTTGAGTTCAAGTTTATTCAAATTATTCCAACGATTTGCTGCAGAGTGTAAAGTTTTATTTAATTTCAAGCTACGAACTACGAGAGGGACAATCACTTTGGACAATGCTCTCGGCGAAAATGTTTTAATTAATGTGTCGGTAGACAGTTAATGAAACTGTTATAGTTATACTCATACTCATAGTTGGACTGGTCTAAGGCCTCAGTATTACCATATATGTGGCATAGAAGGGTTTATTCACCCGCCTTGTTAAAGACACAATACTCAAAACGTTAAGACGTGACGCGAGGCGACGCTCCAAAAAAGGGCCCCTTTGTGAGAAAGATCATTAATCAAGACACCCAGCAGGTGCGGTTCGAACTTTGGTAGCAGTCTTGGAGAGTGCGACTACCGAACTGTACTACGAGTGTTGGTAGTTGGTGGTGCTGATGGTGGTAGTAGTACAACTGATGGTCGGTCAACTGGGTCCATGGGTTCCATGATTAGTGGCGGTGGCTACTTTAATGAGCGTTAACTGCGCCTCCAAAGTTCATTAAGTGCAGTCGACGGGCGCACACATGGCGTATGATTGATGCCCGCACATTTGTACATACGTGCCACATACTACAATACATAGGTGTACGCTGTACGGCGGAAAATTCAGTAAAATTCAGTGCCAAAACTGGCGTTTAAATGAAAAACATTAATCAAAATACGAAACGAAACGAAACTCTTTGCAGCAGAAGTTCTTCTTTGCAATTTGCATTGCTTTGATTTTGCTGTCTTCAATCAACGTTGTGAATCGTTTTCTTTTTTTTTTAAATCAATGCGGAAACTCATCCAAAATGTTTGACTCTGTCTTCGCAAACACACACAGACTAACACACACACACACACACAGACACCTCGGGCAGCGCATGTGGCATTAATTTTGATTAATGGCCAAAATTGTTGGCTTGACCATTTTCAAAAATTTGTAATTGTTTTCAAATCGGCGGCCAGGGCGAGTCAAAGTCTGAACGTCTCAAAGTCTCTCTAAACTGCGCGTTCTACAAATAATTATAAGCAGTTTTTAATGATAAAAATCGTATAAAAAAAAGGCCAAACAAAGCATTTGCCAGCTGCTTTGCCAGCAGCAGCACTAATTGTTACAGATCTGGCGAAGAGGCGCACAAGTTGCTACCAGTTCTGACCCTCCAGGCATTTTTCCTTCTCTCTCTGTTTATCTATTTCTCTCTCTTTCTCACTTTTTTCAAATATAAATATAACTCTTATTTATATTTTTCCTTCTTATTCATGAAAGCAAGTGCCGCTAAATGGCTAAAGGGGGCGGACAGCAGAGGGACCAAAGCACGCGCTAAATACAAAGAGAACTCAAAAACAATTAAGAAAGGTTACCAAAGAAACACCAAAAGTGCCACTAAAAGCGTATTAAAAGTAGAGTGTGTCTGTGTGTGAGTGTAAGTGTGTGAGTGTGAGTGTGAGTGTGAGCTTGTGTGTGGGATGGGTAGAGGGACAAGCATTATCTACTAGACAAACGAAAATCAATAAGTATCTAAATAGTTATCGTTTTCCAAGCTTACAATATAGAAAGGGAAAGAAAGAGATACAGATTGAGAGACAGAGAGAGAGAGAGAGATAAAAAGAAGCAGCATATTAACATAAAAGTTAATCAAAGTTTTGATTAATCTTAAGCATCAGTTAATGAAGTATTTTAATCGACTTTCTGTTGAGTTTTCGTTGCATAAGGAAATCGCTTGCAGCAAAGACAGAAAAGTTGTCACAATAATCAGTTATCGATTGCTTATAAAAGGATTAATTATTTGGTAGTAAAATCAATTTTACTTAAAGAAATAGTGAAATCAACTAACTGAAGAATGTATTTTAAAGCTAATAGATTAGCTGAAAGTCTGTTCTTGTTTTTCTGTACATGTATTTAGTTATATAGAAAGATTTAGTATTGAGTTGTGTATCGTTTCCGATGACTTACTCTCTATCCCTTTCTCTCTCTGTCTCTTTCTCTATAACAAGCTTTAGTTTCAATACCCTTTTAACGATTTCTATCAAATACATCCTAGTCCTATCTTTCTATTTCTTTTTCTACATAACACGCTCAGCCATCTCACAACTTCTTCAATCATTCATTTCAAGCGAGTTGATACTATCGATTAGATATCGATAAATCTATTTAAATCCAACTAAGACCATATACACTTTAAAGACCATATCCATCCTCTGGATATACGACATCATAAAACATTTACTTCTTCAACATATTTGAAGAGTTCTTAGATGCGAGAGCTACTGCTTTGAGTCGCTCTAAAATTGAAAACTGCAATTGCAATTTACTGAAAGAAACTATAAAATAACTGAGATTTTATTGCAAACTTATCGATAGCAAATACCAGTATAAATATTACAGAAACATTTGAAATCGCTGGCAGAGGGGAAGAGTATGCGAGCGGTGGCTATTAGAGGATTGTAGGTCAGTCGGGGTGCTCGGAGCTGGTAGAGCGTGGAGCAGTTTATTGTGGGAACGTGAGGTATTTGAATCCATGAAGGCAACATTTCAATCCATCAAATCTCGTTGATTGTTCTTAATTGCTCCATAGCTCTGGCTCTGACCACCAGGTCTCTCCCATGTGCTCCACCTGCCGGCTACGAGTATGTGCATTTGCTTGCCCAGTTGCCCAGTTGCTCAGTTACTCGGATAGCCTTTGCGGTAGATCCCGCGCCAAACATTTACGAACCGAAAAACATTCTCAAAATGATTCCAAAAAATATAAAAAAAAACCAAAAATAAGAAGGAAGGCAGTCAAGTTGCCGGGTGATGAAGCTGATGCTGATGCTGCTGTTGGTGCTGTTGCTGGTGGTGGGGATGCTGTAGATGCTATTGCTGTTGCTCTGGCAAAATGCTGTAAATTCCATAAATCTGTCAAGCGAAGCAACGTCTGCACTTGTTCGGCTGGCCCGGCTGGCCTGGCCTGGCCTGGCTGGAGCGCGGCTGGAGCGCGGCAGTCGGTTTCTTGGCCAGCGCCTTGCAAATCTTGACATGTGAAATACGCAGATTTGCCGAGTTTTATGGGCCGCACAACAGACAATGCAGATGGATGGGTGAGAAGAGGAGACGCACGCGTCGGTTCAGCATTCCGTGGCTGCATTCAGTGCCCAGTGCCATAAACTTGGCTAAAGCGCAAAAGAAAACGCGGCTGCCTTTTGAAAGTGGCGGCACCAGCAACACGTGCAGAGATGTGGATGATGATGACCCGGCCACTTGAACTGACTGACTGGCTATCTGCCTGGCCAGGTTGCTAGCTACACAGCTAGCTGTATGGCAGTATGGCAGTATGACTGTATGGCTGTATGACTGTATGACTGTATGACTGTATGGCTGGCTGTTTGGCTTTTGGCTGGCAGCATGCAATGCACTCACTTGGATGGATGGATTGATGGATTGTTGCTTTGGTGGCATCGTCCAGTGCAAATGAAGACCTGTACCTTGGCCTGGCCACTTGTTGCCGAAGTCAGCAGTCAGCAGTCAGCAATCAGCAGTCAACAGTCAGCACCAGTCAACAGTCAACAGTCGGCACCAAAAAGCACCGAAAAGCTAATTTAAAGCAATTTAGTTTGAACGCGCGCGCATTTCCATGCCACAAGAGAAGACGCTTCAAAACTGCACGAAATGAGGCTCAATGATGCACGGCAAACAACAACAACAACAACAATAGTGCAACACCAACAACAGCGTGCAATGCAACAACTTTTGGAACGTAAACTGGACGGACATTTATTTATTATATCAATGCAACTGCAACTGCAACTGCAACTGGAACTTCAACTGCGGCAGCAGCATCCCCAGCCACAGCCTCATCCACATCCAGAGCTCTCTGATGGCCATGACTTGATAGCCAGTCATAGGCGCATTGACACAAGGAACCTACAATAGCAGTAACTGGTGCAAAACTCAATCCAATCCAACCCACTACCCCCTCCCCGCCCTTAGCAGAACCGCCTCCGCAAGAGCAGCACCTCCGACGTAATTACTCGATTAGAAATTCCCCGTTAGAGAGACGCCGACGGTAAACCTTTCGGTTGCATGTTACCTGAACTTGAACCCCGCGAACTGGCTCTGTCTACCTATCTACCTACATATATTGCAGTCCAACTGTACTCAACACACACACACACACACACACACACCTCCGACATGAGAAGGAGAACTATAAACGCCCCCACAAAAGTACTGAAATATTAGTTCAAAGCGGCAACCTGTGAAACCCATGGAAAACGCAATCCACAAGGACAACATCAAATACTCTTCTTCAGTTATTACTAAAGTAAAATATTATATAGAACGATAGGATAGGGTATCCTATCATGAAATTATATATATATATTTTACACTATATAGATCCTAAACCCTTTTCCTGTTCAAGTTTTTCCTTTTTACATTTTGAATTGATGAAAATTTATTCTAAATTCTCTAAGATTCTCATAAGATTGTACGAAGAACTTTCTTATAAATAACATAAGCTTCCATCCTAGATATAATATTCGTATAGAATCTGGAAGATAGAGTTCCCTGAGTTCAAATATACGAGTATCTTCTCGGTGTGTGTTGATGGATTGGCGGGCAGTGTTAGTTGACTTGAACCTGTTACCAGGTCGTATACTTAATGCTTTACTCTGGCACTCTGGCACACTGGCAATCTGTCGATCCTTTGTGCTCAGTGGAACTGTTATAATTATTGCTGCTCGTAAAAAAAGAGACCTGCACAGATGTGCAATGGCATCTTTTACGAGTACATACCGTACCGTAAGTTCGTTACCAAAGTCTTTTGTTTGTCTATTCTCTTGTGGGCTATTCGAAATCCGAAATTGTAAAACTGTGGAAAGGCAGTCCAGTCACTAGGACATAGATAGTAGTAGTCGTAGTTGTAAATGAACAAAAGCATAGCCAAGTGAAATTGATTTTTCAGTGTCTTATTTAAGCAGTACTTAAATTTCATGAGCTTTTCGAGCAATTAAATTAATTTCGGGCTATTTGGTTGCTGATTTGCTAATTGGCTTTTTAAAAGAGGTGTGCATGGCAGGCTTTAATGAGTTCAGGTAATTGAATTTTAAGCAGTTCGAAAATTTTTAGAACTAACGATTAAACATTTCTCAAATGTGCTACCCAACATTTTAGCCAGAGAATTTCAGGCTTTACAATAATTCCATAAATTAAAGACTCTCCGTAATAAGAAAAGATTTCAAGCTTATAAGCAAGAGATATATTTTATAATTAGGACTGTAAGATAAAGCTACTTTCAGTCCCTAAAAATGTGTATATATTTGGTAGGAAAAAATGCAATTTAATTGTAGAAATTAGCTCTGTTTATTTCTCATAGAGCCAATGGATGAAAATGGCCTTAACCAGTTGAACTTTTTGCCAAAGGTGTGCAGAAGCAATCAAATCAACTGTGAACTACTTAAAATCAGACACTAAAACCAAAGAATCAAATTGCCAAGCCGCTACCTCAGTTGCTTTAGACGGTTCCCAACTGCAGGGCTAATGAACCAATTACTAGTTGAGGCCATAAAACAGACAGCAATGCGAGCATTCTAAGTGCCTGCTTTGATGGTGATTTTATTTTGTTTTCGTTTTGGAGACCAGCGCACCAGAATTCCCACCGTCACCAAGTAACAAAATACGAGTAGTATGGTCCATGGAACAACTGAGAGACTGAAAGACTGAAAGACTGTAAGACTGAGAAACTGAGACAGACAATCTCATGGCTGACCTCTATCGTATCTTTGGCAACTAAACTGAAGGCAACTAAAACGAAACCGAAAAGCAGCTGAGAGCCTCAACTAGACCGACATTAAAGAGCCAAGAGGACTGGAACTGAACTGAACTAAACTCAACTGAACTGAGTTGAGCTGAACTGAACTGAAACTGAACTGAAGAAGGCCTCGAGGCAAAAAGGAAAAAAAAGCAAGAAAAACAATAAAAACAACTGCAAACTGCTAGATCGAACCGAAGCACGAAAAATTCGCCTCCACAAAGATATTGCGACTGTCATAAAACAATATTATTGGCATTATTACATTTAAGTGTTGACAGCATAATAAAATAATTGTCGACAGACAATTTACAACAACAATAACTGAAGAGAAACTTAACTCATGGATCTCTCGATCGGCTATCGTATCGTTTTGCATTTTGTTGTACTCGGATGAGTATCTCTGGGAGGGTGGGAGGAGGGAAGATGGTGAGGGGAAGCAGGGTTGGGGGGCAGGGGGGATAGATATCATGTCGTTTCCCATGTAAAACACTTTTAAAAATCACACTCACAACTCAAACCGAATGCAAAGTGCAACAAGTCATCAGGACGCTGACTTGGAAAATGTAAAGATCTTTCATAAGGTCTGCTTTACTCTCTGGACTCTGGACCGTAGTCCGCTTGAAGATCAAAAGAATTGTGCGGCGCTTAACGCGCCGAGGAGTCGCTACACCGCCAGAGAGAGAGAGAGAGAGAGAGGCGAGCGAGAGAAAGAGTAAGAGCGAGGAGAGAGAGATGCCTCGACGCTCATTCATATAATTCACCCTCATTTCATAATAAATTGCTCTCAATTGATCACGACAATCGACAGCGATGAAAAGTCATGCCAAAGTTGACTCTGGATCGGAAAAACCGGGGGAAACATACGACGAAACGAAAACGAAACGAAAACACGGCGCAAAACTTAACTTAACCAAAGCCAAAAGGTGCGACCGCATCGGCTTTGGGATTAGGCTGAGGTTCACCCATAGACATAGGCTCAGCCATAGCCATTGATACCCATCGCGGCGATATCGAGTTGGCGGCGTCAAGTTGTAGGTGCAAAAGCCATAACAAGCAGGAGTGCTTCCCGACAAGTGCGATACAGACTACGATATACCCTTGGATGCACCCCTCCACTAACCAAGTCTTACTCCAACCAACTGAAGACGTTGTCCAACACTCTTGACCACGATATAATCTTATATTCAGATCTGAAGCAAACTGACTTCAATTCCCTGATTGCTTTCCATGAAAAGATCTTTGATGTTGGTCCTGTGGTTAAAGTCAGACTTTATTAACCAAACGCTTAATATATTTAACTTTCAGATATGGATAAAGATATGCCCTGGATATGGATATGCCTTAAGGATATGCTCTGGTATCCCTATTAACCCTCATCTCTTTCCACAAAACATCCTCTAGGAATCTGTGTCTCCTTTGCCCTTTGACTAAAATATATACTTGTACTCAGATCTCGAAAATTCCTATCAAATAATCGATGTGTGTTTACTTACAACGATAGTTTCTTATATGTTTGTTTGCTATACTAAAAATTCATAAATATTCATTTTATACCTTGAATATGGCATAGAGTATTCATCAGTATTCAACGTATTCCTCATATCGATAGTAGCTAAGGAGTACCTAATCTCACACTATTTATTCATCTGCAACTCAAGAACATACCTGCCCTTTGCATATATAATGATTACAGGGTATAACGAGCTGCAGCAACTGCTTCAACTGGACATTGTCCTACACTCGGCGCGTCTTAAGGCAAATAAGTCATAGACCAAAATGAACGTGGCAACAGCAAAAGGTTTTCGGCATTGGCAACATAGGAAATTGCTCCAATATTTTGTCGACGCTGCCTGATTGGAAATATCGCAATAGTCCACAACACACACACACACACACACACACACACACCTCAAGCTCTGCTCCCAACTAAGCTCCCTGCTTATTTTTTTTATTGTGTTTTTTTTTTGTGCCCGCAGGAAGTGCTGGCTGTGTGGACTGCACAGTGTGGATTGATGATGAATTATGTAGAGCACGAAATACGAAGTGCATTGTGGTGCTGGTGGTGCTGATGGTGGTGCTGAATGGTACTGAATGGTGTGGGAGTTTTGCTGATTTGGCAGCTCAGCTCACGAAGTCGTTGAGGAATTTTAATGAAAATAAAAACTAAATAAATAAAAAAGAAAAACCGAAAACCGAAAATAGAAAACAGAAACAGCAAAGCAAAAACAACTGTGAAAAATGTAAAAAGGAAATTTCAAATTGCATGGAAACTGCTGAAATATAAATTGTTAAAATATGATTCATAAAGAAGTTATTGATTGATTGATTGACTCCATTAGTTTATATAGTTTATATATAGGTTGTTTAAATCTGGAGATGGAAAAACTTAAAGTTTTTGATTCTTTTTCAAATTTTCCACTGCCAAAAGTTGCCTCAACCTGAACTATATTCAAGCAAATATGGATATATTTATTATTAATTGGATCTACAAAAGGAAAATGTGTTGCTCGATAAGTTTTTAATTTATTTGTAATCATTAAGAATATCTGAACTTAACTTTTCATAAAGTCACGAAAAATGGGACTGTCTGCCTTAGGTTTATTTACTTGCAATACTTTCCTAAATGAAAACTGAAACATGGCAGAATAATTTCAATAGCTAATCGTAATATTCGCAAAAGGTATTATGGGAGCTATGGTAATTAATCGATAATTGTCACTTAGTTGGAACAAGTAATTCCCACAACAATGGAGCAAAATGCTGCTAAATACTATGAAAATATACAAGCTTATTTTCACATAGCTTCTGGGTAAGGAGAAGCATTTGTCTAGGCGTTGTCCAAGCTCTGCAAGTGGTCAAATCTCTGATCAGCACTTATAGCCAAAGGAGAGGGAAGGAGAAATGTGTGTAGAGTGTGTGCCGGTTAGATGTTTGTTGTGTGGCTTTGTTATTAGTGGTAATAACCGCGGGACACAGTTGCAAGTCAACGGCGTCAGTACGCACCAGCAGCAATAGCAGCAATAGAGGCAACAGGCAACAGTTGGCCAAGAGAGTTTTTGGCTAAAAGATGCCACGCTGAACCCACATGCACTTTGCGGTAAATGAAGTCTCAGCGGCATCACAGACACCAAATTGTGTTATCAAGTCATGGGAATTGCCCTGCATGCCTCGAGAGACCCATACGGGCCATGAAAATTGTGCAGAAAATTTGTACAGGTAGCCGCTATACGAGAAAACCCAATGAAAAACTCGTTAGAGTGGGCCACTGCGTGTGAGTGGAGACAAAAACAAAAACAAAAAATCACAAGAAAAAAAAGAAATGTGAGGCCCCAAACTGCGATCCGAGACGGTGTCCAGTGCAACATACACAACACCAACACCAACACCAACACCAACACCAACACCAACACACACACACACAGATACTGACTGCATTATTTCACCAAATCATTTCATGCCACATTAATCCACTTTACCATCATCAGCATCTGCGTCGTCGTCGTCCTCCTCGCTTGGACATCAGCCAAGCAGCCAACACGATCCATACTCCGAAAGGTACAATGTCTGGGAACTTTCTGACGACGACGACGACGATGACGATGACGATGATGACGACGTGTGCCTAGAGGGTGTCAATTGTTGCATATGAAAAAAAATTGCAATTTGTATGCGCCGTTTTGGGGGCTGTGTGCTTCAGCTTTTCTGCTTATACCCTGTAATCATAAGGCGCATACAAAAAATATAATACGAGTAATAAAAAAATTGTGCAATTCTCTCTGTCCACATGATATCTAGATACTATATACTATATAGTATAGTCAAATCAAATAATATACACATTCTCTTAAGGATATCCATAAGATTTGTAGTTAATGGAAATCTGGGAAAACCTTTTATCATTGGATGAAACTAATCTTAATGTGAATAAAAAAACTATTGGATATATGAAAAAATCCTTAATTATAAATATAAAAATAAATTCCAATTTCAGAAAAAGTCTTTTCTTGGACTAATTGTAAAGTAAATAAAATAAATCTTTTGCCAATTCAAGAAATAAATATAATTTTATTTTATTATTTAGAAAGATAAAAACTACACCCGAAACATTTGACTCTCACTCACTGACTCACTCCCATTAAATTCCCACATATTGTTACAGGGTATCTTTAAGTTTAGTATCCTGGACTTGAAGCCAGTTGCCATGTGTTGGAATTGTGGATTGGAGCTAGTGTTGAGAGCTGAGCTCAATTTACTATTAGCGTGACTTTTGGGTTAGTTTTTCTATTCGTCATGCAAAGCATCGCTTATTGGCGGCATTTGCAGGCTCTCTCTCGAGGCCAAATGGCGTCGTCTTTTTAAGTGTTTTATTGCGGCAAGTGATCTTCTATAAACTATAAACCGAAAACCCGAAACCCCATTTGCTATTACTAGTACTAGTACTAGTATATCTCTAGTGCCGATTGCCGATTGCCGCTCTGGAGGAGCTCTATAATTTTGTTGCTCGATATTCGGCTTGTACGAGCACCGAGTTTCGAGGGTGGGAAGTGGCACAGTAATCAAAAACTCGAAAAAGTAAACACGAGAGCATCAACATATAGACAGAGATATATACTCGTACTCATAGTATATCATAAAGGTTGGCTTTGAGGAAAAAGCGTATAATATCTTATGATGTTCGTAAATGTAAGCATCAGAATGCATCAGCTATGTAAATAAACCCGATAGTTGGGATCCTAAAACTTAAAAGTTGCACGATCCCAGCGAACTTTGATACTAGGTTCATGGGAAACACTGAATATGAGGCCCAAATTATAAATACCAAAAGGATATATAAACCTACTTCAGCTCAAACTGAACTATAAAAGCGATACTTTACCTCAAATTATCATTTCGATTAGATATAAAAAACTAAAAATGATATAAAAATCTATAGTCTTTTGCTTAAACCCTTTCAAGATTTATCACCTTGCTCTAGACAGATCAAAGATCAGATGATTATATGCTGATCGATCAATCAGGGCAAACGCATCGATCCTTGAGAATGTTGCGAAACACAATATACTCTATAATAGGTAGATATTGTGAGTTGATGGTGTTTATCACGCCGATGATCGCACTGATGATCATAACGATGATGATGATGATTATGATGAATGTAGAACAACGTCAACAACATAAGACTGATTGATCGTTACAAGCTTTTATTAAGTCATAAACGTTCGTTCGTTCATTTCCTTTTTAGCTGCATCTGTTGATCATATGTAATTTATTTGTCATATCACGTGTTAAACATTTAACAACTCATGGGCTAGGCCAGGCCCCATAACCGGAGGCGAACAAGTGCACTCAGCCAGGCATCGAATGAAAACAACAGCAACTGGGAAAAAAAAAAATATTTGCACAAAGATCAATCTTGTTGCTCGGCTAGAGCACTAAGAAAACCCAAGCAATAAGTCAAAACAATGGCCTGTCGCCAATGTCGTCGTCGTCGTCGTCGTCGTCGTCGTCGTCGTCATCGTCGTCGTCGTTGCCGTCGTCGTCGTCGTCGCCATCGTCGTTGCCGTCGTCTCTGCAGCTGGAGCACACAGAGGCCCAGCTTGACTGTCCAGCCAAGGTAGTCACTCAGCTCGCAGATAAGCCTTCGGTGAGCCATGCTAAACGAGTTGAATGAGTCAGGAATGAGACAGTAATGGGCTTCTTAGTTGAGATACTGAGACAAGCTGTGGGCTGCGTGGGCGAATCGTGGTAACAGGAGACGACACTGATTGTGAGCTCCAGTTGAGTTAGAAAGATGCCTAAAGATAGCTATAAGGTATCTAACATTTGAATGGAATAGCCAGAGTAACGATCAACTGTCTTAGAAAGTGACACAGAAGGTTAACCAATGAACTTCACTGCGAAAAGACTCTAAAGTACAATTTGACAAGCTCTCCAAGCAATATACAGGGATATATTGTAGTACTACGACTACATCTATTCTAATTAAACTAAACTGATTGAAGATCGAACATAGCAAAACATGGACCCACTTTGTGTGTGTCTCAGATCGAAGACTATACTGAAAGTAGGTCTATCTAAATTTGGATGGAAATTTCTAATTTCCAGTTGCTTTCCCTCTTTGTGGCCAACAGGAACTTTACTTTGTTCTTTCACTTTCCATATTTCCTCATAGAAATTATTACTGAAAACTTAGCTTAAGCATCAATAGATGATATATAAGTTAAAGGATGAGTATGATGATTATAGTCTTGCCCTGGTAACTGAGCTATTAATTCTTAGATTATTATATTACTCATAAAAGTAACTTTTCCTATTCCCAGTTAGACAATACGAACTGACATTCGATACTTCTCCTCCACTTGACACTCGTTTACAAGCTTTTAGCGAGAATGTCAGCAACTGCAGCATAAATCGAGTATCACCTTTTAATAGATCAAAATAAAGGCATTATGAGATGTGTGTTACCCCCCAAAAAAAGAGCAACAAAAATAATACAGATGACAGCACCACCGGCAGAGACATTGCAATTACATGCGAGCAGACAGAGCAACCGACCGACAGACCGAGCGACAGACAGACAGAGAGACAGACAGATTGGAGGCTGAAGGAACGGCTGGAGGAGGTCTCGAGATACGAGGCACCAGGCAGAGGTCTCAGAGGTAACCAACGATGTGGCAGCTGTAGTGCTTCTGGAGCCTGCTCCGCTTTGGTCATTCACACGTCTTGTTAGCGCGTCTTAATAAATTGCACGCAATCAACTGGCGCGCTTAGCTCCATTTAAGTGGAGTCTGAGCGAGTAAATCTTGCCGAGAGCACAGCATGTGGTGGCCAGCGAAGACGACTTTTACTTATAGCTGGGTTAGACTGGAGACGGACTACCTAACAGCCACCAGCCGGTAGGTAATTGATTGCGCTTCAATTGCAATTACCGGACCAAGGCAAACCAAGCCGCACCAAGGCGAACCAAGGCAAACCAAGGCGGACCAGGCTACCAGAGCCGGACGAGAGGTGCCTCGTTGCGCCTCAAAAACTTGTAATTGTGGCGTAATAATGCGATCTTCGAGCTGCAGTTGAATTCATTGCATGTTGGCGACACATTTAGCCCACATGCTGGCGCCACCTATGAGTCGCATTTATAACTATGAAACGCTCCGCTTTAAATACCCTTGCACTGGGTATTATAATTATCTCGCAATAAATGTAACTATAACGAGAAAAGGATACGCTATCAACCTGTCAAATGTTATCCAACATATATATAACTGGATCTGTCAACTATATCTGTCAGCTGTCAAAGATTGGACGAATGATTGACTCGATTGTAGACTCTCTAGTCTCAAGATCATGGCGTACTTTTGGGGAATCAATGAATCAAAGAGTATTAGCTCTTTGGCAAGCCCGAATATAACTTATATTTCTCCATTTTTTTGTTTATTTTAAATTTACTTTTTCCGTTTTTCAAATTAAGCTAATCTCATCTGGCGATGTTCCCACGCAGAGGCCACCAGCAGCTCTCGGTTTCAGTTACAGACTGCAACACCTCGACTTTTAGCTAAATTAAACTTCTTTATTTCAATTAAATGTCTGTCTGTCTGTCTGTCTTCCTGTCTGTCTGTCTGTGGTGAGTCTCTCTCTGTCGCTTAGTTTGTCATCGCCGTGCCCATATGTGTGGCAAGGCACACGACGTTTGCCACAAACCAAACCAAAACTAAACTCAAACTCAAAACAAACCAAAACAAATCAAAAGGAAACGTGAACGGGAACGGGAATGAAGACGGGATTGGGAATGGGAATGGGAACAACGCGATCAACGAGCTGCCTCCAAATGTTACTGTTGACTCTGGGCTTGGGCTATGACTTGGTCTCTTGGTCTCTTGGTCTTCGTCTCAGAGTCTTTTGTTGTTCTGTTGCTGTTTTGGCTGCTTGTAACCTCACCTTTAACATCCCACATGCGTCGCCAGTTTGCCAGACTTGTTGCTATACTCGTACTATTTTTCTTCAGCTTTTTTTCCTTTTATAATACGACTACACTATACAAAAAACAGTAATGTGAATATCAGTGAACATCAGCTATATAGAAGGGTTTGTAACACTCCTAAATACTGCCAAATCGAGGAAGGTTCCTCTAGAATAAGACAAATTGGAAAAGGTTTTACTTTCTCAAATAATAATGATCTATCGTATTCAAGCTCTACCAGATCTTAAAGATTATTGTGTATTGGTCAGAGTTTTAGTGATCCTTCAGGCAATAGTCCTTAAAGTCCTATCAAAATATAGATCAATACAAATCTTCTTATTTTTAGTTCCAGTGTGTTTAAAAGTCAACCTGAATGTTGTTTCCTTTTTATAAGAGTTCGCATTGGTTTTGTTGTAAGAGAGGCATACAAGAGTGCAACTTGCGGCATGCAACACGTCATCGTTGAATGCAGGAGCAGCCATGGGCAAGTCAGCCAGCCAGCCAGCCAGCCAGCGAGTGAGTCCAATTGTCAATTAAGTCAATGCAAATGTTAAATAAATAAAGTATATTATAATTTGCAAAATTTATCGCTATTGAAGCTGTGCTACCAAATCACACAGTGCTCAGAGTGATGATAATTACGTGTATGAGTATATATCAAATTAAGTTTTCGCTTTGAAATGGAACTGAGCTGAAATGATCTGAACCGAACTGAACTGAACTGAACTGAACTGATCTGATCTGTGGGCGAATCGTGGGCAGTTCATTGAGTCTGAAGTGGAGCTACTGTGGCTGAAGGTGTGTTAATTAGCTGGTCCAAGCCTTGAGCTCAATCTTCGTATGCAATAAAAAAGTGCAACATTTTGTCTATGGCTGGGTGGCCCACAGGGCACACACACACACACACATACTGACACACATATATACATATATGTATATACATATAAGCACTCCTAAGAATTGGCAAGTCTAACAGGAAGTTTGCCACACGCAATCAGCAACAGAGTTGAGAGTCAAAAGACGAAGATTTCACACTAGGCTGGGTGCCGGGTGGCGGGTATACGGGTCGCGGGTCGCGGGCCTCGGGTCTCCTGGTCCCGATCCTCTCTCTCTCTCCATGCCCGGGCCACATTCCAACTCGAACTAGACAAATATTGATGGCCGCTCATCAATAGCCACAGCAGTTGCCGCCGCCACCGCCGCCGCTGCAGCAGCACCACAACCAACAACAACAACAACAACAAATGCAACACCAACAACAACAACAACAACAACAACTGCAACAGCAGCGAAAAATCAAACGCAGCAGAAAGAAAATTTTGCAGTGCGATTGATTTATTTACCACGGCTTAGATTTACCGCCTTGCAGCCGAGTGGCATTTTGGCATTGTGCTGATGATGCTTTCCCACTTTTGAAGTCCCACCAAGACTCATCCCAGCCCAAGCTCCCCTCCCCTTCGTACACCCCTACCCACCATCCCCTCCTCGTGCCACCCTACGTCCAAACCAGAGTCGCATCATCAAGAAGCGGCACCAGCGGCGCAGTCAGCTTTAAATGTTGCGTTTGATTTGGTTTGGGCCAACAGTATTTCGATACCCTGTAAATCGATGAGTGTCCAAATGCTAAGGGGTATAACTAAGCTGGAAAGAGATATCAATTAACAAAAGGTGTATAAGTTTTCCCCATGGGAACTACTTCTTTAAGGATCCATCAGCTTGTGGATAAGAAAGACACCTGAAATGAGATTCAATTACAGGGTTTCTGCTAGTCGTGTACTTTCGGCTGAAGCATTCGAAGATTTTTATTTGTATTTTGCTTTTTGGAATTTCTGCCTGTCCATCTGCATCGTTACACAAAACCACAAACAATTTATATTCCCATCCAACAAACATTTTGACCGCAACGCTGATTCATCTTAATCAATTATAATCTTTTGGATCGAGTTTTTCCGCTGTAATGAGCGAAAAACTTATGCAGTCGCAAGAGGTCGCCACTTGGGGGCAACTCTGCGTGTGGAGATTTGCGCCACAGGCTCTGCGCAGATAACACAGACAGACAGAGAGAGAGCGATGGAGAGACAGAGCGCGAGAGAGGGAGAGATCAGAAGACTTCAATCCTCCTAAAAGATCCATACACAATTGCAATGCTAAACGAGATGATTGCATGTCAAACAATGCAAGACCCACGGACACTGGACACTGGACACTGGACAACGGACCTCGGACAGCTCAGACCTAAATAACTTGGATGGAATCTATTGTATTGACGGACAAAGTAAAATCATCATGATATGATCTATCGATCAGTCAGTTACGACTAGAATTACGTCTATTATTATACGCAAGCAATATTCACAAATATTTAAAACATGCATGGAAACTGCAAAATATATTATTAATTTTAGGAGAAATAGAAGTGAAGATCACTTAAAGACAAATCTTGACTCTTTTGTTTTGTTAGAAAAGATTCTATGGATCCTGTTCCTCAACAACTTTGATTTCTGTCAGAATAACTTTGATCAAAGTTAAAGTTAATTTATAATATTTTAAAGACATATTTGAAATGTTTTTTGCATTCCTTTTTCCTTCTACAGGAAAGCCCACAACATTCTATTGTAAATATATATAATAATATATAGTAAGGTCTGGATCCGATTCAATTCATCATTTATTTCTTATATATTTATATAATTCCTTACATAAATCATGATCGATCTTTTGAAAAACATATTTTTTATATTATTTTAATAAGAATCTATTTCAACTCAGCTTAATAAAACATCTTAAGTCCCTTGCCCTGTAAAAGTCATTAATGCAGACTGATTCTGGACATTAAATAAATTATATTATTATCAAAAAAAGAATCTATTTCATATATTAGAGAATAACTAAATGATTCTGATAATTATCTTGGAAATTAATGATGCTTCCTTATGACTTGCTCACATCACAACATCCACGCCCTAATTGGGATTCGAACCGAAGAGCTCTTGTCATACTTTAATGATAGATTCTAATATGTGTTCATAATATCTATGTATTTAAGGGCATATCAAATTGTCGATACTTTAATGAGATAGAAAACATATATAGAAGGTAAATAAACAAAGGAATTTACTAACAACTATATAGAAAACAAGTGAGCAAATGGAAATAAAAGTTACAATTATCTTAAGCTTAAAGCCAGATCTTCTTACAGTTCTCACCTTTAGTTTAGGTATTCTTAAGCAATATTCTAATCCTATATTTGAGCTATAGTAGATCAAACCAGTATATAAGATAGCTCCGAAGATATCACCATATGAAATGAAATCCCAAATTGAAATGAGTTTTCCGATTGCACTCAGTTACGTAACGAGGCATGGGATGGGCCAACCTTGACTAAACGCTTCGATAGCATCCACAATAATTAAACAACAATCGCTGCCCCATCCCCCACCCCATTGCACCTTTGCTTCACTGTAAGTGTGAGATGGGGTGGGCAAGGGCTACAGGAGGGGGAGGAGGAGGGTAGAGAGCTGTCAAAGCTCACACCGTTTTCGTTATGCTCAATTTTATCAATTAGAATTTGTGGTCGTTACATGCGCCGCAATTGTTTAATTTACAAATCATGTGAACCAATTAAACACAGAGGGAAAGCAATAAAAACAACGGCAACAAACAACAACAAAGCCACGAACAAGGCTTAAATAGACTTTACTTGTTAACAATTATTAGGCCGAGGCGAGTGTGAAAGAGAGACAGAGATCGGACAGAGGGGGGAGCGAAGCAATCAAAAGCAAATCAAATGATAAATGACAACACCAAAACACAACTAGCCTATGGATTGTCGAGGATTGTGTGTGTAAAATGTGCGAGTGTACTAGGGGAACAGGTCGAAACCGAGACGATGTCGATCCATTAGGCCCATAGCACTCGCCACTTGACGGATGAGTTTGAACTCACATGTCTGACCCACAACGGTAGGGCGGCAGGGAAGGCAGGGAGGGGGAACGGGGGGCGCCCCATGTATCATAAGGCAAATGTAACTCACACCATGGGCAGCCGCAGCCGCAGTCGCATCCACAAATACTCATAGGGCTCCGGCACTGGACATAGACAGAGACAGAGACCAAGCTCCAGCTCCAGCTCCAGCTCCATCTCCAACTTCCATCTCCATCTCCATTTCCATTTCTGGAGCTGGGCAAACGGCCAAGTTACACATTATTTGATAAATGGCACACAACCTTTTCGAGGTTGATTATTGTGTTTTGTCTCACTATTTTTTTTCATTGTGGGATTTCTATTTTATGTTTTTTTTTTCCCTCTTCTGATATTATTTCTGTCTGGTGATTGCCCCGCGGGGCCATAGCCAAAGATTGACCACAAATTTAGCTACAATTTCAAACAGTTTCGGATTTTATTTCTCGATTTTTTAGGTGTTGTGTCTTTTTTTTTCTTGGAGTTTTTTGTTTTAACCATAACGGGGCCTTCGTTACAAAATTGGCGAATTGAATTAATCGTTTCCATTTTGTTTATTTGTTGGTAATTAAACACCTCTGCTTTGATTTCTTGTCTGCTGTGCGAGCAACTCAAATGAATCATTTACATTTGATTTTTTTGGAGTTGTTTTTTTGTTCAGTTTTTTTTTAATGTTGAATCGTTGTAAGCCATAAATTTTAGTTACGCTATGTAGCGTTATGTGGGGGCCATGGGAACTTTATTTTTTGGGGTATTTCTTATGTTTCTTTATATCTCTATATATTTCGCCTTTTTTTCCTCTCGTTTCGGTAGAAACTTACGCATAGCAAATGGCGCCTGTTGAGCTATTATTAGGGCAGAATTATGGCGAAATCGAATCAGCTAATGAAGTTTCTTTGCACAGGCTACCACTGCGCGAAGAAAGTTTATCGATTTTATTGAAACATTTGTGCTGATGAGGGGGAAAGATCTTTTAACAAAAAGGAAATTCCCTCAATAAACTAAAACTAATTATATCATTATACTTTTGACACTCGATATGAAAAGTTACGAGAAAACATACTAATATCGTATCAAAGTAATGAAATGCTGTGAGGATTGTTAAAAAGATTTTCTCTTCTGGAAACATTTATTTTGATATCATAAATTATCTACAAGTTAATCTTCTTCATATACTTATTTGATCCTAAATTACCTATAAATAATACTTGCAGTTCCAAGGGATTAAATTTATAAATCTTAAACTATTCAGACCGGCAGCTGAAAGGTATTTAAAATCTTCAAGACTTTCATTCCAAAACTTTTAAAAATAACAAAAAAGAGAAAAATTTACAAGTATGAAAACTTAACTCTATTCAGGAAACAATATCTATTTCTTATAGGACTATTTAATAAATCAATTGATTGATTCCTGAGGAAGAGCTACAGACAGATCAAAGTAACTTAGGTAACTCGGCGAGGGATGCCTGGGATTGACTTATGAATGCTGCGAATATCTCAGCCCTTGGATCTTATAGCCAGAGTTTAACAATTCGTTGCTCAATTTTCAATAAAACTGTTCTCAATGTCTAATAAGCTTTCAAGGTAAGGGCATCTTGAATTCAGCTTGGAGGCAAGCACATATTTTTTATCAGTATCTTCTCTGTTGATTTTGCTTTTTCAAATTTCAATTTATAGCAAAATGTAAGCAGCAGGTGTTCGCCGGAGTTGCCACCACAGCCGATGCAGCTCATCAGCTTTGGCTAATCATCAACAGCTCAGTGGAGCTCGATGCGGAGGTTGAGTGGTGCTTCCAAAATAAAGCAATTTAATGTACGCCATTGGTGGTGTGTGCGAGTGTGCGAGTGTGGTGTGGTGTGTGATATGGTGTAGTATGTGTTGGCCCCATTTGGCTCACGTAGTAAGTATTTTTGGGAAAGTTTTGGCGTTTGAAAAATTCTCCAATGTCAAAATGGAAAAATTTGCATTAAGCCCAGACAAGGCAAGGCAAAGTAAGGTACAGGTACAGGTAGAGGTAGAGGTAGAGATAGAGGTTCAGGTAAAGGAGAGAAAGAGAGAGAGAGAGAAAACAAAACTAGGATGGTTAGGCAGAGGCTCTCTGGCGGCTTGGTGAGTGCCCTCAGGCATTCAATTACAATCGATTCTGGTGTGAAAAAGTTCAATTTCTTTTTAGCCAACTGCGATGACGATGGCAACGACGACGACGACGACGACGACGGCGGCGACGAAGACGACTGCGACCCGTTCGCAGGCTAGTAATGAGGAAATGGCAAACGCAGTCGCAGTCGCAGTTACAGACCGCAGGACGGACAGACAAACAGACGGACAGACAGACAGACGGATGGACAGACGTACTGAGGCAGTGGCCATATGGAAAATGCAACTCATGCACTTCCTAGATTGAACAACTGGTTGGCTGACTTGACTTGACTTGACTTGGGTTGGCTTGGGCTGTGTGTGCATATCTACATATGTGATTGCCATATTGTGTAGATAATTGTGAGCTCTTCGCCCCGCCAGCAGCTCCTCCCTCTCGCTCTCTCTGTTGATCACTGAAGTGCTTAATGCTTTGTGACTATTCATGGGCACTCAAAGCAGCAGAAGCAGCAGCAGCAGCAGCCAGCAGCCAGCAGCATTGCAGCCAACAGAAGCAGCTTCACATATGCAAATCACACACAGGTGAAGTTCGACAGGCTGGCCAGAAAAGTGCAGCACTCCAAATGGCAAATATGCACACACACACACACACACACACACACACACGTACAGAGACAGGCACTAGCCACAGGTGGGGCAACACAGCAACTGAGCACTCAAGCATTGACAGTTCGAGTGGTCAACGTTTTTAGCTGCACCACCAGCTTCAGCTTCAGCTTCAGCTTCAGCTTCAGCTCCACCAACAGCAGCAGCCGCGTCAACAACAATAATTACCCACTTGCCTGCACTTGATATTAAAATCAGACAAAGGCGAAAGAAAAATATATATACACATACCTACACACATACATATATATATATACTCCGTATTCAGGCTGACTGTGGGGACAGACTCCAGGCTGAAAGATGCTTCAGTCAACGGGTCAAAGCGAGCAAATCAACACAAGAAACAAAAACAAAATCGAAAAACAAAAACAAAAAATAAACGTGCAAAAAAACGTGCAAAATTATCAAAAATCGTTCATCAAATTACCGAAAAGAGCGCAACGGGCCACTTAACGACTCTATTACGAAATGGCAAGGAAAAAACAAAATCAAAAAATAAAAAAAAAATAATAATAGAGGCATCGAAAACGTTGCTTCCAAACGGGCGTTGCAACAAAAAGGAAACAAAAAAAAAAAAAAGAAAAAAAAATTGCAAAAGCGTCAACACAAAAATTATTTTAAATTAGAACTCGAAACTACTCACGTTTTGCAATTTTCGCTTTTTGTGTGGAATGCCAATTGAAGTGTTAGGAAAATAAACAAAAGTCTCTATACACTCGGTACCGGCTAGTTGCAAAAACAACAACAACAACAACAGCAACAACAGAAACTGAAGCATCATCAACATCATTGAGAGAAGTAGTAGGGGGTGGAGCATCACAGGGGGAGGGGGAGGCAGTAGGCAACAACCAACGGTAGCACTAAAATAACAACAACAATAACACGACTTCGATGAAGTCTTGACTAGGCAAACTTAGCTAGAGAAGTGTACGAGTAACTCTCTTCCTCTCCACCATCTCTGTCTCTTTCTAGATCGCTGTCTATCTCACTCAGGGGGGTGGAAAGAGTGGGGGCGATGGGTTTTGGCCTGGGCCTAGGCCAGGCTTGAGTTGGCCTGGCAATCAACGCAAATAGCTCAAACGCCTCAAGTGTTTGCTGAAGATGTCACCCACACTTCAGGCTCAGGCTGAAGTCAGCCTTAGTCAAGTTCGTTGCCTGAGTCTTTTGTTTAGACAACGTCAGTCAGCGCAATTCCTCCTATCTCAGTTTGACTTTTGCAATTTGGCACAACAGCAGCACCCAAAGCAGGTCTATCATTGATTAAGTGCGACTAGCAGATACCCTGTAAAAAGATTACTATCAATTCTATCATTTGAACTATGATCTTATGCAGTTGCTTAGAGCTGCTTGTGGTAGTATATATCATATAGCTATATCTAGTACCTGTTTGTATTAATATGAACAATCGACGTAAATATAGATATATGTGTATATAGATATGTCTTGATTGTTGTTGCTGATCGAAAATGATCTTTAATTTATTTTTAATTCTTGCCTCAATCTTAATCCCATTTAATATATTGTAGTATAGTAGATGTTATAGTCAGTGGAAGCTTGTTACACCTTGTTTACTCATTTTATTGGTAGAGGGTATAAAAAAAGAAAACAACAACATCAACACAAATATTGGCAATATTTCGATGCGACTTCAGCAACTGCTGCTGCTGTTGGTGCTGCTGCTGCTGCTGCTGCTGCTGCTGTTGCCTGGCAAAATATCGCTTACAGTTAAATGGAAATTGATGCACTTAGCTGACTCACTCAGTTCTGTTAGCGGTATAGGGGCCATAAGGTACTTACATATATATTGGCATAGGAACAAGTACCGAGTCGCTTTTCTATTCGTTCCCAGCAACGTGACTTTGAATAAATTAAGTGCATATCATATGCATGCGCCTGTGCCAGAAATAGAGCGAACGTTTCCTTCTACTCCTCAATACGAGGTGCTACCAGCTACCAGCTACCAGCTCCCAACTACCAGTGTACCCATGGATGCCAGTGCTGGTGCAACTGCCTCAAGTAGCCACAAGAAGTCAATATAGATTTGAAAGGGATGAAAGCCCAAGAAAGGACAGAATAGTACACAAACTTTCAGTGAGTCCAAAGTACAAGTAAATAAATAATTACAAGCATAGAGAAAGATCACAGAAGGTCCACAAGAAACTGGAAAGATGAAAAAGTCAATGGGAACAGTCTAATACAAGTGAATAGTTTTAAAATTTGATTGCAATTTATATAAATTTATATTCAGTACTGTTGAAACCATTGCTCGTTATAATTGAGTTAATTGAAAACTTTTAAGTAAAAAATAACTTTAAAAACAAATTGAAATGAAATTCATTTAATTTACTTCTATTTCTGTTCTGTCCTTTGCTATTCATACTTTATACATTCTACTTGTCTCTTTCGTTCCATATTCTGCTTTTTAACTATTATATTACTTATTTATATAATTAACATACTAACACTTATTGAACTGATTGGTGTTTTCATGCAACAAATGTTGAATCATTTTTAATCAATTTTTAATTTTGAGTACCCCCGAGTTAGGCTAAAAGTTCGTAGGCTCGAAAGTTTCGCCTCGTTAAAACTTAGCAAAGCACTTCTCAACGTTTGATTTTTCTGGCGCAGAGTCCAAATAATGTTTATCAAACCAAAACTTGGCCAAAAAAAAATGCTTTATTAGCACACAAAATTCCTTTTTATCCATTTTTTCAAACTAACAAAAGTTGCTTCACTCAAATCACAAATTAAAAGTACGAAAGCTGTTAAATTTCTTGCAGCAGACTGAAAAAAGACTTAATACTAGTAGCTCGTATTGTATTTTGTTTCATTAATTTTATAGTTTATATTTTTATTTTATATTTACATATATAAAAGATATGAGATTAATATTTGAAACTTAGAAATATCTTTTATTTTCTTTTTATTTTTTTATGTTGTCGACTGCTTTCAGTCGATTCGAAATAAATATATAAATAAATTAAATAAGTTAAATGAATTGAGTTCATAACTAAATTAAACTTAACTCTTCATCCAATTAAAATCAATCAACGAGCACTTTGTAATACTGAAATCATTTAATGTGCTTTCAAAGCTCTTATTTATTTGTTCGACCTTAAGAACTATACTAATAACTATTCAAAAAGTTAACCTCCATGTATTCAGTGGATAAACTAGAAACTTATCTCACACTGATCAAGTATTGACTAATATCTAATAAAAACTCTTGCCCCTCAGCTCCAGTTCGGTCTGATATAACTTTAACTGAAATCCACACTAAAATTAGGCAAATTTTTTTGAAACTAATGAAAGTTTATGTTATGATATTAAATGAAATAACAGTTGTATTATGGGTTAATCAACATTGGATCGTATACTTGATTTATGTGCACGAGGAGTAGAAACCATATCTTAAGGAAAACCTAATCACAAAATATAGCCGAAGATAGAGATCGGCAGTCATAACTTATTTATTTATACGTGGAGCTCTACTCTAAATATTCAGATCATAAAAGTGTCGCAAGTGGAGTGTAAAAGTTTGAGGCTACGAAAAATATATATATCTTTATTATCATATTAATAAATTGCAATTAATTTAATTTAATTAACAGCAGTGCACAGCAGCAGAGAGCACGAGAGCAGACCAATTGGCATCTGGTTGAGCTCAACGGGGCTCAAAGTCTCATTTTTATTATCAACAGCTGACAAAATCATGTGCAATGTGCCATAAGGTTGGCTATTTTATGTGCATCACCTCGTCCGAGACACAACAAATATCACAACAAATTTGTGCAGAGCTACCACAGACTGAGCAGATGCCCCAGTGAGCGGAGCACACACACACTGCGCGAAAAGGAGAGGTAGCTATCGCGCGAAAGAGAGAGAGAGCGAGAGATATAGAGATATAGACCTATGATGGGCCTATCAAACGTGTGCGACTAACATCAACGGATTCGTTTTAATGGCCTGGGCTTATGATTTCTTAAAATCTATTCAAGTGGACAGCTAACAAATTAAAAGGCACTTTAATGGCCACCGAGAGAAACCCACGAGACGGGGACGGGGTGTATACCCTGTGTCAATAAAACCCAACTAACAGGGTATTAAATTGTTGAGTTGAGTAAAGGAGACACCTGCGATGCCCTTTCAGTATAGTTTAACTACATCATTCTGTATAGAATGAGCAATCCAAACTTAGATTAAACCTTTATATTGATGCCAATTCGGGTTGATTAGCTAGCGTATACCCTACAGAGAGTTATAGTTTCTCTTCATTTGACTTCATTTATACTTCCCTTTCCCCCAACTAATGCCAGATTCTCAAAACTTCTCCTTAATCTTGAATCTTGTTAGGTTTCAATCTTCTAGGGTATCTTCTAGTCGAGCTTTTGTTGTTGATTGCTAGTACTCTATAGGCCTGCAGTAGGCCAGGCTTTAAGGCCTGGAACATTCAGCTGCAACATTCAACTGTAAACTGCCGTTTGCTCAAATATGCGAAATTAACAAGACACAATTACAAGACACAAAACGCAGACAAACACGCCTAGACATCAACTACTACTCCTCCGGCTGCCCAGCTCCTCGAGCTGCCCATCTCTGCGTGCTCCTCTCCTGATGCTCTCCTGCTGCTCCTCTGCTGTGTTATCGTTTAGTCTATGGTTTTATTTTTATTGCGCCAAGATGCGCCACACCATAGCACACCACACCAGGTCTGGCTGAGCCAGAGCAAGCCAGGCCAGGCCAGGCATCCATGTCCAGCGCCCAGTTCCCAGTTTCAGCTGCAGAAATTTGCGAGATTGTTATCAGCCGCAGCCGATGCCGCCACAGCAGCAGCAGCAGCAGCAGGAGGAGTAGGAGCAACTGCAGCATGTGGAGTAGTAGGAAGAAGGAAGAGAAGGAGATGGAGATGGAGATGAGGAGGAGGAGGAGGAGGAGACAAACGTAGGCGTTGTAACCTAGTCAAACATTGGCGAGGTGAAAACGCAATCGCAAATGCAAACGCGCATGCAAAATGGAATTTATTGTATAATTAGGATTTGTCTTATTGGTAATAAGCCGCGTTAAACAGTGGGTTACACACACATACACACATACACACACACACGTACGTACGCACACCTGCACACAAACACAATCTTAGCAGGTAAAAGTACTTAAGAGTGGAGAAATACCCTACACCCAGCTGTGGGATACCTTCTGAGTTTGTTATGCGATTTGATTGCTTGCAATTTTGGAGCTGAAGCTGGGATTGGTTTGATGCTGTTCAGGAATATATACGTATATATCGATTACTTTATGGAATAGAAGTGGCTTTCTATCTTCTTGTGCCGCAACATTGTATATTTTCACATTCTTTTGGGTTTTTTGATTAAGAAAAATGTGCGTGGAAACCAACATTTTAGGGTGAAAATGACTTTCCACAGTTTTCAACTTGTTTCGGGGAGCGCCTCTTCATATTTCTAGACCTATGGGATCTTTGCTATGTTTGTAATGTAAGCTCATTACTGCATTACTGCTGTTGTTGTTCAACTTGTTGTTGTTGCTGTTGCTGTTCTTTTCTTCTGCAGTTCTGTTGTCGTCGGGGTGTCGAAATGTACAGCCAATTACATGCGACAACAACAACCTCAACAACAACAACAATGTTGTCTGGCCCGCAGCTCAAAAGGAATTCAAGGCGATGGCCGTGCAACTGAAAGCATCGAATTTCATGAGTTTTGACCAGTTGCTAGTAGTTGGTAGTAGCTGCTGCTGCTGCTGCTGCTGCTGCTGCTGCTGCTGCTGCTGTTGATGTTGCTGTTCTTACCAGGTTACGACCTCTTAAAGACTTTTCAATCCTCCATAGAACAATCACTGTGCGTGTGCCTCTGCCTCTGCCTCTCCCCCTCCATGTGCGTGTGAGCTTAGGCTTGTATTCCGAGCCATGAATCAAGAAAATGGTCTCCATCGATGGCCAAGGAACATGCAAACCTAGTGAAACTTTCAATACAACTGAGTATTGCACACACTCCTAGACACAGTCATAAAAGGACAAAGGATATCAGAGACAAGTCTATTGAATGTGGATTTACTTGGAACATATATAAGTTATCGAAGATAACATTGCAGCAAATCTCATTCATACGAAAGTTGGCAAACATATTGCCAAACCCAATTGATAGTTATATAGTTTCAAGAAACTTTACCAATCGATGAGACATTAGACGATTGTAAGCAATGTAGTATCACATAAAATATTTAGTACTATTTCCGAATTAACTTGTAGATAAATAGAGTAATAAAATGATGAAAATATGTTTAAAATTAATAAGTATATACGATTATTAAATTTCCTGAATACTTTTAAGATATTATATTACACAATTTACTTATAAACTTTTAGCTTTTAGTTGACTGTTTTTTAGTAGAATCCAAGTTAAACATATAACTAAAAAAATTAAAAATTTTATTATTATTACTTAACTATAATAGATTACAAGCTATCGCTCACAGTTTCATTCAAATAATCATATATCAAATATAATACGATCTCTGTTCAAAGGAAGAGGTGAAGGTATTGCTGAATGTTTTTCTTCGATTACAATGACGTTGTGCATAATGAGTTCTTGCCAACAGGTCGTACAGTTAATAAGGAATACTACAGGGAAGTTATGCAATGGCTCAAAGGATCGGAATTGTGGAAAAACAAATCTTTGAATCTGCATCACGATTACACACAGTATTCACCAGATTTGGCTGTCTGCGAGTTGTTCCTATTTCCAAAACTGAAGAGACCAATGAAGGGAAAGCGTTTTGTCACAATATATGGGATACAATCAGAATCCAAGAAAGAGCTGATGGCCATACCGAAAAGCGAATTCCAGAAGTGCTTCGAGGATTAGAAAAAGTGCTGGCATAAGTGTATTATATCTTAATTACTTTAAATTACTTTGAAGGGGACAAAACAGATATTGATGAATAAAAAAATAGTTTTCTGAAGCACTCGAAATTCACCTTTTCTTTTGAACAGACCTCGTACATATTGAGTATTAATTTCCGCACTCGCTTTTTATGGCAATATCGAACAACATTTCTATATGAATCTCTATCAAATGTTACTTAGAAACCGATGCAATATTCATAATGCTTTTTCAACATATTCGATAAAGAAAACGATCGGTCACAATGGCATTTGATTTTTTATTAAAAATAGAGTCTAAAGTTGCAAGTTCTGTTTCTGGGTATAAAAAAAGCTATCGAAAATGCAAATTGCAACAAAACTTTTCCAAGCTTTGTTCCTTTATTTCTATGTATACAATCGTATCCAGTATTTTGCAAGGAAATTCCCAGAGGTCGTCGTGGATTTGGTGTACGAATAGTGTGCGGGGATAGCTTCCGCTGTTTTATTTTTTCGACTTTTCGACCCTGTTGCCTCTCACTTTACATGTAATCGATAATCAATGCGAAATCTCAACGATGTGTGGAAAATGCAAATACTCTGAACACGCTATGAACTATGATCATTGCAGAAGATCACACAGCATCTGTAGGTGGTGGGTAATCATTTTGTTTCTTCTTCTTCTTCTCTTTTTAGTATTTTGTTTTGGTTGTTGCTTGTGTTGGTGTTGTTGTTTTTATCATTTTTATTATTTTTGGCCACGCTAATTTTGTTGACCTGCTGATTGCGCATGGAAATTGAAAATTATGAAATTATATTTTCTGCACCTACAAAAAGCACAACACATGCGAATTGACGTCAACAACAACAACAGCAACAATAGCAACAGAAACAACAACAACAACACAAGCAACAACAATAGCAACAAATGCATCATGTCAATCGTGATTTTGTTTGCTGGAACTTTAACATTTCATCGACGTGCCGATGTGATCCCATGTGATGATGATGATGATGCTGATGTGTTGATCGAACTAAAGTCGAAGTCACAGTTGGAGTCGGAGTCGGAATCGAAGCCGGGGCTAGGCCAGGCCAGGGCAGGCCAGGCCAGGGCACGAATGCTGCACACGCTCCACGGCTCATCAGGCCACACGTCATGCATGCCCATATACAAATTCGCTGCGCCTGATTACAAGATCAAAGACAGAGAGACAAAGACAGAGATACAGAGCTAGAAAGAGAGAGGAATACAGATAAAATACAGACAGAGCGAGAGAGGGAGAGATAATATAGACAAAGAGAGAGGGTGAGAACCTAGCACTGGCCGTGTGACTACCTATGAGGCTATGACCCGAACGTTCAAAATTTGTAGCAATGACCCACGATGATGATGATGATGTTGATGACGAACCTGATGACGATGATGCTGATCATGATGATGATCGAAAACCTATTCGCACGGCCTGACTCATTGGAACGATGCCAACGGCTTGAAATCAATTGCCAGAGCATAGCGCAAAAACAACCAAAATCAAGAGAGAGCCAAAGTTCTCGACTCCCGAAGCCTGAATACCCTTTAACAATATTCTTTCCTAGTTGCAGCTATTCTAAAGACTAGATAAACAGTTAACAGGTAAAGCAAAGAAACCTATTAATAACCAAACATACCCTATCCTCAGCTTAGCTTTAGTTTAGATTGTGTTTAATTGGATCAATCAAATCGAAGGTTGTTTAAAGTTTGATCTTCACTTAAAGAAACTTTAAGCTAAGCTTGGCATAGAAGGAAAAGTTGATACTACTGCAGGATATGATAAACAGGACTCTATAGTTCCCAGATTCATCAACATCAAGAAAAATACCCTGTAATAGAGTATTGAAGCGAATACTCTCTCAGCGCTATTGGCTGTTTATGCTAGCCGCGGGGCAATGAGACTGAGAACGAGAATCCCAATAAGAATACCAATGCCAATAAGAATGCCAATGAGGATGACTTCCTCCGTTCCAAAGCTAGCAGCAAGTGCAGCTGAAAAGCTTCGCGGGAATATTTTGTGTGTGACGGGTTGATCTTTAGCCATATTAAATTACCTAAAGGCTAGCAGAGTTGCTATGATTGATCTGCACTCGTCTCGGACGATTACGAGTATACTCTATGCTCATACTCGGACCATTGGCTGGGAGGAGGAGGAGGAGGAAGCTGGTCAGGTCGGGTCGAAGTTGCCAGTTGGTGATCGGATCGGATCGGATCGGGTCGCGTCGCATTGCATGCATAATTTGATGTGTGTCGAAGTTGCTTCAAGAAGTTCATGTAAAAATTTACGTACTCGTATAATTTGTTCTTTTTTTCCATCAGTTTTCCCTGATTTTTTTATTGAGTTATTGGCGGCAATTGAAAGCAAACCTCTTGGGCTCAGGCAAACGATGTGCACGTTCTGGCTTAAGGTTAAGTATGATACAAGCTAGTAGGATGGCACTTAATAGGGTTCTTCTATTAAGGTTGTAAAGTCCTAAGGTTACAAATATCAATGAAGCTTAACGGCAAGTGCACTGCAACGGGGTCAATCTCAAAGTTGGAACCTGTTCCGATATCTATACAATATGATATGCTATTTGTATATGAAACTGCCCTACTTCAAACTGTCTCAATCTTAATCAACGCTCATCTTTCATAACTGAAACACAACGAAAGCGATTATACACATTGATCGATGCCCAATTTCAATGATTTCCAGATTAACGGGCTGCTATCTGAGGTTTCTATAAAGCGTTTAACAAAAAGAAAATAGATGAAAAAACAGATGAAAAAAAGTAGCCTTTGGGGCAAGTTATAAACAATATGGCTATTGATTGCAACTAATTGTTGTAGAAATCGTATAGAGATTTATCAAACGCCCATAAAAACTATATCAACAGCATAACCTCCAGCCCCTCGCGCTCTCCTAAAGCGCTTTGAGGGCTTCTTCGGTAATCATTCAAAAGCTTGAAATAAGACCCCAAAACTTGCCTGGCCCACTAGTAAAATCGTTTATAAATTATGAAAATATATGTACATAATGCATATAAGCGCGAGTTCAAAGCGCGCCGTTTTCAAAAAATGAAAAAAATAACACAAAAAAATGCACAGAAAAAAAAGAAGAAAAAAAATTATGAAAAGCGCTTTTTATGTTGTTGATTATTAATTTATTAACTAAGAAAAGAAATAGAAAAAAATTCAGATTCAGATTTCTGTGTCATTTTTCGTTTCTTTTTGAATGTCCATTTGTTGGTCACAATAATTAAATTTAGATTAAGTTTAGAAACGAGCTGGCATCAGCGTCCACAGTAGTTTAATATATGCAAATTACACGCTGAGGCCCCGAAAAATTAATTAATTAGTGTTGGAAAATGCGCTCAATTTGATTTGTGGAAATTTATGTTTAAACACTACATTTCTAGCACTGGGCTACAAAGTAGTTTTCGGTATTGTTTACGATGTGTGAGCTTCGGGGCTGAACGCATTTTAAATGAGCACTGGAGGAGCTCCACCTAAACGAGAGTAGGTGGAGACGGAGCAGATGGTGGCGGAGAGAGGGGAGTAGAATTAGGAGACGGAGGCATAATTAAGTGAACTGAAAAAGCGTTTAACCATTTGAATATATAACTGTGAGGGAGTTGTGACTTTTATCTCTATTCGCTTGGTAATATAAAATTAAGGAAAATATTAGCCAATTAATATACTTATATGTTTATTTAGTTGATGATTTATTGGAAAACTTTAATTTATTTTATTTTTTATGCATCCTCATATAAATTAAACTTCTTATAGAACTGCTGCCTATATCTTAGAAGTCTTTATTTATGAATGAAATACTTTAATTTATAAGCATGTATCATAGAGAGAGATACAAAATAAGACCACACAGCTTCGATCTAAATATTGTATTTCAAGATTAATCAGATGAGATTTATGATCCACGATGGAAGATAAGATTAGAAAGAAGATGTATAAATCCTTAGATGCTTTCTATCAGATAAACATATTACATAAAGATAGAAGTTATACGTATTTAGAATGAAAAACTTTAATTTAGATTTAGTTGATGATTTATTACCTACAAATAAATTAGTTAAACTTTTAATTGATAAGAAGATTTCTTTATGGAATCAAAAGACTTATATATATCTCTTACTTGACATCCATCTAAATAATATTTTAAAAGATTAGTCAAAAGAGATTTATGATAATCGATGGAAGATTAAAGAAAATGTTTGAATAAATCCTTAGATGCTTTCTGAGCGTCTTTTGAGCTCAGTTGATCAGATAAATATATGCCATAAAGCTGTAAGAAATTCTTATTTAGAACGAAAAGATGATTATAATATATTAATATATTTATTTTAAGCCAAAGTTTCATTTAGATTTAGTTGATGATTTATTACCTACACATAAATTAGGTAGACTTTTTATACAACTGACTGGTTAAGAAGGTTTATTTGTGGAATCAGAGCACCTTTATATATATATATATCTTACTCTACATCCATCTAAATATTGTATTTGAGTATTAGTCAAATGAGATTTAAAATACGCAATGGAAGATTAAAGAAAACGTTTGTTTCTGTTTCTGATCGTCTATCAGATAAATGTACTACATAAAGATATAAGAATTTATTATTTGGAATGAAAAGATGGTTATATTAAAGTATTTCTTTTAAGTCAAAGTTTCATTTAGATTTAGATCATGATTTATTATTTTTATATTTGTGGAATCAGAAGTCTTTATTAATGAACAAAGTACACTTATATACGACTATATTTCTTACTTTACATCCATCTAAATATTGTTTTCAATGAGAACTTAAATAAGATTTATGATATACAAATCACAAAGGAAAGTTGAGAAAACTCTCAGCTAAATTCTCTGTTGCTGTCTGAGCTTATTCTGAGATAAAAAGATAAAAAGCATAAATAAGAGATAAAAGATATGAGAATGGAAAATGCTGTATATATATATGTATTTATAGGTATTAATCTATTTATTTAAGCCATTTGTTTGGTTGTCGTTGTCATTGTAAGCTGCTTGAGCAAATTGTATGGTACGAGTATTCCTATAGCCTCTAGGCTCTAGTTGGCCAAGTCTGAGACTGAGTGGTAGTAGTATAGAAACGTGGCCAACTTACTGCTTACATGACGTTACGCCTTAACAGCAATCTAATACATTTGACCGAGACTTTGAAATTAACAGACAAACATTTGAGCGCCTGGATTTGCGCAGTTTGCAATCCCAGAGTCGTCTGTAGTTCCCTCACTCCACCCCCTCCCCCTGGAACACCCCCCTTAATGTAGAAGGTAGTATCCCGGCACAACCAATGCACGGTAGTTGTAATTAAAAACGCGCAAGTCGTAAAAAACAGAAATCAGTTGAGAACAGGTCGGGGTCGGTCTGCTCTCTATGATGAACGGGGCGTAACGCTCAGAGAAAAATTAATTTTCCATATACGAGTACGAGTATGTAGTATATAGATATGTGTGTAAGTATACATATATATATATATATATATATGTGTGTGTGTATGAAGAGTGCGGAACTTCTGCGACTTTCTGACTTCTCTGACTTTTCAGACTTTCTGACTGACGTCGGACGACCGTCAACTGGCAGCTTTCAATCACACGAAAAATGTGCTAATTGCAATAGAAAGACAATTTCTATCGTAAAAATGTTTCAAACTAATGAAGTAGAAATGTAAAAATGTGCAACAAACACAAAAAAAGAGAAACAAATAAGAACACCAGACGAGATTGCACGACTAAAAGATACTCCTTAGTATCTTATATAGTTTAGATATTAAGAGGGAACAAAAGATGCAATTACATCCGTGCTTAATAGATAGAGCCAGATCAAGGGATGAAGGAAAATACTCAAGAGGAGTATCTACTTTATGACTAGAGGAGTTGAAAGGAATAATGAACGTATCAGTTGAAGCTATATATAAAAAACTAGATCTAATTATCATAGGTCAAAAGAGAGAGTGCGAGAGAGAGAAAGACAAATCGCGGCAGCTGTTGCCTCTGCTCAAAGATACATTTTGTAACATATATGAATATACTTTATGGGTTCGCTAATGTGTGCGCTTTTTTCAATTTCATTATACTCTAATACCTATTTTATGGGTACAGGGTATAAAAGCAACAACAATAATAGCAACAGCAACAACAACTTAGTTAGTTGAAATGGCGAAGCGACTGGCAAAAATTAGTTGCTGAAAATGAATTGCACTAATATCGAATTTCACACTGTTGCGCTAATGGCCGACAACAACAACATCAAAAAGTGCAATACTAACAACAGCAACAACATCTACTACTAAGCTAAAAGCAACTGCTGCAGTTGTCAGACGGCAACAACAAAGCAGCAAAAAAAATGCAATCAACATGTGTTTTTTTTTCTGTGTTATTTTTGTTTTTTTTTTTTAAGTTTGTTTTTTTGAGGTCTTTTTTTGGTATTTTTGTTTTGCTAATGTGCAAAGCGCTGATTGGACGAAACCCGACCGCAAAATGGAAATTATGATGCGGCCCCGTTTGAGTAAAGAGCACAGCAAGTGAGGGAGAGACAGAGACAACAACAACAACGGCAACGGCAAGCGGCAAGTCAAACAACGACAACAACGACAACAACTTGTCGACAACCTGAAGCGGGTTTCACTTTTTTTGGGGCGAGGAGTTTCAGTTTGAGTTTGCGAATTCTTGAGGGGCCCCAGATACGAGTACGACTACGAGTACGAGTACGAGTAGCAAACCAAACCAAGCCAAACCAAACCAAACCAAACCAAAGCAAAGCAACCAACCAGCCAATAACAAACTATAACTAACAACGTATGTAAGCTGATATCAAGCTGCAAGTTTATTGGTCAATCAATGCGGCCAACAGACAGAGCCAGAGCTGAGCGAGATGAGCAGAGGACACGATCAGTCCACTCATTTCAGACAGATCGTTGTATATGTTTATGTTTTGTGTATTACAAGTTAACGATCGGGGCGTGCATATTAGAAATCGCACTTATCACAGACACTCGCACACTCGCACACTCGTACACCTGCCACACTCTCAGAAACTACACTAGAAACCAGTAGAAAATGCACTTGCTGCAAGCCAAGATTAATCTTGCAATCTTGATAAATTATGAAAGCTGTGTGCAAGTGAAACACACTGCCAGAATTTCACAAAAAACAAACAGGTGTCATCCATTTTGTAAAGTTTCTCTCAACTGGCAAATACAATTTTCACCACGTAAGCTGCAAACAGCTTTCAAAGTTCCTGAAAGCTTCAATCGAGATAATTTGCACATAAACTTTACTTCCAGGGCACCAAGTTCCATAAATGAGATTCGACTTAACCCTTTTCTTCTATATAGTATAGAATAGGATAGTATACAGTATATACAATAGTATTATATAGTATGGAATATATTATTACACTTCCAGTGATAATTCTATATCAAAGCAAAGCTTTTACATATTTCAAGCTGAATTCTCGACTCGACTTCTTTTTAATAAAACTCAAAGCTGCAATCTATTATCCCTAAATCCATTCATTCAATCCATTGAAAAGCTCATCAAAGCTGCAAGTATGATTGAACGTGCAGCAAAATAATCTGATCTAAGCTTAAGAAGCTTTTAAAGCACATAAATTTCAAATTTTGAATTTGTTTACCAAATGCGATTACTTTTAAGCCTGTGCTGTCAGTAGTCCATTTGACGAGGTTCCACTGTACGTTAATAGAATGGAATGTTACTATTTAAATCCTGTCTTAGCTGTCACCTGTTGAAGGAGCTTCAGTCAAGATTTACTTTACCAATTGGAAACTGGCAAAGTCCGCTATCGATTCGCTTGCATTGCATTGATTTTGCCTAATGATGAAATTATAAAGAAGAGTCAGAGCCCAAGCTACAGTCGTCTTCAGTTTCTCCTCATGGCGTCTTACAACTGGTGTTGTTGTTGTTGTGGTTATAGTTGTTGTTGTTGTTGTTGTTGTTGTTTTCGATGTTGGCAAAGTACCCGCCCAAAAAGCCGTTCGATTGATTTAATTTATGTAGTCGATTACACGCCAAGCATATATACAAATCAATTGTACGAAGCATTTAATTGACTTCAATTGCCAAGGTAGGTGGAGTCAATGTGTGTGCTCGTATGTGTGGAAAGATAATTGTAGAAAACGTGAAACTAACAGACAAACGAGTATCTGTATACCTGTTACAGAGTAGACACTGAGTAGTAACATGGGAGATTCAAATTATTTACTTGGAAGCTTTATATACAGAAGATATACATAAAGAGCTGGGGATTAAATAGGAGTTTTAGGAATTGGAATTTGTTTTTGATCAAATTTTATAATGGAAATACTTTTAGCTGCAGGAAGAATACTCGAATTTGATACTATTGTGACATTTATCCCAAGAAAATAGTATATAGTTCTGGGAAGGGTATCCTAAACTCACATGCGTACAAGTCTCCTAGAGACTACGAGTAGAAGCTGCTGCCAAGCTGACCCAGAGCCAAAACGAAGAGCCCACAGATAGCACTGAAAAACTTTCCATTCCAAGCTGAAAAATGTTATCAAATCACAGCGCACAAACGAGCGACCACAAAACTAAGCAAAGGCAATTTTAGCTCATATTAACCCGCAGCACAAAAGGCCAAACTGCCAAGCTGGCAAACAGGCAGAGAGGCAAACCAGGCAGCAAACGGGCCATGGACCATGGACCATGGTCATGGAAAGGGGGCCATGGAACGGCCTCTGGCCATGGACAGCATTCTGTACTCGTACTCGTACAGTCCGGAGCCCATTTCAACTTTCTCACGCACTTCAAATTTCAATTGGCAATAAATGTAATGCAAAGCAACACTTTAAATCATTGCGAGTTGGCCAACAACGCCAACACCAATAAGCCATGGCCAACAACTGCAACAAGAACAACAACATCGAGGAGAACAACTGCAACCACAGTGAGGATGAGCCACAGGTTGAGCCACAGATTGTGGCACAGGTTGAGCCTGAGGTTCACTCTGTGGCCTCAAATGCTGCTGGCTGCCAACCGTTGACTATTGCCTTATAGCTGTTTGTCTGTTAACTGTTTCTCTGGCCATGGGTCGTCCCGGACATAATAAGTCCAACTACTCTCCACTCAATCTAAAATTGGTAATTAAAATGTTTCGTCTAATTGCCATTTCTTTATACTTTTACCCCCAACTCGCATGCACCAAAATTTGCTACGCATAAAATGCCTGCAATAAAAACTAAAAAAAAACACACAAAAATACTGTAGAAAATTAAAAAGAAAAAATAGTGTACGTAAATTCAATCGACTAAACGCTAATGCACCCATAAATCGCACTCAACAACTGCGGCGGGCCCATATTAAAAGACCCCAGACAAGAGCACAATACCAATACCGATAGCACCCATGGACACTCGTAATCCTGGACACAACCAGCCGACCATTCAAATACATTAAATTATATCTTAAGCGCACATACACTTATATTTTATTGGTGGTCGCCTTTTTGTTTCTCCAGCATAATACAAAAAGTGGAAAAAATAGATATCCTCAAATTAACGAACTCGAAATACTCTCATTTCCGTGGAATCCTTGGGGATTTGATAACCTGACTTCAGCCAAAGGAGGAGAAGGGAATCGCTAGGTAGTTTATCTCCTTTGTTGGCTATATGATATGACTATCCATTTTCAATTGAATACGATAAAATGAAGAGACTATATAGGAAACACAGAAGAAAATACAATCACATATCAATACTATCAATACAGGATATATCAAATAAGGATTCATTCTATGATTACTCATGCAAAATATACACTATTCAAGCTGATGGAATAATTTTGATCAAATTGAACTATTTCCTTTCAAAACTTGCTAAGAATATGCACTGCTTCTATGCAATATCCTCTACTCAGCATAATATATTATCCAATATCCAAACCTTTATCCTATGCTATCACCTATACGTATCACATCCGATCAATGTTGCCTGTACTGAGAGACGCTTATGCAAAGTTTTATTCCCAAATAAACTTAAAATTTATATCTAAGAAATATGGCTCCCACTTCATTTTCTTCTCAAAGCGTTGCACAATTCATAAATATAAGGGAATACCCTAAGTAAGTGTATCAAAAGAGTGTCATAAAGAAAACGCTTAATAGACTTTTATGTTGATTCGCTTAAAAAGCGATATTTTAATGCTAGCTGTAAAATATCTTTTGCCATATTTAATGTGCCTAGGTCGAACTTTAATGGTCTGCATATACCAGTGTTATACATACTATAAATATATATATCTATATGTTATACATAAATATATATAGATAGGAGTATACCATATCGGGTTATCATAAAGAAGCATTAAGTGCGCAGAAATCAGCGAATCATAAGTTAACAACAGCCATTTGAAAGTGAGTAAACAAATCTTACTAATATATAAAAGAAGTTTATAACTGTAATAAAATTTATAGTAAGTATCTTCTCTGATCTCTTATCGTCACATGACTATTATTATATTATATGTAATTATCATCAGACTTCATGAAGACCAACTCCTTACACTACGTTCTACTACAAGTAGGTTCGAGGTGTTCATTCTAAAGTAAAGCCAAAATCAATGAGAATTTTGAGTGTCTCGAAAGGATTACCTTATGCACAACTGTAAAAGAGGAATGGAAAGGTCACGTTCGAAATGCTGACTCGAACTTGAACTAATTTACATAAAGACAGGCTGAGACTGAGCTGAGTTCCATTGGAGCTTTCATCTCACTGTGGGCACTGTGCGCTCATGAGCTGAGACAACACCAGACTGAACGTCGCGTCTGGGACAAATGACTGACAGTCGTTGCCCTGCGGCTGTTTCCATAGCATCTCCAACCACACCAAGGCAGAGCACAGCAGCTACTTCAGTAGCCGGAGCCGACAGGATGATGGCAAAAAGAGTTTCCAGCCTCAGAGTTTCGAGAGCAAAACCAAAAACAAAAGACACACAGAGACCCTGGCAATGACTTCAACTGTCCCTGCCCGTGTCCCAGACTCCCTTCTCCCTCAATCCCTTCTCCCTCCTCCCTCGATCCCTCTCCTTCTGCCCCCCTCCCGAAATGGTAAATGCGCGTTAAATGATGCTTTCGTTGCGCATGCGCTCGAGTGCCTCCATTCCCACCATGGGAGAGAGACGACATTGCGCTCGTAAAAATCACGAATTGATGGAGTGTTCAAAGAGCGATCAGCAAATCATTTTCAGGCCGCGCAAAATTGCCGAAACATATGCAGATGAGAAGCGTGGTGAACGTGAAGTTTGCTTCCTGAGCAGCCAGCCCAGTAGTAGTAGTAGTAGTAGTAAACTCTATAAGTCCGTCTTCTGAGTTCCCAGTCTGGCCCTCAGGTGCACTTGGTGTTTCTTGGACTCCGCTGACTGCTGACTGCCATCCACTCGTTGTCAAACCCAGACACAAATAAGACCGAATCCCTTAATACACTTATTCAGTTGAGGGTGTTCTTAGTTCTAGGCAATTAATGTTATTAAAGAAGAAATACTAATTAGGTTAAGAGTGTGTATCATATGAACTAATAACATTAATTTAGATAATGAAAGGTTAGCTTTTCTCAGTCCAAGTTAAAATCATATACAAATCCAGAGGTGGCAAATCTGCCACATTAAGTTAGCTGCACTTGAAAACATCTTTTGATCTCAACATTTCCTGGTGCTGCCATAAAAAATGTTGATCATGCTATTGAAAAAATAAAACTGGTTAAATATAATACATTGCTTATTATATTGTTTAATATTTTATACTATATTATTTTCTTTAAAGAAGATACCATTAAATAGTTATAGGAGTAGGTTACAGACCTATGAAGAGGGAGTAGTGTCTGGTATGGAGCCTAAAGCAAGTTATAGCTCTGATAATTCCCACATAAACATAACCTAGTCTTAAAGGAAAACCACTACAAGATCTTCTTGAAATCTTCACTTGAAAGTTTCCTATCTTTAGTGGAGCTGACAAGATACTTCACAATCAAAAACAAAGATACAGATTGAATAGTTTGCGTACACAAGAAACAAACTAGACAGCTTAGAATGTATTAAATATTCACATTTTCAAGAATCAAAGTTAAAATATAGATAAGTTCAATATATGATGAAATAAAATATTATAAATAAAATTTTGTTCTAAAATTTGTATCTTTGCTCACTTATTATCCATATTATTTCACTTTCCATAAATATCAGTATAATTATCTCTAGTATAATTCTATATATATTGAGAGTTTGTTTAGTCTGTCAGCATGTCGAGTCTGATGACTTAATCATTGTACTTAAACCGTTGAAGGGTATTACAAAAATCAATTCACACTCGATGCCTGCTCCCTGACGTTCTTCTAAGCTTTTGTTATTTGCTTTTGGGCTGCAGCCGCTCTCTCGAGTGCCGTGGCAATGGAATGCCACTTGTCTGTCTATCCAGTCAGCCAGTCAGCCAGCCAGCCAGCCAGTCATCCAGTCATCGAGTCATCCAGTGAGCCAACCAGCCTGGCTGATGCCTAAACTGATCCCTAGCTGGTGTGCCTCGTACCTTCGGTAAGGTTTGCTGCTGAATTTATGTAGGGTTAGAGGGCGCAATGCTCGATGAGCCGATGAGTTGGGCTGAGTTTGAGTTGAGTTCTGTTCAGTTGAGTCGAGGTTGGGGTTTACGTTTGGGTTTAGGTGCTGTTGTAAGCGTGGCATAGCGAAATGATTTACATTCGCAGCAAACATAAATTTCACATTGCAGCCGTGTAACGACTTTGAAGTCAATGGAGGTATGAGTATACTATGCAACGAGTACGAGTAGCACTATTCACGAGAAGGAGGACCTGTACAGGTCGCATGTAATTAATTCTGTAATTTTATGCATATTTTTAAGAGTACAATTTGCCGCCGCCATCGATTTGGGCGATGATAATCGGTAAGACCAGTAGCCGAAAACACTCTAATAATAAACTCTATCATTTCATTTGCCACAATTTTCCTCGATACTCGTACACAACACGGTGGCATGTTGCACGGACGACACAACATGCACTGACCCTTTTTTGCAGCAGTTGCCTCCCCCTTCCCCCAACCCCTGCTGGCCCCCTTCGACCCCCTAAACGACCATTTGCCATTGTCGTTTGTTCATGTCGTCTTAGAGTTGGTCTTGTGGCTCGAAAAATATCGATTACATGTGAGACGCTGCTTGCTGCCTGTTGCCTGGTTGCCTGCTGCTGGTGCCTTGTGCTGCTGCTGGTGCTGGTGCTGGTGCTGGTGATGGTGATGGTGCTCAGCTCTCAAGCTTTGGAAATTCAATTCCAATGAAAACAGTTAAATTCCGGTAAAAAGGTCTACAGCATGCGAACGTCGAACGTCGTTCCACCCAAAGTGGGTTTTCTGCTAGTGGCCATGGTGGTCCCAACGATTATCATGAATTGATCTGTAAGATGTCAAAGCGCAGACGCAGCAGCAGCCAAAGCAAAATGTGGCCAAAAGAATGGCCAATGTGGAGGTCTCACACACATGACCAGACCCAGTCCCAGTCCCAGTCCCAGTCCCAGCTTCAGTCCCAGCCTCAGTCCCAGCCTCAGTTCCAGAACCCAACCCCAGCCTCAGCCTCATCCATAGCCACTTTGTCTGTGACTGCTGCTGCTCGTTCCCATGTAAGCCAAAGCCAAGAGCAAAGCCAAAGTCATAGCCAAAGTTGAAGTCAAAGCCAAGCTCTAAGCCCAGTTCAGCTAGCCAGGCTAGCACACACAATGTTGTTGTTAGAATTGCGCGCAGATAAGAGCAAAATGTTGGCAGCACTGTTGACATTATGAATGACAGCGGTTATTTATTATGTCTTGGATTCCTCTTGGTGAGGGAGAGAGCTCCGGCTAAAGCTAGCTGCGAGTCTAGATCTGTACAGCGTCATCATATGAGTACGACTACGTATCGAATATGAAAGCTTGTAATCGACTTAATAATTCTATGGACTGCTTAAACGTATACGAACCAGGATTATATATTCCAACCTATGACAAGAGATATATCATAAATTATATTCAATGTAGAAAGTATAGTTTATAAAGATCGACAAGTCTCAGAGTATTAACAAGTAACCTCAACATGATATTATAACACATTTAAAAGGTAATCGATTACCCACTGATTGCTCCCAGGCAACTTTGCTATCGATTGCATGTCCAGTTATCATTTTGCCACTTATTATTTATCGACTTATAAATAGGCAATCGAATGTTCTTTCCGCAGGTGCTTAGCATTTGTCAATTGCTTATCGACCAGATATCGCTTCTAGATCATATTCCTGTTTAGAATCGGTTAATTTATTAAACAAATTATTCTGAGTCCAGTTTAAAGTATGAGAAAGTAATCAATATTCGATAAGTGTTTGATATCAATCGACTGATTGATTACTTGGACAATAAGTAGTATATTAAGTAGATACACCGTTAATTTCATAACTGCCAGCTCGAAACTCATCTGAAGTTAAGTCTTAAGTTTGCTGAGGCCAAAAAGCAAATTTAACGCTTCATTTGCTCCAGCTGAAAATTGCGTAACGAAAGCCGAAAGCCGAAAATCAGAAAAGCAGAAAAACAGCGCCACCACCCCCTACTCTTCCCCCCCCCCTCCAGGCATCTCTCGCTTCTCAAACTCTAACAACCGTTAAGTGGCAGGCTCGACTTCATTAGATTGTAATAAACGCGCGCTGGTTACAGCCCCACAACACAGAGAAGAAGAGAGGGAGAGAGAGAAAAAAGTTTGGGGGGGGAGAGAAAAAAAATACTGACAGCAACATAAAAACTTAAGAAAAGTCTAAGCCCGGCTTATAAATGCAATTTCGTTCGCACAAACTTCAATGGACTTCATTAAAATATTCGAAACACAAGCAGTTTAAAGGCTCCCCCCAACGCTTCCAACCGAAAAACTTGTCAGACGCACTATAAACGCGACGTTGCCGAACCGCCCGGCTCCAGCATGGACTCCAACTGGACTCTGGGATGGTAGCCAAAACAGAGAGAGGGAGAGAGAGAGAGAGACATCAGGGTACCAGGTACAAGAACGAGTACGAGTACCATGGAAAAAGTCAGGCGAGTCGAGAGTTCAGAGGTCTAATTGAAAATGCGCAAACTTGAAGAAATATTGAGAGAGCTGAAAATGCACACACACACACATATATATATATATGTATATGTATATATAGATATGTATATCTTGTAGTATACCCATTGCCATTAGAACTCAATTTGCTCGCATGGCGCACGCATTCACAAAGACGCCCACAAGCCGATCCACAAAACACAGAGAGAGAGAGAGAGAGAGAGAGAGAGGAGCTCCCCAGCTTCCCATCTGCAGAGTCAGAGGCAGAGTCCGTCCCTCCCAGCTTTACACTCGGTTTCACTGTGTAATACCCTGGCATGCAAATTTATAACACGGCGGGCAAATTGGGGCCAACTTGTGACAATTTACGATATTAGTTAATGCTAAATATTTGTGCCCCGTCGTGATTTACGGGCTGCAGCAGAAGAAAAAAAGGGGGAAAAAAAAAACAGAAAATAAATATTTGAGAAAAAAAACTGGAGAAAAAATACATGTATGTATAAGGATTATTTTGAGCTTTATGGGTTTTTATTGTTTGCTTGCCATAATTTCAGCGCTTAAGCGTTGCCAGACATTTGCCAGCGAGACGTTGCCAGAGATGCGCATAAAGTGGAGCAGGCCATTAAATTTTATGATAATTGCAACCTGGCGACCGACTGACAAATGAAGTGATTTTAAATTTGCCATTTACCGATTGCAACCTGACTACCTACATATATCTGTCCGTATATATATGTTATATACTCTCATATATTTCTTTATCTTCTTCATTTCGCATAATTTAATTATATACGTTTCCAAATGTTGAGTGGGGCAAGCGAGATGTTAATGCCGCGCCCCGTAAACAAATTTAAATAAAATGATTTTTGAGGGCAAAAAAGTTAAATAAAATAAAAAAACGAACTTTCAGAGAAGAAGAAGCAAAATTTCACCAAAGCGCAAAACGCGTAGAAATTTCGAAGTGCTGCAATTAAGAGATCAGAGCTCAAATTTGATCACTGGGAACCAAACCGAAAATATTCGACAAAAATATGAGGCGTACGTAATGAAAAACCCTTTTGGGTCAATGAATTTGTTATCATCAAACTGTAACCGAAACGAACGTCATGCAAATTACAAATTCGAAATTTACGAGACCAAACAACAACATTTTAATAAGCAACACAACGCGCAGACCCATAAAGCATTTCCAAAACAAAAACAAAAATCCAAAAATCGAAAAATCGAAAAAAGGAAAAAAAAAACAAAACAAAATAAAATAAGAAGAAAAAAAACCGCATTGACGTGCCTGACATAGAAATCTGCACCGTTGGCTATTAGCAATTAACTGGGGCTATTATGAGTCCAAGCCGACAAAAATATTTGACGTGCTACAAGCAGAAGAAGATCGAAACGAATCGATCGCAGCCAACGATCAAAGGCGGGGATTGGTACTCAAGGAGAGGTGCGTGAGGAGGGACAGATGAGGGGATAAGGGGTAAGGGGGGAGGGGATGTTGGGGGCAGTGCGCATAAAAAGCCAAATGCCATAATAGCCAAATTAATCAGTCACAGGTAACAACCCAGCAAGCAGCAGCAACAACAATAATACCAACAACTCCCAGAGACGTCCCGTCGTCTGCGCTGATGACTTAACAAAAATGTCAAAATTAAGAAAGAATTAATTATACGAATATTACATTCCCTTTAGCACTGAATCAACACAGATTAATACAAAGGGTATTATACAAATTATTCACAATTCCATGCGATTAGTTAATATTGTATTTAAGGTCTCCCAAAACGAACATATATCAATTTTACATTTTACATATTTACTTTATGTAAATCAGAAAGGATCTTGAGATATTTCAACTAAAATTCAGAGCGAACTTTCCCTTTGATTAAAGCAGCAGACTTTTCTCTCAACATATTCAGTGAAGGGCTAACATCATCCTAAGACTATTTGCTTAAACTCAATCGATCAAGCGTTAGACCCAGTTGTGGCAGGGCATTGAAAAGTTTACTTATGATCACATAAAAGGGTTTTCTGTCAGACATGTGATTGCCAAGTACTCGTATGCAAAGAGTATGGCATAAGCCGTTGGAGCTCCATTGTTTGGCTTTCAGTTAAAAGGTGGGTGGTTGGCTGGTTGTTGGCTAGGTGAGTTGGCTTTGAGTACCCCGCGGCTGTGGCTACCGTTTCGCAGTTGAAGCTGACAAAATGTAATTGTTATATAGGCGCAAAAATGGTCTTAGTGGTGCCATCAATAAAGGCCGTTCCAGAGACTGACAGCTGGGAACCGAACACCGAACAGCGAACACCGAACAGAGACCTAGACTCGCAACGGGAAAATGCGACGCATGAATGTTAATTGAAATATGCGTATGAATGATGGACGGACAGATGGAAGAGAGATGTGGCTGTAGCTGGAGCTCAAGCTGGAGCTGGAGCCGTTTGCCGGAACATTGGCTAGCACTGGACACTGTGCAGCTTTCACAATTATTGATTGATTTATTGATTGAAATCTGCGCAGCAAGCACTGAACAAGAGGAAGAAGATGTTTGCGACTGTTTTGCCAAGTTTTCTGCCGTACAAATTGCGCGACGGGGCCAAGTTTGTTGCCTAAGTCTTTTGGCTCTTGCCTCTTGGCTTTTGGCGCCCAGCCGCGAAGACGTCGCAGTCGCCGTCGCCAGTGCGTCGCACACAAAACCGAAACCAAACAATAAATAATTAAAGCAATTAAAAGCGCTTAAAACAAACATTTAACAAGCAGCGCCAGTTGAAAATTGTTGTGTACCAAACCCCAAAAAACCAAAAAATACAAAAAAAAAAAACAGAAACCGAAACAAAAACAGAAAATAAATGTACTTATCTTGGCCCCAAATCGCGTCTAAATGTTGCACATTTATCAAAGCTCCCTGCGTATAAAAAAAAAGGTCAACGCACAGTTATACCATGTTCTTGTTATTGTTATGGTTGTGCGTACTCTCGTACTACTAGTACTCGGTACAAACTATTTCCGCTTAACACTCCGGTACTACGATTACTAACAAGCCAAATATCTGGGAAATGGGTGCGCAAAACTAGAGAGAAAAAAAAGAGGTGGAAAAAGTTGAGCTGAGATTAGAATTTTGCACATGAAATCTAATTTTTTGGCACTGAGGCAATTAAAATGAATTTTGTGGTTCGAGATACTCCATCTGTATCTGTATTTGTATCTGTAGCCTACATAGCACACACACACACACACACGTACATACAAGTATAAGTTGTATGCAAATGTTAATAGGAAGTAGAAAGAGGCTGAAGGCAAAAACTAATAAACATATTATAGCCGAAACTAGGGAATACCCTGCTGTCCCCGAGTAACTACTGTTTTTATGATAAGCATGCTGAATAACAAAAGAGATATTATGTACTCACTTTTATCGATCTGCTGAAGACCTGGCGGTTAACTTAATAATCAACTAGGATTGCTTTTCGTCTGGGGAATCCCTGTCAATCCTACTCCAATTCTCTCCAGCTCTCATTGTCCCTGCGCTCTTGTTGAGCCTGGTTGATGCTACCCTTCGCATGCTTATAGGGTATAGGAAAAGTAGACACTTTCAAAGAGGAAACTCATCCAATGCTTAACGCGCTGTGAGTGGAGCTCTTGTGGCTCGTTATCTCTCCAAAAAAAAACCTTTCTGGCTGATATGCAAATAAGTTGATATACAACATAATTAAATTTCATTACAGCAACGCCCCGTCGACCCGAGTTTCTTTGGGGATACTCGTACGATCGTAGTAGTACCTGTGGCATGTAACAAATTGCCAGCAATTAGTGGGGGGTACGAGTATCTCTTAAGCGCGAATGACTGCTTGAGTTGGAGGAAGATGAAGACGAAGACGACCACGACGACGATTCGGTTAGTTGCCTGGAATTGGCCAGCAAATTGATGTGCGATGCCAAATTGGAGCTGCACTGCGCGTTTTGGCTCCGCATTTGCATTTACTCGGAGCTGCTGACTTTATAAAGTTGTCAGACCGAACGATCCATAATGAAATGCACAAAACTGAATTAAGACAGATTGGATCGAGTGTAATTCGGATTAAGGATTCAATTTAAACACAATTGAATTGCATTTATGGATTATTTATGCTGCCCGATAAGAATTCACTATGCTACACTGCCCTGAAGTAATTATCGACATCATCGATAGTTTATTTGTGTGTATTATCGATACTTTCGAAGCTTAGTGCAAGACGGTAGCAAACCCAGTCGAATCCTGATAAAATGTCCGCCGCTACATCGGAAAATGGGATTAACTCGTAAAAACTGATGTCCACTTTCCTGCTGCTGCCTTTATGTCAAGTCTCGATAAATCGATTTCCCTGTGGAATTCGTAAAAAATGTGATCCCCTTGTCATTTCAAATTATCGGGATTCGACTGTATTTGTGATTCTATAAAGTATCTCTATACTTGGGATCGAAAATCGATGGTCTAAGCTCTTCTAAACGGAACTCAAAGCGGCATTATGGATAAATATCCGTTGAATACAAAATTTTGTTAAAATATCATTTTAAACTAAAAAGTTTCTTTGTACCTCTAAAAGATTATGTTTTTATCAGATAAGAATCTGTGTCGATAGATGGAGGTGTCATTCATACTGAGATTCATTCATCCAAAGCAAACTTTTGGTATATATAATATTTATATGATATGATGATCATGCAGTGAATACCAATGTATATTAGTCTAACTTCAGCAGATTTTAACTTTAATACATATAAAATAAACTCTTTCTACAAAAATCCTCTAAGAAAACCCAACGATACTTTCAAATCGATCAAATTGTAGTTATGAAGAAGCTGTTAAGGTGTTTATTGAGTTCCTAAGGAGTTAGTTTTAAGTGGAGTTACTTAGTGTGCACATAAGCCAGCAGAATGATAACGGCAAGCATATTCAAATGAAGAAGAATCAATCACGGTTACCAGCATTCAGTTGCCTGATAAATAGTGAGTATCCATGGTAAAGTCAACGATACTATTATAAAAAGCGGTCGCCCACGATCACCATCACCATCACCATCATAGCCTCCTCCATAGTCATCATAGTCTCCATAGTCGCCAGAGGCCCGCGTCTCACTACGCCCGATAAGTGAAAATGTATCTCAGGCGGAAAGTGCACTCTTGGTTTCTTCTTGAATAGAGGCGAGCGCCCACGACAACAAAAGGGCCACCTTCTAGTTCCAATAATTTACCAATTAATCATATTACTCAACCTGAATCGTCTCCCGACCAAAATAGGAGACCGCCTCTCTCTCTGACAATGGGTGCTGATTGCTGCCCCAGCAAACGATGGAGCGAACATGAAACGATCCTCCACTCTCGGCCTGGCACTGCCCTGGACGTGATAAATGATTTCGATTAGTTTGTTCTTGTAATTCGACGCCTATAAATGGGTCTATGATTGAGCGGCGACGACTTCGTTTACGTCAGGCGTTGTCGACATCGTCGTCTGCCGGCTGCACCCTGTACCCTGTACCCAATCCAGTGGGGAAAAGGGGAATCGCAGTCTCAATGCAGCAACTTGGTTGTTCTCGTTGCTGTTGTTGTTGTTGTTGTTGTTGTTGCCTGTAAGTCATTTGACAAATTGTCTATAATTGAAAGATTAGCTTTCCACACACAACACGGTTGACGTTGAGATGAAGAACACGTCGCTGGAGTTGGACTTGCTGTCTGAGTAGGAACTAGAGATGGACACATTTCAAAATTATATCGACACGATGCAACTTGTTCTTTAATATTAATCGATTTATGGCATATAATCGATCATAATGATTTATATATATATATATAAAGATGATATAGTAAAGAGTTTATATTATTATTAAATTATATGTGATAATGTATATATATTTGTATATTGTAAAATAAATAGGAACAGAACAAAGTTGTATATGGAATATATTTACTTTACTTTACGATATTTATTTATTGTAAACTTGCATTTTGCTATCTTTTCACTCACGAAGATTTTGGGCTGTGCGTGCTCGTGTCACGAGATGAAAACGCAACACGCAGCCAGATCTAGGTGCTGTTGCCTGGTTCTGGTTTCTTTTAACTTCTTTCAACTCCTGCAGCCCTGCCTCCCCCGCTCTCTCCCCTTTTAGGTAAGCTTATACGTTCCTTATCAGCTGGATTGCATCTGTTGCGCGTTGCGAGGTTTTATTAATCAAATTCACAAAATGGTTTTAGGGGCTGGCAAGTAGGTGGAGCGTGTTTACATAGGCAGCCAAACAAGTGCCTGCCTGCCAGCCTTCCAGCCTCCTCCTCCTCCTCCTTCTGCTTCTCCTTCTCCTTCTCCTGCTCAGTAGGCTCAAAAGGTAATTGGAAATGGTGTGAAATTCGCGTGCCACAGAGCCGCAGATAGGCAGAGAGACAGAGAGAGAGGTGTGTAGAGAGAGATGCAGTTAGTTGAGGTGTGTGTCTGTTGACAGAGACTCTTCTTTGAGGCCCACCAACACGTCTCGAAACGGAACCGAACCATACCAAACCGAACAGAAACGGAACGGTACGGAACGGAATGAGACGGGACGGGACGGGATGGAAGGGAACGGGACGCTCATTGGATTTTGTAATGCGTGAAACATGTCAGCGCAATGCGATTGCTTATCGGCGTCAATTATTCAAGAGGCAGTCACTAGACAGGCTTACAAATTACCCTCTTAAATATAACAAAATAAAAGACTTGCAGCACAAGTCTACACCAGATGGTGGGAGTAGGAGAGTGGAGGAGTGGGGACTCGAGATGGAAACATGAGAAAGAAGAAGAAGGTTGGAAAGAAACGATGAAAACGTTCAGAAATTTTTGAATGTGGTGCGATTTCCTGTTTCAACTCTCTGCTCCCAGTGCAACTCGTTGAGGATTCAATTTTCTGGCCAGACTAAATGAGTCTTAAGTAATTGCAATAAGCTGTTAAAAGTAGACCCTATTCATATAATAATAGCTTATATAGTATCAAGACTTAGTATCAAATCAAATGGTAATCTATCGATTTGTATTATACTCGTTCTGATGATTTTCAAGTCCAAAGCCCATGAGAAATGTAGGAGAAACTTTGGAGTCAAGTCAAACAAAACTAGAGTTTAAGTTACGAAATAAAGCAATGCGGCTCATCACAGGCTGTGAGTACCTTCTACCTGGACCTAGACTATCATCGAAGACCAAGTGTGCTTCTTCAGGAGTCGCTGAGGCACTGTCAACGACAGGCCAATTGCCCAATTGAACTCTCATACGACGTCAATTTCAAAATGTATCAAGCTAAAGCTTTAAACAACACTACTACTAAATTTAGTAGTGCTTTAAACTAAGCTAGTAAATATAGTTTGTAGATTTGAGCCATTAGTCTTAGAGTTACAACTATAATATTCACTATAATACAAAGAGACAAAAGATAGATAAATAAATATGTTAAATCTAAATAAATAAATAAAAATGGGTTGTGCCCAATCCTTGCAACTAATTTTAATTTATTAAAATTTAAGAGAATATTTCGTAATACCCCAGACTCTATATTTTTTTACACTTCCAGTTTATTAATAACAATTTTTTTCCTTTATAATATTTAAATTCATAAACAATTATATATTAATAAAAAATATTATATTTTCTCTTATAATTTTTGTATTTTATGTGATTGCTTATAGAGTCTAGACTCTAAATTAAATAAATAAATAGAAATATAGAAAATACACTAATAAAATTGAACTAAGGCGTCAATTTTGATAGGTTTGCCTACCCAAATCTTAAATTGATTTACGCTTTATTACACTCCGGACCTTTTTCACTTTTTCTTCTTTTTCTTAGTTTCTTAATTAATTCTGAATTTTTTTAAAACTTTATATTGTTCAATTTATGTTAAACTTTTATTTGCTAGACGACTGATTGTAAATAAATAAATGAAAATAACTTGATAAATAAATGTGACTTATTAAATTGCTTATTATTTTGAAATATGTTATGACACTAGATAAAAATTCAAAAGTAGAACTATAGTTTTATACGATATAGTATTCTGACTTTACATTTGATCTGGGATAACGCACCTACAAGTGGACAATCGATTTAAAAGCAAATATAAATCTCGTTTTTAGTGGTCTTAATCCTTTGTGGAGAATCAAAATGATAGACCCAAAATATTCTCTGTAGGTTTGCTTTGAAGCTAATGTCATGTAGAATTTTCCATTTTCCATGAGCTGGCATAAGTCTCTGTAAATCTTGAGCTCAACTCATTGTTCTACTTGTCGTAGAGCACATTGCAGCGATTTGACCAACTTTAATGATATCATTAATTTAGCGGTTTCGTCTCCATTGAAAACTATTTAAGCCAAATTGTTGCGCTATTTTGTGCACATGATTGTTACAAATTGTTCAATTAAAGGCTTAAAAAGCCAAGCCATGGCGAATTGGCCCGAACCAAGGAGTAGCCACATCCACATCTACATCCACAGCCACATCCACATCCAGTCAGTAGCCAGTTAGCCAGAGGCAAAAAAGTTGGCTGACTCCCAAACTCTTAGCCAGCCCAAGTCCACTGATAATGGATGTGCGTTTAAGCAGGCACCTGATAAATTGCTACCTGAACAGCAGGTGTCGTACCTGTGGAGTGTGGAAAAGTGTGAGAATATTGTGTGTGGAAAATTCGCGAATGCGTTGAGTTCGCACAATTTATAAAAAAAGCGAAATTTTCATATGAAATGCAAATAAATAAACAACAATAATAACGACACCAACACCAACACCAACACCAACGCCAACACTAACAACAACAACAGTAACAACTAAAACACAACTGCCATGACCTGACTGCAATTTGGGCCCAAACGAAACATGGCCAACAGTTGCCTTGCAATTGTTGCCGTTGTCTCTGTTGCTGTTGTTGTTGTTGTTGGTTTGGCAATTAGGGGCGTGATTTCAGCCATTGTGCATTTAGCATAATGAAGCGAAATAAGTGTTAATTGGATTTGCATTTTGTTACCCACCTCTTGCTCCCCTCCGGCCGCCCCCATCTCATCACCTGAGGGTAGGAAAAAAAACTTCGCTTGATTTAGTGCATAATTTATGGCTAAATAATTTACACGTAGTTCGGTTGATTAAATTGCCAAATGAACAACCGCTTTAAATAACTGCAATAATCTGGAAATAAAATTAAATAAATCAAATTATTATTCATATGCAAACTACTACACGGAGACAGGGGACTTTATTAAATATTGAGTAATTGAAAAGCGGCTCATTCAAAATTTATCGAATGGGTGTAAAATTGTTTGCAAGTGCAAGTTATAAATATGAGGCAGTTCAAGCTCTATGAAGTGTATATAATCTTGATCAGAGATTAGAGCTAAAAATATAAAACCTGATATAAAAATTTGTTAACCCCTTTATAGCCTTATTATCTAAGCATCAGCCAATATGGCGCTCCTGCTAAGCGATAAAGTTTAGCCTATTCAATATGAAAAATCTATAACAATTAGCAATTAACAAATAACAATAGCAATTAAATTTTAGATCGTCTAGAACGACGAACTATTAGATCGAACTCTTTAGTCTTGAGTGACCTCTTGTAGAGGTCAGGCCTTTTGCTAGTCTGTTTTTGTGGCCCAAAAGTCTCTCGTTGTACCGGCTGGAGTGGTTGTTTATTTGGCCAAAGACCATTACCAGTTTTAAATCTCTGTGTAGGGTTGTGTTCCCTATGTACCACTCACAGCCAGTGGTGAGTCTTGTTATGAGGCTGTGCGCCACCTGGATCCTCCTGATCTGGCTGTCGCAGGTCAGTCCCCAAATTGGACACGCATATCTCCATATCGGAGCGATGATTTGGTTGTATATTGTCAGTATATAAGCTACAAACACAGTTTAAGTTTTATTTAAGACATTCTGATATGTAAATATAGTATATCGTATATCGTATGTTCAGCTTAAGAAGTCTTGGACGAAAGTATCACACATAATCTGTGCTAGACATCTTATAAGGATTTGACAAGAATCGCAGAATCAAACTATATTAATTAACTATATTTTCACTAACTATATTTGTATTAACTATATTAACTCTAGTTGCACTGCTCGTCAGCCCTAGAGTCAGCGTATCTCTTAGTCGTGCACTCCCAAAAGAAATGAATAAGAAAATTGATTTGAATAAGTACTCGCCCACAGAAAGAGCCATAAATCACGTAAATTAACATTATCAAGGGGCTCATAAATAATATACACACTAGATCTAAGCATTGTGGGAACTCTGAATAAGCAATTGTACCATTCTAAGGAAAGTCTGGCTCTTAGATGAAAAGTAGCCAAGATGTAATTTCCAATTGGCTGACTAAAGTTTTCTTGGGTGTCTCGTTGAAAGGCCTTAAACAGACATCCTTCCTCTTTTAGTGAGTTGAACTTAATTTCATATTTAAACATTGCCATAGTATTGAATTACCAACCAACTGTCAGATGAAGACATTATTCTTTGACTGAAATCTCTCTAGATGGTAGTTAGTGGCAATTTGGTCAGGAATGCTATTCCACGAGTCCATACTGGCAGAGGCGTGAGTAGAGCATTCAAATTGAAGAACAATTTTGGAGAAACATACTAATTTTAATAGTTCAAACATATCTTATAAATATATAGGAAAATATAAGCATTCGATCAGCTTATGAACCTCGATTAGTTATACAATTTACATCCAGCGAACGCTCTTTTTCATTCTGGGTTACCATAAGGAGACACTAAGGAGGTTCTAGACTGCAGAGAGGAGGGGAAAGGTTTATCTCAGTTGACTCCCGATTATAATCCAAAGTTATCCAAATCAATCGATTTGGGAGAGGAAAATCATCGAGTAATCATAATTACCATAGTTTGTGTCTCAGTGAAATAAACATACGTTCGTAAAAGTTGCCCAATTGGATGATAATTTGATATAGAAACATCTTGAGTAAGTGCAGAGTTAAGATTTACAAACATTAGTATTGCTGAGGCTTATTAAAATCTTTGCTTTATTAAAGTTCATTATGTGTTAGTTGACTAGACCTTAAATATTCCACAGATTTCCTTTTTAAAAGGCTGAAGCCAAGTGGCAGATTCATCATTAAAACCATTGAATTAGGTTGTAAGATTGGATGAAGTACTCGTCGTAACGATAAAGAGATACGAGTTAAACTGAGCAAAGTCAGTAAAGCACTGGGAACCAGCTTTAGGGAGAAAGAGAGAATGAACGAAAGAGAGATAGAGAGAGAGAGAGAGAGTGGTAAAATCTGATAGATCAAGTGTCACTTGGAGGAATGCTGAGGAAGGCTTCTGCTGCTATCGAAATGGGCAATCAAAAGCAAAATAATCAACTACAATTAAGTCTCAGTATTTGGTAAGTAGCACATGCTGCTAATGAAATTTGAGTGGGGATCGCAACTAGCGCCAGGCAACTTGAACTGGAACTCGAACTGAGGCACAAGATCAAGCACTGGGCAATGCCATCAAATCATGATCCTCATCAAGGCCAAGGCGACAGTCAGCAAGTAATCAGCACCCGGCCCAGCTTCGCGCTCAGGTTCGGCTAAGATGCTTATCAGCAGCAGACAGGAGACAGCAGGAGGAGCCATAGCCATAGTCAGAGTTGGAGTTGGAGTCGGAGTTGGAGTCAAAACCAAAGACAGAGACCTGTGGCTCCGACTGCAACTGCGGCTGCGGCTGCGGCTGTTGCACCAATTTATGATCGACAGAAGGCCAAAAGAGGCAACATGAAAAACAAGAGACTTATAAACGGTTTGCCTGGGTGTTGGCAGTAGAAGAAGTCTCCTTGCTGTTGGAAGCTGAAGCTGGAGCTGGAGCTGGAGCTGGTGCTACTCCTTTGCTGCACACTGAATGATAAATTCTCATCAAAAAAAATATTTCACACTGCGGGGTATCATCAAACCAAGATCAAATCAGTTAACAGAGAGTAAAAGAGAGAGGCAGGAGGGATCGAGGGAGGGAGAGAGAACAAAGATGCCACAAATATTTCGAAAATTATTAAAGATCATGCAAAGACAAAAAGCCAAAACACGCGCTCATTTTGGCTTAATTAGTGAAACATGCCAACAACAGCAGCAACAACAACAGCAACAACAACAACAACAACAGCAACAATAACGATAACTACGTGCCACGATCCCGAATCTGGATTTCGATTTCGATCTTGATCTGTAATACTAGCTCTCAAATATCGCTCGACTCGTCGCGCACTAATTAAAATTTATATATTTTAAGCGCATACTTCTCGCTCGAGCTTCTTTTTTAACCATCTTTTCTACCTCTTTAATCTGGCCAACAAGGGTATGCTTAAGCCTTGCCTCTCGCCTGCTCCCACCCAAAAGGAAGCGTACTCAGAAACTCTTATACGACCGATCTAGTAAGGTCTCCATCCATCTGTATAACAGCTAAAGAACTATCGAAGAGAGAGGTTCTTCTATCAAACAGTATATATCTGATACATATATGGTATATATATATTTTGTCTCTCGACTGTTCCCACCCAAAAGGAAGCGTACTCAGAAACTCTTATACGACCGATCTAGTAAGGTCTCCATCTATCTGTATAACAGCTAAAGAACTATCGAAGAGAGAGGTTCTTCTATCAAACAGTATATATCTGATACATATATGGTATATATATCTCTAACTGAGTGATAACTAAGTCTGTAAAGAAAGGGGAAGTAGCAGAGCAGCCTGTTAACTGCTTGAAGGAAATGTGCTTCTAGTTATCTTTATAATATGATATATTGATAGATGTATCTAAGGATAATTTATAGATTGTCACAGGGTATCTGCGAGTCGTATACACAGCTGACTAGACAATTCCTACTTGTTGTGCTTTTGCTGTGGCATATTACGTGTTTTTGTCTTGTTCAGCAGCCATTGAACCAATAAATCTTGCAGATAATATGATTTTATTAACTTTTAAATAGGCAAAACATTTGGCGCCTGTGTCGTTAGCCGACAAACTAAATGTGATTTTTATTTATTTTCTTTTTCTTTTTGTTTTTGTATTATTTCTTTTTTTTTTGTATATTTAAAACTGATGCCGTTTTGACAACCAAATTAGAGTACATACTACGTATTTCGAGGTATATTGTGTGTTGCCCTCGCATTTTTGACTGCATATTTATCGCTTTGGCTCTTCGTTGAATTAATTAAGTATGCAAATGATGTTCGAGATTTGCGGTACTTGCCACGCACCATCATCAACGAGACTTTTTTTCTTATATACGAGTAGTATATATTATATATTTGTTTCTGATTTTTTTGATTGTTTTTGGAATTTGGACTGTTCGATATCACATGGAAATTCCTCGGCTTTGGCGTTAGTTAGTTATTTTTATGAGGTGAGCTCATAATTTTTCGTGTTATTTCTTTGGGTTCGTTTTGGTCTTTTGGGTCAAACCCAGACCCAGACCCAGACCCAAGCCCAAATGATTAACGTTGTTAGCGAATGAGATTTTAAATTGGGCTACTTGGGCTACACTGCTGCTGATTATCGGAGAGTATCAATTTATTGGATCTATAATCGTTATACGTTAGTTTGTTAACCTGAACTGAAAATCCGTTCAACGCAACTGGTTATAGGGAAATGATATATGGGTGCTAGTATCGGCACATCATATGTTTCAAATTTTAAACTGATTTTCATTTTCAAATGCGACTGTAAATCAAAATTAACAAGAAACGAGTCTGATCGGCGCTGAGATACCCTACTAAATATTATACTTATTTATGGAATGCTTTCGCAATATTCTTTTGTTAAGATTACTTAAGATCAGGTAACAGCTTAAGAGACAAGTTAATCGACTTTGGGAAACTTTTCTCGTACCCCGTTTAGTTTTTACAATGTATTTTTGGGCACATGCTTAAGGCCACGTTGGGACATTTGTTTCTTCCCTTGGCAAGAATCGTCCTGTTGACATTTATCAATTATAAATGTCCTAACTTTAGCATGTTGTATCGCAAATAAAACCGCATGTGGCAGTCGCTGCAACAAGAGCAGCCAGCAACAAAATCTGCCAGCATAATGACAAACATAGCAAAAATTTCACCAAAATAATAAAAACATGTGAAATATGTTCGGGCAGTGCTATGGTACGATGCAATACCGATTTTGAGATTTTATGGCCTATTAAAAAGCCTGAATCATTAAGCGTTTTTTCTTGGCCAGCCACAGCCATTGCCATAGCCGTAGACATAGCAATAGCCATAGCCATAGCCATAGTCACAGCCAGAGTCAGAGGCACAGGTTGACGTCGATGTGGAGGAGGCAAAAAGGCAGAGTCAGAGGCGGAGGCAGAGGAGGCCACAGTCCAGGAGGAGGTAGAGCGCCTCTGTCTATTCGCGTCCTAATTGATGTTAGTTCATAATTTTCTTTTGGAAAATGTAGCAATTAATTGCGTTGTCCATAAAACGCGTCGGTGCCCCACTGTGCGAGCCGCACATTGCGCAATGCGCCGCATAAAATTCACAACGATCGTCCAATAAAAGTTTACAAGCCAACAAGAGGTACCACAAAACACAAGTAAGTTCATATATATATATATCTATACCTATATATATATATATTTATATATATATATATATGTGAACATAAAGCCGAAACTAACATACACTTGACGACTTCTTAATAGATATAGTCATCCAACTGGTTTTAAAAATCATCTGAACAATTCTCAAAGCGCTGTTCTAGTTCAACTGAGAATTTGCTGTGCATTGAGAGAGTATTGCAGCTACAATCAACAAGAAGGCTAGCGAAACCTTTAAGAATATAGCACAAAGAGGAACTGAAAAAATTGATGCCAAAAAAAGATTATGGGAGGGATAATGCAGAACGAGTATCGGATCAAAGACACTTTTAGAAAACATTACCAAGCATTATTAATATTATTATTATTAACATTTAAATAAAGTAGAAATTAATAAAAAAAAAATAAAATTTATATATATATATATCATATTATTATTATTTAATATTTTTGTTTTATCAGCATTATTATTATTAATTTTATTATTATTATTATCATTATTATTGTTAGTATTATTGTAATTATTATTTTTTTATTATTATTTTTGTTTTTACTTTTATTTTTATTTTATGTTAATTTGTATTTTTACTTTTATTTTTATTTTTAATTTTAATTTTATTTTTTATATTTTATTTTATTTTAATATATTTTTAATTTTAATTTCAATTTTAATTTTAATTTTAATTTTACTTTTACTTTTACTTTTATATTTATTATAATTAATATTATTATTATTATTATTATTATTATTATTCTTATTATTATTTTTATTATTATTATTATTATTTTTATTAGTATTATTATTATTATTATTATTAGTATGATTATTATTATTATTATTATTATTTTATTATTATTATTATTATTATTTTTATTATTATTATTATTATTATTATTATTTATTATTATTATTATTATTATTATAAGTATTATTATTTTTATTTTAATTATTATTATAATCATTATTATTATTATAATTATTATTATTATTATTATTATTATTCTTATTATTATTATTATTATTATTATTATTATTATTATTATTATTATTATTATTATTATTATTATTATTATTATTATTATTATTATTATTATTATTATTATTATTATTATTATTATTATTATTATTATTATTATTATTATTATTATTTTTTATTATTATTATTATTATTATTATTATTTTTATTATTATTCTTTTTAATTTTTATATTTTTTTTATTTTTTTTTCTATTTTTAATTATTATTATTATTATATATAATATTCATATTTTTTAATGTATTATTAAATATATTTATAATTAATTATAATAGTCTTATTTATAATAATAATACATATTATTGCACGCTTAGAAGCTGAAATTCTATGTGAAATAAAAAATTCAGTTGATGAACATGTTTTATTTTATAAAAATAAATCTATTGGTTGCGTTGCAAAGTGAAGCACGAAATGCATATGCCTTCAGAGAGTGCGGCTTTGTGGGTGTAACATAAAAACATGTGTGGGGTTAACAACTACGTAAAGAGGCAAACAATCTAGAGAAACACAACAAGTACTTCAATAATAATAAGAACAACAGCGATCGCAACATGTCAAATATATAAAGTATTAGATGATTTGTGTATCGCATAACGATAAAAGTTGCATGGATTGTTTGGAAGGTAGGGCTTGAACCCGCCGGAGACCACCGCTGCTTACACTAGATCAACGTTGTCCGGTGATTTATTGAAAATTAAATTTGTTCACCAGCGCAGAGAGGTCGAGACTTTGCGCCAGGCTGCAAGTTAATTATGACTGCGGTTTGTAATGGAGAATAAGTACGTATAGATGAGGAGTAGATGAGTGGCTGAGTGGATGGGTAGGGGTAGGGAGGTGGAACGATGGGTAGATGGGTAGTATGAGTGTGGTACGAGTTTATGAATTTATGAATAGCTGGGAGAAGAGTTCAGGAGGCTTCGTCGTTGTTGGAACAGCAAACAAACAAGTGCTCAGGTTATTTTCTGTTAATTAGTGTTACGTGATGAAACTTCATAGCTCGAATGGGTGGTGCCCACTGAGACGCGAGGCTGCGAGTGTAGCCTCAGCGGCTACTCCACGGATTTTGCCATCTATTTAATGGTCGTATGCAATGGGACAGAGAGATGTACCAAACAGATGGCCTAAAGTTATAAAAAAAATTAAAAGAGAGAAAAAAAAACAGACAGAAAAATAAAATGGACAGCAAAACGCCAAAACTATAAACAATTGACAAGGTGTGTGTGGTATCTGAGTGTGTGAGCCAACAAATTGTTCACAATTTTCACCAATTTACAATTTTATGATAAACAAAAAAATCTTCATTAAAGCAACTATTGCAAAAAAAAATTTATGTAGGCAATTTAAATACACATCGAACAACAGACAAAAACCAAAATACAAAAAAACACACAAAAAAATAAATAGCAAAATAATAAAGGAAGGTGTAAAGACTGTAAAGGCTGTAACCAAGCCGACAAGCAAACACCAAACTGAACAACAATAACAACAACAACAACAACAACAACAACAGAAACAACAGAAACAACAACTAATCGAACTGGTCATCAATTGGCCAAAGCCAAGTAATGGTCGCCCAGTGAGGCCCAAACGGCCCCGATACGGCTCAGGCCAGTCCAGGCCAGGCCAGACCAGACCGGGCCGATCGATCGAGACAACAACGACAACGTCGAAGTCACCTCCAAAGCAGCAGCAGCAACGGTCAAACACAACGACGATCGATCTTAACAGTCGCCGTCGCTGCGTTAGATGATGCAGCACGCAGAGGCACAGCCAAAGCCAAAGCCAGACCCAGAGGCTCAGGCTGAGGCTGGGCTAGAGGCAGAGACAGAGACAGAGACAGAGACAGAGACAGAGACAGAGACAAAGACAGGGACAGCGACAAGAGACAAGAGACAGAGTCCAGACCCCGTCACAGGCCCAGCCAAAGTGGGTGATTGGACACACATACGCATACAACACGAACAGTGGTACAAAAACTTGCAAAAAAATATCAGAATACTTTATACCCTAGACATATAAATTAGAAACGGAGTCGTTAAGATAACTGAGAAAGTCGGAGTTGATTTGAAAATAGATTATTTTTATTAGTTAGAAAAAGGTAAGCAGCTGTTCCTCTCCTTCTCCATCTCCAGATAAAGGTGACCATATTATTATATATATTACTTATTTATTCATTTAGAGTCGACTAATAGCTGTTATGCAGAAAAATTAAAAAAAGAAAAGAAAAAATACAAATGACTATAATTTATATATAATTAAAATATTCCGCGTTAAATAAAAAAATTAAGAAATATAAGAAATAATAAAATTACATTTAATTTCTGGGTGATTTTAAAGTGATAATTGATTTAAAATAATGCAACAATGGATTGGGAAATCTTAAGAAAACGCTATCATAAATTTTTCATATATAATAAAGGGAACTTTTCATTATCAGAATTAGAATTGACAGCAAATATTCAGTCTACTTTAATAATTTTTAATGGCAAGAATCTAAAACTGTATGAAACAGAAAAAAATAACTAAAATAATAAATAAATAAATAAAAATAAATAACAAACTATTATTTACTTCAAAGATCATAGCATACTTTTAGGGAAATATAAGATTTACGTACAAAAAAACAAATTAAAAAAAATATATGGATTTAAATCGGATCATTATTTTAGTAAATGAATACAGTATTTGTCGAAAAGATTTAAAATTAAAAAAAAGGAAGTTGTTTAATTTAAATTAACAAAATAAAACCAGAGAAAGTAATACAAAGTAGGTAATTCTTATTCAAATGATTATTCCTACAATTATTACTGACCTAAAGAAATTAAGCCTTTAAATACTATTTTGAATACCATTTTTCTATGACATTGAGCCCACTGTGCGTGACTTCATGCGATCTGCCCCGCCTTGCGATCCACCCGCCAAGAGGCCCCAGCATATTCGCATGTGAGCACCCAAAAACAGACGTCGCTGAGCCGGAGAAGCGATCAGCCGTGATCCGCTGGGCATCCCAACTCCCCAATTCCAGTGCTGGAACCATAGCCTGACCGTATGGGGCAAGTCAACGGGCGGCCGATTCACCTGTCGCGGTTTTTGTTTGCTTTACGCAGCGAGTCAGCAGATGCAAATGGGTGGAGCAGCAGGCAGAAGACACAGCACAGTCGATGGAGGGAGGAGGGGTAGAGATCAGATGGGGACGGGTGTATAGAGGCTGCGACCTGGTCGCTGCTTTATGCGAATTCCATGAATTTGATCATTTTGGTGGAAGCGTATTAGATATTTGGCATCTTGGCGTGCAGTCAGCGACAACAGCAACAACAACGACAGTTGCACAAGTGACTGACGTACAATGCAAAAAAAACAAACTTAAGCATTTACTGTGGTTGTTGTTGTTGTGGCTTTGGCAGAGGTCAGCGCACACACGTGACCCATGTGGCTGCGGCTGTGTGTTGCATGATCGATGGAATTGCCACGGCAAAGTCTAGAAATAAAATGGATTATAATTATTATGCTCTGAAGCATAGTCCACACAGTTCGGGGCCAATAGGCATGGTACATCGGGGGAGGGGCTGCCGAAGCTGAAGGCAAACACTTGGCTCACTTTTATTGTCAACCAATAAAATAGCCAAAGACGACGGGCTTACAACTTGCATGGAATTGGAATTGATTTGGCCCGCAGCGGCTATTAACAGCAACAAAGCAGCGACAATAAGAGAGAAAAAAATGAGAAAAAAAAAACAGAAATATATATAGGAAAAACAACAAAACAAAACCCTGAAGCTGAAGCTGATGCACCAGCCAGATGAGGATGAGGATGATGATGTTGATATTGATGTTGATTCAACTCGGCCCAGCCGGCCAGCAGAAGCACCAGCTAAGCAGTTGACATCAGGTGGCGAGTTGAGGCAGTGAAACTTGCTTATAAGCACCGCAAATGAAGTCTCTAATCGGATGAGAACAGCTAAAAAAAACAATTTGGGTTAAGTTGCAAATCTTGGCTTAAGTCGATAGATAAAACATTTTACTTCTATATCGTTGACTCTTAACACTAAAACGTGTACGTAGTTTCTACTTTCACCTAGAATATAGTTTAACTTTCCATAAAGTCGAGAATCAAATTTAATACAAGTATATCTATATCCTTATATAGAAATTGCTTGGAAGGGACTTCCGAATCACAGGATCTACTGGATTGTGGAAGCTGTTCTGAATCACAATCCATTATATATCCTCCTGGAATAATCAATTACCTATATACCTCCTGATTCTTATTTTCAGATGATCCGATCAGGGATACAAATGTTTATGCTTTCGGAATTTTGTATAGGAGGAGACAAGGAGACAAAGGAGACAATGTTTTTGACCCAATCTATGAATTCCATTAGTGCCTCAGAATGTCCTATATGTAAAAACTTTAGATATTTAAAACAAATTATTCAAACTACAATAAATTTTCTATAATATATATTCAAATCAAATCAAAATTATATCAATCTAATGTGAAATTTCACAGGAAGAGAAAAGTTTTTCAATAAATATAATTAAATAAGTTACAGAAATCAGAACCCTTCAATAATTTATATATTTTTATCTAGATATGTTAATGGTAATTGTAATTAAAAAGTAAATTTGTTTCTAAAATGAAATTATAATTAAATGTTATATTGTCTAGGAGAAGAGTCTAGGGAAGAGTTCGCAATAGAGATGTTTGACTGTACCTAAATTCCAGCAAGCATTTTTGTGGGTTAAAAGACACAACAGCGCCATACTGCAACAAAAACAACAACAACAACAACAGCAAGAAACAACAACAATAACAACGTGGCATGTAACAACATAAACAACCGAATACTATTTGGCCTTTTGCACCTTTTTGGCATGGAACAACTTTGGCAGGCCTGCCGGCCCAGGCCCAGGCCCAGGCAAGTCCAGTGTAGAGGATGAGATAAAAGTAGAGGTAGAGGTGGAGGTGGACGCGGAGGTGAACCCATTGGATGAGCTGTGGTAGCCCCAAGATCTTTATTTCGGATGGATCGAAGGATGCGATCCAGCCAGGCGACGGCGACGGCGACGACAACGCCCCGAAAGGCACAATTAAAATTTCACGCTCGCTTGCGGGTTAGCTGACTGCCCAAAAGGGGACAAGCGACTAGCGGCTAGCGACTAGCGGCTAGCGACTTGCGACTAGCGAGTTAGCCGCCAAACACGTTGACCATTTTCGGATTGGTATTGGCCGAAAAAGTGCGGCGGCATTTTTACTTTGAGGCAAGTACGAGTTGAGGGAAAGAGATATGTATTGTTAGCTAGCGGTTTGCCCCAGAGTCTGTGCCACGCGTGCAATTTGCAGTCACCCCGGGAATTGCGAAGTGCAGCTCCCCGCTTCACTGGCGGCCAATTGGAAAGAAGACACCAAGCGCAAAGTGTTAATGAGCAGCGCAGCGCGTGCTAATTACCAATGCTGCTACCGCAGTTGCAAATGGCAACTTGCCAACTCGCCAACTTGCAACTCGCCAACTTGCCAGCTTGCAACCAGCAGAGCTCCAAATGTCAACAGGGACAATTAACTGCAACTGTGCGCTAAATGCTCTCCAATGAGATTGCCAATCTATGTTTCAGCTGCCACATTGCAGCACTAAATGTGGTTTAAATAAGAGAATTTAATGTTATCACTGTGTCCTCGAAACTTCTTGCAACAAAGACTTAACTTCAATTTAATACTGTTATTGCCAACTTATCTTTGTTCAAGTCAGATCTGGCTATTGTTTATGGAGTCAAAAACGGGAAATTCTTCTGTTTTCCAGCTGCCTGCTAAAGATTTCTCTTCCTTTTTTGTAACCCTCATAATCAAAGATAATATTAGAATATTAGTTAATTTAATTTAACTAGTGTTCGCTTACTGGTTGAAATTCAACCACTTAATTTGTTTGTATCATTTTGGTTTAATTTTTTGCCTAAATCCAGCACTTTTTCTTTAAAATCTAATCTGGAGCACTGCTTGGGCCTAAGCTCAGAGTGAACATAGCCATTTCGCTCTAACTAATTGTATCATATTGCAGTAAACAAACAAAACAAAAAAAGACTTCTATCTCTTTCACGTTTGCAATGTGTAGAGCGGGAAGAGCTTTTAGCCTTTCTTTGTGTGAGTGTTCGTTTTACACATCGTGTGTAATTCGTTCCATGCATTAGTGTAGGTGACACTTTCAAATTGATTTCCTCGCGTTATATCAAACTTATACTAATACTTCAATTAGAGTTCTGCTCTTCAGCATCAAAATGTATATAACTCTTTATGCCTAAGTATGTTTACTAAGTTTATCAGTAAAAGCGATGTAAAGACGGAATCATTGCAGATATATTATATAAAATATATTTAATAATTAAATATATTTGTAACAATTTAATGTTATGACTTTTCTGTCAGCTAATTGCATAATGGGGTATTTTCAGGACATTTTCAGCTATTGAAATTCAGTGTCTGTCCACAGTCAAGGGAAAAGGGCATTCAAGTTCAGCATTAAAGTGCTAAATTATCGCCATATTTTGCAATAAGTTGAGGCTATCAGGACTATCAAGCAATATATATAAAGCTTTGCACCGCATACAGAACATTGTTTGTATCAGCAAAAAGCGACAAAGCCACAAACACGCAGGACATTAAGGCTGGGGTTCCAAAGGAACCAAACTTGGCCCCAATCCAAGCATGTTTCTATTAAGCCTTAGATAATCTCCAGTTGGCAGCGCTGAAAAGATGAACCAAACTTGCGACTGCTACAATAAACGGATCAATTCATAAAGTGTGCTTAAGGAGCGACAGAGATTATCCAATTTAATACAGGATGGCAATACATATTTGAAACAGGATAAACAAGACTAGTTGCTTCAAAGCAACTAGGGAGCCAGTCCAAATCTCCTTATCCTCCATTATTAACAGCTGATTCAATGTAGAACTTAAATAAAAATACTAAAGGCAAAGGCCATCAGCTTAGAAATCACTACACCCACACCTCAGCTGATAGTCGAGTTCAGAACCCTTCGACGAGTTGCATAAGCTACTCTGCTCTCCCAACCCATTGAATGACGAGTCAATTTTATATCTAATTAATTTACACCTTATTAGTTTTAGTTACAAGCTCCTTAAGAGATATCCTTATTAATCCATCTGTATAAATGTTGTTTGATATCATAAACATCGTTGAATGTCAGTTACCAGGTGACACGTCAACCAAAGCAAATGGCAGATGGTTTACTTTGAAGCACTTCGTTATACTGTGTGCATAGGCTCACTTCCCATAAGGAAAGTGAAATACAAAATCAATTGTATTGGTGTGCGTTACTTCGTTTCGATTATCGAATCAAGCAAAAACAATTTGCATGGCTACGAATTATTCTCTGTATACTTTCATGCCTGAATTAGAGCTGAAAAACTATTTGATATATATTTGATGGATTAAAAAATATAATCACACATCTTGTTCAGATTCATATATATTTTAAGCAAAAAGAGTACATAATCATTAAACATTTGGCAAAGATCCTCAAAATTCTTCAAATTATATCATAACTTTGACTCAAAAACAAAAAATAAAATTTGACACTTCGATAGTGCCAGCGCTGGCAAAAATAAAAACATTTGGCCTCTTGATACGTGCACTGAGGCAAATTGGCTGTCAAAAAGTTATAATTTCATAAAAATTAGTTCTATATTCAACAAAAGTTGGGATATTGAGTATTGGTTCCCTGAAAATTTCAAATTTGAGGCATGTATGGACGTATGAGTATGAGTCATATACTCGTATATGCTTTCATATTATGCAATGAATCTGAAACTTAGCTTGGTTCAAATTTAATAATTAGGAATGCACACTAATTTTTTTCAGAGCACAAGTTTAAATTCAACAAATTATTCCATTTTATGTGTTTTAGTTTTTATTTATAAGCATTGATGAGAGCACTGCCGTAAGCTCTCTTTGGTTTTTTCCTTTTTTTAGCATTTTTTTATTATTTGTGTGTTTTATTAGTAACTACCTAATATATACATATTTCTGTAACTATTTAGCAACTTATGATGCAGTGAGAGTTAAATTAAGTGTATAATTTAATCTATTTACAAATGCTAATTTATTAGGTTGAATAGCTATCTAAAAGGTTTTTATTAGATAGCTTAAAAATATTTGGGGAATGGGTTTATGTATATGTGTATTGGTAGTTACTACGGTTTTCAACTTGCTTTGACATTGTTTGTTTTATATCCTACGGGAAGGATACTTGGTGGGTTCGGAGGAAACTTCTTCGTGCTCTGCTTCTGTTGCTTGAAGTTGTCATTGGGCACACCTGGTAAAGTTTGAAAGATGCAACGATTTGCATGTAACAGAAAAAAGTGTAGCATACTTTTAGTTGCACCGTTTCAGAATGATTTGTTTACGGTTGATGGTCCCTAGATGAACCCATTATCCTTTAGTGCCAATCATCCTTACATCCTTACCCACCATATTTTTGGATAACTTTCAAGGACTTGACTGAGTTAGAGCTTGTTAACGGAAAAGCACATCCTTCTCGTAGCTATAAAACGACCTCAGCATTTATGTCTCACAGAAAGCAAAACTGTCGATTGACATTCAAGGATATTCCTGAAAAAATTCGCTTTAGATTAAAATTATAAAATTTGACGTAAATCTGACACGTAAACGACTATTTTGTTGTTTAAACAGATTGACAAATACACCCGAAATACTTTCAAGGACACCAGCCAAGCTATAATGACTTTTTCGCTTACAGAAAAAACAGTTTATCTCAAACGTATCTTAACGGATCCTTGTGACACGTCCTATGTCAAACGACATGGCTCAATAGGGACTATCCGTACAAGGGACATACAATCAGTTTTTGTAGTCTCCGACTTGTCACTAATTTTGTATTCGTAGCACGATTTTATTGCGATACTTAGATTCTCCAAGGCGAAGGTCGTTAGATGTCCCCAATTTTCCTTCAATGCCAATCGATAGAAATGGGAACAGTCGACGGCGGCTATGTGTTTTTTACAAAATGCCAAAGTGCTAACGAGAGGAGCTTGATAATTTCTTGTATCAATTTATATATGACAAAATAAGCCACATTACTTCAATATTTTCTTTTCCGAATTAAATCTAAATATTTTCTGTGTCCATCTGATTTAAGATAGTTATCAATCTATGTTTCACATTTACATTTACATTTGTCTTTCAGGACGTGCACTATATAAATTACACTGAAGCTTTTACTAAATGAAAGGAGATGAGCAACCCTCTTGGGAGCACTTGACTGTGAGCGGAAAAGTTGAGGAAAGGTCATAATATAAGTGTAAAAAATATATATCTACAAGAGCCAGTAAGAAGTATAAATATGTACACTAATGAACACTAGAAATTAATAAACTTTACTTTTTAACTACTATTAACTATTTACACAGTAATTCATTTACAAACAAAATAAAATTTGTAAGATTTTTATAAATTTCAAAAAGCCTATTTAAATTATTGGCGCTCGTTCTGTTAACCTTTTAATCCCGTTTATTTTTAGTTTATTCAACACCTTTTTTAAACAGTCTGGTAGCCTGTTTTTGTCATTTTAAAGGTGTATGTAACAGGTAAAAGGAAGCCTCACTGGTCTGTTTGTATGAATGCTTCGGTCGTTTTTTTCCAATTAATATATATAATACACTAAGTTTTAAAAATTACCCCGCACTCACGAACTAACTAAGCGGTCTATTCCCAGGCGAACATGTTTGAGAGCATGTCTCGGCGCTACATACATAATATGTTTTGCTATCCACGGGCCAACATGTTCGATGAACATATCATAGAAATTTATTTGTTCTGTTAATTCTTCAAGTGATGCTCGTTATCTTACCTATCCACTGTCAGACAAGTTCGAAGAGCATTGTGAAGATTGAAAAAAACTTTTTTTCGTCGAGCCACTCGAGCGCACTCGCCTAACAGTAAGAAGCTCGCAAACATGTTCGACTGTGGATGGGCGCTTAAGATGCTCTTTGATTCATTCACAAAAGCTTCGAGCACTCTCGTTGGCAGAAAAGGGAAACACAAAGCGACGCAGTAAAGTGCAGCGCAGTCGACTTCGCGACATTTTGCTATTCTTCTGAGTTGGCAGCATAGCACTTAGGACTCACGTTGCGCTGTGTACGAATTGGAGTGAAAACTTTAAGTGTTGAGTCTTTTACTCGACTAGACTACATTTTTCCTGATAACACAATTTGGCTGATAGTTGCCGAACGCAACATCATCAGCAGCCGATTAGTTACACTGCATTAAACATAAAACGGTGCACATAATTTTGTAATCTGTATATACGAACTCTTAAACAATTAAACATTTTTAGATTCAGCATATATAAACATCTAGTATCAGCACAACTTACATAGATGGGCCCAGCGAATATGCATCTATGGAATCTACTCAAAGAGTAGTTATACATATTGCGTTCATTATCGCGAGTACTTAAACCGAAATATAATTATTTAAACCGGAGGCAGAATTTTTTTTTAAATTATGTATACAATACAAATTATTTACTTTAAGGTATTAATCTAAAATTTTCGCTTGTAAAAGGAATCAGCAAAATTTCCTTATCTATACGAAACACTATGCCTTAAGTTTGTAATGAGCTTGTAAAGATATTTTTTGAAATCCGTTACCGGTTTAACAGAATGCATATACGCTTAAAATTAATAAACAATAATGTTAAGTAAGGGGTAACCAATAATAATATCATATATTCAGGTGCCAAGGTCGACAGGATGAGAATACGTTTGTGTCTTCTGGTGTACGTGGGTACAACCCATGCTAATTTCTATTCATCATTTAGCTTTCAGATAGTGCACTTGTGTGACGGTGCATTTATAGAGAGAGAATGAAACACCCCACACTTTATCCGTCATCATTGCATTAAGCAAATGCAAGAAGTGCACGCAATCTCTGAATCTCCTATTCAGAAGCTAACATAGTTCCGTGCGGTACAAGGCATACCAGAAGTTACATGATGTAGTCTAGAAATTGGTGATATAAGTACAACTTTTTGAGCTCTACCTTTTAAGTAAATCCAAGCTAGAAAAAATAAATTAAAACTAATTCAATTGAGTTTAAGAAGTAAGAGATCATGGCTTACCGAGTCAAATCAAGTCTAAAATCAGTATAAGCAGATTTACAGAAGTATTTCAAAGTTGCCGTAATAATTTTCTCAAACAATTATGCCATAGCAAACAACTTTGAAAAACCTTTAGAGTAGGTATATCAAATTAACACCTTTTTTATGGAGTGTTATCGGTCCACAGATTACTGTAAATTTGTATACTGCCGTAGCTCCTTAAGGACCATGATAAGCGTCAGCTTCGTAACTTCGCGTGAATCTCACGAAAAGGTCCCCAAAGAAGAGAAAAAAGATTTAACTTATAAGCTGGTTGGCTTAAGAATAGGTTTGCGCTGGTTAAGGGATATACGAAGACTGTATGTAATACACCCGCACATATTCAAGAATTCATACGTAATTTGATTGCTTGTGGTAAAGAATGAAAAATGGTTTAAGGCGCCCTAGGAACAGCTACTTAACTGTTTGGCGCCCAAAATTTTCGAGCACTATACCGCCTGCTTTGCCGTCACTTGAATCCGCCCCTGGTGGTAAATGAATATTTTTTTAAAAATTATGAAAAAGGGTGTGGTGCAATTCTTAGAATTTGACTCTAATTTGCTCTATAGACGTCTTAAATTAAATTGCATGCATACATAAAAAAAGTTATCAATGCGTTTAGATAAAAAGACAAATATATGGGCAGTGCAAGTATTCTAAAATGCCTTAAAATATACCATACGAATCTGCGTAGCGTAGATACGTAGTATTATTTGAGCATCGGTGTTAAATCTGATCGAAAACGCTTCAAAGCCCTGCAAAAAAAAGCGTTGCTGATGATCAGCGATTGCCCATGGTTCAAACCGGCAGCTTCAGTGCTTACCACGCACTGCAATAGGCTGACTCGCATGCTCTCAACCAGGCGACCAATAAGAAGACTGCGGAGACCAAACGTCCTCAACCTAGGTCTTAGGACCTAGAACACTCCAGCTAAGATGAAATTACGGGCTAAAATACTCCATCATTTTGCACATTCTTCTAAGACGACGAGTGCTATTAATATTTCTTGTTTTTAATTATTGTTAAGATATCATATATCGAATATCGATGCAATAAAATAACTTTAAATAACTAAAAAAAAAAATTTATTAATTGAAAGTCTCGCAGCTACATATCGAATGCGAATCGACATAAAATCGGGTCAGATACACGTCTTCATCTTTTGCCGCTTTGTCAAAGTGCCCATAGGTTTTTTATGATTTAAAATAAAAATTTTGTGATTTTTTTATTGGTAATTGTCTATTTTAAATTCTTATAATTTAGGAAATGCCTAAAAATAGGCAATGCTTTTTGGAATCTTTGCTACTACTATCATACCTCCGGATATAAAACAGTATTTGGCGGATTATCAGGATTTTCATGCTTTCTGCTTTTTCATTTTGTTTAATATCAGGCTGCTATTGGCATTTTTACTTTTACTTTGATTGATAAATCTTTTTAAATAACTTGACCTTTAAGTTTTCCCCATTCAGTTCTTAAGTGAAATATTCTTTATGCCTGCTAGTTTTATTATATCCGTTCACTGGAATGCTCTCATTTTTCAAATCTTATCGCTGAAAAGTCTGAGGAGTACGAAATCTTCTATTTAGGGTCTTATGCGTTTTGCACTCTAATGTTTATTTGTTTGTTTTCCTTTTCTCGACACGCAAAAGAACGCCAAATTGGTTGACACCAGCAATATAACGTATATTTTGGAGTTGTTTTAAAATAATAATAACGAATTTTTGCATACAACAGAAATAAAGACTTCATTATTTGTGTTTACATTACGCTAGCTTCCTGCCTTAACACTTATTGTCGCACCTTTTCTACATTAATTATATATAGAAATAAACGTTCCCGAAAAAATATCGTCTTTTAATTTGTCAACGAACTGTGGCATTTGTTACCGATTTCAAAGAGAGTTAAACATGCTTAAAGGCCATATAATAATATACGTATTATTTAAACAAAGGTTTAAACCAAATTCAAATTTTCTTGCGCCACGATATTTAATTCAGATCATCTCTGCGCTCTTCATATTTATGCACTTCGCAACACTGTTTCAGGGCTGCCAGTTATAAACAAACAGCGCCAGCTGTTGAGACAGCGCTGCCACTGCGGTGCGAGCAACAAATATTAAAGTTTCGCGCTGCCAATGCTGCGTATACGTTAAATATAATATTTAAAAGAAAATGGCATTTCCCATACGCCGCTTTAGCTTTTTGTATAAAACGTTATTTAGGAAACATTTAGAAAATCGCAGGTGCGCATGACATATGCGGTTAAGCTACGCGACGATCTGTTGCGTTCTCTGAGTGAGTGAGAGAAGCGGTGAGAGCGCTCTCGTAGGTTCATCGAAAAAAAAGAGAGAGAGTGGGTTCTCGCAGAGTTAATATATTTGTCGCTCAGTTGCTTGGTAGACAGCGACTGAATAAAACGTGTGTGCCGAAAGAAAGGAGCGGTAGTGTCTTTTAATGCGCGCTACTTAGCAAGCCAAAGCACCATTAAAAATAATAATTATTGTTATTATTAAAATAAAACAAAAGATTGTAATAATAAAAAATACAAAGCAAAATAACAACCGTGCAAATTCTGGCTATTAAAATGGACAAGCATAAATTAATTGACAACACTGGCAATGTAATTTAATTGTTTTCGTGCAACATTTCTGCCGCGTCTTTTTATTATTATTTATAAACAAGAAAGAAGTAAGTAAACCCAAGCTGTGTTGCGTCTATGTTGCTATTTTATTGCTGTCCCAATTCCATTTAAGCTTATATACTTACAAATCTTACAAATCTGATTTTTTAACTTTTTCCCATACAATTACTGTATACAAAATCAAAATTACCATTTCTGGTATTTTGGCCATTTGTTGTTATTGCGGTTGGTGGTGTTATTTTTGTTTTGTTGTTGTTTTTGTTGCTGTTGTTGTTGTTTTTATGTTACCTATCATCTATGACTAAGACTAATCCCAAGACGTCATTTATGTTGGCATCGCTCTGTCCGTTTGTTGGGTCAAAAACCTAAAATTGCGAGCTCTTTCCAAAGACTGCAAAAATATTTTGTTGTCTGTTTGTTTTTTGTTTTCTTTTCTTTTTTTTTTGCTTCTGTTGTTTTTTTGGTGCGCAGATAAAAAAAAAAAAAAGAAAAGAGATCTCGGTCAGAAAGTTTGTTACGACTGAACGAATTTCCAGCGTAAGTATATCAAATTTTCAAATAATCAAAGATTTGATGTACTGCCTTACATATAAGTATAACAACTGAAACTCCGAAGAACTAAAAGAAAAGAAGAGCCAATTGTTTGTTTGTTTTGTGTGTGTGGAATTTCAGACGTCGCTTTTTTTATACAGAAAGTTACAAAGTTACTCAGAAATATCGTTACATAACTTTAATACATAAGGAACATTTCCTAAACTCTTTGAGCAAGAAGTAAATTTTGATTTCAGCTGTAATCCAATTTCCAGGCTGGTAACAAATCAGATATAATAAAATCTTATCTCATGTATTAATATCTAATTATCTGCTCTTACACAATGAAATGTAATTCGTGCAAACAGGGAAACTCCCTTTATCGAGTCTGTACTTTGACCTTCAGAGTGCCCTTAAGTATCTTCTTTATGGAGTTATCATTATTATTATTAATATTTCTGGTTTCTTGTTTTTTTACGTTCTTCTATTTTTACATTTCAGTTGTGTGTTGTGTGTTGTGTGTTGTGTGTTGTACGAGTAAACTGTGTGTTATGTTGTGTTGTGTTGTGTGTGTGTGTCTTCATAATTTGTATTTGATTCGGCAAAGATAGCTTATCATCGCACTTTAACATATGCCAAACTGATTGGCTTGATAGCAGTACGACAGTTGATACAAAACACCAATACACGGATACCATGAAACCGAAACCAAACATCCAACAAAAATAAAATACCCTGTACATAGATTTAAATTTACTCCATAAGCAGTTATTTTACACATTTCTTTTGAGTTAGGATAAAATAAATTGCTTTAAGTGGAAAATCTATACAAAAAAGTTGCAACTTTATTCAGAATTTCGCTCTGCCAGTTGCCATGGCCTCGGCAATCAAATAAATCCACCCCTATTAACTTTTAAGTACAGGGTATATTTTTGTCTTAAAACCTTGCAAACACGCTTACGGCTCAATAAAACAAAACAAAAAAATGAAGAAAAAAAGCCAACACACATTTCATGTGGAATGCAATTGACTAAAGCCAGAAATTACCTCAACTACTCGTATACATAACTGGACTTTTCTAGCATTACGTATACTACCACAGACCCGTTAGTAGCCCAACTTACTATTTGCCTGGCAACCGAAATTAAAATTCAACCAACATTTTACCTAATTTTATTTTGTTTTTTTTCCTCTTCTTTCTGTCTTCCAGTTTAAAGCTTTCAGGATCTCAGTGCCGGCAACATAACCTACATTAACAAAACGCGTTTATTTTTTTTGATTAAAAATCAAATTTACATAAGATTTGATTAAGAAACAAAAGGAGAGAGAGAAACAGAACAAAAACAAAACCAAAAACGAAATCGGTGATTAAACGACTTGTGACATACATACAAAATAAGAAAAGATCGATAAACCAATAAACACTTTTGGAGAAGGGTATCACAGCATGGCAATACGTCTGATCATTATTTGTGTGCTCTGTCTGCTGTTTGGATCGGCTTTGTCAGGTGAGTTCCAAGAATTATTATTGACTATGTTCAAACTGTTTCATGTGGATGTGGAGCATACATATGTACGTTGTCCGTTCCTCACATAACATACATATTATACATATATATAGAAGCATTAACTCATGCGGATTTATAAAAATAGATAACCAGGGAATTTGCCATAAAATAAAATGGGCAATTCAATCTAGCAATGAACTCATTTTATAAACTCATTAACTGACTCATCGGTTGCTAATGATCTCCTCTTGTGTTTTCTCTATACTTTTTCCTTACTTCTTTTTCATTTTCTATGCATTGCATTTCCATATTGTTGTTTATGGCTCTTATAGCGTACTACCCGTTTCCATAACAATCAGCCACGAAATTATAAGTTTTTGCCATTTCTTGAGATTCTCGAGATTCCCAAAACATTTGAAACATTCGAAAGATTCGAAACATTTGAAACATCCACAACGTCGTCATATCGGGGCAACCTTGCCAAACAGAACGTATGTGTGTGCGTATGTATGTGCGATTATAATGACGTCAAGAACTATTATACCAAAAAAACCACAAAAACAAGAAGAAGAAAACACATTCCGTTTCTTTCTTTCTTTCCTATATACGACTATGTTATTTCAAAGGTAGCGAATGGATATATATAGAAATCGAATCTCCCGAAAAGCTGTCATTGCCTTGTTTTTGTTTATATTTTCTGTGTTTTTTCTTTTCTTTTATTTTTTTTTTCTTCTCTTTCTCTTTTCCTACAAACACATTTTGTGTGTGTTTTTTTTGTATTTTTTTGTGTGTTTTCTGTTGTTATTTGTTTGCCTTTGTTTTTGTGAATTTTTGAAACAATTTCATTGATAATTTAGATAGCGTGCGTAGGTTTATTTTTGTTTGATTTCGCTGGGCATGCCTCAATATAATTCAATTTGTTTATTTGTACTTCATGCAAGAGTTGCCCTTGAGGGCCCAATTGAAGAACAGGAGGGGAGAGAGTACTCTCCACTCGTAACACCTCTCTGCTCTGAGTACGTGCTGCCTGTCATGGGAGATGCCTTTTCAGGTAACCCAATTACGAGCACAGCCAACGACTACAAATACCTAATGCACACAGCTAATAGAGCAATTCAAATAAATTACTCACACAACAAAGAGCCTACACAAAGTAAATGCCACTTTTACATCTTTTGGCCCAAAACCGTGGCTAAAATCAATATGTGTGGGGCCAGAAAGGTCCCAACAAATGACTTCCGCTAATGGAGCAGTCACCTAGGTATCCGAGTCGGGTTATAGCCAAAGAGAAGCTATTGCAATCAATAGCTGGGAGTGAGAGTCAAGGCCAGGAATTCAATTTGCATAACCCACCACCAGAAACTTTCATTTAGGGGCTGTACGAGTAATGGACTTGGCTTAGACCTAGCTAGTAGTTCTTAGCCAAGTTAGGTTTGACTTTAGCCCAGTTAAACGAGTAGTGTTGACAATTTGCAGTCGAGAGAGCAACGAATGGTTTTAGGGGTTTTTTTTCTTTAGGTTTTTTGGGTTTTTCGTAGGCTACACAACAAGGTCAAAAAGTGCCAAAATTAGCCACAAATAAAAGCCATGTTAAACAAAAGGGCTAACAAACAAAATTGGTAAAAGTGACAGCTGACTGAGTTATATATAGTTTCTAAAAGTCACACAAACAGATTCAAAAGCGAAAGGTCCCCAATTATTGTATTTATATCGTATATCGTATATCGTATATATATATAATATAATAATAGTAGGTTGAACCCACACACATCATCATTTCACCAGTTCATTTACTGAAAACTGTAAATATATATATATATATATATATATGTCCAATATGAATTGGACATTGTTTGCACTTTTCCCATAAATAGGGCATAAATCAAATATTCAAGTGGACGTCGCACTTGTAGCTGTATCTTGTAGGTGTATCTGTTGCTCTCTCTGTGTATGTGTACGTGTGCGTGTGTGTGTGTGTAGCTGTTGCCAAAAGGCATTGAAATGTATTTGCTAAACATTTTCTTTAATTTCTTTTGTCTAAAAGGGTATATAGCATTTCTGCACGAGTTTGTAACAGACAGCTAAAGGCGATCAACCCTATAGCTAATGCTTTCTCCTATGCACTATATATATTCTATATATTTATGGTATAAAATAGTTGCATAATATTCGCAATAATAGATATATCTCATTCATATATATTCATACATATTTCTACAGCAGAATAATTTCATAATAACAATTCCACAATAATCCTAATCGATGCATAAACACTCTATAAAAAAACACTCTATAGAAAAAACAAGTGTCCATTGTAGCGAGTGAAGGGCTATGCTCCACTTTATATTAGAGTATTTCTTCGACTTGGTATCTGGCCGTCGAGCACAATTTGTTGTTGCAACTCCGTCCAGTACCTACCCAAACTAGAATGGAAACATTTCTGAGATTATTCATAGATAATAAGCGCCGGAACACATTCCTCACGTCAACATAAAAGTTCTTTTTGGATTTTTTATCAACAACTAGCTCAACGGCGGACTGCCTTCTAGAAGCTAAAGGTTGACATTGGACGCAACAACAACAACAAAAGTGCATAGAATATCCAGAACAAAGATAATCTCTGAGAGATATACCCAGAGTGAGAATCCACTCAGAGCAGAAGCTAAGAATATCTTCAAAGCTTACTGCAAACTTTATACACATTCCTTAAATGGAAGTGATTTATTGAGTACACAAAGATATCCATTGCGAAACTACACCTAACACACACTCACGCACAACAAATATAGTTTTGTCTGAGAAAGTGAGTCGCGTCGGGAAACATGCGTCGTAGACTCTGATAAAAGAAAGACATGATAGATAATCGATATTCAGTCAGAGCTTATCTAGTCGATAACAGAGTGAAATTTCTATATGGTGTGCCTAAGTCTATATACGATATTTAGTCGAATGTTTTGTTCTATAAAAAACTAGAATAATCCTTGGGGTATACGGATCTTGCTGCATTCACGTGCCAAGTACATGTGCACCCTACGAGGCCACAGAGACTGGCTTCTGTTTCATATAAAGAGCAGAGCAAAGCCAAATATCAAAATCAGTCTGCTTCCTATGCGAATTTATATATATATTTATATATATACACATATATATGTATGTATGTATGTGTACAATCATGGAAATCCTAAGCTCCATTTGTAGTTTTTTTTGTGTTTTCAATTTAGGGGAACACCTGCTGCACAGTTGGGCAACATATTAACGACTCTACACATACATTCATATAACTAGTGAGAGAGACAGAGAGTCAGAGAGACAGAGAGAGAGAGAGAGGGAGAGCAGTTTTATCTTAGAGTGAGAAGTTCTCGTGTGGTATTTATGTTCGCCTGATGAAGTATGAGACAATTCCTAGCGGACTGAAACTGAAACTGAAACTCAATTTGAATACGTTTTATTTAATGCATTATATTGACAGATTCTACATGATGATTAACTGTAGTGTAACTCAGCTGTGGCACACCTGATTAGTACCTCAAGTGTGTGTGTGTGTGTGTGTGTGTGTGAGGTTTACACAAACTGTCTCTTGGAGTATTTTAAAGTATCTCAAAGATACACATTATACTACATTGTAAGACTCGTAAGTAATCAGTAGTGAAACAAGCAGATAATATGATATAAGATCTAATCATAGGGTATCTTATAGTCAAGCATTGTTTGACTAAGACAATGCACATAGACTTGACGTTTGGCTAAATCAAGGTTAAGCTCATATGGTGAAATTATTGGAACACTCTCACTGATGACTTATAGCCCATATGCCACCTCCGTCTATGTTTATACATTGATTCATGAAATTCATTGTGATATACAAATACACACATACATACACGTTTACATATACAAAAGAATCGAAATATAATTTGGCTAAACAGAATGGAACCTATGGGAACAAGTTCCAAGTTAGATTGTCAAAAGGTGTATATATAATTACTATTATTTTGATAACACCAAAAGTGTCCCTAGTCCAGTGTGAGTCTATTGAGTCATTTCCTAATTAATCGACTAAAGTTGATTTGTTTTCGTAGTTGTACGAAGTTTAAGCAATACGAAATATCTGCAGATAGCCATATATATGTACATATATAGCCTTAGTATAGACCCAGTATATAAGTATTAAAGCAAATACGGTTATCAACCGTTAAGCGCATGCCAAATGCATTAGTCATTTTTATTCGCTTTGTTTGTTTTGTTTTTTGCTTTTATTTTTTCATATTTTCTTATATGTTCTTGTAGCCATTGTTAGATGCCATTGAAAACAGAGCGCGTCCCCCCTCAACCCTTCATTTTCCTCCCACACCAAGCTCGAAAGTATTTATGGATGCGTCATACCAGTTTACACGTGCTGTCAGACGTTGTCTGCCCTGGTCAATCGAGAGGGTCTAAACCAAATGGACTTTGCTCTAAAAACAACTAAATTCATTCTTAACTTAATTTGCGCACCGTAAAATTACGTTCGGGTCATCCCACGGCGTCAGTTCTGCCTGCCAAAAGATTCCCTCTGGAATCTGGCAGAAGAGACATCTATCAGTCTCCAGATAGCTAAGATCAAATTCTAGTTTATATATTAAATAGGGATATATAATATATTAGTAAATATACATTAGATTCTTTAATCTTCTGCATTTGCTGAAGATCAATTCAAAGAGAGTGTTGGGCAAAGTTCGATCTTGAGAAATACTTTCTTATTGCTCATATTTGAGTCGAACAGGTGGATATATTATATATGTATGATATATATATTGATTGATTAATTGATGTCATATATGGTTTCTATATTCTTATTACCCCCTACAGCCAGTTATATAGTGCATAAGGGAACTGTTTATCTTTTGGGCTTAACGTTGACATATATTAAAGCTGATTTGATGCACAAAACGAATATCGTAAATTTGTATAACTTTAGAAGAACTTTAGTTCTGATAAATCTATTATATCCATTACAAAATAGAGGAAGCCAGTTAAATTCTACTCTTGTTTTAAATTAGGAATTGATCATTTGATTCATTTGCACCAAAGAGTTTATACCATATTATTTATCTCAGCGCTAAGATATAGCTCAAAGATCGCCCACTTACTTGAAACTTGAAACAGGCACCTAAAGTTACCAGAAGGAGACAAGCCTAAAAACGGGAGGAAACTGTACAAATTTGTTAAAAGAGTATTTATATTTATATATTAAATTAAATATTTATATAATTTATATATATATATTTAAACATAAACATATTGCAAATTTACGATATGGCAAATGAGCAAATATTTGCCTGTATATGTATCTTTTTATTTGATTGAGTACACATATACATATATGTACATCTATCTATGTGAGTTATTATCCAGCAGGAAGTATGGAAATTAGCGACTTTATTCGATTCTCCAGAATCGAGATACGCTTGCAGCGATTTAGCGCATTTCCCATATGGTTACAATGCGCAACTAAATTCCTAGCGGAAAATGCTATCCGAATGCTGCTGAATCACATCAATCACTTAGCATAGTTACAAATAGGGTTAAAAAGGGTTACTAGTCAAGACTCTGATCCAGACTGGGACCAAGAAACTCACTGACAATGCCTGACAGATGCGTATGGCAAGTTGACTTATTAATGATCAATGCTGGACTGAACAATATTATCTATTTATATCACATTATGTTCATTTCTTTTGTGTTGCTAAGGTAAATTTTAAATGCAAAAATATGAATCATTTTTAGTGAACAATAACCTCTATAGAGTGCGCTATGATATGAGTATAAAACTAAGAAAGGAATTCCGAAATAAAAAGCTATTGGCATATACATTTTATATGCGGAAGACTCACTTGAGATATTTCAAATATTTACAGGGTATTTATTGTATAGTATTTGCAGCTTAGAGGCAACGATTCGACAAATATTTACAAGACGGATACGAATACTACTCGGACTAGTCATACTCATGCATATCTCTTACAGTTTGCAAAAAATGAAATGAATCGTTTATAAAGCTGAGCTCACACATGTCAGATATCTGGCAATGCTCATGGCCGATTTGTGTACACAAGTCAATAATTTATGTCTGTCATTTGGAAGAAAACAAAAAGTTCTCTCAAATCCTTTTGCTGTGTGATTTAATTAATTGTTGAAATAACTAATCTGTTAACACACATTTACGAGTAATTTGCCGTGGAGACAAGAGAATAAGAAAATAACTCAGCGCACAAGTAAATTTAATTCATAAATTATCCGCAGCCAAAGAGGAAGCTCGACTAAGTGATACCCTGCAGTGTGAAAGGTATATGCAAGATCATTGCAGAGAGAGTGTGATTGCTTATAATATGATATGATATGGTATTGATATCAGTTCTATATTCTATATCTATACTTGATAGTGATATAAGGATGTCATAGAGAAGAGAGTTACCAAAGTATTTATCGATTATTAAAAGTATCTAATAGGATCAGAAAGTCGAATGGAATCTACTCTCTATCCACCTGCTCTTAGTTCTCATTAGTTGATAAATATTGTATCGATTGTCTTTAACAATGAGATATATGTTTAATCTGCCAGTTCAGACCAGTTCTACTCTACTCTCCAACATTCTTTGCTTAGAAAGTCAGACATGAATTTGATCAAGTAAAACTGTATTATATGTAGGCTAAAGATTGATTAAGTTGGTAGTACTAGTATAGCGATATATAGAGACTTTTTCAAACAATTTGTATATGTATTTTTGATAGGAATCTAAGCTAAAAGTTACCACGGCATATTTTCCAGCCTTATGTTTGCTTCACACAATTCAATTCTTAGTTGGCACAGGATAAAACCTATACAAATTATATATACATATGTATGGGTATATATCTATATATATATACATACTGTATGTTTATGTTGTGTCTCATGAAGCCATTGAAAGGGTAAGACGCGTAAGTAAATATAAGTACGAGTGGATTCGCCCACGCTGTGAATCATCCGTATATAACTGTATAAGGAACTTGTTCGGATTGCCTATCACTCGGTCAGCTCACACATTAAGTTGGCCATCAGAATTAAGGTCAGTGGCCCCTGGTGGCTGTCTCGATGCTGGAGCTGGAGCTGAATCTGATTCTGATTCTGTGGTCGATGATGATGCTGTTGATGGCGTTGGGCATAATCTAGACCAGAATCACGGCACACAAAAAAAATATGTGAAAGAGCAGAGGCATTTTAATGGGTCGCCTCCATATGAGTTTATACGACAATATATATATATATCTATATATGTGTATGTGTAGAGATATTGACATATGTGTGCATATTGATATAGAGTAAATATAGTCACATCTGCCATGAATTGGCAAAGGAAATAAGACCAGCAAAAAACAATAATCCCAGTGAGGCCCGCAACGAGCCCATTAAAATAAAATAAATAAATATTTCATAAACAGATACTAAATAATAAATACTCATAATAATATTGCGCATCTGTTCGCCAGATCATATATCACATTTAATTCATTAATTCGACGCTTTATCTACCGCTCCGCCTCGTAATTGTTTGTATTTGTTTGTAATTGTGCAATTCAAGCAAAATATAACAGAAAAAAGAGCAACAACAACAACGAAAAACGAAATAACGAAATAATTACCAGTCCAAAGTTTAACAAAAAACGCTACCGGCATACAAATTAGAAGCGGAGAATCTGAGAAGCTCAGAATCTGAGAACCTCCCCATCATATTAGTCAGTCCGCTCCCGCTCTCTCTCTTGTGCTGTCTCTTTCGCTCTCTTTGTTACACTCTATAAGGTGGCAAAGTTTGTTTTGACGCATAATTATTAATAATGTGAATTCTTTCCTTCGGTTTTGTTCTTTTTTTCGTTGGTATATGTCAAGCGATTATGTACATACATGTTTATAGAGTATTATTATAATTGATCTATAATTAAGATAAGCTTTAATACGGGGCACACACACACACACACACACACACACATGCACACACATTGGCAGTACTCGTAGAAAGGTTTTTGTGTTTACGCAATTTCTAGGGAAATGCGCACAAAATCCTAAACACACTTCGATAGAATATACACACACACTATATACTATATATATATATATGATAGTATCTGTGTGTATGTATTATCGATAAAACAGGGAAATAGTTATAATGCCTTTTGCTGAGCTGGAACTGAAGGACACTAAATACGATATACCATACGATATACGATATACACAGAGTATTAGCAAAAAGAGTGGGGGAGGGGAGAGGGCGGGGGTTACAACCGTAACACTAATTGGTCGTCAAGCGGTAGCCCGTGACGCTGTGCCTAACTCTGATTGATCAATCACACACATACACACACACACTTATCAGTTTGTTTGCAGTATTACTTGTGTGTGTGCGAAAAAACGTTTCAATTATTGTGTACAAACTATTTTTGAGGTAAACCGAGTTAGGCACTGGGCAACTGGCGATTGTTTATATCTTATATTCCGTTAAACATCAGTTCCATAACCCCTATCCCTGTTTTCAACATAACCCATATAAAGACCAGTTGATAACTAAAGATATGGGTTGATACATTGGATACATTGGATACATTGGCAATAGCCGATCGCTTTCTTCTCGAGCAGTTTAAAAATAACTATACCAATATTTTCCGAAGTTATTAACATACCCGTCTGTCTAGACGTCAAACCCGTTGCCATATTACTACTCATAAAGTAAAACTTTGTTTAAAATATGATAAATGTAAGAGGAACCCAGTTCTACGATTACGCTTACTGCCAACTCAGAGGCAACAAATGGACTTCAATTAATAATAAGATTTAACAATAAAAAGCGTGAAAGTAATTTAAAGCATCGAACAGTCGTTCCATGAACTTGAAACCAGAACCAGAACAAATAGGCATTACTTTAATTACTCAACATGACAAACCTATTTTTTTGTACCCACCTTTATTGATAGTATGATTCGTATACTAAGCGTAGAACCAAAGTCAAGTGAAACTAATCTATTTCCTATTCTACTTGTATTTCTGTCAATCAAAGGTTTAAGGATTCCTATGCCATACATAGATATAGTTTAGTATCCAGTTGCCAGCTATATACGTAGATTTTTAATGTTTCCGGTAAAAACAACGAATATCCGATGCATCTGGTTTTTTTTTCATGGCAACAAAAATAATTTGTTGTCCCACAGTTACGATATTTAATGAATCCAAGTATATACATAGATATCCATTCAGATATTCTGATGCTGCTCGACTAATAGATACCCTGAAACCAGACCGAAAGTAGTCTATACACTCAAATATCTATATATATATATAAAAGTTTTATCTGCAGAACTATTTCTATAGGGGAAAATCTCTTGAACTTTGGCGACAAACATGAAGTTTACGATCAATCGAGACATTGATTATAATATCGCTGCAACGCCTAAAACAAAACCATTAACTAACCGACAGCTCTCATAAATACCAATTAAAGTGCATATATATACATATATTTCTTATATATAACATACACATAACTCGACAGGTTTCTGTAGATTGGAAAACGTTTATTCAGCTATTTTTTTTTGCGGTCTCTCAATGATCATTAAAGTTCAGTCATTAGTCTCCCCGCCCATAAACTGAATGATTTTTGAAAAGTTTGCAATTTATCCAAAATCAAAACAAAAACCCAAACCCAAGCCCAAGCCCAGCCAAACTCAATCAAATCCAATTCCAAGTCCAAGTCCAAGTCGAACTCCAAGCTAAAACCGAAGCCACCCATAATTATGAACAAATTTGCGAAACGTGATTGACGTGCACGGGGAAAAGAAAATATTTTGACAACGTGAGCATAATTACTCGTATGCTGAGTGTAGGGTATACAAAACGGGCAGTTCAATATTTATGTACAGTACAATCTCGATAATTTAAACACTTGCTGGACACTCGACACCAGACAGCTCCAGAGTGGGTTACTACTTAACGCATCTTACGAGGTTTCCCCCATCTTCTATCAGCGAATGTGACAACGAATGTTATATCGTATACGGTATTTACTCTCTGGAAAGAGTCACTTGCGGTTCAAATATTGAAGTAGAAGACGGACTCACAATGTTCTTATTTTAATATAAGTTAGTTAAAGGAGATTGAAGATGGCAATGGTAAAGATCAAGATGAAAGATCCTAGCATTTGCACTCTCCATGAGAAGTTGTATCTTTTTATATACTTAATATACAAAGGAGTATAAAATATACAGAGGAATGCTTCTACTCTTCTGAATTGTTAGATTTTATAGAGTGGAGATTTCATAAGAATAATTCAAATTTAGAAGATCGAAAGTATTTTTTCAGTTTGAGCATTTCGGTTGTGTCTTTTCGATATTCGAATCTCTCCTATCGAGAGTGTACTGTAGCTTTAGAACTTTGAGCAAACACTGACAGCAGATCTTCAATTGTGTAATTTAGGTATTGTCAATCACAAGTTGTAACGGCTACTCCTTGCGACCTCTGGGCAAGGTTTTAGTCACGACTATCTCGTGAGATACGACCTCTTCTTAGTTATATACGACTATATATATATTTTATCTTAGTTTATTTTCGGTGTATACTTTTTAAGTAACTTTGCATGTCAGTCGAGAATGAGGCAGAAGCAGGGGTAGGGGCTGGGGCAGCGGCGACGGAATGTCAACAAACTCAGCAGTAACTAATTGTATTGAAAAAAATGTATTTATTTTTGTTAAAATGATGATGATGACGCTAGAAGTTAACGTTGCTTCTAGATTGTTTCATCTGGTAACTGGAAAACAGACTCGAAAACGAATTGCACTTTTGCATGCAACCTTCGGCTGTAGATCGATCAAAAAAACGAAATATGGAATGTTCACTCACAGCGTGTGTGTGTGTGTGTGTGTGTGTGTGTGTGTGTGGTGCTCAAACGAAAGTGTGCTTAACCCGGAGATACCTTACAATATGGAAATCTGATAAGAAAGTCCAAGAATATCGCAGCCATATGAATATATGAGGAGCAAGACAGATAAAACGAAGCCCAAAGGAAGTAGACTATATCTAAGAGTGCTGTTCCAAACTTTATCAAGCAGATATTCCAGATCTAATTGGTCAGATATATATAAATGTATATATGTGAGATCAGCAGGAGAAAGTAGAGTTACAGCTCGTTTGTTATACCCAATCTTAGGGGCTTTGCTACAGGGTATACAAAGTGACGTAATTAGCACTTCTGGTATTCGTCTCTGTATCGTATATATATTCATATGTATGTGTGTGTGTGTGTGTGTGTAGTATAGTCGTATAGTTGTTGTGCTTTTCGTTATCGCGGATGCCAACTCCCGCATCGGGTTATTGCTAATGAGAGCAGGCGACCCAGTTGTGAAGACGGATATGTGCCTAGTTAATTAGCATTGAATATGAAGACCTTTGAACGTGTCTATTTACCTGCTTATTTACCTGGTTTTAACTGCGTACCTACAAATATTTTATGCTGACCAATCGGGTCAATAAACTCAAAAGAAATTTAATTTCATTTTATTTCATTTAAATGAAAAGGAAAAAAAGAAAGACCCCAAGGTTCTTAATGCTGACCCACCATAAAGAAAAGAAACAAAATGAACGCAATTCGCTTCAGTTTGAGTACTCATATTATAGTGACATACTCATACTATTACATATATAACTTGATTGATCTCCAGGCAACTATATAACTATCTACATGTATATCTAAGTAGTGATTGCCCCAGAATTCCACTTACAGCTCGCAAAGATCACGCAAAGTATCGTGACTTGTGTGCGCCCTTCTATGCGCTTCACAACACATAACTAAAGATCTTCTATAGTGTCGCCCGATCTCAATGGGGTCCCAGTCCATGTTATATACTACGACGAGTACGAGTAGTAGATCAGAGTTCTCTGATAGCGTTACTTATATCTATTTTAAATTATGTTCAATTGACTGTGTTGCGCTCTGCGCTCTGCTACCTATACGAGCTTCATGCATATGACGTCAATTTGTGTTATGGTTTTATAGACGAAAAGCAAAACAAAAATTGATAAAAAATAAAAGAAAGAATTATTAAAATAAATCAATAGCCTCGACAATATTTAGGAAAGTTTGTAATCAATTGCGACGCGTACTCGTGCGAGTATTCTGTAAAAGGGCTGGCCTACAATATAACTAATAATAACACCAATGGCAATAACAATAACAGTGAGAATAACAATAACAATAACAATAGCATATCCATAGAAAAGAACGTGATATGCGATATTTGAATACTCGTATTCATTGATTCAAGGAAAAGGAGATTGCGATATCGATCGATCGATCGATGGACCGTTCGATCAGTGCAAAGAAATTCTTGGCAAGAAAAAGAAAGAAAACAAAATAAAACCAAATATTTTTGTTATTGTTTCTTTTGCTTTTGTTATTTTGTTATTTTGTTATTTTGTTATTTTGACGGCTGTTCAAAATCTCTACATTTCCACATTTCTCTTGCTCTCGTTATTCTACGTGCTACACTACGTACCTCTGCCCTCATCTCACACCCAACACCTCCTGCTCCGTCTCCTCCACCCCCTTCATTTGCTAATTCAATGATAAAATGTCAAAAATCAATAACAATAAATAAACGATAAACGAGAGAGTGTGCCCCTGTACTTTGTATCCCCAAAATATTTTTTTCTTTTCTTCTCTTTTCATTTTTTGTATTTATTTATTTAGTTTTTTTGTCTTCTGCCAAAAGGGGGAGGGTGAGGGTGAGGGTGAGCAGCTGTCCCTGACTTTTGTTTCGAAGTGTCCCCACAGTCTAATGCTAATCAAATTGCAATTTTTATAAATTTACCTAAAAGCATGATCAATATACGATCATCAATATATCGTACAATACGTATGCGCTATATCGTATATATACGATATATGAAATTATTGAACAGATGTGTGGAAAGTACGAGAGTAAAACTTAGTTTAGTTTAACAATCGGAACTTAATTGTATCATCGACAGATCATGTAGAAACTATATCGTATTCCAAACACAGAGAGACAAAACTGATTCCAATGTTTCATCTTCAGTTTGTTTTAGCTAACATTTCCAGGTAGAAGTCATCATGATCATCATATATAGTTACAGAGAGATTACTTAGAAAGAAAATATATCCAAGAGTCATTTCCTCAGACATTCGAGTATGGCTTTAGACAATTATAAATAGATCATATTTAGTAACTAATAGAACGTATCGTATATTCTTTTATTTCAGACATTAAGACATGCGATTGGAGCAAATGCCCGGAAATTCTCAAGTGCCCCGAAGACAGTTACCATGTTTATTCGGAGAGAAGCACACGTGATCTCCTCCAGACCAGCATTGCTGATCAGGAGCAACAATGCTGTACCAGCTTGCAATGCGATTGCAAGAAATGCCCACCGATGCCGGACTGTGGCTCGGATCTGTTTGTCCTGGAACTGACCGAAGGCAACAACACGCCGGGAAACTGTTGTTCCAAATACACCTGCGGCGTAGAGCCGAAATGTGAGAATGACACGAATATTATCTTCTGGGTGAATAACTGCTCGAAGTGCCACAGCTGTAGGCCTTTTCCCCAATGCAGCGATGAGTGCTATTTGCCGCCTCCTCCGGAGAACTGTCTAATTGGAAACATCTCAAAGAACAACGGCGACACGTGGACAGAGAACAATGGTTGCAGCCACTGCACCTGCGAGGATGGCACCAGACATTGCTATATATCCTCCTGTGAGCCCCCAAATTGCAGTAACTCCAAGGTAGAGCCCGGAAACTGCTGTCCTACTTGCCCAGAAGACCATATCCAAGTCGTGAATGCGACCTCAGGCATTGATGAGAGTTCAAGCGAATCGATTGAACCTATCGAATTAGTTGAGGCACAGATAGGCACAAGGTATAATGTCACAGTTAAAGATTCAACCGAATACCCTGAACTGCCTGAAGTTGTTGTTGTGGAGAATGAAGATCCGATTATAAACAGCTTTGAAGGCATCTCCACGGCTGGAGTTCCAACCAGCAGACCCGCAGAACATCAGTTCAGTACAACAGATTCAATTGAAGGTTCCAAGACAAATGAAATAATATTCACGGATAACGATGCCAATCTGGATGTATCGCAAGAGATTCTAAGCAGTTCCAGTCCAACAACAGACGCCATATCCACGGAGTACAGTACAGAACAATCAGCAATAGTTTCGACAACTGATAAATACCAGGATCAGCCGATAGAAGTGATTGCCCCAACTCGTCAGGAGAATTTACCAAGCAGCACAGAGCATCCAAACTTTATGGCCACATCGTCACCGGCACCGCTGACACCAGAGTCCACCAGCTGGCATCATGATGCGACCATCAATGATACGGACTATCACTTCGCCAATCAGAATCGTGATAAGACGCACACTGATGCACAAAAGTTGCCAATCAATAACGATAATGGCACCTCCTATGTATTCATAGCCATAGCCGTAGCCATCGTTGCACTTGTCATAGCGATCTACTACTTCTGTTGCCGCACAGATAAATACTCTAGAGTGGCTTGTAAGGAGATGGGCAGGTCAAATATCTCACAAAACGAATGCAGTAAGCGGCTGACAGATTCTGTGTAGTAGTGTATAAGTTGGGCATCAATATTAATATAATTATTATTATTATTATTATTAAAATTATTATTATTATTATTATATACTGTAGTTAGTTACTCGAAGATGTTTATGTATGTATGCATATTGTTAATGGAAACCGAAAGACAATGCTCCAGCAGAATCTGCAGATATGCTAAACACACGACGAAGAGGAGGAAAGAAAAAAGAAAATTATATTAGTTAAAATATTCTTATTTTGTATTATCATTGTGATAATGTGGCACCTGATTGATATCAACTTGAGTTAAAGAAAAAACAAAAACAAAAAGAAAACAACAAAAAAAAAAAGAAAAAAGGATGGAACCAGCCATCTAATCAAAAAATATAACTATAAAGTATTATGTTGAGGTCATTCAGGCCACAAAGGTCTGTCAATAGTCTCTCCAGAGAACAAAACATGTCTGAATGTATATCCATTATATAGTCGAAGCTGTGTCTGAACGATCGTCTCATACATAGTTTGGCTATTCAATGTTTAATATTCGCATATATTTAATTTAAATCTACACAAAATATATATCCACATATATATATATATCAATATATATAACATATATGTTTTACATTTATAAGTCTCACACACGATACGCACACATTATAAAACGCACTTGCCAACTGAATAGTCTCAAATGTGATGGAATTAAAAGAAAGGAACTGCACTGCACTGATTACACATTCCGTTGAAAGCGTTTTTGTTCTATTTAAAATACACACACACACACACACACACACACTTAAATATATATACATATAAACGAAAGAAAACAACAACAAATGAAATACCAAAGTTCTTAATTATATTATGTCTGGCATCAATTTCGGTTAACTCTAATAAATCATAACGAATATTATTTAAAAACACTTCGGCGCCTTTTTATTTGTATTCATGGCCGCGTTGCCAACTCATCCAAATGCTTTACAATCCGGCGCAACACCTGCGCCGTGCTCGAATCCGGCAGCTCACTGACCACCGATGCCGTCGTTCCACTCAACACACCCACACGTGGATCAATGGGCAATGTACCCAAGAGCGGCACGTCAGCCAAATTTGCCAACTCAGCGCCGCCGTTTGAGGAAAATATATTCGTGCATTCGGTGCAATGCGGGCAAACAAATCTGCAAATAAAAAGCACATGATTACAATCATTATTAACGAAGTGGGCTTTTCAGCTAGTATATGGTATATATATAATAAACATGTTCCTATTTCTCTGCTTCTGGCTACAACTCTTTCACTCTGTTTCATTCCTTGCAAGTTTTTAAGTCATTGAACGCAGCTTTCTCCCTCTCTCTCTCAGTCTGTCTCTCTATTCATTTCGAACTCAATCCTTTTCAGCTTATATCGTGGTAAACATACCTTCAACTGTTACATTCTTTCAACCGGAAATAACAACACTTATATAAAGGTTTCTTGCACTTTCAAACCTCTTTTCCCTCTCTTCATTCTTCCTTCAGTTTTCAATTAATATAAATCGCATTAAATTGTGCGACAAGTTTGGTAGCCGCGCAAACTTGTTAAATTGGATACCTCAAAGTAAATATAATATATACACACATACATATACATAGGTATAAATATGTATGTATCCCACGCCCAATTTGGACACCGAATACAAAAATGCAAAAGCTGGCAAAAAAAAAGGCACCAACTGAGCCAATAAAATGCACAAAAAAGATAAAGACACTGATAAAAAAAGTTGCATAGACTGAAGTACTCATGAGGCGCAGCTTGGCGTAAGGAAATATATACGAAAATGGCTGTAGTGCCAGACATATAGACATGTAGAAAATACACACTAAGATAACGAACCAAGTAGCTGATAAGAAATTCAATTGAAATCAAGCTGCAACAGGCGGAAAACCACTTTTAACCAACGCAGTTTGGCCAAATATTGCACAATCAGCCACAAGAAACCCATTCCGAAGTAAACGCAGTTTAATTTCAAGGTGCAATGATTCTTATCAAAATTGAAACCCTCTAGGGAAGCCGACTTCGGATACTCTTTGGTCAAAAGGCTTCACTTCACCAAAAATGCACTTGGAATTCGTCCAAAAACAAACTAACAAGGTAAAAAATTAAATGCAATCACTTGCAACAACCAACTATCTGCAGCAACTTCTGTTCTTATCTTATTGTAAATCGCAACAAGAAAAAAGAAGAATGACAACAACGACAACAACAACAAGAACCAAAACAACAACAACGACAGTTTGTGGCTGCGCATTTAACGAACTGAAACTTGTAGCTGAGTGCAATAACAAAGATGCCGACGATGAGGGTCCGTCTGGTGTGGCCTGGAAAGTGTGAACCCAGTTTATTCATTAGCACCCAAAGATAACGGCACTGGACTTTCGTTCTAGAAGCCCAACGATCCCCAAGACAACTTAGATTAATCAGACAAAACAAATTAAAAACAACTCTGAGTCTGTTCTATAAAACCAACTCGCTACTCGCCTCAATCACATTGAAGATGCTGCACAAATATATATATATAAAAATATATATATATATATAAATAAATATAAAATACATATGTATATAAGGGTATAGTCTAGGAAGTCAACGATTGTTGTACAAAACGTTAAATGGTCCAGCTATCTAGACTCGAAATTCGGTGCATATTACAATTATTAAAAACGTAGTTTATAATATTATGAAAAAGAAAAAATGCCATAGTAAAGTGTACCCAACTGCGAGAAACCCTTAACCCATGTATGTAAGTGCAATGCTGATACCAGCTTTTTTGTCTTTAATTTCCAATCACTATGAAATTGGCAACATGCATTAAACATGGTCTAATTATTATGTTTGTGTCCAGAAATGCAGCTTATGAGTTTGTCAGTATGCAGATGTGAGCTTGGGGAAGAATTCCAAAATCTAAAACTAACCTGAACTACGTGTAATATCTAAGACTTTACATACCAAACTTGGTATCCCTAGCTCTTAAAGTCGCTTAGGTCCAGGCGCTCATCCGGACAGATGACTAGACAAACAGTGTGACATGGCTATATCGAATCGGCTATTGATCCTGAGCAGGAATATATATACTTTATATGAGATCCTTCCTTCTTTTTGCCTATTAGATATAGCTACAGAACTTCTTGTGACCTTTTTTATGGTTATATATGATAAATGCTGAGCTACCATTAGGATAGATGTCAGGATGCTTGGTAAGTTTGCTTAGAAGATTATTTCAGCTGCCAGTTTCATGCTCAATTTCTTGCTACAAGCGCAAAGATCGTTTAAAAACGAAAACATTGTATAAATTCCAAGGAATCAATGGACAAGGAGCACTTTAAAGGGCAGCCATGCCATGACCACAGCTTGCGATACAACTAAGTTGATCCTTTGTTTTGTTCATGTCCTAGGATAATCTTTAGAGTAAAGTTGAATACATTTTCCAGCGGAAGTCCAGCTTAAATGCCTGCACCATGACAATCATTAAGAATGACCCTGAATTGTTTGATCTTCCAGTCAAGTCAGGAGGTTAGAATGACACAAACAGATGCCAACAACATATGTTCAGATACTATATAAATGACAGAGTTATGGTTAGGACAGTTGACAGCTTAGACAGGGCTATTCGTTAAAAAGATTAAAACATGACAAACTTACATTACTCACTGTCAAAAGAAGATGAACATTCGCAGTTATTACTTAAAATACGATGTGTTTGGACTATAATTAAGATTATTACTGTTATAAGAAACTTTTAAAAGGGAATTAAGCCTAATTTAATCACGCTAAGAATATTTATTGTAAGCAATGAAGGATACACCAAAGGATACCGTGAAGGATGTTGTCAAATGTATTCAATACAATCTCATAATACTCTTAAATATTCAAGAATAGATTCATTTTAGATACCAACTGGACGGTGATATAGAGGGTTATAACTATAGAGGAGGAACTCCATCAACATTTAAAGTCTTAATTCCTGTCAGCCAACTATTTTATGCCAATTGGTCTAATTCGTTAGACAGAACGTAAAAGTTGTAAGAATAGTGAATTGACTACGCTGCACAGTGAATCCAATAAGAAATACGCTACCAAACGCTTCAATAGACAATTACAGATCGACATGGTCGCAGAGGTTGATCAAGAATTGCCTCTCCAACTAATATAGATCATGTTCAGGATTTGTACAGATTAAACTAATTCAGAAGTTTCTAACTATTATTCCTGCATTGAACTTTCTACTAGGAACTACTACCTAGTTGTAATCATCTTAACTGAAAACCAGTGCTGTTATATTATTTAAAAGAAGTATCATTTGGACTGGAAAGAGTTTAAAATCAGAATAAACCTACCCACCTAGCTATAGAAAGATAAGGTTAACATAGAGCTAAACTATTGTGGTCAAGCCCCACAGTCTAGATAACCTTTTGGCACCATTTCAAGGAATTTTAGCAATGGCTTTTAAACAGTTTATATGAACAACCGAAACAACAATTGAAGCTCAGATGAAGCTAGGAACTTCCCGCGTAACCTTACTATATCTTTTCTTTCAACGTGCGTATTTGAAGACCCATCAGATACCCTCCGTTCTATCATTCAATCAATCCTGGTAATCTACCAGTAGCTCTACTGCACTCTGTGAATTACAGCTGTCTGTTTCATGCAATGAATATCTGATCGGTAAAGAAACTCAAATTAAAGCTTACGTGGATAGATGATAAGCTCTTGTACTGGCTGCCTAGTACGGGAACACAGAAACGAAAGTTCAACTGAACACTGAGTTTGAATACCACTTGATTCACGCCAGCAGATCAACTAACTGTCTAACATGGTAATAATTCAAATGGGCTGCCTCTGCAATCTAAGTTTAATGTATATGAGCCATATTTAAGTAATTATAATGTACAAACCCGCTCATATTCTCCACAATGCCCAGCAGCTTCATTCCGGTCTTTTTACAAAATGTTACCTCCTTGCGAACATCATCTAAGGCGACACCTTGTGGTGTCGTCACAATAATTGCACCATTGCAGGGCACCTCACGCATGCATTCCATAACTGTGATGTGCTCATCTGATGTGCCAGGTGGGGTATCGATAATTAAATAGTCTAGATCTTCCCATTTGACATCTGTTAGGAACTGTTTTATCATCATGGTTTTCTTGGGCCCACGCCAAAATGACCGGATCCCTGCGATCTTTGAGCAGAAATCCAATGGACATAACGGCCAGAGTTTTGCTTTCATCTGTATAAATGGGCACCCAGCCATCGTCACACTGGTAAATTTCGCTGCCTTCGAGGCCCAGCAAATACGGCACGCTGGGTCCACACAAATCTATGTCTAGCAGTCCAACCTGAGCAATAAGAGATAAGAAAATGAATTATGTGATTTACCCTGTAATGGATAATCTACCTTATGACCAGCTGCACGTAATGCCAATGCCAACTGTGTGCTAACTGTTGATTTTCCCACGCCGCCTTTGCCTGAGAGCACCACGATGACATTCTTAACGTTATCCAGCATATTTCAATTATTTTTAATACAGCTTTTAAATGCGACTTCTAAAGAGCAAGTTAGTCAGCTGTTGCACAGAGATAAGGAAAGTAAAGACCAGTACGCAGTGACCAATTTGATTTCAATACGGATTTAGTTAAAAAACGATTATTGCAGTTGTTAGCTATCGATTGTAAACAGAGATATGTATGTTCATACAATTCCCAAAAATACACAATTAATATGTGCTTGAAAAATCAGAAAAAAAAATATATATGAATATATTAAGAAATTTATAAGAAAATCTATAACGATTTGGCAATTCCACACGATTCAATTACACTTTAATACATTCGATAGTCGTACACAGCTATGCAGACACTGATAAGCTGCATACACATCTAAAACAAACACGCTGCCTGGCAGCGCCGCAACATATGGCAACGCTGTGCCGCCACAACAAATCTTAGTTCATTGCAGCCCGCCCGGCAAGTGTCAGTGAGGCAGCTTTATTCTTTGCGCTCTCAGTTGCCGAAGTGGAGGCTAATTAATTGAAATCGCATGCGAAATTATAAAATAAAACATCATTCAACTGAGCTAAACTAGAGATATTTGTATTAAGCACTGTTGCCGTCAACTGAGACGCAACAATCGAGCATCTTGGTGAGCGAAGCATCCTCCAAATCGTGGAACGAATGTTGCGCAACCCGGTGCTCTGTCCGCGTGCTAACTTAATAACACGTATCCCAAACAACACCCCATCAAAACTCAAGCAACACTGATAATCGCATTAACTAACAACACAATGAAAAAACGCTCTAGCTCGCACGGCACGCCAACGGGCGGCGGAGGTGAACAGTTCCAACGGGCAAGTTCCGGCGGTGACCAGAGCATCCCAACAAAGCATAGATCCGGTGCATCCAGTGCACCAGCAACACCAACGAAACGAAGCGGCAATGGGAATAAACAAAAGCGCAAAGAGGAAATCGCGCAAACATTTGTCATTGTCAATGAGCGGCCTGTGGATGACATTTCCTTGGATTTCTTCTACAAGCCCCACACCATAACCTTACTGGCCGTCTCTGTTCTGGCGGTCATGTATTTCGCATTTGTCAGGTAAGACTAAAGAATATATAAAAGAAAGATTAGTGTGACACCCATGAACAGATATCGATCTTTCTATTTTTGTTTAACATTAACATTAACTTGGCCAACAGCCTGCCGTCAAAAACAATTGTTGCGCTCCTCGACATGTGCCGTCACTCAACCTTGGTTGACTTTTTAAGCGCTTCGAGAATTTGAGTGAACGAATGATTAGAGCATATCGCGAATCTCGTGTCACGACACGTATCTGATTACTTCGACAAAAGGTTATCCTTAAAACGAACTTTCGTCTCTATCATTTATGTAAATCTATAAAAAAAAGAGTGTGATATATGTATACTATTACGATAAGAACGTTTCAAATAATACAGAAAAATTACTCATATACGAAAGTATACTACGTATGCCCATATAATATGTATTCCCTGAAACAGTTCAATAAACCTTTCAATCTGCCGCACAGATAAGGACAACACCCTACGTTAGACTTTCTCAGAACAAAAATAAGAAAGTCAAGTTCTTTATTTAAATTTTAAATAAAATAAAATATTAAAGGTTTATTTCTTTAAGGAAAAACCCTATTTTTAGGAAATTTTCGATTTCTTACGAGATTATCGTAATGCTTGCTTACTACAAATACTTCCACCCAAATGTCTTGCTTAGTCTCATAACTCATCGAAAATTATGTCAAATATATATTCTGAGTTAATCTCAGCTCTCTTAAAAAAATATATATATATATCTGCTGACTCCGGAAAATTGACAAGTTTAGCCGTTGATTTATCGTGCTTTCGTTTCGGTTGACTTTATTACGATCGGTGACATCGTGTCAATTATCTGTAACGATCATCTCTATATATATATGTATCTATATATACATATATACAGATGTGTACAGAGAGAATAGAAATAAAAAACAAAACAAACGCACAACATGCCTTGCCAAATATGTCAACGGCGGCATTGAAGAACTGCCTCCTCATGGTCCCAGAACAAATCTCGTTTATTTTATCAAGTAAGCACGCATAATAATATAATCGTTTCGATTTGAACAAAAAAGGTCACTAAATCCGGGCATACGCCGTTCAAAGTCCGTCGCTGATTAGCTAAGCAAATGGAAAATATCACAAAATCAGAATTGAGATCAATAATTGATTTGAGTACGCAATATTATTACAAATCCAATTGCAGGAACGAAGCCAATATCGATGAAAACCTCTGGGCGGGAATCTTATGCATTGTCTTCTTCTTTCTGATCGTTTCGGTAATTGCATTTCCAAATGGACCGTTTACACGCCCACATCCAGCCGTATGGCGCATCCTATTTGGCTGTTCGGTTCTGTATTTGCTTATGCTGCAGTTTCTCATGTTCCAAAACTACACAACCATACGCAGTATATTCTATTGGCTGGATCCCAAATTAAAGGACTTTCACATAGACATGGAGAAGGTGAGAACCCTATTTATATACATTAAAACCACCTTTATCCGTTTCTTATCAATCTGTTTGTGTTTAGGAATACGGCGTTAATTGCTCGGACATTAGCTGGGACCGTGTGAAAGGTCATTTGGATGTATTCGCTTGGGGCCACTTTCTTGGCTGGGCCTTTAAGGCCATTCTCATACGTCATATGGGCATTCTTTGGGCCATTTCAGTAATGTGGGAGATAACAGAAATAACATTCGCCCACCTGTTACCCAATTTCATTGAATGCTGGTGGGATGCCCTTATTTTGGATGTTATCATTTGCAATGGCCTTGGAATTTGGATGGGCCTTAAGATATGCCAAATCCTAGAAATGCGTGAATACAAATGGGCTAGCATTAAGGATATATCAACCACCACTGGCAAAATTAAGCGTGCCATGCTACAGTTTACGCCGGAGAGCTGGTCAGCCATACGTTGGCTAGATCCCAAGTCCACAGCGATGAGATTTGCTGCAGTCATACAGCTTGTCATATTCTGGCAGGTTACCGAATTGAATACGTTCTTCTTAAAGCACATTTTCGAGATGCCGCCAGATCATTTCATTGTTATTGGACGTTTAATATTCATTGGACTCTTTGTTGCGCCTTCAGTCAGGTATGTTTACACAGTTATTAGGTATATACTTTCCTTATCTTATCCTCTCTCTCCCACTCTCCCTCTTGTAGACAATATTACGTATACGTCACCGACACACGCTGCAAACGCGTCGGCACCCAGTGTTGGGTTTACGGCGCTATTATGGTCTCTGAGGCTATTCTTTGCATTAAGAATGGCAAGGAATTGTTTGAGCGCACGCAAGCCATCAACATTGTGATTTGGCTGACCGTCCAGGTGCTTATATCGGTGTCATTTGTCTATGTTGCTGTCTGGTGGCAGGTAATTAAATGACTAAAGCTAATCAAATTATAAATTATAATATAATCATTTCTCCAAACAGCAACGTCAACTGAAAAAGGTTTCAACAACACAAGGGGATAGTAGGCTGAACTCACCATCAAAAGGTATATCCTAACTAGCTGCTAACTGCTAACTCGTATTTTACTTCATGTATCATTCATTATTTGTCTTTAAATTAAAGGTCCTATACACTATAACTATATATCAATTTGCACAGAATTTATCAAAATTAGTATATATTTAAACTGTATAATCGAAAATAATTATTATAATTGTTTGTTTTCCCATCAAAATTTACTTTAATGTTAAGTGTGTGGGACCCAGAAATGCTACCTCTTATTTTTTGCACTACCTCTATACTCCTCTCCCTCGTTATATTTATCATGCTTTCTCTCTCTGCTCTATGTGATAGCTGCAAATTACAACTCATTTCACAATCATTTTTCTCTCACTCTTTTTGGAATTGCATTCCACGGCGTAAATCCATTGAAGACCCTGGCACAGCGCACTACGATATCAAAATTAAAATAGTTTAAAAACTAAATCATTGTTTTACTTAATTAACATCATTATTAAAATAATTTTGTTCTCATCTATTCTAGGTATATTGTCATCAACAAAACAGAAGAAAATCAAATGAGGCCATTTCTAGCAAACCAAAAAAAAAACCTAATTAAAGCTAAAAGTCAACAAAAAAAAACAAGAAACAAAATAAAACAAAAAGGCAATTCTATTTTATGTATATACAATTTATGCAAACTGTACTGATTAAATTAAATTTATATTGTGTATATGTATGTATAAACCAACGAAAACTTGTTAATAAGCAAAACGTAAAGCGAAACAGCTAAGCTCTAATCCTAGATTAATACATTTTTTTAATTGCTCATGTAAGAAACCTAAGAGCTAAATAAGTAAATCATTAATTATACATATTACGTTGATACGCGTTACATTATTTTCAATGGATACCAACGGAAAATTTATGTACAAAATATAAAAGTATTGGGATTATACTTCAAAGCATGCGGATACGGTTTTCTTGACTGCATCTCTGGCATAGGGTATATATGAAAGCGAGTACCAGGTCATGGCCAGGGATTGTATGATAATAAATATGAGCGTGAGCCCCGGTTTTCCCAACTAAAAAACAAAAAAATGATCAATTTAAAACAAAAATAAAAAAATAAATAAAAGTCCAATTATTATACCGCTATGGCTGATACGAATGTCATGACAATGGCTATAAGCACGATGCTAGTAGCGATCAGACGGGTTTCAGCAAACATTTTTTTAACTTGCTTTAAAGGACCCATTAAAAAACACGTGCTGCAATTAATTAAATTCAAAATTAAAACAATTAGCGGATACATGCTAAATATTATAAACCAACCTGGCCATAGACACTATATTGCCCAGCGTGTAGAATACAGCAAAGACAACGATACCACGATGCAGGAAAAGAGCAATCGATCCAAGCAACGATAGCAATATGCCCAACACGAAGCAGATACAAAAGGCTTTGATACGAGTGCTCCAGCTTAACGTTGACATGTCATTGATCTGCAGTTTATAACAATAGAAAACCGTTGATAAAGCACTATTGAGTCATAGTGTATAACTTTGATCCGGGAAAGATCAAATATTTGCAAGCCAGTGTTGGCCATGACAAAGCCAAATGAATAATGCATAAATGTATTAGAAAATTTATATTTTGTGATTAATATATTAAATGTATGGAAGGAGTGGTTTAATGTGGTTTCACCTGAGTAATGATGCTGCTCTCCTCCTCCGGAGTCGGCTCATCACCACTAAGTACACGACGGAGCTTGTCCATAGTTGCAATTGGTATACCTTACGTTCTATAACTAGGTTTCTATAGTTAAGCACTAAATTTTCTTTATATTTTGTTTAATTTTGATTAATATAAAAGAACACAAGAAAAAAAAAACAAGATCGGAATGTGCGATAGAGTACGTATGATAATCGAGATTATCGATAGTCCGAAGCAATTGCATTGTGTTATCCAACACTGCTCACTGTGCTTATAAGCAATCTTATGTTTGCCATACGCAATTTGTGACGTCAAGTGCAGAACATAATAGTAAATGATTATCATGTCATTATCTTGTATTGTCATTATGCTTAACAAACACAATATAAGCGAAGATCTGGCAACTTTGTCAGTCAGCTGTTACCATGCTCCGGTCTTGGCTACGTAACATTAATGCAATTCATAAAACAACACAAATTACAAAAGAATACTATGTATTTAATCAACAATTACGATATTTACGAGCTCCGAGAAGTGTTCAAAGTGCAGTCGAAGTACGACCGTTAGTAAAACAAACACAACATGAGAAGGGAACAGAACAGCAGGTGTCAAAGCAAAACACGAGCAACAGCGATGTTGCCTTAGATTTTGGGAAGCGGGAAGCGCAAGTGCCCACATTTAATTTGGCTGCCCATGTGAACAACTCTGTAATGCTACAGCAGCTGCTGAATTTAGGTGTCGATTTGAATAGCATTGAGCGTCGAAAGGGTCTAGGTCAGTTTGTACTACGCTTAGACTTTGAGCAGAATGTAAGGCCTTACTTGATCTTTCTTGCGGATCAGGGTATATCGCCAGACGACTTTGGCATGATGATTACAAAGAATCCACTAATATTTAAGGAAGATCTAGATGATTTGAACACCCGGGTGGAATACCTGCGTAGTAAACGCTTTACGGATGAGGCGCGAAAACGAATATTTACAAAAAATCCGTATTGGCTAATGTTCTCCACGAAACGCGTTGATAAACGTTTGGGCTTCTTTCAAAAGGAGTTCAAATTAAGCGGTCATGATCTCCGCCTGACTGCTACTAAGGAGCCGCGATTGATTACCTACAACATGGAGCACTTGCGTAAATCGGTTTTTACACTGCGTGAAGAAATGGGATTCAGCGTCAAGGAGTTGAAGTCACTTGTCGTGCATAAACCACGTCTCATGATGATACGTAAGAGAAATCAATCCTATAAATTTGCTATTTGTTCTAACTGTGTACACATTGCAGCACCAGACGAACTCGTGGAACGGTTCAGCTATATTCACAATGACATGGGTCTGAGCCATGCGCAGATCGTGCAATGTCCGGAGATATTGGCTTCGCGCGAATTCCGGCTACGTGAGCGCCACGATTTCCTCAAATTACTTGGTCGCGCACAATACGATCCACAAAAAGATTTGTACATATCACCCAGGGATATTGTTCAAGGCAACAACTTTTACTTTGTACGTAACGTGGCTAAGAGTGATTTGGAAACATTTGATTTGTTTTTAAAAACACGTTAATAAAATTGTTTTGCGCGCAAAAGCAAGTGCAGGGCTGCATTCTGTCTGGCAACGCCGTTTCGACTGTTAAGTTCGATATTCTTCTTCTTCGCGTTTCGCTTTTGTTTTCGTCTTGTATTTTTGTTGTGCTTGTGAGCAGTCATCTTCGTGTTTTTCGACGAACCGTTTGTGTTTTTGCTGCGTCCAGCAGCTTTTAAAGTACTACGCATTAGGTTTTTTGCAGCGTGCGTAAAAGAATATTGTGTATTACACTTCTACTAAATGAAAGCGTCCATTATTTATTAACCTTTAAAGCATAGAGCAAGCGACAGCTGTTAACATTAGTCAAAAGCACAAACAAGCAACCAGTGCAGACGGAACCAGGAACTGTAAAAAGTAAAACGCATATTCTCACGCATACACTAACACGAAATACGACACACAAACGCAAACACATAGACACATACACAAACATACGCAGGCCCACATACATATGTGCAATATAAGAGCCGCAGTGGCAAAAAGTTTAGATTAATCTGCATAAATTTAATCGTACGCCGCAATAACAACAAACGAGTTATCTTTAGTCGACGTGTTTAGTATAAAAAATAACAAAAGAGTCTTAACTACTGTGCGAACGTATCGTACAATAACATACACAAACATACACAGAAAAACAAAATGTCTACGACACCAAAATCGACAGAAGATTTGCTGGGTGGTAAGTTTGCGATCACACACACACACACAAGCACATTTGTAAGTGTGTGTCTATGTGTAGGTATTTGTCAATAATAATAACAATACACAAGCACCGCTGTGACGTGTTGTTATTATTATTGTTATTGTTTGTGTCTAGTTAAAAATAGATGTTGCTTTGAAATTGTTTGTGTATACATATGTATGTATGTCTCTGTAACTGTATCTGCATCTCCGTTGCACTTGCCCATATACCATTCAAGGCTTTACACTTGGCCATCTTGTTTTGTTTACATACATATTTCCCTCTTGCGCAGCAGCCGTCAGACGATGACAACAACAAAGACTCACAACTTCGACGCAGAGCAAACAGACAAAGGAGAATATGAAACAGTCAGGAGCAAGCAGCGCCATTCATACGTGTCTTCCATTCCACCAATGCATTGCCCTCTTTACTTACACTTGCACTCTAAATTCGTTATTTTTATCTTATTTTACCTAATTGACGTCACACAGCTTTTTTTTGACTTAACCGTTTCTGTACATGTGCGTATGTATGTGCAAAATTCGTTTAAAAGCAATTGTAGGAGGGCATTTGCCTTACAGCACTTGTTTGTTTTTTGTTTTTGCTTTTTCGCGTAGCCCAGAAATTGCGACTTTAGCCTAGCCGCATTATCAAAAACGTGTATATATATACATATATATATATATATATATATATATGCTATACATACATATATGATAAAAGCAAGCAAATCTGAGCCCCAATAGTACCTATACAAAGTCAACAAAAGGCGGTTCATTGGGCTGTACGCTTGACAGCCTCGGCTCAGGGTTTAACAGCTGCGAGTGATGCACTGCACACTCAGACACATGCACAAAGAGAAAAAGAAAGAGAAAGAGAGTCACTCACTTTGCCTACGTGCCGTGAGTCAGCAAGCCAAATTTTTGCTACCCTTATTACACTGCTACTTTTGCTGGGATTACCACTTGCAGTGGTACCTGTTAATGGGCAGTCTTTGTTATTGTTTGGATTTCGGTTTGCCTGCACAAACTCACAGCAGCTACCTGTTTAAGGCTGGCTGGTTTTTTTTTCAGCTATATGAGAAAGTTCTGTTGATCATTCATTTCAGTGTAACTTTGTTTGTCAGTTTGCTAAGATGATTGGACTGCCACGTGAGTAAACCTTTTCAAGCCGTGGCGTAATTAGTTGGAAGCTGTATATTAGTTGGTGACGGTTATCAGCTGCTCTTGTCACACTCTCATGTAATTTGCATGCTTTTTTTTATTTGCAATCTTCGATGTTCGTCGTCTGTTTTGGGTTGAAAATGAAATTTTGTTGATAGCTATAGACAAAACAAAACATGCATGTGTACTATACAGAAACGGAAATTGTGTTTTTTTTTTTTTTAATTCTTTTTCGTTTACCTTATCAATGAGAGCACGCTCCTACACACGGCACACGCATACATACAAACATGCATATCAAAAAGAAACAAACAATAAATAACAATGGGGGCGGCATTTGGTAATTCTGTCAACGTGCAGCTGTTAAAAATTAACTGCGTGCAGTGCTAAAATTAGAAACAGAGACAACAACCGCCAACACAATAACAGAGCAGCCGGAAAAACCAAAACAAGTTAATTTCAAGGCTGCTTCCACTAACAAAGGAAATGGAAATAAAGCCATCTAGAAAAAGTTAACATAACATACGTTATTTACAGCTGTAATGCTGCAGCAGAAAAAACAGAACGGTCACAAAAGCAAAAACAAGCTGCCTACTAACAAAAGAAAAAAAAGCTAGACTGTGATAAAAAAAAATGAACATTGCGTCGTTGTTTACTGCTGTTATGTTACAGCCCTGTGTATAAAGCCAAGTGCATTGCTGTTAGAAACATCAGACACTGTTAAATGTTGTTAGTTTTTTATGGCTAAAAAGCGATATGCCAACAAACATAAAACGTAAAAAGGCTAAAATAACTTTTTAAGCTTTTTTTCAATCATTTCGTATATGTGTTTAATAATATTATAAAGGCTGCAAGTTACTTTGTCAATTTAAAAAATATAATTAATATCCCTTTGTTCTTTACAGAATCTTGGATTGAACTGAGCGCAACTGCAGCTATGGCAGGCATCAAGAGCCCCGATAGAATCACACCTTTGCCATTTAACAATGGTGAGGAATATTTGCGCCTGTTGCGCGAGGCACAACGCGAATCAAATCAATCCAGTCGTGTCGTGTCCTTGGCCAGCTCGCGTCGTGATACCCCACGTGATAGCCCTAAGAGTCCGCCAAACAGTCCGCAATCGGAACTGTGCCCGGATGATGAGCTGCGAAATGTGTACATCAATTATTGGACTAAGGTGAGTAAAGATAAACAATTGGCCCCTAGACTGGCACTTGAACTAATTATATATGCACAATGCAAACAGACTGGCGATAAACAAAACACCGATAATGGAGATTGGCTGCAGAACTGGAATCGCGGCGTCGATGAGCAGCCACCAAAGTAAGCTCCACTTTTTTTTATATACATATGTACATAATAAGAGTATTTACGAGTACTTGAAGTATTTATTGATTTTATTTAACAAAATTTGTTTGATTTTCTTGCAGAGATTGGAAGTTTGAACGCTCCAATGATGGTGATGAGGAAGAGAAAAAGAAGAACACTGGCTATTCCATACGCTTAAAGCGTCTGGGCGCCAATTCGTTGTTCTCCCGCGAAATTCTTTACTCGCTGCTGTTCACCAATGTCCTCTCGCTCTTGTTGGGCGCTGGCTTTGGGTAAATATTAATATATGAAATTGTCTCGAGAAACGAAATTGTAACTCTTTAATCTAAGACCTTCTTTGTATTTGTAGTTTGTGGCTAAGCAAGCGCGGTATACTCCTTACCCGTGTGGTCATTGACTGAAAGACGCCATAAACACAACAACAATAATCGTTTTCAATCAACAATATGCACATCAACCCATCACAAAAAGAAAAAAGCGAAAAAACAGAACATGAGACGTTCCATACATAGACATAGCGAGCGGCGCACTGTCAATAACCAGCCAAACGTATTCCACATCAGCACACAAGTTTAACCTAATCATCAAATACATATACAAATACATACAGACATATATATATATACCATATATATATTTATATATACATACATACATATATATAATAGAATATATAAGCGTACTATGTAATTTGTAAGAAACAAGCTAATGCCTAGGCAAAGGGTTCAACACTTTTTTTTTATATATACATATAAACATATATTTTATACAATTTTTATAAAAAAATCAAATTTCATGAACAAAACTAAAGCTGAACTCGCAACTCGGAATACAGCGAAATTTTTCTCGGATTCAAATTTCATTCAAGATCTTTTTTACTGTATTTTCTATTTGCTCCTAAAGTTAAGCTTACCCCATACAATCATCATTCGCCAAACGATACCAGACCATTCTTATAAAACTTTGACCTTACCACAAAAGATACACATACATATTTATATATATATATATATACATATATTAAAAATAGACATATTGTAGTTGAATCATATAGGAAACATATGTACGAGTATATCAATCATAATTCTTATGTGTCCAGGCATATTTTGTTCTTCTAGCATATACGGAGTACAAGTGAAAACTGAAAAACTGAACTGTTCGGAAGGGGTAAACCCCGACAAGACTACACACTCATGCAGACATACTACACACACACACACACAAACAGACACGCATACATTAGTTTTAAGCTAAGAATATAATCATTTTTATATTAAAAAAAAAAAAAAATATTTTTCAACGTGTATTTAAAAACATAAAATCAACGCATTTATTATTTGAAAAGGTTTCAATAGGTTATAAATCTGATGTTCTAGTAGTATAGTTGATGAACTTCGAACATCAACTCGTTATACATACATATGTAAATTGTGTGTTTCGGTGCATTTAACACAAGTTTCAATTCGTTTTGCGTAATTGAAGGTGTCACATTTCATACAAAATTTCGATTATAAGTATTGTCAACAAATGAGTACGGAACGAAATAGATTTCGTCATACCCATAGGTATTTCCATTTACCAATATTTTTGTTTACCTCCCTAGAAGTAACGCCATTAAGATGGTTATCAGTTTGCTAAATTATTGTGATGAAATTAGTCAATTTCACATGATAATGCGTCAAACACTTCAAAATCGTTCTTATCAGAAAGTGCCTAGTTAATGTGAGGTCCATTATATATATATACTGTTTATGATAGGTTCTAACGACGATAATTCGATACATATAAATTGTATATTCAACGCAATAAACCCACTCAAGTAACAAAGCAAAACGTCAATTGCCAATGTCCTTCCTTAGTTTCGAGATCTGGCAACGCTTGAAGTGTTTACATTAAGTTGGCTGCGATTAATGATTCTCTTTAAGACCTATAGCCCATTTACACTGAGGCCGTTAAGCAAAAGTCATTAGCTTAAGGGCAAATCTGAGTGACAAAATCCGTTCTGGATTGTTTATATTTTATTATAGAAGTAATAGCGAAAAAAACAAAACTCAAATCTTTTCGTGAAAAATATGACAAGTTAAAACTATTCAGATAATAATAAATTAATATGAAATAATTATTATTAATACTAACACTAATACTGGCAGTGCCAAAATCATAAAAAAACGAACGCTACGATAATTAAATTTATGCTCTAATTTTGACTTTTCTACTTTAAGTCGGTTCAAAAAGTATTGCGAATTTCGAGTTTTTGCGGTCTACGTGTATTCGGCTCTCGATTGTTTTGTTGTTGGTACTCATATATGAGTCATATCCCTGACTCCTTCTGATAAGGTCGGCCATTTTGAATTTTCATTCAAGCTTAGACGTCTGCTTTGCACGGACGAGTTTTCATTCGTCTTCGATTTTTGCTTATTAAAAAAAAAAAAATGGATCAAAGATTTTGTATAAAGTTTTGTGCGAAAAACAAAATTAAGTGCGCGGAGGTTTTCCGAATGTTGGCTGTGGCATTTGGTAAAGATATCCTGGACAAGAGCAATGTTTATCGGTGGTACAAAATGTTCTCAGAGGGTCGAGAAGATGTGAACGACGAAGAGCGTGCCGGACGCCCGAGCACGTCAAGAACATCCGGAAACATTCATGAAGTTAGGAAAATAGTATGGGCCAATCGTCGCATCACCATTCGAGAAATTTCTGAGGAACTAAACATATCCGTTGGCTTGTGCAATTCTATTGTAGCCCATGATATAGGTATGACTCGGATTGCCGCGAACTTTGTGCCAAAGTTGCTCAGCTACGACGACAAACTGCATCGCGTTGACATTGCTCAGGAGATGTTGGACTCAGTGCGCGGTGACCCAAAGCTGCTGCAGAGAGTCATAACTGGTGGCGAATCATGGGTTTATAGCTATTACCCGGAAACCAAAGCTCAATCATCCCAATCGGAGCCCAATCCGAAAAAAGCGCGCCAAGCTAAGTCGATTATGAAAGTTTTGCTCACCGTTTTCTTCGATTACAGAGGCGTCGTGCATCATGAGATCTTGCCAGAGGGTTTTCCGGTCAATAAGGAACATCACCTGCAGGTTATGATCAATTTGCGGAAAGCAATCCACGAGAAACGCCCGGACTTGTGGAAGAAGAAATGGCTTTTGCACCATGACGCCCATAACGCCCCTGCCCACACATCGTTGTTCTTGCGCGAATATATGGCCACAAACAGTACATTGATGTTGCCGGTGCCACCGTATTCCCCAGACCTGGCCCCCTGTGACTACTTTTTGTTCCCAAAACTGAAGAGGTCCATAAAAGGACGAAGGTACCCAACGATTGGAGATTTCCAAAATGCAGTGAATGTGGAGCTAGGCAAGATCCCAAAAAAAGAATTTGCTAAGAGCTTTGAAGATTGGAAGATGCGCTGGAATAAGTGCTCCGAATCTGAGGGGGATTACTTTGAACGGGACAAAGTTGATATTTATGAATAAATAAACATTTTCTCAATAAATACAAAATAAAATTCGCATTACTTTATTATTATTTTTTTTTTTACGTATATCCTTCGTTGGCCTTGAAGATGGAATTCATGATATATATCAAAGTTGATTTTGATTTCAGAGTAGATTTACATAGTTTATAAATCTTAAAGAAAGAAGAGAGTTATGTTGCATAGCATTTTATTTGTATTAAGTAATAATGACTAAATACTTAGGTGATTAACACAGTTTCAAAACTAATACATATATGGCAGAGCATGCCAATCTGGTGAAGGAGGAGGGAGGAGGGAGGGGATAGGGAACTACTCTCGGGGATTTCAATAACGCAGCTTACTCGTACTTAAACAATATTTAATAATTGTTAATTGTAAATTGTTGAAAAGTGAAAAAAATGATCGCCAGGTGATCATTTTGTTTCAGATTTGATTTCTTGCTTTTCGACAGCCATTAGGAGACGTGAGTGAATCGAGGCAAATGGTTTACCAATTAAAGTACATTTCATGATAATATATATAAACATATAACTATGTTTGTATCATCGTAGATATATATATATGAATATAATATATATAAACAATGATACAACCAGAGTAATATACATATAATATATATATATATATATATATATATATATATCTATCTAAAGGTAATATAACTACGTTTGAGCCCGTTTCGTAGACATTGAGAAAGATTAAAAATGAGTTTTCGCTAAATATATGTGCTAGAAAATGAAGCCTCAGCCTGGGCCTGGGCTATTCCTTGCCAGCATCGGCTTGGCTTTGTGCGGTGGGTGTGGACGCCGCATCCGAGGTGGCTGGAGGCGGGGTTGGGGTGCGTAGTGCTCGCTCAAAATCAGCCGCCAGCTCATCATCCTCATTCCATTGCTGCAACTCATTCGGCTGCCAATTGTCTAAAGCAGCATCCACATCAAATTGTGGTGATTGCAGCGATTCGCCTGTCACATGGACCAGACGAGTGCGCAATCTATTCGAGATTTGCTCCAGCTCCGTAAACTTTCGCTTAATGGCCTGGCCTAGCTGCAAGTGCCGCAACTCCAGGGATTGATCGAACTGCTCAATGACACTGTCCACATTGCCAGAACTGGCACCAGGCAGCGGGTGTACATTCACCTCCAGGCCGCCGGTAACGCGTCCATTAAAGTCCACAATGTTATGCCATCCGCTGGGAAAGCTTTCAGTTGAGTTTTGATTAAGATTTAAGGCTGCAAATCCAATGATAGCATCCTCTAAAGGCGTGGGCTCTGTGATTGTGCCCGCACTAAGTGCTGTCTTCTTCCAGAGCTTCAGTATAAAAAGCTTTTGGGGCTAAAAGATGACAGAGAATATGAGGTTAATCAGGAGGAGCAGTTGGCTATCAGGAATGGGTACTTACATTGCTGAGATAATCAACGCTAACGTCCACTTGGAACTTGCTGTGCCATTGCGGAGTCGTCGAACGCTCCACAATGGACGTGGCATAGACCAAGCCCTCGTGTGACTTGTAGGTCTGGGCATTGCATCTCACTGCCTGAAAGGTCACATAAGTATTGGGTGGCTCGTTGGGTGGAAAACGCTTGGCCGCTGCCTGACGCTTGCCCTGCTTTTTGCCACTCTTGCCATAGCCCGGATTTAGAGGTAGACCAGCTGCACCCACGATGTGCAGGTTGAAGCTGAAATGATTACTGCCCGCGGCTGGTGCAAGGGTTGTTCCCGGAGTCATGGGCAGAGCAGGAGCACTGAGTGCATTCTGCAGCATGTCCAGCAGATCTGTGGTGCGTCTCAATGGCTGCTGATTGTTCTCAGTATCAAAACCACGCAGCTGCTTCAATTCAGCTATCTGCGACTCACTCCCAATGGCCAGCAGCACCTTGAGCTCGCCCAACTTTGTCTGTGTCTCTGGATGCACAATTGGCGTCCAGCCATCAATTGAAATAACGGGCAGCTGGTAAATAACGAAGAAAATTGTAAGCAAAAAGATCCTAAACTGAATCGTACAAGGTAAGGAATTGATTAATGTGATTTTTATTTAAGTTTAGAGAATGTTTCAGATGAAACTATGTTCAGGATAAATAATGGAAAGCTCTACTTAAATGTGCAATTCAGGAAACAAAAAAGGCAGAATATATTCCTCTACTCTTCTAACTCAACAGCATAGATAGTGAAAGGTAGATAGAGAGAGACAGAGACAGAGACAGAGACAGAGACAGAGACAGGTGTTAGTGGTTGAGCGCTGCTTACCTTGCCCTTGCACAAATGATTGGTAATGGTGGCGTCTCTGTAGGCTATGTAGAACTGATGAAGTGGCAGATGCACCTGTCCGCCAAGTGGACGCAACTCCAGCTGCAGCTGCTGCCGCTCTACACTGTGCAAAAACTTCTCGTCGTTGATGATGGCGAACTGTTCCTGGAGCTGGAAGGCACCTTCTGCACTCACCTGCACGGTGAGCGTCTGTGGCTGCCAAAAGGGCTGCAGGAAGAGCTCCTGGCAGCCATTGGCATCGGCTAATGACAAGTGACGCATCTCGCTGGCATAGATGTAGCCACGCAGCAGACGCACTTTGGTGGTCTCAGCCATGAAATGGGCGCTTTCCAATGAGGCTTTGTTATTGTTATTTGTGGCTGGCTGCGGCTTTGAAGCGGACTCTGAGTTGCTTTTGTAATTGTTGCTGCTGCTGCTGCTGTTGGTGCTGCTGCTGTTGTTGTTGTTGTTGTTCGCTGGGAAAGAGAAAAAGCAAGACAAGATTAGATACTGCCATAAATGACTCACACGAGGCAAAGTTGCACCTCGAACCGCCCTGCTCAATGCCATGTGCTACAAATAGAACATTTTATTGAACCACCACTGGAACGTCTTGTTATCGCCTCCGCCTGGTGACAAACGCTCCACTCAGCACAGAGATTGTGTTAGGGCAGGGCTTCACTGTCGATGGCGAAACCAGCGACTGGAACCGGGCAAAAGCGGTTTAGCCATGTGCTCGTCTCATATTCAGAACTCGATTTTATATGTTGTATGAAGAAGCGGCATTTTGGCCAGGCCAAAAATGTAAATGCCCGCAAGAAAAAAGTATAAACAAAACAGTGGGATGAAAGCTTTACAACTTAAAAGTATGTATAATTTTGGGCATCTGGGAAATGTATGAATTGATGAATGAAAAGCTAGCCTTTTCTTGGGAAAAATGGAAAAAACATATACAATTTTTGAAAAAAGTTAATCTACGAACCTGACCTTGAGATAATTTCATAAGAACGAACTGATTAATTGACATATAATTGAAGGCGTCAAGCCAAAATTCGTTTAATAGAGAATTCTAGACGAAAAAAATTCAAAACTATATAAAAATGGAAATATCTTTCTGAAAAAAGTCGCATTACTCGGATTTCAAATTTCAAAAAGGAAAAGTTCAAAAATTCATTCTTAAAAAGGAGATAAAGTCCATCACTACCAAAATGTTATGTTCCGCTGACAAGGAGTTGCTCCTACTGTTACTTAACATTTTATGTTATTTTCGAATTCAACCGATTCACATCTTAACATATCTATTCTTCGTTTCGAAAGTTAAGAAAGAACTTTCAAACTGAATACTGTTGTCGGATATTCATAGAAATAGATTCGATTCTGGTAGAGAGTTTGTCTTTTCATCCCACTGTATGGCAGCCAACTTATGTACAAATATTTTATGTATATCGAATTTAAAATAAAAACAAACAATAATATATGAAAATGGTGAGTTAAATATTGATCTAGAGCTGTGGCAAATTGGAGATGAATGTTTTTTTTTTTTTTAATATGCATAACACAAAAAGACGAAACAATTGTTTTGTTTGGTTTGTTTTGCAAATAAAATGAAAATTTTTTATTGAGCTTAACATGATGGGAAGCACTTTCATAAAGGCAACCAATAGGTGATAGAGGAGTCCGAATAGAAGGAGAGACGTCAATGTTGTGAGTGTTGTTGCGGTATTATTATTATTATTATTGTTGTTGTAGTTGTAGTTGTAGTTGTTATTGCTGCTGTGGTTGTGTGGTTGTGGTTGTAGTTGTAGTTGTTGTGGTTGTAGTTGTAGTTGTTGTAGCTGTTGATTGCACCCTCGCGAATTTAGTCATATATATTCACCTGCGGCAGCTCCGCTGTGGCTGTTGTTCTTGTTCTTGCTGCTATTGTTATCAGCGTGTGCCTGACCATTGGTAAGAGTCTTGGCCAGCAGCAGCTGGTGATCGGCTCGCAGACTAATCTTGAGATATAAGCTGGCCAAATGTATATTGCGTTGTTGTATGGCAATGCATTTGCACTGTTCCAACAATGATGCGCGATAGAGTTCGGCGAGGGGTAGACGTCCCATGCCTAGCATCTCGTTGAGGCATGTGCCTGGCTCACGCCACCAAATTGTGAAATGAATGCTGCCCATTTCCTGATCATCCTGATCCAGTGATGGCAAGCGCACCTGGCGCTGCTGCGTCTGACCGAAGCGTGTACATTGGGTCAGACTCTGGAACTTCTCGGATTCGAATTGCATGATGTGGAACATAGGAGCACGTGGCACTGAGTTGATCAAATCATCAGATAGTTGGCACTCGATGGTGAAAATGGGTCGCACCTCGCTCTGGAGTAACTCCATGCGCTTGGTGCCCTCGGCTTGTAGGGTAAGTGCCTCCAAGTGTAGCTGCAGCGTATTCACTTGCTTGAACAGCTCCGGTGTTGCCTGATCCTGCTGTCCGCTGCTAGTTGGAAGCTCATGTTCCGGTAGATCCTGCTCCGGCCACAATTGCTCCACTTGTGCATTGAGATGCTGCTGCTTCTTTAGCTGTTCCATTGATGGTTCAGCGGCGGTTGCAAACAATGCTACCAAATCGGCGTCCAATTTCTTCATAGCCTCCATTAGCTCGGATTTAGCTGGTGCAGCAACTGCAGATGATGCTGATTTGGCTGAACCTGTAATTTAATTAAACGATCATTAGCCATAATTGTGACATAAATGTGCTCAATTTTCAGAAGCTTTACAATTTCTTTATTGAAGCGAGCGGAGCGCGTGTTCGATCACCGCCAACGTGGGTTTCTTAAATGACGGCACAATTTGGGCCCCGCTGATATGATGCCGCAGCCGGCAACAGTCGCCGTTAATCGCCGTTTATGCTTTGCTTTGCCATTCCCGCACTCACGCGTGCGCTCTCTCTCTTTTAATAGCGCTCTCGCTCTTCTCCTGTCTCTCGCTCACTCGCCAAATTGTGCTTTGAAAAGCTCACCGATGTTGAAATACTCTCAAAAAGCTACCAAACATAACTGTGCTCATTGTTACGCAGTCGCCCAACGGAACTTGACCTTATTCTTTACTTACATTTGTAATTATTCATCCATATTCATTTATTTCTGATCAAAATAATACAAAAATTATAAATTATTACTGAGAATTTTAAACCAAACTTTTTGTTTTTTAAATAAATCTTTTCTGAAAATGATTTCTAAGTCAAATTTTCCGAAAAAGTACATTTTTTGTTTAAATTCAATTGATTTTACATTTCCTAGAATTATATATAATAGACCATATACTACGATGCTCTTGAGCGCATTATGTTTCTCTCTCTTGTCACCCAAATCTCATTGTACCTATTAGTAATCCACTCAAATTTTCCAACAAAAATATATATTATTTATTTAGAAATAAAAATTTAAGGAAAAATTCATATATATATTAATTTAATGTAGTCGTAAGCTATAAATTCCACCTTCTGCTTGGTTTATTCTTATATGCAATCCAAAACTCATCACACTATGATACACACTTAAAAGAAAGAGTATTAGTATTCATAAGTTTAGCAAACCAATTGAACTTAAACGTCAGAGAACTTTACATATTTAACTTGGCATTGGAAAATTTCAAAGGCGGATGAATAAAAAAAAAGTAACAGATTTAGTTGTATGATCTGTCTACTAAAATACTATATGTTTTGTATATATTGTATGTGAATAGTATACAAATTATTGTGGATCACTCACAGATCGACGCGAATAGCGTGAAAATTGCAAACGACCGTTAGAAAATGATTAGTATTGGGTGGAAAAAAAATATTTAAGATTTTTTTCATCGTTTTGTGCATAGCAACGCAATAGATTAATTGCACGAGATAACGCTAGAGTCTATAAGTTCAATGACATAACTAGGAAAAGATTCGCCGGAACCAGACGTAACCAGTTAAGAGCAGCCAATTCCGTAGACCCTCAACTTTCGCTACACCTAATTAAAACCCATACAAATTCGCATAGAATTAGCCGCTAAAAGCCAACTGAGAAATGAAAGCTGAAAGGGGGAAAGAGCTAAACTGCTTATCAAGGCCTAGGCCTATTGATTACTTGTGCTTTGAATATACATACATATGTACATATGCATGTACTCACATACAATATGTAGTATGTAACCATTTAACTGCGCACCTAAGTGGCAAAATATTCTTTGTATGAGTGTGTGGCAACAAAAAAGTAACAACCATAGAATATATGGATTTATTCTCACAGTTCTTTGCGTTCCCTTTTGAAATTCTATACTTTGCTCGATACACTGCTAGAAACTTGATAGTTAACTTTTATAAATGACATAAGTTTTTTCTAATTCTCAATAAACAAAACATGTATTCCCATAAACGATTTAATTCATGCACATTAATAGCTTATTCTTTTGAAATGTACGTAAGACACAGTTAGCTTATAAACATCTGTTTTAAACCAAAAACAGACTTGGAAAACATTCACCGGCTTCTTTTTGATAATAAAACAGCCAGCGACCAATCTCTCTGTTGTGTGTGTGTATGTGTGTTTGTGCATGCCCAGGGCTTTTCTATCATTGGCCTTCGAAGCCTGAAGTCGAATTTTTATAAGAAAAAAGCTTAACCGGCAAAATGACGGAAACTGGTGCAACAAAAACAAGCGTGGAATAGAGCATCAAAGCATAGAGCGAAATAATTTCATAGTGCTTGAGAGAGGTTTCGGTGAAGAGTGAGCATGAGCGCACTTAATATGGAAAGGGGTTAAGATAGAGCATAAAATGCTGGTGTAATTTTTCTATTTCTGATTCATACAACAAAATAAAAAAAATGTTTATAGCATCTTCTCCGGTTGCTGTTGTAATCAGATGTATATCCTATTATATACAATATAACAAATTGTACAAGCTATAATAATAAAAAAAAGACAGAGTTTTAGCTATGCTCTTCCTAAAAGCTGGGATGCTCTCGCATATACATATGTAAATACATATATCACTCTTCTAAGGAGAGGAGTAGCTTTCTGATTGTCTTAGCTGTGTAACTGTAAAGTAGACGGAGCGTGAGGCGTGCTTTTCGGGATTTCCACGAAATCATCGGGCCAGGGCCTGGGTATAAAAATCTCATACCGTGCTCATGCCTAACTTTATAGCACGAAATACACCAAAGCTAATTAAATGTTCGATCGCTAAGTATCCACACTGTGACCGATTGTCGTACAGTTTTAAGTTTATTAATGCAACGTTCGCAATTTTAATCTTTTAGTATGCCTTGCGAGACCACAAGAAAATGTGATTTACATGTATAGTTAATAGCCCATATACATATGTACATAGTTTGAGGAATGTGTGTCAGCCGAGCATCGCAAAATACATGCTGTGCGATGCCGTGCTTTTTTTACTTGTAAATATAGGGCTCGGGTCGCGCCACGAAGCACGCGCGCATCTCTATTGTAAAGTAATTTTTATACGTCGCCTTTTAGTCTCTTTTTTTAAGTGCTTGTGCGTGTGTGTATATAGGTATTAGTGACTGCACGTGTTTTGTATATCATACAATTTCTGGGCTTTTGTCGTTTCGTTTTAACCTGCTTATTCGTATTCTTGGGATTTGCTTTGGCTGTTTACCGCAATGGAAAGTTTTGTGTTCGAATGAATCGCCTGATACATTTTGCAAATGAAAACCCAATGACATTTTTAAAAGAATGCTTTGGTTTATTTAAAGCACTGCGATTGTGATTAATAAATTAAATTTGGCAATAATTTTAATTGCCAAGGCGAAGGCTAAACAAACAAACAGAGCGTCACCTCTTACGTAAGAGTCAACAAACTGTTGAGAGCTTCTGGGTACTTTTTAAGATATGTACATATATTTCTTATACATAAAATACATATGATCAAACATACATACATAGTATAAGTTTATAAATAAATAACATGAAAATGCCGCACAAAACCAAAATAAACAGAATGCGAGCGTCGACACAGCGACGACGGCAACGAACTCGAGAGCGCCAATTCGGTAATCAGTTAGAGAGTAAAAGTGGCTGGGAGCGAGAGAGAGAGACAGAGAGTACACCTAATAGAGAGAGAGAGAGAGCGACGAGCTTTACTTAAAGAACACTTACCTGTAATGCGCTCGCCCGGCTGCGACTGAGAACAGTTAGTGATTGTCAACTGATGATCCTGCAGCAGTGCAGCCGGTAGCGACGTCGGCGGCGGCAGCGGTAATGGTGGTGGCACCGTTGCAGCCCCAACTCGAACAGCTTTATTGGCGCTGGCAGCGGCAGCGGCAAATAACATTTTGAAGCACAATTGTATTTCACCGACTCTCAGCTGCTGTTGCTGTTGCACTTTACCCGACGTGCCACTACTCTCGATGTGACGATATAAAGCATAAATTTTAGTTTTATACTCGAAATTGCAACCGTTGACGTATTTGGCTGCGTATTTGCGCAGCAGCGGCGCTGACAACTCTGGCAGACGTACTGCTCCTGATGCTGCTGTAGGCGCTGCTGATGACTCCTGATCGGGGGCGTGGTAGTTGACGTAGCTGCTGCTGTCGTTGCTACTGCTAGCAACGATTTCAGTGGACGGACACTCGCGCAAATAATCTAAGAATAGCGCAAGGCTTTTGCTCTGCACAAAATAACGTAATTTGTTATTATGATGCTGATGATGATGATGGTAGCTATGCTGCTGTCCCTGCTTCTTCTCTGTTGTTTTAAGACTTTGACTTTGATTTATAGAAAGCTTTTTAAGGCTATTACGGCTATCACAGCTATTCCTGCTGCTGCAGGCGTCACAGCTGATGCTGACGCTTACTGCTGTTTCCGGTTGCTCACCCCACCAGATGAATTTAGCTGTTACAACACCGACATCCGACGCCCTCGAACTGTGTTGGGACAATGACAAGGCTTTTGGTTGCCCAGGGCTTTCGTTTAGGGACGCTGACGTTTGCGCTTCGATCGATTTATCTGTTATGAAATTAATGCGGCTCACTTCGATTTCTAAGTATGAAAGTGTATCGTTTTCAGTTCTGTCAGCTACTTCATTTGATTTACAATACTTATACAAATTCGGCGGCAGTGTATATTCAGCTTTCATAATTATACACTTGCACTTGCCATTTTATCGTGTTAGCGCGCCGCATCTCTTAAACACGCACACACATAAACACACATACACTGATATTAGCACAAACACCGCTTAGGTACCGAGCGCGTGCACCTTATTCACTAGTATTTTGCTGTAAAAAGTTGACTCTTCTTAAATCGAATTTTCAGCCGTTTTAGCAGTACGGATTTTCCGCGTCGCACAGCTTGCACAGGTATAAGGTTGAAGGAAAACTGCAAAAGCTTTTGCCGCTAGGAAATAAGAATTACCTCAAAGATGTTTGCAAGTGTTGCCTGCATCCATCGAAATGTGCCTTTGTTTTGATTTTTTAGGGTTGTCTAGAAAAAATAGCTATCTGGCAGCACCACTCAAGTATTGCATAATGTCGCTGAATACTAAACAGTGCTGTTAAGTGTACATATCTAAGCTTTAAAAAATAGGAGCGAAATCTCGCATGCAACTTGTAGGGACTTTCTATATTCATTAAATACTATTATTTGTTTCGTTTAATTTGTAGACATTTTATTTAAAGTGATAAAGACACTAAGAATTTCCAATTAATAACGCTTAGGCAAATAAGCGTAGCTCCTCGCGCGCCTCAATCGTCTTTGGCGGCGACGGCGTCTCAAATTCACCTAATTCCGCATCATAGTACAAGGCAGCACGATATGGACGTAGCTCCCATGGTACTTGATCCTCCATATTTGTCAGCTGCACGCCCAAATCTTCTAGGGTTGGCACTCCAGGCAACACCTTATCGGTGATGGCCTCCCGCTCAATGCGTTCTGGATGTAGACCACCAATGGGCGCACCAGGGCAAATAAAGCTGGTTAACTTAGCCTTCAACATGAAAGTGGGATCGTAGCGCATGTCGTAACGCCAATAGCCCCACCGTTTTTGATCCTTGCGCATCAGACGATGGAACCAATCCACTAGTTCGCTCAGCTGATACCGCTTGGGACTGCAAATTAAAGTTATTTATTGTCTTGAAATAAGATTGCCATTGGCACTGAACTCACCCCACAGCTTGGTAGATCCGGCCAGCGCTGTCAGGATCCTTTGCAGCATTGATAATAGCTTGTGCTACGTCGGAAACAAACACGGGCTGCTTCACAGTGCGTTCGCCCTTATGCCACAGTGGCATTGAGCGGAACTGACGGCGCCAGATGTGTGCATAGTAACGCAAGAAACGATCTTCCGAACCATAGATATCTGATGGACGGATAATCGTAGCGTTGGGGAAGGCATCGCGCACCATCATCTCGCCATCATATTTGCTTTTTAGCCATTTGCTGCCTCCTGAAATGCACAGCCCCTTTGGATTAGGGTCGAGATTCAGCGAGGAGACGTGTATAAAACGTTCCACACCGGCATCACGGCAAATGCTACGAATACACATGCTTTAGTTGGATACTAGTTCTTGAGGATCCGCTTACCTGGCCAGTCTCGCTGCGCCATTCACATGCACATCCTTGAATTTAAAGTTCTTCGTCTCATAATCCCGACCCACCAAATTGATGACCACATTCGAGTGTTTGACAGCCGCACGGATCGAACGTGGATCGTCAAGGTTGTAGAAATGGAACAGTACCTGACCCAAATCACCGCAGACCTTAAGACGTATCACATCGGAGTCATCGCCACGATAGGGCAGAATCATTTGGGTACCGGATTTTCCCAGCTTATTGCACACATATCGTCCCAGAAAGCCGGTGGCACCGAAAACAGTTGCCACAATTCCATTAAAGCTGCTGCGACCGCCTGTGCCGCGTTTCATCGCAGCCAGATTCGTTGTCTTCAGTGGACGTGGTCCCTCCGCTGGAGCGGCATCAGCAGAGTAGCCTCGTAGGCACAGCACACCCACAACACCACTGCCATGGTGTTCTGCAATTAAAAATCACGCAAAGATCAGTTAAACTGCAACAGACATTACATAATTTTTGCGAGACACTTTTTTGAAGTCTTGTTGTACCACTTACTCGCCAGCTGCATGTTCCTAGTTAGTACTATGGCAGCCATTATATAGCGGCGCACTATACACCAACTAAGGTAAGTTAATTTGTAATTGTTTTTAAAGTTTTCCACGCAGATTTCAGGTCCGGTGGTCGCAAGAATCAAAACCCAGCCTTAGATGTCAGCAGCAGGTGAGTGTGACCGATTTATTTTTAATACTTAAAAATACTAAATACTATCATTTACATACGATATTTCGATAGGAAGTATGAACAGTGCTGCCAGATCAGCCTTCTCTTTTTGGAGAACTTAAATGTAACGGTTGCAACTTAGTTTCATACTTATTAAATATTGTATCCATTGCATTAATACCAAGATTTATTCCTTTACTTTTTTGTTTATTTTTCAGGTGTTATTTAGCCCATTTCACTTTTCCCATTAATTACTACACGCCTTTTTATCTAATATGCGTGCTCAATGAATAAGATATGCTAAATTTCCTTTCGCACGGCTGTGTAAGAATAAGGTATACATATGTTGTAGTATAGACAGTTGGCGGTGTGCCGTTTTCGCGTCTAAAATAATGTGTATATTCTGCAACTAATCCATATAAAACCGCATGATACTACAAAAGTCCGTGGTATGTGTGCGTTCGACTCGAAAAATACGAAAAATGCCCTTATCGAGAGTTAAGAAACGATAAGAAAAAACAATAAACCGACTCAATAAATTTGTAGGTAAGGTTTAACGTTCTAGCGGCTTTAACGAAATGCGCTCCTGGCAACAGATAGTGCGTGCAGAGATTCTTGTTGTAGAAAATAACTAAAATACGCACATATCTGATAAAAGTCGACGCCAGAGTGATTACATAGAGATTAGCATATGTTTCAAGTTAATGCGACCCATACATGCGGTAACGGTTTTATCACACGATCAAAACTTTATTTTGAAAATTCTAACGTATAAGCCAAAATGTCACACTAGACAACATAAATTTGACAAAAACAGACAAACTGATAGACAGACTGGCAGACACGACCTGCACGCGCTTGTACACTCTCGCTTTCCCCCTGTTTCTTTCTTTCTCTTTCCTCTTTTCTCTTCCTCTTATTCTCTTGCTCAGCTCTATTGTTCCACCCACTGATAATGTCCGTCTACCTAATTCACGCACTTGACAACCTACACCCCCATACGCAAAATCTCTCTCCCTCTCTCTCGCTCTTTCTTTTTCTCTCCCTCTGTCTTTCTTTCTCTCATCTGTTACGCTCTCACTTTCAATTCACTTGCCTGCCTGATTTTTATTTTTGTATATCCATCCATATATTTTGTGCTTTCCATGGCATTATCATTGTTGTTTCTGGGCTTGATCTACGTTTGCTTTTGACGCCAGTTTCATTCGCGTTTGAGCCGCGCAGCCATCTACGTCGTCTAAGCGCATTCGGTGTATTGCAATTAGCTGCCGACAGATGTCGCCCCGTGTGTGTAAAAATTAACGTCAATAAACAAATTTGAATTCTCGATTGAAAAAAGTGCTAACGGTGCAAACAAAATACAAATTATAAGTCTAGAGCAAATTTTTTTTATAGTTTTACTGTGCCGTGATATAAATAGAAACACAACTTATTTGTACGTATCAAATTTGTGATTCCTACACAAACAAATTAAAAAAAATTCAACACACGCGCTTCTATTTTTGCGCTCATTATTGTACATTTTGCATACCTATAGAAATATTTTGTTTATAAATTTAGAGTAGACGACCCCTTTTAGACCCGCCTAAAAACAAGTCTATAAAACTTTTTCTTAACTGAGTTATTGATAAGGTCCATAAGTCTGCGTGGAAGCGGTCTGGTCGGGGGTCTGGTGATAGGAAACTTCCGAATAAATGAAAAAAATATATATAGGAACTCAACGGGTATCTTTGTACCAAGTCAAATGATTCGTTAGCAAATAATCAATGGATCCATTTAGCAAGTGATTATTTGGGCGCTTGGTACCAAAAATACAACAATATTTGTGTAGTAAAAATACTCGTACAAATGCTGCGTCATTTGAATACCAGTAGAGTTCCCAAAATTAATGCTAATTCCAGCAGATCTAGGTCTAGACTTTGAATCTAAAATACCTCCTCATATCGTACTCGTATCGTGCCTCAATAATGCTGCCGATTCAATGCAAATTATCAAACGGGCCTTGAAAACAGACGCCAAGTAAACCTTTAACTGTATATAACTGTTTATATATATATCTATATATATATAAAGATATATATATATATTTATAATTTTTTTAATTCTCTATGAATAGTTGAGGAAAATTGAAAACTATTCAATTTTGTATAGACTAATTTGGTTGCATTCTAAGCTCATTAAACCTAATTGTACATTTATTCAAATTGGCAATTGATGACTGTTGCGTTATTATAGACAATTTCATTGTTTCGACCATAAAATATGTTTATCATTTTTAAATTTTCTTTAATTTTAATGAGCTTTTTTTTTGTTTTTGTTTTCATTGGGGAAAGTAATTGAAGGACTTTTTTGCATTATTTTAATTTTTTTATTTACGTCACGTCGCATGGCAAAAAAATAAAAGTCGAATTGAAAGCAAATCTTTAAGTGCAGCAGCTATGCATTAAATGTGTTTTACAGTATGACAGGTGCAGTAGTTATAAGAAAACGTTGCTTAATGTATTGCATTACCGTTAAACAGTTAAACGTAAAATAAATACCTGAAAATGTGCCAGAGTCAGAGTACTAAAAAAACAACTGGATGTTTGCTACAAGATAAAGATAATTCCAGTATTTAGATTAACGAGACTTCTGCTAACTTATCTCTTATCGTATTCTATATAATACTTATGTTCCACTATAGATCTTAAATTCTATAGTTTTTGTATATATTTAAATACTTTCTTAAAGATAGTATTAGTTCTTTTGGGAGCCCAAATAATCAGCAAGTTTATTGCATGTTCTAGAGGTTTGTGGAAAGTGTGACAAAAGCTATGCCCTTATCTAAATTTGCAACTGTTTTGTTTTTAAAAAGTTGTGTATAAAGTTGTTTATAAATGTACGATAAAACGAAGAGGCACTGGGTAATTTGGAAGACCTTGCTAATACCTTGGCTTTGGTTATTCTAAGAAAATATATAATACATTTACCATACGATTCATGCCTACTCATGGGCTCTCTTTGTGGTTTAATTATTTATACTCCCATTATAATTATTTGTACTCGAAGTAAGTAACATAATCACCATGAGAATGAATCAGTTCTTTTGAATCGGATGAACCTTCTAAACTGTTCTTTATTATCGCCTCTCGGATCCACTTAATAAATCTGTCTCCGTCGGAGAATGTCCATTTACTTGTCAATTAGATCAATGGAACGAGTCACTTCATCACATCATCAATTTGGCTTCGCTGCGGCTCAACGACATTTGTGTTGAATTTTTACAATCTTCTTTACATATATATATATATAATGTATACTATATATATACAAACATATACTTTTTATATCTTTTGGTCATCAACTGCATTTATTTTCGTTAGCTTTAAGCCGATGTCAACGCTTGCATACAAATTTGATTTTTGTATTGGCAAAAAATCCAAAAAAAATAACAAAGACTTTGATTTGATTACAAAAATTTTGAAATGGGTCTACGTTAGTCCCTGGCCCCTTTGCTCGATCACTCGTAATTTGATTTAATAAACGACCCTCCCCCAAAGTACTCACATATGTCTCTATATCTATACTACATATATATCGTAGTATAGAAATGTTTAGTAATTGTGTTTTAACCATTTCGGACACGTCGACAAGGTCGACAAGGCCCACGCAACTGGAATTTTAGATTGATAAAAATCTTTTTCTACTCAAATAGACGTATAGTCGTATACCCGTATTCTATCGAAAATTTACCTACTTTTGTTCAATATGCAATTCAATGCCAGCAACGAGTAATTTACCTAGCATTAGCTACAAATAATGGCACTAATTTTAATTTCGATCGCAATGATCTCTTTAGGTATTCACCTAGTGTTACAATAACTATAACTATACGTATTCCTCTATGTTTTATATTATATGTGCCAAAAAGTCTGCTGATAATCATTCGCTGTCTCTATTTCTATGCTTATCTCTCCCACTATCTCTCTCTCTTTCTTGCCTATGAAATAATTCCCAGTACTCTTCTTTCAACTAATATAATTGTGAGGTTCTCTAGCGTTTGACATCAAAGTTAAACTATAGTATAGTATATATATTATGTACTATATAATATAAAAGATTTCAATGAATATATTCAACTGTTAATCCCATAAGTTTCTTCTCGGATTACGAATATTTCCTAAAATAAATCTTTAATTCATTTCATTGTATTCGTCGGATCGTATAGTTTTCAATTCACGAATCAAAGTATACTCTGAAGAATACAAAATATAAACCATATATATAAATAAAAGATCTTTCAGAAATTTAGCAGAATATTCGAAAATATTTATAGCTAAGTTTCTTATTTCCATATAGTCAGATCAATTTTAGTTTCAGATCTTTCAGAATTTTGGAAGAATCTTCGAAAATATTTATAGCTTAAGTTTCTTATTTCCATATATTCTTGGATCAATTTGAGTTTCAGATCAAAGGATCTTCTGAAGTATATAAATGGATAGATTTAAAAAGAATCTTATAGATTAAAATACTGCTATAACAGAACTATAGATTCCGATAACTACCATAAACCCTTGTGAAATCTATTCTGTTCATTGAACTGTACATTATTTAGTTTTAGCTACTGGTATTACCTCCACGGTAACTAATTGAACTATTCATTTGCTTAACTTGTATTATCGTAGTATTCGAAACTAATGGACCACAATACGAGTAGCTGTACTCATACTTGTGCTCGTACTGGTACTCGTAATACCCATATACCACGCACCCTCCCTCTCCAGAGAGCCACGAACTGTGCTTTATTCAATGAAAATGAAATCTAATTGAGGAAATGAACGTTTAGCATCTGGTAAATGCCACAGGCACCGGCTTTGGCTATATAGTTAGTACATACTACTACTACTATACATGTATATGTGACTGGATACCAATTTTATTATCTCACACCTTTTATAGAGTTTTTTATTTAACTATTTTTCAGTTTTTTGGTTAGCTGTGAGAATAATTGTTCAATGGGTGCCCGAGGGCGCTATTAAACGCTTTGTAATCGATTTGTTGGTACATTCAATGCTAATAATGATGTTGTCAATGATGATATACGACTAAAACAATGGCATAGAATGGTTTCCAATCAGATCGTTAATGATTTATACACCCACATGAGGCGTATTTAGAATGCAATCAATGTTCTCTATTAGGTTTGGTCATTGCATTGGGATTACGAGTGCTCCTCCTATATGGACCCCAAGCACATACCTGGCCACTTGCCTGGAATCTTAAATAGATCAAAGAGATATACAATAAATGATCGGCTTAAAATAGTTATGACTACCCCCTATAAAAATAACATAATTACATCAACATCTAAGAATGAAATTAAATTTCCTGTTGTCTAAACTTACAACAAACCACATTTATATAGAAAGGTATTTGAACTATCCACAGGTGTAAATATAACTCAGCTGGAGTACACCTGATAAGATAATGAACCTTTGATATTTTATCAGTCAATTATAGATAGATATGCTACTAATCCTGGGATATATACGCTGGATCACTTAATTATAGATAGAAACGAGAATATACGCGTTTGATTATAAGATATAGGTTGGATACGTAACTTAACCCTATATATATATATATATATACGTTTGATCAGCTATATAGTTTCATATATATTTAAGGCTAGGATATATATGTTTAGTCAGTTTGATATATATTTCACCTGTTAATAAGTTCAATGCCTTTGTTATACATTGTTGTAATTGTGTCGAACTATTTGTAGTGCTTCATAAATATTTAGGCCTAAAAACGTATCGAGTGGCATATCTTAACGATCGTTTCATGGTTTAACCGATCAATTAAAAAATCGTATGTGACTACTGTAATTAGGGCTAACTATGCGGCCATCTGTAAAAGGGTTAACCTTGGGTTACAACTCATCGCTGCCGATTGTCACGTCACGTATTGTTACGTCAATGGCAGAGCTGACGATCGGTCAGGTATATATATATATGTACACAAAGATGGGAAGCCAGGTAGGTGGGCAGGTGGGCAGGTGGGTAGTTAGGGATAGATAGATAGTCGGTTTATCGGTTATTGCTCGTTTTGCATCTGCATTTGCATGCCAGGCAGGCCTGAAAGGCAAACCCATTCCATCCCAGCTGAACAGCTGAGGCGTTACCTTAACCCACCTGCCCATACCTGGCCATAAGGTTAATGATTAGCATATCCACATGCACGACATGTGCCGCATTATGCCCCTCGTACATTTATATATATAAACCCATATGGAGATTCTCAGTTCAATTAGACCGCATTCGACACTTGAACTTGACACTCTTTGACGCCTTTTTTGATTTATTGGACAAAGGATTCGGATAACTTGATAGTGGCAATTTGGCTATAGAGTGCTTAATTTCCAGGTGAATTAATTTAAAGAAACGTGAGTTATATATCATATATATACATAGATATACCACAGACAGATAACATCTGTTTCATTATTGATTCAATTGTATTTTAATGATAATTATTTAATGACAATAATCAGCTGCAATTGAAAGACTGTTTGATTATTACAAATCCCATTGTTCTATCTGAATAATTAGATTGTCTTACAATCTAATATATAAAGAAAGCTAAGAATAATTTTGTAGAAATAAACTTAAAGGATTACACCTAGTTTTGTTTGTGGAATATGTATATCTAAAAGGGCTCATTCGTATCCTATTTAGTTCTTAGTTTTTTACCTTTGAACATTGTTTGAGGCTCTGGAGCTATTCTATAAATATTGATGTTCACAAAAATAGTAGTGCACTTGCTGTGTAAGAATTGAGCTGTGGAATCAAGTGACAGACACAATATTTTCATACAAAGTTATAAATTTATATTTTCTGTACTACTATTTTTATGAACCCAACTTGCATATCCCTTATTAAAGGCTTAAAGCTATACACTATAGTATATAGAAATCTGAAAGATCTTACACTTGTCAAAACGAACTCTGTAACTGATATACCAATATTTTCATTCAAATATTTTTAGTTTTTCGAACTAGTTTTATTATTTCTGTAAAGATTTTCACACTTTTATGATTTATTTTCAAGCTCTTGCATCAGTTTCTTATAGGATTATAGAAAGGTTTATTCGATACTAATCGTGTATGCCATATTTTCTCTGATATTTCCTAGTAAACTACTTAAAGGTTCTTCAACTGCTTCTTATATGTGTATACTCAGCTTTTCTATTGTGAATTGTGGGTTAGTGGAACAAGTAGCGATTATTGGTTTCATCCTATGTGAAGTGAACACTTGAACTTGACAATGGTTGGAAGAATCAATATTAATTGACATCAATATTAATTTACTCGTCATTTGTCTGTCAATCGATCAACACATCAATCTATCATGAGACTGCCAATTGCTAACACTCTGCGTAGTACTCGTAACTGCAAATTGATTTGATCAACAAATGGGCAGATCATCCATATCTTCCACATCTTCCATATCTTCCATGCATCGCACTGAGTTCGTTGACAATTTTTACATATATATAGTATACTATATAGTACTAAGCGATTTGCAAACTGATTATATTTTATTTCCGTGTCGGCTGCTCTACTTGCAGCTGGGTTGCTCCCTTGTTTATAATAATAATTCACATTTTTCTCTCTCTCTCTCTCTGATCTCTGTTTATATAGCGTCGCCTGCAATCCTTGAACCCCCCGAAGTGCAGTGAAAATGGCCATCAAAGAGATTCTACAACGTTGTCAGCCGATACCATTGTTTGTGGTATTGGTATTATCCGTGTGCTACTTCTTGGTGCAGCTGGTCCTCAGCCATTTGACGCATGCATTGACACTCCTCATGGCTTCCTACCACATGTTGTGCAACATTTTGGCACTAGCAGGTTGCATTTTAACAATTAAGGTAAGTGGATCAGCCTCTTATTATAACTCTGTTTCTTTTTTCTTTATTTTTGCTTTGCATTTTTATTTTCTTACCTGGTTGGGGAAGTAACAAGTTTTCTGAGCTGCACTCGCAGTGATAAGCAAATCGGAATTTGAACGACAAAAATCCAGATGCAGTGCATTGAACTGGGCATTTTTTTTCTTGTTTTCTGTTGACCTCCTCTCCGGAACTGGTTTTGATTTTGAATTTGATTCAAATTTTCGATTTGAGTTTGATTTACGGCATAAATTGGATATTTTACATATTTATTCCAATACTAAATATCTTGTATAAAGAGATGTATGGAGCATCATTTTTTATAATTAATTATAAATCAATTCTGCAAGTTTCCTGAACATTTGTATATATACCGATCTTGACCTATTTAAGCTTGGAATATGTGAACCTTTTTTTGATTCCAAGAGAAAATCTAAAATTACATTTTTAGCTCTAAGCTACAAGTGAAATCCTCCTAAGGTCAAGTTTTATTCTTATATTAAACCAATTTTTAATTTCTAATAATTTGTTCTATGTACTATATAAATATTTTATATAATATATAGACAAAATATATCATATATTACCAAAAACTTGACAACATACTTGACACACAGAAAGGTTCATTTTTATATTTTATGTAAATTTACTTTAAAGCCATTTCTTCCAGGTTTCTGGAGCCTATAGATGTTACAGATCTTAACCGGTTTAATGTCCAAATAAGACTTATAAGAACGCATAGTATGCATATTAATAATTATGTCCACAAAAATAGTAGTGCACTTCCTGTGTAAGAATTGAGTTGTCAAATTGAGTGATTGAGACAATAATTCCATACAAAGTCATATATATTTGCTGTAGTACTATTTTATTGAACACAACTTGCATATGCCCATATTTTAGGTTTACATCTAAAAGCTCCAATTAATAGATTAACTTATGACGACTTTCGGGAACGTGTCTCAGATTTGCACTATATTTATGACGGCATTAACTGCTTGCCCTCCCTCCCGACTTCCGCCTCCCCCGCTCCCCTTGTCTTGTGCCCTTGTTTGTAACTGAATTATTTGCAGCTCAAAATGTTTGCAGCTGAAGTTTATCTATTGTAAATAAGTGTTACAAAGTGTATGAGTTTATCTATTCTATAGCTTGCACTACTTGTACAGTTGCCTGAGGTTTTATAAGGCCTCTGCCTTTGGTTGTTATTATTATCTTTATTGTTATCAGTAAATTGTGCTTTAATTACGTACATAGACCTACTACTATGTGGAGATAGGGAAACTGGTGTTTAACAGCTTGTTTAGTTAACACAGCTCAAATAACTAGAAAAGTAATTAAGATTTTTCTGACAGGGATCAAGATAAGGTCTCTTGTTGATAAACTTATGAAAACTAACATGATATGTATGATATATATAGCATGGGTATTACGAGTGGGCTCAAGATCGTTTGAGTACAATGAGCGGATAGTCTTTGTAGAGGCAAATGACCTTAAGATATTCTAAATCTTATGATCTACGATCGTTAAGATGCAATAAGATATCTGACCTAGTTTCTTCAGAGTAAATACTTGACATCAAGATATCCCGAATCTGATATTATAATATACTCACACCAATCCAAAATTTGCCAAGGTAAATCTGCTCAGGGGCAAACGCTATAAAAAAACGTATGGAAATTTACTGTATAAGGGTATTGAGGTGTAAACAAATCAAAGAGAAATATTTTGCATAGTTACGTGTTTTGGTAACACTTATCCATATTGGGATATTGGCAAGTGTGCCGATGTTGAGCATGTTCCACGAATGACAAAAATAAGACGAGAAAACAAAACAGAAACCGCTAAAACAATGGTCAAAATGTAGAGCCTATTGCAAAGTTGTGGCCAAAACCACCAAAAGCGGCCCAGATATCGGAGAGTTTTGTAAGCCAAAAGTATACACAGAGAGACAGTTGTGCAGCATTGTGTGAGTATGACGAATGAATGAAACAAGTAGCTTCCAATTGTTGAATTATATAATAGATCGATGGATCGAAAGACAGGCAGACACACAGACAAACAGACAGTCAGACATACAGACAAAGAGACAGAGAGACAATCGGACTGAGAGACAATTTAGTGAGTGAAGCGAAGCGTTAAAATAGTTGCCAACAATTTGTTGACGTGTTTTTTGAGCAGAGGTGCTATAAATTTTGCCCAAATCTAATGAACCCAGTATATAAAGATCTACTTTTAGCGTTAGCTACAAAGATATTATGATATATATAAATCAATACAAATTAACATTGTTTATTGTACTAAAACTTGATTTGAATTCTATTTCGGTTTCTTTTAAGGCTACAACTTATAGTTTAATATATTTACTTAACTTCCCTTTATAACTGATGTTATATACCTATTTTCATTCCGGTTCAAATCTTAACTTTCTGCCCCTTACACTTAATATACATATATCCATTATTATATCTGATAATAAACCTTACTACATATAGCTTTTAAAGCTTCACTTTTAAAATTATTTTGAAATTTAAAAAGGAAAATAAATTTTTGGCTTTACTCCTTTCTCAATTCCTTCAAATTGTCTTTGATCTTGAGTTGAAGCTGATCTAACATAGCTTTGGCATTAGAATCTTGTTTACAGCTTTAAAGCTACTTAACTTAAAGCTTTTTCTAAGTCTTTAAAGCTTTATCTATTAGATTTTTAGTTGTATGAATTGTATTGAATTGCACTCTTTTAAGAGTTAAAGCTTTAATCTAAAAGCTTTGCGATCTAACTTATTCGCTTCTAGTACTGATCAAGTTTCTTCATCTTAATCCTAAATCTCCTATACTAAGATGAGCACCATTTTATCGTATCCTTTTTTTTCTCCCTCTACAGCACAGCAAGCAGAATGAGGCGGAGAAGCAGCCAGCGCCTCCAGCAGCTATTGCACCCAAAGGATCAACGGAGAGCAAGGTCGCCGTCGTGCTCACGCTGAGCGAGACGGAGGAGCAACAGCTGGCAAAGCGTGAATCCCGGGAGCAAAAGCTAAGGAATACCTTTGGCTGGGCGCGCATAGACATTCTTACCATGTTGATTGTTTTTATCATACTGGCCTCGTTGTCCTTCTCGCTGATCCTGGAGGCCTTGCAGACGCTGGTGCACATTGATCATCAGGATACGATGCATTTGCCCATACCCGTGCTGATGTTGGGCTGTGTGGGTCTCATCTTGAATGGGCTGACATATTTCCTGATCGGTGGCTACACATTGCACCAGGGCAGCTTTCTGCATTTGACACCAGGTGGCAATGTTGTGCTTGAACGTTCCATGTCCAGCCACTCGGATTTGGCACTGTCGCCCATGCAGCGTTCACAGAGCAAGTCCCACAGTGATAAACAGCTTCGCCATGAGATGGAACGAGAAATGGGCAACGTTTACTTTACCACCAAGCGACAGGGTGCTGTCGAGATGCTACGTGATGTATGCAGCACCCTGTTCGTCATCTTGTGTGCGGCCATTATCTACGTGACCGAGGATGAGCAGCATACGGCCAAGTTTATAGACCCGATTCTATCCATATTCTCTTGTGTGATGCTTGTTTCTCTGAGTTATCCATACAGTAAGTAGAACTTTATTCAGACCAACAAGTTAAGATTTACCATGAACAGATTATATACTCGTATAAGAATTATATAAGAGTTTCGTATAACAGTTAAAAGTAGAATGAATATTGAATTGAGTTAAGAAGCTTGTGCTAACTGTATACTCCTTGTTTTATAATTGTATGAGATTATATATATATATATATATATATAATATATCAGTTTAAATTTATATATAAAAGTTTAAGTTTATTACTTATACTCGTATAACAGTTGCACAATGATTTTGTATAACAGTACAACTTTCTTTAATTATACTCGTATAACAGTTTTACAATGATTTGGTATGACAGTACAAAATTCTAAAGAATATTATTCATTCGATTTTAAAGGCTTTTGTCAACCCTATTGAGCACTTCTCATAACTGTATAACAGATATATAACAGCTTCAAGGTTCAGATCAACTTATAAGTTATACACGTATAACAGTTGTATAAAAATTAAATTATAATTAAGCTTGTGATACCTGTGCTTTTTTTATCTTGTATACATTTTACACCTTTAACTCTCAACTTTATTTTTTACAGTGAAAGAATCCTGCCTCATTCTACTGCAAACGATACCCGGTTCGATTGATTTGGAGATCTTTGAACGGACTTTGGTTAGTAAATTCCCGGAAATTATTAGCTATCATGATCTGCATATTTGGCAGCTGGCGGCACACAGCTATGTGGCAACTATACACATACAGTTCCAGAATCCAAAACTATATCAGAAGATCATTGAGCAAGTGCGTGCGTATTTTCATGAACAGGGCATTACAGCCGTAACCATACAGCCGGAATTTCATCCAATAACCACTAAGAATGCTTCCGCATCCTTGGAGTGTCTGATGCAGTGCCAGGCCGTCGAGTGCATTGAGAAGGTTTGCTGTCGTGACTCACGCACCGACTTGCGTGAGGTTAGCGATAGTCCGGATGGGGGTAAGACGTTGACGACCTCCCCCACTCAGACCAAGTCCTGCACGGAACTGAGAACTATTATTGTTGAGAAACCCAAGGAACTAAATGTAGCGCAGCTTTTAAAGAGCCAGGAGGAAGTTGAGGCGAAGAATGAGACTCCGTTGCCTGTGTCTCCCTCCAGCGTATCGCTGCCAGAGGTAGCGACACCAACTGGCGACTGTACATAGCTTTATAGTCATAACCAGCCAGCTTAGTATTAAATCGGCGATTCTACGATTTTAGATAGAACGTAAGCTTATTTTAACGACCATTGCTGCATTTATGCTATGAAATTCAGTAGTGTATTTATACATATAGATTTGAAATTGTTCTTGAATCTACACATCTACATACATACATACACACATACATCAATATTGCCAGACATAAGTACTTCAGCGATCTGGTGGCACCGAATAATTTTATGTGTGCGTTAAGTTGGCTGCGCCTAAAGCGGTCAAATCGATGCAGTTTTTGCCATATAATTTGGGAGCTAAATTCTTTACACGAGACGCTTAAATTAGTTTTAACACTTTTCTAGACAGGTTTTAAGCTAAATATAATATGTTAAACAAATGAATGTTGATTATAAGTCGATTTATTATATCATATCATTATCATATTATTTACACATAAGCATATTCTGAATATTTAAAAACAAATACTTCTAAATTATTACCAGCAACTTATAACTTATAGGCGTATCGGGGGAAGACACAATTCATTTTAAATTTAAAGAGAAATAATATAATTTATCTTCACTCGCACATGAGAGGGTAAAACAAAACAGAGTCACACACAAGCACGTTCTAGTCCATTAGTAAACAGTTAACAATGATACCACGTATCAGACAGGTCAATATGATAAGGATATGGAAGTGTCACGCTACTTAGTTTCGCCAAACAGATACTCCAACGTAAAGAGTCGTATAATCAGCGCCAGGTTGTTGGTGGTCGCATAATCTATCACACTTTCGTTGTCATGTGCTGTATGCCAGACACTGGGAAAGGGCATAGGTATGAGGTGTAGAATGGGTACATTGCGTCGAAGGAAGGGTATGTGATCGTCTTCGACTTGGCCACTAAGAGCTTGCGACTGAAAATATCGTGTTGAATCGTGTTTCGAGACGCCGCTGCTCATGTAGCGCTCAAGCAATTCTCTCTCCGACAGACGTTTCTCCAGATCCACTAGTCGCATGTACCATACTTCCGTGTTCGAAAAGAAGCTGTAGAAAGACGGATCTGGTGCGCCGAGCAAGTCGAGTAGTACCAGCATATCAATGCGATTCAATTTACCCTCCTCCTGCCAACGCTTGGCCAAGTGCCTAGCACCATATATTGAATCCTTGGGACCCCATTCTTCAAACGCCTCCTCGCCATCAAAGAACAATAACATCAGGCTAAGCTTGGCTTTCTTGAGCGGTTTAAGTTGGTGGTGCAGCACCTTGGCGAGATTCAATAGCATAGCGCACGGGACCGCTGAATCGGTAGCACCTAGAAACTCCATATTCGGCATATATTTGCTGTCATAGTGACAGGCGAGCACTAAATAACGCTCTGCTCGCGGATTTAATGTGGCAATTATGTTGTGGAAATGCAACGCGCCCAAAATGGGCGCCTTATCATGGAAGCTGTTCACTTCCACATTCCAGTCCAAGTCCCGCAAACTGTCGGTTATATATTGACGCACAATAGTGTGATTCTTGGATCCAACTACTCTGGGTACGAGTATATTTCGAATTGCCTCTTGCATATGTTTCTTGTCTGACAGATTGCTAAACTCTAGAAAATCTGAATCGGAGAGTTGGCTGGGATTGTAGGCGATCTGAAAAAGTTGAGAGTATATCAATTTATGTTTTAAGCAACCAGATGTTAAAGTTTGAAAATAGTTGTTACCTGCTTGCGGCCCACCACGTAATCTTTAGAGGATGTGGCTGCATTATCCGCTCTAGACAAAGTAGCTATAAAAGCCAGGTTTAAGCAAAAAACCCAAATATAGTGTGGTAGTCCGTACAACCGAGTTGACAACATTTTGACTACTGAAACGTATACGTATACGTAGATACGTGATATCGTTTATTTGCCTTCCCTCCCACTTCTAATAGTTCTAACAGGTGGTTCTAAACGTGGCTATGTTTGTTCAGGTGTAATGCATGTGTGTGCATACTTCGAGAAGTGTGACAAGCTGGTGACGTTCTAACACCATATTATCACTACGTGCTTTGGCATTATTGATTAATAACTATAACGAAACAGGTCGAATAAACCGACACAAACAAAAAACACCTTTAGCGTTGCCACCTAGTCTCTAAACTTCCCAGCATACGAATGCTCCTCACTTAACAGAGATTACTCTCCACTTAACAGAGTTTAATCTCTTATTTAACAGTATTTTCTCTCTCAGTAAAATATGTCACATAACGAAATAACAGTAATTCGCTTGGTTTTAATTGAAACACAATCTTATTTAAGTTTGGACGGTTTTAAAAAACACTTCAGTTGGACACCGACACAAATACACAATTTAAGATGACACAGCTACTCACCGCATCATGTGCTTTGAAGTTAACTCCCAAGTTGTAAATGGTTTTGGTCTGCTTTGGCAACAGTTTCCTAATAGCATCCGTCCATGCATATTTGCGTAGGAAAGTCCTGCCCCAACCAAATAGACCGCGCATTTTTGTAAATGTATATTATATCTATATATTTAAAGCACAGTTATCGACACAAGACAATTTGATGGATAGGCCTAAGTGTTATAATAACATGTAGTGTGTTTTGTTATCGAGAATTATGCAATGAATAGATTACACACGGCACACGTACATGTTTACATGACAACTTTCACTCTCTCACGGACGAGTCACAGAAAAAAGACTTTGCATTACATTTGTATAATTATTTTACTTAACGCTAATGTTACTAATGATTAGAACAAACAACCGAAGCGAAAACAAAAATGTAACTGGAAATGGAACTTAATGTATGTAATGTCATCGCAGTCGTTGCTTCCAGAAAAATTGAGCAACGCCGTTAGTCCTGCTTTGACAGTGCAGACTTTGATCCAGCGCCAAAGTAGGCGCGATAAATGTACAGACCCAGGGCAATATGCAGTGCAGCGACAGCCCCCACAGCTGAGGAAATATTCACTTTTACCTCCGACATGGTAAAGAATCGATCCAGAACAAAACCTTTCAGTGCGAAAAACGTTACCACGGGCAGGAATACAATAAGTGAGCAGTAAAAGAGAACTACTTTGAAGGAACTGTAATCCTGAGAATCCTACAAATATAAAAGCGATGTGTTGGCATCAATTATAAACACAGCCGGCAAATTGGAGTGGACTCTGTTTACATTTACATACGTGTGATTGCTGTTTGGACAGTTTGCTTTGTCCAGCATCGCCTCCACCGAGATTATTCTTTTTGTTTTTGTTGCTCATTTTGGCTTAATACTTATATTGTTTCAATTCAGAAATGAAATGCTTATAATATTTATGCTATTTCTTTGTAGTGCCTATCACATGATAGGGTGGCCAGAAAAATTCGACTGTCATCCATAAAACAATCGATTATTTCTGACTATGTGGCAACGTTATTGAAAATGGTCAGCCTAGCTTTAATATTGAAATTAGAGTTGGGTTATATATCATGTCACTGATATTTTTTACAGATATTAAAGAGTAGTGACAGCTATAACATAATTGAAAGATACCTAAATATTAACCATACTACGGTTTTCAATTTTTTTTTTTTCGTCGGCACATAATTTAAAGGCCTTTTTTACCATTTGGAAACTATTTTAGCACCGATATCTGTCGCATTAATTTTATGTCGCATTCGCAGTCGTGACTGTGATAGGAAAGTAGCAGTATTGCCCATCTGTAAATGTAAATGTAATTAGCAGAAATGTGAATTTATACAGAATTGACTAATATATTTCACAAATGATTAGCCAAAAGTATCCAAATTAAAATTAACATGCAAAACTATTGCAAAGTCAAGTATTGATATGGCGATAGCTATCGGTATTTAAATATATATGTAACATGAAGTCAGGGTCTTCTTTTTGTCTGCTAAATAACAGATATTATACCAATTAACCAAAGGTGACAGTGATAAGTTAGCAGATGTTAAATTCAAATTTGAGCCTCTTTTTGCACTTAAGCTTTAAAGATAACGTTTTGCAAAAATAATACAATTTTTTTAATTCAATATTGAAATCATTTTTCAGAAAATCCTATACATTTTTTTATTTTTGTATGGTACGACTGGACAAGTTCTCCAGTAAACAGGTAAGATTTCTGTTAATAACAGGTAAGCAAGATGTTGACTAATTTTCGCTGTGCTTACAGTTTATAACTGTGTTGGAAAATGTAGCATATATTTATTTTTAACAATTGGCGTCAGACTCTTGTGACAACAACATCGAGAAAGAAATAATTTTCCGCGCCGTTGTGCTATTCAATTTTTTTTTTCTGCGGTGTGCGCGCGCGTGTTAATTAAATAATTTTATTTCAACATTTTGCCAATACTGCTTATTTTGAAGTAATTAAACTGAAAACATCTCGCTGCAGTTAAACGTATGTCGCCGGCTACGCCGCACGTACAGTCGAAAAGCGAGCGTCGTTCAATACACAACGCGTTTGTTTCGTTTTTAAATTTGTGTGTGTGTGTTGGATTTTTTTTTTGTATACAATATTCTCGGTAAATTTCCACTGCGCACCGATAGTATCAGCAATGGTCTTGACAAATTTCGAGTGCTGGGCACATGGTGAAGCTGATGCTGTCAATTTCGAAACTGGGCCGGCGGCGCGCAATTTGTCTGTAGTTGATCCATTCAATGCACGTGTTGTTTCCCACATTGCATCCGCCTCGAATGGCTACTACGGCTATGCAATTGTAAACAATGGTGAGGGTGCAACAGCGGACAACAACAACAACAGCTACGATAACAACAACGTTCAAGCTATGCAAATGCAAGTAAACGATGCTGATGTCGGGGCTGCGCAAGCTGCCTCTGCTGCCGCACGTTGTAAGAAACGGTGCTTTGTAATGGGACATGAGAAGTTGGACATGGAGATGGACAACTTGAAGTCATCCAAGCGCTGCCGCTTTGATGATGGCGATCTCGTCGCACAGTATTGTAACGGTAATTATGCGCATAAAAACTTTAATTTTAATGTGTAATTTTTGCGGTTGGCCTTGACTTTTTCACACTGCACGCACGTTTTTTTTATTGCCACCAGCAGTGGAAAAAGTTTCGTAAAACTTGTTACAAAATCGTATTTGGAAACATTTTTTTATTTTTAGTTTTTTTTGGGTCATCCTTATCAGAATTTGTCAATTTTCTTCATTTTTTTTTTCTTATCTGTGTTTCTGGGATTCCAACTTGACAGTCAAATCCTAAGGCAGGTGCTCCGCGTGTACAATACTCTATCGAAATAAGTGTTAAATGCCTTTTAATAAAGTCAATTCATGTTTTGGTACAGTTTCTAAAGCATATTTTCACAGTAAAATATCAAAAAAGAGCACATACAAATTAATATATGACTCGGTGGGAATACGTGCATACGTTTCGTATATGTGTGTGCACATGCATATGTATATGTGTATACATTGAGGTATAAAATATTCAATTACGCATACATACAAAGCGCATAGATAGACGAGCAAACAAGTGCGTAGTCCCTTTTCATTTTACTGACGGGTTGCATTCACGAAAGCTCATAAAGCACATTCGGAATCCAGGACCAAAGAGGAATATACAAAAAAGTTCTAACTGCACTTTATAGAAAGCTTTTGAAGTACAGTTGTCATACCTTTGTGAAGAGATTCAAAATAGAAACAACGAAATGCGCAATGCTTTGAACTGCTACTATAGGGACGAGTTGGTCACCCAACCACAACAAGAGGGCTAATTGGAACTGTCTTTTATCATTGAACTTCTTCCAATGCATACTATATTAGCCCGACCTCTAATTGGACGTTGGGTCAGCGAGTACATTGGGAAAGCGCAGTCGAGTGTCCACTTACCCTGTCTATTCGTGACGAGTGTTCCGCCGTCTTGCAATATTGATGCACCAGCTAAATTACAGTTAATTGTGGCAATTTGTTAATTACGTTATGGTTTCTTTTTTTATGAGAGTATTAAAGAGTACATGTGTTATTTCTCACGATTTGGCATATCCAAGCATGTATTCAATAATCTATATATCAAATTCGACGTTTCTAGCTCTCAAAGTATTATATTGTATAGTCGGATCAGAAATATATATGCTTGATAGGAATAGAAATATTTGTATAGTAATATAGACACGTGTACACTTTAAAATGCTGAATTCTAATATTTGTTCATGTAAATGTATTGTATATAATGTATGTGAGCTTGAGAAACTAAATAATCTGTTTATAAAAGTTTATAATATGAATACCTTTAACCTCTACCAATTAGATAGTCGCCAGCTTGTTGCGTGTTTCACAAATTTATATATTTACATATATATGTATGCGTGTGTAGTTCTATACTTACTTGCATAACTGTGTACACATTGACTGGTCCTAAAAAAAAACATTTTTAATATTTCCTGCTATCGCTGTCGTGACCTATTGACTAAACACGGCTTATAAGATAACGGTTATCAGCAAGCGCAAACATTTTACCATTATACTTGACAACGCTAAATACTCATTTAAACTTAAGTAAATATAATGTACACTATTCGTACAGTTCTCCTAAAACTTTCCGGCTATCGCTTGGTGACCTCATATAACGCAAGTAAGCGTAAGGTAATCAAGATTGGTCGACTATGCAAATACCCTGTATTATATTTAAACACACTTTTGACATTTTTTTTTGCATAAATATGTTTACATACAACTTTTTTTTTAAATCTTTCTAATTGCTCATTTTCAGAAAATATTTTTTTCTACAACCCCGACTATAGTCATAAACCCGGCTCTATCATCTTCTCTTCACCTGTCATATGCACACATTCTCCTTAATAATACCCATTTACCGTTATGTTTATGGACGTGGTATACAGTATACATAGAGTAATAGTGAGCTACATCGTGTCTTGGTCGCTCGGCCCCGTTTGACAAGTGATCAATATTTTTTAATTGCATTTTCTTTTTAACCTTATTTACTGTATCGGCTTTATTAGATTTTCTTTAATTGTGCGACTCGACTGTTCATGTCATTCAGCTAATCAGCGTAGAACATTCCCAACACATAAATGCTATCGCTGACAAAAGCGCAAACACAAACACAAACAAAGTTTTAACACGACCAACGATAACCGATGACAGCGCTGACGCTATCGCAGCCGCAGTCGCAGTTGCTGTCAACGCTGCGTCGCTTGCATTTTTACCGGCTATTTATAAAAATGAACGGTAATTGGGACACTGTCAGAGCCAGCTGCGACGCTGGCTGTAAAGTTGGCGTCAGCATTTGATTTTGGAATTATGACAGCGAATTCTAAAGACGCATTTCTATATAATTAACGATTATAACTGGAAGAGGATTCGCCAGCCAGATACCCTATACTCAACGTAAAATGACCAGACCTGTCTTACAATAGTATAGAAATCTATAGGAAAATTAAGGGGAGATCTTAAGTTTGTATAACACTTGATAAGAGTATAATACGAGTTTACAGAAGTCAATTAACCAAATCTCTAACTTTGGTTATGTAAACGATCAAATAGAATAGAGTATCTTGTTTTCTAATAAAGTTACTGAATAAAAATATATACGTATTTGTTAGTTTGTTTTATAATTTTCTCAACTCATTATACACTTTTTAAATGTGTCAAGACCCCTCGTTTTAAAGATAACCTTTTCCCCGAGTCTGGAGTTTTCTTACAAAAATACTACGTTGAAATTGTTGTTTTTCTTTCGTGCTTCTAAAATACTTACCATTTGTAAGTTGTCTAACTTTTGGGTCTATTACCAGATGGTTATGAAATTTGCAGGATATAAGAATGAGGGACTGAGCTACAGTTCTAGGTGCTACTGATGAGGATTTGGCAAATACTATTACATATATACAACTATACCTAATGGGGTGTGCCCAACTTGTGTTATAACCGTTTCAGCCCCCTTTTTATGAGTACAGGGAGGGATATATTTGAGAAGTAATTCCTATATCATATTAGAAGACAGAATTATAGAAATTCTAATTGGAATGTAAACATTAATATGGATTTTAATTCCACAGATTTCTTTTCTCTGCCTGCAACACAACTTATTGGTACGCAGGTCTGCATAGCGGATTCAGATTATGATATGCAACAACAGGAGCAGCAACAGTTGGAGCTTCAACAGCAACAGCTTCTCCTACAGATGCAGCAGCAACAGGCACTACTACAGCAGCAACAGACGCAGACGCAGCCGCAGCAGCAGCAGAATCCACGCATCTATCAACATTATCAAGGTCATTTGCATCGCGCTAACCGTGATGTGAGTCGTTGCATGATGTCGCACATGATCTAAATACATATATGTACTAATGGTATATATGTATGCGACATATATATATACAAAAAAACACAGCGCACACACACACAAATACATACATAAATATCATGCAACTGTTCACCGACACGTCTCTCTTTGTCCCATACGAAACAAAATAATTTCCATTTGCCGCCGAATTTGCTTTTAAATATGTATATCCAAAAATTTGCATATTACTCAAAACCAAAAAAAAAAAACACTTACATATACAATTATATATACATATATACAAATATACAGATATATATATACATATATCTGTATATATATATCTGTACAGGCGACCATAGAAAAAGTCGTCGTGCCAACGCTGAGTATATGTAATGAAAACGCAAAAGAATCTATATACCTTCGGGTTGTCGAATTTTGTATACCCTTGCAGATGTCTGATATTAACATCTGATCTTAACCAATATCTGAAGTACCTACTCAAGAGAGAAAAAAACAAGAATTTCAATTAAATCTGTTCAATTTCGGCTGGTGAGCTGGGCTGAGTTATAATTATCGATCTATTGTTTTCACTAATGCCAGCTTTTATAATATAGTTATCCGATCCACCCCCAAGTCCTCAAGTATGTACTGCGTACAGCAAATAAAAAAAATCAATCAATTGCAAGTCTTAACGACAGAAGAAAATACTATAGGGTACAAGCTTTAAGCAGTTCGTCGTCCGAATAAAGTAGATATATATACCATATGTATAATATTTGCATGTATACATTATGAGGTGAAAAAATGGTGCGTTACACATTTTGCGAGTGAATTATAATACCCTCTGCAAAAGGTGTAAAAAAAAACAACAAATGAGCAATAAACTTAAATGAGCCAAAGCAATTGTTAAAAATATCCACATTTAAATGGCAATCGTATCAATTAATCAATCAATAATATATATACATACATATATATGTAAACTTTTATAGATTTATATAAATATATGTACTTATATATATATATATCAAGTGATTTTTCTATCGCCGCATTGTACAAAAATGAAGAGAAACGAAAAAAAGAAAGAAAGAAATTTAAAGGAAAATAGAAATATTTGTATTACAACATGCAAAAATCGATTTTGAATCTATGTACTTAACATTTTAAATGAAAATTAATATATTTTATTATACTTAATATAATTACAGCAACTACTTAAACGTTGCAATCAATGAAGCTAACAATTAAGTAAACCCTAGTTAAGTCTAATACTATAGCATTAAGTTCAGTATTGTTCGAATTGGCAATAGCTTTGCAAGCAACAGAGCCTTTCACAAAGTGTTTGCAATACACTTTTAGGTAATATACGAAATCGACTTCATATTCATTTGTACATCTTTAGTTAATATTGTTTTAGTTTTAGCTTGTGTTTTCTTCTATCTTGAATTATCGTATGTTTTGTAATTAATATATACAAAAATATGTTTTTTTATCATATCAGAGATTCTTCACATATGATCATGCATATACCTAACTATGATTTTTATCTGCTTAACGCTTCTCCTATCATTTGTTCCAGCAATGGAAAACTTTTTATAACCTTATCTTATTTTATTGGTTTAGTCCTATGAAACTCATTGCCAAGCAATAAATTGTGCAATAATTATCGATAGTTATGATTCGATAACACATGGCACTATTTAGGTTGCAGAACAACGTTCATAGCTTTTCTAGACCAATGAAAAATTGCCTTTCCTCCTATATTTATTAAAGTATACTCATCTATACTTATTTTTGGTTAAAAATGTCATGTTTTTCAAATCCAATAAAAAACTTTCGGTAACTTCTCCAGTCCAATGAAAAACCCATTGGAATCTTCTCCAGGCCAATGAAAAAGCCATTGGTATCTTCTCCAGACCAATGAAAAAGTCATTGGTATCTTCTCCAGACCAATGAAGAAGTCATTGGTATCTTCTCCAGACCAATGAAGAAGTCATTGGTATCTTCTCCAGACCAATGAAGAAGTCATTGGTATCTTCTCCAGACCAATGAAAAAGTCATTGGTATCTTCTCCAGACCAATGAAAAAGTCATTGGTATCTTCTCCAGTCCAATGAAAAATCCATTGGAATCTTCTCCAGGCCAATGAAAAAGTCATTGGTATCCTCTCCAAACCAATGAAGAAGTCATTGGTATCTTCTCCAGACCAATGAAAAAGTCATTGCTATCTTCTCCAGTCCAATGAAAAACCCATTGGTATCTTCTCCAGACCAATGAAAAAGTCATTGCTGTCTTCTCCAGTCCAATGAAAAACCCATTGGTATCTTTTCCAGACCAATGAAAAAGTCATTGATTGTCAGACCTCGTTTGGTTGATCCTTCCTTAAATAAAATCTTTTAGGAAGAAGTTGCTGTTAAAGGCAACCTGATTTATTTTTAATACATCTGTATGTATACATATAGTCATTGATTTTATCATTTTGATGTATCTTTTCCATGCCTATGAAAAAATCCAACCTTTTTTGAACTTGTAAATTCAATATATTCAATACATATAATGGATGTTACGTAGTTAAACGTATTTGGCTTCACGGCTTTTTACTGATTCTCTTCTCAATTCTATATCTTCATCTATCATCATCTAACCTTTTGTCTCCATTACTCATATTCATAAATTCGTCTGAGCTTATAATCATTAAATACGATCCAATACCCACGTAATCTTGTCAAGCTATGGATCTATTCGAGATTTGTTCACTATAAAACTAATTATCAGTAATAGTGATGTTATATTGTACGTTAAGAGGCAATTGTTAACAATTTTTATTGTAATTCTAGCTAACATTTGTTGTAACCATAAGCAAATAAAGCAAAAATTGTGTAATCCAAATTCTTTGATGCAAACACTAAGTGAAAGGCTTTTACAAATGAAAAAGGAAAATTTTCAAGAATAGAATACCCAAACCTAAAAAAAATAAATGAAAATACAACTGATAGAGAAAACTCTTTGCTCTCTACTCGTTTACAGACGGTCGTCAACAAGAACAGCAGCAGCAGCTGCTGGGACAACAAAAGTTGTCCAATACCTTAGTGTCCATTAATGATACCAGTGTGCTACTAGATGATAAAACTGAATCCAAATCCAAAATCAAAGATGAGGCTGCTGATTTGTATATTGCCACACATGGCGGCTGTCTGCATCACTACAAGCCGCTGCCGCTGTGGCATTGCGTTGAAGCGGACGAAGAATTTGATATATGAACCTTTAGTCTACCACATAAATATATTATATATATATAACGATATCAATATACTATACATTTGTACATATATATATATATATTTATTAATATATTTATATGAAAATATACTTTCTCATTTAACCATACTGCATTGTATAACGCAATTTAAGTAGCAACTAAGTCTCGACACTTCACACAATGGATTGTTAATCCCGCAAGGTGCTTAGATATAAGACCAATAAATGTACACGAAATAAAAGCTTTAAACACCACAACGAATTGTCTATATGTATACGATGGTATACTACTCACGGTATCTATTGTACCCCTTGCGAGCACCACTTTTATCCTTAAGTCTTTTGTGTCTATTAAGCGATTATTTAGAATGATTTTTACAAACACACACAAATACACAGCTCCACCTATAATATAGTCCTTGTGCTCAAAGCTTTTCTTTTTTCCTGCTGCTCATTTCAGGCTATGTCCGCTCCATCTAAACAACTGGGACAAGAGTCAACTGTTAGCCGCACAACAAGTCCGATAATGAGGAGTCGAGTGAGCAGGAAGTGGATTAAAGCGGCGCTACCAGATCCCCAAGATTATTTTCACGTCTTGCAGTAAACACTGCAGATTCATCCAAGCTCTAACCAAAGAAATATGCACTGAATATTAATGAAAATGCGGCACCCAATAGAACTGGAACTTGGACTGGAACCAGCCCATTACAGACAAAAAGGGGCCGCGCCATTATTATATACTATAAAACCATAAAACATATATGTAATATTTTATTCTCTAAATGTATGTAAATAGTAATATAAGAAAAAGGAATAGAATCTGAGACCCAAAACCTACTGAAAATGGTCAATGAAGTTGTGCAAAAGTATGTAACAGGCAGGAGAAATCCGTCTGTATGAATGATATCCTATAAACTATATATAAAATGTTTCGGCATATAATCTGATACCTAAAACCCACTGAAAAAATTGTCAATGAAGTTGTGCAAATGTATGTAACAGTCAGAAGGAAGTTTTCTGTCTGTAGGAACGATATCCTATAAACTATATAAAAAATGTTTCGGAATAGAATCAGAGACCTTAAACCCACTGAAAATAGCTAAAAAAGGGTCAATAAATTTTTAAAAATGTATGTAGCAGGCAGAAGGAATCTGTCTGTAGGAATGATATCCTATATACTATATATAAAATGTTTCGGAATAGAATCTGATACCCAAAAACCCACTGAAAATAGAGAAATGGTCAATGAAATTGTGAAAATGTATGTAACGGGCAGAAGGAATCTGTCTGCAGGAATGATATCCTATTAACTATATATAACTATATAAATTATATATTTGTATATTCCTTGAGTATCATTAGCCGAGTGGTCTTATGTTCCATGTTCCTTATGATCACATGGATCTCCTATTTTAAATTCTGGGCGCATATCAAAATTGAAAAAAAGGCTTAAAACCCTAAATTTTAAACCAACATTCAATTTGGTCTACACAAAAATTGAACCACGCATAATCAAAAAATTATTAATATCGAAGAAAAGAAAACACTGAAATTATAAAAGAAAGAATCTTCTATTTTGCAGCGGTGGCTGAGGGGGGTGGGGATGGTGCTGGCATAAATGTGTGTCTAATTATTTGTGCATGTGTGCACATGGGTTAACGACATCTCCTAGTCGGGTACACACGACTACAGCATTCTTACATGCATCTTTCAAATATATATTTATAAAAATTTATGAAATCTCGCCATATCCTTGTAGATTTATCAAGGATGTTGTGCATTAGCACAAAACTATTCTATCCGATAGAAAGAGAGTAAGAGATTGGTACTTAAGGATAAAAGGATCTTATTTTTTTCAATGCACAAAAATACTCTATACACTAAATGAAATATTTACAGTGAGGCAACTCAAACTAATCTAAATTTAACCTTAACTAAAATGAAAACAAGAAAAGAAAAACAAAACATAAAAATGAAAAAAAAAGATAAACATAAATGTCAATGAAATAATTATCCATCAAAATTTCAGTATTGTTTATCATTAAGCTTAACGGAGAGAGAATTTTAGGTCAAGAGTCGGTCCAGAAAGTTTTGAGGGTGTTGGATAAAAGGATAATATAAAATATTTGAATTTACTCTTGAAAATGCAGCATACTTTTAGGTGCAATTTTCTGAACTAAAACTTATTTATTTAAATATTCTACATGTACTTACACATATATATATTCAATGTATACTCAGAACATATAAAATTATAAAGAGTTTAAAAATTGTAAAAGCAACATAAATGAGCTACTGGTACTGCATGAACAGTTTATGGAATTGGATTAATAAAAGAATGAAAGCTTTCGATTGTTGTGGCTCCCAAAAAAATGTGTTTTTTTGAGTAAATAATGAAGTCACTTCTTGAAGAAGTATTTAAAGCCCTATATGGAATCCATATGGAAGAATCTGGCCATAATTCGAATCGCCCAGAGCAAGATTCTGAAGAATATATCCAATGTTCAGGGACATGGAAAGGGACCTAAGAGCTACTCAAGTTGGCGACGTCGTCCAGGCACAAACAAAAATAAATCTAGGAAGCGTTGGTTCTCAGCCGAGTGCACTACGGAAAGCTCGAGCCAGACACACGAAGAGAAGAATAAAACAGGATCACTAAATAGATCTATAATATCAGTAAACAATATTACCATATGTATATCGTATATATAGTAATTATGTTTCTTTCATTTCTTACAGCAAGGCCTGTCCTCCTTCAGCTTGTCCAATGTCATCCTGCTTTTAGTGAGCAATTCTTTAAGGAGCTGTAGAGGTAATGTCCTGAAACAGAAAGAGACCTGGCCAAAGCCGACAATACGCTCAAGTTGGCCGAAATTACGAGAGGCGATTAGAGTTTCTGAAATCGAACGTGAATCGGACTACACAATCTTCAGAGAAAACCATCTTTTGAAACAGAATAAATTTGATTTGTTGATATAGAAGTCCGTTGGAGGATTCAAGCGAAGATTTAAATACGGAAAAGCTGTGAGTACATATATAGATAAACAACATTGGTACATCGTGTATATTTTCCCATAGTGAAGATTAAAAGTTAACAAATTGTACTCGTACATAAATGCTTTTAAATGCCATTTGAATCTGTGAAATACTAGTTGCGGTTTTTGGAGCTGTGCGCATATATCTTAAATTTTGAGCGATTGTGGCACGGCATTGTCCACATTGATATAGTTCTCCTGCACATCCTTGACCATAAAATCGACCAGATTATCCAAATCATATTTGTGTTTCCAGTGCCAGTCGCTACGCGCCTCCGAATCATCAAACACCTGCGGCCACGAATCGGCAATCAACTGACGGCTATCCGGCTTGTAGGTCACATGCAAATGGGGCACATGCTTGCTGAGTTTATCCACCAACTCCTCCGGTGTGAAGGACATTGCTGTCACATTGTAGACACGGCGTTTCAGCTGCTCATTGGGTGCACGCATGAACTCCAGCAGAGCCCTGTTAAACACAAGGGTTAAATTACGATATAGAAACTGGAGTGTATAATTCCTTGCAAAATATTACCGTAGACAATCCTCAATGTACATCATAGGCAGGCGTGTGTCCGGTTTCAGATAACACGTGTATTTTCCATTACGCAACGCCTCATGGAAAACAGCAACGGCATAATCTGTGAGAGATAAGGAAAACTTAGGTTAGGATTAAAAGTACTCAGAAGGAGTTTAGGCTAAAACTGTGTGATAAAGCGTAAAAGTGAAATCAAAGTTGAACTGAATTAAACTAAATACAGTTCGTTGGTAATCAGAAAATAAATTGAGTTTAACGAGAGATCTGAAACGAGTATCTAGATCTAGTTTTGCAGACAGCAGAATTGGAAAATAGCTGCTGGAAATGGGTAAATCACTTAATCAGTGACCCGCATTTCCAATTATCTTCTTCATAGCATAGCACAGATGGGCAATTGTATCTTTTAGATACTCACAGTATCTCCCAGATACTAACAGAACACTTTACATTGTCACGCTATTGGTTAACTTAAACTAGCAACAATTGGCTTTAATAAAGCAAATAATGCGAGAGTCGACACAGTTTACTAGGCGAAAGTATCTATGAAATACTTTTGCAACTAATATAGATATTTTGCTTACCCGTAGTGCCACCGCCTGGAGGATCACTGGAAATGACGCCCGGAAAACGTAAGCATCTGAAATCCAAGCCAAATTTGTGATAATAATATTCTCCAATCAGCTCGGCATGCACCTTAGATACGCCATAAATAGTGCGCGGTCTTTGTATCTACAGGAGGGAGAAGAGCGAGAGACCTCATTTAAATATCGAACAAACTGTAAGTGGAGTAGGCTGGAACGGTACGTACGGTAATGTTCGGTGTGGGATTGCGGGGACTGTCGGGCCCAAATGCCCCAATTGTGCTGGGCACGAAGATGCGTAGTTTATACTGTTTTGCCAACTCGATGACGTTGTGCACGCCCTCAATATTAACTCTATGAATGTGGGTTAGACAAATTTGATTAATCCTTGGAATAAGTATATCTTTGGCTATATCTCACCTTACAGCCAAAGGTACATTCTGTTCGCCAACGGCACTGAGCAGGGCCGAGAAGTGTATAAGCCAATCGATGCGATGATCCACAACGATTCTTTGCAGACCCTTAAAATCCAGAATGTCTGCGAATATGTAGGGACCATTCTCCAGCACCGCCTGGCTGGGCTTGATGATATCCGAGAGAATGACGCTCTCACTGCCATACTGGGAGCGCAATAACTTGGCACACTCAATGCCCAGCTGTCCCAGACCACCTGCCAAAGAGAAAAACTCATCAAATAAGCTGTCAAGCCGTGGGCTTAGGTTCAACCTTGAGATCCATTAATATAATGCTCTCACGTGCTCCCGTTTACTGACCCGTGATTAGAATTTTTGGCGGCCTATTCGCTGGCACCTGATGATGCATGAGCCTCAGTATGGGCTGCACCTGGCGCTGACTGGACACCAGGCTGCTCAAGCATTTGCGCCACATTTTTTAAGATTATTTTTTATATTTATTTGGTGGGGATCCAGAGGATGTGTTGTTTTGGAAGGGAAGTACTCCTAGACGTTGCGCCGAGTCGCGCCGAGTTACAATTTTCAACTGATTTTGAAAGTTAGCAAATAATTTTCACGAGCTAAACGAGCATCGAATATTTTCATTATATGCTCGTATTCGTGCATATATCGCGTGAGCCATTCGGTTTCCTATTCGTTACTTGTCGGCACTTGGCAAACACTCAATTTCAGCTATTTTTTATTTTTTTTATTCATTATGGGATGGTATAGTTGTTGTCGTTGTCACCATGGCAAGAGATTTTGCCATTTATAATTTAATAAAAGCGAAAGCAGCGACTGTCGAGGGAAGGCCCGTCAATTGACTAGTACAACAACAACAAAACCAACAACAACAACAACAAAAACCATAACATCAAATAATATTGTTGGGCGGGTTTCCTTTTGGAAATTTAAAAAAATATCTTGTTTTATCTTGTCTCCCCTTAAAAGCAAAAAAAAAATCCAAAATAATTATTTGAAACACCAACAACGTGTTATTATATAATTTTAGCTAAATCCAATGAGACATTTAACGCAATGAGATATTTAAATATTATATTTATAAATATAATTAAAGGGTATCTTAAGCTGATATAAGTACGAGACAAGAACAAAAAACTTTTCTGTATCGTAGAAAACTGCACCATACGATATTCCTCAAATGCTTGCATACGATACGATATATATTTCCTCCAACAAATCTTTACTAGATCTTACTATGAAGATAATCATCCTCTAAATTATAGATCTTAGAAAAGTTACTATTAATATTACATTGACTTTTTTATGGTTTGCCTATAACAATAGTTTCATCATCTTTTCCTCCAGTTTCCTGCTTCTTTATTCTACGCTCTTGTAATTTATCTATTCAGAATGATATTTAACCTTTCTCCATGCTTTTTGTACATTCCCCAAACAAATTGAGGCGAAATTAAATTAACCTTGAAAACGAAATTGAATTTAAGCGCCAACTATTCAAGGGTAAAAATTTTGCGGAATTACTTTTATACTCGTAATATTATTACACGCTGTGGAGGGGGCGGGGCTGGGTGAAGGGCCTGTAAGACCTCATAGTCAATTATTGAAACGTGTGCTATAAAATCTGATTGTGAATCTGATCTATAAGGTTCTTTTTAAGTTAGACATGAAAATCATTTAAATCATTCATCCGCAAGGGTTATCAGCATGCATACAGGGTGCATGGGCGTACAGGGTGTACTCCTGTAGCGATCTATTGAAAATACTTGTCAGCTCTTTAGCCTTGACAAACGTTGACGTTCATGTTTATTTCACTTTGAAAATCGAATAATTACGTAAATATGAGCATTTTGCACGAGTTTAGACTAAAAATACTCGTACATGAGAGTGAGTACACATATTATAAGTTGCATCTATATTCAAATGGAACAGACAGCTGAGAAATATGTATTATGATACCAATTGATTGGAATACCCTGTAAAATGGATGCACCAAGTGGTCAGCTTCCACACTATAGAGAATATATCTGTTCTTGATCAGCCTGAGTCAATCCATTCGTATTTGTTTTATAAGTGGGATAAGAGTCTCCAACTTTCCATAGTACATGAAAGAGGATATAAGTCCACTCATGATACAATATTATTACTTGAGACTTTGCTGTAGGGTATCTATTGGTACCAGAGCATTGGTGCTGATTTTTATACAATAAACCAATTAAGAATCCATAAAAAGATCACACTGCCAAGCATTTGCCACCCCACAAAGAGTATTCTTATATTCTCAATCAATAATCAGTTATGACTAGGCCTTAACAGACCTGAGAGTAAAGGGTATCTCATGGCCAGGCACACTCGACTAGATCTTTATTACTTGTTTTTCTTACTTTTACTCAACAGACATAGGCAGGCAACGACGCAAGACAGTTTTCTAATGAAATATATTAGGGAAGTGTTATATACCTATCGTCACAGACCCAGTACCAGTCCCAGACCCATGATCAGCCAAGCGATTAAAAAACTGGAGACGACGCCGCTTAGTTTTATGTAACTAACAGTAAAGAGACAAAAATGATGAGTTTTTGCAGTCAAAGAAAAGTAAAGAAACATTTTAAGCACAAATATTTGAATCATATTTGTGAGGCTATTAATTAAGTTAAGCGCAAAAACTGAGCGGTACAAAGAGCTCAGATATCGTGTTATATGGTGTCACATTGAATAAGGAAGTGAATGAAAGTGAAATTAAATGAATTAAACTCAATTTATGACAACGAATCTTTAATACGCTTCCAGTTACTCGTATTCTATAGGTATAATACGATCTACTGAATTTCAATTAAGAAAAAGGAAACATAAGAAGAAAATATAAAAAAATACACTTCCATTGGATTGAGTAGTAGAAGATGAGATGAATTTATATATAGATCTTATAGGAGTACCTTGTAGAGATGGGATGAGCATTGGAATCTTGCGGGCTTAGAATGGATCTCGAAAGGTTAGGGAGCGCCAGTTGAAATCCTTGACACGAGCTGAAGGGGAAAATAAGCTTTCTGACTCAGACAGGATTGAGTTTTCATTCCCGTTCTCATCTCTAGTGTCTCTCCTTGAACTACCAACATCATAAGATGAACCGAGTCTGAATCAAAATAGAAAGAATACAAATGATAGCATCGAACTAAAAAATATATTGTTGTTTATGTAAGTTATATGATTTCCTCTAAGCTATCACAAGTATCACAGAACTTGACAGAAAATTATCAAACTGAAGATAAATAGATAGATAGAAAATCTGAAAGCTCTGGTTCGCTCTCTGTAACCAATTTAAACAGAATCTCAAGATTAAAGCTTGAAAACAAAATGTTCCTGGTCAGGTCAATCTTCCAAGCAGTATCGTTTTACGGTAAGCCAGTATGGTCTGGTCTGATATAGCCAAATGCCATTTAAACCAGCTGCAGATCAGCCAAAATAAGATCTTAAAACTCATCTTTAACCTTCCTTACATCGTCAAGCCAAAATTGAAATGGTAGATCCTAGGCTAGCGCGACTATCGCATAATTTTTTCTCCAAATGTCAGGACACAATACACCCTCGAATGATTTGGCCTAGCCACCAGTTGTAAATTTATCTTTTAAGTTATCACGGGATTTTTGTTATGTATTTTCTCCCCAATTAATAAGTAAGTTATCTCATCTCATCATTATTTTTACATATACTTGTACATAAGCAGAAAAGGAGTCTATGAGTCTATTCTTAATACAAGTCTAAGTCAAATCACAATACCTTGTAAATATCATTATAAGTGAAAATAAATGAAATGCAACTTAAAGTTGCTAATAGATCTTAGACCGTGTGGGCTTGGTTGAACACATAAAACAAATAATAGTATAAAATGCCTATTAAAAGTACATTTTAATGGGATTAAATTTGTCTTGCAAAACGGCTTAACTGTTCTCCGACAGTTACCCCTTGACTTTGAATCAAACTTCTACATAATTTGACGTCTTCTTTGGCCTTCGGTGCTCGACAAGCAATTTCCTCACATAATTCGCTAATTTCACTTGCAATTTCAATATACAAGTACAAGTAATGTTGGCATATAGGCAACCTCGCCCTGACAGCAGGTGCTCTTAGTGCTCGCAGTTGACCGAGTACAGTGCAGACACCGATGACGACCCCTGAGTGCTTGGTCACAGTTCAGCAGCCGCCGCCTCGAACCCACACACGATCCACAAAAAACACTTTGAGCCAACTTTTACGAGTAGTCGTAGTAGTAGTACTGGCCAGGCCAACTAGCGTCTGTCTTGTGAGTGAGAATCAGCCAAGTGTGGCACCAACTATACCAACTACCAGCTACCAACTACCAACTGTGCTCCGATATTGCACAGGCAGGAAGCATTCGCTTCTTGGCACTACTCCCCCGCATTCCATGCTGAACGCTCAAAACATTTTTTATAGAAATCTTGAGTAATCTTTCGGGCTCCACATAACGTTTTGAAAACAGTTTTAACTTGGATTTCAATCGAGACAGTACGGCAAATCGCATATCGCATAAGAAACTATAAAAGTAACCAAGACCAAGCTCGAGTCATCTTCAAATCTTTTATCATCGAAATATTTTAGTGCGAATTTTCATAATTAAATTAAAGCAAATAGAAAAGCAAAAGTGCGCTCGAAAGTGAAGTGAGAAATACAAAAACAAAAAGCAAAAGAAATTTATACTTCAGATATAAAATTGTGCATAGATTGCAAACGATTCAAGTTAAGATATATATCAAATCGAAGGTACAGAAAATAGCACCGATATTTTGGATACGCTGTCATTGGAGTAAGCTTGGGTGAAGGATGGAAACTCCTTTGAAATATCATTACTGTTATTATCTAAGTAAACTGACATTACGATATACATATATAGAGCTTTACCTGATATATATTAAGCATAACTGTCTCGGCTTAATTAACTGCTCAAGCTGTTGGTTTGTCATTATCTTTTCGCACCGATCTGAAGCTTCATTTGTGTTTCTTTAATTCCATAATGAAAACCGTTTTGATGTTCACTCACATTCCAAGAACAATACAGTTATTTAATTAGGGGAAAGACTCAAAAGAAATCAGAGCAAAATTCATATATATATATAGCTAAAGCGCCGTTCAACTATTGTATATAAATCTGGTGAAACTGTCGCCAAAGTTGCCTCCTACCACTCAGTTTATGTTTATGCCAGCTTGTCTAGAGGCAGACCTTCAAGTCACACTTAGTTGCGGCAGGTGTACGAGTAGCAGCATTCCCAAAGAGATCTAAAGTAAACCAACTCACAAAGCTCTGGCTCCGGCCTGGCTGCAGCTGGAAGGCAAAGAAATTACAGACAATGATGAAAATGATGAAAACGACAATAATTTCAAGGTTCGTTTGATGTAAACTCGCCGCGCATGCGTTAAGAGGCAGCCGCAGCAGCAGCTCTTGAAACCGTTTCACTCCCTGCCACAGCAGCTACAGTCAAGCTTCACTATAAGCCACTCTGATTACGATTACAATTCAAAAAGATCTTAAATGTAAAATATTATAAAGAAATTTTAATGGTGGTTAATCTATATATAATCTTTAAAGAGATATTTATATTAGATTTTGATAAATTTATTTTAAAAAACGTTAGATAGAAACACTATTTCGTTATAGCGAAGTTCGATCGTATTTCAGTTTTTCTTTTATTTTCTTATTTTTTTTATGTTAAATGATTACAAAATTTTGTTGAAAAGCCATGTTACGCTTCTTGGCGCAAAAAGTTTCTTTTTTGTTTGTTTGTTTGATTTTTTTTGTTTTTTTTTTGGTTGAAGTTGCGCAGCTGCATAGAGACTACAGATATACTTGAAAGCTATAGCCATGGATTGTACTCGTAGATACTACTTATGTTCGCTTAAAGCATTGTTTTTATGATGTCTTTGGGTTATTGCACAAGACGGATTACAACTTCCTATCTTACACCTACACCTTACGCCTAAATATAGGGCAAAAAACACGCAAAACTTCACGCGAGGTGTTCGAAAATGCTGAAGAATCAGAAGAAACTACGTAATAAGAAGAAGCAATCGAATATTTTACGCTAAACTCGCAATGTAACAACATTAGCAATTTAAGTTAAGAGCAATTACCAATTGCTTAAATGTTATATGAGCAATTCTGCAACTGCTGGAATATCGTATGAATATCGTAAAAATTAAAAAGGAACTTTATCCATAAACATTTAATTAGCCAGGTGTAATTCAAATAGAACAACCATTCATTATTATTTTTATTTACGACCTTCGTATTTGTTAATTCTTTGAAGAACCAAATCATTGACTAGCTCTTTAACATTATTGGCCGCAATAAAGTCCAAGTGATTGAAACTCTCCCAAGGCACGCGATGGTCTTCGGTCAAATGGGTAAACTTCGAGACTAGAGTATCAACATCCTTTGGACCACACAACGCATCATTCTGACTGGAATAGGAATGCGTCTTGGCGGTGATTTTGCTTAGATCGTAGTCTGGTGGCAGAGCCTGGCCATAGAGCTCGCGATTCTTCTTGGTGCCCCAGTCGTATTGACGGAATTCCTTTGAGGCCCAGGACTGCAGATAATGAATACCCTGATTGCTCGAGGAACCAGCTGGATGTGTCTCAACTAATATTTGCATTGAGCTCTGAAGTGAAAGAATGAAATGAAATACATTGTTATCTGATAAGAGCTAAACGAGAGAAAGAAAGAAAACTCTATTTGAAGCTACTTACGATATTGGTATTCTGGTAGCCACCGTTGGCAAACATGAGGAAGCCATTCTTGCAGATGGAATCGTAGGGACTGCCGGTGCCGCAGCTGTTATCGACAAGCCGATTGACGAAGTTATTGTATGGTATCAGTTCCATGTCGACCAGCAGTTGATTCCAAACACCACCTGGAGTGCCCACCAGTGGACCTAGCAATCCGAACACTGCGGATTTGCCATGCTCAAAGAATGCACATGGAGCCAGTAAATGGCCTGACTTGATCTTCTTATTGTACTCGGGACGCTCAGACAACAGCACCAAATAGACGGTTGTGCCTTGTGAGTGACCTGCATAGTGCACCTGGGTGAACTTCGTCTTCTCCAGAATATAATCAATCATAGTGGCAATGTCAATGGTGCCAATCTCATGCCAGTCAAAATGCCAGAACTTGTGGCTGTTAACCGAGACGAAATTATTTTCCCTCGAGTAAATGTTGCCGCGGGCATTGCCCAGCCAGACATCGTAGCCGGCATCAGCCAGCAAATAGGCCAGCGAGTTATTGGGTCCAGAGCTCAGCCAGCAATCAGAGTTACTGAACAGGCCATGCTGCAGCAGTACGGGAGGACGAGCTTTGTTCTGGTTTTTCAGCTTATGCGAGTATGGAATGCGGAAGAGTGTCAACACATAACCATCCTCGGTGATTACCTTGTGCACCTCTGTAGGATAGCCATGGGAGCGTATACGCTGATCCGAACTGGTCATCCCATGCAGGGAGTACTGAGGAAAAGCCGCAGCTAGGCCCATGCCTACTACAAGTAGAAGACCGTAGAGAAAGACGCGCATTGTGAATACTAGGAAAAGCCCCGTGGGTCTGTTTTTGACACCTTGGTGGGGCTCTTATATAGACAGAGATATAGAAAGCTTTCCAAAAGACTTATCAACCAATTGACCATTTGATTTATTTGAGGGCAGATAATCGCCTTGATATAGATAGATCTAAAGTGTGTGTATTACCTTTAATTTAAGGCTCTTTCTGTGGGTAAAATTGGAAGCACTTTGCTTGGGGCTGAGTCTTACGATAACTCAAATATTTTTATAGAAGAAAAGAAATAATTTTTTTCCACGATCGATTGAATTATGACTTTATATATAGCTGAAGTCAGTTATCATTATATACAATATGTTTTGATACTTTGTTATCAAAGTAAAGCCAATAGTCATTATGGGATCTAGATAGAAATGCAGCTTATGTCTGATTAATCGTTAGATTATTGTGTTTTTATAGCTGGGCTTAATCTGACAATGGGAATAACTAAATTATAAAATTATAATCGAATTATCTGTCAATTAAAAAGCTTTTACAAGTATTATTATTCACTTGATAGTGTTGATATATAATTGGTAACCAGGTGGAACTATTCAAGTAATACGTGTATACAATACGATTTTAACTAAAAGCAATAATAGGACAATAAGTAATAAGTTTATTAATGAAATGGTTCATCTATTTATGTTGATCAAGAGTAGTATATTCTTTCATAGAATATATATTACTATGCTTCAGATCAGAGAGGTATACGAACATAGATAGATAGATCGGTCGAAAATATCAATAGCCCACCCTAATCTTTCTCCCTTTCTATTGCATCCGTTGCACTTGTCAATATGGAAAAGTACCCAAACAATTTATAATGTTTTTGCGAAAAGTACCCAAACAATGAATAATATTTTTGTTTCATAATCTTACAACTATATGAGGAATCTCGGAGCTTCAAGTTCTTGACCTATGTCACTCATGAATAAATATATGTATAATATTTTACTCGGAATCTCTTAATATTGGTTAAAACAAAAGCGGAAATCCCCGATCTTTTGAAGAGGGGACAAGTGTAAAAGCAACGAGTATAACGCTGAATAATACTGAACACAGATTGCGACTGAATTCACCACACTCACACTCACATTTATACACACACTTACACATACCATGACAAAGACTCTAGACGATGCTGTTCTTACTGTTATTTGATCCCCATGAAACGGAACTATACCTTTAAAATTGTGCATCCATCACAATCTCCATACCAAACTGGTTGTCTTTAGCTCTTAGAGTCTCTAAGATTGACGCAGTCATCCAGCTGGAAGGACAGGTAAACAGATGGAGATGTAGCCATTCGGCTGTGGCTCCATTACAAACATACATACATATATTTACTTTTTACTTTATGGGACTGGAAATGCTTCCTTCTATACTCTTCTTATAGGTTAAGGAATTACCTTTCATTAACAAATATATCAATTAGAAATCTTTCGTATAGTCGATTGGTCCGATGGAGTTAAGCTTCTTGTATATATCAACAACGACATCCACAAAGAGCTTGGAGTATCCTTGGTACTCTACGAAACTACTGGCATAAGTATCTTTTACCAGAATCCAGCTCAATTGGCACATTCAAACCCTTTCTATCAACCTGCTCAAGAATAGCTCCACTGCAAGACAGCTCAAAGGCTTCACTTGGCTGATCTCCATTGTGGGAGGCAACATTATTATTATTATTTACCCCTTTCCCCTCCTATCTTATATAAAAAACTCCTATATCGTATGCGATTATTGGTTATCAAATGTATATAGGATTTTAAGCAGGATTTGGGCCATAATCATTGCTAAGATTTCATCGTGAAGATCATAATTCAAGATCAGTTAAGATTACGTTGATTATTGATTAATAAGTATGGAACCCTCTGTGACCTCCATTGAGAGTTTAAAACAATTGTGATAAAGAAAGTTTTCTTTTGTCAATTCTCTGTCTGGATAGGTATGTGCCAGTCTGGGCGAATCTTTCTTATGAACTAAGCGTATGTCAAGATGCTATTCCTACCTATCCTATTACTATATGCCGCCTGGACAGCGGTCGTCGCTGCGGATAGCTGTCCACCATCCGAGGCAATCCTGCCCTGCCGCTGCTCGCTGCGTGGCAAGGAGATACAAATCTGGTAAGATGCGTATTTTCGTATCTTAAAATCCTCTTCTAAACACACACACACATACATATCTTTGTACAGGTGCTCACACAGTAATCTGCCACAGATTATGGATGGACTGAAGGCTGTGGAGCGTAACATAAAGACCCAAATTGATGAGCTGGTACTGGAGAACAATCAGCTGCCGGCACTGCCAGGACGTTTCTTCGGGAATCTTCAGATTGTGCGCTTAATGCTGCGGTACAATAGCATCGAGCGCGTCTCCAATGGCTGGTTGAATGAGCTGGAAAACAGCCTGGTTGAGATCTTCATAGTGGAACCTCAGCTGCGTAGTATACCAGCTGAGAGCTTGAATGGAATGATCAACATGCTGGCCATAACCATACAGAGTGATGAGCTGAAGCACCTGCCGGACTTCTCTGGCCTGCTCAGTCTGACCTATCTGAGTGTCCAGAGTGGTTCCTTGACGGAGCTGCAGGCGCATAGCTTCCGGCATTTGCCCAAGCTGCAGCACATACATATTACAGGTGGTGCGGGTCTGACGCGACTGGAGTCGGGTCTATTCGATAGTCTGATTTCGCTGAAGAATCTGGATCTTAGTCGGAACGGTCTAAACTGGATACATTTGCGTGCCTTGTCCCGGTTGCCCAATTTGGTTAGCCTCAAGCTATCCTATAATCAAATCAGCGATGTGGGCATGATAGGGCGCATTGTCAAGGACTTGGAGCACCTGAAGAAGTTGCGCTTGGATCATAATATTATCAATGTTATTGAGGACGGCTCCTTTGTGGATTTGCCCAATCTGTCGGAGCTGCATCTCAATGACAATCGCATAACGGAGCTACAGTATGGCGCCTTCCTCCGTACACCCCAATTGAAGACTATTCATCTGCACAACAACTTCATACGTCGCATACATCCAGAGTCACTGCTGCAGGCCTCCGGAAGTGGCGTGGAGGCCGTTCACATCTACAACAATGAGATCGCCCATGTGGAGGTGCTGCGAGCTCTGCTGGATGCTTTACCCACTTTGCGTTTCCTGGATATGAGCGGCAATCAGTTGAGTGAGCTGCCCTACGGGGCTTTACGTGGTCATGGTACACTGGAGCAACTTCATCTGAATCACAATCAGCTGCGTCTAATCGAGCGTGATGCCCTGATGGCCATGCCCGCGCTCCGTGAGCTACGCATACGTAATAACAGTCTCAGCTCGGATTTGCCACTGCCGTTTTGGAATCTACCTGGTCTTAAGGGCCTGGATCTGGCCCAGAATCAGTTTGTGCGTCTAGACTCACAGCTGCTGGCGGGTTTGCCTTCACTGCGCCGCCTCGATCTTAGCGAGAATGGACTAGCCGAGCTAGCTGCTAACAGCTTTCGGCACAATAGTCTCCTGGAAACCCTTAACATATCCTCCAATGAGCTGAGTCAGATCCATCCCGGTACTTTCATGCATTTGGAGCGTCTTTTCGAGGTGGATGCCAGTTTTAATCAGTTCGTTTCCGTCATTCCGGGCCTGCCACATATTGTGGAACGCATCTCGTTGCGTGGTAACAACATTGGTTCCTTGCCTGCTGCTGGCAGCAAATCCTTGCAGCTGCCCAATCTGCGTATGCTCGATCTCAGTCAGAATCGCATTGAGCAACTGTCGCGGCATGGCTTCCAGGCGGCGCCTGAGCTGCGTGTCTTAAGTCTGGCACAGAATCAGCTGCGTCTGCTGGAGGACACCTCGTTCATAGGCATTCAGCGGCTGGAGCTGCTCCACTTGCAGGACAATCAGCTGGGGCAGGCGGATGAGCGTGCACTGCTACCACTTGCTGAGTTACGCAATCTCAATTTGCAGTCCAATAAGCTGGAGTCCATTACGGACAACTTCTTCTCGAACAACAGTCGCTTGGAGCAACTGGATCTGTCCCGCAATCTCATACGCAGCATTTCACCCACAGCGTTTGATAATCAACGCGCGCTGGAGTACTTAGATCTCTCCGGCAATGCACTGTTGGACATTTCGGTTGGTCTGGGAAATCTGCACAGTCTTCGAGACGTTGATCTCAGCTACAACCAGATCTCCCGCGTCCACTCCGATGTGGTCAATGCCTGGCGCAATGTGGTCGAGATACGTTTATCCAATAATCTCATCGTGGAACTCCAACAGGGCACATTCCGAAACTTGCCCAAGCTCCAGTATCTGGATCTGAGCAGCAATGAGATTGGCAGCGTACAACCGGGTGCCCTCAAGAGCCTGCCAGATTTACAGGAGTTTGTCTTGGCTGATAATAAGCTGGTGGAGCTCAAGGATCATGTCTTCGAGGAGCTGCCCTCCCTTTTAGCCTCACATTTCCAGTACAATAAACTGCGCTACATCTCAGCCGAAAGCTTCCACCATGCCAATTCCCTGGTCTTCCTCAATCTGTCCAATAATCATTTCCGCAACATGGAGAATATTGGACTACGTAGCATGAGAAACTTGGAGGTTCTGGATCTGTCCACCAATGGCGTTAAACTGGTCTCAACAATGCCGCTCAAGGCACTCAATTGGTTGGTTGAATTGAAGATGGATAATAACCAGATCTGCCGTATACAAGTGAGTCCATCAAAGATCCCAACTGAACCTATCTCTATATACATATGTATCTGCTTAACAGGGTTCGCCATTTGAGACGATGCCCAGATTACGGGTATTATCGATGCGGAATAATCAGCTGAGAACCATTAAGGAACGCACCTTTAGAAACCTTAGAGGCAACATAGCCATACTTGATGTCGATGGTGAGTGTATATAGAGGTCCAACTGCTGATCCCATCCATTTATACCAAGCTAGGAGATTGACAAGATATTGACCAGTAATCAACATTTAGATACAGGTAGAAAACTGGACTGTTTCCTTTCTGAAGAGTCTCCTGTATAATCTTTAGATTGAATCGTTGCCTCAAACAATCTCGAAAGAATATTTATTCTAAAGGATTATAGACTTCAACTTTTGACTAACCTACTTCCTTTGTTCCTTAGGTAATCCTATTGATTGTAATTGTGAGATGCAGTGGCTATCGGTCTGGTTGCAGGAGACAAACTTTCCATTCCCCGGACCAAAGTGCCAAGATGGACGCCTGTTGCGTGCTGCACGCATGGAACGGAGTCTATGTGTTGGCCTGGAGCTGCACAATGGCGGCGGGGACAACAATGAGCGAGCTGCGGGCAATCACCTGCCACTGCTGAACGAACATGGTGATGTTTTCCAGAGGGATCTGCCAGAGGATTTCAATGATGAATGCGATGCGACTGGGGAACGACCCATGGTGGGCGATAGCGAATACTTTTACGATCAGTATGTGGACTCGACGGATGTGCCGGATACCAGCAATGCCGTAGGCAGCAGCTCGCAGCGTCCCAAGCCAACAGCAGCACCAATCGGGATTATTGATCTGAATAATACGCTCCTCAACACAAAATACTTCAATAGACGTCCTCAACCGGCTGCAGGCGTTGGCTCACCATTCACCTTCTTTGGCTATCCTATACCCAGTTTGAGTTTGGGCCGCTTCTTCGGGTTTGGCGAGCGCGGCCGCAAACAACGCACAGATAACTCGGATGATCCGATGCCAGCTACGCATCGCATGGCGAGCATCAACCTGCCCACTGGACGCGGCAAGACGCGCATGTATCAGCCGAACAGTGCCGAGTTTGAGAAGTACTTGCGGGAGCAACAGCAGCAGCAACAACAGCAGAGTGCACCCATTGCAAGGAATCGATATGTGGAGACGGAAGTTACTACCAACTCAGGGGAGGAGGCGCTGAGCAATGAGAGTAGCGCAGCGACAACTGTTGGTGTCTTTCGTACCACCTTCCGTGAGCCGTCGAGCATTGAACGTGGTGGCTTTCGACCCATTGTGCCCGCCCATGTGGGTGGTTTTATGCCGGTGCATGATCCACAACAACGACGTGGTCTGGTGGAGCCGGTAAATGTCACCAGCAAGCCACAGATGGAGCGTCACTTTATACCGATTGGAGTGCGTCAGGAGCAAATACAGATTCGTCCTAAGCCCACGAGCAGTGCGGAGAGCAGCGAAACAGCCACCTACTATGTAACCGAGGTTACACCCGATGTCACCACCCAGCCACCACTCGTCCAAAGCACCAGGCCCATATCAACCGCACGCACCACACACACCCCACGCAGTGCCAGCACAACAACAAAAAGAACAACCACAACAGAGGCTCCGGTAAGCAACGCTTCCAGCGAGCAACAGGCGGAGGAGTCGCAGTACGACGATGAGGATCTAGAGGCCCAATCGGTAACACTGCTGCGTCCGCCGAAACTATATCAAACGACAACAGCTGAGACCATACTACTAATACCTCCGCCGGAGGAGCATGTGGCACAGATTAAAAGTCATTCCTGGCGCACAAGCACCACCCCAGAGACGCCCATCGATTACCAGGCCACTCCTAATGCTGCACAAGTCACCGCTGCGCCGTCTCGAGGAGCAGCAGCCGCAGCCGCAGCAGCTGTACGCCCACCAGGCGGCCGTTCGACTATTACCAAAGTGTATACACCACACCAACAGCAGCAGCTGGCACAGCCCACAGCGGAGGAGTATCAACGCACTACACCCAGTGCCGACAATGAGAGCTTCGCTAGTGAGCAACAGCTGATAGCTAGGCAGGCACAGAAACGCACAGACACGGACCCACATGATGCGTTTCCCGTGGAGCGGGTGGAGCGCAAAGATGGCATGGACTGGTACTACGAGAGCTTCAAGAAAAAGCGAGAATTCACAGACCACGGTGCAACGGTCCGCCCGACGCCCAACCCAGATGTGCTCTATAACAATGTGGGCACAGAATACAGTGGCTCCCACAGTTATAGTCAGCTGTCCAAAAGGAATCTTATCTTTCCACTGTTGTTGTTGCTACTCTGGAGTTGTTGAACCAGCTAATGGTAGATAGTATTGTTGCGAGTGTTAAACAGTTATATAAGTTCTTTATAAGTTTTTTTTTACATTAATATTACAATATATATAAATATATATGTGTATAAAATAAAATATTAAATTAATTTAAAGATCCTACACTGGTTCCTATTCCATTCTTTTCCTAGAAGAAAAATAAAAAATAAGTTAGAAATAATAAAGAAATCAAGCAATGAATATTCAAATTTAGGGATCAGATGGTGATGCATGTTAAATAGATTTCAACATTATAGTTCTGAGTAGGGTATGAAGCTATCATCAGTGTAATGTATTTAAGATGGAAATATGATGAATAAGATACTTACTTTTGGGTACAGCTTAGACGTAAGCTCAATCCTTGAACCAAATACATCGTAACGTACTACAAAAGAAGAAAAATAAGATACGATTAGTACATAACATTACAAACGTAGAAATACTATTCATTTATACGAAATCAGATGGTGATGCATGTTAAATAGATTTCAACATAATTGTTCTGAGTAGGGTATGAAGCTATCATCAGTGTAATGTATTTAAGACGGAAATATGATGAATAAGATACTCACTTGTTGATATTATTTTGACGTTAACTCAATCCTTGAACCGAATATATCGTTACGTACTACAAAAGAAGAAAAAAAAATAAGATTAGTACATAATCTTACGGACATGGAAAATTGTTTGTGTATAAGGAGTCAGATGGTGATGCATGTTAAATAGATTTCAACATAATTGTTCTGAGTAGGGTATGAAGTTATCATCAGGGGAATGTATATGCTTTGAAGGTGAGTAAAAATGGTACGTACTTCATCTGTGTCAGGCGTCAATCCAGTCAATTAATCGTATAGTTTGATACAATCTGCAAGTTCAATATAAAATGAAGCTATTAGTACATTATTTTACAATTTTAGAATTATAGTTTATATTAAAGATCAGATGGTGATGCATGTTAAATAGATTTCAACATAATAGTTCTGAGTAGGGTATGAAGCTATCATCAGGAGAAAGTTAATATAGGAATAAGATACTCTATGACACTTACCAGTTAGAGGTTATGTATAAAATCCAATTCCACTTTATGATCGCCAACTTCCAGCCATTGCTGTAAAATAATTAATACAATTTAAAATATTTTCTAAAACTTTAGAAGCTAAGGACAAATCTTTAAAACACGTTGTCAGATGGTGATGCATGTTTAAATAGATTTCAACATAAATGTTCTGATTTGGGTATGAAGTTATCATCATTCGAGTCGTAATTATATGATATGTTCAGGAATGGATGTAACTCACCTACAGTTTGAAGCTTATCAAGGCGATGTCCTGAATTTGCCTTAAAATATTCAAAATTTCAACTTTCATGTGAACCACGTGGTTCAAACGGTGCTCAATCGCCAATATCAAAAATGTCGGTAAACTTCTTATACATCCTGAAGAAGGATATACTCCTCTTTTTAGACATTCTTTTATAACAATTTAAGTTATGCATTTTATATTTTATAAATTTAATTTTACGTGAGGAACGACCCAACGTCAACGAAGGCAGCCAAAGAACAGAACGATGTTGCCATACAGCTGTTTACTTGCATTTGACATAGCCTTGCCAGATCGTTTTATTATTTAAAATGCAGCGACAACTCTTAAAATTTACGTTAGCCCTGCCTGAGCTTGCCATATGAATTGGCGCAATTTTGGCAAACAAAACTAAACAAAATAATAAATAGTCTAGCAACGCGCAAGGTAAACGGAAGAGTCAAGAAACAAGCAAAAGTAAATAAAAGCGTTACTCATTCAGAAAAATTCATAAGAAAAATCGTGCATAAGTTGGATGCGATTAATGCTTGTATTTTTAATTAATACTTAGGCTACGAGAACAATGACGACAACGACACCTACATTACAGACGCGCATGGCACTAGCTGAAATACCTGATCGTTTGGAGGCACTTCGTGTGGCGAATACCCCGACAAATGCGAATCGTCGGACTCCCGATGAACCCACTCCGGCGGCGACAGCAAATACGCCCAATGGGGGCGGACTTGGGTTGCGTGTTGACAATGATTTCAATGTTGCACAGGCCCAGGACTTTAACTTCTCGCCGTTACCTTCACCCGATGAGCTTATAATACGGCAGCGTGGACGTCGTCGCTTTACAACGACCTTCTCTCCGGATAAAGTCAATGGTGGCGTCAGCGGCAGTGGAATTGCAATACGCAGTCCCTTTCAACGTACGCCCACGAAAAATCTTCAACTAACAAGTGGCATGATACTGCGCAGTTCGCCACGAAAGCGGCTAACCATGGGCAGCACACCACCCGAACCGACGCCAGTGGATACGTATTCACCTATCAAGTTGTCCAGCACAAAGCAGCAGCTCTGGCCAGGTACACCGATAGTGAAGAAACTGAAAATAGATGATCGCCCCATGGCGCAAACAAACAGTGATGTGCCATTGCAGGCTCTTCTTCAGGGTCTTTCACAGCAGCAACTTATTGACTTAATAATGTGCAATATAAAGCAGGATACGTCGACAGCCACACAGAGTGCCGAGGACCAGATACGTGCTCAGTTACCCACTCCAGACATAAGGTGAGTCATCTGCTATTGCTTACTTGTTTACTTTATAAGCATTATAAAATTATCTACACAATCTACAGTTTGCTGGAGCAGGAGCTACATTACGCCAAGCGGCTCATATTCAAATCCCTGCCGACGTCAAGACTGTGCAAGAAAACTGATGCCGCTGCTTACTCAAAGGCGGCTATACATCTTAACGAGTTCAAGCGCGTGCTTCAGACGCAGGCGAAAAGGCTGCATGACTCCACACACTGGGATGCACTGGTTGACTATGTCAGCATGGCCTGGCAATGCGTGACCAGCACACCCAACTGGGAAAGCAATTCACATAATGCAGTGCGACGGCAATGCTTCAAGCTGCTGGCCTGTTCCTGTTATGCGGCCATTAAGCACGGCGGCATGCGGCTCGGTCAGACGCGACTGGAGACACTTGAGCGTAATTTGCGAGAATGGTCCAAAGACTACGAAGATGTGCTGTCCTGTGTGAATGCACTTCAGCGTACGCTTAATAACCGAACCAGCTTATAAAGCCGAGAGAGGTGTAGACTAACCACATATAGACTTAAAACCGACTTGCTGAACTCGAGGTTTAGTGGACCGTTTAGATTAATGCATGGAACCCAATCCCAAGTAGAGTTTAAGCCACGAAATTTGCCATTAACCGCATTAAGGCATTCTAAGCAATCAACGAGTACTTCGGCCTTATTTTTATATTGTTCGTATTTTGTGTTTATTCTAGTTTGTATTGTGTGCACGCCACTTAAGATTTTTATACAGATTTGTTATAGAGCGAGCCGCAGCAGCAGGAGCAGTAAATCAATAATCATTAGACGACTTAATCGTAAATAAATGTAATACATATATGTAACCACATACTTTTTACACTGCATATTGCATACAAGTAGATTTAGAAGTAGTAATAGTACGAGATAACAAAAGAATCCAACTCACATTAAGTTTATAAATTTTATATTTATTAACGCTTAAATATATTTATATACACACATATAATGCTTCTTACCAAGTAAGTTTGATCTGCGCTGGACATTTTGAACTAAGTACACTTATTAATGGCTAAACGAGGCGTAGCGTTCGAATCGCTTGATACTCGATACATTTTATGGCTATGACTACATGTTTTACTATTCTAAATGACAGACCACGTCGCGGACCCGTGCTCTCAACTCTCATTTTCAGCTTTAACAAATCTACCTCCAAGTGCTCCGCCAGTGCAGTAAACTCAGTGAAGCCAGCAAAGGGCACACCAGCAATAGGGTTTTTGGTATGATAAGGGGAGAAGCGCCAGAAATGTGTCGCCCTGCAAAGAGTTTAAATAAATTGAGTTTACAATCAAATATATTGGACATCGGAAAATAAAAGCAAAAGAAGTTAAATGTAGAAAGTTCTTAAAAATTACTCGAGATTTCAGTGTTCTATCTTAATCTACGAACTTAAAATTTTATTTTCGAAATGTTAAAATTTTAAGGTTGTAAAAATGTGCATTCATTTAGCTACTTTATAGCAAGTTCTAGCGATATTTAAGGTTTGATTGCTATATAAAATTTAAATTTCTTTATTAGGTAGAAATCTATATACTATTCTATCTATATTTAAAATATATATTAAGCTACGTTTTGCTTTGTACTGACTGCAAAATTTACTCGCAGAAAACTCTGCAGAAACTCTGTCTATGAAAATATAGAAAAAAAAATCTATGGAAAGCTATGAATTTGATCTTTACGAATATTCTGATATATAATAATATCATCTCGAACTTGTAGCAAACCGCCTTCATTATGAGTTGATCTTTCTCTAATACTTGATGCATTGGATGCCAATAAGGCCGAAACTAAATATGAATTTCTCGATATAGAAAACATATTGGAAATATTATAAAAGAAATAGGAAATTTGTTGCTGAAAAAATTGGCTAATTTTTTTAAGTTTTGCTAGTTTTGTCCCTCAAAATGCTATTTTTTCGGAAAATGTTGGCAACAGTGTTCAAAACACGGTTTTGGATTGCATATTTCTTCTAACACTTTGACATACGAGTAGAGTTCTTAAAGTAATATTAATCAAATCGAGCAATTGTTATTTTGCAGCAGTTTCAAGCGACGATAAACGACATTAATAATAACTTCCAGACTAAACCTTTCATTTGACATTTTAACTCACATATTCCTACAATACATCTGCTTCATCTAGGTCGCTTATAAAACTAACTACGAACCACAGTTCAAGGATAAGTTCGCTTTGAAATTGATGAAAAAAATTGTATCTGAAAAATGGATAGACTATTTGTGACTATTTGCAATCAATGGCTAGAGAAATTATCGTTAGGTTTTCAGTCTATAAAGATTTTGAGCGAACCCACAACTATTTCATTTAAAAATATACTAAAAACTCATGGTAATTTTCCAGTTATAGCTAAAAGTTATAGTATGTGATTATTCATAGCAATATCAGTTCTCGTATAGACCATTAATTTAGCTGCTTTACTCATATATTATTTATGGGCGCGCTTTTGATTTAATCAAAGTGATATGTTTATTTGCCTAGCCTTTGGAGAGTGTTCAAGAAAACTAATTGTAAACTTGGAAGAATAATAATATACAAAAGATCTGTAGTACTCGTGAAGCAAATGCCACTAATTATCCTTAAAATTTATTGCTGAATTTTTATGCTGAAAATACTAGAATCTTATGAGTTAGGGCTGCTGCGAGCTGGAATGAGTTGCATGCCTTTTGTTGGCTATAATATATTGTTGGCCATTTCAATTAGCGTTATAAACTAAATCTAATTATCATGATTTGATTCGAATGCGTACGAAAATGATGATCTTGCTGTTCTTTCGTACGTTTGTTTATCGAAACAGAAGCGACCATGACTATTTACATTTGGAAATTAACATCGCATTGTTAAACTGCTCATGGGTGTGTGTGTTGAGTGTGTGTGAGTGTTGAGTGTTGGTCCCAGTATTTAGCATTGATTTCTATATACACAAATATACATAGGTATAAGTATTTTATGACCAAATAAAATATCTTATTGAAACTCATCCATATCATCGTACTCATCGCACTTCTAGTCGTAGTCGTAGTACTTACACTCCTTGACCAAAGCGGAGGCACAGCAGCATTCCTTGACCTCCTCGAAGAAGAAACAGGAACCCACAGAAGGTTTATAAACTTTTTCACCAACATAACATATATGCGGCACATAGGGTAGACCCTCTGCAAGAAAATTAAAAAAAATATATATAAATATATAATTTTATTGATAAATTGCGTACATAAACCTATATAAAGTGTATATAAACAGGCATAGTATATAAGCTTAAGTTTATAAAGATCTGTTTAACAGATGGCTATCTATAAATCGATCAATGCATACAATATTAACAATAACACACTTCCACATAAACAAACATCTATAGTACTCATCGTGTGTATATACGTTGTTTGGTGGAGAGTGCACGAACTGTTCTAATTCCATATAAAGTAGTCGAGATTTGTATAAGGAAATTTGTCATAACTAAAGCTAGCTGTACTATAAGTAAATAATTTCCTCAACGAGGCACATATATTGTAGATTATTAGGTATGAATCATTGAATAACTCTATTATTACAAAATAATAAATAAAACGATTTAGTTGGCCAACAGAATTTGAATGTTAATACCCAAAATCTAGGGATTCCAAACTGATAAACAGACATGGAAGCAGTCATAGTTCTATATATGATCAGCTGTCGCTGTCAATCATAAAATATATTTAATGGAAACTACGCCAATGTCGGTGATTTTCTCTAGGCCTTGACATATCATGTGCCATATAGACGTTTATAGTATATATATACAGTTATTATTATTACACACTCTAAGTAGCAGCACTTAAGTTTATTGTAGTTAGTATTGAGTTGAAAAATAATTTCTATATTTTTATGTTTTAAGTATAAACGGAAGCCAATAAAACAGTATATGTTTATATTGAGAGCAGCGCCAAATCAGAAAAAATCAAAAAAAAATCAACAACATTTTCCAAACAATACAAAAATCTGAGCGAATGACTAAATATTGTTTTTCTGGGGGCCATCGCCTTCTCGAGCTGAGGAACTTGTTTATATATCTAGATTTGTTTATAATAACTAAACGTGTTGATTTTTATAAAGTTCCATATGCAAATAATCCCAATACACTATATATATAGACTAACAATGGACTAACTCATTGTTTCCCCGCTGCGTGTCACAAATATTTATCCAATTATGTAATTATTATAAATTTAATGCAAATCGACATGAGCGTCGAGTCAAATAATGTTAGATCAATTTACTGATCGCAATTGCGTTATTAATCTTTTCAGACAGCTGACACGGATCGAGGACATGACAAAAAACACAAAAAACCAAAATCGATTGATCATAAAAAAAATGCAATTTTTTATGTGAAACTAAAAAATGATTTAAGTCGCAAATCCGCAAAGTCTTGACGCTAGACTTATATATCATATTATTTTAGGAGGTTTAGTTTTGGCGGATTTTTTATAAATCAAACTTATGAATAGCCTAGGCACATTTTGGGACATATTTTATATACTTTGGAGTGTATTAATTAAAATTCTAATAATAGATACTGAAAAAAACATATTTAAAATGCATCAAACTAAATCAATAATTGTAGTCGGATATATTTGACAGACACGCTGCTTGATAAGAAACTTACAGTCAATTCCGGTTTTATATCTATCTTAACAATTTTGTCAGTTTAATTATATATAGTCTACTACTTCTATTACGAGGATTCCCAATGTAAATATTAATGACGAATTCGATTGAATAATAATATATAAATTTTGTTTTTTGATATCACATACGATATTTGTTTTAAAGAGAGTAATTTGAGTCATTAGATTTACTGTAAATCACTTCGAATATAAGTTAGTCGAAAAGAATTGAATAAATAAATAAATAAGTCCATTAGAATAACAACAATGAGGATATAAAAAATATATAAAAATCTGTGCTCTAAATTAATAGTATGTTGGATATCTTTCATTTATTCACACGTATTTTAAATTTGGAGGTGGGAGACCATACTTAAATATATTTCAATTGAGATGTTTCTCCTACAAACTCATCAAAATATTGGTAACATTTTAACATTTAGATTAGAGTATCTATAATTGAAATTGCATAATAATAAGATACAAGTACTTTTTCGATCTGTTTCTGTGACTTGGTTCGCATTAGCGGGATTATACTGTACTTCAATACTTAGCTCAAACTTATGCTGATATTGAATATAATATTTTAATTATTTTAATATCTTTCGTAACAGAAAACTTCCTCAATTTAATTGCACAGCATTGTGATTCATGCACAGCTGACAATTTAATATTTTTATATGTATAAAAATACGTAAAATATGCAAATTATTGACGTATACTTTGCATGCAGAATTCTCAAATGTAATTGCCCAAAATAACGTATACTATAATCAAATGGCGTTACAAACACTCCAAAAACATTGATAAAAAAGCTATAACCCCATACACACACACACCTTATACACACACCAGGGTCCATAACCACCCACAGAGTACGATAGTAAAGTAAATAAAAGTAAAAAAAATCTATTCATTGATGGACTGCTAGGCGGCATTGGGGCAGGTGTTACGACATTTATATTTCAGACACGTATTCCTATTCAATTGAATGTTTTTGTTGCTTTTTATTTGTTGTTGTCATAGCTTAAGGTATTGCATACTAAACAATAACAAAGTCTATAGTGAAAAATATTTCTGGTAAAATGGTAGAAAGGAAAAATGAATTCTTTATTGCAAATAATACGAGTCTGTCTGAGAATATAGAAACAATGTTGCTGAGTCTCTCTTAACGCTTTAAACAGTTGATTTTGTTGTTGGGTAAATTGCAAGTGAGATTTATATAGATTTGTTTGCCTGATAATCGCGAAATGTTCATGACTGATGCCTGATAACACATTTAAGACCGGCAAGCTAGGGGTTAAGGTTCAATCAGCACGAATACTGCATTTAAAGTAGAACAACAAAAACAAGATGAAAAAATAAACTAAAGAAAGAAAGATAGAGAATACACAGGAGTCGAAAAGGGAAAGAAGGAACAAGCAACTTGAATCTTGATTGAAGTACCAGATTTGGTAGCTTCACTTCTAGAACATGGCTGTTGTAGTACAGTACAATCTCGATAATGTGATCGTACATCCGGATAGCCGACATATCAAGATTACAAAGACAAATAATTAAATCGCTAAGAAATACTTTCGATTTCTTTAATGACTCTTCTTTCCATTGAACGGCAATTATCTACATAGATATATACATATATATTCCCTAACCACTCGTTTATCGTATACGATATAAAGAGAACAAGTCTCATTATTCACTCTCATGCGTCGTTTATACAAATATAGAAAACGGGGAATCCTTGCAATACTCTTAAACAAAATAATAAAAAAAAAATTAAGCTGCTGAGTCTTGATTACTGAGTATACAAGAGGAAGCAGATGATATTATCATCTTCTATGAATTCAAATGTGTTCGAACTATCGAGATTGTGCTGTATACATGTAAACTCTATATACTCAGTACTTATCATAAACATTTTCTTAACTTAATTACCAGTTCTTACTTTAGCTTAGTTATTTTCAAGAGAAACCGCAACAATTATTATAAGTATAATATTATATTTTATCTTCTATATTATACTGTGAACTGGGTACAATCACATTTAAACATAAACATTCTTTAATCGAATCTAAGCTGACTGTGGGAGTAGTCTCTAGTATCAAAGAAGACTTCACACGTAAGTGTCGTATATAAGGTATGGTATATAAGGCCGGAAGTAGCTCCTTCTGCATGTTACGCAACGATGGACTAACTGAACAGCACCTTGCATAATTTGTAGTGTGCTTAGGTAGGGTCCCAAATTGACAGTTTGTGAGTGAAGTGTACACAAAGCACACAGGAAAAAAGTTCTTAAAGATTTTGTTGAATTCGTCAAGTCAATATAACTGATAAGATATCAAGTAATGGTTTGAATTTCTGGTTAAAGAAAAAGGCATCATTGATTAAGCTGCTCGTAAATGTTGGATTGAAAATGCCTTGAACTGAATGCTTTCAATGCAAGACTTGAGTGAGTGGACGTCCATAAGTGCTCGAACAAAAGGTAATTAGAATCTCTACTTGATATAATCGTACGTATGTGAGTATATAAAAAAAAAAAGAAAAAGAAAAACAACTATAGAAAAATTAAATTTAATGAGCGTATTTACTAGAACACACACAGAAAACAATCTAAATGCGAGTGCATTTGAAAAAAATGCGAAACGGAAAATTGTGCACGCCTTGAGGAAAACCATTCAAGTGTAGAAAATACCGAACCGAAGTGCCGAACCCACAAAATGACGACCAGCCGCCAAACCAAAGTAAAGAGAATTATAAACTGACGCTTGGACACTTGGAATGTCAGTCTCACTACAGTGGACCCTCGGTATAAGTGCACTGTCTCTTCTACAAGACAGGCTTAAAACATAAATAAATACAAAATAAAGAAAAAGGGTTTCCGAAGGAAATAGTTTTAATTTTAAAAAAATTAATTGAAGACGTTGGAAGTTCTATTATCTTTTAGTCTAAGATTTCTCACTTTTAATCAACTTTAAATTTTATTTTATAAATAATAATAGAGCATTTAACCTCTATATTAGTATTATATTATACGATCCAAAATGTCTATGATATATAGTAGATGGAATCTTGCCTCCATTCATTTCGTCGAGAAGTGTTCAAATCTATGTCGATTCACTTTTAGATATATGAATACGATAAGGATAAGCTAGCATATGGTATTGATATGCAGGTTAAATTGGTAGCTATAACTTCCATTGTAGAGGGTATCAACTGTAGCTGCATGCAAATCAATGCAATAGAGCGTAGCTGCGGTTAAATCATGTGGACCACAACATTAACGAATAACAACTTCCGCAGTGGCCACGTGCTAATGAAGACTTAGAGAGAGAGAGCGAGAGAGAAAGAAAGACTGAGATGGAGCGAGAGTGGCTAGTGATTCATCCAATTATAGGGACAGATTAGTGGCTAGCCGAGGATTGTTCGCTTGCATCATCATCATCATCATCTCCGACTCCATCATAATCATCTTTGGGGTGCACTCATTGCGTGCCTGTCGCTCGTTAGCCAATTCAGTTGTAATGTTGCTTGTAATGGGTTAATGAAGCTTTACTTAAGCTCCATCCAAGTGGGTTAGTGGCACTCAACTGCGTTTTCGTTTTCATTTTCATAATTTTTCAAGAATTTTCTGCTCTTTTGTTTACCTGTGAGAATTTATAGTACGAGTAAATACTCGTATACATACAAGCACTTATTTTCGTTTATTGTTGTTAATCGCCATCTGTGAGTTAAGTTGGACTGCCCCTGTCAGCTCGTCGTAAATATACTTTTTAATGGACCAGATGATAACTTCCTAAGTAATGTTCCTAACTAGCACTAACTTTTTAACCGTCCCTCGCACTGTTTCACTTACCTTCTCGGTGCTGCAGCTCGCACCAGCAATGATCATTGAGGAACTGTGGACCCAGACAATATTTTAGGACTGCCGCCGAACACTTCATGGAGTTACAAGCGTTTTGTGTGTTGCCATTTGCTACAGATTGAGATCGAGTGCGATAGACAGAAAGAGAGAAAGAGATAGAGTATAAGCACAAAGAGACAATAGACTTTCTTCAGGTCTTACTTTCATTGAACTTTCGCAGAGCCTGGATAGCCTCCTGCCTGGACACTTGATGGTCAAATGTGAACTCCTCGTAGTTGTCGCTTATGGTGGGCTCTCTGCTCCTTAGATCTTCTTTATCACAGAGTATGCAGGAGGTTTGTGGAGCTGCCAGTGCCAGGCTCAGGCACAGGTTAAGGCTGAGCAGCAACAGGAGCCATAGATGCTGGAATGTGGAACCATCAGTCCAGCTATTGCATCTTACAATCTGCGCATTATTTGGATCCCTATCATCCACTCTGTGACAGGAACTTTTACAGTCATCACTCGTATATGAATAACTTCTGCTACACCATGTGCGCTTAATACAATTTTGTGCTGAATTTAACATAATGTTCTTAGTTTTTTACCACGCACATAGAAAGTTTAGTCTCATTTATTGTTTTTTTTTCTTCTCAATTGTAGCTCTTAATCGAATATTTTTGTTTTATTTTTGTAATCTGATACGATCCGCAAGTCGGGCTAAGTGTAAGTGAGAGAGAGAGAGAGAGAGAGAGAGAGCGAGTGTAAAGAGTATAATGTTAGAAATGCGGTCGTAAGTGCATAATATATACAACAATTATATTGAACACATTCTATCATAAACATATATCAAGTTCTCTGCTTTTCGTAGAAAATGTAGTTTTCCGAATGAGCTGCGTTTGCTCCACACTCACACACGCTTTACAGCTGATTAGTTTTCAGTTATTTCTTGGTTCCAGCTAGAAATTTTTTATGCATGTTTTTTATAGTTGAATAATACTGTTGAATTTTAAAAAAAATGTCTCAAAAAATCTCAAGGTATTACTCCAGAAAGGCTTTAAGCCAGGACTCGTAAATGATCTTTAAGAGATAGGTTTTAATTTTATATCGCCACGCATTTTTTTTAAGTTGAATTAATTTATGTTCGAGTATTTAATATTTGGATTTATATGGAGTTTATAAACTTAATTCAATCTCTTAATTTGTTGCAATTATCCTTTGTTATCATTTAATCTTATTTACTGCTCTCTGTTATCAATTTTCAAACTGTGTTTAATTTTACGACCTTCCCGACTTTTCACATTTTCATAAAATAGTTCACAATATTATTTAAAAAAATGAATATTTAGGATTTAATCAAGTAAAAAATTTTTACTACTATTTCTACTACTACTACTATTTCACCATTTCTTTAATTTTTCTATACCTATTTTCACTTTAAAAAGTAAACGAAATTAAAAAAAAATTATATTAATGGAGATAGTTTAAAATATTTTCATTTTCTCGGGTTTCTTTTATTATTTATGAGCTTTTTTACTATACTTTATTTTATTTTTATTTTGTTTTTGTAAAATTTCCACATAGCCACTTGAAAGACATGTTACAAATTTCCATCTTTCATCTGTTTAGTTACGGATAAATTATTTGGAATTTTCATTAAAAAACACAAAATATTTTCGGTATTTGGCGCATAATTTATTACGACTCACTCGGCGCGTTTTCCATTCATAAATTAAAGTTTCAAAAAAGAAAAAAAAAATCCATTTTCACTAAGGAAAATTCTTTCTTTTCTTTTTTTTTAAAGAAAAACAAACGACAACAAAAAGAACTGTTAATGCGTACCGCTGATGCGCGCGACGATTTATTCGCATACAGGAAAAAAATAGAAGAAGAGCAACAGCAACAAGAAGAAGATTTTAAGAGACGACGCAGCGTCGACTTCGACGTCCGTTTCGCTCCCTATGCAAATTCACTCTGAGCGATGCGCGGCCACGTCCAAAGCAAAACAATCAACTCAAAGCGCTGCGACGGACGACGTCAGCGCCAACGCCAACGTTAGCGTCATCGTTGACGTTGGCGTTGGCGTTAGCTTTGGCGCTGCTGTTGGGGAAGGGCAGCGTTGTTCTCAGCGCTTACTTTACCGTTTTAGCAACTTTTTTTTTAAGAGGAGCATTTTATATATAATCCAAATCGGAGTAACTGAGCCCTAAATTGTTCATTAAATAAATATTTAGTTTTTAATTCCCAGAATTAAAAGAGCATTACAACGATAATAGAGATATAAGATCACCCTCTGGCGCAAGTAATTACACAGACCGGACATAAGTTTAGATAAGAAAAATAAATGTTACTAAATATTACATGCAATCTCCATATAATGAAAATATATGTACATTCGTTTCTTGATAATTCGTGCCCATATAAATAAAGCCTTTGTAATTCGTAACAAACTGTTGATCTCTTGGAAAAACTTTCGTTATTTCGTATTTTATTTGCAGTTCAATCAACATCAAACCTCTTATAAATTTTAATTCATTTTAAAAACTTTGTTTGATTCGCAATGCAAAACGATATCAAATAAATACATATTATTTTCTAAATCATCACGAACAGATGACTCAATCTAATTGTCTGCTAATCTGTCTGACTTCAGAGACTATAAGAGCTATAGATACCAAATTTGGTATGAACTCGTATTATATGTATGTAGGTAGCTTTAAGCTAATTGCAGAACAAGAATATTTTCACTTTGCCGCTCTGCACAAATACTGAAATCGATCAAAATTACATATATTTCCTTCTTTGGGAGTTATCGTTTATATATCTAAAAACAGTACTGAACAGGGTAATTTATACCTAGCCAGAGGATAACTTTTACTTGTAATTTCAATATTTCTATTATTTTAGTAGTGTGAATATAATGCATTTTATTCAGATATTAAAAAGTGACTTTGGATCAAATTTTTGATTTCAAAAAAGAATATTTAATCTATGGAAAAAAAGTGAAAATCAGGCTATTAAGGTAGTAGTATGTATAGCTATCAGATATTTTGTTTTAACTTCAAAGATAAAGTATTTCTTCTCTCAGTTATGGAAACTGTGATGTCGTTTATAGTTAGTAATGTACAGGTAAGTTTATCAATGATAGTTAATACCCTTAAAACTAATAAAAATCTGAAAGGCTTAAAAGAAATCGGTAAACTGTATATCGTCATGTCTCTACTTTGTATACAAAACTTTCGTATCAATCAGTTAACAATATCGAAATTATTAGCCCATCAGCAGCTCTTTAATTATTGTATACATCGAGCATGGAATCCATGGAATATGCAGACCATTGGATGGTCCATTAATAAGATGACACTTAATAAGCTTTGGGTAATTTGTTGAAAATGATGCAGAACACGCAGTACAACAACATTTAAAATTCCTGGGCACATATCGAAATATTTTTATAATTTATGTTCACCTAGTGGCCCCTAGAGGCGGATCCCTTTAAATAGACAGCTGGGGAATATACATACATACACCTTGGGTTGGAAAGGGGGGTAGCTGTGGTGGTGGTACGAATAATTCTATATATACTTGGAAAGGCGCTGCATCATAATTTTGGGTTGTGTGTGTGTGTTTGTTTTATAAATAACATAAAAATCCACATCAACTATGTGTTATAGAAGTTCTGATCTCTTTGAGGCTCCACATGTTGTAGGCAGTGTCTTTTGTTTATTTGTAATGCTGCTGCTGCTGCTGCTGCTGCCGTGGCTGGTGCAACCTGTTGACGACTGCCCAACCTCTCCATCCTTCCACAAATGCCGCATCGTAAATCTTAATAGGCGTCTGCATTTTTTTTATTTTGAAAGCGAAATTTTATGGGGTTTACTTTCTAGTATTACACAAAAGACTATTAAATGTTCTGGCCCACAAACTGTGGGCGGTTATTGTTTTTCATGTGTGGTAGAAGACTCTTTTAAATATAAAAATATATATTAAATGACAACATGTAGATTAAATAAGCAGCCACAATAAAAAGGATATTGTGTGCCAGGCAGAGAGAGGAACTGTGTCAAGGTGCAGTAGGAGACTCCCCTGATACAATAAGTTGATGATAGGTTGGGTCACAGAAGAAGGACGTAGGTACAGACGACGCATATGTAGTAGCATTAGTTAGGTTGGGCAAGAATATATCAAAGAGCCTTCAATGGTTTTATGACACGCAAACTTCAATTATATTTGCAAATTTGCCTGCTGTCTACCCGTAAACTACTTTATTTAGAGCTACAAATTATATCTCCTTATATTACTTATACTGTAATTAACCAAAGTTTCTTTTTATTACACAATATCAAAATAATAACTATAGATGAAATTGTGGCAAAACCTTGCTGAAACCTCCGCATTCTCATTGAACATTCGTAAATTCTGCCTTGAGAACACGCTTAGTGCGTTTCTAAAAAAAAACGCAGGCAAAACGCTAGCGACTTCTTACAGTTGCAAGAGCACAGGGCGGCTTCAAAATGCAGACAATAGTTTGAGAAGCACTGGCCATTAGACAGACACTTCTTTTAGCAGCTGGCGCTCTGAGAATTTCATTACCAAACGCCATGGCAACTTTTTTTGAAAAGAATAAGCCAAACAGAAAAGTGAAGCGAATAAGATTTATGATCATATTCACACTGAACAATCAATCAGCAGATCGGCCTAGTTATAAAGACTATATACTCGTAGTATCATAACGAGAACTATTTTTAATACACGTTGCGAAGCGGCTACATTGAAATGCTCTTAGAGCGTAAATTTTCCAAATATTTTTCCATTTTGCCTTTGGCTATGGATTTCGTTTTACACTATTTTCCATAAAGATTTTAATCACACACTCTACACACACACAAACACACACACACACCAAAGTGTTGTGCACAAATTTGTCAATATTCAAAAAAAAAACACAACATAATAGAAAAATAGATGGCGACAAATGATTTTAGATGATTTTGTTTTTTTCCTCTTTTTTGTAACAAAACTAGAGACAGTTCAAGTTCGTTTGGCTTTAAGTAAGTAAAACAGAGTAAAAAAAGAGGCATAAATAGTTTTTGTTATTTTGTTGTTGCTGTTTTTGCTATTATTTTTTGTTTTTACCTCGCTATTTAAATAAAGTAAACAATTTTTGGTTGGAATTCTTTTTTTTTGAAGCGCAGTAAACGAGACTCAGAGAGCGACTGAAAGCGTGACGCAAACGGCGACGTTGCGGCGCCGACAGCTTGCGGCTATGGCAACAATTCCTCACATCCTTTGTCCATTGTCCTTTGCACCCTCTAAGCCCAAAAAGCAACCCCTGCAACTTTCTTTTAAGTGTCGCGCTGCTGGCAATGCCCTGCTTCAGGCGAGTCTGCGAGAGACTCTGAGCAAGGGATAAACAGAGATGGCGAGAGAGCAAGCGAGCAAGAGAGCAAGAAAGAGCGAAAGACAGAGAGGGAGAGTGAATGCCAGACAAGCTAACGGTAGCTTGTCTGTAATATAATATCCCTATCCATATCATAAGCAACAGGCTACCCACATCAAACCTCAAGGAAACCTGCGCAACGGCGCAGAAATCCTTCACCAAGGACAACAGAGTCAAAGATATATCTTCGTATAAATATCTATATATATATGTATATGTATGTATAAAAAGCAAAGCAAAAGTTTGCTTAGGCTAATGGCAGTAGACAAGGGAGATGAGGTGGCAGAGGAAAACTCTGAGTGCATTTTCCGAAATACATTTTCTCGGACGACGTCAGGACCAAGAATGATTTATGCCAGGTGTGGCCCCAACCAAAAGAAGATAGAAGCAATAAATAAGGAAAAAGAAAAAGTTGATTTACCTATTGTATACGATAGCGTCATATGGCTGAACTGCAATAGTTAACAGCCAGTTAGTAAAAGTGTTATATAAACATTCGATATTATCATATCCAACAGTTCATAGGATCTATACATATATAAATTATACATAATAGAAAAAGTAAACAAAATCAATAGAGTTCAGATTTCTATAGTATAGGAATGTATGTGATAATATTGTAACTTAAAAATCTTCTTATAAGTAGAGACACATTTAATATAGATCCCTCTACTATATAATATATATACAATATTTCCGACTTTTAATTTATGTTATGTTTCCGAACAAGTTCTTCCAACCTTATTATCAAATTTGTTATAGAGTATTTTTTCTATAAATAAATATTCTATTGTAACCAGCTTCTTTGTCGCCAGTTTGTTACCATCCGGAGTTGAGCTTTAGCTACCTGCACTCGTGCGTGGGACAGGACATGCTACTCCTTTCTATTCCTTTCCTGACACTTGACTAATGGCGAAATAGTAGACAGGCAGGTGTTTGCCAATGTGCAGGGGGAAGATGGAGACGCATCTGTTCCTTAGGTTTCCCCTGATGTCATAAATTAAATGTTCGCCTCGCGCCATTCAAATCGATTTATGTGTGCGTCGTCTAAGAAGAAAACTGAGTAAAAACGAGCAGATCTTGACTAAAAAATACCCTGTAATCAGATCTAAAGACATTCTAGACACTATTTTCAGCACCTTTTTTATGATATAGTAAGTGGGTGCATAAATTTGATAATCGGAAATCACATAATCGCCAGGATCGACTAGTCTGTTGTCAGGAAAATATACCCTAATATACCCTTTTTAGCTGCTTTTTGGCCTTGAATACGCTTTATTTTACAGGGTATAAGCGGGAAATCACATAGACACACAAGGCGTATGTGCGACGCATGAACTCAAGCGGTTAAGCGTTAATGATTAGCCCCAGACGACGTCCCCCAGTGGCGGAGGCGACGAGCTAATGATGAACTGACAATCTATAGACATCTCTGTACTCGTAATCGCATAGAGAAGGGGGCGATTCCACTTGTATTTGAAAGATTGGGCGCCCAAGTGGCCACTGGCATGAAGCCAATTCGATGCTTGACATTTATTATGATTGGCTTATTAGGGCACATTGAAAGCGACAACCTGACAATAGTTGCGGGGGATGCCGGGGGGTGACAGGGATTGCGGGGGCTCTAGAATAGCGGGGTATCCAAGAGAAGCCATACTCGCATTGATGACACATGCCAAAGGGCTATTAACAATCTGCTTGGCCATAAAAAAGAAAAGCTATGGAAACTATATAAAATCTGAACAATGCTTAAGCAATCTTTAATCTAGAAGGAAAAAACAAAAGAAATGAAAGATTAAAACATACGAACAAGCTTTCAGTTCCAGTAACCAGATAATAACTCTACATCAGGGTATAATAAGTAATTACTAAGTAACAACTGAAGAAATAAAAATAAAGTTGAATAGTTCAGTTCAACACAGCTTTGATATATACTAACTACACTTGCACCTACTTTACTTACTTACATAACAATGGATAAAGGTGGTATACTGATTTCTGTAAGTCGTTATTCTCAGATCATTATACAATAAAAGGTAGCATATATCAGAATACTGATACATATATACGTGTATCTAAGTTATAGCTTTAAAATTGTGTTTTTCAAAATGCCTTTCATCAAATTTTGATATTATATATATATTTTATATACCAAATCAGGTTCCTTTAGCAACTACAGTCTCTGCTATAAACGTAGAGAGATACACAAACAGCAAGTTTTCCACTGAGAGATCTCTTTTCAAACTATTCGAAACCAAATTCTTAACTTTTTAGCACGTTGTAATTATAACTAAAAGCTATACTAATCTTAGTGACCTGATAGTGTTTTTCTGGAATTTTCCCAATCCCAATTTCCCAATGTTGGATCATTTGATAAACTTATCTTGTACACTTTAGTCTTAAATGTAATTAAATGTAAATCTGAATATTAAATTCTTAATTTCAGTTTAAATTTAATAATTTCAACAGTATTTTATGTAATTTATGTTAATTGTATTTTAATCTTTGTATTCCCGAATTTTTGGTCGACTGTTAATAATTGACATTAAATAAATAAATTAATAAAAATAAATTGAATCTACTATTAATGGGTTCATAGAAACTTTCTTCTGTCCATTCTATATGATATATACATAGATACGAATGCATACACAACTACAATACGATATACTCTGTTTCACTTAATATTCATGGGTTAATATACAGAGTATTGAGTATATCATTGATAATGCTTTCAATATATATACCCGTAGTGCATTTGATATAGGGATATATTATGAGACAACTTATTCCTACAGTGTGAGTAATACAACTATAAGAGTTCTTTATTTATAAATATTGTAATCAAAGCAAAAGCAGATACTCATTATATAACATAACAAAGCATAAGCCGAATCACTTAATATTTGAAATCTTATAAGATAATGCAGTCGTTAAACGATGCAAGTTTATATGCAATTCGCTGCAAGAACTCAAGGCAATGTCCGTTTCTTGCAATTTGCAATATTTGTAAATAGGTAGAAAGGTTTCTGTTCTGTGAAAAATTTCGTGTAAAATTTTTTAAGAGTGTTCCTAAATATGACGATTTAAAGGAAATGTTGTAAACATATGAGAAATGTAAAATAGTATATAAAATGTAAGTTAATACTATTCAAACGTGCTTTGAGCAATGCTTTAAATATCATAAGTTTGACAAACGTTCTTTATTTAGATTTTGAGAATGAGAATTACAAATGTTACAAAACTGGGAAATGCGATTTACTCGATGCAACAATTCCAGCAAAATATTGCATGAAAAATGTTTGTATGTAAAGTCCTATAGATTAAGCTACACTTTATTGACAGCTAATTTTGCGTTCCTTTTTTCTTTTTTTTTCCATCTTTTGTTAATTATTTCTTAGAATTCCTTTTTGTACATTATGTTAATAAATTTATTTATAAGTATGAAAATATTTTTTGTTTAATTTTTTTTGCAAGGAAATGGTTTTATTTTGAATTGTAAACAGAAAAAATCTAAAGTTTTTCACTTTGTCAAAACACTTTTTTTGACAAACTGTATGTATATGATCATCCATTTGTTACCTAAAATTTATTTTAAAACGAAAATTTTAATTGGAATTTTCTTAGGAAGATAAGTCAATCTAAACACTGTAGCTGACACATCTAATCCTATATATTAATCCGTAGTTCAATATTTAAAGTCGTGCAATGCAGAAAACTGATGTTAGTAGTGTCAATAATAGTAATTATAATATTATCAGCTGCTGGAAACCAGTTAAGTATAATCTTAGATTTTATAGATGTTATGCACAACAACAGCAACAACAACAACAATATATACTAGTACCCACTATGCATTTTTAATTAATATTTCTGGGGGCTCGCAGCAGAATCCAGTTCAATGCGACCTGGCAACGAGCGCGTGGCACACAAGTTTTATACGTGTTTTTCTTTCTATTTTGTATATATACTATCTGTTTTTAGAGTCCAACAAACCAGTAGAATTCTCATGAATATTGTATGATAATAAAGCGCCAACCGGCAAATAGTTTAAAAAAAAGAAACAAAAACAAAAACAATACAAACTTCATATCATAAACATTTTTTTGGGCATACATAATGAGCAGATATTTGGTGTACGCCTTGAAGAAGCGCTTTAAATAGAGCAAAAAGCAAAAGCAATACGAAATACCTTAAAGATAGGAGTATGGGCCAAGTTAACAACAAAAACAGAAAACAGTTAACGATTAAACAAATTGCATAAGTGACAACAGGTAATAAACAAATTCTGCAATTTCTATTTAAATATGCGAATCTTTAAATACAAAACAACAAAAACAACCAGATTTCTTATAAAATATACAAGTAAACAAAATACTAGTTTGTCATATATTCAAATGAGCCGTAAGTAGTACAGGATTTTCACCTGATCACCTGTTGCTCAACAGATCAAATCGCTGCAGCCTATATAAAGCGCTACATCAGCATGGTTTAGCCATAGTCTCATTTTAAATATCGACGAAAGATCAACGGATCGTTACTAAAATTGAAATATACTATTTTTTAAAAAAAAATAAATACAAACGCGTGTGAAGAAAAATTTTGCATAAATTAAGTCTGAGTGATAATGGTAATATGACGTAAAAGACTTTAAGAAATGTGTTAACATTTACAATATAAACTGCATAAAAACAATTACTTATACAGGATGTGTGTGTGTGCCTATAAATATATCAAATTATAAAATAGATCTAACATCACTAACGATCTAGTATAAATGAAAAGATCTAAAACGATCTGTACAAAATAAAACTAGAAGTGTACTATAACTTGGGAAGATACTTTATTTTTCTATAAGATTTACATGATATTTATTTCTTTACGTATTTTATATATTTTCTTTCTCTCTACAGACAAGCTATACTGACAAAGGAACCAAAGTAAGTAGTTATATACGAACGATCCTTATACATTAGCTTATGATTAAAGAAAATTATTTTGGATTTGATTTACAGCCAGAGGCCGGCAAATTCTTAAGCTTTGATCATCTAACGTTTTATGTTGGAAACGCCAAGCAGGCGGCTAGTTATTTTACGACCCGATTGGGCTTTGAACCACTTGGTTATCAGGGATTGGAGACAGGAGAGAGACGCTTTGCCAAGCATGCGGTGCGCCAGAACAAGATTACCTTTGTCTTTGTATCGGCCTATACGCCCGATGACAAGGAGCATGGCATGCACTTGATGCGACATGGTGATGGTGTCAAGGATGTAGCCTTCGAAGTGGAGGACTTGAATGCAATCTTTAATCTAGCGGTATCTCGTGGCGCTGAAGTTGTCCGCGACATTTGGGAGGAGAATGATGAATATGGCTTCGTCAGATTTGCCACCATAAAGACAGTAAGTTGAATATATGAATATATAGCAATACATATATATAAATTCACATCATCCAAACTCACCTGATATTTACGATTTAAGTACGGCGATACTACACACACTTTTGTTGAGCGTAACAGCTATGCGGGTGACTTTTTGCCTGGCTATCAGCGAGGTGTTAAGGATGTGCTGCTGCACAACTTGCCAGTGACTAAGTTGAATTTCATTGATCATGTTGTGGGCAATCAGCCGGATACGGAAATGGAGAGTGTGGCCTCTTGGTATGAGCGTATATTGCAGTTCCATCGCTTCTGGTCAGTGGATGATTCGCAGATACACACAGAGTATTCGGCGCTGCGTTCCATTGTAATGGCCAACTTTGAGGAGAATGTAAAAGTCCCAATTAATGAGCCAGCCAATGGCAAGAAGAAGTCGCAGATTCAAGAATATGTGGACTACTATGGAGGAGCTGGTGTACAACACATTGCACTCAATACGGACGACATTATTACAGCTGTGACCAATTTGAGGGCCCGTGGCACTGAATTCCTGACCATTCCCTCGTCGTACTACGATATACTGCAGGAGCAGCTATCGCATAGTCGCACTAAGATCAAGGAGGATATGGAAATATTAAAGAAATTGAACATTCTGGTTGATTTCGATGAGAACGGCTACCTCTTGCAGATCTTTACGAAGAACTGTCAGGACAGGCCAACGCTCTTCCTGGAGGTCATTCAGCGCTACAATCACAATGTAAGTTCAATATTATTATTACTTGCGAAGTATTCTGTTTAATGGGTGTTTCTTATTCCAGGGATTTGGTGCTGGTAACTTTAAGTCGCTCTTCACAGCGATTGAGATTGAGCAGGCAAGACGCGGCAATTTGTAACTTACAATAGAATTCCAATAATAATATGATATTCATAAAAAAAATATAGCATTTTTTATCCAATAGAATGTTTTTTTTTTGGTTTTTTTTTTTAAATAAACCATAAGTCTTAAGTTTTCTTTGGTTGGTTTACAAAGCGACGATCAATCAGAACCTCGTTCCTAGGATCGTCATCTGCAAAGGAGACCATATGTGGATTCCAAAAACCCTCGGGCGTATTTTGTTCCCCTTCGTTGATATGCCTGCAACTATTAAGATACTTTCGTATCTTTTCGTCGTTCAAATTTGAGCCCATGAATTTAATAAACTGTGAAAACAAAAGGTGAAAAAATTTATAAAAACTATGTAAATGAAAGAAGAAAAAAGTTAATATCCTACTTTTTCACACTGCACACAGTCAATGTTGTAGTGTTCCACTATGTCTAGTTCAGGTTCTTGCTTAACCGCAATTGGACGTGGGAAAATCTCGTCCTCCTCCTCATCCTCGTCTTCCTCCATATCATTAAAGTCATCGGGCAGTTTTGTAGACTCATTACCGAAGTCACATAGATCCTCTGTGAGCGGCTCGTTCTTGACTTGTATATATGCTGTAGGGGTATTTGCGATAGGTTTCTCAGCCTCCAGTTTTCGCTCCTTGATTAGTTTTGCTTCAAATTCCTGCAGTTTTATCAGTGAAGCTTGGTTATTTTCCTTGACTACCTCATACATAAAGTCCATGGTATTCAAGTTTGGAGCTTCTTCAATGCTATCATCAATAAATACAATCTCCTGTGTGCCAGGCGTGAGAAGTAGTACGCTGGACGTATCTGAAGTGCCACTTAAGCCGGGTAGGGCAACAGCTGTGGGTGGCTGAACTGCGGTCGGATCTGGGCATAGTTCAAAGATCGACTCGTCAACGTTCATATCAAAAATGGGTTGGTTACTACTAATGCCTTTCTGGGAGCTTTTTGTGATGCAGCTGACGTCTTTGGCGCTGCTGTTGCCGGTTCTGCAAACTTGTCATAGGTTAATATATAATAATAAAAAAACTTGTTCCTTTGGCTTGTTTAAGAACTCACCGCTGTAAGAGCGACCGCGACTGACTTGCTTTCTTTATAGAAGTATACAAATTGGGGCTAGATTCAATAACATCCTTGTCGCAGTCCGGTACGCTAGGCTTGCCAACATCAAAATGCAGACGAGTTTGCTTGAGTCTTGGTGAATTGCTGCGCAGTGTTAGTGACATTTTAGACTTTGTTATTGGCACTTTCTCCATTGATATTTTTCCTATCCTATTACTTAATTCTGGTGGTGAGGACTTTGGCTGCCGATTCTCAGAATTTAGTATGTTCAGCTTGCGACGTGTATTCCACGGGTTGTAAGGACTGATAGGAGGTTCCGTTTCTGTAATCGATTCATCCTCATCTTCATCCGGCTGCAGTGCTATATTCATGTTGAGTGAACTTTGACTTTCAGGCGGCAGTGGCGAATTATTACTATCAGTCAGTTGCCCCTTTTTGCAGCGTATTGTAAGGTGCTGCGACTTTTTGGGCGACTGTCTGCGACGCTTGGGACTTGACAGGCCAGTTGTCTCTGGGAGTGTTTTTAACAGATCGATTGTGCTGTGCAGATTTCGGTTGTGCTGTTGCAACTGATTAATAATATTGGATTTATGAACACACAAATTCTGCAACACTATAAAAAAAATTCTTGCTTAATCGATTGGACTTTTACAAGCTACAATATATACACTTACTCAGAAAATGCTGTTGGATTACGTCCAGTGCATTTGCTACGCATTGTGAGTTTTTCTCAACTTTGCCTTGACACTTTACACAAGCCATTTCGGCAGAATTATTCAGTTAATAAAGGAAATGTCTAAGCTTTGCTTTTAAGTTTTTTACTTTTTGTGTCAACCAGACAAGCAGTCAAACCAGGGATGCAACTTTTATAACTGATGCATTGAGTTTGCGCCTTTTGTTTTTATTTGAAAAACGTCTGGCAGCGCAGAGTCGGGCTGGCAACGCTGATTGCCAGTGTTGCCAAGCCATTGCAGTTGGTGTTGACAAACGATTGTGCCAGACTTATTTCTCGTGTTGATTTTTATTTAGAAAATTTAATTTTTTTCAATAAAAGTGCAGATGGCACACTTGCGCGAAAGCTCCGACAAGGCTTTGAAGCTCTTGCGCACCTTGCCACGCGTGCAAATTGGCAATTTGCGGCCGAATCCCAACTCCAAACAGAATGTGAGTGGTCCACCGACCGGTTGAATAACATATCCGACTCCGAATGTTTAATTCCAATTGGAATATTTATTATGTTTCAGGACAAACGTGGTCGCGCTCAGCATGGTGGCGACAAACATGGTGCTGGCAACAAGGGATCTGGCCAGCGTCAAAATTTCATGCGTCTAGGTTACGAAACGGGCAACCAGCCATTCTACCTGCGCTTTCCTTACGAGCCCTACTACAAGGGGCACCATATGCGTCGCCAATACCCGCCCATTTCACTGCTCCAGCTACAGGTGTTAATCGATACCAATAGGATTGATATAAAGCAGCCAATTGACATTACAACGCTATGCAATTCGGGTCTGTTGTCACTGAAACCTACCAATATGGAGTATGGCTTTCAGCTGACAGACGATGGTTTAGATAATTTCAAAGCCAAGATTAACATTGAAGTGCAACACGCCAGTGAAGCGGTCATAGCTGCTGTGGAACGCAATGGTGGCGTCATAAGTACGGCCTACTACGATCCACGCAGCGTGCACATACTAGCCAATCCTCAGAAGTGGTTTGAGAAGGGCGTGCCCATACCAAAGCGTATGCTGCCACCACAGGATGCCGTTGAGTACTACACAGATGCCAAGAATCGCGGCTATTTGGCAAATCCCGAAGAAATAAGCAAAGATCGTCTTGTCCTGGCACAAAAATATGGCTACGTACTGCCACGCATTGAGGATGATCCGGACTATGAAATGCTAACAGCTGCCAAGGATGGCAGACAGTTGTTCCATGGTCTAGAACCAGGCTGGCTCATTAATGTGGTGGATAAAACAATAGTCAAGCTAAAGAAAACATAAAACTTTCTATTGTTCTGTTTGTTACTACGCTTTGTTAAGTAAAGAAATATATTGTAAAGGGACTTGTCTTTTTTGTTTTTTGGGTTACTTTTACATAGAATACAGGTTTATCTATTAAATTCCTTGTCTTTTATATAAACACTTGTTTGGCAGACAGATTCTCCATAAAGGGCTTCACAACAGCACTGGTTGCAAAACAAAATATCAGGCCAAATGTTATAGAAATGGGCAGCGCTGGCAATGCTTTGCGCCAAATGGCCAAGAGCAGCAGCGTCAGGCAAAGGCCAATTAGTATGGCCACAAAGCAGGCAATTGTTGTCGTCCAGTCGCCATAGCTCGAAGCTTTACCCACCAGCACAGAGTAGAAAATGAAATCGCCTAGGCCCAGCTTAATACCACCTACAAGTCAGTTAAACATTATTCATAAGTATATAAGCCTTGTTTCTCTATCAACTTACGTTCTTCCTGCGCCTCGTGTTGTGGATGCTCGGGCGCAGTAACGGTCCGATACTCATTGGAGCGTTGTCCACTGCCACCCTGCGTGCTCTGTACCTCAATTTGTCGACGCGCCACGCGATCACTCAGATTGGCAGACCACTCGTGTGTAAAGCCTGCAGCTTCTGCTGGAAATATGGGTGTTATTACTGTTTAAATCTAATGGTATTTATAATAATACATGGAACAGATTACTAGCAGCATCTTTCACCACAAAAATAACAAAACGAAACTAAGAGACCATATACAACTAAACTAAGAATTGATTCTAAAGTCGAAGAGAGGTACATAAAATTTAAATTATTATATAATAACATTTAAAGAGTTCTAAAATTCGATTTGAAGCGCAATTCTTAGTACAGAGATCAGCATAAAAATAAATAATAGACGAAGACAAACGAATTGTGGACCCCAAAAAAGCGTATAGCAGATTTAAGGAGAAAAAATCATAAACAAAAATAATAGTGCATATGTACCGTGTCTGTGCAAATTGCTTTTAAATGTCACAAGAGGCATACCTTCAGCAGCCGCTTGATTGTCCTGCTGGTGCTGATTATTGCGCGTGTTACCTGAGCGTGAACTTCTAGTTTCTACAGCCGGATCTGGCGAAGCAAGCGAGTTTTGTGTAAGTCTCGTTGTTGTTGTCGAGTTACTTGATGACGGCGAGGATGTACCTGTTGGCTGAGGCTGAGGCTGTCCTTGAACCGGTGCCACCGACTGCGCCTGCGCCTGTTGAGGCGTATAATGTGTGCCCATGTATGTGTAAATAACCGTAGCTGCAGTAGTAAATCATAGATTAGAAAGAGACACACTGATTGCAATCGATTCACTTACACGAGTAGATTAAAGCGGGAAAGATTTGCTCATTGCGTTCCTGTGCGGTTTCCACTAAAATACGAAGCGGTCCACGAGGCGACAAAACTGCTATGAGATCTGTAAGACAATTATTAGTACTGATTACGATGATTAATAATGAATCGTACTTACCCCAAATAGATATGGCCGCCAGCACCGCCCAGGCAGTCCATTCTGGTAGATATTTAATGAACACCAGTGCCATCAGCGCAGCTACGAATATTAGATAGCCTTGTTGCAAACGTAACGGGCCATGCCAGTGTATGGCCATCATACCGGCCACTCCAAAGTTCCACATGACTATGATTGCTGTGGGATAATCCGTAGGAATGTTATACGCACGCAGAAGCTCTTCCAAATATAAGTACGTAAATATGAAGAGCAACATAAAAGAGGATAATATAAGCCACCCATGGATGACGCGATAACAACGTTTCTTGTATAAGACAATTAGCAGGACTGTCATAACAACGACCACAGTCATAAGGATCAAACTGTTGGCCAATGCGTTCCACAACTTGACACTTGGTTCCGGCGAAAGCTCATGAAAAGGCGTGTAGAGGCTGTCAAGCATAAGAATAATTGGTTAGGACATATTACTGCGGATATCTAATTAGAACTAACAGATAGACATCCGTGCTGTTGTAGAAGCTGATCGAATTAATGGTGGCAACAACGACCAGCATGCAAAGGGAAACGGGCACGAATAGCTTAATGACATGTTGGGCACCGTATTTTAGGCCTTGCTCCTCTTCGACTGGATGCAATGGAAGTGGGCCGCCATCACCACCACCTCCACTTAGTCTGGATTCGCGTATGAGGACGCTAGGCACGGTTAGTACAGCCTGTAAACACACAAATTTTAGATATGAGATGGAAGCTGATGCAACTTTATGATTTACCCCATCTGCCTGATCCGGACCAGCGTTTTCCACCTGACCATTGGAACCATAATTGTTACGTTGCTGCCGCCTTGGAGGACGCTCTAAACGCTGTGATATGCCGCTCTGGCTTCCTTGAGGCTCTACCGGTGAAGCTGCTGCCGACGCTGTAGCTATTGACGTTGACGACGTCGAGGCATTGACGTTGGCGTCCATGAGCGGTGTGCGTTCGTTAGCCGCTGCCTCCTCACCGTAAGATGACGCCCACTTTGATGCCGTAGTTGTAGAAAATTACTTGAAATGTTCGCAATATGTAGACCGTAAGTATGATGATTGAATGAGATTCAATAATGATTTGATTTACGTGTGCATATTACATACAATTATCCAAAATAAAAAAAATAAATAAATGCTGCTCGCTGATAAATAAAAAGAAATTTCTTTTGTTTGGTATCGCCAGCGACTCATAGACCGTTAGAGATGGGAGCAATGTCAAATTCGAGCAACAGTAACTTATCGATAGCTCGAATGTAAATGCCACAAGAGGACAATAGATAACTGTAATAGTTTTATTAATAATAATCATACCGAACAACATTACAAATACAAATACCCAATACATTCAACTTAGAGTCTCAATTGAATCATTTAAATTATATATATGTATAGTCTGTATAAAGTTTTCGCGCTCTATTCGACCCGATACGTGGCAGTTATCGATAGTTAACCGATAGTTCTTAGTAGATTTTGATGCGCAGCTGTTAAAGAATTTTTGTGTTGAAATACAGAAAATAAGTTATTTTTATGCCCAATTGCACAAAAAGTGTTGATACTCGCAGTTTCAGTGCTCTTCCAATATAAAAAACCTTTGAGAGTACATCGAAACGTTCAGTGTTCGGATCAAAGCATGACAAGAGCGACAAGAACATAAAACGTTGCATTATTTTCTACCGGCCTTTGTGTTTTTTTTTCTTGTTTAACTCGAAAATTAATTTTTTATGCGTTGCAAACGCGTAACGTTTTAATAACTATTGTTGTGTGCATTTTGTAAACAGTGCTTTAGTTAAAACAAACCTTTAAATGTCCACTTGAAATCGTTCTAAGAACCAAAACTTACAAACTCCAAATTAAAAATGAAATGGGAGTGTTTGTTGTTGTTGGTGTTGTCGTGGCTATGGGCGGCAGCCGGCGATAATGGCGGTGACTTAAGCTCGGTGAATAGCTTTAGCAGCCGCTTGATTGGAGATCGATTGCGACGTGCCTCAATTGACGTGGACAACAAGCAATTACACAGTATCATTGATCTGCCGGAATGTAATGATTTGCGCAAATATTGTACGCATCAAAAGACTACCGATAATTTGGCCATGTTGGAGTGCGCACACAGTTTTAGCTCCAGTCAGCTGGAGGCGCTGCCCGATGCTTGCCAACATGCGCTATGGATGCAACAGCGTCAGCTACAGTCAAACAATTGGGTGGAGCATACGCTCTTGCCCAGCTATTGTCCCGCCGAAAAAAGTAAGCTACAAAACTGCCTAAACTCGGTTGATCTGTGGGGATGTCTGGAAGATCAACGTCAGAAACTGACAGTGAGCAACACCTGCAAGCAGCAACTGCGACGTGCACACGAAGCTCTGGGCTCGGACTATAGCAATGTTGGAGAATTCTATGGTGCCTGCGGTTCCCTGGTGGAGCAACAAAATTGTGGACGCATGAATGTCGATCATTTGCCAGGTATGCTCTCCCAGTTGGCCACTGTCCAATGCCTAATGGCGCATGCCAGCCCAACCGCGCCCATTGAGATTAACTGCAAAGTTACCATCAATGCAATTGAGCAGCAACGTGGCATGTTGGAACTCTTTCGGGTTTGTTCTGGCGATCTGACAGCGCTTTGTTCGCAGGTAAAACCCAAAGTTTACTATTTAACTGATACATCTTTCATTTCTAAACGTGCTTCCCAGTTGATGTTTACCTTGCCTCTTATTTACCTCATAATTTCTCTGTTGCAGGAACGCGCTGGCACGCCTGGTGCCTACAAGTGTCTGGTGAGGCACAAGAATGATCCATCGCTAAGCACAAGTTGTGCAACGCAGATAACGCTGAGGGATCAGCAAATGGGCCGCGATTATCGTGTGTCACATGGCCTGGCGAAGGCGTGCAAGGATGACATTAAACTGCATCACTGTCGACGTGGTGTCTCGGAGGACAAGCAAGTGCGACTGGCCCAGATATTGTTGTGCCTAGAGTCAGTGTCGAAGAACGGCACTAAACTTGTACCCGAATGCCTTGTGGAGCTGAGTGATCATCGACGTATGCTTATGACTGATTACCAACTGTCGCCTGAGCTGCTCAGCGACTGTGCCGATGATATACCCAAATTCTGCCCCGACGAACACAAGGCGCAGCTCGTAAACGGCTTCTCCAGTACTGGCGGTGAGATAATACATTGCCTACTGGAGCATGGTCGCGCCCGGCGGCCACAGCGTCGCGTAACGGCGCAATGTCAGCGAGGCTTGGAAACGCTCATCAAGGTGAGCGATGCTGGCGAGGATTGGCGTGTGGATCCCGTACTAAGACGTGCCTGTAAACCAGTTGTTGATGTTGCCTGCAAGGACGTGGAGGGTGGAGAGGCACGTGTCATGAGCTGTCTAATGGAACGCATTGGCACGCCCGTCATGCGTCCTGAATGCGAGCAAGCTCTGCTTATCATTGAGTACTTTGTGGCACGTGACTTTAAGCTGGATCCGCAGCTCTACAAGCACTGTCGCGACGATGCCATCAAATTCTGTCGCGCCAAGAAACAGTGGGACGATGTACAGGATGTGCAAATGGATCCTGAGCGCGGTCCCCTCATACTGCCCTGCTTGCACCGCATGGCTTACAGCGAGGACAAACATCAGACGTTGCGCAAGGATTGTTTCCGTGAAGTAAAGCGTGTGATGCGGCAGCGTGCCATCTCCGTAGATCTGATGCCTGAGGTGGAGGACTATTGTCTCTCCGATTTGTCCCAATTCTGCGGCGAGAACACTGAAAAGGGCACTGAAATGGAATGCCTACAAAACCGTCTTGAAAGGCTGCAGCCCGAGTGCAAAACGGTTGTCACAAAATACACAGAGGAGGAGGCGGCCAACGTTGAGCTTAATCCAGTTATAATGGCTGTTTGCACGGAGGCAATGCAGCAGCATTGCTCCGATATACTCAATTCTGGTAACGATAACGGTTAGTCAGACAATCATACGTAGCTGAAACGGGAGATCTTATGGGTGGCTTACCTTTCCCTTTTACTTTATACTTCAGGCAACATGATGGACTGTCTGATTTCGCACAAAAACGATGCGGACTTGCGCAAGGATTTGCGTTGTCGCGCCGCCATTGAGCATTTCCAGATAATATCGCTGAAGAGCTATCATTTCACCACAAAATTCAAGGAGGCATGTCGCCCGTATGTGTCACGATTCTGTGGTGCCAGCGCTACCAAAAATGAAGTGGTTGCCTGCCTCAGTGAGGTCATGCGCAACGATACCATTCGTGCCCAGCGTCATCAGATACCCAAGGATTGCCGTCAGCAGGTCAAATCGCAGCTCACTCAGCAGCGTGAAAGCATTGTACTTGATCCTAAGCTGGGCAGTGCTTGCAAGAGTGAGCTGGAGCAGTTTTGTGCTGATCAAACAGGTCCCGGTCAGGTGAATAAAAATGCAAGTCATCCAAGTCATTCCTAATCCCAATAACACACATCTATCCACACCCACACACACAAATTAAAACGAATCAACTTTCAAATCTTCTAGCAGACATTCATAAATCCTACTTTCTTCTAGGACTTGGAATGTCTGATACAGAAAACCTCATTCCTGGGCAAAGCCTGTCATCATGCGATATTCATGATCAAGAAATCCGAGCTGGGTGACAGTGGCACAGACTATACGCTGCTTAACACCTGCAAAGAAATGGTCTACAGATTTTGCCCCACCACAGACTCTGCCAAACTCTTGGACTGCCTGAAGATCTACAAGGATGATCCAATGTTCGATCAACGCTGTCACCTGGTCGTCGTCAATCGCATGATTGAACAGAACACAGATTTCCGCTTCAATCCTACGCTCCAGAATGCCTGTGGTAAGAACATTGATCGCTACTGCTCCAACATTGTGGCCACAGCCCAGCCGAATGAGGAACTCAATGGCAAGGTGAGCTTTGATCTATAGCATATACTATATACTACTTTTATCAAATCTGCACATATTATCTTTAGATATTGAAAAGATATCGGAAAAGAATTGGGGAAAACGTAGATTGGGAAAAGAAAAGTTAATTGGATGGAGAATGAAGAATGAAGGAAAGAAAGAGAGAATGAATGAAAGTGTCAAAGTTTTATCTGAAAAGTTGCAACATATCTGTGGTATATAAATGGTATCCGGATCGTGATCCCGTGGGAATCGAGCTGGTTCCGTAATAGGTTTTGACAAGTGCGGGATGGGCAAGATTTCCGCAGGAACCCGAACTTCCTTTCGCTACCAAAAGAAACCTATTAAGAATAGGTTAAGAGTGTATATTCAAATTGTGCAAATGTATATAACAAGTTGAAGGAAGCATCTTCGATCTCACGAACTTTATGTATTCTTTATCGGTATCAAAAACTGAATCGATCAGACCTGAAAAGAGCCATGGACTGATTTATTATCCTTTTAAGCAAGAATATATATATATATATACAATCTTATCTAACGCTTCCCCATATATTCTGTGTGTGTTTATTGGAACAGAACAGAATATAAGTTCCAATTGATCGATTTGAACATGCAGTAGTATCCATATTATATTCTGGCTTAGAAAATACTCTAGAAGAGTGTTAAGTTATGATAAAGAGAAGGCAAGGCTTAGTCGGTGCTTGTTGCAACTTATCTGGTAGACGTGAATATAAGATATAGTAAATATATATAGCTATATTCCAAGCTAAGTCAATCCCAATTACCTACATGAACTTTTGATTCACTGAAATATCATTTGAGTTCTGTTATACTTAATCCTTCCCATGGCAAAGCTCCGTTTTGTTAATAAAAGTCCACAATTGTCAATACGTAAAAATAATTATATATTTATACACAAAATATACAAAATTAACTAATTAATGTGTTAATTTCACCTATTTTGTTATTAATTTATTTAATTATTGGTTCTATCTATGCTAAGAGCGTCTGCTAATCCAATACTTGATTATTTAAAGCTATCAAATCAAGTGAACTATTCATTAAAACCAGCTTAACTTTGAAGTTCATCTCGAGCTCCTAACGTTGCAATCGGTCACTGTGTGGGTCATCAGTTGCGGCTGTGAGCGTCTCCAGCAAGTCATTAGATTGAGTTATGTCCAGTCGAAGGTGATAGTAGGGTCCACTGGGACTTGTCAAGGGGCTGAAATCCTTGGGGACACCTGTGATGGCAAATGATGTCCATATCTCGACCATTTGCTGGGCCATCAATGTATCCTCGCCGCGGAGTGGGTGCGTCGCGAACAGATATATATTGTCATTGGAATGATGCGCACCGCCATTGAAGGGATACTGATCGTTGCCGAATTCATAACCAAAACGAGTGAATTGACCCTCGTACTCAAAGTTGTACACATAGATTGGAGCAGTCGGTTGACGTGTCAACAAATTGCTGGCCAGGCTGAGCACGGGTGACTTCATAAAGATTCCCGTCGTGATCTATAAGAAAGGTGTATGCAAAGTCAACACTGGAATAGAGATGGAACCGATTCTGTCCTATAACTTACATCAAAGTAGGCGGGCAGAGCAGCTTTGTGATCGTAACTGTTTAAGAGCTCCGGCGTAAAGAGCAGGCGATAGAATAGGTGATTTGTTAGACCCGTCTCATCGTTAGCCCCGATAAATAATTCCTGCGAGAACTGTCGAACGCTCAAGGAGCTAATATTGACACCTTGGGCCATGAGAGCGTCGTAATACACTACATTGGATAGATGTATGCAGGAGTTTGACTTAAAGATCGTTTACATAATGACCAACTACTCACTGGCCAGCACAAAGGATCCGTCATGTTGGGTAAAGCCCATCATAACTGGCACAGCACTATTATAGCTCTTAAGCAGCTCCTTCGGGTTTTTTGGTAAAATACCCAGAAGATCGCCCGCAACGGGTGAAAACATCTCCGTGCCGGAAGCCACCAGCAGCTCAGAGACTGTCGCCTCACGCACACAGCGATGCAGCTGCTCCTGCTGCTCGCACAGATCACAGCTCAAGTTCTCGCAGATTCTACGTGCCAGTCCTACGGGATCCTTCGCAATTGCCCAGGGGGCAAAGATTGAACCCGACTGCACAATCGCACGTTGAAAATGCTGCTCTGTTCGGCGTGGACTCAGCAGTAAACCGCTAGTCAAACCCGCTCCACCACTCTGACCAAATACGGTTACCTGGCCGGGATCACCGCCAAACACGTGTATATGCTTCTGCACCCAGTCCAGGGCCAATATTATATCGGCAAGTGGTGCATTGCCAGGCAGCTCCTCGCTGTATGTTGACAGCCAACCCAGGGCGCCAATGCGAAACTGCGGCACCACCAGGACAATATCACGTTCCAACAAATAGTTGGGCGGATGATCCTCCGAGGAGCCATTGTAGTAACCACCACCATAGATATAAAACATAACCGGCTGGCTTGCCGTCAGCTTTAGGAAAAAAGGAAATGAATTTAGAGTTGTAGTATTCAAATTCTTAGCAATCGAATATATTCGTTGAGGATTCGAATGTCCTAAAAGGGGCTCCCAAAATGTTACATAGTTCGTGGGATATTAGTTGTATCCTCAGGTAGGGTATAAGAGGCGCAACACCTTTTACTTTTTAATAATTCGAAAATGGGTTTTTGCATTGTTTGTGATGTCGCAGAAAGCAGCTAACACAACAATTAAGCGTGAATAATGTGAATACATTTGGGATTATTTATTCGTTTCGCATTGTATTCATATCTGTTTTTGCTATATTTGTTCCAAAGTAAACACGTTTATAAATGATAATAAACACGCTTACTTTAAAGCTACCATAAGCTATGACAAGTAGTAGTTAAATAATCATCAAAGATAAGCAAAAAAAAAAAGAAAGAAAAAAAAAAGAAAACTCAATGGAAATTCCTCAAAGATTTCTGAATGATTTAATTAAGATATGTGAATGTTTACTCACATTCTTTGTATAGACACATAGATTTAGGCAGTCCTCCAGCTGATGATCTGGTGTTTTCGCATCCAAATGTGTTATCACCGGACAGCGTTGTCCATAGTCCAAAGCATCGAGTGTTTCGTGCCAGGGCGAGCGCGCAACAGGTGCCTTAGGGGGAGGCAAGGGTAAAAAGAAACATTAAATAATAAACGTTCAGTTATCAGTTAGCCAGCTGTACGGCAAATATTTGGTGAACTCTGTATAGCGTCCAATCATGATGATATTGCTAACTCACGCGAAATCGCCGCTGGCCAATTGGTGCTTCCGCATAGGGAATTCCGCGAAATTGCATAAAATACTGTGCCGTCCAGGCGGTTTCGCCATAGTTTCCGCGCACTGCACCCTGCCCACCGGCAAGCTGCACTGTGACCATTGAGAGCGGCACAGCTGCATCCACTTGCGCACCCATTAAGATCAGTAGCCAGCCGACAAGACCGGCACACAGTAGCCCGCACATAGCTAACATCACGTATACGGCACGTCTACGCATCGGGTCGGATTCACTACTATTAAACGAGAGACGCTTGGAAGGCGATTGACATCGTGATAAAATTGGCGATGGCGATGGCGATGGCAATCGCTCGCTTCGGCGCGCTATCGTCGCGAACATGTTTATCAATAGGATTACGTCTGTGTGAGAACAAACTACAAAATATGAAATATATATTAATCGCAACGGGAACTAGGAACCGTGTCCGGCTCGTTTTTCGTAATCAGCAGAAGTTTTCCAATTGACACTGCGAGGTACAGATAACACTTATAAATTTTCTGTGAAAAATACATGATTGTAGCCGAATCGGAATAAAATATATAAATTCGGGTACGTCATAGTTTTGATCGACAGTAAACGCAATAAATCAACTCGAGTTCATTTTAAACTATTTATTATACAATAACAATTCATTAGGGGTATTCAAGTTTATTAATTTACATCTGAATCTATTTCAAATATTTCTAAATGACTTCTGTGCTCTCAAGGCTATTCACGCTTACACGTACATCCGTGCCGTCCGTACAGTGAGTTTGTGACTAAATCTTTTGTTTATATCACGTGTCACCCTAATTAGCATACAAAGAGTGTTAATGTCGTAATATCATTAGTTGTTGGTGCAATACCATTACATACTCGTAATATGCACAAATTTTTTCATTTTTTTTCAGAAATTTCAAAAATTCAAAAATAATATAGTAATAAATAACTACCAAACTCAAGAAAATAAATTAATAAATTAAAATAAATTAAAAATTAAATAAAATTATTTTTCAAAAAAATTTTAACAAATCTCAGCTGTTTTTTTTCTAATTAATTTTATAAAATAATAGTTTTTGTCTTAAAAGATTTTTTCTCTTAGTTATTGATTTTATTTATATTCATAATATATTTTAATATTTTATTTTATTTGTTTTTCGCTTAGGTTATAAAATGCCTGAAAGATAAATTCCGTCAAGCAAAGCTGGATGAGACGTGTGCCCTGGAAATGATTAGGATACTGAAAGAGCAGGCATTAAATTATAAGCTTAATCCTGTGCTGCAGCATTTTTGCAAGTCAGAGGTACGGCAGCTGTGCAAGTCGGACATGGATGCGGATGAGCATGGCCGAGTGGAGGAATGCCTTAAGGCAGCGTTTCTTAAGAAGCAACTAATCAATCGCGAGTGCCAAATGGAAGTGGCCACCTTAATAGCCGAGACTAAGGCGGATATACACGTGGATCCCATTCTGGAGTCGGCATGCACAATTGATTTATTGCGCTACTGCTCCAAGGTTAGCAGCGGCGATGGACGAAGTAAGTGAAATTCTAATTGGAAAGAAGTATTCCAAATATTTAATGTTTCCATTTGCTTAGAACTGAGCTGTCTGCGTACGCTTTTGCGGGAGACGCCAAACTCACTTGAGGCGGACTGCCGCGGTAAGCTGGAGGGTCGCATCGAAATGTTTCGGAATGCGGATGATGCGCTAGCTCAACCACCGGAGGATATGCAACAGCTGGTGCAACAGGTGGTTACGTCGCCAGCGCGTAAATTCTTCCTTGTGATATTAATGAGCGCATCGGGTTTGGTCTTCTTGACTGGCATCTTCCTTGGACGCGCCACAAAACGTGCAATGGGCTTAAAAAATAAATAAAACAGCAGACTGTAGTTGATAGATTTATGTAATAATAGCTGATCTGTAGTACTATAAACGTGTGTTGGTTGAATGTATGCGCTTTTCTCAGTAATTTGCGCTTGTTGTTTTCCATATTTGGAACCCCTCTTCCCACTGTAATCAGCTATTTTTTGAACGCAATTTGTGGCTTAATCGACTGTAAGACCAAAAACAAAGTGTAATTAATTTCACAGAAAACACATAACTATTTAAGTAATTTGTATGTTTAAATTTCTTCGTGTAATGATTTCAATTTAAATATAAATTGTATTTTTATAAATGAAAACTTAAAAAAAAAGAAAGAGAAAAAAGAAAAAGAAATTGACTTATGTTATATATTTTAAAACAAACGCACAATATTCAAAATAATCGGTTAAATAAAAATATCGATAACAATAATGCTATGCCAACCAATAAGTATATTTTCAGATTGTGTGTACTGGTCACACTATTTCGTCGCAGTGGAGCAACTCATTTACAGAAAGGCTGAAAATTTTTGTTACTGGTCGAAAGCTCATTTTAAATGGTTTCGATTTATTTTTAAACTGACTTATTTAAGGTCAAAGTTTTATTAAACATTACAAGTGCTTCGTTAAGTTAAAAAACACAATGTTTCTAAAACATTCTTAATGCGTTTTCTCAAGCTCAAATAATCAGCGCACGTACGCACTCATACACGCACACACATTCACACGCAACAAAAAACAAGTTCTAATAAGAAAGACAAACCAAACAAAGAAGCAACAGCTTGCAGTTTCCACTTAGACTTCATGATGGGCACAAGTAGCGGCATTAAAACTGAAGGTGAGCTAAACTGGAAAACTTGTATGTCCAACACTGCTAACGTTTCTGATTTTTTTTTCTTTCTATTTTTTTCACAGAGCCCAGATCAATGGGATTAAATCACTCAAGCGGCAGCAACAGCAGCAATGCTGCTGCCGTTGCGGCAGCCGTTGCAGCAGGAAATGCTGCTAGCTCCGCGGCTGCTGCCGCATCCCTCTCATCAGTGGAGCTTTGTCTGGTTTGTGGTGACCGCGCGTCCGGTCGCCACTATGGCGCCATCAGCTGCGAGGGATGTAAGGGATTCTTCAAACGCTCCATACGAAAGCAGCTGGGCTATCAGTGTCGAGGGGCCATGAACTGTGAGGTGACCAAACACCATCGCAACAGGTGTCAATTCTGTCGGCTGCAAAAGTGTTTGGCCAGCGGCATGCGAAGTGATTGTAATTTTCGTTTAAGTCGTCGTCTCAAAAATCCAAAAAAAAAGAAAAAAAAATACCTGCACGCACCCCATTGCACAAATCCATTCACTCAAAATGCATACACATATACACACATACTGCACATACGCATAGCTTTATGGTATAATGACACTTGTTAGAGCGAGAAACAAGATGAACCCAATTGGCGATTTCTTTTTACTTGGTATGAAACTAGTTCAAAATGTGGACAAGTGCAATTCCGATAAGATTATCAGAAAAAAAAAAGATAATGATTTCAAACATGTTTTAATGCTTAAATTGACAAGTGTCATTACACTACTAATAATTCACGCAAACACATGCACATTTACGCTTACTCACATACACACATACACGCACGTCGCTACTTCTACCTCATGCAAGTTCCGTTAATAGTTGCAAAGCTCGCTAATTGCTTTCTTTTTTCTTTCTGGGTTAACATCTGCAGCCGTGCAGCACGAACGCAAGCCTATTGTCGATAGGAAAGATGGTATTGCCTCTAGCGGAACGGGAAGCATTGCTGGCAACTCCAGCAACTCGGCGGCCACATCCAGCAGCTCGTCGACGACCAAGTCCAGTTATCAGCAGGTGCGTGTCAAGCAACAGCAGCAACAACAACAGCAGCAACAGCAACATGCCTCTGTTGCAGCAGCTGCCTCGGCGGCCAGTGCTGCGTTGTTTCAGCACGCTGCCACGCCCCCAGTTGCCAGTACGGCTACAACGCCCTTTGGGTTAAGCGAGAATCTCTTTCCCATGGGCCTCAATTTGGCCGAACTTACACAAACCCTGAGTAAGTGCAGCAGATTAAGTTGAGTAGAAACAAACATTAAAGTGCAATTAATTTTGCAGTGCTCGCCACACAACACCAGCAACAAGCAGCCAGCAGCAATGCACCCAGTCATTGTTACTCACCAGAGCTGGCCAAGCCAGAGGTAGATGACGACGATGATGATTCCATGGACAATAATAGCAACTTGTGCCTGCAGTTGCTGGCCAACAGTGCCAGCAATAACAATTCACAGCATTTAAATTTTAATGCAGCGGCTGCCGCTGCCGCTGATGCAACAGCATTGCCTACACCCGCCACAGTGGGTCTGATTCAAAGTTCGCTGGACAAGCGGGTTATAGACAAAGCGCTGCAGATGCTGCACCCTATACAGCAGCAGCTGGACAGAAATCAGGGGGGTCAAAGCACTGCGGCTTCGCTGAGCATCAAACCCGAATGTGATTCGGATGCTGAGGATAGTGGCACCGAGGATGTGGATGCGGATTTGGTAGAGCACATGGACTTGGACTTTGACTACTGCAATCGCGGTGATTTTGTTGCCAATGAAGCAATCTTTGCACAAGATCTCTTTGTATCCGAGGCCCAGTGCGCCTTCCATGTACAACCTCCGGCACTGGTGCATTCCTATCTCAATATGCATTACGTGTGTGAAACAGGAGCTAGAATCATTTTTCTCACGGTTCATATGATGCGCAAGGTACCCGCCTTTGAGCTTCTGGACACGCACACGCAAATGAAGTTAGTGCGGGGTGCTTGGCCCTCATTACTGGCAGTCGCCTTGGCCCAATGCCAGCGGCAGTTGGCTGTACCAACGATAATTGGCCAGCTGGTACAGAGTGTGCGTCAATTGGCGGATATTGATAAGATCGAACCCCAAAAAATTGCAAAGCTGGCGCAAATAACGCGCACACTGCATGACTTTGTCCAGGAGTTAAACACACTGGATGTGACTGATTTGGAGTTTGGTTTACTGCGTCTTGTACTTCTCTTCAATCCAATGATGCTCCAGCATAATAGACGTGAACGATCACTTCGTGCCTATGTTAAACGTGTCCAGCTTTATGCGCTTTCCACGCTGCGGCGTCAAAGCGGTGGTGAGGAGCGCGCCAACGGATTGTTTGCTAGTTTGTTGCCGCTGAGCGGACTGGAATCGGAGCTGACCGAGGAGCTATTCTTTGCCAATCTTGTTGGGCAAATGCAAATCGATTCAATGATACCCTTCATACTAATGATGTGCAACAGCAGCGGACTGTAAACACCTAGGACTCTAAGTAAGACTGACGGGCAGCATCAAAGATGATCAAAGTAACACAAGAAGGGAGGGGCCAAGCTGCGACTAGTGCGGACAATACTTAGCTATAGTTAAAAGCATATATTATATATATATATATATCCATTATATAATGCGTCAACGCTATGAAATTTATCATTTTTATATTAAATGATATTTTGATTTTAATTTTATTTAATGTGCATTAAATTAATATTATACAAGTCGCTTTTATTTTTTATTTTATTTATATATTTTTTTTTTGACTAATGTACAATTATTTGAAAATCAGGAGCTGATAACATGGAGGTGCATGCTAAGTTGGCTGTGATACAAATTTTCTTGACTTGATCTGGCAACATTAATTGCATGATATTAAGTTGGCTGCGACGAGTCCAAGCTCATGAAATTGATTGATGATTGATGGCGGTATAGAAAATATTCTTTGCCAGATTATAGCAATAGCTGTCAACCTAGATGACATATTGTATGACATTAACTATATTTACTTAATTCCTTATCAATCTATAGTACCTAATCTTTTAATGCCAACTAATTGCATGTGCATCAATTGGGCTGTAAAGAATTTTGCCCTACCTCAATAATAATTTTCAAGAGTATTTTTCAGAATTACAGTTGGCATGTTTTACAGCCATTTATTCTGCACTTTTTTTTTTTAAATATATATACTAAAACTAAATGATACAGACAAATTATATTACATTATTCCGTAGGCTCTGGCTCTGGCTTAATATGTGGCTTTTTAGTTGGCCTGTGCTTGTTGTGTACCTCGTCGTTGCAGCCTTCGCGATTACGCGCAATTTCAATGGCCAGAAATTGTACTCGAAATACAAATATTGAGTTGTCCGCTGAGAATTCCTTGCTGGCATCGGCGCGCATTAAAGTACCGTATGAATAATCTTCCATTTTATTGAATTTCTCAGCAAATTGACGCCACTTGAGCTTCTCTGTAGCCGATTTGAGTATTTCATCACTGAGCCAACCCACGTACAGATCAGGAAAATCTTTACGGAAAGTTTCATATATTTGATCATCGTAGGGTGTTAAACGCAGCTGCAGGGGCGGTACATTGGCCAAAAGCTATGTAAAAATGCAGTATATGAAATATCTCAACCATTTGGCATTCAAGAATCATAATACTTACATTGAAATGTACCTCCGCATGTTCCAATGCTTTAGCCGCCCACATTTCCTCCACTAGAGTATCATTCCCAAACTCCTCGGCGGGTCTTGAGAGCAAAGAAGCGCCTTGCTATATGTGGTAAAAAAAAATTATAGAATTTTTTATGTATGCTCTTCATATTAACGTACCATCATTTCCATCTTTAACAATGTTTATTAAAAACTTTTAGCACGTTTCTGCGGCAACAATCACAATGCACGTCGACACTACCATCTATCGATTGTTCGATAAGCAGGCGATATATTAAGCTTATGCGATGTATACTCAGTTTAGTCGAACAAGCGGTAAAAACTAAAAAACTTATATCGTCATGGCTTTCAGTTCGATTTACTGTCAATTATTTCGTTTATATACACTAGTTTAAATACAGATATATATATTAAAACACATAGCTTAAAATTTTAGGGGTAAAAAATATGTTTCAAACCATAAGTTTTACGTTTTTGTGCGCCTTAGCGTTTATATCATGGTCTGTGCTATGCTATATGCATATGACTGATAATCGGCAAACCTCAACTGAATATAACGTTGAACTTTATACAGGTAAATGCGAACGCAAAAACATTTAAAAATAAAATAAAGAAACAAGAATTTTAATCTATCGTCTCTTAGAGCATCCTACTTTTACAGCTGGGCCGCAGTTCTGCTCAGAGAAATCATCAAAGCCCAACATAACCGATCGTGGATTTGAAATGCTTTTTAGTTATGGACTGGTTCTCGCAACCACAGCAGCGCTGACCAAGCTGTTACAGTGGCAAGAGAAGCAAACGAGAATCAATATATTGAAAGATGGAGAAAACCTTGCAGTTGAACAATTTCTTCCTGTCATGAAAGCATTACCCCTGGAACTAAAACAGTCAGAGATATCCCTTCCAGTTAATCAGAATAGCGCTGAGCTGAGAGAGCAGTTGAATGACTTGCAGACCCGTTGCCGTGAACTGCTTCAGGAACTACGCGCTGTTAATATAAACAGCAATGACAGTCCCACAGACCTAGGCTGCAATCCATCCAACAGCAGTTTCAGTAGCTCAAATGCATCCACAGAAAATTTTAAAGGCGATGATGATATTTCAGATGTGATATTATGGAAGCAAACCGGTACTATGAAATTTTGTTGTCAATCTATGACTGACTATCACGACGATCTACCTGCATCATCAATTAGGAACGTGTATGTTACCCATAGTCACATCCATTTAAATTTCAATGGAACCGTACACTTAACGGATGAAATCATGAACGATGGACTTTTTCGGTCAAGGAACCCGCGCAAGCGGAGTGAATTTTTACAGGTTTGGAGCACATTTATTAAAGGTCCCAAAGAGCGGCCCATGCTAACTGGGGTAAATAACATCTTAATGTAAAAAACGGCGCACAAAATATGTTCATTATATATACATTATATACACAATAAATGTTCGTATTGTGCAAAAATCATCTCGACTTAGTTCAATTTAAAAATTCCGTTGGTTTTTGGGTATTTACAATAATAAGTATACTGTCACACTGCACTTGAGTTGCGCGCCAACTATCGAAACCGCGTATAATGCAGTCGATATTTGGCTCAAAAACGATAGTGGCGCTAGTGTTTTTTGCGGTGCAAAAGAAATGTAACCGTCAGTTTGCTTCTTTCGGTCGTCGCGTGACTTGTGTGCGCGGACATAATTATCGTTTCTATTCGTTTTAAAAAGTGCAAAATTTCAAATCTAAAACAATAACAATTTAAAAACAACAAGAATTTTTAGACATTTTGAAATTCCCACCGGCGCTGCTTGTACCTTATGTAATTTTAACTTATTTAAATTTATTTATAATATGTATGCTTAAAAATAGTTATAGACACCAAGTTAGTTCAAAATAGTTTCTATTGGTCTGTGATCGCGAATAAAAAATTTATTTTACAAAAGTTTTTCATCTATTCCGTTTCATACGTTCTGTATTTACATCTGCACTTTTGTTTGGATTTTTGTGATAGCTGTGGCCCATGCGTCTTTTGTGTTTTCTATTTGCATTTCTCCAATGTCATCAGCTTTGATAACTAAATGATTAGAGCTTCTTCTTCTTTTATTGTTATTGTTGTAGTGTGTAGTACCTCCACTTCGCTGCTTAGCTCAGTTTTATCTCGTTGACTGCTGCTAGTTGCATTGTTTGCTTTGTGTTTGTGCATTATCACTCACTCATACAAGTGCAACCTGCGGCATAATCATTCAGAACACCAACAATAACAGTTGTGCATCTCCCTTTTCTCTCTCTGCCAGTGTTGTCAAACTGCCAATTGCTGCGTTTGAATGCATATTTAAGGAAATTTTTTAATTGTTTGCCAAAAGCAATGCCAAAGTTCACGATATATTTTAGCACATTTAAAAATGTATTTTGTATTTTTGGTGTCTTGCTGCCTTTTGGACATGCGCTTGTCTAAAAATAGCCGCTCGCCGCTGATAAAGTAACAGATCACTCTCACTCTCGGTGAGCATAACACACGCTGCTCTCTCCTTCTCTCGCGCTCTCTTTCTCTCTCTGTCTCACCCGTTTGATCTTAACGTGCGTGAGTAATTCCTGCGGCATTTTGTTTGGGATTTGACTGTGGGAGCAAACAAAACAGCTGAGCCGTCCTCTGCCTAAGAAGAATTTGACGTCGCTGCATTTTCATTTCGATAGTTATGCATAAATATGCAACTTGAGAGTTTGTTTCGCTCACTGTAGATCAGTGTTTTACTGTTGAATCATCAACACGCTGTTGTTGTGTGCTTTAGGTGCTGCTTCTTGTGTTTTCTTTTTTTCTTTTGCTATTGTTGTTTATGTTTTGTCTTATGCGCATAAATCACATTTGATTTCTTCACCTTTTGCAAACTCTTAGCGGAAATGTCAAGAAATGGAAAACTTTAAATATATACATGTACATATATATAAATATATACACATTTATAAATATAACTAAATAAATATATATATAAATAAATATGTATTTAAATAATATATATATGTAAAATATACATACATGTATGTACATATGTGTGTTTGCAGCTTAACTGCGCTGCTTACGTCGCGTATAATAAAGATTAACGCATTTCTTATCAAGCGTTGATAGCAGCGCAGACGACATCCACAGCAACAGCAATATCAACAACAACAATAACAGCAGCAAAACAGCCAAAGAGCAGAGCGAGCATTTGAGCTTCGCTTTTTGCTTGTTTCGCTCAAAGACACACACATACTCTAGCATATCTACACATACATTTTTATATACATATATGTATATACCAACACACACACACACTTATACATGTACTAAACGGGCACTGATATCTCACGCGTTGTCGTTGACTTCGCTGATTAGCATTAACTAAGCCACAACAACAACACATGCGCGTCTAGTTTCGTTGTACTATTTATTTGTTTTCTGGTTTTTCTGCTGCACACCCACACGCACACACAGGCATATAAACACATACATAGGTAAATGAGACAGAGGAAGAGAGAGACCGATAAAGGAAGAGAGAGAAAGAGAGTCCACCGCAGCAGCCGCCGTCGGCGCTTTATTTTCGCGCTGCTGCTGATAAAATAAAGAACAATATTAATTTAAGTTTAAAAATAGAATTTTGCTGCAGATGCCTGTTGTCTGCATGTATGTTCATATGTTTGTGTGTGTGTATGTTGCTTCATTAGTATCAGTGAGAAGCAGCAGCGGGCAAAAAGTTGCTCACGCACACAATAACAACAACTTTGCTTGATCTGCCTGCCCGTCTGTGATTGCGCGCTCGCTAACTCTCGCTCTCTGAGCGTGTTTTGGGGCCCAACAGAGCGTTCGTTTTGCTCCATGCTTTTCAGTATTATTCTATTCGCCTGCGTTTCAAGTTGGTATTCGCGGATTGCAGCCTACGTGCACGCATACATACACAAACGATATACATACCTATATAGATATATATACATATTTATATATATATATACATATATATAGAAATATATGTATTTATATATTATATGCATATGCATATGGTACGCATGTATGCATGTTTAAAATATATTTTTGTTTTTTGTTTTTGTTAAACTGAGGCGAAAGAGTGTACAATCGTTCGGTGTGTGTTTTGTTTTTGATGCATTAACAACAACAGCATCAACAACAGCAGCAACAACAGCAGCAACAACAAAATCATCAACAAAAATTATAAAAACACACATAAAAGTATTTATGCAACAATTTATAAATGTACAATTCCCATGTGGCTTGGTGTGTGAAATATTCTTCAAAATTCTTGTAAAATAAAAAACAAAATGTAACAAAATGTCTTAACAAGAATATTTGCAAAATACACACAATTTTGTGATAATTATTATTCAGTCTTTTTATTTTGTACTCTCCCGTACTCTCTTTCTCTCGTTACGATCTTTATATTTTGTGTGAATATATGTGTGAGTAGTGTGTAAATGTATGTATGTATGTATGTATGTATGTGTGTGTGTGTGTGTGCTTGTAATCACAAAGCATGCGGAAAAACGTTTGGGAAAAAAATATTTAAATGCATAGTGCGAATGCGAGTTTTTATATTTGTTGGTTTTGCTTTTCGCCATTTAAAGAAAGAAAGAAGAAACCCTTGGGACGAAAATGCAAAGATAAGAGACCAACGATTATTGATAAGCAGCCACAAACCCAAACCCAAACCCGAACCCCAATAGAATCGAAACGAATCGAATCGAATCAACACGCATCTTTATGTGGGCTATAAAAGGTCTATATTCGTATTGCAATCGCTAGGGAACAGAACAATAATATTCGTTTATGACGATATCTATCTATATGAACATAAATCTCTTATAAAACAGATCTTACTGATATATAAATACATATGTCATATCTATTTCTTAGGAACACTTACTAAGAAAGTGCGGCAAACCAAAACCTAAGAATCGTACAATAATTGTTTACTTCAAGCTGTTCCTTTCGCATAACGCACCTGTCTTAGTCGTTTGATCATTTCTCAGTTATAACGAATCGAATTAAATGTATATATGTACATATATATTTAGAAATCGTAAAATCGTTAATAAGGATCAGGCAGTAATATGTACTTATACACCCGTAGCTAAAAGAATAATCAAGACGTTTTTTGAATTAACGTTAGACAGTCTGTTATCTATGATTCTATATAGTACACCTGAGAATTAAACTGCAAATTCAAAGTGTACTCAAAACAAAACTGTAGTTAAAATTTAGCGTCTTTAGCTCTCTTTCGATTGCTCTCTTTTTCCTTCTCCTTAACCTAGAGCACTACGTTTTATAGTCATTAAAAATTCTACACAAGTTTTTTTTTACTCTTCTTTGGCGCTGAACTCCTGATGAAATTTGCCTTTCATATCTCTCTCTATCACTCTGTAGGTCAAAACTTTTGCAATGCACTCTCGCTCCCTTTCACACTCATATACAGACATGTGTATGTAAACGAGTACTACGCGTATTTGCTCGCTGCAATTTACCGCTTAATGCATCATTAGCGCTGTCCCGCTCTTTCTGCTCTCCTTAAGGTTGTGTGCGTGTGCTAAATAATATTAATAATAATATTAATATACATATCATTAACCATATTTTTCATTCAAAAGCAAAAATAAATATAAAAAATAATAAGCCCAATCGAATATACATATATGTACATATATACAATTGTATATACGAAAACAACAACAACAACAATTGCAACTGCGGCGCGATAATAACAATAACCACAAAAACAAAAGTGAACAAGTGTTAAACAATGAAAAGGCAAACCAATTAGAAGAATGTAAAACAAATACACAGTGCGAAAAATACGAGTATAAATCACGTTAAGTAAGAAGCAAAAAAAGAAGCGAAAGAAAGAAAGAAGCAAAAAATTAAAATAAAAACCAAAAACAAAAACAAGAAGTTTATCTAACTGTAAAGCAGCAACGTGGGAGGCGTCGCAGTGCGCTGAGCGACAGAGAGAGAGAGAGAGAGAGATAGAGATAGAGTGACAGAGAGCGCAAATTTGCTGAGATCGTGCCAAGCAACCCACAAGGCTATCCAATAATGTGAGTAACCCATCCGCCTTTGTTTCTATGTAACATTCATATATTATGTTATATATAATCTTTTGTCTTTCTTAAATAATGTGCCCTGTAAAAATAAAGGGTATACAATAAAGTTGTGCAAGCTCGACAAATACATACAAATATTGATATATAAGGTTCAGCATCGAATTTGTCATGGTCGACTTGTTTAAAGGTGTCAATAACGATACACTTTCTGTAGGTTATCTACTCGTATAACAAGGATTTTTATTTGCAACTCTTAAGATAAACGAGGCATATTTGAGGTCTGTCTACAGGGTATCTACCTAGTCGAGCTTAATCTTACTGGATTTAATTAAAAATTTTAAACGAATACCAAAGTTGGAGTCGAGTTTTCTACGTCTTTTTAAACTTAGGATGGGAAATACGAAACGCCAGAATTGGCAATATATTTGACAGGTTATTTAACGATAAGGATGTAAGATTATAATCAAGATAAGAACTGCAAAGTATTAATTATATTATGATATATGTACGTACATACTCAGCGAAAATTAAAGCGAAAAAAGTTGGAAATTAAAATTGAAAAATTTATAATGTACATCAAAATCATATATGTTCAAGTTGTTCTGCATTCAACGGAGTGTAAATCAAGTACAGCAATATTCATAATAAACGTGGGGAACTACTAAGGTTAAACTTTAACTTTAATTAAAGTTTTGTTGAAGCACCGAACAGCCACAACCAGTTGGGAATTCCAAGAACTGCTGCACAGCAAGGGTATTCAGCATTGCAATTCATTTTGTGGATACGTACCGAAACCTGGTAAATGCTTTTCAATACTGTGGCTGGATTCGCTCTAATTGGTTCTTGCAACTGCTGCTGGCTCCGACGGGTGGATGGATGATTTGGGTGGATGATGATGTGTGGGCTGATGGTGGCTTCCTTCTCCTTAGCGACGACTTTCATTTTAAAATTCCTTTTTAGTGCTCCTTGCAACTCTCCCTATCTATATATATCCCTATTATATACATATATATGTGTATATATAACATTCCATACTTATATATACCTCGATTCTATCGACAGCATCCGCAGTGCTAAAATCTGAAAAAGAACAGAAAAAAATGTTATTCTTGGCCACAGGGCAACGTTTAACGTTTCTCCCCGTTTGGCTAAAAAATTTGCAACCAATTAAAATGTTTGTTTCTTTTTAATATATTATTTTTTTAAGTTTTATTTTTTCCTGCGTCTCTTGTTTGCTTACAAATATTAGGTAATAAATGTGGCTATAAACGAACCCACAGAGAAGTGAAACACGAAGTGAAACAGGTGTTTTTTAAGGTATTTGTACATAAACCCAATGAAAAATTCGGTGTGGGAGTTGATGTTTAAACATTGGGAACAACGAACCCAAACTTGACAGAGAGTCAACAGTTTTTAGGTACTTCTAACACAAATAATATGTACATATATATATATATATATATAATATAGTTAAACTGTAACTATAACTCGGAAATAAGTAAAAGTAAAACCATTTCCAGTTTGGATTTAAGGGAGTATTCTCTGATTTGGAGGATTAATTTAAATGGTAATACATGTCGTTATATCGTGTGTCCTTCACGCGGATATATTGTCTGAATCCAGGTTTGAAATACTCTCAATTTCTCACACCTTTACTATAAAAGCAATACATACATACACGTATATCCGTTAACCACAGAGGCCTATTGTTTTATTTCTGAATATCTTTTGGTTTGGTTGTTCGAATAATTTAAAATTGTACAGCAAAGGTATAACAAGTAAGCATATTTTACTCGTGTATACTCGACTACAAAAGCCCTTAACTTACACTCTTACACACACACACACACACACACACACACATATGTTGGTGTTTCAGAACCTACATACAACATTTTGTATCTAGGCGTTAATAGTATCTTAGATCGACGCGTTCATAAAGATGGACAAACCGCCCGATGGACATGGCTTGACTATATATTCTGAGCAAGAATACATCTACTTTATAAAGTAGGAGATGCGTTTTTCTGCCTGTTAAATACGATTGCACAATTTCACTTTTTTTTATTCATGTCATCTACTATATAGGAGTTCCATTTCTAGGTTGGAAAAACTAGATATGATTATGATATTGTCTGTTATTAAATCTTCGATTTGGAGATACAATACACTTTACCAAGTATCTACTGTATATGAGTATATTATAGTATATAGATTCAGGATATGTTTACATCTGGCGGTTACATACTATTGCACAACTTAATTATAATAATCCTTTCTTCTGTAAGTTTCGTCAAAGGTGCTCAAATTAATAATTTAGATATTATGTCTTAAAGTTTAAATGATTCGGTTTTGTTTCTACTCCGTTTTCATTATTACATATATATTATGTATTTATGTATAAATGTTCCAATTGTTTTCCACGTATTCAATTATGCATCCACATGTATGAAAGTAATATACGAAAAACTAAAAATGTTCTTCTTAATATTTGATTTCGATTGATTCACCTGTAAGTTTTTGGCTATTTATAGCAAGGGAAACTAAAGCCCTCGAAAAAAAGATTGTCTATACAAAAGTGTGTATGAAAAATGAGAAAAATTGAGCGGAAACAGGCTAAATGACAATTTTAATACGTTTGAAAGCTGTAAATCAAAACGCGTTTTGGCCAACAGCAGCAAAAAGGCCAAAAAATTGAAAAGAAGATACAAATTGATGTGATATTGAAACTTTTTTTGTTTTTGTTTTTGTTTTCTTTCTGCGTGTAAACTCTATATAAATAAGTTAAATAAACTTGTTTTGTGGCTCGTGCACATATATGGTATATATATGTTTATACATATATATATATATAATTTTTAGTGTATGTTTTTATATTTTTTTTTGCGCTGAAACCGCCAAGTTCTGCGCGTTCGCCTCGACAATCTTATCATCTAATATGCTAAAAATAACATTGGCCGCCCCTGAGTTGGTTCCATATGTGTGTTTGTATGTCTTTCTGTCTGTCTGTCTTTCTGTCTGTCGGTCTGTCTGTCTCTCTGTATATTTGTCTGTCTGTCCATCCATGTGTCTCTGGAACTTCGCGCCCAACCTAATTTTGTGTTGTTGCCTATATCTATATCTATATCTATATCTCTCGATTTCTATCTATGTAGTTGTATCTGTTGCTGTATCTACATATATGTATCTATCTGCATCTGTATCTGTGTATCGGTATCTGTGTCCCTCTGTGTCTATGTAGCTGTGTATCTGTTCTCATGTACAAAATGTACTTGCTTGTATCTTCAATATTTTTTTCCAACCCAAAATTTTCGCTAACCAAATTTTGTTTTTTCTCTATCTGTTGTTGTTGTTTCTGCTGGTGTTTGTTTTTTTGTGTTTTCTTTTTGGTTTTTGTTTTTTCTTAGCTTTTTTGTACACTTTTTTCTGTTAGAGAGACCGTGTGATCATTTAGCGCTGTGCTAATTCAATTTATCTGCGTGTTTTTTTTTTCGTTCCGACTTTTGTCGATGAAATCTGTTTGCCAGCATACAAAGTTATTGCAATATTGTCTCTATCTTCGCGTAACTATTGCAAATGTATCTACAGATACAGATACTATCTGTCTGAATTGGAATACTTTATAATATTTTCTAGGGCAAGTCATTTCCTTCCTAGTTATCTTTCCTTTACTATGTTTTATATATTTATATTTTAGTTTTTAGCTTCTTTATAGAAAAAATTCTCAATTTAATCTGGATAAAAAAACTGTCAAACTGTTTTACGCCTATAATTCAATTAGTATCTTGCTACTAAATAAAACTAATAAAAAAAGGACGTAGTGCTGGATCTATATATAACAATTTATAATTGTATATACAAAAGAAAAGTCTAAATAGCTGAGGATTGATAATGAAACGATTCTATTTATTATGTGGCATAAGAACTCGCAAAAAGGAAGTTACTTTTTAAGGGAAAGTTAGTTTCTAAAAATTATGAATGTTAGTCGAGCTTTCTCTCTCTCCTTCTTTTTCACTCTTTCTATTTAATTTTTATCACACCGTTGAAAACATTTTTATATTTTGTTTGTTGTATCTTTAATAATTGTAAAAAAGTTGTACTAAAAAAATCTTGGCTACAAAGATTTTAGACATGCATCTTTTTGCTTCTTTAGTTTATTATAATCTTCAAAATCGATATGTGACTGCTAACAGTTATACAGGTAGAGCTACAGGTACAGTTAGACAAGTGCAGGTACAGGTAGAGGTGCATGGTCAAGGTCAGCATTCGCATAAATATTGCAAAAATATTGAGAAAACTTTATTGTATTTTCTTTTCCCTTTTTCGCTGAGCTGTCTACTTGATGGATTGAGAAAATATTGATAAACAAGCTTACAAAATGCATTCAGATACAAATTTACAAAATGTAGTATGAAACTGAGGTAAAAATTTCCACTGGCCGCTGATGTTTACGTTTCTCGCATTGTTTGGTATTTTTTTTAATGTGCATGTGTCTTGTGCACACAATAAATAATAATAATAATAATAATTATAATAATAAATAAATGAAAAAAGAGGAAAACAGAAACAGAATTTCTTATAATTTTTTATTTATTTTTATTTGCGAATACATTTAACATCAAAGTGTCGATTTTTAATCACTCAAACGATGTCTTCTGGGTCGAAAAATATTGTTTATTTATTAAAGTTTTTTTTTTCCTATTTATTTATTTATTCTTATTTTTTTCTGTGTGCAATAAAACATACAGAAATCGTTGACTTTGGCTGATTTTGGTCTTCGTGTCGCCGTCGTTGATAAATAATTTCACACTTTGTTGTCTTAGCCATTGAATAAATTAGACAGAACATGGCATAAACATCCGCAGACAGCTAGATGATGAGTTGGCTTAAATCCAGCATGACTGTCATCAAAGTTTTTCTACCTTTCCACCTGCCCACAGACCGCTCAACGCCCACCACCCACCACCCACTGCCTTACCTTCCCCTTGAGATGCATTCAATTGGAAAGATGGAAAAAATTTAAAGGCGCATTTCAATAGAAAATTTAAAATGTTTTTTTGAATGCCTTTGCACTCGTATCTTATATGAATATAATATATATTCTTTGTGCATTTCTAGTTGGACAAAGGGTATTACAAAAGATTATTGTTGCAATGAGAATTTGAATCAAGCAATAAATAAAATTTGCATTGTTGAGATAAATTGGAATTTCCAAATAAATAATAATAATAAATAAATTATGCTATTTTTAGCATAAATACCGAGCTCTTAACTACACTTAACTATCATTAGGAATGTGCTTTCAGTCAGAGTCCATGCAAATTTTAAGCTCTTAATTAAATGTAAATGCATATAATCTCTTTTCGCATTATTGTTGTATAACTCGTATCAATTATGTTCAATTATGTTCGTATTTTAGGAAAATGCTCATTTTAATATAATTATAAAACATATTTTGTTTCATTATTTCATTATTTCACTAAGCCCCTCCTGACGTGTTAGATTTCCTTCCTCTACCCCTTCATCTCTTTCCGTTGCAAATTCGTTGACGCAGTGCGTTTTTGGGGTAGATTTCCTCCAATTCCCCGAATCGCATCCTCGGCAAGAGCTGCAAATCCCCACCACATGATGGCGAATATTTCAAATACTTAGCCCCTTTCCGAATCGCAGGATTATAAATATTCATGTTCGTTTGCATCGATGTTGTCATAGCATTATAGTCTCGTAAACGTGGCTGGAGGGGAGGAAGGGGTTGGGTAAAGCTCTTTTGTAGGGGTACAACTGTATTGTGTATATATATATTTACTAATTTGAGGTGTTCTTTTGGGGTTGCCGTTGGCTGTTGATTGTTGCGTTGCATAATGCGTTCTATGGGAATCACAATTGAATTTTGATGTTCGGCTTATAAGTTTTTGCGCATTGCATTTGCTTTAGATGACTTACAAGGGTAGCTTTATCTCGATAAATGCAAAATGGTTCGTCTACTAGAAAATAGAAAATCGATTTCTCTTGGTACACTGGAATTTGTTTAAAGTTTCTCTGTGCTAATTTTGCATGACTTTTCCTGCTGGCCACCCAACTCAACCCCTGAAATAGTCGTCGATACAAAAGACTTTCAACTGCATTGTTTTTCACATTCAGGTACTTCTAGTTATCAAGGCCAGACCAACTCCAAGGCCATCCCAACACGTCGGTACTGTATCTCAGGACAACAGGTCCACCAGCACCTGGCCTCAGCAGTAAATTGGAAAATATGCAAGCTTATCCACAATGTGCTGTTTGGCGCTGCTGACCGGAAGAGGAAGGCTTAACTTCTTTAAACAGCTCCGGATTCTAAAGATTCTTTTCAAAGTGTCATCTGCAACGCATTTTCGGATTGCGCTGTTTTATACGCTTTTCGGGGAAAGGCTTTTGTTGCCTGTATGCAGATTTTCGAGAGATTTAATACACCTGATTTTCTCAGAAACGAGATGTGAATGCCAACTGGGATGGGACCAGGATGCAAGTACAAAGGCCTAAAATCCGAAAGGCTTTGGATTATTTCTGGGAACATCCAAGTAGAGCTCCTAACGAGTGTGTGTGTGTGTGTTTGTTAATGGAAAAAACGTATAGGTGAGGGGTACGGTGAGGGTATCCTTCGGTTGAAAACATTCTAGAATCTAGAATGTTGGAACTTTCTTACTTGATTCACTTGTTGTTATTCAGAAGTTGCGTCTTATTTTCCGCCATCTGTAAGGGATTTGATTCGTTTGATGATCGGAAATGATTTTTGCTTTTCCGTTTTCCGTTTTCCTTTGTCGCTCTCTTAGCTCGCATTCTGCACCATTTGATTCCAATTAGATTCCTATTCGACAAGAAGTGCAGCCAATGTTACTGCAAATACGAGTAGCTCGAAGAATTTAACGAGCAATTTGAAATTGCATGCATTTTAATGAATGTGTGTGTAAGAGGGTGTGCGTGTGTAAGACTGTGTGTGTGTGTGTGTTTGAAAAGTCAGGAAGTGAAATTATGTGTGTGGCTGAAATAGTTGGGAGCTCTTCTCTGCATTGAATGGAACTGCAAAGCCACACACACACACACACATAGCCACAGAGGTAAGGAATTTCGTCACATGCTCCTTATGACAAAGTTTTTGTTAAATTAAAATATCCCCCTCACTTTGTCCTTTGTTCTTTACCCATTGCATTTCCCCCTTTATTCCATTTCTCACTTCCCCCCCATTAATTTCCATTTACACTGCAAGATGTTCCCTCCTCCCTGTTGCTGCCTCCCTCCCCATTTCCACACTCATCTACGACTTGGAGACATTGCGAAGAACCCCTCAATTTTCCATTCCACTTTGTTAGGCGCCAATTGTTGCAAGCTTCTGTCGGCAGATGATGTAGATGCCACACAGTCTGCCTTATGCCACACGGTCGTGTCGTCTATCCTATCAACTATCAACTTGTGGCAACATTTTCCATATTCAATTAACTTGTTAAGAGAATTAAATTGTGTGCAAAGAGTTCAAAAAGGCGATCAAAAATTGAGTATGGGTTAAACAAAACAAATCGTTTAATTTTTTAATTGATTCACTGTCTCTGTCTGTGTGTGTGTGTGTGAACAACTTTGATTAGTTTGCTAGTGCCTTAAGAACCACTTTGGGTTACTTTTAAAATCTACGATAAATTTATATTTCTTCTCCTATTTCCTATTTCCCATTTCTATTTCAATTTCTATTGACGTTTAATGACTCTCAAACGGGATTATCCTAAGCAGGATGTGTCTGGCCACGACAGGATGGTGCAAATCAGCAAATCTTGGTTCATTTCCATTCCTTGCGCAGGAACTTAAAAAGCTATGTTAATTCTCTTTTTCTTAAAATATTCCTAAAGTTCCTTACTGCTCCTTGAATTGGTTAACAGCATTGCTTAAGGATGTTTATAGTTTACTTCCTGCACCATTTTGGACTACGCCCATATCCTGTGAAATGCCGACAAGTTCCTTGTGCATCCTTTATAATCCGTCGCCAATAGCCTTAACTCGCATAGAGTAAGTGACAGTGAAATCCCAAAGTGGGTTGCAGGTGACATATTCGAGAGCATCTTACCAATCCGGAGCTGCTTAAAGAATTTAATCCAATTAGGTTGCCTTCCTCTTCCGGTCAGCAGCGCCAAACATAGTTTGCATATTTCGCAATTTACTGCTGAGGTTGCTTCTGCTGCTACTGGAGCTGTTGTCCTGGGATACATTACCGGCTGCTTGTTAGACTACGTGGTGGGATGGCCTTGAAGTTGGGCTAACCTTGAAGTCTTCACGTGCCTGAAACTGAAAAACAATACAACAATGCAGTTGCAACTCTTTTGTACCGTACATATTTAAAATAATAAAATAATAATATAATAAAATAATAAGGTAATAAGGTAATAATATAATAATATAATAATATAATAATATAAAAATATAAAAATATAAAAATATAAATATATAAATATATAAATATATAAATATATAAATATATAAATATATAAATATATAAATATATAAATATATAAATATATAAATATATAAATATATAAATATATAAATATATAAATATATAAATATATAAATATAAAAATATAAAAATATAAAAATATAAAAATATAAAAATATAAAAATATAAAAATATTAATATATAAAAATATATAGAAATATAAAAGTATATAAATATATAAAAATATAAAAATATATAGAATATATAGAAATATAAAAATATATAAATAAAAAATATATAAAAATATAAATATCTAAAAATATAAAAATATATAAATATATAAATATAATAAAAATATAAGAATATATAAACTTCTATTTATTTAATAATATATTAAATATCTTCTTCAGCCGTGCGAATTCCCTTTAGGCAGGTCTGACTGTACTTTCGTGGAGCACAAACCATAAAAACACAAAAATATTTGCAGCATTTACATATGCCAAACAAACAGCATAGCTTCGGTTTTTTTTTACATATTTTTCGCAGTCAAGGGAAGTTCATTTTGCTTAGAAGTTGATAAACAGTTAATTAAATTTTAGTTTCCAGCATTTCACACATATTATATGCATATCTGTGTTGGTGTTACAGAAATATGTTAAAATTGCAAAAATTGTAGTTATAATAAACATTGCGAGAAATAGTCGTAGTTATTCCGATGAACCGACAGCTGTCATTAGCAAGAATTAACAGAAAGTTTGACTTTATGTCGGAGAGTAGTTTAATTTTTAATTTCTGTTTAATTTGAAAGTGATTTTTTGTGTCCCGATAGAAAAAGTTTGGCCTTTGCGCCTCACGAGACCCTCGCCAGGGAGTAAAAAACGCTTTCAGCTGCTACGGGAAACTAAAAACTATGAAGTGCTTTCTACTCGCTACTCGCAATTTAGTTTTTAATTTCATGATACCCCAGAGTGCTCCACTAGCTTTGACCCACCATACAGCTCCAGCGAGTGGACCCCATGTGTTCTTATATAAAGGATTTTCAGCATAATGAAAGAGTGCCTGTCCCTGTTTAGGCTCCCTCTGACAAAAAGCCCTGCAGGACATCAATTGGCCAAAACTCCCCATTGTTCCCGTTGATGTTTGACATGCGTGCGTGCCTACGTTTTCTGTGGAGTCCTTGAAGCATAAACCTTAACACTATTCATGCATTGCTTAACAGATTTGCGGAGTCTGCATTTAAATGCACTCAAGCAGAAGGAATCGGGTCTAACAAAGATGAAGATGGACCACAGTTGACACTATTGTTTCCTCTCTTTTCTTTGTTGTCATCATCCCACTCACCCCCACCTTCCCTAGCTAAAGCTCACTGCCTAACATGAATTTCATGTTAGAGTGTTTTATTTTGATAAAAGTTTGAAAATATCAGCAATAATGGATATTGACAATAACTTTGTTTGTACACTAATTCAAGTTTCATAGTTTTTCACCCCAAACACACTTAAAACACATTCTTTGACTTTGTTGCAAAGGTAATTGAATTTCGTACAGTGTAATTGAATTGGCGAATGTGTCAGACCATAAGCTTTGTGTTTTGCAAATAAGTTTTATTATTAAAAAGGTGAAATGCAATTCACAGGAACTTTATGCTAAACCTAAATTCAAAATTAGTTTTAGCCAACATAAAAGCTATTACCGGCTTTAGTTATAGCGAATTTTATATGCATTTTAATCTCTAAATAAATTCAGAGAAAATCTAAATAGTCATATTACAGAATACTCAGAAATGTTGTCTGATTTTTAATTGAAGTTTTTCATGCATACATTTTTCACTTTTTAAGGTTTTTCCAAAGGTTTTAGCCAATTGTCTGGCTGTCTCTATATCTATCTCTGTCTTGCTCTTTCTCTTTCTTTGGTTTATTCTTACTCTTGTGTGTACTCTTTCTTATCAGCGATAAGCTCTGAAATGAATAAAAATGGGTAATACTCTCGTAGTCGTACCCAAAACCGTATGACAGACCCTGCATTGGTATCTTTACATTCCTTTCCAGTTACAAATGTGGATGAATCTTTTGGATCTTGGTCTTAACTCTCTTCTTCTTCCTCTTTGTCTCCATCCCTCACTCCCTCCACTGCGTTGACCCCTTCTCGCAGAGATGTGGCCAAAGCTAAGGGTGAGGCCGTTTCTGGGGCGACTCTTCGAGACTTTTGTTGTTATCTGCCTCTGTGTGTGTGTGTGTGTGTGTGTGTGTGTGTGTGTGAAGCGGCTCTGCTCTTTTTTTAATATAGCCCCAGGGCTCGCACTCTGCTGATAAGGCTTTAAATTTATTTTTAGTTTTCGGTTTCGTTTTTGTGCTGCTGCTGCCAAAAAAAAAAAAAACAAAAAAACAAAAAACCAAACAAAAAGAGAGAAAAAAGTCGAAAAGAAATGAAAAATTAGCCGCAATAAAGCGTTTTCCTCCGTCTGGTTTTAGGCTCCAGTTTGTTCAACTTTTGCCTCAAGTGCAGCAGCAAAAATATATAAAAAAAAAACGCAGCAGCAACAACAACAAACATTCAACAAGTTGCAGCAAAAACAAAAACAAAAACGACTATAACAAAAAACTTGAAACATCAGCAAATGGCGCTACAGGGGAAGAACAAGCGAACAGCTAAGTAAAAACAACAATAAACAAATTCAAGGCCATTGCAGTCTGTTGCTCAAGTAACAAGTACTTGTAAATCCCTCTACCCGACGACCCTAACCCCCCTGCCGCCTCCCTTTTGGTTGTAAGCCCCTGTCAAAGACTAAAGCTCGTACACTTTTTGCTGACTTTTTATTTTTAGTTTTTAGGAGTATTTTTGTATTTTGCCATTTCATGTTTCCTTTTATATTACACTTAAACAGTTTATTTCTTATATCTATAAACAGCCAGATCTTGATTATATATCATATATATATATAATATATAATATATATCTTCTAAAGAAAGGAACATGAAAGATGGATCAAAAAAGAAGAAAATAAACTTTATAAAAAATAATAAAAAACTTAAAGCGCATATTTTCAATGTAAATGTTAAGCAATTGATAAATAATAGTTATACTTACATATAATAATTATAAGGATCAAGATAATATATCTATTGACAGTAATGTTTGGCCCTGCATCAAACAATTATGCAATCAGTTAGCATAAGTTTTGTATCTTTGTATCAATTGCTTCGTTTTTGAGATATCTTTTTTCATACTTCAAATTCAAGTTGCATAATAAAAAATATAGATTTATAAATCTTACTTTGATTTTTAATTACGTTCAAAACCCTAAGAAATCTTTCTCAAATAGATATTTTAGATATGCTCCAAAATTTTTTATATATCTTAAAGAAAAAAGTATTTTTTGTACGTGGTAATTTGGCAGAGAAAAGGCAAAACGTATACAAAATGTGTTGTGCGTCAAAGTCAGAAAAATATGTATGCTGAAGCTGAGTTAAGCTATGTCGCAAACGCAGTATATACATATGTATATGCTGTAGCATATCGCGTGGGCTGTTGCTCAAGGTAGGTGCACCTGTCTCCCCCTTTTGCTGGTTATTTGCGTCAGCTGTCGTCTCGTTCTCTCGTTCTGAGCGTCTGACGCAGGAGTTTAAGCGCAGCCGCAGACAAGTACAGTTCCGTTACTAAATCGCTGTCGTATTGTATCAACGGGCACTGACCAATTCGGGTCTGTCATATAACGTTCGTAATCGCTTGCATGAGTAGAATCTACGCAGATGCTGGTCTCGTGTGTGGTGCTGCTCGTTCGGTGCAGTCAGCCACAATACCTTGTGGCATAGCGTGGTAAACTGTTGCAAGTGTATCCCGATTCCAGATACTCCGTCGCAGTTGCAAGCATTAGCTTGCATCGTGTGGTCTTCCCAGCAGCATCAATCAGCTCAAACATTTACCGACGTTGACAAATCGCATCGATATTTGTGAATTTAAATGTAACTGAAAATATTTCTAAATTGTTTATAAACTCAATAACTAAATTCTGAGACAAAAGTTTAAAAATTGTGAATTTAACTGTGATTTAAATTGGAGGAAGGAAAGTTAAAGTGTTTGTTACAAATCCATGTAAGTATTGTAAACGTTTAAAGTACTAAGTGAAACATAACTTGAAAATTTGTAACTATTTGAATTTATAACTATTTGAATTTATAACTATTTAAATTATAACTATTTATAACTATTTTATTGAATGTGAAAAGCTTTAAATAAAGTCATTAAGTGTCTTTGAAATGCTTTGCTATAAACTTGCTATAAATCAAAATTAATGGACAAGATTAAGATACAAAATTTGTATCTGAAAATTTTACAATTTTATCTTTACTTTATTAAATACAAAGACATATGGCCAACCCCCCCCCCACTCATCTCTTTTAAATTAATAACTATTTAAATTTATTGAATGTGAAGGGCTTTATTTTATAAAGTCATTAAGTGTCTTTGATATGTTTGGCAAAAAATCGAAATCAATAGAAAATATTAAGATACAAAATTTGTATCTGAAAATTTTACAATTTTACAATTTTATCTTTACTTTATTCAACACAAAGTCTTATTTCCCCCTTCTCCTCTGTTTTCATTGCAAAACCTTCTCTAGGCCTTCGGCATTTTTGGAAGTGCGTCATAATCTATTCAGTGTTTGTGCTTAGGATTCAGTCATTCGAGTACTTATCGATATAGCGTAGGAGTGTTTCTTAGAATTTTCATTTTGTCATAAGCCGAAATTTCGTTGGACACTTTTGAATAAATACCAAAAACGGTTGCTAATCTGGCCTGCCGCAAAGAAAAGTCGAGCAGTGGATTTGGAGGAGTGGTGGGCAGTAGCTGCCCTTTGGAGGAACTTTGTTGCCAAAATCGTTGACTAAATCCTTCGGCCAATTCGCATATTTCAGTCTTTAGACTCGAAATTTCTATTTAAAGACCATTCAACGCTTTTACCGTTGTCTTTATACGTTTTATGATTTTGTTGTTGCTGGCGTTGTTTATGTGTTGTTGTTGTTGTTGTGTTTGTTGTTGCTATCATGGGCATAGTTTATGTACTGGCCAAAGGCCCGGGCACTAAATTATGTTGTTTTAGCTTGGCATTAATGACTCTTTCCTCCTGACTTCGATGCGGTGTTGGTGTCGATGTCGATATGACCGGAAGCACTGTTCCGTGTCCCATCCCAATGCCATTGCCAATGCCAATGCCATGCCATGCATAACTAGATATACAGTCAGTCCGCTGCCTCCCTGTATCCCTCTCATTTTTACTCTAGTGCGTACTTCATGCCACAACATTGTGGCAATGTTGGCAATGTCAACACCGAGCACAAAACACCAAACGACCAACGAACGAACGCTGCATACGCATAAATTAAGTTCCAACCTTCTTAAGAGCGTAAAGACCATATTATTTTAACATATTCAGTACTTACTTTGTCTCTTCGTTAAACGATACCTAAATCTTTGAATATTACGACTATATATGATGTATATATATTTTGACAATATGTGTTGAGCTATGACTAAGTTGTATTATCTATTCGAGGTCTACTTGAGACTGGATTTCAATAAGTGTTTTAGAGAGGTTTCACACCAATAGATTATCTTCTTTGAACTAGATAATCCAAGATCTAAACTAATTGTGGACAGTTGGAACTGTATCCAGCAGCTTTCAACCCACAAGTAGAAATCACTTTCTAAAGTAACGAAGTAGCAGATGAACACGCAAGAGAGGGCTTAGAAACCCCCTTTAAAGGTACGGAATCCATTTGTGAAAAGAATCGGCAAACCCTATCACGGCTCTTCTTTTTGACCCCTGACCTTTGGCTGTTTTTCGATCATTTCAAATGCCACCACAAAGCGAGAGATGCTCTGACGCAGAGTGTAGGCTCTGCCTGGACAACATTATTTGCGCCATTTCTTGGAACTGGGAGAAGTATCTATATCTCAGCTCAACTCACATCAAAGTCGCACTTCGTCTAGGAGGTCTAGGAATGTTATATAATTTAGATAGATAGATTTTAGATAGTTTAAGTTTTTAGCGAAAAACTACAATAAAAGAATTTTACATTTAAAGCAATTGATACAGATTCTGAAAGATTGAGGGAGAGTCATAAGAATATTCATTCATTTTCAACCTGGAGCAGATTAAATAAGACAATTCCTCTGGGAGTTTGTCCTTGGGATGAGCTACCAGCTAGGATATGAATTGGTTCTAGCCGAAAGCTTTTGTATTTATAAATCACAAAGAAACTTCTGAAATAATATAAAATAAAATAAATAAATGAAACTTTTAGAAATCACAAAGAAACTCCTGAAATAATATAAAATAAAATAAATAAATGAAACATTTAGTTTTCTAATTGACCACAACTTCATTAAAATAGTTTTGAAATGAAAGACTTTACTCCATTTTGTTTATCTTTTTGTTAAAGTACTTTTAAACACGGCTAGGAGTACTTTCACTTTTGGACTAATAGGCATTGAGTCCATTGAATGTTACACAGCTCCTTGCACCCAACTCCTGTCGTCTGTTGTCAACTCCTGTCTACTGTATTCTGTCTCCTGTCGCCTGTTGCCTCTGGCGTCTGGTGGCAGTCATGAAAATTTCCATTCCAGAATTGTTGAAGGCAAATCGCAGCCATCATCATCATCGTCATACTTAGCTTCATCATCGTCTATTTAGAGATCCTTGTCCTAAGGTGGTATATTTGCCACCTGGCAGGGATTATTATATATTGTACTTAAAGGAAGCGTGGGTGTCTGCTACTTTGAAATTGTGTGTGCGTGTGTGTGTGGGCGTGTCGCCAACAATTTGAGTGTTTTTGTTTAATAAACAAACAAATAAGTAGATTGGCTCCAAAGAAAGACGCCACAAAGTCGGCGACTCCAGAAGGGTTTCTACTACCATCTTAGGGCGGGCCCTATTAGCATTAATCGTCCTGTTACACACAGTGCGTATATATGCACCTCTGTGTGTATATGTGTGTGTGTACCTTCAGACACCACACACACACACACACACACACACGTAGAGAATATTTTACGACTTTGGATTGGTTTTAACAACTGTTTGTCCTGCAATTTTGTGTACATACTTATTTAAGGACACCAAATTTATTAAATGTTTATTTTATGGCCAGTTTGTTTAGCATTTAAATGTGGGTGTGGCATATCGAACAAAAAGGAATAATGAATACGGGTACGACTACTTAGTGTTAAACACAAAGTCTAGCAACAACAAACACGAGACCCTTATTTTCTTTTTATATTTTTTAAAGAAGAAAATGTAAAGAAAAACTAAAAGCACAAATAAGTTTTCTAATAACTTTTAACGCGTACACACACACTCTCTCTCCTTCGCTTGGAAACTTGTGCGGAATTGCCAGCGGCAGTTGTCAGAAGGCCTTTCGCATAGCATACTTTTCAGGGCACTCTATGACAAGCCAATTAACCAGATGGTCGGATGGCTAAATCATATTTTGCCCCCCCTCACAGCTTCACCGCTGCACCCTACCAGCCCGTATGAAAATCCTTCTCTTTTTTTGTGTCTCCCCATTCACATGTCACCCAATTAGGGGCAGCCTTTGAGAGAGTGCGAAAAATCTGAAATACGCGTATCCTGTGGAATGCTGCAATCCTTTCGCTGGGATATCTATGGGTACACCTTGCATGTGGGAGCACATGCACAAATCCAATGAAAGTGCATTTGTAATCGCTTTGTCACTCACTCAATCATTCGTTCATTCATTCTATCTGTGAACATGAGCCGTCGGTTGATATTGCGACTCACTTGCCTCATTAGCAGCATGCAGGTTCTGTTCCACGCGTTTTCATTCATCATTAATTGCGGTTTTAGGGGTCTAAATTTCCAGGAATTGCTTATTGAAACCTTTTGGAGTTGGGTAAGCGATAGATGTCAAAATGATTATGAGCGTTATATTCCAAGAATTCGCTGCTTTGTGCTATCAGTTATATCTTTGCAACTATATATACTAAATATAAAATAAAAAATGTAAGCTATGAGTTGAGAATATATATGAAAGTGAAAAGCTTTTCATATGAACTCGTAAATATACTTTGTTACAGTCATAAAAGCGATAAATTTTTCAAAAGAATCGAATAAAATACGCAATAAATGTTAAAGAATGAACGCTCTTGTTGGGTGAACTCGACTGCGGAGAGTCCCTAACTTAGGTTTGTTTTTTTTTTTTCGTTACCTGAACTCCGCCAACCTCCCTGCTTTTCCGACGGACAAACGCTTTTGAGTTTTGACGCGTTTTTAAATTTAAGCTTTTGCGCGTGGCGATTGCCTTTTGTTATATGTTCGCGGAATCCCTCTCCCACTCCCACTCCCTCTCCCCTCTCAACATTTTCATCTCAATGTGTCCGTGTTTTGCTGTGTTTCTCTGGGTGTGTGCGTGTATTCTTATAAAATACAAAGGAAGCTATACAAAGCTATATCCCACTATTACAGGGTATACTCCTTGGACAGTTCTTTAGAAATGTAAATAGATTTTTCTTAAATTTCTATAAGCTTTAATTCTACTTAAAAAATATAATTTATAATTTAATTGTGTAATTTTAAATTTCTGTGTTTCTGTAGGGAAAAACTATTTCTGAACTTTGTTTTAAGTTATTTTGCATCTCAGCTTTAGCCTACGACAGTAGAAATCGTAAAAGCGTAGCCAGGGTGTGTGTGCGTGTGTGAGCTTTAGTTTGAGTGTTTCTTGAAGTGTGTGTCAAAGTGCTGGATTAAGGATATCTCGTGGTTGGGCTCGCTCGACTGTATCATTCTTATATGCGTTATTATAATAATTATTTTATATATATTTATTTATATTTTATATTTTATTAATATTATTTTATATTTAATATCATATTATATTATTTTATATTTTATATGCAGAAGAATATATTTACTTTTATTACTCTGACTCAAATCATTTATTTTATATTAATATTATAAATATTACATAGATTTATTCAAGTAGAGTATTATATATTCGTTTAATATATATTAAAATTATAATTTGTTATCCTTTGATAAATAATTAAACGTATTCATTCATCATTCATTAAAGTTAAATGGCACAAATTACACTTTTAAGTTCTGCAAAGGAGCGGTAAAACTATTCAAAAGAACCATTTGAACGCACGATGCAATAAAGGAACTTGTATGAACGATTGCCAGAAATCGATTGGTTCGATTAATCAGAGCGCAGATTTATTTAAATTGAATTTAAATGAAACGATGAAAACCGATTTTAAGAAGACAAATTCAAATATGAGTGCACATGATTTATTTATATTAAAGGTTTCTATAGGTTTCTAGGGTATCTTGTAGTCACAACAATTTAGAGTCAACTCGAAGCGTTAGTCTAGGCAAATGGAATATTGTTCCTTTCGAGTGGGAGTACACGGGTAAATCTAAGTAAGAACACACTTTGAGTGTATTTGAAGTTCCAGGAATATGTCTCTTGTAGCTTTTAAAACTGTCTTCGGTAAATAATGAAATGTAAGGAAAGCAAAGAAGAAGAATATATATTATGAATCCGGGCCGAGACAGGAAAATTGTTAAGGTATATAAAGGCTGTCTGTCAAGCTGCTGCCGCTGCCGCTGCTGTTGTTGGTTATTGTTGGTTTTTTCTCTCGATGTTGTTTTATTTTGTGTCTTTCATCTCTTCGGCTGCAGCTGCTTTTACAGTTGATTTACTGTAGCGTATGTGACAAGTTATACTGTACGGTACGTTACGTTGAGATGCGATGTGATGCGAAAAACTCACTTAAACTGACCGCGTAGGCGGCATTTCAAGGTCAGATACATTTTTATATTTCCTTTTTCATCTTCTCTCTCTATCTTTATCTCTCTCTCTGTGCGAGTCTCTGGCTTGATTTACTGTAGCTGACAGCAGCCATGTGGGCGATAGGTTTATACGCAGCTGGATTTATTCTTTGTGGCATTACCTATTTGATAAGCAGACAAGAGAGAGTCTGTTTGAATTTCATCCCGTGAGGCCATCAATAAGGTTACACAGTTGCCTGTTGCCTGTTGTCCAGCAGGTTGTCATTTCAAGCAACTTCCAACTGCGACCATTAGCAGGACTTGAAGCCTAACGCACCATTCCAGTTTTTTAAAGGAAATCTAAGGATTTATCTTATTTGTCTCTTTCATTTTCTTGACTGGCATATTCTTTAATTTGTAAGTCCTTTACTTATTCGTAGCTCATTCTTAAGTTGTAAATAGTTGGTTACTTTTCTCCTTTAATTACCATAATCGCTTTCCATGAATGAAAGAAGGATATCAACTGCGTCTGTTCAGCTTCCATGTGTAACTTATGAAAGACTTTTTGTTCTTTTTCCGGGTGGATGCTTCCTCTCCCCATGTGTTTGCATTTCCTACTGCCTTCTGCCTGCTGTCGCTGCCTTCTGCCTTCTGCCTGCTTCTCCAGTTGAACGGATTTCTTAATTGGACCACTTTGAAGCGAGGCCTTTAGGGGGAGGTGGGAGGAAGTAGAAGCTGTAAAGTTGCATGAAGTGTACTGCCATTAAAATATTCCTTACAAACTTTAAATAATTATTGCAATTCCTCTTATAGAATACGAAATGAACTGCAATCCTTTGCGCATCCCAAAGTGAATCAATAGGAGCAAAAAATTAAAAAAAGGAAAAGATGAAAAACCTTTCAGAGATCGCAATGAATGTCTACTTAAAAACAACATTTATTTATTGCATGCCTTATTTGGAATTATGAGCTTATTATTATATATATATATATCCTTTATTTCATATTTCAAGGACTTTCTATTTTTTCTGTTGACCTTTTTATGAGAAATGTCAACAAATGCTTTTTATAACATTTTTAATTTGAAATGCACTAATGATGCTGGCAAATAGGAAAAGTCCTTCCACTTCTAGAGAAAAGTGTGTGGGTGTGTGTGTCTTATTAAGAGATGGAGGGAAAAAGAGAGAGAGGGGTACAGACTGTATGGTCAACAGCTTGTGCAGATGTCCTTTGAAATAATTTTTTATTTTTACTTTTAATATGATTTTATTTTGCTGCATCTGAGAACTCCAATTGAGCGGCGATGCATAGTATAACCAGGACATGGGGCAGTGGCAGTGGACTCGGAGTCCTCCACCGTCCCACCGAGTCACAGTTGGAAAGAGACAGAGACATTGTGAGATACAGAGAGAAAAAATGTTTGGTACTTTTTCTGATGAAACTGTCGTTAATGCAAAAACATTTCAACCTTTATTTTAACATGGTCGATTTCATGTTTTAATATTCTGTTGAATAAAAGAAATCATTTTTTATAATTTAAGATTCGTTTTTTTTTTTTATTATTTATTTACTTTTGATTTATTTTCTTTGTTGAGTTTTTTGCTGCGAACATTGTAATTATTTGCCCTATGCTGCAGATAAAAACGTTTGGCTCGAACTTTCTGCCATGATTTTTTATTAAAAATAGCGATATACAATATATATTTGCTCATACATTTGTCCTTTGCATTTGGGGTAGTACGAGTACAAATATTTGCACTCAATGTCTGAATTTGCACCGAATGAAAGTCCAATAAAGCAATATTCATTTTCAAGTGACATTTGCGGTACTTGCGCTGTCTAAATGACCGGCTACATTAAGCCAATTAAACAACGAAGTGTGCACTTCAAATCTGAATAGGCTGAAAGCGTGGACAGAGTTTTAGTTTAATGTCTGTCGTTCTTTTTCTCTGCAAAGAAGGTTAAAATTTATGTACAGATAGTATGTTTATCGAAGCCGATCGAGTCAGATAACTATAAGTATATATCTGATGATAGCAGAGCTTGGACTTAAATTTATTTTATTTTATTTGACATATTTTATGACTATTTATGTATTATATATAATTTATTTTATTTTATTTATATTATTTATTTTATTTATTTTTTTTTTATTTATATTATTTATTTTTTTTTATTTATATTATTTATATTATTTATTTTATTTATTTTATATACTTTGTTTATATTATTTATTTTATTTAATTTATTTATTTTATTTATATTATTTATTTCATTTATTTTATTTATTTATTATATTTTATATATATATATTTTTTTATTTATTTTAATTATTTTATTTATTGTATATATTTTCTTTATTTATATTATTTATTTTATTTATTTTTTTATTTTATTTATTTATTATATTTTATTTATTTTATTTTATTTATATTTACAACATTTAGCTGTATTAATTCTATTTATTAGTATTAAATAAATCTTTACTCTTGGAAGGGTATTCAATCTTCGCTCATGCGTTAAGAATTGTTAACGCTGCGATTTTTTAAAATCACTTTTTAAGTGCCCTTTTTAAGCCGCTTGTTTGCAAATATCACGAAATACAATTTTTGTTTTTACATTCGCATTTAAATATATACGTATATAAATTAAGTTAAAAAAAATCATTTTTTTTATTTGAATTTGCATCGAAATGAAATTTATATCTCGTTTTTTTCTGGTTACTTTTGCAGCTTTGGATGAATGTAAACAGGAGTGGAAAACAGTCAAATACCAGCGGCAACAACAGCATTGACGATATTATAAGCATAAGTACATTATCAGAAGCAACAATAACAACAACAACAACAACAACAACAACAATAGCATCAACAACAACAACCGGATAAAACAACAACAACAACAACGACAACCGGAACAACAGAAGCAACAGCTGATAGAATTTTTGAGCGCAGCGAGTGTAAAATTCATCGGTGTGGTTATTGCAACGACAACAGCAGTAAACACACACATAGAAACACGCACACATACAGGCATACACACACACTCACGCACACAGCAAAAACAACAAGAATATACAACAACAACAACAACAAAAATATCGCGTAAGTAAGAAATTCCATTTAAATTCCCTTTTTTCACAGCTTTTTAAATTGTGTGCGTTCAATTGCCGCTGACTTATTGTTTAATTTTATAATTATAATTAATAACATTTTATTGGATTGCATACATACTTTATTGGGATGCGTAGGGTGTCTGAAGAGGAGGAGGAGAGCCAGGGAGAAAGGGAGGTATGTAGGCCTTGTGCCAAGGTCCTTAAACACATTAAGAACATATTTTATGATTAATCAAAAATATATATATGAATGGAAAGAGAAGCGTGTAAGAAGCGCTGGAAGAAGTGGGATAAAAAATGCATCGAGAAGCGGGGTGAGAAGTAAGCGAGAAGCACAGTCTGAGTCGAAAATCGAGGTAGGATGCAAGGCGGAAAGTGAGATATGAAGCAGGATGAGAGGCGAGGTGAAAAGTGGGTGGCAAAAGTGGAGCGAGAAACCGAGATGTTGGTCGAAAAAGCGGAGCGGAAGGTGGACGACAAGCAGAGTGAGAAGCGCAGCGAGAAGCTGGCTGAGAAGAAATTTGAGAAGCTTAGAAGTATCTTCTCAGAAGTGGGCGAAGTGTGGGATGTAAAGCAGGTGGAGAATGTGATGGAAGAGCGGGGTGCGAAGTTTGCACAGAAACGAAACAAGATACGAAATGTGCATCCAAATGAACAGCGTTAGGCAAAGCGGAGAGTGAGAAACACGAAAAGAGCAGGACAAGACATTAAACAAAGGCTGACAAGAAAGGGTGTTAAAGGGGAGGGGGAGTAAGCGGGATAATGAAAGCGAATGCATTAAAAACTGACAATTGAAAAGATGTTATGAATGTTCGCTGCAAGTTAATTAAAAATCACGTTAACAAAAGCAGCTTAAAAATAGCTTCGAAAGTCAAGCTAGTTGACCTTTCGGGAAATGAAGTGAATATTGTTCAACTGCCAATTGAAATTGAATTAATTAAAAATATGATACCAGCAGCCAAACTTAATTAACTTCTGAAAAATAAAACTTCTTTTACTGTCACGTAACGAAACAATCCAATAAGGATAAGGATTATATGATTATAATCAGGAACATCCTATTAACTCGAAGTATAAATCAATTATAACAAATCATAATTTATATGACGCTCTTCTGATTCACATAATTAAGACTTTGATTGATATTTATCACATTAAACCTTATACTCTTTGGCCAGAAAGAACGATCTCTCCTATGCACGTAGACCCTTTTATAAATAGTTATAGTACTTGTTCTATATTCAAGGACATTCACTTTAGAGATTTTTTCAACAACTTGAATCATTTTGAATCATTCATCATATTCAATCCTTACACTCACATTGCCTCAACTACTGGAGTCTATCGTTTGCTTAAAATGTGCTAATTGTTTAAGCACTTAATCGTAATTTAATGAACAACACGTGTTAAATGCGAAATGTACAAAACTCGTTCGTTTTAGCTAGACAATACATATATTATACATGTACACACACACATATATATATATATCGGCTAACATGTACATACATACTTAGACGATGTACCCACGTATGTTGAATTACAACGTCGATGTCTGATTTAGCGGCTTTTGTTTAGTTTGTAAGCCGCAGGCATTTTGCCAAACAAAGTTGGAAATTTCGTTTGAAATTGGTTTGTCGGGCTTTGTGCCAAGAAAAGCACCAACAAGCCTGATACTACCTATAGGAGTGCTGTATATATTTACCATATATATGTGTGTGCATATATTGCCCTATAGACAGCTTTTCATAAACTCTATGTGAGCAGGTGAAAGGCTTGCAATAGATAAAATTCATTTGTTTTTATCATATTCATGTTAAAGTTCTTTGGTTATTTTGCACTGGAATTAAATTTTGATTCGTTTTTACTCCTTTAAAGTGTGACCGACTCCAATTACTATATATATATTCTTGGTCAGTATCTATAGCTGTGTCCAGCTACCTGTTTGTCTATCTTTAAGGACCTAAGAGCACCAATTTTTATATGTGAGATCAAATTTGTTGCAGAATTTCGGATTTCCCTCTAGCTCTTCCGCATGTTGAAAGAAAAATTTGTTAAGCAAATGATTTCTATGATTTAGAGGTTGGCTGCAATTAACCCGGTAAATGTATGGCAAAGGTTCCCACATTAATGTTGCCAGACGGCTGACAGATGAGGAAGCGAAATTCAGCCTGAGAATATGAGAATATACTGAGTATTTAGAGAATTAGAGAATTAAGATGCAGGAAGTAGATAGTATCAACGCGATTCACATAAAATCTATCTCTCTCCCTCTCTCTTTTGATCTTGGTGTTAATGAAAGATCAAGATCAGAGACTTATCCAAGAGAGAATCTTTCAGGCTGACAACAGCTATAATTCACACATTTTTCATTTTCAATCTCTCTCTTTTTGACTATAGTCTAACTTAAGCGATTATTCATATATACATACAAACAGATATATATATATATATATATATATAGAGAGTCGCGACATTAAAACAACCACAACACACACACACACACACACACCTAGGTAGCGATTACCTCTCGTATTGGAAACCGCATGGAAACCGCACTGTTTTTTTTACACCCTTAACCCATTTAAAGGGTAAAATGTGGTGTATTTGGTTTGTGTTACTGTATGCAAAATTCGAAAAATAATTAATTATAATATAATAATATCATATTCGGATTATAAACACACACTTGTAGTGTGTGTATGTGTGTTGAGAGTCTAAACTTTAGACCATGATTTTAAGATGTGACAACTAAGTAAAGGGCTTATCCTAGTCGGGTACACTCAACTGAAGCATTTTTTAAAATAATACATATTTTCTAATTTTTTCTCTAACTTTTTCTATTTATTTTTTATTTTTTTACTTTTGTTAATATGTACGATAAATTAATGATAATTTAATGATAACATTTGTATAAATAATAAATTTGGTGCGTTCGCCTTGTTGTTTTTTTCTATTGTTTTCCCTATTTTAGAATAGACAAATAACAAACGCGTTAAACAGAATTGAGATTAATACCACAAGACATCGATTGACATCAGCTCGGGGCTATATACTACTATAAAACATATTGTGAATCATAGTGGAAAAGGGAAAACATAAATAGAGAGGAAAAGCTCGCAATAAACAGAACTTGCGCGCAACTATTTAACTTGGCTTTAAGTCAGAAAGTAAATAAAACTGGAAAACAGTCTTTCGTAGGGTTAAAACGATTAAATGTGTCAAAAGATACATCGCATAATAGTATCTGTTAGATAAAGATGACTTTAAAGCTGCAGAACGTAGATTCAAATACTTCTAATAGTTAACTTAAAGTCTAATAAGTACCAAATAAAGGGAAGTTAGTAGAACTTAAGATTTACTTTGAAAGAGAACTTTTAAATATAATCTATGATCAAGATTAAGAAGGAGTGCAGTTCTATTTATAAGAAAGCCTTTAAGACAATTTGTTTTATCTGAAACCCTTTTACCATAAGTCAAACGATACGACTAAATGTTACCTTCTATATGTCTGGCCTCTCCATTCTACTGTCAGATAGAGGCACCACTTAGAGGGATTATCTCTTTCCAGTTGTTTAGTGCAAATATTTCTTAGAAAGTCATAGAACTTTATGAATTGGTTTTAAGTGTCATCTAAATAGATAATTTCTCTTGAAACTCACTTTTTTTTGCTCGTAAATCTATTTTATAGTAGTAGAAACACTTCCAAGAAAACTTCACATTCGCTTGAAGAACAAAAAGTTTGCGCTTCTTTAATAAGTGGCCTCAAATCTCATTAGTAACGGGAGCTATTTGAGCTGATTCCGTGATGTTTAAGCCAGCCAAGTAGTCGCCTTTGATTGATGAGCTGGCGCCAAGTGGGAGCACGGACACGAGTAGGAGACGGAGTCGAAATACGGGTAGTTCATCATTTTCGCATTTGACATACGGGTTTTTAAAGCTAATTAACGCAACGCCTTTTGTTCACAATTAAAACGCTATCGATATCAATTCTTTCAATAACACAAACAATAATAACAAAAAAATAAACAAACAAAAGCCCAATGCTCAACTTGAAGATACCCTGTTAATGAGTAATAATAATTTCAATTCACTTTTAAGCTAGGCTTTTTATGGTAAAAAAGGTAAACTAGCAAAATTTCCTTCGAATTTAGATTGGAAATGCAGACGAATAAATGCTATTCATTCTAGGATTATCAATAGGATAAAAAAGGATATCGGAAGAGGTTCCTTGAATTTTATTTTATACAACTTAGAAACACTATATATATATGTATGTTATATATATATAAGATATATACTTAAAGACTGTGAGGTTTCTCCCAGAGGAATACATATTTATTGTGCTCATTTATCAGAAGATAAGATATGGTTATATAGATATATATGATACCATATCAATAACTTATTATTTTTTTTATCGATTATGGGAAGATAACTGAACTAAAGTATAATTAGTGAAATAATCATTGTATATGGCGTACTTCTCGATTCTGTTCAGGAATATATAAAGACTAGAAATTTATGCACTTTTTCAGTACGCAAATGAAAAGTTCCTTAAAAGTTGACCTTGTTCATAGATATGTATATCATATATTGTATATACTTAACAGACTTTGTTTTATAATACCCGTTTTTACCTATTTTATGGTTAGAGGGTATATAAAAAAAACCAACATGTGAAACACTTGATACTTGCCTCATGATAACCAAATCGATTCATGTCGACAAACAATACAAAACAACACACAGTTGCGCACACTCGCGCGTTACTATTGTGTATGTGGTGTGTGTGTGTGTGTGTGTGTGTGTACTCTTAACAATATAATCACTTGAAAATGCCAGTTATAAGAACTGGTAACACTCTTAAAGCTCTTCAAGTGCAGCCATTTGACGTTTAATTGCTGTTTAACAAATTTATTTTCTTACGGATTCAGTTGATTTTTTTGTGTTTTGTTTTCATTTCGTTTTCGTTTTCGTTTGTGGTTTAACAATGATAAATAATGACAGGTAATGCTTATTGTTCACATTGCTTGATATATATCCACATGGAGTGGGGGATGAGAGAATTAGACTGGCTAATAAGTGCGAATTCTCGAGTATTTTCAATTGGGTTTTGTTTTTGTTTTTGCTTTGAAGCTGTCAACCTTTTGATCGCCTCTCGTTCAAATGGTCCTTGAGATCAGATGACTTCCGTAAGACGTTGCATAGGGATTATACGGCTTAAGTTGATTGCTCAGATACTGATTGATATGTTGTTATAAATGATATATATCAATTCTCAAGTTCCATGAGAGAAAGCCAAGTCTCGATTAACGGCTTAAACCAAATGAAATGCCATCATAAGACTACATAATGGTCAAGCAATTAAAAGCAGATAAAGTTTTAAACTTTATCCGATTACTGTATGTAAAATTATATGGAAATCAATCCAATCAAAATCAGCTCAAAAAACACTAAAAGCAAATCCTCCAAAGTTTCCAATTAATACACCATCAAAACAAATCGAAAATAAAAATATAATAAAAAACACGTTGGCAGCTTTTGGCAGGTGCTACGTGAGCTCAAGTGGCCTATCAATAAAAACAACAACAACAACGACAACAATATAAAACAATTTATCATAAAATGTCAGTTGTTGTTTTTTTAGTTTTCGTTTTTTTCTCTATTTGTTTTTGTTGGTTTTTTAAGCGGCTTTCGTTATTTGATTTGGTTTTTGTGGTCTTTGGCCTGTGGCTAATAGTAGTATTAGTAGTAGTAGTAGTAGATGCCGCCTGAGTGGCTGAGCACGTGGCTGAGCTCATCTCCAGGTTCCGAGTCTCTTCAAGTTCTGCTCTTTCATTTTACGGGTCGGACTCGGTAAGTGCTTATGGTAATCGTTGTCGAGGCCTTTTAATTAATGCCTTTTAGCTTTCCCAAAAAAGAAAAGAAACAGCCCAGGAAAAGGGGAAAAAAGAGAATATGATGAAAGAAATAGAATATTGTCGCGGCCAGACAGTGACTAATACGCCAGGGAATATATATATATATATATCTTATATATATATATATATATATATATATATATATTCGTATTGTAGAGGAAACAGTTTTTTTTTTTTTGTCTCACTTTTTGACGCTATCTTTTGTACGTGGGGGTTAATTAAGTTTATGCGTAGAGCCCCAGTCGCAGCCCGAGACCGAGACCGAGACGGAGACCGAGCCCGAGCCCACCTTCTGAGTTCTGAGTAAACAAATTGCATTAATTTGTGTCTTATTATTTAATAACAAAATAAATAGATAAATAGACAACTGCCCCGACAAGTTGGCAAAGACCAATTAACCGTTTTACTCGCACACTCAACACTTCTCGTTGCTTTCTGCGCAATTATTTTACGGCCATGTTCAGCTCTTCTCCTTCGTGCTGGTCCTTGGTAATCCTTATCCTTCAATATTGGCACCACATATCCAATTAGGAACAATCAATGTCGCATCGAGACGTGAAGGCGCGACTCAATACCGTCAAGCCAAGACCTTTGACCTTTGCCAGCGCCTGGAGACTCTTAAGCTCTTCATCCGTCATCTCCCTTCCTCCTCCCCTCTTCATCAGCTTCGACTGGTTTTTGACAAACTATTTCGCATAAATCAATTGAAATTTTGATTTGCTTCAGTGGGTTTCCTTTCAATTGTTATCAAGGGATTTTCCAGAAGTATCTTGAAGTCTTTTTTCCGCCCTGCCAAATGAACCGTATAAGTTGTGGCTCTGCAGCCGTTCGATAAATATTTATTCTTTTGGGTATTAATTGATGGACTTCAGCGATATCTTTGTTTACCAAATTCCAGCGAAAATATTATGGGAAAGCCAAGGAAAATATTTGCTTTTCAAGAGCAGCTGCATTTTCAGGCAAGAACTTGACCCCGAGGCGGTTATTCTCGTTTGGCTTTAAAATGTATTACAAAAGTGTCCCAATTGGTACGTATGTTTGGTACAGTAATATACAGAATGTACCAAGTTTGGAATATTATTTTGTACATTGTACATTTCGCATCTTTTTCTCTGTCCTTAATTTATCTTTAAGTTTATTTTGCTCCTATTGACGAGTTGCATATTGAAAGAAAATAATATTTAAAGTAGGGTACAAACAAGTCAGCTATACCCAAGAAATAAGTGTAAAGCATTTCGTACACACTTGAGTGCAAGTGTAAGCTGCATTTAAGCTCCTTCTCAAGTTAAGTTCGTAAATAAAATGAAGTAAAGTAAGTACGAACATTTCCTCAAGTAGTAAATCTTTGACGTCTACCATCCATACACCCCGTTGTATGAGTATCTATAAGATACTTACTTATAGCTTAGCTCTTAAGCTACTGGTTTTACTCACTCTCATTCCTTTAACTCTTGAAATTATTTAGAGGTTTCCAAAGGTAATTAAAGGATTTTCTTAGTCTTAAGCTTATGAATTTATTATGAGTTTGTTTTTTAACTTAATTAAGTTTTACTTTCAAGTTGAATGTTCGTTCTTAAGGAACATAATCCTTTATCCTTTGTCGCACAAGAAAACTCATTAAATTCATTTCAATTTGCAGTTTCAATTCTGAGGTACTTGTAACTTTCATATGTTTTATCTGACATGTTAATTCTAGTATAGTATAATATATATATATTTGTCGTATATTGTATATATACGTATGTATCTAATTACACCTAATTTTTGGGTAGCCAACTTGTTGAGTTGGCTTTTAGTTTAATGCCAAGTCTTGCTGCTATTAAGCCATAAATTTTTGGTTTATTGCGCGAACATTTTTCCCTTCTATTCGTTTTAGTTTATACCATGTACCCAGACGGATAAGTCATGGGTATAATATGGTTTACTTTTTTTTGTGGCATGCCTGATTTAACTGTTTTCTATAAGCTTAGACCAGCTCGGAGACTATCAAAGTTAGATAGATGCATGTGTCATAAGTAGATCAAGTCTATAAAAGTTTATTTAAAGTTGAATGAAGTATAGTACTTTATATACCTTTTTCTATATAAGTTGAAGCTAATCTATAAGATCTTTCTAACCAGATCGAATATAACTTATTCCTTTATTTGCCCTATGTTCCTTCTAGTATATTCTCCCTATGCTTTATACCCTTTTACTCATTTCAAATTAAAGTTCTTCAAATATTTAAAAAGTATCTTTGAGCCTTGAAGTATATTTGTGCTTGATCAGTTTCAATATCTTTAACACTAGCATCTAGGAAAAGTACAGAGCTATTCTATATGCAGATCGGACTTATATATACACATTTATATGTGTAGAATATATATTGGGATATATATTATGGCCTGGCCCTTAGGGTATCTCAAATTCGAGCGGAACTATTCTTGATTTTTTGTTGAGTTGGCGCCCACCTAAATGTCAGCAGCGTGCATCGATTTGCCAGCTAGCTAGCCCCACTTAGAGCCCCCAGAAAAAGGGGAGAAAAATTTGAATTCTCTTAACGTCAACTGCATTATGATTATGTTTATTGAGTTGAATTGCAATCAGCGTGCGAGCGCCCCATGCGGCGTCTACCATTAATACGAGTGCGAGTGCGGGTGTACCTAAAATTGGATGTGCAAAAACATTTCGAATCATTGGAGAACCTAATGGGGTGTAAGGGGTGGGGTGGCTGGGCTTGGGAGGGATCAACTGAGTGGGGGAGTAGTAGAAGCAGAAGTAACGTGGGGGGTTGGCGGGAGCAAATCGAATTATATATTTTTTTTTCAGATTTGTTTTGTGCTTGTGCCTAAAAATTCATTCAAATTAAATTTATATTTATAAACCATAAAGCCGCGGCAGGCCCAATGAAATCGCGTGTGCTAGCGAGGGTAGTTCTCCAAGTACTCAAGAGATGTATTTATATATATTGATTAAGTTGATATCTAAAACTAAATGTTCCTTTTCTTTATAATCTCAAGCAATCGAAGAATATTTTCATGAACATTCAAATAGACAACTAAAGGAAAAAAAGATTGGGAAGTTCCATTATGTACCTTGATATAGATCATATTTAAGATAAAATGAGATAAAATTCTTAGAATACATTTTGTATATACTTACATAAATAATACATTAATGAAATAATATGAACGAATGATGGAAATTATGCTTAAATTGTTTGAAAATATATCTAACAATATACATCAAAAGAGAATGGAAGAAGTTAATTTAAAAAAGTAAAAAGCAGGTGAAAGCGAGGTAAATGGTGATGAAAATATTTGAGGACATAAAATCTCGACTACAATATAATATGTATATTATATATAAAGGCCTTTAGGGAATAGACATTTAGATCCAGATTAGATTTTGGCCACAATCTTTCAAAATAAGTAAAATCTGTAAAATGATTTTAAAGTACATTAAAGCGATCCCACTAATTTTTCAATTTTATAAATCATTTATTTATTTAATTATTTAATTTAGAGTTGACTACAAGCAGTCGACTAAAAGGTAAAAGTTTATTATGAATTGGATAATAGAAAATTTTAAAATTAATCTGAAAATTTAAAGGGTAAAAAGTAAAGCCTAAAGTCTTGCTCAATTGATGCGTAAAGATCTTTAAAGATCTCTCATAAGGGATACTTTACAAGCAACCCTCGGCGCTATTAATATTGTAATTCTAAACAAACTGATGCAATCCAAATCCGAATCCAAATTCAATCCAATAACAAATCGAATCACCCTGCTGAGAACAAGTTGGTTATTCTACTGGTTGGCTGATTCTACTTGTTTGTTGGCCATTTAGCTGTTTGGCTATTTGCATATAGCCGCTTTTGACTTAATCACTTGGCCCGTTGTTTATATATATAAAAAAAAGTAGCTATTTTTAGCTGGATGTATTTTTAAATGGCCTTGGACCAGTACGAGACGGAGCTCGGCTGGATAAGATCTTGGGCCAAAGAGTAAATACAGCTACTTGTTTATATGTTGATTTTTTTTTCTTTTAAATAAGTCGATCGGGTTAACTAACTTGTTGTTCTCTGTAGCTTGTTTAAAGATGTTTTACTGATCTCAACTTTATCGTTAACATACGCGTACAACTTCTCTATACGCTCTTTCCAGAGTCAAAACATACGACGGTAATTTATATATATAAATTAATAAGTATATATAAGGTATAAGATTCTTATAATAATTGTATTTAATTAAATTTTTGTGAACATTTGTGTATTCAGCGCTTTTTCTTTTAATCTTTTAAGATATAATCACTAAGCTACTTCTCATCTTATTTCCTATGGTCCATTATGTACAGCTGTGTTCATAATAATATTAGTGCACTTGAATTGCAAGTATTGCATACAACCAATGTTTATACCACTATATGCATAATATATATTCGTACATGATATATTACACTGTATGTTCAGAGAAATAGTAGTATTCAAAAAAGTTTTCTCTACTTTAAGTAATTTCACATGTTACTTACGGTCTAATAAAGGCCATTTCTATAGTAATTATTCGACCATTAATGAAGTGCTTCTCTTTAGCTGTTGTATTAAATCAGCATTCTATGCTTTACTGTACCTTTGCATTAAATTGTCATTCTATCTAGATGTACTCTGCAACACATCTACTGACAGGTAGCTGTCATACCTCAATAATAGTAATTGCTGTTATTGTTTATTACATACAAGCAACGTTGTGGCATAAGATACTTGCAACGTTGCGTGAAGGATTTGCCGTTGCTACGATACGTTTGGTACCTATCAGCAGGATTAACATCCGGACAGTGAGGTTTCATTTGTAAACAGTCTCATTAGTGAATTTACTGGTGTGCATGACTATTTCCTTAGATTGATATATATTCCACTCGAGGGGTCGATCTGAGTAGAACTCATGCTATTGTTGTAAGTGGAAGTGTTCGTATTACTTCCCAGAAATTCGTTTGCTTCATTTCCTTTATGAGATTTGTATCTACTGCGAATATATGTATCTAACAGATACTTGTAAACAGTTTGTCTAAAATCATGTCTTTTTTTGAATACAAAAGATACTTATTTTTTTGGTACTTCATCCAAGAACCTCATCATAAAATGTTAAATTCTCTTCAATAACAATTAAATTTGTTTTCCTTCTTGTGTCCAACTTAAGTATTTGTATCTATATATATATATATATACTATACATCCTTAGTTCGTGGCGTCTGTATAAATTTCCTATTGAAAATGTTAACTTTGGCAAACTTTTTGCATTTTCCCATAATCTGTAATATAACTTCCTCCTTAGAATTTATTTTTATGTCTGTCGTTCGCCTTTTCCTTATGGCTTATAACGAGCTACTTATGCAAAATTGGTTTTAAATTGGAAATCGGAAACTTTAAGGAGCACCTTTGGCTATTTCTGTAAGTCGGCTAACATCGATTGAAATCTTTTCAGTGTCAGTCATTTTTCAATTACTGGACTATTGTTATTCTTCTATATAAAATTACATGTTCTGTCATGTTCAACTAAATTGTTTTGTATTTAACTTTAAGTTTATTCTTGACAAATAGCTGGTATATTTTTTCCAGGGTATTCGGTCTTCGGTGGGACTTGCCTGGTTGTAGCTTCTTTCGAGTATAATAAAAATACATATATACATTTTATACATTTTATGCTCATATTCATATTCAAGTCCAACGTTTATTATTATATCTTTCCTTCTCTGCTGTTATACAAGTGTCAATAACATATGCATCTTAAGATCTCAATTTTCCAGAGATTCTTTTGCCGCTCGTGTGTTGAAAATGTTTTCTCTTTCAACCGGGCAACCAGGCAACCAGGCAACCAGGCATCCAGCTTGCCTGCCACCCAAAACATATTCCTTACCATCGCCCAGTTAGCCAGCCAGCCAGTCAGCCAGCCAGTCAGGCAGTCAGTTAGCCAGGCCAACATACGCAGACAGGCTAAAAAGTCAGTAAGCAGTTCGCAGTTCGCAGCTCGCGATTTGCAGCGCGCGACTATTTTATTTTTCTTTTTTTTTTTTTTTATAATGTGCCGCATGGCGGTTGCCTTGGACGCCTGCTGCTGGCCAGTTGGGTGACTGGGTGGCTGCCAGTTGGCTGTTGGATGGGTTTAACAAGTTACCAAGGCAGGTTGCTGCCTGGTTGCTGGCTGGCTGTCCCGTCTTATGGTCTGGCTGCCTGAACTGAACTGCCGTTGACTGCTGTTGGCTGCCTCGTTGTCTGCCAGCGCTGCACGCAAAGTGGTTTAACTGGTATTATTATTAATATTAGTAATGCCAACTACTCGTACTAACATACAGATATCTATATAACTTTATATATATATATATGTCTATCTATATGACTATATAAATTTATATATTTAGTGCAGTTTGCTTTAAGTCAAGTTTATTCTGCTGCTGCTGCAATGGTTGCTGACCTGCCAACAGCATTCCAAGCTGAACTGAACTGAACTCCAAATGCGATCTAATTTCAAAACTCGCACAATGCGGCGTATACGTAATAAATACAAATATCTGTAATTCTACGCTTCCATCTGTGTGTGTGTGCTTATAATTATCTACCTATTTGTCCGTCTGTCTGTCTTTCTGTCTCATGCTCTCTCTATCTCTCTCTCTCCCCGTCTGTTTTGTGTGTGGACGTGTGTAATCACATCATTCTTAGCCATATTTACCGCTAAATTATTACGTAAAGTGACAGTTCCTAGTAATTACACGTGCCACATACTCCTCGAGTACTCGAGGAGTAATCGTACAAAGTAAAACAATATTGAAATACGAGTATATAGAGGGCGTAACGCCAAATGGATTGTGGATTGATAATTATATATCACATGTTACTGTAAACGTTGCAAAGGAACACACACAAATTAGAGTGTGGCTTTACCTGAAATGGAGAAGTTTCACTTAATAATAGGGCAGCAACAGGGCGTGGCCACATAGGACAATTGTTGATTGAACAGCTGCGACTTTTCTTTCGATATCCTTGCCCACCGCTCAAGTCAATCAAGTATTTCCAGCTAACTCATTTCTAGATTGATTCGTAAGTGCTTCACAGTTATAGAAAACTCTTATAGGATTAAATTACTTTTGGTTCACAATCTGCGAAGTCTTTCAACAGGTTGATTTGACGAGGTTTTACTTGTATGATTTTCAATGCTTTAATTTCTTTTCTCCATCTATTTTATCCAGATAAAGTATTTCCAAACTTTTACTCGCACTCAGTTTGAAGTAGAATCTCGCTTTAAAGTATTTCTTGACCAAAATATTTTTTGGCTTTTGCCTTGGCGATTCCAATTGCTGATGACCTGACCAAAAGCGGAAATTGTGCTGCCCATCTGTTGGTTGTGTGCTGCATGCAACACCACAATTCGAAACCACAATTCGCCAATCTTACATCTCTCAACCCTTCTTTTCGGTGTGGCGCTGGGGCATACCACAAACCCTCGGATGCTTGTTGTGGTGCTGCGGTGGCTACTTGTGGGGCAGCAATTTTTGTTAAATGCAAGGATGTGCAGCAGAGCGGGCGGGAATTGAATTGGGCGGCGAGGGGAGTGGCAAGTGGCAAGTGGCAAGAAGAGAGATACACCAACTGTTGCCTTTTGGCGGTCGTCTTGCACATGTGGCAAGTACTAGTATTCAAGTATTAGCCCACACCAGATCTATTTTTAGAAAATCCAGTTTGTTTTTCTTCGTTTTTTTTCGGCACCAACAACAACAACAGCAACGGAAATAACAACAACAACCACAACATCAACATCAACCACAACAAGTCTCTGCAGTTTTGCATGTTTTGGAGCAGAGCTGAGATTCAGTTTTTTCGAACTGCACTTTGCAGGCTCTACTGCAAACTCTCCAACTATATTCTTATGTCTCTAAAATTATTTATATAATTTCTTTGTATATCTTGTTATATATTTATATATACTTTTATGGTCAAAATAATAAGTATTAGGTATAATTCTGTGAGGTTTAAAGTTCACTTTATATACAAGAGTTTTTTTGGAATCTTAGCAGTATAGTTGAGATAATATGCTGTTAGATCCCATATGATTCCAGATCTTCCTTTATCATTAATGTTTTCATCTTCAACTGTTTCTTAACTTATCTAAAATATAGTATATTTTCTTGGAATCAAAGTGGAATCAGGTGGTTGGAGTGGATATTTAGTCTATTCTATTGATATTCATATTCAGAATATTCAAAAAAATATTATGCTTATCATCAGCAAGGATGCTATCCTTAAAGTGACAAAGGATCAATCTTTATGTTGAAGACTTTACGGTTCTGTGAACATCATTTCCAAAGAAATGCACTTGGAATGATGAATCTTCAGAGCTATCGCTTGGACTTGACTTTCTTTCCCTATTAAAAGCACATTTCTTACTTTTTTCCTTTCCTTTTTTTAAAGGAATTTTTATGCCATTCAAGAGATTGTCTCATAAATGAAAGTCCTGATTTCGTTAAAATAATTTAAACGCCTTTTCCCTACTCTCTTCAGTAAATAACTGGGTGAGCTTATTATCTTGCGCGCAATTTTTGAAACAACTAACTCAAAATTCCAGGCATAATTCCGTCAGTCAGTCATTCAGTCAGTCGCTCAGTCATTCCATCAGTCAGAGTCTGTACAGAGTGGCCCTTCACTTTCACACAGAGCTGCTGGGCAGCCTAATTTGGCCAGGCCCAAACATGTGGCCTGCATAAGCTGAATGACTCTCGGCAAAAGGCAACAGGCTTAGCCTCAGTTTCTGTTTAAGCCACAGCCACAGCCACAGCTTCAGCTGCAGCTTTGTGCTCAGCATCTGCCTCGGCTCAGTCAGTGTTGCAGTTGCAGTTGCAGTTGAAATGCCAAAACGTCGCATCGTTGTCATGTGCCTCCTTTTATGGGCTCAACAAGCGGCGCCTGTTCCTGCTAAAGTTGAAGTTGCCACAGTTGTAACTCAGCGGGGCATGCCGCAACGTTGTCATCCTCTGTCTTCTTTTTCATTGTTCGCTTTATTCGTTTGAAAGTGAAATTTTCTGCGTGTAACACATGTTGCCCCTGCTCCCTGCCTGCCCCTATTATTGCTGCCCCTTCCCTCTTACCTCTTACCCCTTCCTCTTACGTGCCACTTTATATCAGCCTTGGCATTGTATCGTTGAGATTGTTTCTCTTTTTTTTCCCTCCTTTTTTTGTCATCCCATCATTGAAAGCAACAATTTGTGGAGCTGAAAGCTGTACGGGTATATCTGGAATTGAAGTCGGAGATTGGGAGAAAAAGTGATGCAATATGGCTAGTGAATATATGGGGAGTATTACGTGTGAGGAATATTGAATAACATATTCGTAGCTCCGGCGTATTTAAATATTACATTTTTATTCTTTTTTCTTTGTTTCATTTTACCTTGAATTAAGCTTTTCCACATACCAAAATGTAAGCTCATGTGTTACATACACTGACGGATAAATTCCTCTTGATGCGTTACCGTAAAGAGAATTTCTTCTTAGGTAAAAAAATAAATGTAAAATGTATTTGAGGAATTTTGCAGAAAACTGTTCAAAATATTTGCAATTGTTTATGTGCAAATAAAGGAAGCAAATAAACAAAATAAAATTATTTTACGGGTCGACTACGGACATATTTATAAATTTATTATTTCCTCTTATTGTATATATATTTATATATTCCGATTAACTTAAAACACAATATTTAAAAAATATATAAAAATATTTTTAAAGGTATTTGGAGCTTAAACATTAAAATTCAAGTAAGAAAAGAAAACTCCATAAAACATAAATAAAATATTGCTAAAAACCAGTTCAAAAAATGTTCTCAAATATTTGAGTGTTATTTATACTTTATATAAAATTCTATCGAATTCCATTTGATTTAACAAAAAAGTTGTTTTTTTTCGTTATAATATCAAATAAAAAGCTAAATAAAAAACGCAAACGCAGAAATAATAGAAAAATCAGCTGAGAAAGAAAACCAGCTAACAATTTATTTTCAGCAAATTGAACGGTAAATTTTCCAGGCAATTAGCGGTTGAATTTATGCGTGGAATTGGCTGCTCGGAAAAACGAATTTTCCGAGTTAACGAACAGGATATGCATTTATCAGTTCGTTAACCCAGATGTCTACGGTATATTTAATTGTCAGAATTTCGTTTTAAATTATTAAATTAAATTCACTTAAATTTATTGCCAATTTCTTTATGAGATTTGTACATAAATCAATCATTGTCATCTCTACTCGAGCTTAGCTCAGCTCAATTCACACAGTAGCTGTGCTTCATTGGGTTTTTTTGTGAAAATGGGTAAGGAATCGTATTGCCTATAGTGTCAGTTCCATCCCCTTTACCGTTGCCCCCATGCTGGGTCCTACCTCTTGCCTAGCCTGTTAACAATATTCTAATCAACAGATTGTGCAAATGGAGGAAACGGAGATTGGGCAAATGCAAAAGTGGGAGCATGGCAAGCGGGAAATGGTAAATGGGGGTCACATTTGTTGAAGATGTGTTCGTCGTTCTGGCTGGCAAAGGGCCTTGGATGTGGCTCAAGGCGGAGTATCTTAGGGGCTAGGCGGCGACACATTTGCAACAGTTGGACAGTTCGTTTGCCTTGTAATTTGATTTGGATGCGGAATGTCGGAACTGGTCTTCCAAGCGTAGAGACATTAGGCTAAATGCGTTCCGAGCAAAATATCTACTTTCCTTTCTGACCTCCTTGCTCCCAAAATGACCTCTTCCGTAATACCCTACACTTCCCGCAGACTATCCTCTTTCGTAAGTGAATTTTTTAAATCCTATAAAGAGATAATCAGTTTCGTATCGTATTGGTGTATCTTTGTGTGTGTTAGGATATCCTTGAGTAGAGTATGCCCAGTTTTCTTGGTTTTCCTATTATTCATTATTGCGCGTATGCTTTACTTTATTTGTCTTCGCCATTTGACACCCAGTGCGAAGTTGAGTCCTGTCCTGTCCTGTCCAGTTAAGTGAGCATTTGAAGGATACTAAGCGGACTAGTTCTATATGTCTATGTATATGCATGATGAAAACGTTCTCCTTGGTAATTAATTATAAAAGGAGGTCCTTGGCATGTGTCCTTTTGGTTTCAATAAACAAATCGCTTGCAAATCGCTCTCTGGGGTCCGATAATCTTATCGAATGACAACGCACTTGCCGCATTATGATACATTAGTCCTACGGGTGTTGAACCCTTTTTACAGAAAGAGCGACTGGGAGTGGGAGTGGAATGGGAAGCCATGGAATAGGATTTCTTTAACAATGTTTGATAGTTGGCGGTTAGGCGTGGCTGTTTGTCAGTGGGCGTCAACTTGTTGATGATTGATGAATGACTGGGAATGGGATGCCGGTTGACGGCCTGAAGTCCAACTTTTCAACTGTAAGTGACACGAGTGTTTTGTTATGTGGGCGTGAAAACAATATAAGACTCTGAAAAACATTCAATCAGTTAACAATTGAAGGGGGAGCTCTCGCAAAAAGGACAGAAAAGGACTAAAGTCAATGAACTTAAACTCATTTAAGAACTAAATTTAGACCCATAAGAGGGAATACACACAAACATGTCGCTCATTTACGAGTAGTTTAAAACTGTCTTAACTCAAACACGACTGCTAACTTAATGATGCAGAAATATTCGTTATCTGTTATTGTAAAATTTCAAATCAATATCAAGTAAACTCAAATAGAGAATACGTTCTCATTATTTGCACTGGCATCCATGTAAATATAAAACTTTAAATACGATTTTCTCGAAATGTCCTTTTTGGATTCATGACAGTACGCAAACATATGTAAGTTGAAAGGATATAAAAATTGTTTATTTATTGAATACAAAATAAATAAACTGTCATGCACATATTAAGAGATAAAAAAATTCTTAGAAATACAGTTGGATTTTATTTGTATTGGCGATAAATACAACAAAAAAAATTAACAAAAATACTTGTAAACACAATTTAATTAAAACGCACAAATTCAATCATCGAAAAATATTTAATTAAAAAGCTGCCTTACGGATTTATTGAATTTGCGGTTTGACTGCAAATATAAATAAATGAAAATTAAATGCGTTTAAAATGTACCTCAGCTGGTATATTGGCAGGTTAAACAATCGATATATCGATAGGAAACATGTTATTGACAATAGTGTCAAGTTTTTTTTTAAAAGAAAAAACGGACGTTTTTTTCTTTAACAAAAGTTAAAGTAAAAAGCTTTTATCTATCTTACTATAGGGACAGACGAATAAGAAGGCATGAATACAATCGTACATACGTATGTATGTACAAAGGTGCTATGCCTACATACATACAAATGTACATAAACACTTGAATATGAATATGTATACGTACATATGTATGCATGCATATGTATGTATGCATGTTAATGGACTTGCAGACAGATCGAAATGACAACCCGGCAGTCACTTGAATTTGTCGCGTCGTCTCACGCTGACTTTGTTTTGATATTTGTATGTGTGTTTGTGTGTGTGTTTGTGTGTGTGTGTGTGTGTCACCCGTTGCCCACCTGCCCTCCCTCTCAATAGCTGTCCGTCTGTGTGTTTTGTCATGTTTATTTGTAAAAATATGTAATGTCGTGTTAGTTTATCCAATGGCGTGCCGTCGTGTCTATTTTTAGTGCACACGCTTTATTTTTAGACTGGCAGCAGCAGCAGCAGCAGCAACTTCAACTTTAACTGCACAAAGTACAAATAGAGGCGATCGCGTCTTATTGCATTTGCAACTTGTTGCGCCGCGAGAGCGCCACACAGTGTGAGAGCAAAACAAATACTTGCACTCTCTGAGAGCCACAGAGTACGAGTAAGAGAGCGGAAGAGAGATAGAGAGTGCGATGCAGTTGGTTGAGTGTGGTTACTGCACGTTGCGGCTACGTGATGTTTTCGTTGACTTGCTTGGAAGTTGTGTAACTTCCAGTCTTTGGCTGTGTTCACTCTCTTCTCTATCTCTCTCTCTCTCCTCTTCTTGTCTGTTGCGGCGTTTGCATTTGTTGCTCTCTGTATGCATTTGCATGTGCATTTGTGTTTGTGTTTGTGTTTGATTTTGTTAAACGTTTTATCACGTCGTCGTTGTTATTGTTGCTGTTGTTCTTGCTGTAGTTGTTGTTGTTGTTCTTGTCGTCGTCTTCGTTGTTACGTTTAAAGTTTACTTTTAGTTGTTTCGTTTCTTCTCATTCTTGTTTTGCTCGATTTGTTTTTCTCATGTTTTTTCTTTGAAATGTGATTTCTATTTTTAGACCATTGGTCTCCTATTCGCCTCGGTCTCAGTTTGCGCATATTCCGCTCTCTGTTTACATTCAAAATATTTAAATTGTTGTCACGTACCAGGTTCTTAATAGGTTACGTTATGTGTTTATTTAACTCATTTTGATTAGCAGCGCCCAAAGAAGAAGCAAATGACGAAGAATAAGAAGGGCACAACAAAAGCAACGCTTACGAAGCATTTACTCCCTTTGTTTTTTTTTTTTTTTTTTTGGCTAGTCTAGAGGATAACGGAAACAAAATGTTCTCTGATAAGAAATATAAATTAAAAAACCAACCGCAGAACAAAGAATGGCCAACACTCTTTTAAAATTAACACAATAATATAATCCTATTGGAAATACTATTGGAAGTGCAATGGAAAGATCGTTCTATTCTAACCTGGAAAGATTGTAGCGAGCTTATTGCGTTTTTAGTTAATACTTGTTAAATAAGAAACAAAATGTGGTTATTATTGTTTACTTAGTTTGGTATTTAAAAATTTATTAGTATGAGTTTTGGAATTTGGTTGTTTGTTATGCTTTGTATTAGTATTTGTTCTTGTTCGAGCTTTAAACCTCAGCTTCAACTTTCTTCTACTTTCTTCTTCTACCCAAAAAAATTATATAAACTTGGCAAACTCTGTTGCTCTTCTTTATGGCGTGCTGGCTAGATGTTCCATGAAGCCTTAGGATTTTTTCGGATTATTTGAATCATTGGATTATTCGACTGTTGATTATTCCGTATATATTGACATTTTGAATTATTATCAATGCGTTTTTGTTGGCTTCTTGATCTCATTCACAATCTTCTTAATGGCTGGTGGTATCCGCTTGGCTACGCCCGGCTGCGAACTAAGGAATGATATTTCGAAAAGGGCGGGACGGCTCGAATAGACATTATGGAGCATGCTGATGAACCACAATAGTAAATCATCCATATTTTCCAATGTACACTGGGCAAAAACGGCTCCAGCATCGCGGCCATGCTGATGGGAATCGAAGAGTGCAACAATCGAGGCGCGAAAGTCAAAAGTCATCATCACCGTTCGACTATCCGCAATGATGGCGGCAAATAGATGCGGTGGCATATCCCGTCCGCCGCCGCCGCCTCCCGCCTGCTGGAATACCTGCAATGTGATTTGAAAGATGCGAGAGAGTTGCACGGCCACATTTCGATTATACATGGGATTACTGGGATCGGCCTCCATGTGCGTGTAGAACCACTCCTCCAGCCGAAAGTTCATCTTATGCTGTGAACGTATCGCCGTTATTGCATCGGGTATATTAAGATTCAGATTGCGTGCCAGCGGTGTATGGGCAGTGATAACATTATGATAGACATTGTTGCCATCGTTCATTGCATTTCCAAACAGCTCCCAGCCACGGGGTGGTAACTCAGCCACGCGATGATAAAACCTCTCCGCCTTGGCCACCTTATCGGCGAGGATCAGTGAGATGAGCGTGCATGAATTTGTCCCACTCTGTTGAAATTCCCCAAACCGCGATTGGCAAAAGTCACGCGGAAACCACCAGATATTCAAGTTATTGATCTGCTCATGTATGGCCATCCTGGAGTCGTCCGGTAATGCGCTTTAAATGATTGCTAATGTCTGTACAGGGACGGTACCATAAATGGTTGATTGGTTGGATGATTGGATGGATGGATTGTTGGTTTGCGGTTACAGTTCTGGTTTGGGGAATGTGGAGGGAATGTTGGTGATAAAGATGATGGTGGTGGTGAAGGTTGGTTGGTTGTTTTGGTTGGGTTTGGTTTGGTTTGGTTTGGTTTGGTTTGGTTGTTAGGTGGTGGTAGGTGGATGTAAGGATGCTGGGTGGGCTGTTACCGTGCGCTGGCCGTTCTTTTTGTGCTGCTGCAGTCACATAATTCACATAAGTCACCTTCTTAACACTGCACTGCAAGAGCGAGCTTCCTAGTTCGTTTTTTGCTTAGCTAAACATTGAATTTTGGGTGTCTTTGCCGGAGGAGTGTTGAAACGAAAACGAAAAATTTTGAGAGGTAAACAAAAAAATAAAAGAAATTTCTAACAAACAACAAACATGATATGTGAGACTAGACAGTAAACTGAATGAATAACTGAATCTCAGAAATTTTACCTGTGTTAGTCGTTTTTTTGTTTTTTTTTTGTATTTTCAAAACTTTTTCAATTTTCTAGAGCACACTTTACCCATAAACAACTCAAAAATTTTATAACAAAGTTGTTGAAAGTTCTCTGTAACAAAAAAACTAAATATTACAATAAAATTATATAAAAAATACAGAAATAAACATCTCCGGCCACCCGATCCTATAAGTGTATTGCTACACACTGGTCGTTTATCCATCCAATGGACCAACTGAAGTTGAAGATGAATTCCATCCCAGCCGTAAACAAATTATAACCACAATCTCTAGTTTTCTGTTGAATCATATTTATTTCTAGGGTATCTGCTCGGTGATAACAATTTATATATTTCAGTACCTGTGCGCTGTTATCTGATTTTTGGAGCGAGTTATTTAATTTAGCATATTTCATATTTTGCTAGAACATCTTTTCTTGGCTTCTTGCAACTCATTTTCATGCCACATTCATTGTTGGCTCGTGGCACACGGCGTATACGCGTTGTTGTACCCCACTACCGCTACCGCTTGAAATGGCGTCGCATTCTGCCAAGTGTCAAATAGCTGCGCAAATATTTATTACAGATTGGCAAATGAAATGGCGCCCAAAAGTAGAATCTTCCTCTCTCTGTCTCTGTCTCCCTTCCTCACCCCCACAGTATCGTTATCGCTCTCTTTCTTTCCCTCTGTCTTCCCACTGGGTTCTAATTTTAAATTGCAACATTGGCAAAACAAATAGCTGAATAACTGTGAAACGATTGCGAAACGTGAAGTGTGTCGCAAATGCTAATTTGCATTGTGTTCGGGTGGTCTGATTGGAGATTTGCTTCAAAGATTTCATTCCAATCGACGTAGCGTTGACGCCGCTGCGCAGCGGCAGCGGCAACGGCAGCTATGAATGTCTCAAAGGGGTGGGCATGGGCTGACTTGACAAAAGTGTGTAAAGTAGCACACAAATTAGTAGATTTTTTTTTTATTGACATTCAAGTTTTTTTATTGACATTCAATTCTTAGTTAATCAGATCAGGCGACTTGTTTTTTTTAGTTTAATTTCTATTTTTAAAAAAGTAAACATCTTTTTTCGGACATTTTTGTCTTTTACGAGTGTTACTATGCACTTATTATATATAAGTTTGTTACATTATCAATTAATTGCCACCTATTATACCTTTATTTAAATTCTCTTATACTCGCCATTTGTTTCCTCCAGGCTTGTATAGAACACTTATACGCTGCAATTGGCGTATAAATGTATGCCTAAACAATATAATTTATTCCGAGCATAAACTTAAAGGGTACCAAGACAATCTTTAGTTAACATTTTACATTTATATTGCTTTTCGTAAACTTTGTAGCCCCTTAACCTATTGAATAATGGGTAAGTTTCTAGCTAATAGGTAAGGAAGTATCAGATATCAATGATTTTGTAGTATAAGAGCTAGAGACACCAAATTAGTATGCTGGTTCATAAACACCATACGCAAATCAGTTGTGTTTTATATTTTAAATATCGATATATGAAATATATCGAAAATGACAATTTTAGGAACAACTTTTAATCGATAGTTTTCATCGTTTCTAGTTTGCCGCACTTTAAATTTTAAATTTCATAACGGTCTTATAATGCAACAGTTATGCGAGAATCAATAACATGATTTTGTCCAGAGTTTGTACACGCGCAAGCATAGACTTGCATGTGTGTGTGTGTGTGTGTGTGTATACGTGTGCATATGTATTCGTATCTGTGCGGAGTTTTGCTACAGTTTAAGTTTATTCATATCCCAGCTGGGTTAAGGGCAGCTAACAAATCTTACTTGTTTTACATATAAACGTATCTATTTATATTAAATGTATGCAGTTCTCATTATGCCACAAACACAGCCCTCAGCCTAGTTCTAGGTTAGATCGCATTAAGGTATTACATTTTGAATATTTAAAGAATTTTTGCTTTTAAATTCCCATTCAAACTATTTGCTATGTATTTCTGTATAAAGAAAGGAATATTTTGGTTTATTAAAATTGAATTTCAATCAATTTTAAATTCGTTTTAATCTTTGCCTTGAATGCTTGTATGCTAGTTATGAAACATATGTATACTTGAACATAAGAGCCAATTAGCAGGGACGATATCTGATAGCAAGTAGGAGGACGCGGGGATAGGGGGAGGGGTAAACAAACAAACAAACAAGCAAACGCCATTGTAAGATAATACCTCAAACGATATTATATAATCTGAAAATGAGCGCATGCATTATTAATGCGTCAACACAATACATAAGGATGCAATTTACGGAAATGTAGGAGGAAGTGTGTGGGTTGTTAGTGTACTTAGGGTACTCCTGGGAATCCACTGCTGGATAGCGTCACTCAACAAGCGTTGACAAGTTTGGCATGCAGAGTTGAGCGTAATTATTGGACGCTGAAGAAGCAGAATAGAACAGAACTGAACAGAGAGTCCATAAATAGCGTAAGCTGTATGCAAGACAATGACGCAGAACGACCACAAGGATGCGCCATAACCTTCTCCCCACCCACCCACACACACACACACACACACACACACACACACACACACACACACACTCCATACATACGCCCATGCACACATGATCCGCACACCCAGAAAGCTGGACAAATATGTTTGCCTGATAAGCGAGTGAGTGAAGAAGTAGAACACAGAAACAGAAGCAGCAGGGCACTTCATTTGTATCTCGCATAATCCACGCTGAGATACCCTGTAATAACTATCAATTGATACCAGAGTTCATATGATAATAACTTAGATAATCAATTAAAACCCTTATCATATTCGATATCTAAAGAATATTGACTGAATATAATTTTGAAGCACTTTTAAGCAGAGCATAAGAAAAAAGAAACAGGAGCCCATCTCAGGCTCCAGCTGGGACTTATGTTGAAATTTGACATCGTGTGTGCAATTGCATCCTTATGTGTATACATGTATGTATATGTGTGTGAGTGCAACTTTTGACATTCAGCAGTCAACTAAAGGGACAGGACGAGCCAGGATATTACGCTTCAGATATTGCACTAGGCATCAAAGAAAAAATTGCAACGATTTCATTTTTGCATTTTCCAAACCAGAAACTGAATTCCCATCTCCCACTGAATCCTTCCCTTTCTCTGTGCATTAGAGTGTGGCTGGATATCTGTGTGCCACTCTGTTTGCATCTCTCGGTGTGCGAGTGTGTGTGTGTGTTTAACTTTCTCGAACAGAAAGTCCTTTTGCGTGTTACACTTGTACACGAGCATATGGATTTTGACTGTCAATGTCACTGTCACTGTCACTGCCACTGCCACTGAAGGTGCCAGAGACCTTCAATCGCCACATATTTTTCTACGAAAATATATTTTCCTATATGTTCTATCTATCAGATTCTTTTTTATACTTATATTTAACTGTTTTCCTTTTGTCCTTTGCAGCGTGTAAATCTGTTAGCACCCATAGGCGTCGCGCTGAACGGCCCCGGCCTAAGGGGCCATGACGCGTTGGCCCTTTAATTTACTACTATTGCTCTCGGTGGCAGTACGCGACTGTAGCAATCATACCATCCTCACAGTTGGCTATCTGACGGCTCTCACTGGCGAGCTCAAGGACCGCCAGGGTCTGGCCATATCCGGTGCTCTGACTATGGCACTGGATGAGGTAAGTTCTCCCGCCTCCTTTCAAATTCAATTTCCATTTTAACATATATTAACAATGTACACAGAAAGTACACACGGAGGAACAGTTTTATTACACCCGACAATAATATACCCTGTGCATCCTATATATATTCCAATATAGATCTCGATATTATATATACTATTTAGTACAAAGTATAGCTCGATTTAAGTAAATCATTTGAGATAGAGCTTAACGCAAATAAATCATCACAAGTTTTGAATCAATTTTCCATAGAACTTTAATTTCAACCTTTGTGATTTCCACCAATTTCAATCAATTTTGAACCAATTTTTAACCGTTTTCAACTAATTTCAACAGATTTCAATCGATTTCATTCTATTTCAACCGATTTCAACTGGTTTCAACCTATTTGCTTCTATTTGAGTTTAGCTTTAGCTGCGCCGATTTTGAACAAATTTGTTCAGCCTATAATCTATATTATTGCTAAACTATATACTATATATTAGCTGCACGATTATCAAACATATAGTGGTTCGATCATGTTCGGTTCGAGCTGCATTTCTGCTTGTAGGTAAACAAGAGGTAGCTACAATATATAAAGATTCATCCAAGTTATTGTCAAATTGAATTGAAATTGAATCAAATTTAATGAATATCCTATATACCATATATATATTATATGTATATAGCTATATACTATATATATCATACGTATATATCCTATTCAAATTTGGAGTAAATGAAAAACTTTTCTTCTTTATAGAAGTCCAAATCGTTTTCGGTGTTTTCATCATTAAATTTCCTGCTTAAGAATGAATTTTATATTTATAGGTATTACCCAATAATTAATGAATATAGAATATATATATGAATATTTATAGGAATAATATAGCTAAAGCCATATCTCAATATTTGGTACACTTACTATCTTTGGCATATACTAATTTCTATTATCCTGAGCTTATATTCTATATACTCAACGATTCTATTGAATTGCTTTGCAGATCAACAAAGATCCTTATCTGCTGCCGAATGTAAAGTTAGCGCTACGATGGAATGACACCAAGGGGGATACGGTATTGGCCACCAAGGCCATTACCGAGATGATATGCGATGGGATTGCCACCATATTCGGGCCGGAAGGTCCTTGTTATGTGGAGGCAATTGTATCGCAGAGTCGCAACATTCCAATGATTTCCTATGTAAGTTGTTCGTTGATATTCTTAACTTGGATTCACATCTAATCCTCTGATATTATTCCTTTCTACTTCTCTCTCTCTCTCTTTTTATTTCCTTCTCTATTATTCGCACTCTGTCTGTCTCTTTCAATGAACTTTTATATAGAAATGCGCAGAGAATCGGGCATCCGCGATTCCAACATTCGCACGGACCGAACCACCCGATACGCAGGTGAGTTGAAATGAATATGGATGTGGATGTGGGTGGGAGGAGACACAGTTGATGCCACGCCTTGTCAGTTCATAAATGTATATACCATATATGTATATATGTTGATATGGATACAATGGATATCTGGCAGCCTGCAGCTCTGCGCACCCATAACAATGCATTGTAATTGCTCGTATTTCATTCACTTTAATGTTGTTTGCTGGCAGGTCGTGAAGTCACTGATTGCATTGCTACGGTACTATGCCTGGAACAAGTTCTCGATACTCTATGAGGAGATATGGGGCACGGTGGCGGATCTGTTGAAGGACCAGGCGACAAAGAAGAATATGACCATCAATCATAAGCAATCGTTTATCGATGATCGCGCCAAGTGCTGTGAACAGATGATGACCTGCTGTCGCTCCGGCTATTGGTACCAGGTATATACGAACTGACCTTTGACATGGTTTACCCCATATATAGCATAGATTTATTGAGTTGGACGTACTTAATAATCGTTTTCAATTTGTTTTATTCCATTTGTTTGAGAGATTAACCCTTTAATGCCCAAAGATTTTGTTAAACGGAAAAGTTTGCAACTACCACGACTTACCCAAGTTGTTAAGGGGAAATACTTATACAAATCGATAACTTATCGATAACAATACTTGTCTATTGTAACATACCTTTCTCCATTGGCAGGTAGTGCAAAACACGATGAATCGCACCCGTATCTATGTGTTCCTCGGCTCCGCAAATAGTTTGATTGATTTCATGAGTTCCATGGAGACTTCTGGTCTGTTCGCTCGCGGCGAGTATATGGTCATATTTGTGGATATGATGGTTTACTCTGAACGGTAAGTCTCACCCTCTCTCTCACTGTCTCTCTCTCTCTCTCTCTAAGGAAAACAGTCCCTGATTAACACCTAATACATCTTTTATTACAGTGAGGCACAAAAGTATTTGCGCAAGGTGGACCAAATCAATAGAATGACAAATTGCAAGACGACAGAGAACTTCAACCAATTGGCCCGCAGTCTTCTCGTTGTGGCTTCCACACCTCCCACAATGGGCTACGAGAAGTTTACGGAACAAGTTCGTAGTTACAGTTCAATGTCGCCTTTCAATTTTACGGTTCCACCGCTCTTCTCACAGAGTAAATTTAGCAAGGTGAGCACTGCGTCAAGGAGAAATGAATAGGGGTATTCATGAAAGGGTTTTATTATATAGGTTTTATATTAAAGCATTAAAGCATAGGCAGTCGACTCTCATAGAGTGGTACACTATGAGACTCGACTATCTATATACGAGATTGTTCTCCTTCTGATTAATAAGACTTCTATTGGTTGTATTTCTGTTTAGTGCCCTGACTGATTTCGTTCTTGGTCAGCTTTAAATGTCATTTTACCAAGAGATTGTATTGAATATAGATTCTACATGTATAAGACTATATGGAATAGGAGATTAGGTATAGGAATTTGATTAATTTAAGTTCAGTGAAGCATTCCATAGACACGATTGTGAAATTCTGTAAAAATGTACCATAAAAATAGTACACGATTTGCTGTTTGGTCCCATATGGCGCGTTACGTACAATATGGTACAAATTATATCATTTTATAAATGTATAAGGAAGTTTTCAAATGAATTCAAATTTTAAACGTGAATCATACATATACAATGGATTTACATGTACAATGTTTAAGAGATCTTTAGTTTCCTCGATGCCTTTTGATTGCAGCTCAGGTCTGTACCCAAAGTACCACTTGAAGGTACCAATTAGGTACCATTTGAACTACGGCTTGAGCTGTCCTTTAAGATAAACACTTGGTTCCTAGCATGTCCCTCGTTTTATCTTAATGTTCCATTCAATATGGCAATCGAGCCCTAAGGATCATCCATTGATATATATTATATACCAATCGAGGATTATCCATTGATATATGTATTCCCGAGAGTCTCAACATCTACGAGAAATAACTCAAACATAATTATAGAATTTTGGATAAATTATATGAACTTTTGATAATGAAATTTGAAGGAAAATGCTTGGATAATGCGGCACAATCAATCTTCAATATAGTTTAGATATGCACTGGAATACCCCTAGTGAAAGTGATTAAAAGAAATGAAATGTGACTAGAAATAGAAAAAAAAAACTCAAAAAGAAGTGATTTTACCAAAGTTAATTGAAAAAAATATATAATAAATAAAGTGTATAAACTTAAACGAGTGCATCGAAATTATTCCGAGTGTATTCTACAGAGATCTCAGAATTTAAAACTATATTTAAAGTATTATCTTCAATTGCAGTTCATCTCAATTTATGCGGCCTATTTGTATGACTCGGTTAAGCTCTATGCCTGGGCACTGGACAAAATGCTGCGATTGGAGCAGCGCTCGCTCACGGATGAGGTCATCTTCGAGGTGGCCAGCAATGGGACTCGTGTCATAGATACCATCATTAAAAATCGTACTTATATGAGTGAGTGTTGCGGAATATTCAATGTGCTCACTTTGTGATAATTGCAAATTGAATCCCAATTAGGTGTCACCGGTTCCACAATAAAAATCGATCAGTATGGAGACTCGGAGGGAAACTTCTCGGTGCTGGCGTATAAACCGCACAAGTGGAATATATCGGACAATATACGTTGCAATTACCATATGGTGCCCGTGGCATATTTCCATCAAGGCGAAGAACTTCCAGTGAGTGAGTCGTCTTCTCTTTTTTAGTTTCGCATTACTTTGAGTTTGCTTTCCAAAATCCGGAACCCGAGAGAACTGGATTATGATTTTACTCAATTGATAATTTCAGGAGTATAAACTGATTAACGGTTCGATTGATTGGCCCTCCGGCGGAGAGAAGCCCACGGATGAGCCCATGTGCGGATTTGCCAACGAACTATGCCAGAAGGATGACACGCATTATACATCCACTGTGGCGGCCGTGGTCCTGGGCGTTTTACTCTTCTGCTCCGGCGTGATTACCATGAGCATCTATCGCAAGTGGAAGATCGAGCTGGAAATCGAGGGTCTTCTGTGGAAGATTGACACTGGCGAAATCAAGGGCTATTCCGGCAATGAGATCGTCTCCTCTCCCAGCAAAGTAAGTCCAGACTCAACTCATCCCAAGTGTCGATTGAACCAACTTCTGTTGCTTTCAGGTCAGTCTAATGAGCGCTCAGAGCTATGGTTCCCGCTGGTCCCATCAGTTCGTCACTTCTACTGCTCGTCTACGTGGCGCCGTCGTGCGCATTAAGGAGCTGAAGTTCCCCCGGAAAAGGGACATCTCCCGTGAGATCATGAAGGAGATGCGTCTGCTGCGAGAGCTGCGTCACGATAACATCAATAGCTTCATTGGCGCCTGTGTGGAGCCCACACGCGTCCTTCTAGTCACCGATTACTGCGCCAAGGGCAGCCTCTACGACATCATTGAGAACGAGGACATCAAACTGGACGATCTGTTTATAGCCTCCCTCATAAACGACCTAATCAAGGTGCGATCATCCTACCTATATCCAATAACTGTTCAGATCTGAAACATAAATCTTTCTCTTGGTACCATCAGGGCATGATGTATATACACAGTTCGCAGCTGATATATCACGGCAATCTCAAATCCTCGAATTGTGTGGTCACCTCCCGCTGGATGCTGCAAGTCACCGATTTTGGACTTCACGAACTCCGACAGTGCGCCGAAAGCGAGTCCATTGGCGAGCATCAGCATTATAGAAGTGAGTCGAAGCTCACTAAGCGCGATGTATTTAATATCTGGCGTCTATATACTATATCCAGAGAATGGATCACTTTTACTTATTTGGGTGTTAGCTCAGAGGGGAAAGGGATGGAATGTGCTGGCAGGGTTAATTAATAAACGGAGTGAAAGAGATGGAAAATAATGGGAGGGAAAGCCTGAAAAAGGACGAAAATATATAGAAAGAAACTGACGTGGGGGAATAATATGAAAAGAAATGAAAAGAAAGGGAAGAAATGAAAAATAAAACAAAAGAATTTGCCTCTCTTTTTTCCATTACAATAAAAACAGCAAACGAAAGAAAAAGAAAAGAGGGAAGAAAGTGAAATACTAAAGAGAAAGGAAGAAAATGAAAAAAAAAACAAGGGAAGTGGATGAAAAATAAAGGAAACTGATAAAAAATAAATTTAAAGAAAGGAAAAATAAATAAAAAAGAAAAAACAGGATGAAAAGAAAGAAAACAAAGAAAGAGAAGAAAGGAGTAGAAAGAAAAGGAAAGAAACAGAAAGAAAAGGAAAGAAACAGAAAGAAAAATAAAGGAATTAAATAAAATTTAATGAATGTAAGGTTAAGAAAAGAAACGAAAGGAAAAGAATTAAAGGAAACATAGAAAATGACAATAATAAAGAGCAAAGGAAAGGAATGGAAAATAAAGAAAAGAGAAAGATATATAAAGAAATATTATATTAAACTGAGAATAAAAGAACTAAAGGAAAAGGAATACAATAAATAGGAAAAAAAGTTAAGTTAAAGTTCAAAAAAGTAAAGGAAAGACAAAAGTTAAAAAAGGAAAAGATATAAAAAGTAAGAGAATAGGATAGGAAAGAATAAAGGAAAAGAAGGAAATATGAGGGACAATAAAGAAAATAAAGGAAACGAAAAGAAAGAAAAAGGCAACAAAGACAAGTAAAGAACAATAAAGGAAAAGAAAGGAAATGCAAGCAAAGGATAACAAAAAAAATTGATCAGAGCGTAAAAAAGGGAAAAAATAAGGAAAGGAAAATAGAGAAATAAAACAGAACTTTAAGTAAAATAATATGAAAGCAAATTAAGAGAAATACAAAATGAAGGCAAAATATAGGAAATAAACATTAAACAGGACGCATAAAGAATAGAAAATTATATTGTAAAAAATGAAAGGGAAGTAAATGAATATGAAAGGAAAACTACTAGAGGAAAGAGATGGAAATGTGGAAAAAAGCAAAAGAATAGAATTAAATCAAACAATAAAGAGTTAGAGGAAAATAAATATCTCTTCAATTAAGAGAAAGATATACGAAAAAACTGAAGGTTAGAAAGAGAAAAGAAGAAAGTTAAAAGACATTTTCATGGATATAATTGAATGACAAAGGATACGTCTGCGATCCTGTAAGGTATAAGACAAAGTTAAGGTTAGATTTCAGGTATCAGCCAGCATGGAGGTATCTTTTAAGATATGTAGATTCAAAGTCTGGTCAGAAAAAAGCTATTAAAGAGGCAGTAGGGGGAAGCAGGAAAGAGGAAGGAGTGGAAGGATGAAGTAGTATCTGTGTGTAAATAGAAAGATGAAATAATAACTGAAATAATTGCAGATCAACTATGGCGAGCCCCGGAACTGTTACGCAACCATAATACACCAGGTAGTCCGAAGGGGGACGTCTACGCGTTTGCCATAATAATGTACGAGATATTTAGCCGTAAGGGTCCGTTTGGACAAACCAACTATGAACCAAAGCAGATTGTGGAGTTGGTTAAGCAGCTGCCAGTCAATGGGGAGGAGCCATTTCGTCCGGAGGTCGAATCGATAATAGAGGCAGAGTCGTGTCCAGATTATGTGCTGGCATGCATTAAGGACTGCTGGGATGAGAATCCCGAAGAGCGTCCCGACTTTAGTACCATACGGTAAGAAATTTACTCTTATAGATACTAGATACCATAAATACTATGATTTTTCTCTCTGTGTAGGAACCGACTAAAGAAGATGCGCGGAGGAAAGACCAAGAACATAATGGATCAAATGATGGAAATGATGGAGAAGTACGCCAACAACTTGGAGGATATTGTCACGGAACGCACCCGTCTCTTGTGCGAGGAGAAGATGAAAACGGAGGATTTGCTGCATCGCATGTTGCCACAATCGGTGGCAGAGAAACTAACCATGGGACAGGGCGTCGAGCCGGTATCCTATGACTTGGTATGTCATTCTATATACAAAGCTCAAGATCTTCACTAACCTTTCATCTCTCTATCTGATCAGGTCACGATCTACTTCAGCGATATTGTGGGCTTTACGGCCATGTCCGCAGAGAGCACCCCGTTGCAGGTGGTAAACTTTTTGAATGATCTCTACACGGTGTTTGATCGCATCATACGCGGCTATGATGTGTATAAGGTGGAGACCATAGGCGATGCCTATATGGTGGTATGTAGACACACATCAATCGCTGCTCCTCTTAAGGGTATCTCAATTGATTCGATTCGTTTCAGGTCTCTGGTTTGCCCATTAAGAATGGGGATCGCCATGCGGGTGAAATTGCATCCATGGCTTTGGATTTGCTGCATGCAGTCAAACAGCATCGCATAGCGCATAGACCCAATGAGACACTGAAGCTCCGTATTGGCATGCATACGGGCCCCGTGGTTGCTGGCGTCGTCGGGCTGACGATGCCCCGGTATTGTCTATTTGGAGACACGGTGAACACCGCCTCGAGGATGGAGAGCAACGGGGAGGCACTCAAGATACATATATCCAATAAGTGCAAATTGGCGTTGGATAAACTGGGCGGCGGCTACATGACGGAGAAACGTGGCCTGGTCAGCATGAAGGGCAAGGGCGAGGTGGTCACCTGGTGGTTAACGGGCGCCAATGAGAATGCCATACAGAAGAAGCCGGTGGATATGACGGATATGCCGCCGCCGTTGTTCAGTCGACCGAGGAAGAGTCCCAAATTAAATCCGGACTCCAGGCAACCCAGTTTACTGGCCATGCAAACGTATGGAACTGGTTCGAGACGCCAGAGCAGCGTACCACGTCCGGCAGATGTGGAGTCTACGTACAGCCTTCAGGGCTCTGTTTATCAGGTGGCGCGCGAGTCGCCACGGTTGCCAGCCAAACGGGAAAGGGAACGGGAGCGACCCTCGCTTAATGGATTGGGCGCTCATATGGTGGGCGGTGCATTATTGGAGTACGCACAGGCCTCGCTCAGCACGCTGAATCATTCCGATACAAATGAAACGAACTGTGATACTAACGAAGGCGCCATTCTCGATGGCGAATTGGAGCTTAACGGTGGCATCTGTGGCGGTGGTGGTGGAAGTGGCAGTGGCGGCGCTGCTGGCTTAGTGCGTCAACCGAATGCATTGCATAAGCCGCTGGCAATGGTGCGGCCGCATCGTATCATCATTGCGGATCATGCTGCGGCATCAGTTGCCGAGCTACTGCTGCGCGAGTCACGCTCCCTGGATCCGATGCCATTGCAACAGCTACGCAAGCGACACGAACGTGGCAAGCTACCGCCATCGAAGCTATCGAAGAACAACTCACGCTCACTGGACACGGGCGTCTCGCTAATAAGCGGCAATCCCAATGGCGAGACGGTCGCTGAGGATGAAACGGATGATATGTCGGCCAATCCGGTGGATGCCAATGATAGCTACGACGATGAGCTGGGCCTGCTCATGCGTCACGACAACGGGCAACTGCCCACTCTGCGCTACTCGGGCAACTTTGGCCAGCCCACGATTATACCAGCCGGCGCAAACACCAGGCGGCGCACCAGCAACGTCTCCACTAGCAGCTGTGCCAAGCATTTGAACAACAATTGCAACGGTGGCATGAACATGGATGAGGACATGCAATCACCGCTGCTGCAGCGTCAGGCATCGCTCACATCCCCGCCTGAGGAGCTGATGAGCCACTCCAAGCGATGGCATTCGCTCGAGCACATGGAACAGGGCGTCACCGGGCATGGCAACAGCGTCAGCTATGCCGCCGACATCGATGGACGCCACGATCAGGCCATGGGTCTCGGTGGCGTACTCGATATGCACTCGGTTGGCCATCAGCGTGCTCCACGCAGCGGCGGCAGCAAACTGGGCAGCTGGGTGGTCAATCTCTTTAAGGGCAACGGCATGCGCAGTGTCAGCGGTGCCACCGATGCCACACTCCGACGAGTTAGCATCCTGCCCAGCAGCGTGCAGGGTGTGCGGAGTGGGTTCAATGATATGACAGCAGCACCCACAGCCCGTGATCGGGAGAGTATTGTGTAGATTGACAACGAGCGAGAAAGAAATAGAGATAGAGACGAAAGAGAGAGAGAGATAGTGAGAGAGACAGAGAGAGGAGAACGTGTAGAACGTAAAGAACCAGGAGGAATGTTACTCAGGAACAGTGCGAACAGCAGGAAACGAATGTAGTAGGATCTTAACCACATACTACGGATACATCATATACTAACTATACCCATATATATATATAAAAAAATATATATATTTATACATATATATATATATGTGAGCGTATATGTGCGTGTATTACCGTAGAAACTTTTTGGCTTATTTCTTTGTTCTATGTTAATTGTCGTTTTTGTGTCGATTTGTGTATCTGTGTTTAAACTCTATATACAGATATATATATATATTGTTGTATACTATATATATTCCACATATAAATATAAATGTATACTATATTTTCCATAATATATATATATATAAATGTATACTAAATACTATATGTGTCTATGTGTACTACCGTTCATGCATACATATTGTAGCGTAGAGTCGTTAAACAACAGAAAAATATAATGAAATGGAAAAACGAACCGTCTAGTCACAAGGTCTTCAGACTAGTTATTGTTTTATATAAAAATATACCTATATATATATATAAAGATTTATATAAATATATATATATATATACACATAAATACATGTATGTGCATACCTATTAAAGCATAAAGCGCAACTACACACACACTCAACACACCAAACAACACACTCAACTCCAATTTAAGTGACGCTTTCAAATATTCAACAATTTAATCCAAAACAAAAGTTAAAAGAGGATATATACTACTGTTCCAAGATGTTATTCAAGTTATAATCAAGAATCAAATATTCAATATGGATTATATCCACGCATACGTTTTATTCAATTTATTGCAATCAAAGTTAAAGTACACAAAATATTCAAATTATCCAAAGTTAAATATTTATTCAATTTCAAAAAAATATCTGTGTGTGTTTTTGCTCGTATGTAAATTAAGTGCGTGTGATTGTACGTAATTTGTAAGCCTAAACTAAACTAAATATATATATATAAATATATATATATATATATGTATATATATATGTATATATATATGTATATATATATATATATGCGTGTCCATGTATATGTACAATTTTTTTTAGCTATTATGAATGATGGATGTGAAGATGTGAGCAGACTTCTAGGGCGCCGTGAGCTGTTTTTTTTTAGCTATATCTATGTATATTTTTAATAATAAAGAAATTTGTTAAATTTGCCATATATAAATACAAAGAAAAACTTAAAAAACAACCAAATTATAACTGTATTATTCACATATTCAATATATAATGTATGGAGGGAGGCTGAATACTTGTCGCGATTTTACCATGGAAATTGATGAAATTAACAAAGACTTTCGAGGATTATTTTAAGGATTATGCTAATTAATTATGCTTATTAAAGAAATTCGACGCCCTCCCTCCGCATTCTTCTGCCTACGGTCTCGTTTGTGTTGATTAAAAAATCGCAGGGATGTTTTTGAAAATCATTTAATACCAATTGTTTCTATAATAATGACAACCTATTCAGTTTTTCTAAATACAAATTTTTATCTTAAATATATATGTAAATACACAAACATATTCGCTTAAATATTTGCATACGTCTATAAGATTGTTGATCTAAATTCTAAATTGGGCTTGATTATCATGAAATCATTTACGAACCGAGTTCAGACATATCCAAATTTGAAATGTGCCTTTGGTTCAGTTTCAAGGATATTGTCCAACATTGAGAAGACTGATAGCAGGTCACTCGCTTGGCCAACAGCTCAGGAGCTCGTACCAAAGCGAAGATCTTTACACACTAGGAGATCGGACACGTGTCTAGAAGTTCCCCTAGCGTATCCCACCCTACCAATACTTCCCCCAAAACAAAGCCAGCAACAACAAAATTGTCAGAGCGAACGTGATAAAGATCGATTTTTTCACATTTTAAATTGCAATGGAGGCTTGGGTCCGATGCCACCTACCAGCTTGAGGGCAGGCGGCGGAGAAGAGAAATCAAAAAATGATATAGACAATGTGTACCTAAAATACACCACCCCAAAAAGGACAGCAGCCTCAAATAATGTGCGTACTTTGTATAGTATTCCTAGTACTCGTATTATTCGTACAGTTGCTCGTTCTGTCTCAGCTCAGGCGTTATCCAGTAACCAACCGATACTTCAGCGATATTCAAACAATACATATAGTGCAAAATTACAGCGCAGAAAACCGAGACCATCAGTGGAAAAGGATCCTCACACTAATACAGTTCACTACTATACGGTTCCCCGACGGACAACAACAGCACAGCAAAATCCACGAGTAGCATGCAAGAAGATTACCAATTGTATTGAGCTGATGCTGAACTCAATATCGGTTCGATATAAAGATGGCAAGAGAAGGATATCATCGAACGTTGTTAAGAACACATCATTATCATTAATGAGAGGGAAGAAACGTCACAAAAAAGGACATAAAGTAAAGCACAAACGTTTCATGAAACCAGAACTTGCGTCGCAAGATTTCAATTCAAAACCATTTGATGCCATAAAAATACCAGGTGAAAGTTTCACAAAGACACAAATAAAAAGGATTGAAAACGAAATGGTTCAGAAACAGATGAGACTGCTTGAGAAAGATAGGAAGAAAGTTATGGAAGATTCAATTGACTCTATCGAAACTAATGGGACAACCGATTTAAAAACTATTCACCAAATAAAAGATACCAACGCGATGAATGACAGTAATCGGAAAGGTGAAACTCAAATATATAAAAGTCCAAATGAATCAGATCGAACATCTCCCGCATTTATTGCGAAAATAGATAATGTTGTCGAAAATAATAGGATAATCGATTCAAAAAATGAAGGGGGAAATGCAAATACCACCACAATAAATGAACCAAGTTCAGGATTTCCTCCGTCGAGACAGAGAATGGTTAGTCTTGACGAAAATGATAGCATATTCGAATTTAGAAATGTTACGGAAAGTGATGATACCACCGCGATATATGAAAGTAATCAACAAATTGAGAGTCCAATATTTATTAGTCCAAATGAATCAGATCGAACTTCTCCTGTGTTAAGCCCGAGAGTGGATAGCTCTGCCGAGTACAATAAGACAACCGATTCCAAAACTATTGCGGGAAATGAAAGTACCACCGCGATGAATAAAAGTAACCGCAAAAGTGACAACAGAAAATATAGAAGTACAAGTGAATCAAATCCAAAATATCGATCATTAAGAGACAAATTTGGCAGTTTTTCCGATTATGCGGGATTTGAAAGTACCACCGCGATGCATGGACGTAGCCGCAAAGGTGGAAGTCGAAAATATAAAAGAATAAATAATGAATCACATCGAGCATCTCGAGAATTAAGACAGAAATTGGGCAGTTTTTCCGATTATAAAAAATTGCACGATTTAAGAAACATTGCGGAAAATGAGAGTACCACCGCGATGAACGATAGTCATCGAAAAAGTAAAGCTCGAAAATATAGAAGTACAAGTGAATCACATCGAGCATCTCGAAAATTAAGACAGAAAATGGGCAGTTTTTCCGATTATAAAAAATTGCACGATTTAAGAAACATTGCGGAAAATGAGAGTACCACCGCGATGAACGATAGTCATCGAAAAAGTAAAGCTCGAAAATATAGAAGTACAAGTGAATCACATCGAGCATCTCGAGAATTAAGACAGAAAATGGGCAGATTTTCCGAATATAAAAAATTGCCCGATTTAAGAAACATTGCGAAAAATGAGAGTACCACCGCGATGAACGCAAGTCACCGAAAAGGTAAAGCTCGAAAATATAGAAGTACAAGTGAATCACATCGAGCATCTCGATATTCGACTGCGATAAGGCAGTCAACAAATCGAACATCTCGAGTATTCAAACATCCAAGTATTCGATCTAAAGCACATAAAACTTCAAGGAGCACAAGTCAAAACAAGCATCCGAATCATCTTAGAGCCTCAGATTTGTCTTATTCCGGGCAAAGCTTAAAGGCAGGACGAAGAATCGTAAGGAGACGAAATTTATCAAGCAAGTATTCGCGGCACAAGCTCAGCTATGTGCCACCTACCACGTACAACGAGTATGCATCGGATGACAACATTGGATTGAAGCAAGAGGAGTCCCACTTAGTTGACATATCGAGAGCAACTTGGTTAAAGAAGTTACCTCTGACATTTGGAGAGCGCAGATCAAATTCACTAAAGAAATATCTATACGAAATAGAAAAGGACTATGAGAATTATGTTAACCAATCAACCCAAACATCCCCAGAACCAAGCTTAAACACTGGTGAACACACGCCATATGAAGCAAATAATATCGATACTTTGATAGACACATCACATTCGCAGATTAGGAGCAAAATGCTCACTGATTTCATAAGGAGTTCGTACACCGGTTCAATAGCAAAAGCACAAAACAAACTCAATAAAGATGTTGGAGCGCCTGAAGTCTTCCAACCCGTTTCTATCTATGGGGATAACAAAAGCCTAGATATAATGAGGGGACGTTCAGACGATAGGATAAAAGCTAATTTCGTTAATAAAATGACTTCCACTGTGGAATCCATCAAATCAGACGATTCCAATAGTTACGAAAATAGGTTGGACAAACTGAGGAGATATTTATATGATAACGATTCAAACCTGGATGATATGGATAATATTAGTGTTGATGACCTTGACATTCAAGGACTTTTGTATTTCCCCTATGAGGAGGTGCTTCGAATACAGCAGGAAATAGAACAACTTAAAAAAAATAAGCAAAAACTTAAACTTAAACATCACCATCGCCATCCACATCCACATCCACAACCACAACCACATCCACATCCACATCCACATCCACATCATCATCATAAGGACGACAGAACCGATATGGAGAATGCTTTAAAAAGAAAATCCAAATCGGGTTGGTCATCAAAGGCAACGCCCAAAGATGAAGTGCCTACCAAGTCGACACTCCCCTGCCATCAAGACTGTTGTATTTGTAATGCAATACAAAGAAATAAGCCCATCAAGGATGATCCTTTGATTATAAAGATGAAGGAAGAACTGCGACGTCAAGAGCTGAGGGCGTATATTAATGGTGCAAAACTGCAAGTCCTTAACACGGAAAGGAACTACTCACTGCATCCCGAATATGAATTCGATTCTTGTGGTGCTCTCGTACATGCCTGTAAACCTCAAAACTTTCCTAATCTGACCCCTTAGGCAAATGTATTTTATAGAAACATTGATTAGCTGCACAGCCCAGCGATGTCTCTATAGAATTCGAACATTTGCCTCGAGTTAATGGAAGGATTAAATAGAGTTTTATGTATGTGTGTACAAGTAATATTTAGATCCATTTGTTTTATTCTTTATTTGAAAGCTAAGGACTACAGTCAAATGAACTAATATAATTCTCGTTACGAACTTTCATAATTAGCAATCTAAACATTATATCAATATATGTAAATTTTTATCTGATCTTTGACACTAGTGGGGTCCGATCAAGATGAGTTAAGTTTTCGTATAGCGTTATATGTATATAAAATAATTTTGACTAGATTTTGATTAAGTGAACAATAAATAATCACAAAAAGGCCGCAATGAAAAAAAGTTTCTAATTTTGTATGCAAATCCATTATAAATAACGATACAGACTACAAAGCATAATCTTGCTTTAAAGGGACTAGATTCATATTATATATATAATATATATATATAACTACTGGTAGGTTAAAAAAATATATATACATTATATTATTTATAATTTAAAATAAGTTATTAAACCACCGCTTGAGCTTTACTGAAAACTATACTCGAAATCTCCTAAGCTAATAGATGTCTATATCTATGGGTACATCATTCGTATTACCCATTTAATTTCATCGTAACCTATTGGTGGCCTTACATGCCTACTTGTGATATATATATATATGCTTATATGCGGTATTTACCCATAGGACATATCGTTTCTACGAGCAACTGGTATATCCTGATACTAGTTCTATATACAATCTAACGTTCTATTGCATTTGCTTATACTGCAGCCTCTCTTGATTTCGTCCTTTTTGTATCATCTAGAAGGCTCTTGGTTGCCGTATCCGCCATGTGATGTTTAAGTGTAGCTGCTTCGTAATCACTGCTACTTTCATCGGCGAATTGTATGTCATCCAAGTCGAGATACTCTTGCAGATCACTTGATGACTTTTCCACAAGGGTTTCCTTCTCCACATACGATCCAGTCATTGAGCTGCTAGAATCCAAGCTGTCATCCATCTTGGCAAGGCTCTGATGCACTGTGGCAATGTCACTGGCTGGCTTAATTGCTGATTGGTGAGGACGTAGTGTGCCCGACTCCGATCCAAACTCATTGACAGAGCAAGAAGCATTCAGCTTAAGCTGCTGCCTTGCCTGACGACGTTGCTTCCGGGACATATATGGCGTTAGCTGTTTGGTTGGAGTCTTCTGGTGTGTGGCACTCTTCTGATTTGTTTGATTTGTTTCACAAGGTGAGGTGGCCTTGGACTGCTGCTGACTGCTGGGCAGTGAGCGTTCCTCTGAGCTAGGCGTGTTATCAGCCGTGGTGGCTTTACTGCTCGGACACAGATAGTGTCCGTACTTGGGCATTTTTATTTCTTCATACAGCGGAATAACTTCATCGCGGCTTGAAGTTGGCTCGGGTGTTTTATCCTCATCCTCTCGCTCTGGTGTTTCCTCGAGGGGTGGTATCCAAATGCAATAGGCTGGATCCATGCCTAGGTAGGAGCCAGGTGCCGCACCCGCATTGATTACATTGTAATCATAGTAGTCCAACTCAAGTTCCTCCTGGTTGCCCAGTGAGAATTCAGAGCCAGGACGAGCAAGAAGTTTTTTGCGATTTTGTTGCTCCTTTGACTCTTTTGGATTGCTTGTTGTGCGTATGGTGGCCGTGCTGACCACGCTAGCCGCAGGGGAATAACAGCCCTATGAATTGAAAAAGAGATTAGGTAAGCCCAGACTTAAAATGTACTTCAATGACTACTCACATTGGTTAGAGAAGCGCTGACACTGCGCGAGCCCATACGACCCATGCACAGCGAACCGGAGCCCGAGTTTAGAGACTTTGCGTCCCGCAGGCTTTCGTCTAAGCGCGAGCTAAGCAGCTTCAGGGTAACCGCATCGTAGCGATCAGAGTACTTACTAAGTCGCTTGCTATTTAGAGGTGGACTATTGCACAGGGAACTCATGCCAGATGATATGATAGACTCGGAATCCTTCGCACTGTCCTTGCAGCTCAGTGGTTCGGCGTGCACATGTGAACCAGTTGCCTTTACGGATTCATCGATTCGCTGCAACTCTAGCTCTGCTTCGCCCGAAGAGGCTGAACCAACTGGACTGTGACTATCCGTACCCGGCGAAAGCGATGTAAACGATTCGTTTTCGTTACGCAGAGTCATCATAGAGGCAGTGCTACCAAAAGCTGGAACTTGTTCTCTGCAAGAATTTAGGATTATAATTAATTATATATACGAGCTTTATGATGTGTATATTTAATATGCATTACCCCTTAATAATTTGTTCATGTGGTTCGATATCCTTAAACTCCGTCTCATGGGTTGCATTCTCCACATCAACGCTTTCCCGTAGTATGGAGTGGCGCGGTTGATGCTTGGGCCGCATCTTAACCAAGTATATCACCTCAGAGAGTAACGTGGTCGTTGAAATGGCTCGAGACGGCGGCTCGTTCAGTGAGCTGAGAGACGCATGCGGTGTGTGCAAATTGGAGCCCTCATCCTGTCGACGTGCCACTGCCAAATGATATTTCCGATACCTTACCACGTACTGAGCACCTGTTGAATCAAGAGCGTTGTATAGAATGAAATATATAACTGCGCAGGTCCTACATGGTATGAGACAACTTTCAATTTTTAATTGCCGCTTTTAAATGTAACGTAGCACACATCATGCTTTCTATGAGAGAATGACGTAGTGACGTCACGAAATCGCTTTTGCTTTTTTATTTAGTGCAGCCATGGTAATTGACATTTCTGCAGCCCTGGCAAATGTTAGCTTTCTATGCAGTTGATAGACCGCCATCTTTAAAATTCGTTATCACTAAGATTAATCTTGACGAACGTTAAAAGTTGCTTATTAACAGTGGCTCACAGTTTATTTTGTTCACTTGGAGAAAGTTTAATATAAATATATAAGTTTAATATAATTTTTTGTTATATAATAAAACTTAAACGTATTACTCTTATAATGTTAGGGCTTATTTCAAGTAAACTTATTATGAAACCTTTAATTAAATTAATTTTAGGTTTTTTAAAGCATAGAGGAAGGTACGGTGATGCATTATTGGCGTAGGAAAGTGACCGTATGAAATATGCTTTGAGCCATTGTATGTAAGTGGAATGCATTCAAGAACGAAAAATAAATAGTACTTCGCTTTGACTGTTTGTATTTCCTATTCATTTTTATTGATAGATAAATATATGCATACATATATAAATATATATGTATTTAAGCAAAGTATAAATATATATGTATTTCGTTATCATGTATTATTTTTTATATTGTATCTATTATATTATACTACATTTTATTATTATATTATATTAATATTCTTTATGCATTTAGCTTACCCAAAAGCGCACTTATCACAATTATGATGGTGGCAAATACCATGGCACTGAGGTGCACCAGAGTAAATCGTTTCCTTGACAAAGGCTTCTTCTGCAAGATGTTGCGACTTTTTACGGAAAGGCGCGTGGCCGCCAACACCGTGTTGCTATTGCTCACATTTTTGGGAACTAGGAAAAGAAAACGGAAAAGAATTTATGACATAATCTTGTGGACTTTATATTACATTTAAACATACCCAACTGCTTCACGTTAGCCATGAAGCCGCCGGTGCAGGATGCAGCATCGTAGCCTGCACTCGACGTACTATTATTAGTCGTGTCGCCCGAAAAGAATTCGACTAATAACTGTGCTCCACTGGACTCAACTGCCAACGGAAGACCGATATGGCTAGCTCTTTCTATAGCGGGTCGTCTGTTTCCGGACACCGGTGAACCGTCTCCGTTCAGCTCAACCAGCAAAGTGGATGACAGCGAAGGCCCATCTCGTACCTTAATATATTGCGTACCACATGGCAGCCGTAGAAAGCTGAGTTGCAATGAAATGGTTTCTTCGCCATCCACCTGGATACACAAAATCAGTTTAGATTATAGACCAAAAGTTAAGTTGAGTTTACGGCTTACCTGTATAAGCCAAAACGAGCGTCCAGGACAACTTTGCGTAGCTCCGGCTATAATGCGTTTGGGCTTGGAAGAGCCCAAATGTACAATGCAACCACAGCGGCAGCCAGGACCAATTTCTTGATTAACCTCAGTAACATTCGACTTGGTCAGAAAGCTTCCACTTGTTTCATAGATACAATCCCAGGTATCCGCAATGCTCTTATTACATTTCTCTGTTTGTACCGATGGACCCTGAAAATATAAAAATATAAAATAAAGTAATACACAATATTCTTTTATATAATCCTTAAGATACTTGTCCTTAATCATAATATAGTAATGATACCACTTAGATCGGTTCACAAGTATCTATAATTTTTTTATTTTCATCGTTAGATCAACTAAATAAATTTAAAGGAAATATATACATATATTGGAATACTCCGGTATTATAGACACAGTTATGACTAATAGAATAGGTTTATTTCAAACTCATCTTCTTCGTCCACTTCCTCAGCTTCGCCAGTTAGGCCGGTAAGACCAGTGGCCCCAGTTCCAATGGTTGTCAAGCTTAACTGAGATTTATGATCGACAATTTTTTCGGTTTCCTCGGACAGTGGCTTAACTAGGGGGACGGGTCCTGGTGGGGCAACGGTTCCCTCGCTGCTGGACTTCTTCATGGAAACAGAGCTGCTTGAACCTTCAGCCTCTTCAAGTGGTTCTTCCTCTACCTCGACAAGATCATCTTCGCGTGACGATGAGACATATAAAGTTGTGCCGAACTCAACATCAATTATGGATGCCCGATCCTCGCGTCTATCGGCATCGCCAGCTTTTACTTGACCCTTCATTAGACAATCTGGCAGCTTGACCTGCAGATCTGGCAATTGGTCAAGTACCTCAGTCTTAAAGAGATCACATACACCTGGCTTGGGCTTGTGTGGCATGAAGCCCATTTTACCCGGAGTATACAAGGAGGAGGTGACTGTGCCAATGGTCTCGACAGATGGCGTCTTAGGTAGCTCAGACGAGTGGGAGCTCACAATGTTCATCAATTGGGACAGCAAATCGATACGGGCTAGCTTATTCATGGATTTCGCTTCCTCTCTGACTTCCTTGATAACTTTCGGTCCATCGACGTTTGCCTCCTCCAGTCTTTCTGGGAATAACTTGACACTCTGTTCGGATATGATGGCATCCCGTACAGTTACCTTGATCTCCTGTATAATGCCTCGCAAGCGTTCTATCTCTCCCTCATGTTGATCATGTATGGCTTCCAGGTGCTTCTTCTCAAGCGTCATGCCTTCTATACGTCTACACAACGATCGAACTTTTCCAGCGGCATCCTTGTTCTTAGTATCAATTCGCATATCCGCCTCCTGTTGTTCCTCGAATGCCCGCCTGTATTGCAGTGCCTCAACGTACTTGCACTTTAGCTTCTCGTAGTTGTTAGTCAATCCTTCGATAATCTTGATCTTGTTAATGGAATTCCGGACCAGCTCGTTCTTAATCTGGTCCAGTGCACTATACTGTTCCATAATCTCCTTGTGCTTTTCCTTCTGGTTATTGTACTGCGATTGTAGTTTGATTTGTGACATCACCAGTAGATCGATTTCCTTCTGCAGGGCAATGTTTTCCCGTATAAGACGACGGGTATAGCCGGCATTGCGGATCTCACTGGAGCGTGTAAAGTCCTCGGATACTTGAAGAAGTTTCGCCTCCACCTCCTTTTTCAGTGCATCCTTCTCAACAACAGCGGCCTGCTCCATATTGTACAGGGCCTCCTTGTGGTATTTTTCCTTTTCCTTCATATCGGCTTCCTGATCATCAAACTTGGCCAGGAGTATGTCGCGCTGTATGCGAAATTCGTCCAAGGAGTTCAACTTGCCATTGAGCAGTTTTATCTCCGAGGTCAGCTGATCATGCATGGCCTTGTACTTGCTCTCCAGGTCAGTGATTTTCTCGTGTGCCACCTTGTTTTCCTCGTTGCGCACTTTTGATACCTCCACCAGGCGCTCCTCCAGCTCGGTTATGGAATTGTTGCGCTCGGCCAGCGTACGTTCTAAATGGGCCGCCACATCGGTGCGGTCATGGTCAATGTCCTGCAACTTTGCCGATAGGACAACATGAGATTCATCTAAGCTGGCCAGATGGGAACGTAGACGCGCCAACTTCTGATTCAAATCGGTGATCTGCAGCTCATAGAAGGTGCGGTCCACCTGGGTCATCTTATTCAAGTCCTTATCCTTCGCCTTCCCCTTGGCGGACTTTCTCGGTTTCGGCGGCATTTTGATGCGCTTTTAATTTATTTTCAACACCTATTTCAATTGTGTTTTAGTATTTAACTGTTATTTAAGCATTTGTTCAAACTGGCATTGTTTTCTTAAGGAATCTTAACCGATTTCCTACATTCTTATTAAATCTATTTATCAATAAATGTCTAGACATTCCATTGAATAAACTGCAAGCGAACTGTTGTCAAGGCGAAAAGTTATTTGGACAAAAGCTTGCAGCACGTTACCGTTAAAAAGCTTTGGTTACCATGGCTATAAAGCTATGTGCCTCAATTTAAAACTTTATTTAATACGGATTGGGTTGTCCTAAATAGGACAAACATGTCCTGTTTCGTTTGATAAAGGACTAAAGACTACCTCTATATTTCCTCTCTTAAAGCAGTCCGGAATCTTGCTGCTGGAAAACTAGGCCAAGTGACTTTATTAAACCTTTTTTTATTAACAAGAAACTTTTGTACTGAAAGTAAAATGACTTGGCACCAGTTTAGGTCTGAAAGCGCCAATCCAAGATCCCTGAGTATCCGCCAAGACGTGTGTAGTCTGGCGTTGTCCTGGTGAAACACAGCGCATTTTCCATTGGTAAATTCGGATTGCTTATGGGGTATAATTATGCTATGAAACAATTGTCGACAGTATATGTCTGGGTTAAGTATTTGGACATATGGCTGCAGCTCATGGGAGATGAATCTCTTGCAGTCCAACCAAATGCGGCTGTTAATCCTGGAGAGCATTTGAACTGCTTCACTGCGTTTTGACCAGTATCCCAGGATCCATTTCACAGGACATTTTTGTATGCAAATCATTTATTATCACCAGTGATGCCAATTCGATCTTTTCCGGATACATTTGTCGGTTATTTAATATGTATTCGGAAATCTGGCCGTTTTTTAAGATTGATTTCAGAATCTTAAACAATTCGACTCATTTTCGCTTCATCGATCTCTGCGATGCAAAAACGATTATAATATTATTAATATTATAATTTTAGAGCTTTTTGAAATTGGTCACAAAAAGGTAAATATATTATAAAGTATTTGAATAATGTGCATATGTATAGTTAATCTTCTTAGGATTCGGATTGCGTCGACACAAATCTTGTTGCCATTCATATACTATAAATTGCCTGGCAAATACTTAAAGTTAATAAGCACCATGGCAACATATGATAAAAAAGAAGAGGCTGAGAAAAAATCATCAAAGATGCTTCGGAATCTCTTTTAAATTACATTAAAAAAAATATGTATAAATATAATTCCCTGTTTTTGTATTCTTCAGCTTCTTCCCCCTGTAATTGGCATCTCTGACTATCACAAGTCACCAGTCGCTTATGAAGTCATATGAATATTTGCATGTTTGGCTAATCAGAGCCCAAGGGATAACTTTTAAATAGAGCGAATTTTTTTTTTTTTTGGTAAGAGAGTTGTTCTATTTATGAATATTTGAGGAAGTATTTTCCTATTTCTATACGAGCCACAAGCCACAGCCCAACAAAAGAATCTTCCATTATCTTTGAACCACCTTTCGCACAATAGTTCAAAAACAAAGATAGAAAAAAGGAGAAGTAGAAGTAATAAACATAAAAATGTGCATTCCATAGAAATCCAGGTGCCACAATCGCTTAATTTTTGTGGCGGAAGTTTTTTGCATAATGAAGTGCCAACAATAGAGGAGGACAAATACAAAGCACTCTATTATAGTATTATACGACTACTCCCACCAGGACTTGGAACTGAAGGTATGGTCATGTATTTAGGTATATGCCAGTGTGCTGTGTATCCACAGATTAAGACCCATTTCCCCAATGTCTGCTTACAATTTGTTCTAACGACATCTGAAAAAGACAAGATGCAAAAAGATATCCTCGGCATGACGAAGACCTAATACCCTTCAATAACATATAGAAAATGGGTTTAATCTTAATAATTATCTGAAATAATAATGAATTTGTAGAACTTAATTTTCAGATAGCTCTTTAGGTGTAAGCTACATATATATATGTATATATTATATATGTATATAATAGGTATTCAATTTTGTTACGTTTCTTACACAACAACTGCATTTTTATCAACTCTTTCAATGGCACCTATATACGAGTATATACAATATATATATAGAAGGTCTTCTAATGTCATTATATATATATATAGACAGATATGTATATATAGAGGTTGATCAAGTGTATCTTATTCCGTATAGAATTGAATTGTAATACATGTTTGCATTGACACATAGAGATAGGCAGTCAATCGGACAGACAAAAAGAAGTATCTGATTATATTAACTTTATAATTCAGGAATAGATATATACATAGATATACTCGTACATTAAAGAGTAACAAAGTGTATACAAATAACATAAATCGTTGCGATGAATTTTTAGCGGACATTGGAGAAAAAGGTTTTAAGCTAATATTTGATATTTGATGTACCATTTGATGATGTTGTAGGTAAAATAAAGTAAGGCCCCTAAGGCTAAACCTATGTACATTTATGCCTATATATATATAGGATCTGTATACATACTATGTATGATATATATGTATATATAATCTTGTGTGTTGGCCCCCTTTAAAAGGACCAAGAGCAAAACCTTTGTGCCCAGCGACAGCAAGTGGGAGCAAAAGAAAAAAACGTGTATGAATGTTGTAGTCAAGTGCACCCGACTACAAGAAGCCTTTAACCCATGAACATTTTCATGCACTGTATGCAATTATATACGAGTGCAATGCTGCTGCCCTTCTCTAGCCCCCACACTCTTCTGCTTTTAGTTTTCGATCTTTATGAATTGCTAATATATCAGCACGGAACAAGATTAGTATTATTTACCAGAAATTAATCGAAAAGCTAATGGGTGCGTTGGGGGAGGGAGGTATTCCAGTATATAAAACAATTTCAAATGCGTGAACCTAAATCTCAAGCTCTTATTATCTGTGATATCCACGCGTTCATCCGGACATGGCTACACCGGGTCGGCAATTGATGCTGTTCCGGATACATATAGTTAATGGGGTCGGATATGCATCCTTCTGGCAGTTACATACTTTCGCACAAGTTTAATAGCCGCTTTTTACCCATTTGTAGTGGGCTAAGGGTCTAAAAAGAAACTTAGAAAGGGTGTTTCCCGCCGCTTGTCGGCAACACTGTAAATCTGCCACGCAATCTGGAGCAAGTGTCGCAATGTTGCAACACTCTCAGCCAGACACACAGGACAACAACATGGCCGCTGGCTATAGCCATCGACCCACCCGCCCACAACCATTTTATTGTCAGCACAACAATGAGATATGGATATGGGGTACGTGCCTGTAGATGTAGTTGTAGATATCTGTGCGAGTAGTGAAGCGCACAAAGTTGAGAATAAAGTGAAACATGAGCCCAACAGTAACTCAGACCAGATACATTTGTATGGGTCTAACTGTACATATATATATGTACACATATGTAATATGTGTGTGTACATACAAGAGTTGTCTCCATACAATTTATAGAGAGTCAAAAAAGCAAAAGTTTCTAGCGAAAGTTTCTCACGTATCCAAACTAAGTACTTGAAGTCGTGCACAGAAAAAATATGTGCAGATAATAACTTAAGTCTAGGAACTGTTGAGTAAATTGAACCAATGATTAACTGATATATGTATGTATGTGTGTGTGTGTGTGTGTGTGTGTGTAAGTAAATAAAGTGGTACTCGTACACACCTCACAGAATTTGGCCCCATAACGTGGTGGTGGTGAATCACAGAATCGATAGCGATTTCGAGTTCCTCCCAGGCAATTTGTCGAGCACGGCGTCCACTCACTCCAAGCACCCCATCCTCCGGTATCGGAATCTGTAAAGTAAAAAAGAAGATTATAGGAAACTCAAAGACCCATCGAGAAAAGGACGCACTGCACTTAGTTAAGCTTCTTAGGTTCGATTTCTTTCAAATGTAAATCTCCAAAATAAACAAGAACTTCAAAATCTTCTCATATTTGAGGACAACATTTGGCAGTGTGACTCAATTTGAAATTCTTGTTTCCCCCAACTTTAAGGCTCTAACATAATTGTTAAAAGGATTGTACATCGGTAGGTACTACATTTTCCAATCTGTTTGGTAAAATTTAAGCTCGTCATTGAATAAAAGGCTTTGTCTTTAGGAGCAATGGTATGAAGCTTCCATGATTCATCGTTTGGAACAAATAGTAGCCCGGGGGTAAAGAGTCTAGAGAATACGCTGAATAGGAAAGACATCCTGGATTTATTTCGGGACTTTCTTGTAGTCTTTAATCTTTAATTAGCAACATGTTATTGTCCTACTGCAGAGTTACTAAACCGGATCTTACCACGTTCTTCAAAGGATAAATGTACTTATTGTTTTTGGTAACTATCCCTAATAATAGTTTCGCCGGGTTGAAACAGCTTCTAGAAGAGTGATCCCACCATGTGGATAAATTTTTAACATTCCATGTTGATTCCTATCTAGGAGCACCTCAACTAGGAATGACAAGAAACTAAACTTCTCGAGTCACACTGCTCATTTATCATTTCTTCAGCTCACATTTCGTTCACAGTAGAATAAGAAATCGAAGCGTGTCTTAATCCCATGTGAGAGTTAAGAAGTTTCTATAAGATCTGAACTTACCTCTGACTGGCAATGTGGGTACACAGTCCATGCGCACATCCGCAACGGCACCAGAGATGGCTTGGCTCACATACACGAAGCAGTATTCCACGTATTTCTCGGAGAAGAGATCGCAGTTAAAATAAAGCGAGTGCTGACTCTTGACGACCCGCTGCTCGGCGACGTAGTGCAGCGAGGTGGGTGGCTTTAGGGAGGCAACATCTGCACGTAACTTAGCGTAGAGACGCACGCGATCACCCTGCTCCAAAATACAGCCGGGGTACTCATAGAGAACACCCACACCGGAGTGCGTGTCGCAGGGAAAGATGCTGCGTGCATACACATTGAACACGAACTCATCGCTCCAGTCCACGCTGAGCATACGCCGTGTGGTGGGCACATTTAGGGCTGGCGTCATGGGACGCAGCTGCACGGCATAGTTGCCGGCCAGGCCGAACAGTTCGCAGCCCAGTTGAAGGGTCTTGAGCTTGGGAAAGCCTCTCACCTGCTCTGCAAATAGCACGCTCGACTTGGACACATCGGAGATGTTGAGCGCACAGTTCCGCTCCTTACCGCAGTAGACCAGTTCCAGCCAGAACTCGGGCAGATATGGTTGTTCGCCGTGTAGAGCACGCTCACAATTGACCTCCGGAAAGCGCAGAGTGACCTTTACGGGTGCCTTGGGATAGGTACGTAAAATCACGGGACTCACAATCATCTCAGCACTGGGCCATCGCACGTCCAACGTCTGTAGCAGTCGCTCGTCCTGAGCCGGCATTAACGTCGTCGTCGTCAATGCGCTCTGACCCAGCGCATTGGGATCTGGGTCAGTGCGATTAAGGGTAGTGGTCCTTAGATTCCTGATCACCTGAATCTCATAGAGACCGCCACGAACAAAGGTCTGGCACGGCACAGTTACTTGAGTGACATTCTGCCGCGGATCCGGAAAGAGTGGTATATTCTGGACAACCTCCTTGCGCCTGCGCTGCAGCACAATCTCGCTGGTACTACTGTTCCCGCTGGTTCTCTCCCCCTTTGACGCTGTCCCAGCATCATTAATGATTTTGCTAATGACTAAAGTGCTCATTATGGTGTTCACCATGCCCTCCGTTACGTTTACCTCATGCATTTCGAAAGCCGACTCCAGCCCAGGACTGTCAGTGCTCAAGTGGGCGTCAACATTGCCATTGCCATTGGTGAGATTGTGATATTGAGGCTGGAGCTGTGATGTTGTTGTGATGTTTGTCTCATTCCCATTCCCATTCCCATTGCCATGCAAAATGTGTTCTGCATCTCCTTCGTCCTCATCGCCGCTGAATTGTATCTGCACATGCAGGTCTCCACTCAGTGCAGTGAATGTGCTCGGGGACATGAGGCGACCCCTTCGAACTGCCAGCACGTGACCTTTTGTTGAATTCAAGCCAAGTCGAGGCGCAACACAAACGAACAAATTAATCACCACATGTAAAGGACGAAAGATAAGAATTATAATGCACAAAACTCTTTGTAATTTATTTCTTATTGTGTGACAGCAGGAGTTTGTCCTGCCCGCCCCCTATCCCACCCACTCTCTGTCCTTCTATTCTATTTATGCTAACGCTACACGCCTTCTTGTTGTGCTTAAGTGCCCCAGAGTTGCCATAGGCAGATCCTTTTATAGCCCTACTGCACAAGATGTCCTTGATTTACACTATGCTAATTTCCCTTAGGTACATCCCTAAATAACCAGATGCAAGCCGAGTCTTAGACTAACAACTAGAACTTTAACGTTTCGCCTGTCAAATTGTCAAGATGTTGTCATCTACCACAGCCCGAATGTCCTGAAGGACATAAAGTTTGTTTTCCTGCATATAACTTTGACTATATATGATGTAAAATGTTCTAGATCTCAAGAATAAGATACTAATAATCGAATTGACAACTTTACAAAATATTTGGAACTACTTCGAGGGGTTCTACTGCTTTCCCTACGATATATTTTGCTCATTTAAAGTCAAAGATAAAACTAAGACTCTAAGAGTCCCAAACTGAAGCGTATAGGGGGATGCGATAGTTAACATTTTACGCTCAGTTAAACTGACCTCAAAGTGTACGTAACAAAGGATGAACCATCTTGGATTAACATCTAACCCTACTGTAGAGCTGAATAGAAATTAACTTCACCCAACTGGGTTAAATAACTATTGTGCTACTCCCGACTTAAGTTGAAACCCGAGCTGGGAGCAGTTAACTTATGATAGGTACACAAAAGAAAGTTGCAACCGAGGAGAGAACATAGTAAATATACCCACAGAAAGAGAAATTACAGATTCAGACATTCATTTAGGTCGCACTGGGGACTGTCACTCACTTGGGCAGAAGAATAGCAGGAACATTATTGATGATATCATAATCTTCCACTTGACTACTGATTTGAGGCCTGATGCTGACGTGCCAACTGTCTTCTTCCGCTTTCGATTCGTAGACATTTTCCTCCTTGTTCGTTTCCACTTTGTCATAGCCCTTCTTCACCTCCTTACCCCCTCTTCTATCGCTCTCTCTCTCTCTCTCTTTCTTACGCAGTCTCTGTGGATGCTGGTGCTTGGTGTTTGGGGTAAGACGAATTGAGCCGTTATTGTTGTGGCTCAGTTGAGCAGCGCCTCACCATTCACCCATTAACCCAAGTGGGTGTGGTGCGAGTAGCGGTCGCTCAACGGAGCTGAAGCTGAAGCTGGAGCTGGAGCTGACTTGGTTATTTATTTGTACGCGTACTTGGACTCGTATTGTGTTTGTAGCCTTCTGACCGCTTAGAGATTGTCCATTAGAAATTAATGCCAAAGGTATTTGTTGCCTCCACATTTCTGAAAACGAAACGGAAAAGTATCGTTAAAACAAATCGAACAATGGCCAAGACGAAGGCAATTGCAGTAACTTATGAGTAGACAAAAGATATTCGCACACTTACAAGCTACAAATACTTTGGTAATAATTCAATTTCTATAAAAAAAAGGAATATCATTGAAATACACTGTGGAAAATTAATGGCTACTTGCTTTGAGTATGACATTGATTTGTTGTATACTTTTCCCCGAAAGTAAATATGATATTCTAATGGATTAAGCTAGAAGCTCCTTACCCCATAAAAGTATCTACTGATTCTTTTAAAGATATTATACCTAAAAAAAAGAGGAAAATTACATACACAGAAATATATTTCCTACTCTTTCAAAAGTTAGAAGAAACTTATTTTTATAATATTTAGTAAATCATTTCATTCAGATTTTTGTGCAAATTTATAGATTTTATTTATTAACTTATATTTATTGCAATTGAAAGTATTAAAGATAAATATATATTAAAAAGTTTTAGTATTGTTTAAAGAAAAAATAAATTAAATAATAGTTAAATAGTATTCTAAAAGAAAATGGAAATTGTTTGAAAAATTTGTATCTAAAAAGGAAATTTTATTCGTATTACTTTTTTTTATATTATATTTATATTTTTCAAATGATTTTCAGTTCATTATATAGAAAATTATTATAGAATATAATATGCAAGTTAGAAAAGTAAAAGTATTCTATAGATTCCCTGACAAAAGTTGTTTGGTTTGAAGCCTTTGCAGACTTAATGGTCTTTTGAGTGTCATTAGGCTGTATCCGGCCATTAATTACCATCGCGTGCGAATGTTCATTTTCATTTTCTCAGCTGTTAACTGTATTTGTCTGTATAGTCAGCAGTCATCTTTCAGATGGTCTAATTAGTTTTTCTAACCACCTAATGTGAGTTGGTCCATTGTGGCACACGTGTCTCTCGCAGCCTGATGCCTACATTTCAATACCTCCGAAAAGGGATGAAGACAACATTTGGCTGTCGAACAGCCGATGAAAAGGTAGAGCAATTAGTGATTACTGCCCAAATTTAAAGTGCCTCAGGTGAAGGGAGTCATTAGCTAGGTATTCGCAATTGCCATACAGATAGTTGTCATCAGAATTGGCGATAAAAAGCAAGTGCTTTAAAGCATTTTTAATGAATTTAAAAGCAGCTCTAAAGCACTCGACGAACTACATACGTGCACGTATTGTACATATTGGGACACAAATCTCCCACTAGGCTAATCGTTTTGCTGTGTATCTAAACCAATTAGAAGCCATTGACATGAAATAGCACACTGCATTGGGGGTGTGTGTGGGTGTGTGTATGTTTGCGGAAAATGCATGAGAAATGATCAACTGGAATCAGTAAATTTACAATCAATTGCACATTTTACACTACCAAGTGCCCAATCTCCGAATCTTTATCCGCACCCGCCCTGAACCACCATCATCATAAATATTGATGAAACACCGGGGCCAGGACAGTGCGTAAATCTGCCTTTAATGTTCGACATGGGGGTCCCCAAAAACTATTAACTGCACTGTGCGACTAAGTCCAGGGGACCACCCATTGTTGGTGTCTGCAGTTAGAGATGGAATCACAATCACACCACGCGCGTGACACGAAACTCACGAGGTCTTTTAAGGGAGTATTTCTGTTCACTTTTGGAAATATTGCAAGTAGTAAAACAAAATGTGAATTACGCTTAAATAACTATAATATCATAAGATGTCTTGAATATTCTATATATATAACTTTTATTATTGTGTTAGAACACATACAAAATCACAAATTTTGTTAAAATGTATATCGATAATATTTTGTGCTTTTTTTACTGTCTTCACAAGTACAATCGAATATGAAAACAATTCACTTATTTTGTTTATGCGATGGCTTAAGCCGATTGGACGCAAATCAGTTCTCTTTAGAATATATAGACACATGCATAGATAATTTTTATAAACGTTTTAAGTCTTGCATTTTGAAAGCAATCTTATTATTTTGTTTTCTTTTTTTATGCTATCGTATAAACCAGATAATTCTTACACATTTAAGGACCAAATATAATCTTAAAGTAAGTTGCATCCTGCTGGCATTTGCGAGATAGAGAGATACTTTTCATACTGATACTTCTAGTTTTTGGTCTTTTGCCTTTTCGATCTTACATCGCCTTGTATCAAAGCGAACATGTTCCATCTCTAATAGTATATTTAATATGTACTAATATACAGTTCTGTATACTACTTCATTCTCTAATTTTCTTTTCCATTCTCGCTTTTTCTTTTTCTGAGCCGTTCCTATCCTTTCTTCTGCTCGCTCTATTTTCTTTGCTCAGCGCTCCAGTAGTAGAATTTTCGTTCAAACTAGTTGCAAACGGATATACAAGTATAGGCTCTAGTTACCATGAGACTCGATATTTGATAGTGTTGAGTCACGATATATATATCAAGCGATACGGTGTCATCTCTAATCTGCATCCTAGTTCTATGCGAACATGACCAGAACTGTCGCAGCATGGAAAATCAAAGCAAATGCGACTGAAAATTGCGAATGGTCCAAAGCCCAACTCGAGCTGTTGCTGTCGCCTTTATTTTTTGTTGTTCTCGTTCTTTTTGTTGTTGTTGTTGTTGTTGTTGTTGCTGTCGCCTTTGTTCTTGTTATTGCCGTTGCTGTTGCTGTTGCTGTTGCTGTTGCTGTTGCTGTTGCTGTTGGTGTTGCTGTTGCTGTTGCTTTTCGCGAGGGCAGTTTGATAGGCAAAATGTCAATGCCCCTGCATGACCAGTTAGCGTGTGGCTCAGGCTCTGGCGATGGCTATGGGAATGGCTATGGCTATGGCTATGGTTGTGGCAGTGGCTGTGACTTGGGCTAGCGTTTCCGCCCTTGTCCTTACTTGATTATACTTTGTGCCCGGAGTTTTTCATGTTATGCACATTTTACAGACTTTTACTTTGTATGCGGGGGTGAAAAAGATCCCCGAGTGCTGAAATGCGACAAAAAGCAACCGCATACGAAAAAAAATAAATAAAGAAAAAAAAAAATTAAGAGAAAAGGGAAATGTTCGTATTCAAACATTTACACGCTCTGTTTACCTCTAATCAGTAGATAAGGATGAGGACGAGTTTCTGCCAAACCGAGCTCACATTGAAAAGTCCATTTACTAGCCCACATGCGGTTATCCCCTTTCATTTTCATGGCTAAATGTAAATATTGAACAAATATGCTTACAGCCCTAATGGATTTTAGAGCCGTATTATGTCATCAATGGGCTTAAAGGGGTTTTATTATTATAATTACTCTTATGCTCGCCTATAGTGCATATTGTACTACTATTTTAATGAATACATATTACATTACAGTTTACAATAGCTGGTTTTTCATTCTTGTTTTTCTATTGTAGGCTTAACACATTTTTGAACTATAGGATATGAATTATAGATATATTTATTTATAAAGGTTAAAAAGGAATTCAATTATTGCCTCTAACCAATCCAGAAACAAAACTTAATTCGAAATTCTTTCTCTCTCTCTGAAATACTCAACCAAATCAGATGTTTATAGCAAAACTTGTATATAAAACCCTCAGATTATTTTTTCAACTTCTGCTTACTGTTCACATTACAGTAATTGTGCACTTTATGTTTCTTTTTATTTTGTTTGTTTTGTGTTTCGTTTGTTTTTTGTTACCTTAAACTACATTTATAACTAGAACCAGGGACTCGACAGCAAGGCAGCTTCGTACGCGTCTGTGGGAACGAGGGCAAGTACCGCCCCACACACAAAATTATATATAGGTACATATACCTTATATATATATATATATATATATATATATATATGTATATCTCTTGACTCAAACCATTAATATCACAGAGACAGTTGCTGGCAGGTAGATGCGAAAAGTATGTAAATATTCGCATTACGTATACGCCCAGTCTATTACTCGGTTTAAATATGGGTCCAACTAGCAGCACTTACGGGACGATAAACAGGCTATAGGCTATAGTTCACTGAGCTTGTTTTAATTACCAGGGTTAGTTCAGGGGTTGACGCTCTGTGCAATTACGGGTATCAAAATTATCAAGTGTTTCTAGCTATAACCGTGACAATGACCCGTACACTTCCGACTATTATCCGTGCTAGACCAAAATCATAAAAATTGGAGTGGCTTTTAAGTTCCGTAGCATGTGGCGTGTGGCATGTGGCATGTGCATTCACTTGTAAGGCGACATGCGAGTGCTACACAAATTATAGGGAAATTATGTGGCAGACGAGCAACGTTTCTGGATTTTCCACAACAGCGGCCACGTCAGAGAAAACTTGCGTTGCATACTGCAATTGCCATTGAAGTTGGACGAGGACTGCACCCCCAACGGATAAGAAGAAGGATGAGGAGGCAGATGCTGACGCCAACGCTTACGCGAGCGCGGATGAGTAGGATGAATAGTAGTTGTTGAACGAGCAGCAGATGAGAAGCCAGCGGCTGGTTGTCGACTAAGCTAAGCACTTCCGCTGCTTAGTTAGAGCAACACACATAACTCCCTTATCAAAACTAAGCAAGAGCTGCGCGTCAACACAAAGAATATTAAAATAGCTGCGGAAATGCAGTTGGCGCACCCACAGTCCACATCCACATCCCAGCGCACCTACTTCTCCAGCGGGTAAAGCTTATCCATCACATTTTGATACCCTGTTCCCCAAGCGAATGGACATATGGTCTATATTGAAGTGGGAGTGTTTCTAGCAACTGGAAAGAAATGCATCTTTAAGAACTAAAGATATTAGACCTAATATTTAAGAAAGTATCTTATTACAATCATATACTTCAGTTTACATAGAAGTATCTAATATAAACTTATTAAGGTCACTTTCCACCTGAGTACAGGGTATCTTCCGATTCATCACCCGCAAGTGGTTTATTTTTACTTTTTCCGCTTTTCACTTTATGTAGCTGTCGCACATAGGAGCACTCGTATCACGGCTCCAGGTGAGCTGTAAAGTTGACTCCATCTGAGGTCCATGTAGGAACATTTAAAATAACTCCAGACAGCCAAAGGGGTGGCCACCATATGGAAATATACTTACTGCGAGAGTATAAATAAAAGTATAGAAAAAAAGGCAACAAATGCGAACATACGAATATACAATGAACTATGTACATTCTATGCACATATTGTACTGTATATAGTATGCCATACATATGCCCAGACAGCCGGAGGCAAATGCTTGAATTGCATGCAAACGGACCCTGAATAAGGACTCAGTGTTCGTCTCGCATTCAGTTTGCAGAGACTCGCAGCTCGTGTGGGTAAGCTCCTTAGGCTACCTCTGGCTCAAGCTTTATGAGTTTGCCGCTCAACTACTCAATATTTGAGTAGCACCAGAAAATTTGTATAGTTCAATTCCAGATGCGTAGTTAGGTTTTTTTCTAAGGGGGCTCCCTTAAGTCTCCTAGAAACCAACTTGTTATGGAATTTCATTACATTCTATCTAAGATTTTCTATAACAAGATGCATCTCAATTTTCGCGAAGTATCTCAAATTTTAGTAAGCTCTCAAAATGAATTGGAGTTCAGTGGTTTTAGCTTTCCCAATCAATGAAAAGGTGTACTAAGTATAAATAAGTACTTTCTATAAAAAAATGTTGATACAAGAAAAGAAAGTAAGTCTCAAGGAAGTGTATCGAATTTCAAGAGGATGCCAACACTTACTTTTAGGAATAAGAATGCCAAAGCATTTGTTATATGTAAATCCCTGGAGTGTCGACGTTTTTTTTTTGAGACTTTGTGTATATAAAAGAACTTTTCTTTGCCAAAATCCAAATAAATCTTCAACCAATTGTCGGTTTTCATTTTTGGCTTTTTGAGCAATCCCTTTGCCCCGTCAACTGCGCCACTGATTCAATTTCAATGGACGACTTCGAAGATAGCACCAGGAACAAGTGGCTCAACCATAAACCAAGACACTGTATGGACAACAACAGTTTCCCACAATGCCATTCGTGTATCCTTCAATCAGTGTGTGCGATTGTGTGTGTGTGTGTGTGTGTGTGCGTGTGTGTGTGTATATATATTGTGAGCATGACATGCTGGCATTGTTGATGGTAAGTGATGTTAGCAAGGATTCTGTGGCTGTGTTGTGTTGTCGGATGTCTTTATGTGTGCAGTGTCTTAGGGATGTGGTCTCATTAGTCTGGGGTTTCCATGCTCAAAGCATCATATTGCAATGCTCGTAATTAAACAATTTTCCGATATGTAAACATATCAAAATTTTTGAATTCATTCCAAGCAACCATTCAGAGTGATTGAACTGATTGAAGGCTAAAAGAAATTCTTCTGAAAATTAAATGCATTTCACATAACCACAAAACGCTCTCACACTTCACCAAATACACAAATTTCTTATTACAATCGATATTTGGAATGATGATTCGAATGTTGTGATAAACCGCAGATAAAAAACTACCCATTTTCAATGGGAAGTGGGAGCTGCGAGTTGGAGTACTCGTATTCAATATTATCGGGGATGAAACTAAACAAAATAAGTAGGGCAAACCAGAAACACTACTTGTACTACTCGTACTCCAACTTTAAGAAAAACAACGAGGAAAACAACAAGGAAAATTATATTCATATTTGTCTTACGAATTGAATCCCGTCAAGTGACGCCACAATCCCCATGGACTGGTGGTTGGAGCAACAAATTTACTGATTGTTATGCTCGATATCGAAGACATACCCATACACACATACATATACATATATATATATATATATATATATATATATATATATATATATATATATATATGAGCTCTAAATATATTCATATATATTTATTTAGATTTATGCAAGTATGTAGCTCAACTTCATTAGATGCCATTGACATCGAAACAGCTGGACATATTCTCTTTTTTCATTTTCATTTTTTTTTTCATTTCTTATTTTTGCTGAATAGTCAATTTTTAAGGGCGACTTTTTGGCGCCAGAGCATTGCTTTCTATTACTCGAGACACTAAGACGTTGACAGGCAGACAACAATAAAAACCAGCTCAACTTTATAATGCTAATGTATATTTCAATATATATCTTAACTTTGACTCAAACTGAACTCCTGTGGTGATCTCCATAAGCCAAATGTTTGCAAAAAAACTAAATTTAGCTCAAACAAAGCTGAGTGTCACGCAGAGTTCAATAGTCGTCTTCAACTCTTTTAGATAAATATTCATTATTTTAAGTTTATTTTATATATATATATATATATCAATATTAAGCAAAGCATTAAAAACTATACAGAAGCCAGCTTGAAGTCTATATCTTAGAAGTGCTGAAAAATTGCTCAGTTGCTGTGATCTCCTTCACAAACATATCGAGAAAATGGCGAAAAGTTTGCCAAGAGATTAAGCAAAAGAAATTAAAACTTTAAGGATTATTAGATATTATTTATATCTTCTTTTTTCTTGGAATTAATTGAAAGTGCAAACCAATAGAGAATGCAAATAGAGAATGAAGTATTCTTATGGGTCCTTGAGTTACTCAAATTCAAATGAATATATGATTTACATCTTCACATTTGCATTTACAATCGAGTATTCTTATTTGAATTGATGGCCTGTTTATGAGGTATGTCTTAATACTTACATATCTGCTTTCTATTTGGTAAAGTACCCAGGTCGTTAATCATAAGATTAGGCTAGAAACTGGCATGGTTACTCCTACGCAGAAAAGTATTATCAAAATACAACCTAAAATTTCCAACCCGTATATAGAAATACGGGTATGTTACATTTAAATGGAGCATCTAAAGCGCAGTTGGAAGTACTTCAAGTCTGTGGAAGATAGCACAGCAATTGCGATTTGTCAGAAACAGGACATAGGCACAAGGATTTAAATATTTCAGCCCTGGGGGATGAGATAGACATAAACTTGCTGAGCTGAAATGCTGACAGGAACCTTCTATCCTGACAGCAAGATAAATTCTCTGACCGCCAAGGATGAAAAGATTAATAAGACTTCAGCAAGGGAGAACCCAAGATGAATATTGGTGTGAATTTCAAATTTTCATTATATATATTTTGTTGGGTAATGGAAGCCTATAAAATTTAAGAAATTGGATATGTTTTCTGCCAGCAAAAAGGCTGCATTCAACCAAGGCGAAAGAGCTGAAAATATTGTATGAAGTGTTAGGATTATAATATTTGTTCGGTTTAAAAGTACTCCAGAGGAAGCCTAATTCGAAGAATAATTAGTCATGGCCAAAATTGAATAATACCTTGAGGAGCTCATGGCAAATTGATATTATACTCGTTCACGTAATATATGCAGAGTATTCGAAAAGCATTAATGGTACTTGTGAAAAGCACATGGATCCACTTAATTTTATTTGGCAAGTTAATGAGTTCGGTTATCCTTGTTTTCCTTTTTTCATAATTTGTGTAAACTCATGAATAAAATTATAGAATATAATGCGCTATTGTTTTTAATGAGGGCCACACACACACACAGAGCGAATGTAATCAGGAAAATTATCATTAAATTTATCTGTTCTGCAGGACCTAAGGTCCGAGCATCGCTTTTAACCGTATACGGGTCTATACCCGTACTCGTTTTATATATACGATAGTAGTATATACTTGTGCTTGACTGTCGCCAGCTGGCGTTGGTCGCCCGTAAATTTAGCTACGGAAAAAATCTAATTTGAATACGCGCAGAAATGTGCTCCGACATACACAGACAAACACATCATAGACGGCACCTCCTTATCAACACAACACTTTAAGGGCAGGAGTAACAAGGACTCTCCTCTTCTCCCCATCTTCCCCCAACACTCACCCAACCCATAAATAAGCTGACAGCACTGCCTGGTGGAAATGTGAAAAAGTGGAAAAGAGGCAAATGAGATTGGGACTAAGGTAAACCAGGAAGCAACAACCACTCCGCCACCTGGCAAAAGAAACCAGGACTACTTCTAAGACAGACACACACACATACAGTGGCTGCGATTTATGTGTGTACGCCGAAGACTGGCACCAGAAAGTAAATTAAATTTTTGTATCTTTTGTAATGAAATATTTTATTGAATTTTATTGCTGTCGAATTTATAGCACACATGTAAATTGGATTTTGAGTTTCTGAGAACTTCACGTGTGTGTGTGTGATAAATATATATGTGTGTTGCTGTATGTACCTGTATGTATGTACACATCTGGCCAAAGCAATAAACACACCCAGCACACAGGATAACAATACAATCGTGAATTCCTGAAGCTTGATCTACCTGCAATTCAACTCATTTTACAATACTGATAGCAAATTTCCCTATCAATTTCTTATACTTTTACAACTCCTACTCCAAATCTATCATATAATCTTATACCAAATCTATCATATTGTCCTTCTGAGCATAAAAACGTTTCTATTATTCTGCAAGTTCCAAGAGTAAAACTACTGCGCAAGTGTGCAAGAAGTCCTTGCAGCAAGTCGCACATAGACTTGTGTCTTTATCGAGATATTTATTTTGTATCTACGTGAACTTTAAGTACAATTTACTTAGTCATTTTTTTTATTTCAATATTTATCAAATGAGTTAACTAATATTAATCATTCGTTATACATAATATAGAAATCAGTTCTATGTTTCTATGAAGACGAGATGTATCTGGAGAAGGAACTCATCAAGGACTTCATATATACGCAGTAACAATTGGTTTACGATGAGCTATACATTTATTTATTTTATCAGAAGTTTTATTTTTTGTAAGTTTTTGCTGAGCACTTTTCCACAGAAGTCTATCTCCAGCAATTGAATTAGGAGCATCTTGATCCCTTTTTAGACATTAGTTCTAAGTTTGCAATAGAATAAGTAATAAAAATATTACAGTTGAATACAGTTTATTTCATGTAAGAATAAAATTTAAAGTCGAGTTACACATATACACATATACATAAATAATCAAATTGCTTTGTTTTGCTAGCCAAATTTATTCTACAAGCGTACCTACTTTTTTGGCCATGTGTGTACACTCGTAGTCGTATGCGTGTTGAATATTTTTGTTTAAATTTACAAGCTATTGACTTGTAAGCCAAACAATAACTCTAACTCAGCTCTTGATACGCAAATAATTGAATACCTGTACGTAGGTAGAAAAAAGGAAATAACTTTCTAAATATAGCCACATTCTGCTAGGGTTTATGGTTTTTAGATTAAGAGGCAAACAAACACGATTTTAAATCAAACTTGTCACCTGAGCTGATTTGCAAAGGTAAGCAGAAAGCTGAGGTACATATAAAATAATTGAGATTTTCACCTTTATTTACCTTTATTATCGTTGAAACTCAACCCGACAATAAGCCAGCTTCTCGATGAAATACTGCCAATTTGTTGACGTGACATTTTCACAATTTTACATTTTCTTGAAAGGACTTTGAGAAAATAAAATCCAATTTATTTTACTTTTATGCACAATTGAACCTCTGAATGCACGGAGGAAAAGAAAATGGTCCATTAGTGCAGATCTTGTTTCAGTTCGCCTTTATAGTTTATACTTCACAGTTTACGGTTTACAGTTTGTAGCTTGTAGTTATTGCGTTTAGCCGCCCAAATAGAGAAAATAAATGTCAAATCTTTTTAGCGTAAATGCTCAAGTTTCATTTCCAATTGGGAATAATCTAAAAACTTATGCAATTAAGTACACTACAAGCTCCTCTCAAGTGGAAACGAAAACAGCCTCGGAAAACGCATCAAGCAAAATTAAACGACTCCCTGAAAGTGAGCAAAAGCGAGAAAACTTATTTTAACTAAATGAAAAATTATTATGCTCGTTCGCGTACTCAAGTAGTCGTACTTCTTTCAACTAACAACTTAGATGTTGCAAGTGGGGCAAAGCTTGAGACTCTTCCTTCTGTAAACTCGAAACTTTACTTACTTAAAGTCTAAGTATGAGAATGAGTATGAGAATGGGTAACAGGATGAGTTAAAGTTAAAAAATTTCAATTTAATGAAATGTCCAGTGAAACCCTTTAAATTACTTATCGTCCCGTTAAGTACTCCTACTCTATACTTATACTTGGACACTGTTATACGATACGCTTGCTAAACTGAAAGCATTTGCGTGTATTGGTGGCTCTAGCCTGGAGGGTCAGCTTTGTGAAAGGGAAACTCACAGAAGCCCTGCGAGACAAACTAAATTGTTGGCTTAACAAATTACTAATCCAATACTTCTTGATAATCCAAAGTGTTTGGGTATATGAGTTAGTATCCTAAGGACCGAAAGAACAAATATTGACTGCAATCTTATAGATCGTTTAACAGCCAAATCGCTTTGATTAAGTATAAGCTAGTGTGGAAATAAACTGAAATAACCTTACTAATAAAAATATCTTGACAATTTATTCATATTTAAAAAAGTTTTTCAAGTCGGGTCCTGGCGTATTGGTTTAATTTTTGACCAAACTTTTCCCTAAGCTTCCAAGTACTCGTAAGCTGATATAGAATTTGAAGGCAAAGGCAAAGGCAAAGGCAAAGGCAAAGGAGCTAAGTTTTTGTTAACCTAAAACAACCTTTTTTGCATTGTCCGACCAAAAGAAACTATTTGCGAATTTAATTAAGGAAAACTTTGAGCTATGCAAACTTTCAAAGATGACAAGGAGAGAAGTCTAAACTTTAAATACATTAAGTTACAGTGTGGTAAATTACATACATATACTTGTACATCGTTTTTTTTTAAGCTCCTTCCACAACAACGATAATCCTTCTCGCCTGCCAGCAACCTGAGGGAAGAATTTTTCGCACTTTTTAATAGTTTTTCATTTGCAAACCACTAAAAACTTTTCTCTGTTGCTATTTTAAATACTTTTCTCGCTCTATGGCCTCACCCATCACCCATCAGCCCCAGGAATGTAATAACATTTTATGCATAACTATTTTGGGAGATTAACGCGATTTTTAGTTTTAGCCAGTGGGAATTTAACCAAGTTAAGAGTAGTCGACATTTGGATACCCTATACCTAAGTTTATCATATCAATTGTGTCAAAATATGCTTTCCTATCTAACCTAAGAGATCATCAAGGGATCATCAGAAATTACTCTCTCATCGACGATCCTTGTATGATAAGCTAAAAAGCTACACTACCCCAAGATACTCTCACTCGTATAGAGCATTAGTACAGGGTGTTAGAATTAGTTAACTGCTGTGCATAAAAACTAGTATGAATGGAATCGTATTAAATATGAACACATACGAGTACCCGTAATACTCATGTCCTTTTGGTCAACCGGCTTCAGTGCATGTGGTGCCCATGTGGTGTGCCCCTTGTCCTGTTTATCGCATGTCAGCGCTTCATTACGAGTATTTTACAACCTCACGGAGTTGCTGCATTTGGTGGCTTTCTTTTGCCAGGTTTCATTCAATTTTAGCCAACCCCACAGCTAAGGTCAGCTGCAAGAGGGAGTTCAGTGCATTTTCTGGGAAAGGAAGGAATAAACCAAAATGGTGTTTTTCTTTTTCAACGAATTCGTTTTGTTTTCCTTTTGTTTGTCCTGTCTGGCCTCTGTCAAGTCCTGCGATACGCTGTGTCATTAACTATTACGTGTAGATTATTATATATATTATGATCCAATTTATGGCTGAAATTTGTCTAATGAGTTGAATAAACTGAACTTCTATCGATCTTTGTTTGAATTTACTCATTATACATTTATGATACGAGTTTATATTTATGATACAATAGAAAGACGAGTGGAAACTAACGATCTGCCATAGTATTTTAACTAGGAGAGACAGATATTATTTCGAATAAGAATCTAATAAGAATATTTTGTGTGCAGCGAAATATATTGAACTAGATGATATTATTTCAAGCAAAACCAATCCTTAAGTATTTGTTTTATGTAGAAATATATTCGCATACGAGCGTATAAGTTCCGGCATTTAAAACATCAACTTAAAGAGAGCGTTATTTGGTACATTTTGAATTGATTATCCCATACCTGTTCCTAAGTTAAAAACACCCCAAATTGCATGCTATTTTAAAGACACCACCAAAAAACAACAACAACACGAAGAACCGGAATACGGCAGAATGCGCGACAATTGTTACACGGAAATGGAAACCTTTCCCTTTCAAAGGATTGTAACCATATAAAACTGAGGATTAATATGGACCATTTACCTGTCTTAATAGTAGTTTCATGTTTGGGATGGCTTCACTGAGAGCTCTGTTCGAAGCCGGAGCACCACTTGAAAGAGCTCAATTTGGAGACACACTTATGAATGGGATACATATTGTATTGTTTTGTGCGTTTCATTGATGGACACACAAGGACGACGCCATGACAATCTGAAGGGTCTTTGTCTGAATCAAAACTCGATTTTCACATGTTTATCAAGTGGCGCTTGACCACAACACACAGAGAGGAGACTGCAACGAGTTGAACACATAAACAAAATTTTCCCGGCTTTTCTAGTGCCTAGCAGCGGTGCTATCGGCACTATGGAGGTGACTCACAAAGACCGACGGATACTACGTACGTAACTAACAACACGTTGTACGACTTAGTCAATTGTCTGCAATCGCTGCGTCTTTAATTTGGACTTTCACCCACGAACAGCGACACATGCAAACTGATGGCCACGCGACTCAAATCTCACAAGCCAAGCACAAAACAAGCCACGAGCGCAGAGCCGAGCACGAGCGCACATCCAGACGAGGATTCCGTCCTGCATGTCCTTTACGGACGCGAGAAGCGCCGACAACTCTTGGCATGAGCTATGCGAGTCAGACTGAGCGACAGAGAGAGCGAATGAAACAAGCTGTGAGAGCGAGAGGGACGGAGAGAAAACAGAAGGTGGTTGTTTAACCAGCAACGAAGGTGGCGGGGCAATACACCCAGAAGGGGTGGTTTGGGTGTTTGGACATAGATTGCGTGCTATGTTTTTCGACGGCGGCTGTTGTGAGCTGTAATTCAGAAATCGGGATCAGGCAGGGTGGGTGGCGGGTGAGCCGCCGTTAGCATAAACGTAGACTACAGCACCGTCGTCTCGTGCTTTCTATCGTGCCACAAGATTTGTTCTGCCTCGTGCATACTAAACACCTCACGCACCCACCATCAACACTCGATTGACTTGCGTAGTGTTCGGTAATGTTTCACATTATCTATGTTTTTAATTTTTAATTCCTTGAATCGCAATTTTGGAAAATAAAACATAAAATTTACCATACATTTACTTGAGCAGTTGTAGAGCCTGAACACAGTCGGAATTGCTCAATGGGAAACCATCTGCTAATAAATCCTAGCGCTTAACAGTTTCGTACAGTTTTCATATTCAAATTCCACTGAAAGGAACAAGTATTTTTTTAAAGTAAATATAAACTTTATTTTAAATTAAGTGATTAGTGCCCGGATACAAAAAAAGGAAATTTCCATGAGGCTTCAACAAGGGACTTATGATAGCTTGAAGTTTCCTTGTACGAGGAGCTAAACAAGATCACAAAAAATGAGTTTTTAAGTGCTTTGGCATAAGTGCAATATATCTGAGGGTAGTTGCTTTGAAGAAGACAAAATAGATATTCATGAATAAATAAACACTTTCTTAAGATATAGAAATTTCGCGATACTTTTTGAACACACCTCGTAGTATGTTAGATCATTTTGCTTATAAGATCCGGAAGCTCTTAAGGGTGATATCGTTTGGCTCTTGGGTCGTGCTAACTAAGAAAAAGCTGAATTATAGAAGAAAGTGTAGCATAATCTTAGTTCCATAGATTTGGATTAATTCACAGCAGGCTCGACTTTAGAGTCCCGTATTGTTGCCTGCCAAGGACCAGACTAACATCAGTCGAAGAATAAAGTGTTTGGGGAAACAAATTTAATGCAATGCATATAAAACAAGACATTCTTCGCTACAATATAGGGCAATGCATATAACACAAAAAAAAGCCAACAAGACCTGCCAGATCAAGAAGTGTTATCATAACAGGCCTGTTTTCCAATTGGATGTTATTATCGCATATCGAGTTAAATTTAGTTGTTTACTCTTAAATAGATACGATAGTTATAAGCATATGCACTAAGGAAATATCACATGGTAATAAGAAACTTAGTTTGAAAACAATAAGTATATTAAGTATCTTAAGTAAATTCATTTATTTAGAGTAACGAAAGCATGCTGATTTCTGTTGCAATGGGAAATTTCCTGGTAATAAATCCTGGTGCTTAGCAGATTCGTACAGTTTTCATATTCAAATTCCACTGACTGGAACAAGTAATTTGTTTTACATAAACATAAACTGTATTTTAAATTAAGTGATAAGTGCCCTGATACCTTACTAGGCAACATAACCTAATCTGGACTTAACCTAAAAGAAAAATAAAAAACAAAAAACAACAAAAAAGAATTTTTCATGAGGCTGCAACAACGGAGTAAAGTTAGCTTAGAGTTACATTGTGGTATGATAGATCATTTTGCTTATTGGCGGAGGGAATTGTGGTCAAGTCCCGATCCAGAAGGTCTTGAGGGTGATATCGTTGAGTCTTGTGCTAGTTCCTGTATGGGGATAGCAGTCCTTAGGGCAGTAATACCAAGTCGCCTTGCTAGGTTAAAAAGAAAAAAAAACTAAATGCAAATTTGGGTTTATAGGAAGAAGTGTAGCATAATCTTAGTTACAAAAATTTGTATTAATTTACAGAAAGCTCTGACTAACATCAGTGGAAGAATAAAGATTTCGGGGAAAAAAGCTTATAAAACAGGATTTTCTTCTATTCTTTTAAAGAATAGTTATAAACATATGCACTAAGAAAATATCACAACGAAATGCTAATAAGAAACTTAGTTTTAAAAGAGTAAATGTATTAAATAGATAAAATTAATTAATTAATTAAGAATGAACGAAAGCATGCTGATTTCTGTTCCCCTGAAATTTCATATCAATTTACCCTAGGGTTGAACATGACAAAAATAAATTATAAAAAGTAAGTAAAATGATTGTTGTACATATTCTCCGATTACGTTAAATTAAATTTTAAATTTTTCATCGTTTTCTTGTGTTCTTTTTTAATTATTATTTACAATCTTTATAATCCAGTTAATTTAAGTGAAAAACTAAACTTTGTGTTGTAATTATGATTTTTGAATATTCTGTTTATTTTTTGTTAGACTGTTTGTAATTTGTCTGGGTTTTTCCTCAATCCTTGTAACAAATGTTGGAAATGAAATCATTTTTAATAATATTCACAGACTTTTTACGTTTTTAAATTTCCAGATTACTTGTGAAATTTTATATTATCTATTATAATTGTAGTCGACTCTAAATTACATAACTCAAAAAAAAATATAATGACTGTCTTATTGCAATTACAATATTTTCTCTCTTATATCTCAATGTTTATCGTTTCTAAATTAAATAAATAAATAAATTATAACTTATAGCTCTATATAATATCAATCCCCTGTAAAATAATCAAATGTCTGGAATCTTCAATGTACGGGCCAATGCATTATAGACCTTATACTCATATGTTTCCCTCTATTCTAATACCCAAAACATCTACTCAGTTTGCGTTAGTTTGTTCCAGCGACTTTATGAATTTAACATACATTTTGTTGTTGTCTAACAGTATAAAATAAGTGCTGACTATATAATTTCAGTTATAATATCTATAATCTTGCTGAGATCTTTGCAGTTATTATTATATGACTTCTCTGCTTTCACTAGTACGATATAAAATATATAAATGTCTAAATTTTCATGATGTCCTGATTATCAAGACAGTACCGTACTAGTTACTGTTATTTTATGTAATATATAAAGTTAAATATATAATAAATATAAATAAATAATATACATAAAGTACTTTACAATCATAAAACAATCTATGTATGCATGTATAAAAAAAATAATTATATATATTTTATTATCATCTAATTGACCTTGCGCTCAACCTACGAGTATTCTCAGATTTTGACAATGGTCTTTTAGCAGTTATTGAAGCTCCGGGTACAGTATTCGCTTTTACTGTTGGTGCTGGTGGGGTTGTAGTAATGCCACTTTAAGACACCAGATCCCCACTGGACTCCTCCACATTCCACACGTTGACTCGCAAACGGTATAGTTGATCCTGCTGCAGAAATCACCGAGTAGCTCAGCGGATTACTTCGCCAAAGCTAAACCTGAAAAGAACACAACACTTTATTTATTAATAATAATAGGAAGATTATTTCTAGGAAGAAATGATTCTACTGCATTATTAAAATATATGACCCGGATAAGTTTATTAGCCATGATACCCGATACGCTCCAACTCACAGTTCAGCATGGTCACAGAAATTCACAGAAAGGCCGACTTCGAAAGAATACACATAAAAAAGGAGCAGGATAAAAGCAAAACTCTGAAACCTTAGAATAATTTAAGAAGTTTCCCGACAGTACTTGAAGGAGAAAGAATACTTCATGGCAAGTTCTACGACTATTAAGTGGCGGTAAGACAGTTCAAATGGATCTGAAAATTGTTTAGACCTACAAGTATATTAAAATATCTAACTAGAAAACAATAGATACATATATAAATATATATAGCACTCAATTCTTAAAATTTACTATAGTAGCCAAACGTCTCTCCATCGATTTCGACTCAAGTATTGAATTGCTTAGTCGATTCAAGTGTCTTATGACAAACCCTTTAAAGTAGGTTCTTGTGAGTCTTTAAGTTGTTATATGGCTTTTACTGATAATGTTTAAAAAACTAAACTGTTTTCTTATTGAGTTAGAGGCCCTAAACTCCAACATATGTATTTAAGTAGTATGCCTTTGTTTGAGTCTGACTTTATGGGTATTTTTAAGTCATGGATGAAAGTTAGAATTTCTTAATGCGAAATTGTGTCATATCATTTTATATGTTTAAGATATGAAGAACATTAAAACTAAATGTAGAAAAATATGTAGGATTTCATGCTGTAATCTTGATTTATCTGAACTCTACAATATTATTGCCAAATCAAAGTTCTTTCTTCTTGACTCACAATACTACATAGAATATATTGCCTGATTCACAGATCAAAATCCCAAACCTTTCTCCTCTCTTTTTACCTCTAAACGTAATTCTATGGGTTTTCCTACTTTCTCTTTATTTAATATAAAAGAACGTGACGCAGCTGCTTGTGATGTATTTTCCAAGCTTATTAAATCCTCCTATCCCTATCCCTATCGTAGATCTTTTTCTAAAACTGTTTTTGCCATGTGAAACATACCTTTTATCTAGTATCAATCCTTTAAAATTTTCCTACTCTCCTGGAGCTGATAATATTTCTCAAACCCCCTTTTATTAAGAAAGGCTTTCATGTAGTTTGAGGGAACACTTTAAACTGGATTTCAGCAGTATAATAATAAACGGAAATCCTGCCATAAATAGTACTCACAAAACGACAACTTAATCTATAGTTTTAGATCGAATCAATATAAGTATATATGGAGATATGTATACACTTGTGCATTAATTGGCAGAAGAGGTTTTACCTGCGTAAATTGCCTATTATTTTAGAAATTGTTGAATTTTGAACCTAATCTCAGATTTGATACTCAACAATATAACCAACAATAGAAGACCCTTATCACGCAGGCCATTGCCGTATCTATAGACGTATCAGATCTGCTATAAATAATTTCAATTATAGGGAATTATTTACTTCAATTTAAAGTAATAAAAGTTATTTATGTTCGTTGCGGACTTGCGAAAACTAAGTAGCTTTACGACTATGAGTAATAGTAGACTATTGTCTCTTTGCATTAGAAGAGGTAAGAGAAAGTTTTTGGTAGAAAGAGAAGTTCCTGTAAGAGCGTGAAGTATATGGGCCAATTAGCGTATCGTGATGAGTCGATGGTTTCTTATCATGCGTTTACTTTTTGGGAAATGTGTATACAATATAATCAAAGCGTGGGTGTGAACAGAAAGAGAGAGCGGCAAAGAGAGAGATAGAGCAATCGATAGAGATAGGGAGACAGAGGGGCATGCGGACGCCATAAAGCCGCTTAACTGAAACTGATAACTGAAACAATTGAAAAGCGAAAGAAAATATTGCCAAAATTGATAAGCCCTATCGTACTCGTACCACAATAAAAGTTATACACTCATATGATACAAACCATGACTTCTCGATTTTTGCCATTCTGCTGACCGTTAGGTTAGTCTCTCTTGTGCTACCCGGAGCGTGATATACTCGCTGTATAGTTTTGCGCATTTTCAATCGGTCAATATTTTTATCTACGAAATACGAAGAACAATAAAAGAAATGAAAGGAATATTATGAGATTTCAATACGTCGTGTAATAAAAGTGTAGATAGTAAATAAAAACAGTGAAAAGCGGGAACTGATAGCAATACTCGTAATAACAATTGAGCCACTACACTAAACCAATAAAAAATCGGTGTACATGTATTTTAATGAAAAGAAGTCCGTTAAAAAAGTCCGATCTTACCATTGTCAACAATAAAACTATACAATGTACATAATATTTAAAACAACACTTATTGTGCTAGTACTACAATGTAATGTACATAAATCGAGTGCTAAACATTCTATGGAAATAATTAAATTAAACAGTGAACACGATATCCACATGAAGGCAACACCACAACTGTTAGAAACACTGAAGAACAATGACATTACAAAACTCACTGATCAAAGACAAGGATTTAATTTGGGAGGCAGCTTCGCTGGTATTTCAGAGAGCACTAACGAGGAGGATAGCACAGACTTTTTTGGGGATACAGATCTTAAGTCTTTGTTCGTCAAATATGACACTGACGACGGAAACACTTGTCTTTTGGATAATATTAAGCAGGGAATCCTGTGGTGGACACATCCCAATGGAACCCTTAAAATAACAAATGCCAAATATTGTAAGTATGCAAAGATGCACTGATCCGAATACAATATTGAATACATATTGAAAAGACTTGCTTCATATATGTATTGAAGGGACTTGCCCAAGGATCAACTTATATCTGTCTGCGGCTTACTACCATATCAATAGACTCTGAACTGCTTTTTACTTTGGTCAGATTGACCCGAGCATATCATGTTGTGATGTGACCAGGGTTTCTTATTTCTTATTCACTTTGAATCAGAATCAGAACTCACCTAACTCAGGATTTCATCTTCAACATTATTTAATGTTTCTGGCGTCTCTTGTGGTTTCCTTTTACCACCTTTTTGTTCTTTGGAGTGCTTTTTCATATGCCGCTTGAAGTTACCTGGATTGGCAAGGACTTTGTGACAGAGGGGACACTCTGGTTTAATGGCATGAGTGTTAGCATGTTTTTTTAGGTGTCCTAGTGTTACAAAGGACATGGTACACTGTTCACAACCATAAGGCTTTTCACCGGTGTGTCTACGTTGGTGTACTACTAGTCCTCCCTTAAGCCTAAAGGACTTGGGACACAGGGGACATTTATACGGCAGCTCCCCGGTATGAATACGTATGTGTCCTTGGAGCGTAAATCTATTCATAAAGTTCTTCGGGCAGTGTGGACACTTGTGTTCCTTCTTACCACTATGAAGACGCATATGTTTAACCAGAACACTCCGTTGTTTAAATGCCTTATGGCACTGTGGACATTCATGCGGAAGTTCTCCGGTATGCTGTAGTATATGGGTCCTCAAATCGTCGTTTCTGCTAAATTTGGCGTCACATAGGCTACATTTGTATGGACATTCGCCGGTGTGTAGGCGGGTGTGAGTTTTAAGAGTACCGACTGTTTTAAAAGACCGTGGACAATGGGAACACTTAAACGGGCGTTCGCCAGTATGAACACGCGTGTGCACGACGAGATCGCTTTTGTCAGAGAATCGTTTACCGCATGTATGACAGAGATGAGGACGTTGTCTACTGTTGTTTTTCGACTCCTTAGAACATGCAATATTGTTTTTACACTCTTGTTGTTTCGAATAGCTTTGTGGTTCAAATATTTCGACCCTTTTTGCCTTTATTGTAACTAACTCAAATTTCTCCGTATCAAAACTTTTATCAATATCATTTATATCCAAGGGTTCTTGTTTGATAATATCCAAGTCAGGCACTAGCCAATCATCTTGACACTTAGTGTTCCCCTCTTTCTCGCACAGCACTTGCCAAAAGTACTGATGGCTTTCTTCGCATCTACGTTTGAATCGAAATGCATCCTGTGCAGCTAATATGCACGACGCGCATATGTTCTGTGGCAATGCATCTTCTGGACTTATTTCGCAGTTGACACACTCCTGCATCATTTCCACCAAGGCCGGCTCATCGTCAAGCTGCTCCCGCTCCGCAAATATGCTTTCCAGATTAGTGCAAAGTCTCCTGCAAGCACGACAAACTCTGTCCATTTTTTACTCTGATTGTTAATGTTGTTAACAACTAAGAGATGTCAAAACTCGATGTACGAATCGATTAATCGAAATGTATCTTTAACAATGCATCGATGGTAGCATCAACAAATAAATCGATGTTTTTGTCGGGTAGTTCGGAAGCATCGATATCATTCGTCGGTCATCGACGAATGTTTGTAAACAAATGAAAGCACAGGCAAGCTTGTATTGATATATATCGGCTAGATATCGATAGTAGCACAGGATACGTCTTAAATTTTACATTATTGATTTTTCACAATAAATGAAATGGCGCCTTTAATGTTTTTATGAAATATTACTATTAAATTGTATTATTATATATTATTAGTCTTTGAATAATGTTGTTATTATTGTTATTTATGTAGCTTCTTTTTTTAACAGCGGCTATTATGTATCTGGATCTGTCGTATAGTAATATATCAAACGATGTGGACTTGTTACATAAAACACAAATGATCCGTCGATATACTTACCAAAAAGTTCAAGCCTTCTCGGCTGCATACAACACACTTAATGCAGCACCTTTTAGAACATTATTCTCAATGAAAGATTCATTAAAATATTTGTCCTTGCAAGGTAATCAGTTTGCAGCCCTGAAACCTAACGTAGAAGGTAAGTGGAAAGGTTAGTCAGGATGACAACAACTATATACAATCCAGAAGTAACACACATACAGACTGATATACAGATTATATGCAAAAATTTCAGATATAGAGCACTTTTTGCCAGGGACTCAATATAACCCGGGTAATGTCCATAAGCAAAAGTGCGATGAGCTTCTTGCAAATAGTAACATTGATATATATGATCGGGAATGTTCGATACAAAAGTTAAACCAAAACAATAAAGACACAAACAATTCAAACACACAAGATATGATTTATGAGGATTACATGAAAAAACTGCAAATAGAGCACAAATTATTTGGCAAGTCAAGTAAGGCACAACACAATATACACAAAACACTCATAATATTTACTATAAATATTTTATATGACATAAAATTAATAACTTGTTTTCATTTTATGTAGAGGAAAGTATTGCATGGGCCACCTTTCCGAGTCTGCCCTATCTCTTGGAGCTTGATATCAGTAACTGCAGTATTGAGTATGTGAGCAAAGGGGCATTCCAAAATGTGACAAACCTTCAAAAGCTATTTATTTCAAACAACAAAATAATGACCATAGATTCTGATACATTTTATTATATACAGGGAGTACAATATCTAGACTTATCCTTCACAAATGTATTAAACTATAATTATCAGTTCTCAATGCCAACAATTGAAGTTGTATTGAATCTTGTATATGGTCTAAAAATCCATCAAAACGCCTTTAAGCTACTGCCAGACATTATATATCTCGATCTCTCGCACTCGAAGATAACACGAAATAGTGCTGTGGCCTTCACACATCTTGGAGACAAACTTAAGTATCTCAGTCTGTGCTACACTTCATTTCCCATGATGAGCAGGGGACTGTTCAAGAATACAGCCCTTGAAGGACTTGATCTTTCCGGCAATCCTTTTGTATCCTACAACATAGTTGACGATGCCTTTGATGGCCTAGGCGAAACGCTAAAATGCCTTTTCTTCGAACATTCCAACCTAAGGGATATAGGCTGGTCAAAGCCACTTAAAAAACTGCAGGTATTGGGGTTGGCAGGCAATAATATAAATGCCTTGACAGTTGATGTATTCCAATACTTGGTTAACTTACAAGTTCTTGACCTCAACTCAAACCACATTGGCAACTGGTATAAGAGTGTATTCCATAATAACTCAGAATTGCGGGTACTCAATTTGCGCAGCAACAACATCAATATGCTAACCACCGAGATGTTAAGGGATTTCGAGAGCTTGGAATACCTCAGCCTAGGGGATAATAATTTTCTATGTAACTGCAATCTCCGGGAGGTAGTCGAGGTGGCAGCAAACAATAACAAGCAAGCCGATTGCTCTTATGAACTTCTGGAACATGCAGCAGAGGTTCTACTGATGTCTAATCTTGGCAGCTTAAACCAATCCGCTACAGTCTACACTCAGTATATTGAACGGCAACTATGGCAACGACGTTTTGTGCCAATGCTCCTGGAAAGCTACAAGAACATCAAGGATTTTAAGCGCCTAAACAAGATCATAAGGCTGCGTTTTCTCACTAAGGACCTAAAAGCCAAGAAGTGTCCTTTGTCAACACCAAAATCCCTGAATGATACGACCCTTAAATTTCAGTTACTTGACTATGATGCGGAGCATTACTGGTGCTTCAACGAGACGGAACAATTAAAGGTGGACGAGCTGAATTGCCAGAACCGTGTCAAGGATGATTTTAAGACAGAAGTACACGACATGATAAGAATACTGACTGCCGTAGTAGGTAGCATTCTGGGGGTATCAATACTGGGATTAATTATATATCTGAAACGTTGGCACATCCATTATTACTATGCATCGTTGAAATCGGCGTCACTTTTATCTAGGGCCTCAAAGGAGTCTTTGGATAAATTCCATCATCTTAACGAACATAATCCCAGTGTGATCTATGACATATTTATTAGCTATTGTCAAAATGATCGTAAGTGGGTGCTGGATGAACTATTGCCGAATGTTGAGAAATCTGGAGATATTTCAATATGCTTACATGAACGAGATTTTGAGGTTTGTTCAAATAAATTTAAAGTAATATACACATAATGCTAAAATATCTATTTGTGCAGATCGGCGTGGCCATATTAGATAATATTATCTCATGCATGGATCGTTCCCGTTCGCTTATGTTGTTAATATCATCAAATTTTCTGCTCAGTCATTGGTGCCAGTTCGAAATGTATCTGGCTCAACATCGGTGAGTACAATCAACATACATATACATATATGTATCGTATATAGGTATATAAAAAATAATTAAATAATTATTCAATATCGACAGGATATTTGAAGTAAGCAAGGAGCATTTGATACTTGTTTTCCTGGAGGATATACCACGCAGTAAACGTCCAAAAACGCTACAGTACTTAATGGATATAAAAACCTATATAAAATGGCCAAGGAAAGGAGATAAACAGCCTACATCGGAGGAACGGAAGTTATTTTGGAAGCGCTTAAGAAAATCACTTGAATTTATTGGCATTGGAGCAAAGGACTCCAATGTCTGAGAGTATTAAGCTATAAAGCTTCCAAGAAATATATATTTAAATACCCTAGTCAGTTTGTTAAGTACCTGATATATGTATATGAATTTCGTGTTAAGAATATAAAAAACGATTTTTTTTTTCGATTAGCATATTTTATTTATAATAAAAGTTTTCAATGTATTTCCGCCATTAAAATTATTTGTTTAAGCAATACATAAAATTGAAAAATTATATTAAATTAGATTTAAAATATAGGGTGGCGATAACTTATGTGTGACAATATATTTTCTGAAAAGATTTTCTTTGGCATACAATATTTTTTTGCGCAGCGTATGGGAAAAACTAGTGTTAACTAAACAGACTTTTAAAAATAAATTTTTTTTTAATTTTTATAATTTATATAAATAATTTTTAAAATTATAAATTATATTAAATTAAATTTAATTCGGTGACTGTTTTTTTGGTTGCAGTTTGTTTAACATTCTCCAAGAGTAATTAAAATTTTCTGTCATACTATATGAGATATCCGTTCCTTAATTATAATAATATAGTGTGAATGTTTTGGTTGATTGCCAAAGACGTTTCTTGTAGAGGTTTGACAATACATCGATGTATCGTCGATGTACCGATGTTGGCTAACGTCGATGTTTTCCAACCTCTAGTTTCTTGCCACTGTTTAACCACTGGGCATAGACGTTTTCTGTTCACCTGGGCGTGACACGCGACCACGTCGGTTCAAGTTATACCATTTTTTGACGGTCGCCAACGAAGGAGCAGTGTCACCGTACACAGAATCCATGCTCTCTTTGATTTCGCTGAGCGTTTTCCCTTGCAAAAACAAGAATTGAATCACCGCGCGATATTGCTCTTTTTCCAGTTTTCTATAATCCGACGCCGACATCGGCGGAGGCATGACCTCTGACATGACTGCACCCACACGAAGTCAAAACAAAACTACGAGTCCGATGACTGAAATTTCGACAATAGCCGTTTACAAGAAAATACTATACGATAGTTAAGTTCTCTTGCGATAGTTGTGTCATCGGGCGTTGAGGCTGAGTACTAATCGGACCGCCCTCGTATTTATTTTATTTTTTCCTAAAAATAAATATGTATTTATTTATTAGTTGCGAACTAATTACAAATTGCATCGAGCCGTCTAATATATATAATATATGTATATAATAAAAATCGCTTACAAATAGCTATCAAAATTACGTTGAATCTAACATAAACATAGCTTTCTTGCCATCAGTCAATAAGCAAAAGATTTACAGTAAACTGATGGTTGAGACGTGTTAATATCGATACTGTTCATAGAATCGATGTGTGTCACACTTCTTCGATTCTTATTGCTAGATATCGATATGCGTCACAGCTGTTTTGACATATTTTTGGCGCCATTATTATTAGTAGCCACGGCTAGACGAATTGAATTGAAATTGTTGTTTAGGCCTTAGCATGGATTTTAATTTAAAGAAACGGGCCCGACAAAATGTTAAAGTCGAAGTCGTTAGCTTGGAAGCAAAGTATCCGCATAATGTGATGCTTTATCACTTTCCCCCACGGAGGATGTTCACATTGATGAATTCGAAGAGCTTGCCTTAGAGCGTCTCCGCCTGCTGCGAGTTTTTGATCGCGCTACAACAAAAGGACTCCGCTTGCTCTCCGATGACTGGAAGGAATATGTGAATGCTGAGTTAACTAGAGATGGACTGCGCGGATACTTACGCATGTGTACAAGTAGCAGCAGCGGCAACAAACAGGAATCAGACTTTCAAATGCGTCGACGTGACTATTTGTCTCATTTCATATTGCGTTTAGCGTATTGCCGTTCAGAGGATTTGATGCGCTGGTTTGTATCACGTGAATTGGAATATTTCAAATACAAATTCGCAGCACTAAGCACTGCTGAAATCAAGCAATTTCTAGATACGAACAATTTCCATATTCAGCCGTTGACAGAAGAACAGAAAGACGAAGTCAAGGATGGTCTATATGAAAGCACTGTGGGCCAGAGTGTGGCTAAGATCGAATTGCTGGAGTTCTATAAAGTGCCCTTCACTCAAGTATTGGATTTGGTGCGCACACGGCGCTGCTATCTGAAAGCCGGATTTGCTTATGTTAATACCCATGACCTGGTGTCGATTGTAGGCGCTAGGCAATTGGATGAGATTGAGCGTGGCTTGCAGGCAGCCAAATCCTTTATTAATGATGTTGAAGCAGACGAGCGCATCTCACGCATGCTGAAGTCTTTACACAACTCGTACATGGGAAAGGACTACACAGTATGCAGAGACGCTTCGATTCCAATTGAGTCTCTAGATCAGCTATCTAAATCGTCTATGCCACTATGTATGCGCGTATGCCACGAACATATACGCAGCCAGCATCACATCAAACACGGTGGACGCATGCAGTACGGTCTCTTCTTAAAAGGCATTGGTGTTACCCTCGAAGATTCTATACGCTTTTGGCGTGAGGAGTTCACTAAGAAAATGGACGTGGATAAGTTCACGCGCAGCTATGAATACAACATTAACCACAACTACGGCAAGAAAGGCTCAATGGTAAACTACTCTCCCTACTCCTGCCTTAAAATCATTAAAGATATGGCTGCGCCGGGTGACTGTCATGGCTGCCCATACAGAACGTTAGACCAACCGGCACTGAAAACAAAACTCACTTCCTATGGCCTTTCCCCCAATGCTATCGAAGAGGTCCTGTACTTTGTATCGCGTGGTCACTACCAATTTGCCTGCGGTAAATTCTTTATGATCACGCATAACACGGCTGTAGAACCAAATATCAATCATCCGAACAACTATTTCGAGGAGAGTCAAATCTTAATGGGTAATCGGCAAAAACGTACTCCAGGACCTCTACAACAGAACACTAAACTACGAGCAGCAATCAAGGGTGGAGCTAACAGATCCATGCTTAATGGCGAAGATGATGATGAGCTGTGGAAAATAGCCGAGTCACAAGAGATTGCATACCAGAGCCAGAAAGGCATCGCTGAAGCTTTTGATGATGATCTAGACCTTACAGAAATAATAGATTAAATAATTCTAAGTATTAGTGTACATATGGTAAAATAAAAGTTAGGTATAATTTACATAAAAGCATTGCTCTGATCACTTTTGGTAAATGACAAACCATATTATATCTTTTTTGAGTACACTTCAGACAGGAACATACAAAATTATCCAACAAATGATGTTGCAACGTTGTCTTCAGATGAAGTGAAGCGAGAAAGCGATCTCGGAAGCGAAACAGAGCAATATTGCTATCTCTCTCGAACTCTCCCGCTCATGTGCAGTGTAACGTGCCACCTCTACATATGGAATGCTCCTTCAACTTGCGAAATTAAGCGATCCGCTCTAAGCGTATTGTTGATAAAATGCTTTGCTGTCTAAGATTTAATAGTATGCCTAGAACCTAGATACAGTCCTTGTAATATGCTATAACTTATCTTACATAACTAAAAAAAAGCAACGTATTGATATTTTCCGCCATCTGCTCACAAGTTGATCACTTCCGAGGGGGTGATTCCTTCCGATATGGTGATTCATACGGCGCGAAGGTGTTCATATATCTACACATATTCCTCGTGCAATCAATAGGTTCTAATTGCTCGCTTGAAGATGTCATTGATTTTTTACCATAAGGACTCCTACGGTTGACATCAACATAGTAAATTCCCTGGCCTTACTATCAATTATATAGCCCATTGTGGATGTTTCGTTGGAATTGCATCTACGCCAGCTTAGTTGTTGCCACGAGCGGCATTTTACAGCCAAGAAGCTACCCTCGTTTTCCGGGTAGATACTTTCTGCAAAGTACTCGACGGCACGTGTGTGTGAGCAACCGATGGTTATGCAACCGGGCTTAATGGGAAATATACCGCCAGGATAAAAGTCGGCATCTCCAATTGGGCTGCGCTTGGCCAGAATGCCAGCATTTGTGTGTATAACGTCGACTATTCTACCATCACCACGCATCAGTCCAGGCAGTTTTTTTTCATCACGGAAACAGGGCTTTGCTGGATCCAGACCCGTTATTCGGTCTACTATTAGACCAGTGTACTCCGTGAATCTCCGGCCAGCGGTACCCATGATATGCGCACCCAGTGAATGACCTAGAAAAATAGGATCATATAAGATGGTGTTCCATCTAATCATTCTATTCTAATCACCAATCAAGTGAATCTCAATAAACGGCATTACGTTTATCAAATGCTGAAGGCCAACGGCAATATGCTCCCCAATTAGATCCGTGTTCAGGGCTGACCACTTGTAAATCGTGTCAACATAACTAGCTGCGTCTACAATCTACAAAGAAAAATTCTTGAGCACGTTTGTACTTTTTGGATACCATTAAAAGGATGACAATACCATACCACAAAATTAACATCTGGTCGGCACATAAAGGCCTTCGATATCATCGCAATGGTACGCGAATCATTAACGGTATTTGCCCAGCCTGTGGCTAAGATCACCACCTTACGATTTTGGCGAAAATGTGGATGAATCCAGAGCTTTTCGGCCTCCAACAATGGAACACTAAAGTTGAGGCATGGCGTCATATACTGAAAGTGCATTTTATTTATATCTGGCGTTATTTGCGGTGGAACGCTTCCAAGCAACATCGTGGTAGTGCCTGTCAAGCATTGTCATGGAACACTCTAGGCTTATAATCTGAATCCCATTTATACTCACACATAGTGTCAATAAGAGATGCGGCCAGGTTAAGTGGTAATGTCGTAAAGATATTCATTTTCATCGTAAGGATGTCCAGTAAAGCATCTGGAACCCTCCTCAACCAGTCTTTTGACGAGTCTGATTTGGGGGTCTGATTGGAGATAGGTATGCTAATTAGCACGACGATCAAAGTCCCAAAAGACTCAAATTTTGGACGCATATTTACAAAAAATTGTATGTTTATATGTAACTAGCAATCGGCGGGAACTGTGTCTGGCTAAAGAGCTATTCGAGTTCTACGACGACTTCGATCAAAATTTTGCAAATGGGTCGACCAAGTTTTAAATAAAAAATCTTTGTTTGCATTGTTGCACATATGTTTCCACATATATATATAGTTTATTTTACCCAAATCTAGTGTGATTTCATTGCCACCAGCTGTGTCGTATTTAATTAAACTCCACCTATAGTACATAGTTTAATAAACCTTGTACCCATTATAAATGTTTGAGAGAGGTATTACTGTGTACAAACGAAAATATTAGTATATCGTGTATATATTCTCGATCAGCATCGACTTCCAGCTACATTTAACCTTGTTTAAATTTAACCCGATCGCCCTTTATTTCCCTCAACTTTTGTATATTCACATAAGAACCTTTAGCGTGTAACAAACCTATTCACCCATAGGTATAGGGTACCACGTAGTAGAGCATATCCATTTAGAAGCATTTTAACATGTTTATTCTGCTTGAATAGAACGAATTTTAGGCGAAACAAATAATATTGAATTAATAATTTTGAACCTTTACCATTATGTACGCCTTATGCCTCATATCGTAAGTTATCTAAAGAGGTATAATCTTATTATTGACGCATTTATTTACGGCGTGATATAACAAGAAATAATATCTAAGTGAATGAAAACAAAAATATTTAAATAAATATTGTAGATAAATAATAAATAACAGACAATAAAAATAAAAAAATTTAAATAATAAATACTAATATTCTAAATATTAATTTTCCAGTTTGTAGTTACTTTTTTAATAGGAGACTTCTTCCTCAAATATATACATATAAATACTATAATAAAATAGTCTTAGCCCGAATGTTTTCTAGTGGTCCTAGTAGAGGTGATTGGTTTTACATAATTCTTTAATGTGGACTTTTGTGCAATGACATTATCACGATATGTCAATCATAGTCGACTATAAGAGTTTTGGAAACATCTATATAATAAATGTTAGGTAAATTTCCCTTTAAAGCTTTATATATATACACCATACCCAATGGCGTACCTTGAAGGTTGACGGATAAAGTTTTCAATTATAAATTCTTAGACCTAATACAAATTTGGCAACTTTTTTATTTAAAGGATTAAAAATGCATATAGATACACGGAGATCGAGTCCATTATAGCATCTAGTGATTAAAAGCATATACTGTTTTCCTTTATAAGGCTATCTGTGAGACTTACCCATTTGCGCCGTGTAGACCACATCCGGGGCTCGCTGGAACAGGTAGTGGGCACTCTTTTTGCCTTGTTTGATCCCAGCCAAGTAAAGTGTCCGAATGGGTTTCGCTGACAATCCCGAATCGGCCAGTAACACCTTGGATAAACCCGACGATTGCTACTGGGTCAATCTTGGCGGCTGCATGGCTCGTATGCATATCGAGAACGATTAGTGATCCTAGTAGTAGCGTGAGACCCCCGAACAGAACAGAACAGGAAAAAAGTATATGGGATACATTTGTATCCACCTGGCAGCCAACGGCAGGTGTAGTATATACTTATGCTCAATATTCTCTGAGATGCCTCCTTTTGCCCGTTTCCTTTAACTGATGTCAGATTCATGTCAAATCTGTTGAAACTACGTTAGACTGTAATTTACACAATTTTAGCTCGTCCCACAAGAAAAATTTAAAGCCATTGAAGTTGCGCTTGTCGTTTGCAACAAGACTCTCTGCAAACTATTCATCGGCACGAGTGTGGAAGCAACCGAAACTGGTTCACTCAGGCATATCCCCAGACTCTTCCATAAGGCCATGTTCGAATATACTAACTTGCACTAGCTTCCTATCGCTATTCGTTAATTCTTGGAGAACCTTCATACGACATGCATTAGCTGGGCTTAGAGCTGTTATACGAGGTACAGAATTGCTTGAATATGCGGACTGCGCTGCTCTGATTATGGGCTCCCAGTGAACCCTGGAAAAAATTCAACAGTATCCCTATACTAAATTCATGAAACTTTTCGAAATTTGCTTTTCATGAGAACCGTGTTAAAAACAGCTGACGTGTACAACATGTCTACATAATTAGCCGCAACGTACACCATGATGTATCTATTTAGATAATAATAATCTTAATATTCATTGAAATACTATACCACGAAATTGATATCAGGTCGCGTCATAAAGGCTTTCGATATTTGTCTAGCCAGTAGCCAAAGGATGACTCTTTCGAAATGTTTAGGTTTCCACAGAAGAACACTATAGCTATGCCTTCACGTCATAAACTGAGATCGTATATTATTTATATTATGTAACTTTGCGGTACAAGGTACAATGCAAGCAATAATAAAGGACGAGCCTATAGGACATATTAAATACTAGATCAGCCACAAACTACAAGTGATGGTGATTGCTTTTTTTGCAGATTATATCCGTAGATTCCGTCGAAAATGTTACGCAAAGTTCATTTGAAATTTGAATAGTTTGCTGTCATTGTCCGGATGAGCATCATGCTTATAATCGTAAAACAAAAACAAAGAAATATTGCATTTAAAAAGTGTATAAACTTGTACTTGTAATTGTTTTTAAATATTTTTCTAGTAAATCTTAGATTACTAAAAACCAAATCGAAATTTGATGGCCCTTAGTAAAATGAGGCCAAATCTTAAGTCGAACAAAGTGCAGATTTGTTGTTACGTTTTTTGAATCTCTCGTCTGACTTAAAGCTATCAAATTTACTTACGAACTAAATAAATGTGTATACAGAGGGTATTGGGCCTATGTTATGTCCCATGTATTTTAGATATATCCTCGTATTTTACATTATCCACAATACGACCTTTTAGTGGACCGTGGAGTATCTCAATGCTAACACAAAATTTGCGCTCGTCCAATTTTTTCAGCACAGCCTCAGAACCACGATAGGCGCCATTAACGACAAAGACCTTCTTGTCCAAAGCCGGTATCACAGTTTCCAGGTGCGCCTGAAAGATACAGTAACATTTTGATGAGTATATGGCTTAAATTCTATTCGAAGTGCTTAACTTACTTGATCAACTTTAAGCTTTTTGCCAGAATCCAAGAACTTTACCTTTGCGCGATAGTTATCTACAACTTCTTCTACGACTGCCTTCTGTTTAAAGAACTTATCGCCTAACGATTTGGATATAAATTTAACTACAATATTTGGATGAAGCCAGTAATCTTTGCGGTTGTCACGTTCCTTTTTCTGCTCTTCGGTTTTTATTATCTGCTCTAGTGTGGATCTGCAAGGATCGACTGGCTCCGTCTTGGGTTTTTTGAACATTTTCTCATCGATCTCAGTAGTAGGACGTTTTGTGAGTAACGCTGATTTCCCTAGCACAGAATCTGGCTGGAATTTCTTCTCTAGTTGTATTTCTATTTTGAGGGGCTCTTCCTCTTCGCGCAATAGTTCTGTATACTTTTCTTGCTGTTCATCTTCCTCGCCTTTTTGTGATTTAGCTTTCTTTATTTGCATCTCAATAAATTCTGCCATGCGTTCCTCGTCATCTTTTTCCATTTTTTCTTTTCGTTGAGACTTTTGTTGACGTTCCATAGCTTCCGGACTACGGTCAATATAAGCGACAAACCATCCTTTCTCTGTTTCATCGGCAATCACTTGACCAGTGCGTCCCAGCCATTTCACATAATCCGAGAGCGTTAACCAGCGCGTGGCGTTCATGTGAATATGTTCCTTGTGTGATATATACTCTTGATACACCTTGTTTGCGTTTGTGCGCTTCGTGCCAAAGCGCCGTCGCAGCAGTTCCACGTAACCGTCGGAGAACTCTTTTGAAAAGTTGTGTAGAAATTTACCAGGCGAATCTGCAAACAACAATAGCTGCCGCTGATGGGACTCGCTCATTGTGTGACATTTGAAGCCATTTTCGTCCCGGCACTGCTTCTCGCACATCTGGCAGTACCATCGCAACTTTTGCAATCCCTTCGACTTCATTTTGTTGGCAAGGTACTTTGGAGTACCCACTTCAGCACGACCCATGGTTAAAGTTTATATATTTAACACAGTTAGGTACAAGCAAATTTCACGTTTTGTTTATTTTTTGGATAGCTATCGATATAAGAAATCATTAACTGTTTAACTATCGATAACTAAGTTCCTCTTGTGGATATGCGAATGAAATATCACCGTAAAATAAAAGTGATATAATTTCTCGATAATATGAACAAGGCTATATAAATTGCGATAATGGGTCCCTAAAAGAGAAAAATACTGAAATGAAATTCGATCATTTCTTTTGTCAGGCAATTGTCAAGTTCCGATACGAGGTAGAATAATATATTTGTTATTGAAGACAAAATGACATGGCATTAAGACAACTAACACAAATTGTTAAGACCTTTTTTTTTTGTTAGATATTTTAATAAATCTAGTAGCAGAATAAAATAAATAATTTAATTATTTATAGTAAGAGGAGTAAAATATGCCCTGCATGTGTAAAAGAAAATGCGAATATACAATTTTGCAATCCTTGCGAAAAGTGCACAGCTGCATTATATTATTTTGGTTGACGACTTCAGTCAATTTTCCACAAGATCTCTTTTAAGATTAATGCTCCAACAAGGCTAATGACATGTCATATCCGCATAATGATAGACACTATGGTTTTAGTGTTAAAGAGAAACCAAGTATGGTCACATTGTTCTATTACTACATTTGAGTAGCTATCGATTTTCGATAATAATATGCCAAAAAATCATTGACTACTTCTTTGTATATGATATATACCAAAGATTGGGCACACTTTTTGTAATTTGGTTTCAAAAATGTGTGTTGACTTGATTTCTCTGATTTGATTTTCATTACAGGAGGCTCAACTTATAAATTAAATGCATTTACCACAATATGATAATTTTCTGTATATCAACTGATATGATAATAAAAGTAGTTTTCCGATTTGCCTAAGAAGATATTTTAAGCCACATTCTCTGTAAAAATCTTGTCTAGCCAGTTTTCACACATGTTTGTTTGTTTTTTTGTATGAACACGGTAAATACTATCAAAAGCGGAAAATATATGCAATTCTGCTAATTGAGAACACTTAAATTATATTTATTTTAAATACAGACTGATTTATAGCCCCATTAAAACCTGATAAGCTAATTGTGCTTTGAGTTTTAAAATGCAATTAATATTAAATACGCAAGCGTCTTTAGTACAGCAGTAAACCGGCTATTGGGCGAGACTTCAAACATGGTATAGATAATCAATATTCAACTTTGGCACCAGTTAAACGTTTATTAACTACCAAATGAAGTATGAATACCACATTGATAGAACTAAATAGAAGCACATCGATAGAATACACTGATTAAAACAGTCTAGAAAATAGCACAGCATTTATCAAACTGATGAGAGAACATTAGAGAACACACATAGAATACGAAAGTTACACCCTGTTGTTCAGACATACCCGCACAAACACACATATCAACTGTATGAGTACATATGAGTGTAAGTATGTACATATATGTAGTATCCGTATGTACTATGTTTAATTCATTTATAACTCTTAACAAGCATTCGATCACCACACCACGTCAGAGTACGGAATCAGCTTTAATGTAGCGCAACGAACAATCACTTGGCATTCCCAGTTCAGTAGCTGGCCGCAGAAGTTCAGATGGATGGCAAAAGTGATAGAAATTCAATTGTGGATGGAATTCGCGAGGGGTTAATGAACGATTGGAAGATACTACAAAATGTCTTTAAGCTGGTACAAAGGAACGAGACCTTTTGTTCTGATCCAGATCAATGGAATCAACAGAAAATCGTCGATTTTATGCAGCCGGTTGAACTGAAGGTGAGTATTCCTCCTTTCATCATAGATGAGGTCTAGACGACTCGTCAAAAGTGTCTATGACAGGTCCAGATAAGAGGCATTAATGCTCATCGTTAGAAGAGTTTATTATGCAGCTGCATGTGCATTGATCCGCTGCCGTAATCTGTAAACCTATCTCTACGTATTACTTGTCCCCATACAATGTTAATAGGTATTATTCCATATCTCATAGAAACTGATAGAATTGACAATCAAGGAAAAGGAATCATGCACGCTCTTGGAGATCGAACAGATATGCCAAAAGGTCATTCAATATTCCGTGAAAACCTCACATGGTCGCTTTCACAATCAACTGTTTGGCCAAATGGATCCCTTTGGGTTAGCTGGAGCATGGATAACCGAGGCATTGAATACAAGCTCGTAATATGCGATAGAAATAATAATACTTATAGATCTTTTTGACTAAATTTATCACTTACACTTCTAGTTACACATATGAAGTGGCGCCAGTATTTAGCCTAATTGAGACCGAGGTTATATCAACAGTCTGCACATTGGCCGGTTATACCAATGGTGATGGTATTTTTGCGCCTGGCGGGTCCACGTCGAACATGTACGGCCTGGTTCTAGCTCGCTATAAACGGTTTCCAACAGTCAAATCCTCTGGTATGTTCGGAATACGACCCCTGGTCATATTTACCTCCGAGGATGCTCACTACAGTCTCAAGAAGGCCGCCCACTGGTTAGGCATTGGTGTTGACAACTGTGTGGCTGTGCGCACCAATCTCAAGGGTCAAATGTCAGTCGATGATCTGGAAGACAAAATAAAAGAAGCACGCACACGCGGCTGTGATCCGTTTTTTATCAATGCCACAGCTGGTACAACCGTATTGGGCGCATTTGACGACATCGATGGCATTGCTGATGTAGCAGAACGCCATGGTCTTTGGCTGCATGTGGATGCCTGTCTTGGTGGTACAGCACTGTTAGCGTACAAGTATCGCTCTTTACTGGCGGGTCTGAAGCGCGCCAATTCGTTTGCCTGGAACCCGCACAAGTCACTTGGCGTTCCCCTGCAGTGCTCCTTATTCCTCACCCAAGAGTCCAATTTATTGGCGCACTGCAACAGCGCTGAGGCACATTATCTTTTTCAGCAGGATAAATTCTATGATGTTTCCTATGACACCGGGAACAAGAGTGTCCAATGCGGCCGTAAAATTGACGCCTTCAAATTCTGGCTCATGCTCAAGGCGCGTGGCACCGGTCAATATGGACATTTGATTGATCATGCCATTGATATGGCCAGACTACTAGAGCAGAAACTGCGTTCACGTGCAGATCGCTTCAGACTTGTGCTGGACCAACACGAATACTCCCAAGTTTGTTTCTGGTATATACCAAAGTCTTTGCGGTTACCCAAATCGGAAGAGACTCCAGACTGGTGGAAACTCCTAAATACTGTGAGTATATGCTTCCACCTGAATAATCCTTTTATATTGGTTAACTGACTAGCTTAGCATGGGTAAAAAATGGTAGTTGGATTGGTGCCCACTCTTTAGATTAACGGTAGAATAAAACTTGTGATACTCTGTCTAATTATTTTTCTTTTTTATTCAGGTGGCACCCAAAATTAAGGAGCAAATGGCATATAGTGGCACTTTGATGGTTGGCTATACTCCGCTTGGCAGCCAAAATTTGGGCAACTTTTTCCGCATTGTGTTCACATGTTTTCCCGTACTTGAACCGGACGAACTGGATTTTAAATTGGATGAAATTGAACGACTGGGGGAGCTTTGCAATTATAATTGAAGAACAAAAAAAAAAAAAAACAAAAAAAAAATTAGAACACATATAGTATATAAAAGTTTTCTTTGATTTATAATCTTGCATTACTTTATCCAAAACAATAAAATAATAATTATTTAAAAGACCTTTTTTGTTTCACGTAGAGCAGCTGGCTTCCTTTTTTATATATATATATACGTATTATATTTATGCTTTCTCCTGATGTAACAATTTCTTTTTTCCTTTGTGTTTATGGTATATTTGTTTTTTGTATTATTATTATGTGTTATTAATATTATATATTTGCAATTTTACTTTTATTGGAAGAAGGATTGTGTGTTTTCTCTTTTTTTTGTTTGTTTTTTGTTTTTGTATTATTATTTAAATATACTATTTGCTCTCTTCGATTATTCTTTTTATGAACTAACAGTTTAGAATTTGCGGTCGTTGATGGTTGTAAAAACTGATTACAACAGTGAAATTATCTAGTAGTCATCTAAATCGAAGCAGTCATTGTCCAAATCATCAAGCTGCATGCTCTGGAAATCCACTTTGTAGCGCAAGATACCTGTGAGAAGTATTGTGAGACATTGAGTATTAATTGATTCAGATATTGGGCAAAATATGAATAAATGAAATAAAATTGAAAATAATAGAAAAATGTAAATATACAAAAGCGATAAGTGCGTAGAAAAGAATTAATATGAAATTAAAAGTAATTAAATATATAAAGACATAAAAGCACAACACATCAATATGTATGTATGTATAATATATATAATAAAAGTGATAAAAAAAAGCTGTACAAAAAACCAAAAAACAAAAACTAATAAATAATTTTATATAAGGAGTTTTGGGAATACTATCATATAGGCCTGGTTGAAGATTGTTGGTGATCGCTCCGCGACTTTTAGCTGGATAAGCAGAAATTGTTTCTACAATTTCAATGGTGGAAATGTGGTTAGTCATCAGTGTTAGGGTCTTCCAGTGCTCCAATCTATGATCTCCCCGTCTTTCTCTATCTTTGTCTCTGTCTCACTCTATGTAATATCATGAGATATTTTCATAGAGCATGTTGAGGGATCGTTTAAAAATGTAAAGAGTCGTTTTGTTTTGTTTACGATTTCAGAAATTATAATTATTATTACTTTTATTCAGGTTTTGTTTGTTGGTTTTGTTTATCTATTAATACGCTTTATATTTATTTGTTTATTTAGAACTTTTCGCTTTTAATTCATGTTGAAAATCCAAACAAAAAAATTGCCTATGTAAATCTTTTAAATGCTTGTCAATGTTATATATAAGAGTTAATGCATAATGGCTAAAACGATCTTTATACGATGCAAGAATTGCGAATTGCCTGCAGTTCTGCAGGCGAATAAAACTCATGAATTATTTGTTATTTACTGTTCAAAGCATTACCACGAAAATTAACTGGAAACAAAAACGAATTTCTTGCACCCTGTAAGGACCGCTTTCTGTAGAATATGCCACTGAGCTAAAGTTCATATATTTTAACGGGAATCATATAATATTAAGGTTAGCAGAACAGGTGACGAGTGACAAATTTATAATTATATATTACTTTTTTTCATTCTTTTCATTTTTATTTTCTTTTTCTCTATTTTTTTTCATTCCTTATTTTTTTAGTTTTCTTTGCTTATTAACTTGATTGCTGTTGTAAATACAATTATTTAATTTATCTTTCAGTTGCGCGAATTACTTTAATTTTTTTTTTAAATATATATAAGTAAATATATGTGTATGTGTCTAAAAGCACTTCTGCAATATATGTATATATAAATATATATATATACATATAATACATACACATAATTATATATATATACATATATTTGAACGTATATTATGGCTGTGATTTTTTATTCATGTTCTTTTTGCTCGTAAAAACGACTAATTTAGTAATTTAAAGATATAAGAGGTCTGTTCCAAATGTATTTTTTCATGGCAGATGTTAGAACAGAACCCCAAAATGTTATCCTAAGCTGCTATAACTCCTAGAAAGGTAACTTACAATTGATATCGCCTGAGACACTATCCATCCTGCTTCTTATTTAATTATTTAAAAATGTTTTCTTAAATAATTACGTAAGTTTTTAAATTGAGAACGTTAAAATAAAATCGATGATCGTCGATACGACGAATGGTTACCAATCTAGGGCTAAACTAATTTTTCTTAGAAGCAATGTATGTAAAACTTGATTAACATAGGGAATGTAGGTGTTAATGTTAAATTCTTAAATTGCAATTAAATTCTTAAAATCCAATTAAAAAGCAAGCCCAATTGGCAGGAATCAAAAGTGAATATGAAAAGTAAATTCTTCGTTTTCTTTTTTTTTTCTTTTTAAATTTTTTAACGTGAATTAAATATCTTTGGTCTGTAAATATGAAACGTGGCCAACATATGTACATAAATAAATATATATATGGCTTAAATTAATGATGCGAAGGGATGACCTATTTGACATACAGAAATTATGTATATATATATTATAGAATGACTAGAGCTGCTACGTTGAAATCTGATTAAAAACTATGCGCAAGTAAATTGGTTCCTATCAATGTTTGAACAGTTTATGGCGTTTCACAATTTATGTTAAAATATAACTGAAAACAAAACTTTTGAACCGAAAAGACAACTAAAACGTAATAATATTGTGTGTTGAGATCCAAATTCGATCTACGCAGTGCGAATGCTTTTTCATCATCTTATTAAATTTTTGCTTAATAATCGTCGAGATCAACATCCTCCAGCGGTTCATCGGCTTGTAGCGATTGAAAATCTACTTTATAGCGCAATATGCCTAAACACACATGTATATATATATATATATATATATATATATAATATTTGTATACATACATACATATTTATATATAAAAACAAATATATATATATATATATATATATGCATGTATATATAAGGTACGAGTTAAGTTGATGGTTATTATAATACACAAGGAGCGACGTCAAGTTGACCAAGTGTTACATTTAGAGATACGTTTAAAAGCAGCATGAAGGAAGAGGAATGGAAATAGTAGATACTTAATTAATATTGTAGCTTACACTCACTCGCACTATATATACAGATATAATTATGTATATAAAGTATTATAGAATTAATAATGATTGCCACTGGCAGTCTACTTACCACCAATGCCACCGAAACCTCGCACAAACTGACTGCCCTCCTGAGATTTGTCCGTAATGATTTCAAGGGTAGCACCAAACATTTTGTAATTGTTCGCCAGCCATTCCAAGAGCGGTTGAGACTCGATTAACTCCATTTCTACTCCGCTCTAAAAGTATATAAGTTAATTAGTTATGAATCCATCTATCGTTAATAATTATTTACATACATCCTTGTCCGTGAAGTGAGACTTATCTTTTTCCTGCTCAGGCGTCAAATGTAATACTGTCGTTGACGTCGAGTTGGCATGGTTCTTCAGTACGTAGCGTTGAATGTCCAGATTTTCCCAGCAAATCAATGTTTCCACAGAGCCCAATTCTAAAGCACGCAAAGTGTCCTCCACGCCAAAGCAATATTTACCAGTATCCTTGAATATAAATAATTATATCAATTCCTTCGATTCTTTGTCTGTGTGTGTTCCCAATCCCAAAGCTAGAAACTCACCTGAGAAATTTCATCAAAGTAACGACCAATGAGTTTCTTTTCCTGTATAAATTTAACATTTTGCAACGATTCAGCAGCTAGTTCAATGGCCTGATTGAAACCGTTCTCACCACCATAAGACACATCCACCAGTTTGATAACTTTTGATTGTAAACGCTGTAATTTTAAAGTTGTATGTTAGTAAATCCTTCTAGGATTATTTCACATAGAATGGCAAATGTTGTACAAGGCGAATTACATACACAATTAATTACAGCTAGTGGACTTAATTTTAAAATACTTACAGGATCAAACATGTCCGATTGACTGAGCTCAGTTTTAAAGTCCGCACTACCGGCCAGAATGAGACCTGCAATGTTTGGCTTGTCGTTTGTTATGAACAGCTGTGTGGCAACTTCCGCCACTTTGCGCACATAATTGTGACGCTTCTCCATACGCAGACGGGCAAAACGAAGCGCAGACTGACCACCACGTCCGTGCTTCTTCGGCAGATCGACAGTGAATTTGTGCAGCACCTCGCGCGTATTACCCTGCAGTGTGCCGAAGAGAGCTCCATTACCATCCATCACAATAAAGCCGAACTTATTATCATCGGCGAGTAGGGCAGTGAGCGCCTCCGTATGGAACTTGTTGTCGCACAGATACAACGAGGTATTAATGGGCTTGAATGGCTCAAAGTCAATATTAACTTTCTTCTCCTTGCCCTCCTCCGTAACAATTGTACCACAATAAATGACCAAACCATTCGGAGGTACTGTAAAAATGAAAACATTTATTATTAATTGGCACTGATTGGATTGTTTTGAAGTTTCGAATTTCAAGTTTCAACGAACCTTTGGTGTATAACTTAAGTCTGTGCTGTACCGACGTGATTGCGCCCAGGACGGAAAGGCGGTTCACACGCGACTTGATGTTGGAGGCCGTACCAAATTCATCAGCCAACATTTTGCTCACCCGAGAAATTTGATCCTTAGGCGGAATAATCAACGAAATCATGCTGGTGCCATTTCTGAAATAAAAGATAAGAAGTATATAATAAGTAGATTATATAATATATTTTTTTATACTTCTTCTGCCAGACACTCCTTAATAGCAAATAAAAATAATAAACATCTTCCTCATTAAGTATATATGAGACCATATTGATATTTTGTTGCAGGTTTATCATTTGATAGAGCATTACGTACATACGAATATCATTTATCATAATATTGACATTTGTCTAGATGAGGCAGCCTCAGGTGGCCCCAAGCTTTGTGAATGCCATTTTACAGATCCGTAACATTTGTTATTGTTCACACAGACAAATTTGACCTTTTTACGGTAAACGTGAGGCGGCGCAATACCGCTAAAACCAGCAGGACAGGCCAAACGAGAGAGAAAGAGAGTAAAAGATTGAGAGAGAATGGGGAAGAGAATGAGCGCACGCACGGACACACTTATCTATAAGTGTGCGTAAATTAAAGTGTATTTGTATTTTATTGGCATGGAATACGCGAAAGGAGCCTGTCGTACTAATCACTTGCAAGCAACGTTTCGCTTTGTTGCCAACACTGCATAAGCATTAGCTTCACGCATTACTCACTGCTGTTGTTGGCGGACTGCGTTTACTCAGCCTCAGTCTGGTTTGAACTGATAAAAACCTGACAAAAACGTGTTGCTCTCGAAGTATTTGAGAGAAAAAAGAGCGCGCGTGAGAGTATTAACAACACACACACGCTGACAGCTGAGAGTCGTAAGGTGTTAGTGTGCGTGTGGGGCAACGCCACACAGATACCATGGCGCATTTTGTTTGTTACCAACACCAGCCACGCACATGAATCGAAGTGGTTTAAACCAATTCGCTGCCATTTTTTAACCAATTCAAACAAGAAATTACAGGTTACGCATTTGCATGTAACCAACTGTGTAATGCCCTGAGTAACGTATCTATGTGCAAATATGACATTATTAACCCTTCTCTGATAAAATAGGCCCATTTTTCTTAGTGTTAATTCGTTGCCAACAAAGGGTGAGTGCAAATATCCACTCACTCCAATGTTTTTTAATGTGCGGCGACGGCGCGCTGCAGATCTGCCTCCGCCCCCCCCATAAACCAAAACGCTTCGTGTGTACTCTCAAAAACGAAAAAAAAATTCTTGAAACAGAAAAAGCATTGAGTTGACAAAAAAAATATTTTATAAGTTTACTCACCCACGTGCCATTTCCAGGCTTTTGATGAGCTTCTTTATTTTCCATATTTCGACATTGCGATCAGCAGACGTTTCTTCGCCAGACATTTTGCTTATTTATTTACGGCCCTTTGTGCAAATTGGGGGAAAAAAAACGTGAGAAAGACTGCGGCCTGTGCTATTTCCTTCGCCTCTGTAGACTTTCACATGCACTGCCAGGAAATGGAAATGTAACGTCGATTGTTGTTATTTTCAGATTGAGTTTCAGTTTTTAGGTTTTGTGTTGCCTTTTGTATTACATACACATTCACGTTCTTCCTTTTAACGTGGTTTGCGATGAATACACTAAAAAATAATTACATACAAAACATAAATATGTATATGCAGATGTTGTGTACATACATATGTACATACATATGCAAGTAAAATCACGAAAGCTGTGACGAAGAAGAAACAGCAACTAACTAGGTGGAGGGGTTATTACAAATTTTGGATTCAATTTTTTTTTTTAATACATACGAAATACAACTATTTCAAATGTGCTGTACTCAAAAATATATGGCAAAATACTTCAAACTTGACTTGAAAATCAAACTTATTATTTCACTTCACTAAGGGGAGAATAAGAGCTGAAGAATGAGCACGAGAGAGATAGATAGAGAGCGGGAGCGGGGCTCCAAAGGTGACGTCGACACAAAAATAATTTCGCAAGCGCAAACTAACTTAAAATTTCACCTAAATTGTTGTAAATTGATAGACTTTAAGGTCTAGTCGACGTTTGTGCACTGTTTGCCTGTCCTTAAATATGTTTTAAACAATTAAAATCGATTTATAAAACTTTTACGTACAACGTGCGCACAAAACCCACTCAAATGTAGTGTGACCGAATGTAGAAAAGGGACTTATACCAAACGCGAGCAAATGATTTCTGATTCATATGTAATAGACCTAGTTCCATAGTTCATGACCAAATCAACAAATTAAGAGAAGAAATTGTACAATCTACATAATTAACGTACAAAACCCTTATCCCATACTCAAGATTCTTAATTAATTTTAATAAATCTTAACTTATATTGGGAAATCTTAATCAATGAATTAAGTATTTCAATGCTTGTGTAATTCATTTCCTTCGTAAAAATATATAAATGGACATTAATTTGAATTTTTTAAATGTAAGGTTATATCGTATATATGTATAATTTTTTTAATGTCAACAAATTTTTGTTATTATTCTTTTGGCATTCCAGCACAAAAGTCGAGCTATCGATGATTCCTAATAAATAAATGTGACCTTGTTGAATAAGTTATTAGTATTGAAGAGAATGCCACAATTTGAAGAAGTAGACACCCCAACATGAATTTGGAACTGCTAGGTAAGTTTGCGCTATTTTTGATTGAAAACAAAAATTTTAAATGTGATTGTTTTTACCGAATAGAATCCTTTGGTCAAAACTATCCCGAGGAGTTCGATGGCTCACTCGATTGCATATCTCTGGCAGTGACATGTGCCTTCAACAAATACGGCACTTTGTTAGCCGTGGGCTGCAATGATGGTCGCATTGTTATTTGGGATTTTTTGACGCGCGGCATTGCGAAAATAATATCTGCCCATGTGCATCCTGTGTGCAGTCTAAGCTGGACTAGAAATGGCCATAAAGTAGACCAATTGTACTCCAAAGTTATTGATTATCAATCTGTAAATATACTTCATCTTTCAGTTACTATCTGCTTCAACCGATAACAATGTTTGCATATGGGATGTCCTCACCGGTGAATTGGAGCACAAATATCGGTTTCCCTCGCCAGTGCTAAAGATTCAGTTTGATCCGCGTAACGACACTCAGTTGCTGGTATGCCCCATGCGCTATGCTGCTGTTTTAGTTAAAATTTCCGGCTCACATCGCTGCCTTCCATTGGATTCAGATGTAAGCAACCTAAATCATGCGTTGATAATCTATTAATGATAGTGATTGATTTGTAAGGGCGACTTGAATATAGTTGCGTCTTTTGATCGGCGTGGAAAGCACATATACACTGGAAATGCCAAGGGAAAAATACTTGTGCTGGACGTGGAGACATTCGATGTGGTCGCCAGTTTTCGTATTATCGTCGGCACGTCCAGTGCGACGGCAGTCAAAAGCATTGAATTTGCACGTCGGGGCGAGTACGTGGATCGAAAACCGTTCGTTTACTACCCATAAATCATTTAACACATCTCAATCTTTTTTCAGTGCCTTCCTCATAAATACATCGGATCGCGTAATACGAGTCTATGACTCAAAAGAGATAATTGCATTGGGCAAGGATGGTGAACCGGAACCCATACAAAAGCTACAGGACCTGGTCAACAAGTAATTATTTAAATTCCCTTCGGTTATCGTTTGGTGACTTTATCTAATTGCTCTTACAGAACCACTTGGAAAAAGTGCTGCTTCTCGGGCGATGGAGAATATATTTGTGCGGGTAGTGCGCGACAGCATGCACTGTATATATGGGAGAAATCAATTGGTAATCTCGTCAAGATTCTGCATGGTACAAAGGGTGAGCTGCTGCTGGACGTTGTGTGGCATCCAGTTCGTCCAATAATAGCTAGCATTAGTTCGGGATTGGTTTCAATTTGGGCACAAAATCAAGTAGAAAACTGGTCAGCTTTCGCTCCAGACTTTAAAGAACTTGATGAGAACGTTGAGTACGAAGAGCGTGAGTCTGAATTCGATATTGCTGATGAGGATAAGTCAGTGGACTTGAATGCTGACGCACAACAGGATGAAGAAATCGAAGTTGATGTACAAAAAGTTGAACCAGTTGCGGCGTTTTGCTCCTCTGACGAGGAGGGAGAAGATGAAAATGCTTTACAATTCCTGCCAATGGCCCCCGAGGTAGAAGACCCCGAGGATGGTTGGACGGCCCAAGACAGTCTAGAGTCTGGCGGAACGCTAACGGGCAACGATTCTCGTGACTTTGAAGAAGACATCGTGACTTCCAAACGTAGACGCATGCAACACTATGACGTCAACCTGCCCGATGCCCCCACCGACGGTAACAAACAATATAACTGCACTTAAATAATTGATAAAACCAACAGATGTTTCCGTCTCCTTTACAGAAACTCACCCGCTCATATCCAGCAAAGCCAGCAAGGACAAGCAACAGCCAATTGGTGGCAAAAAGGCTGCAGGCCGAGCAAAAAAATGATAGCGATAGTGTACCTCGTTTATAGTTTATTTGAGTAATGAAATTAAAAAAAAATAGTTTAAAGCGCCGTTGGGTTTCTCACTTGACCAGCGAACAACAAGAGACTTGTTGATTTCTCCACAATCATATATTGGAAGGGTTTGTTAAGCTGGAATTTTGGCGGCGTGGACTTGTTGCTCAGCACAGCACCAGTGATGGCTGCTGCGGTTGTGCCCTTCTCATCCACAATGATTTTAGTAGCATGTACAAAGATATTGGCAAATAAGCCTTCGGCCATCCGACCGAGATTTGCGTCACTTTGATCAAACACATCTCGTATGCCCATCTGTAAAGATTTAACCCATATTTAATTTCATCCCAGCTAGCAACCCAGAAGTTACCTACCTCTCTCAGTACTTTACGCAATTTAAAGTCCGTCGTTGTGGTAAACTTGGGTAACAGAACCTCCACTTCGTTATCTTCAGGGGTTTCCTGTCTGAACTTGGCAAGCCTCTGCAAAATTGGCGCTAAGCCCAAATCCTTTAGGTTGGTGGTAATATCGTTAAGAGTGAAACCACGCTTCGGTAGCACAATAAGCATAGAGAGACGATCTTGTGCGCCATATGGAAGCTCAAGTATGTAACCATCCAGGCCCTCAATATTGGTGGCATAGGCAAAGTCTCCCGTCTGCACCATCATTTCAACCTGGTTGATAACTTGTCCCTTTTCGTCGTAGAAGGGCTCCGAGCGGGTATTTGAGGTATTGAATGGAAACTGCAAAAAAATTTTACTTGTATTTTGGGCAGTAAAAAGATTTCAGTTTTTTCATTTTACCTTCCACTGTCCCTTAAAGAACAGCGAGGACATCATAAACATCTGCACTCCATGAATGTCCTGTGGCAGCACGACGTAAGGTATGAGACCACGAGTTGTGGTATTGGCCGCCTCATTGATCAAAAATATCGTCTTACGATCATAGAAGTCCACCTCCATTGGATCCACATTATATGACTTTACCGCATCACGATAACCCTGCTTAATTTTCAGGTCCTTATTAGTGTACAAAGCCTGCAGTGAGGCCACCTCAATCGTGGAGGTCTTAACACTAAAATTCCAATTTATGGTATTAATTATGTATGACATATAAAAATCAACTTACTTGAGATATGAGCTCCATACACGATAAACGGCGCGGAGTTGCTCATCCTCGACATTAATGCGGAGTACTTTACGCAGTTGCTCATATGTTTGGCCACCGGCGCCCTCGTATAGCAATATTAGAAGCGACCATACAGAGAATGGCGATATCATAAAGTCCTTGTTGGCCTTTTCCACTTCCACAGAGATGCGACTTAGAAGATCAAGTCCAAATTCCTGAGCACCCTGTGCAATTTTGAGTAATGTTGCATCATCGAAGTTGGAACGCAAGGCATAATTTGGACTGTTTTGAGATTGAAAGGTCGCCGACGGCGTCAGCGGTTCCAAAGAGTTGCCAACTGATAATTGTGGAAACCTCTGCGCCAAGCAAATGGCAGCCAATAGGAACGTTCCGCCAAGAAGTCGTATCACTCTATCTAAAATATATTAAATTAGGGTAATCTGCATGCATTTCTTAAAGCTAGTCTAATCAGAATCCCTGACCTTTATTTGATTATGATTTCTATTGGATCAGATTATACTTAAAGCACTGTTAGACGTGAAACTTTTTAATCATTTCGTGCCTCAAACAAGATTATTTGAAAAATGATTTTAGTGAATACAGCAATAAAAATATTGTTGGGAAAAAATGTTATTGAATCTCCCTGGAACTTTTTTACTCGTAGAGTATTTCAAAATACTTTTTGGGACTGATCTTATCTCTCTCAATATTATAAACCTAAAAACATTAACAAATTTCCTACACTTAAAAACAAACGTATATTCAAAGTGGGTTTTTACCTGTTATAATCATTTTGCGGTTTCCTATTTACTGAGATTGATAAATTAAGACCAACAAATTCTGCGAAAGAGATGATTATATCTTATACATTGAAATAATATAAACATGATGATTTGCAAATATATATGTATTGATATATACCCTATATCAATATGTATGTATGCATATATATTATATAGAAAATACAATATGATAGAGAACAGTTTAATTAATTTGAATTTTTGTGTTGTTTTGAATATAAAGTAGGCAATTTACCGACGTCCCAAGATTTTTATTTCAGTTGACGTCGTTGCCGTTGTCGATTTGTTGATTAATCCAAAACCGGAATGCAATGAATCTCACTCTATATACATATGTATACATACATGCATGCAAACATATAAGTATGATTATATGTATATATATACACACTTATATATTGATATGAAAAATATACATAAAGGGTTATACATACATAAATGCGAATATTACGATTTTGCGATGTTATATACGTGTGTTATATTTATATTGTTATTTATCATAAGCGATCGATTTGGAAAAATCTTTTATTAATTTAGCGCAGAGTCAGAGCTCAAAGAGCCGTACCTAACTCACGGAGAACAATAGAGCAACTGGCATTGACCGACCCAAAGACGCAAAGAGAGATCGGAGAGCTGGGCTTATCCGTCGCAAGCTGATAAGCAACTGTGCTAAGCTTTCAACGCGCAAAGAGCTACAGTTTATAAAGCTCGACTCCATGTCAGCTCAAGCCACTTACAGATACATGCTGATAAATACCCTTACATCAGAGACGGGATTTTTTTCAATTCCCCAGCAGTCGTGCCGTAGCGAAACTCGCTGCTGGGGCAAACGTACAGTATGAGTTCCTTCGTGCGGCCTGCGAAAATGAGCGTTCGGTTATTGCCGAACAGTTGATCAGGTTGTTCGTTACAAAGCAAATCAATTCAGTTGCTTTTCAGCACTTATTGAAGTATGGTTTTACTACGCAACTACTTTAAAATACACAGAGAAAAAATATTTTTGAAGAATGAGTACTGCATCTTTTTTTTTTTAAGTAAATAATTGAAGACACTCAATGGTTGCCTGACTATTACGTTATCTTATTATATAACATTAAAGAGACATAAACAAAACTTTAAATTTCGATAAATGAAACATTTTTTTTTCAGTGTAAAAGCCAACGTCAAATTGTACTTGCTTTTCTCTTCAGAGCAAACACAATACTTGCTAGTATATGTATGCCCGTCCCTGCTTTCCCCATGTACATATGCACATAAACTATATTCGTTAGAAAGAGAGAGATAATAAATATTGGCTCAAAGCTTTTTTCTAATAGCATGTATAAGTATGTCAAATGAGATGTAAGCTTGGATAAGTTCTAGTTCTATTTTGTTGCCAATTTAAGCTCTCGTTTTGTACGAATTATATGCGACTTGAATGTCAACAACTTGCTGAAACCCGTTTTGAAACAGCTGTGGACTCGAAGATTTAGCATATCCTTAAGCATATCATTAGTCTCTCTAATTTCGTTAAATACGAATTGGTATTGAAAGAACGGCTTTTACATTTTAAAAAGTATAAATCAGAGCAATTTTCAATATGTACAAATCAAATCCATTAACGAAAAAACTCTCTTTTTAACTTTTCTACTCGTATGTGTAACAAATTTCATTAAATCTCTTTCAGACAGATTATATGTAATATATATACAAGTATATATAATTATAATATCATAAAGTAACTTTAGCAGTTTTTTCGTTTGACTTTTAAAACAAGGAAAAGACTTCAACTGCATTTACGGCTTACACTTTTAAGTATCCCTATATTTTCGACTTTCCGGAGATCTGCACAGATTTTCGTTTCGATTGGTATTCTATATATATATAGTGTACACTTGTATTAACATATTTTGAAAAATCTCTTGACAAAGAACTTAACACTTCAGAGCAGACTGTGATAATGATGAAGTACGGAGACAAAAGAAAGAAAGAAATAACCTCGTGGCTTGGGGCCAATGATAAGGGAATTACCCTCTTTCAATGAATATATGGAGACTTTGAATGTTGTGCGTTAAAGGAAAAACCTAATTGTAATAATTTTTAATGGACACTTATATTGTTTAAAATAATTGTGGTTATATTATAGTATTTCGCTGGGAAACAAGCGATAGTTTGATCTATTCGATATTATATTTATTAAGGTGCTTTTTATTTAAATAAGTATGTAACTTTATTCTTATATACATACTTATATGTTTTAAGCATGATTTTGTTATTAATTGTGTTTTATAAGTAATAGTGTTAGTTAATTATTGGTATATTGGAACTGGCAGGATCTGACCACTTTCGTATACAGCAGCCACATTAACAATGAAAGATTAATTTTGTTAATTTTTGGTTTTTAAAAGCAATTTTGCTCTCCAATCATCTTTAATCTTTGTTTTCTTATAACATTGAGTAATCGGTATTATAACCGTAATTTAATTTTTCCAATCAAGATTGTATTCCGACAGAGCTCATATTAATGGCTGCTGAAGAATGAGTTGCAAAGTAATGCCTTCTTACAACTACTGAATTTTAATTAAATATTTTGTATATTTATATATATATATGTATATAGTAAAGTTAAACGTTTAATTCGAACTATTTATTAATTGTCAAAATGATCTGTAAGTAACTTTAAGCTTCTACACACCGAAACAGTACGAGTAAAATTTTCTTTTCTTTTTTTGTTTTTGTTTATATAATTCATTTATTTTCTTTTGGAATTATCCAATATTTTGAATATTTTCTGAGATGGAATTTTCAAATTTTTTAACTGCGACCCTCAAATATGCTAAGGAATAAATTCTTTTAGCCAAACAATTGATTAGTTATTCGATTAAATATTTATATATGTATTAATATTTGTAATATGCAATAAACCTTTATCTTTTACTAACAATTTCTTTTCGTAATTTTCAATATTTCTATCTTTAAGTTAATCTTCTTGGATTGGAAATTAGATTCAAAAACTACATTCGATTTCAATATTTTTTTCTTTTCTTTTCTTTTCTTTTCTTTTCAATTTATTTAACTGTGTCGAACTTGAATCATGTGCCATTATTTCTTATTTAAGATTTACATAATGTTATCCTTGATAAAGGTGCATATATATATATCGTTAATTAGCTGATAACTGTTTGCTTTTAGTTCGCGTTGATATTCTGTTGTAATGAATTTCTTTTGTTTGTTAAGACATATAATTGATTTTCTGATACTTTCCTGCACACTGTCAATTGACTTTTAAACTTTAACATTGGGAAGTGGGTAAGAAAAAACGAACACTATTTAACTTAAATCTGACTCATTGGAGTAGATCAAAACTAGATCTCATAACGTCGAAAATCAAAGCGTAATCTAAATTGTAGAATTAAATAATATATAAATGATTTTCGCATTGAAAATAAAGCATCTTAATATTTAAAAAATAAAAAAAAAGTAAAATATATTTTCAACAAAATCATATAACCATCATAACATTTTAATAACAATTCCAATATTTGCTAGTATAGTTTCAGTTAGGGAAAGCTTCAGAGTGAAAATCTTATAAGTTTCAGTTTTTATATGGCGCTGAGCTTATTGAATGTTGGATTTCTATAGAGAGAATTAGTATTAAGTGCTTTTCACTTGAATTTCGTTGAGTTTTGTGTGATTCATATTGTTTGCAATAGGTTTATATATATATATATATATATGGATTTATATATATATATATATATATATATGTAGATATACTTAGTTAAGTTTATTTTTGTTTTTGGAACTGAGAAGAAAGCATTTAATATATGTTATAGGTATGTATATATATTCGTTAATAGATTTCCTTTCCATATTTATCGTAAGTCAGGATCCTCATCGGCGGCCTTTTTAATTCTTAGCAATATTGTTGTGTACCATTGATCCAAGCGAGAAATGCTATCATAATCCTTGACTGCCTCTGTAAACCCTTCAATATTCTGCTCCTCAAGATGCTCGCACAATACCTGATAAAGTGGAACGTTGTAAGTTAAGCTACTAGGTAAATGAATAACTGTAAGTCCCAACTGAAGATACCTTAATGAGCTTGAATTCTCGTGAATCCTGGAATGCTGGATATTGTTGCGCATACTTCTCGATTGCGTGTTGCGCATTCAACAAATCGACGCTCAGGTGACAAAGAGCGGCACGGAAGAAGTACTCCTTGGCGCTGTATTTAAGCAACGAACTTTCAAGGGATGAGGCAGCCACCTGCTCGTATATGGATATTGCCTTCTCATAATCCTCCAGCTGGGCTGCGTATTGAGCAACTTTTAGCATGCACTTATTGGCCGAGCTAACCGACTCTTCACCCTTAAAATAATCAGCCGCCTGCTCGTAGTGCTGTATAGATTTGGCCTTTACACCAAATGATTAACATACAATTTCCATATTAATGATACAAAAAAATGGTAAATCTAAAATATTTTTAATATTCCTAACTTACCAAGGTGTTAGGATCCGTCTCATACATTTCAGCAATGCTCTGATGATGCTTAGCGGCCATTGTAAAACGTCCCATGTCGGTGTAAATGTCAATGGACTTCATGAGACAGTTGACGGCGCTTTCAACATCCACCTTCTTGTAGCAATTGGAAGCATCCACGTAGCAGGTGCCTGCATCATGGCGACTTCCAGCGCGAGAATGGAGAGTGGCTGCCTCGCAGAAGCATTCGCCGGCTTTAGTCCAGTTCTTGGACATTTTGAACATATTGCCAGCTCGCTGATAACACTCAATGGCATCCTCAACCTTGTTTGAGCCACTGCAATATTATTAAGGTTTATAAAATGGAAAATGTCTATAGCAAACCATAGTTAAAAATCGTATACATAATTGACTAAAAATTATTAATAAATTAGCCAGTTTTACGGGTTAACGCGAAGATTTTTTTTTGTGTTGGATTTCCTTCTATCGGGTTCTCTTCGACTACATATTATATGATTTTTGTATGCACACTATAGAAATTAATAATATAACGGCTGACTTGAGTTAAGTGTGTATGTCAAAATTCGTCATCCTAAAAATATTTCTTCATGTCAGAGCTTTACTAATTCTGGACGAAATATGCGAATTAGGTAGGAAACCGATATCACGGTGAGAAGGGTCATTAGAATGACATTTTAACTTTATATCATTACATTTAACTGTTTAAAGTTACCATCACTGTTAAGTTTAACTTATATACGCGAATAGTTTAAACCTATACCAACATAATACCTAAATATGGTTGGGAGGATGAGTCGCAGCTTTCTCTGAAAACCACGTAAATAAAAGATATACACATACATACACACTTGTAAGTACATACAAAGTGCATACATAAGATAATGCGTATACGCAAAAATATAAGGTATTGATATGGGGATTGGAATATTGATAAAGTAATAAATAACCGCCACTAGCAACATGAAAAACAAAGATAATACATTTTTAGCAAGCACACAATTACTCACCCAAAGAGTGAACCAAGAAAACCCTTCTGCTGTGTCAACTTCTTCTCCGCTTCAGCCATCAGCTGAAGGGCTTTTTGCTCATTGTCGCCCATAATTGCAAATGTGGCTTTTTTGTTCACTAAATTGCATTTAGATGCAACTATTGCGACGTTCCAGTAGCTTTTTAATATGTATTCCCCAACTGGATTTTTCAGAAAATAAAATCAATACGAAAACGCATAGCAGTGTAACCAGATTCACAATCAAAAATGTACTAAATTTTACCAAACGGACACCCAATATACTAGATAGATGTAACAATTTTTAAATTATTGACACAATGAGCTTAGATTAATGATACTGCAAGTAAATAAAAGATTTGCACGGAATATAAGACTTAATAAGCACTTCCATCCTAGTTAAAAAAAAGAAAATTCCTAGAATCAGCTGTTACGAGCTGTGGACACGTTTAACAAAGGTGTGCCACATTTCGATAGACAGTTTACGCCATATCAGATAAGTGCATCGAACAATATTAAATTATCGATAATATATATTTGAATTCTGAGCAGGTTATTTTTTTTAACAAGAGCTCCTTCAGAGCACGCAACCATCTATGGTGTTATCGGGCCATGATAAATACGTTAATTAGAGATCTACTTGTTATTTTAAGTTCAAAGTTTGTAAGCAATCCACAGGATCGCCACTCTTCAGCACAAGACAGTTTGAAATGTTTTGGAACAAATAGTTATCAAACCAAATTTGCGCGTTTAGGATTAAACGAAAAAATAATTTCACAAACTTACTTTATATTATTTCCAAAAAATATCCCGAAGGTTTAAATGGTCTATTGTTTATTAATATCTAAATGCAAATGTAAATGTATATGTTTCATACTCTTTTCTCAGCACATCCACCATTAAGTCCAAATAATATAAATGCTTGACACCCTGATTACAGTCTATATTTATTTCGTGTAAAATGTAATTTTGTAAATATTTACGTATAAAAGCTAAAAAATAAGAAAGTTGCTTAACTTTTATGTTTAACATTGAAGAAACGGAAAAGAACGAAGCGAAAACAAAAAAAAAAACAAGTGAATCAATTTTAACGGCAACTTAAATTTGGAAAATGTGCGCGAAATAGAGCAAATGGGGAACGTTCGTAGAATTGGGTGCATGAAAATAATAAAATTCGCTTTAACTAGACATAAACATAAAAATAATGTCAGCCGGCTGCTGTGCATGTGTGGTTTTAAACAAACATCTTCTCGAGCATTTTTTGAGTTTCTCTTGAGCATAGCGCATCTTTTGATAAAGATCCTTTGAAACTCCACTTTGTGCAATGGTCGTAAATCTATATGTGCGGAAGTTCTTATCATGATCCATGTAGGTGATGGCACTCATGCGTGGGCATAGAATGATCTTCATATGATCTGAAAAGTTAAGCTGAAACAAAATACGAAAAAAAGGGATGATTATTATTTACAACTGGATAGCTTCAAAGCCAATTTAGCAGTTATTACCTGAACGGATCCGTTGGTCAGGTGCATGACCACCGCACACGTTGTACGGAACCAGGAATGTAGATGGGGCATACGTGAAATCTGATCGCTTTCAACAGTAACATTGTTGGCGCCCGCCTTTACCAGATGTTCAGTCATGTAACGCTTAAAATATGAGAGCAGCTTCATCTTTTTATCTAGCGACTTGCAGTAGTCTGTCGTAGTCATGTATGATTCCTTGCCCTCCTTATCAATGAAATGAACGTTGATTTGATTGGGCAGCAGGATTAGCTTTGTGGTGTCATTAAACATGACTCCAATGCCCTCATCACACAACTGATACCCAAAACCATATTTGTCGCTGTAGTCGACCCATTTCGATATCCAAAAGAGCGGCTGAGCAGCGGGATCGGTATTCTCATCACCCAGATTTCCTGGCAACAAACGTGGCTGGCAATGAAAAGAGAATAATCTGGATATTAGCTACATTCCTAATTCATTAATTTTATGGAATACGAACCTTGTCGTTAATGAGAGCGGTCAACTGTTGATGCAAACTTTCAATGTCACTACGATAATCCTCGTTGTGGCGACACATTTGCGCCGACGCAGTAATAGCATCATGTAAATTATTTTTAAGGAATGTTGACTCCAAACGGGTATCGTCCTTGAGGCCGTTCATTTCCATTAAAGGCCTACGTTGATTAGGATCCTCAATGGTATCATTCATGCCAAGACGCGGCGCCATCGTTAAACAAGAACTGGGCAAGAACATGGGCACAGTTGAAGCCTTTAAGAACTCAAAGTTCAGAAGCTGTCCAATAGTGGGTCTACTCTCAGGGTTTGGCTGTAACATGGCAATGACCATGTCCGCAGCCGGCTTTCTAAGGTAGCTAGGTACACGGTACTCGCATTTTTTAATCTTCGAGTAGGTATCCTTTAGCGTTTTCGTTTCGAATGGCGGTTGACCCACCAGGAGCGTGTACATAACACAGCCAATCGACCAAATGTCTACCTCGAACGAGTGACCTTTCTTGGTCAAAATCTCTGGAGCAATATAGTTGGGAGTCCCGCACAGTGTTTTCTTGCGCTCACCCTCATATTCAATGCGCGTTGCCAGACCGAAGTCTCCAATCTTTACATGCAGCATGTCATTCAGGAACAGATTACCCAACTTCAAATCACGATGAATAATGCGATTATCGTGCAGATATTTAACACCCTGTATTATTTGGAATATGTAATAGCGGGTTTCAAACTCTGTAATACTTTTACGGCGCTTGTGCAACTCCATCATTGACTAAAGAAAGGAAAAAAATTCAATATAGTTTCAATTAATTTGAATTAAATTCTATAGTTCTGTAAAGGATATGGTATAAAGTATGTGTGTGTATAGAGGGACACAAATACACGAATATTTTGGAAATTAGTCGTTTATACCCTTGCAGACGGCAGTAAACTATATATGTAAATAATAGAATACATACTTTCAGCATTTTTTTATGTATTCAATGGACTTTAAGCTTTTGAATTGGTAATATACTAAACATGATAAAGTTTGTTTACTTAGTCATCTATCATAGGGCTAAGGGTATTTAATCTTCAGTATCACGAAGATAACTGTTCTTTCTTGATCCACTAAATTAAGAAGTCTGCAAGGGTACTTCAATCTATGGAGCGGAGTTGTTTGATTCCCATTATGGCATATTTGGATACTTACGCGTTTCTTGCACAGCTCCAGCACAATGTAAATGTTCTGCACATCCTCAAAGTAGCTGTGAAATTTTACAATGTTCGGATGATTGAGGCTGCGATGTATGGTTATTTCCTGTGCCGTCTTTTCTTTTTGGTTGTGCTTTATCATCAGCTTCTTTGATACAATTTTGCCGGCAAAGACATCATTTGTCTCCACATCGATAATTTCGTAGCACTTTGCAAAGCCGCCCTATAAAAGAGTTTTTTTTATAAACTTTTATTAAATACATGCACATATATATGCAGATATGATTGATATTCGTACATATTCTTCGTATTCTTCATACATGTACGCATATACCCACACATGTATATATATTTGAGTGTAGTACGCGCCAAAAGAACCAACTGGTTGTTTTTGGAATGTTCGTCAGGACTGTCAGTGCGTGTGCTCTTCACGCACTAACACATCCATATATATACACATGTGTGCGTACACACACAATTGCAATAATAACAACAACATACACATTGTAGGCAAAGGCGAGCGGAAAGGCAGCTGCATAAATCTGCGCAAGCTGCGCATGGTCAACTAGCCTATCCATGTAGAATCATTGTACTTCACCTGCAGAAGTCATACCTTTCCAAAAAAGCGCATACGCTTGTAAGTTTTGCGGTGATTTGAATCAAACAGACGATCAGGAATATCCGTGGTCTTTTCGTCGGGTTTTGCGGCCATTTTTCTCGGCTTGTCTTTCTTAGGTTGGCTCGTTGGGAATTTATTTTATTTCTTAATCTCTGTTGACTGGCTTATTTTCCGCTTGGTACAAACAAAAATCACACTGCACAGCACGGAAATTTAGTTAAAAACGTTAAAACACAATAAGTTTACAAACGGACACCAACAATGATTGAAATTCACGATGCAACGATGCCAGAGCAGCACGAATCAAAGGCACAAAGCGGAGAACGCGCCGAAACAGTTTGTTTTATTTGAATGCTGGTTTGAGTTGTTCGTCAGCGTCAGTAAATGACAAACGATAACACCTTCCATGCAACTCTGTTTTGTAAGTGTTGAACAAATTTGGATTTTGCATAAATTTCCGTTGGTCATTTAAATTTTGTGCTACCCTTTCCCATTAAATAATTTATACATTATACCAATAAAATGAGTAATAGATGTTTATTATTTTTAGCATAGCAATGCGCAATTTGTTTATTTCCGTAATATGCAAGAATATACCAAATGTGAAATATGCGGTCTCACACTTACTACATAGTCTGGCAACACCACGCATTTGGCTTCAGTTAAACTAAAAATGGAACGAGTTCAATTTTAAAAAGACTTTTCAAAAATATATATCAAGGAAGGATTTCAAAAGAAATCCAAATTAAGAATCAGAACGCTCAGTGTAAAATTTTTGTTTGGTTAATTTATATTGTCCTATACTAATTTATTTGTAGTCCATTATCCATTATCCATTATCATTTTATACGAGAATTTAAATTTGTTTTTTGTTGTTTGTTCTTTGTTTTTTTTTTTTGTGTTAGAATGTAGTAATGCCAATTAAAACATATTTGTTAACATAAAAAATACATATATTTTGATAGGAAAAATTGCTAACTTTTTTAGATTTGTGTGGTGTACATATATGCACCTCCTCTCTTAAATAAGCACACATAAAGCGTTTTTATAGACAAGTTCTGGCTATAGCTGTGGATCAGCTCTCTGGCTATTATAAAAAAAAAATACGTATGCTATCTCTCTGCTCGATTATTCTTAACTTAATAGAGATGTATTTGAAGTGACTTAAAAAATGTGTGTATATATATATATAGTATATAGTATATAGTATATATATATATCGTATGTATACATATATAATTCATACGAAAGATAGGTTATTTTAATGCAGCGTACACTAGTAACACAAAATAGATCTCACTTAATACGTTTATTAGATGGTCATTAGACTTCACGACTTCCCCTCTTGCTTATTTGCTTATATACTTGTTCACATTTAGACAACATTGATTTAAATTATGAATTTTTTTAGTTTTTGTTTAATAAGTTTTGACTATGCACTTGATATACAGTAAGAGCTTCCACAATGAACATTTATGATTTTACGATACAATTATTTCAGTAAATAAGTTGTCTAGCCAAGGTAGAGGCGTACTTTAGCGGTCCTTTAATTGGAGCTTTTACTGTACTCATACACTTTTCATATGTATAGTATTAATATTTGCAATTTGTTTTGTTTTTTTTTTTTGTATTTTTTATGTTTTTTTTTCTTTTTTCGATTATTGCTTTTGTGCTGCTATCATGATTTTCTTTCTCTTTCTTTTTGTTTTTGTATTTTCTTTTTTTTTTTGGGTTCTTTTTTGTTCCTGTGCCTTAGAATTTTTACCCATTTGTTGTTTCGGTGATGCCTTAAAAGTAACACTCTATGTAGTTTCGTTTTTAAATGTTGTTTACAATTAAATTATTACATTAAATATTTATATATATCAATATTGTAGTTTTATAGTTGGTTGGTTTGCTTTGCCAGTTTCGCAGTCTCAAGTGCCTTGTGTGTTTGTGTGTGTGGGTGTGTTGGTGTGAGTTAGCGTTGTGTGTGTGTGTTTGTAAAATGGGAGGCTTTGAGTGTGTATTTGTATGTGTGTTGTGTGTCTTACTTCCGCCACTGCTCTCATCATGAATTCAATTGAATTCCTAAAGTTTAACTAGAAGTACACAATCCGGGAACTCTCAGCTAGATCCCGAACTGACAATGACTACGCCGCGTTGCAAACGCAGCCACTCCACAAACTCATCCAGCATAACAGGCCCTAAAAGGACATGATTAAATATACACACACTTTTTGCCGAAAGGATTAACCGTATACATACATGCGCCATCAATATCATAGTTTGATAAATCAATGCAGATGGTGCGTGAGAATTCGAGTATGTTGCACCATTGATCCTTATTGATAACCTTGTACTTGGATCTGTCTAGGAATTGCGCAAATTGCGGATATAGTGACCAGTGCTTGCCCAGCAGCAACTGCAACATTGCCTTAGCCGTTAGTATATCCAGACTCCGCTGATCCGAATCCTAAAATATCGTAACGCGAATAAGCCAATGCCAATGTATTGTAAACAAATGTGGTTCTTACTTTAGCAAAGTCATAGGCATATCGATATATACTCTTAAAGGTGTTTGGATCATTGAGTACATTACGCAGAAAGTCCAATTTCACAACCATTTTCGCAGTCGAGTCGCACTCCAAATCTGTGAGACCTTTTAACCATTCCTTTTGACTGAAGAAGCCCATCTGTGTTGCGCCCATTTTGTAGGCAAGCACCAGCATCACAATATTCTCGGGCTCAACGCCAATATCTTCGCAAAACTTTTCCATTCCGTCGGGCCCTGTAAATAATAAATAGTAATAAGGATTTGATTGTTTATAAAGAACATATAAAAGCAATAGTTTTACTCACCGAGCATATCGGGTTCATCAGGCGTGGTGTATTCATGGAACCAGGCCAGACAGCGCTTCTGGCTAAAGGCATCATCTGCTCTGATATGGCGTCTACAAATATATGGAGTTTTATATATTTTATTAACGTGTTTATATATAACTCACTTAGCCATTAGCAATTAAAATCAATCAATATATTTATTTTGTTTGTGAGATTTGTTTTGATATTGTTTTTAGCTATTAAACTTGTTGCCTAAGCAATTCGCCTCTTATGTTGACGTATTATCCAATGTTTTTGTTTCTCAGTGTTTTCCCCCAACTATTAATAGCGTTAGTAAACTTGACAGGGATGCCAATGCCAAGAGCACACGACCATCCGAAGTGAGTATATAGAATAGAGAGATTACAGACGCACTGCACTCGCAGACACAGCACAAGCGACGCAGAAAAGTATTTAAAATCAAAAGAACAAAAAGCAATTACAAACAGATAAAATGATGTGCAATTATAAAGTATCGATCTATAAACACTCAATAATACGATCTATTACTAAAAATAAAAAAATATGAGAGCTTAATAGTGTTTTGCCTTGATTTAGCTGTCATTTTTAGTACCCTTTATTAGTCTTTTAATCTACTCACGCCAAATGAAAAGAAAGTACGAGTATATTTTTGATCCTCAGAGAGGTGGCAAGAGAGAGAGAGAGAGAGAGAGAGGGATAGAGATCATATATTGTAAATTCTGTGGAATTCAGACAAAATCAAATAGAAAATAATAACGTTTGTCTTTGAATACATTCCCCAAAAATAATGTAACAAATTATGTGAGATATATTTGTACGTCCTCATCTATTTCGAAAGAATCTTTTTCTTGCCTGAGATAATATGGGTATTCCAGGGCGACAAACTTTTCGAAATTCGAAGTATTTGAAAAAATTTTGTTTATATGTTATATAACATATCTGACTTCACAAGATCTGACTGGAAACAAATATTGATTAAGCTTTCGACTTATGTATGCTAGAGACACGGGAGCTGTAATGTTAAATTTAATATTCTATATACGTAGCGCTAGGGATGCATAATGTTCGCTTCGCTAGATCTCACAAAACAGACTGAGACAGAAATAGCGAAATTACTAAACGTTCTAAAATATATAAAAATTATAGCTGCTTTTGGTAACCTTAATGTTTATAATAGGAATACTAACTAAATATTTATAGATCGAAATTTATAATATCCTCAATTAACAATTAAATCAAATTCACCTCTTGCCTAAGCTTTAGCAATTTTCTTGGCTCTATGACGTCTTTCTATGGATACTATAAAGTTGAAGCCTTATAACTGTTGGCAATATAAGAAAACAGAATAGATGCCGTACCCCTAATTATACCGAAACAATCAACCTTTTATATAAATTTAAATAAATTTTAAGTATTTAAACAAAATGTATTGATTACTACTAAATTGCTTAACAGTATTATAGAATTATTTTATGTGTATCCCATTTACTTGTATCAATAGATACATTTTTCACATATGTAATCATATATAGAATATATTTTCATTATCTTACGTATAATTATGCCCATGACTGTGTGTGCTTTTTTCGTTTATTTAGCAGAGTTTTTGCATTCAAGACACGATGCTGTTAGCAGAGTTGTTTTTAGGCGACTGCGCAGTAGTTTGGTAAAATGGAAAGCGAGAGTTAAAATCAATGGAGGCCGAAAGGAGTCGTCGGGTCGACGAGCAGGTCTTGAATCGGGTGCAAAAATGTAAAGAAAGGACATATATACGTTACGTTATGGACTAGAAGACACAGTTGTGCGCAGGACTCGAAGCGTGACACACGTAGCTATTCCTTTTGAAGCGGAGATTAATACGTAAAAAAGAAAATTTCTATTCAAGGCATTAATTGATAGAATTGAAGAAAAATGTTGAAACTACTTGGGAATAACGGTGCAATGAAGTTTGCCAATGGAATTTTATGCAATATCATCTATTGTCTACTCATAACGGTCCTCGGTAAGTCTCTTAAAGAAGCCATCAATGGGTTGGCCTAATGACGGTTAGCGGGTGTGGAGCATCTCTTGGGGAAGAGAAGAGGGGGGTGCACTGGGGGATGGTTCAAAAATCAATAGTACGGAGGACAGTAGAGCTCTGACACAGTGCCTTACTCGTAAAATATCAAATGAAACTGAAATTGTGCAATTGTTTGTTCTACGTTGTGTATGTGCTATGTGTGTTGTGTGTTGTGTGTGTAACACCCAATTTTTGTTGTGTTTTTGCAGTGTCCAGCGCTCAAGGATTGCAGTTGAGCGCGTTTACCACAAAAACTCCAAGGGTCTCGAAATACACAACCAAATCGCCATCAGTAAGTGTGCTGATGCAGTGCATCCTCTGGCATAGTTTGTTTCTATTATCCATTTGGTGTTACAGGCATCTTCGATGAATCATGATGCAACCACATCAATATATCGTTTTAATGCGACCAATGGTGTCACTTGTATCCTGATGCAAGTCGACGGATTGATAAGCATTCGTTATCGCAACAAGCTCAATGAGGATGTTGAGGCTGATCTGTATATGCCGGATAGCCCGGTGCTGGGCGGTGAGTGCGAAGAATCCAATTATGAATTATTGACCATGGACTTCAAGGGCTTTAGGCTGTCCATGACATTTAAAAAGGTATGTGAATGTGTATGCATGCGTGGGCGTATATGAGCGGATGGTTGCTCAATAAGTAAATAAGGTCAGAGGTTAACAAAAGTTCATCCCTATTAAACAACGCAGTCGTCGGGCGGTGAGGGCTGGTATATCAATCTATTTGAGCTGACCTATTCGTCATCGAATTCATTATTCGAGCACCCGGACCGACCCAATCTGAATGTGAAGCTAACCTCACCGGCGCATACGCCCATGTATTTCCCCACCCCCGTCGGAAAATCCTACGTCTGCGACAAGGAGCAAACTGTCATCTTGTATGCACCCCACGACTCCAACGACCAATCTGGACACATTGCACGTATCTACTTGCGCGACCTGCATATGCAAAGCTTCATGTTTAAGGACACCGGCAAGTGGGGTCCATCCTTCCACTGTAGTGCCACTGGTTCCTATCGCGATGAGACAGCACCACTCGCCGTCGGCACTGCGCTGGCCATTGCGGTGCTCTTAACCATTTCCGGATACGGTGGTTGGCGGTAAGATAAATCTAACTAACTTCACTCATCTATTTTTTTTTCTTTTTTCAAATGTGAATTTTTGTGAAATAATCCCCTAACACAATTTAATTTTTGCTCTTTTCAGGTATTTCAAAATCAAGAAGGTTCAGTACGGTTCGATGGAATAAACGGATTGAAGAATGGATGCAACGGATGGGATGGATTGGATGGAGTTATTTGGAATGGAAAAAGTAATGTGCCGCATTTTTGTTCAGTTATTTGAGTCATATCTTTGTACCGTTATTTGTTGCATATCAGTATTCTCGTATTCAAGTAAACTTATCATATTTCAAAACCTAGACGAAATTGTGGGGCATTGGAAACACACAAAAAAAAAAAATATATATATATATATACATATTATTGATGTTATAAAGGAATGAAAAACACAACAAAAAATATTATTGTAAACAATTTAAGAGATACATATACATACATATATACATATATATAAACATATATATATTGTATATATGAGAATTGCAAATGTCTTCCATATAATTAATATAAAAAAGTAACATACTAACTATTATACATATTATAAATACATTTATATTATATATGTATATATATAAATTATGTATATATATATAATATAACATATAATCTATGAGTATATATTTACACAAATTAATCAAAAATTATTTAATGAAAACGAAAAAAACAAAACAAAATAAGGAAAAGAAACTACAAAGAAACTAAAAAGTTAAAACCTTAAAAACAATTTTTTTTTCTTTATTAGAGGTACAACTATTTAAACCTGAACATATCTCTTGATATATATACATATATAAAAAAATGTAATTCTGTTCATATTAAAAAAACGCCAAATTTAAGCGAAAACGAGTTTTAAAAAAAGCTGAGCGAATATTACCAAATTACCAAAATTAAAAACAAAAGTGTTCATTTCAAATAATTTTCTTTTCAATTGCACCTCTAATACATATAAGTACAATATATATCTTAAAAATTCTGCAAACTTTCATATCGGATCAAATGTTTAGTGCTTAAGTTTTGAAATTCTTCTTCGAAAAAACTAATTAAACGCATTATACACATAATTATTTAAATTTCTCTGCACCCTTTTTTCATTTAAGATCGTAAAAAACCTTCAAAAGCCAAGTTAATAAATTAATCCAGAACCTTATTGTATTCAAGTATTTGTTTTTTTTTTGAGCTTAAAATCAAGAATTGAAATAAAAGAGTGTCTTTAAATACGCTATGAAACTCAAAAAAACAACTGAACTTTTCTTTTTCTTCTAGCTGCATGATGTTTTAATCTAATATATACCTATACCATAAAGTTATAGATGTACGACTGCTATTATAGTTATTAGCAAAAAGTATCAGTTCTATTTCAAATATTCTTTTGAAATTACTTTTCGGGCCCCGAGAACTTCTCCCGGTGGTCGAGTTGACTAATGGCCAGTATAATTAGGCTACATAACGAGGTGTCCTGGAATTAAGTCCCAGCTAGGATGTGTATGTTGTGATGTTGTCTAAGCGAATCGCCTAAGAAAATCCTTCATATGGACATTTCCACACAAATGTTGACCAAAAACTTGAAAGCTATTAAGGAAAGTCTATTGTTTCATAGTATCTAAGAAATAATATGTAAATTTCACTAATCTAAAGAATATATACCTACTATTCATACCCATTACGTGAAAAGCAACCATAAAGTTAAAGTTAAGTTGGTAGATGCAAATTTTCACTTTTGCTCAAGTGATGATAGTCTTCATATATAGTCATCATAAATAATAAAAAAAACAAAGAGAAGAATCAAATACCGGTTAATGGTAAATAACAAGTTTAATTTACTTAAGGTGAAATATGTCCTGTGCAAATTCAAAAACACATTTGCACTCATTTAATCTTTTACAGCAGCCGCAAAGGTTTCAAAAGGTTTTTAAACAGAGAGTTTTATGCAAATGATTTAAGAAAACAAGATGAAAATTAAATTTAAAAGTCTATTCAAATTTGTCCTGTGCGAAGCGTACGTGGAAAATTTTGAACAAAAATAGGTTCTCTAATACGTATTTATGTGTGTTAATATGTTTATATACATGAATAGAAATATTTATTATTAATAATATAATAATATAGATGAAACAAAACTATGGCTCCAAAAATAATCAAAAACTTTAACTGCATTTTCTGCATTTGAATAGATCTGAAAGAGATGGAAGGTGTTAATGGATGCGCATGTCCCGTGCAACTTGTCCTTTTCAAACCGTGCAAAACCTTGTGCCAAAACAAATAACGGCAAATGTTTCAAATCAAATTATACTTAATGAAAATTGCAATCTCCTATTGTGTTATTCAATTTTCCGCATTGTAAATCTTTGCGCTTTTCGCTAAATTAAGCATTTCTGTTGGTGGCCGCGAAGGTCTGTTCTGTTTTCTGTCCCGCGCGAATCCAGTCTATGTTGCATATATCTGGACCATAGGACAATCTATGCCTTTCACTCTAACAATCGCTAATTGAACTTCTCGTATTTCTTCGATTATCCAAATGTAATGGAAATGCCCATTCGCCAATTTTACATTGCAAAACACAGGACTTTATAGCAATTAAAGATTAAAAATATTTTCATGTAGATGAAGATGAAACCCAATTTTGTTGAAATATTTGTTTAAATAATATTTCTTGTATAGTAAAATTCATCATTGATTATTTAACTTTTAAAATTATATGACAGTAATTAAAGAAGTATAAAATATAAAACTACGAAAGACAAACTTATAGAAAAAAGAGAAAATTGAGAATTAATGTACATCACTTCATTTTCTCACTCAATATTTCTCTTCTTTAAGATACGATTTTGTATTTTTTTCCATACGTATGGTACCCTAGGGTTTTCGTTTTGTAAATTTGAAATGATCAAGGGATACTGATATCTTCGACAAGAACAAGCAATACCTCAAAACGGGTAAAGTAGACTTTTAAGTAATATTATAGATGGATATGTTGAATATTAAATAGAAGTTATAAAAGCAAACAACTTCGAAGATTCTGACAAATTTCCCCAAATCTAAATACAAAAGAAAATTGAAAGTGTGTCTGTATTTGGCGACGTAATACGCTGTGGTGTGAAGTACTCTTAAACACATTTCATACACACTTTTAGATTATACTTCAAATAATGCACTCTTGCTTCCTCCACTTCACACTCGGACGATACGTTTTTTTTTATCTAATCGTCATTTCGTTTTAGACTTGTGGTAGCTAGGAACGCAGAGGGAAAAGTCCAAATCTAAAACAAATTTGATCTATTTACAGTATTAAAGCAATATACAAATTTGAAATCTATGAAATCGAGTTCTTGATGAACGTTTGAAGTAAAAGATAAACACAATGACAGATAAATGAAACGTATATGCTACTGATGGCGATCAAGAATAAATAGAACTTAAGTACAACCTTCTTACTAAACGTTTTTAATGTGGTACTGGGAATAAAAATTACATCACCGGTTTGTGATGAAAACAAAACTTAGGCCAGCAATAAAGACAATCTATGAATCATCTTCGCTAGCATAGAGATGTATCTTATTTATGCATATTGTTGGTAAAGATTAAAACAATAGGCTCACCTGCTACTTTGCTGAGTTCCCAGACTTGTGTAGCTAGTGCGTGCCCGTTTAGATTGACCATCCATGTTGTCACCGATCTCTGGAGCTCGACGTTTACCCCGTGGCATGACTTGTGTGATCTAACTGCAAATGATAGCCTGTTTTACCAATGTAAAAATGGCAAAATGCTTTGGTTTTATATAAATGAAATTTATTACACAAAATTTCGGCTGTAAATAAAAAGGAATAGAAGGCGTAAATATTTAGTGAGATATACATTTTTATATTGCATACAATAGCACTTACCACTGTCTTTCAGCGCAGGGAAGTCATTGAAACATCATATCACAAAAACATTGACTAATAAATTAAGCTGCAACACAATAATTTGAATAATGAGAAATCAGAAATAGATTTTACTTTATAATTTGGTTTTATGAATTAATAACGTATAATTAATTTGGCAGAGTCGACTAAACTTTTATCAATACTTGTTCCATGCTTGTCAGTTTTATCAAAATAGAACAATCATGAAAATCAAATAAATGATTTATGTAAATAATATAAAATAACCAGACGCCAAAACAAATAAAAAAAAACAATACATGCCTAATAAGAATTTAATTGTGTCTGGCTTAGAGCTTCCTTAAAACAACCCCCTCAATTTACCCGGCAACAGTTTCTGCTCTCCAGACATCACAAATGATTTTTCCACTGCTCAAAAAGTTACACGGGATGCACAGGACATTCAAGGCTCACAGACACTCAACACACACAAATCACATTTACATACACACACAAGCTCTCGTCGTAGGCGTAGCGTAAATGCATCTGCCTGCATATTAATTTAAGTTCTTTACATAGGTACAAAATGCATACATATGTATGTAATTTTGACTTCAAACAAAATAATGCACTTATGTTTTATGTATCAGAACTGTTTCATATTTAAAACACCGGCTCAAAATAGGGGAGAACTGGGCTTAAATTTGCTATAGGTAACATTTAGCTCCCCGTCACAACCACAACGAAGCAGCAGCTGATATGAAAGCAGCAGACGGCAGCCTGCGCGTGCTCGTTTTTTTTTACGTCGCTAAATGCAAGAGTCGTTTAGTTTATCTGAACGTTGAGAGTACACTTATAATTCACACCTGCGTGTACATAGATTGCTGCACACTTTGTTTTAACAAAATATACAGCCGAGCTTAATATTTACCGTTTTTGTTGTTAAAACAATTTATAAATCCACAGGACAGGTCTTAGCATCAATGCTATCGATATTTTGATGCCGATGCGGCGATGTTGTCGGTGTTTTTTTTAATTAATTATCAACCTATCGTCGCTTTAAATTTTCCGGTAGCCCTGAAGAAGTCTTCATGATTTGCGAATATCGATATTCAGTAAATCGAAAGCTGATTTAAAATTCTAATTAACTAAAAGTAATGTATGAATGAAATAAATAATGAAATACTAAAGCTTTTCAAATATATTTAGATGCTTAATCAATTAAGTATAAAAATCAGCATTGCGAATCATAATATCGATAATCTTGACATTCATCATGCCCCAAGTCCGGTACAACAATTTCGTCGTAGTTATTTTCTCAATTAACAGCTACTATTCTATTTAAATAGGAACCGTGTTCTCGGTTTTTATTTCAGCTAGTTGCCATTATTTACAATGATATATACAAAGTTGCAGGATAATCTGTCTATAATAAATTGTAAAACTGAACGGCGAGTAACGAATGGTTTCTAAAATAACATTTGTTGTTACTGCTAATAACAGTTCAGAAAATGTTAAGACCGTTACTGTAAACGATACCTCATCAAAGTTATATGCCATACACGAGATGGGTTCAAAGATAAATGAATGATTTGTAGTATACGATATATAAAATAAAATACCTATAAATGTACATAATTACGTTGCATATTACACAAAGGCACGAATGGTAATGCTTAAGAATTTCAAAAATATCAACCATTTAGAAAATGCTCCAGCGCATCCTTAGCCTCCACATCGTTTTGTTCGAGAACGACTTCTTCTAAATTTAATTTGTTGGTTTTTGTTTGTATTTCTACAAAAATATAAACATTAATTATTATTTAGTAATTTTGTATAAATGCTATCAAATCACAACGTACTTGTTAGTTGCCCTCGCTGCTTATACTCTTCTAGGTCTCCTCGAAATGCATCGTCGAACACTGCTTGGCGTTCCCTTTGAAGCTGACGTAGTTGTTGTTCATGGGCGCAGATTTTTTGCTGGTGTTCCGCTGCAACACGCTGTCTATACTGCTCTAGCTCATTTAATTTCTTCTGTTTGTGCTTGGATAACTGGAATTGTTGCTCCAACATGAATTCCTGTAACTCGCATTCCTCGCACAGATCCTCCAACTTTTCCAATTCAACTTCCAGCTCCACCCCCATTTTTTCTAATGCCTCAAGCGTTTTTGTACTTGCTTGAAGTTTGGTCAACAATGCGGGTAAGCCTGCTAGAGAGCTGTTGAGCTCATTAATAATCGCTCGTTGGCCAGTCGCACGCTGCTGTACGCCTAAGATTTGTGTGGCCACTGCAGTCGCACGGCTAGCATTCTCCTCATTGGCGGCATGTATTTGCTGCCAGTCATCCTCGTATTTTGACAAAAGATTACAGCCTGCTGCCATGTTTAGTTGCATGGGCAGACCCTCAGTTAATTGCCCGCCAAGTGAATGAGAATTGGAGCGGTTTGAAGAGAAACTTTCGTTCAAGCTCAAGCGGGAGGAGCCCATGGGTGTTGTCGGCGTGGTGGCCAGACTTGTCTGACTGCTACTGCTGCTGACACGCTGGCGATATTGTTGCTGTAGACTCTCCGAGATGACAATCCCCTCCTGTATTGCATTGCTCAACTTTTTTTTCAAATTGCCAAACATTATATAAACACTTTTATTTCGACTCCTTTACCAACCGCAACTTCAACTGTTTATAAATTGACTCTTGGTTGTAAATAGAAAATCAGCTGGCCGTGAAATGACAAGATATCACCATCTGACAGATTTCTCATGAGTGTGAAAGAGAGAGGGAGAAAGAGGAGCGAAGAAATCAGTTGTCATTTGTACTCTTTCTTAAGATATGATGACTTTGTTCTGCTGTTTGTTACATTAGCGTTGCCACACGTTTCTATGAAATCTGAATTTATTTGACCAGGATTTGATTATTAATAATACAATAATTTAAAACTTTATTTATTTAAATAAAATTCTTTGTATAAAACTTCATATAATATATATTATAAATTATAAAAGGACATTTTACATTTTAACAAGTTAAAAAAAGATATGCATCTTTGTGTATAATCACCACAATAGTAAAAACCATAAAAAGCTTTATAGCTTATATGTTTTGTACTTTGTTTATTATTTACATAAGTGGTTTGTTTTTAAATCTTCACAACAGTTATGTATCAGACAATGGAAGGAACCGGATTCGTTATGCTTCTTTTTATAATGCTAATCATCAGTCAAATCCACGGTGGTAGCAATGTCAGTGGTAGTTGAAGCCTCCTGCGGTTGTGTCTGTTCATTGGACGCTGCCTGTGATTTATTTTGTAGTTCCGTTAAATTTTCTGTTTTACACTCAATTATTTCTATATCACTTTCACTGCTAACTTCCACATCATCTGCACTATCATCTAGTGCAATACAGCTGGCAGCGTTGCTTTCAGATTCAGAATTTGTTGCACTACCTTCCTTAGATTCTTCTTCCTGGGAGCTGACATCAATTGTGAGTATTTCTCGATCTCCATCACTTGAGGATCCAATAGACAGCGTATCGGGCTGGTTACGAGGTTTCACTCTCTCATTATCTGACATCAATTCCCTAAATATATCACTTGGTGGCGAATCTTGAGGTAGTGCCTCGTCATTTTGAGGTTGTTGTGTAGATAATGCTTGACTATAGGCCATGGCAACTGCAAGTGCTAAGTTATTCGAATGCATAAAATATTCGGAACTTGGTGCGGACAAAGTGGTAGTGTCCCTTGGTGATGCTTCCCTACTGCTTATGCTACTGATGCTGGTGGTGCTCCGCCGTCTTTGTTTGCGTTTCTTTACTTTTTTATGCTTTTTTTTTCGATCCGTTTTGTGGCTGCGTTTTCGTCTGCGACATCCTGAGCTTGAGCTTTTACTACTACTGCTACTGCTTGAACTATAACTGCGACTACGATGCTTTTTGTGTTTCTTTAAGTGGCGTTTACGTTTATGTCGCTCGCTAGATTTTTCCCTTTTGTTGCGTTTATAGAAAGAATTCCGTTTATTTTGCTCGTATCTATCGTCTAGTTCCTGAAGCTTTTGTTGGCAGTTATTCTGCGTGCGCTGAATTTCCCGCTTATTGTGTTGTACCGCATTGCTTATGGTTCGCCCCAGAAAACGTTTGTTGGGTTTACCCAGCGGATTTATTTTGCGCTCCTGTGGACCAGGTGATATTTTATAGTCTTGAGTTGGTAGGCCGCGCATCAACTCGGCAATGGCCTGGCTGTTACCATTATAAATTTGAAAGTAAATACGTTAGCTAATGTGTAGCACAATTGATTTTAAGTTATTATTTTTACCTCGTAAGTGCTGAGTCTTCCATTTTTTTGTTTACCTCTTGGTTATACGCAACCAATGCTGCCACCTTTAAAAATACAATTGTACCAAATCAGATGAAATGTACCCCTTTCGATTAGAATATTCAGATTTTTACTACATCATTTATACTTTTACCAATTTAAACAAGTTTTTTTTTTGCAATTTTGTATGTTTATTAATACAATATTATAAAGTGTGATTTGACTGTTTTTTGTTTAAAAGAAATTATAATGTATCAGTTCTTTGTAGAAAACAAAACAAAACAAAACGTTGTACTATCGATTACATAAGTTTGGGTACATTTGCATCACAAGTTGCAGGCGACTGCTCAGCTGTTGGTTATCAGCGTTGCCAGTGCTGTTTATGTCTTGCATCGCTGTCTCACAGCAGTCGTTACAACTGCAGCGACCGGTCTGGCAACTTGTGTACAAATGTCGTCAACAGAGATGCCATTAGTTTATTGAACTGTAATTTGCGCGCTTGTTGCAAATAGTTTTTCTAAAAATAAGCAACTATTTTATAATATCAAACTCAAAAGTTGTATTTAAAACATTTAATCGACTTAAGTAAATACGTAGGCTGCTAATATCACAGATTCATCACATTTGTTTATCACACTGAGCGGCTATCGCCTGTTTATCACAGTTTGCATCCATGTCACATATTTACTGACGCGCGTATAAATGCCTGGCAGACCAGGACGTGCACAGCCAATTCCCGTTGATACGACTCCTAGCAAATGATGCTCCTTCGACATTAATGGGCCACCGGAATCAGCCTGCCAAGAACAAACGAAAAAGAAGCATAACATTTATGCTTTATTTAAAAGTTTTATACTCACCCAACACGAGTCAATTTGACCGTTCTCATAGCCCGCACACAACTGGGTCTCGCCAATGGTGTTGGATTTTCCCAGAGCACGGTAGGAGCGCTCACAGGCTTCATTTTTCCATATTTTGACTGTTGCTTTGCGCAAAATATCGGCACGATCGCCCTCTGCCTGATTTTCATGGGTCCAGCCCCAGCCAGAGACCGTACCATATTCCTCATCGAAACTCCGCTGCTCCTTCTCCGAACTCACACAGCTAGGCTGTATATGGGCAGTAAAATCAATAGGCTGCACAAGTTCCAGCAGTGCTGAGTGGTTGTTTAGGTATTTACTCAAGTTTGCTTAATACAAGTTATTGTTTAATATAATCGTATATTTACCAATATCATGCTTCACATTATTGCAGTCATATTCTGGATGCGGCACAATGCTCTTGAAATCTACTCGCAAGCCATCTGGCCCATTACCAAGACCATTCAAATACTCTTTTATGCTATGCAGACCCACAACGCCTTGAATCTGTGCTGGTTTCATAAACTTTTGCAATCCGTTGCAGATGCAGTGGCCAGCGGTCAATATCCAACGCTCGTGTATAATAGTTCCGCCACAGAAGTGACCACCGCGACGCATAAGACTTACCATAAATGGCATTTCATTGCGGTCTGCTTCACTGCCACCAACGATCTTAGGATTACGCACCGAACACGGCTGACCGGTAACTATTGATTCAATTACAATTACAATTTAATATAATATCATTTAAATTTAAAGAATCTCTTATGAATGAGCTTACACGTAATTTGCGCCTGCGCATGTTTTAAAACGCACAAAATTAGAAAAGCGTTAATAAATTTGAACATTTTGTTGCGTTGTTTTTTTTTTAGATAATCAACCGTTAAGCGGTTGCCGTTGCGAAACCATTCAACGAACTGTCACAAAAATTCTGTGCGCCAATTAATTTATATATGGGTCGGTCGTACCGTCTGTTCCACTGACTTATTTACTGCTGTTCTATGCGGATTAGCTAGCAAGCTTTTTTTTTGATAACGAACGGAAGTCTAAACACCTGTTGCCAAGCTTTCGAGCTTTCTGTCCAACGACTGCACCTCCGTTTCGCCCATGTGCACCACGCACACGTTTTGGCATTTCAATTGGTTCGTCTGTCTTGTCTCGTCTCGTCTCTGTCGTGTCGTGTCTCTTCTACCTCCCACTTCTCTATACACAATTAAGGAGCTGCCGAATACCGAATACACCGAAGCTGAAACGTAAACAAAAGCCAACAAAAAGTTATTGTGTTTTGCGTTTTATGACCCAATGAAGTTCATGACATTGAATGAATGGGTGACAAATAGTTGTGTTGATGCGAGTTTTATATTAACTTTCAATTGTATATAGTTGCAACAAGTTTAATGGCCCATTATCCTTATTAAACGTTTTGATATTTATATACATAATTCTGTATTTATTATTGTATGATATAACAATTTTACATATAACAGGTTTTAATTGTAGCATCCTTTCCTTTTCAATGTTGAGCGTTCGAAATTAAGTCTTCTTTGTTCAAGTTTATCAACAACATAAGGTATAATATACAAAAAATTGTCTGTATATACCGGATATATAGGTCCCAGTCATGGGGCCTAGAATATCATCATAGAAACATTATCAAACAGGAGTTATTGTTGAATGTCATGAAAGTGTCATAGGAAACAATTGTGGAGTGTTTAATTAACTAAATGGTAGTTAAATGTGTCTACCATGATGTAAATAACCTTAAATGTCATATTCCCATCAGAAATTGGACTTGGCCTAATCATCAATATTATGCAAATTGCCAGTTGCAGTTATGCATATTTGATGAGACAAAGTGCGTACATAATTGAATTTCAATGTAACGCTGGAATTGTTAATTATACAAGTAACTTTGACATTAACATTGCCCTTAAACAAAACTACTTATATATCGTAACTGATTCGACTCTTACCAAGTCGTCAATGACAGCCACCACGGCAGTAATACCTATACTCATAAATGCAGGTGGAAGCGCATTGAATGCAATTTGATTTGGCATTAATAGAAGCTTTATGCATTATAATGAAGAGAATTTGAATCAGGAATTGCAATATATGGAAATCTAAGAAAGACAGGAATTAAAATTGTATATAGAGACATAATTCAAGGGGACATTGTGAGCTTATGCAATCAGGTTGATCATATAGATTGAATCTTATGATTGGCATATGGTTTATTGGAAATGATTCATTGAGATATTGATACGCGTAGCTGGTACCAAGAACTATCAGGAATTGTAGAGATAAAAGATCTAAGCGGATCGTGTATAAATGGTATACAGGAATTAAAATGTATATAGAGTCATAACATATAATCGAATAAAAAATATAACACAAATAGGTTGAATATTAATTGATTTTGTTCAACTGGTTGGACAACAGCTAAGACATGTGACGCTTATCTCAGAATTAGTTCAAATGAAACCGAAACTGAATACGAAAAACCAGAAACGTTTCACCCATCCAAAAAAAACAAAAAAAATAAAAGTTCATTGATCGCGGCAGTTTTAACGTCTTGTCTGTTGTCTATTGCCAAAACATAGAGCTAAATGCTAATTCACAGTAAATTGTGTATATGTATAAAAACTTTTGCTGTCCATTAGGTCTGTTGACAACCTAACCAAAATAAATAAATAATAATAATAATACAGAATACGAGTATATCTACTGGTAACAATATAGTATACTTGGCTCTACGACTCGAGTACTCTGTTGCTCGAGTAGTTCCCTCACAAAACGAGTTTAGGTGCATTGACACCCGCCTCCAAAATTTGCCACTTAGACGCATTCAATGTGAAGGTCGCTTCTCGTTTTTTTGTCGCATTTGTTTTGCCGCTTTTCAAATGTTTTGTTTTTTTTTCTTTATTTTCGGAGCAAAAGGTTCAACGACAGCTTTTTGATGACTAATTGCCTTTGCTCGTGGTAAGGTATATTATGATAGTCTTTGGAGGAAGTCTTCTATGATGCGGGTGTATTGTGGGAATTGGGAATTACAATTACGTTAACCCGAGAAATGTCAATAACTCTAAAGCTCATTAATTCTGTTATCTGAGATGTGAGCAAGGAATCCCTCAAGTTAATTCATAAGTTTGATCATCGTATAATATTTCATACAAGTTTCAATTCAGGAAATTGAAGTAAATAGAAGGACTCGTATTCCTGTTCGTATTATGTTCCTCTACAAGCATAAAATATTGTATTATTACCTAAAAAATAAATATTCAACAAACTTCTATATATTCTTTATTACGACAGATTAAAGATAAATCTAATAATCTAAAGTATCTGTTATATATATTATTTATCAAGATAGATAAGAGCCACACCCTTTGTATACAATAAATAATTTAGATAAAGTAGGCCTATGACAATTTAGAATATGACAAAACAACTGAGAATTATGAAAAATCTAAGTTTGATCTAATATCTGTAAATAATTTAATAGCACTTAGATAAAATTAGCGCATAATTATTTAACAAGTTAAATAACTATTATATATACCATTTGAGAAGAGATCATAGATATGAGGAAGTGAAATTATTGAAGTTAATATTGTTGAATACTTTGTCGTTTGATCTAAGGATACCTGTATCTTTATTTTTATAAATTTATTCTTACATTTTAAAAAATACATTGAAGAGTTGAAAAATTTAGTTATACTTGTGAGACTTATTGTATCTTATGGATTTAATGCAGGGAGATTATTATATTTCTTATTGTATCATTTACATAAAACTGAAATTCAGGTATTAATCCAGACTGTCCTTTAGAACTAGCTTCTTACAGAACAAAAATATAAGAAGTCTACGCAAAACCTACTTAAAATTTTAAGATATTCTACTGAAGATATTCTTATTTTTATATCAGATATACCTTAAATTGTCTAGTTCTATTTATTTTTATATATTTAATATACCAAATACTCTATAATCTATTCATTACATTTAATTATTGAATTGTTTTGTATATATTTTGGTTTTCAATACTACGCTCAATCTTAATATATTCTTAGCCTTAATTATTTTATATAGAAACAATATCGAATTACCTGCAATACATTAGTTAAATTAAGCAATATCAAATTACCAGCAATTCATTAGATAAATTACCGATATAAAAATACCTTTTAAAACACTTAGCTACGAATACATTAGAATAACCGTGGTTAGGATCGCTTATTTGGCTTTGATTATTACTCGAAAGCCGAATATTAAACGAAAGGCTTTCTGAGCAACAATCAAAAAAATATAAGCGTCCGTTTTTGTAGCTTAAATCATCTTCATCTATAGACAGACACTTACAAAAAATCACTTGAAAAAAATATATATAAGATTGGGTTTTGTAACTGTTTTCTCAAAATTGAGTTCTTTAACTTTTGGCCAATTTGATTTTTATCGGAGCTTTATGTCTTCACGGGATGAGTGCTGCACTCGAACTGCAATTCAGTTGTGACTTCGTTTACGTTGTTAACTCTGATCCTTGTAAATGTTCATGTAAATTCACGAAGTGTTGCGACATTTTACCTTTCCACGAGCTCCACATCCGAACGCCAAGAACAACCCTCAGGCTGATGTCATTTGCTTTTGAGGCCTGTGTCCATTTGTCGTATACGTAATATTTACGAAGTGTGAGCAAGCTCGGCAGCCCTTCGGCATCCTTTCGGCTTATTGCAACTGTTTAAGCGACCAATAGGCGTCGAGTCCTGTTGTTGTTCTATTCCGTTAATAGTTCCATATAAGTGCGCAGGCGTAAATTATATTATATGTTGCCTTAGTCCAGTTTTATTTGTTATAGTTCACATCCAGATTATCTGCAACGCCCCCAAAAGTGTACTATATATCCACGACAAGCTGAGAACGATATAAATATTTGATAATTTCATACATTTTTTTCGCAAAGCGCTTATGCTTATGTCGACCAACATTTATCTACATACATGCTTCATTATGTACTCAACCATGTGAATTAAGTACAGGTATGTGGAGCTACCCTATTTATTTTGAAACTCCTACTGTTTGAGTTTCCAAGGATAACAAAATTACAAACCTTTTAGAATCTTTTACACTCTTTTTTAACATTGTAAAATTTATAGATGGCTTTAAGAAATTTACCTGTACTGATCGTTTTGGAATTTAAAAATTTACAATATATAAACCTAATCATGAAAATAATCTTTCAACGGGTATAGAATAGTATGTTAAGTCGATTTAGTAGCTTATGTTGGACTATGGAAATTTGGTACTGAGATTCGAAACGAACTGTGTCTGATAAACAAGAGTATATATTAAAATGTGGAGAATTTCATAAAAGTTAAGAAAATACATATTTTTCATAACATACACATAAATATTTACACCTGTATCTAATATATTTACTTTCAATGTCAATGAGATTTTCTGACAGAAATTTAATTGGGATTGTTATATTTTGATTTGACTATCATCAAATTTTTTTGTATAAAATCTTGCTAAACTTTTGATGATGACAGATTTTGATGCTGCAATTTCTTAAACTAAAAGACAGTTGCGGATAAGAAAGGTAAAGGCATAACAAAATGTACAAAAAAATTGTACTACTCTCCGTAAGGGTATTGAAACTGTCACAAATCTACAACTATTTACCTACTGGCTGTATAAAGTGTCGGGTGTAAGTGTTATGCAATGAATGAATTACTTGAAACGATTGAAAAACTCTTTAATTTGTGCACTTATTGCTGTGATTATTCCTAACTGAAGTTTTGCTATTAAAATGTCAAAGAGTTATTTCGAGTCGTTTTGTCCATTTCAGATCCTGATCTGTGGCTTCCATTTTCCAATGAGTTTAATTTATAAATTCGAACTTTTTAAATCATAAATTTCGAATGTGATGAAACATGCATCGAATGTAAGCGAAACATTCCAAAGTGTTATTATTATTGAAGTATTGCTTTCTGGACCAACTCGACATTTATTCTTTGGTCATGTCATCTCGCTGTTCCTTTGACTGGGTCATCTTTTCCTACTTTACTCGTCTTAGCAGACACAGCTCTTCCCGCGTCCATAATGGAATGTTATTGTTGAAAATCCTCTCCATGTTGTGGCTGTATTACTATATTCTATAGCTTAACTTTCCTTGGAATTTAAAAAAAATGTTAACTTCTGTAAGATTTAGACTTTGTTTGATTTTCTTCTTATAGGATATGGAATTTGATATAGAAGTTAATAAGCTATTTAAGCTGTGTTTAAACGATGCAAGTTTAAGTGTAACTTTCGCAAAATTCTGTTTTCTGCAATTTTTATAGATTTAGAAACAATTTTCTTATGATTGTTTTAAAAGTATTCAATTTTGATTTAATATAAAGTGAAATGTGCCAAGTTAAAGTCCGAACTATAATCATATGTGGATATTTCACGAATTTTGTATTGTTTTTCTTTTTGTTGCAGTTTGTGCTAGGTATTTTTAATATTAAACAGGCTCAGGATATGACACATATCTGGTGCCATTGTTAGAGAGGAGGCAAAAGGAACTGAATCCTCATAGCCAGTCTATGGGCAGTCTACCCATAGAGAAACTTGCATTGTATAAAGACCGCTTCACAGATCTTTATTGGTACGATTCGATGACGTGTTGTATACGATATGAACTGTGTGGGGATGGGATAAGGGTTGGCTTTGTTTGGGTATAGGTTGAAGCTGTTGGCACTTTGAAGTTAATTTTTGTAGTAAGTCAGAAGACAAGTGAAGTCCCCAAGCCTTCAATCAACTAAACTACGATGAGTGTTATACACACAAACGCACATCAACGCATATCCAACTAAATATTTGACTGACATTTACATTTTATTTGGCAAATTGTGATTGACAAGGCGTTGACACGCTTTTAACACAGAGCATACTCCTCCACCCACTCCAAACCCCCATTGAACTCCTCCTTTTTTCCTCTAGCTCTGAAGCTGCGTAGACAGTCTGTAGTTAACCCCATCGCGGCTTAAGAGTTTTCCAATTAAATATTTAGTTAGACACGATGGCAAAACATGTTGCAAAAACTAAACATAAACGGAACATGCAATTGCAACATGCAACATTCTGCTAAGTGCATCGCTGCAATATCTACGACGTGTCTAAATAATTCATGAATGCATAAGTCATTGAGCATTCGCTACATTTCAATATGCTAATTACTTTTGTTACACTCGTAACCTTTGCCTCAGCAGTATAAGCATATAAATAGACACAGTTGCAGATGCTGGATACCACCTATTGCTAATGATGCTGTAGCTACTCGTATTTTCGGCTGCAATTTCCCCAGTGGCGCAACTTAACAAATGCCAAAATCTATTGAAGGTGACATTTTGCAAAGAAAGCAAAACAACAAGGGAATCTCTGAGTTGAATGGCTTCGACTAGACTAACAGATATCCTGTAGATAGCCCTCGATTCTATGAAGTGCCAAAACCTATTGAACGTGACATTTTGCAAAGAAAGCAAAACAACTGGAGAATCTATGAGTTCAATGGCTTCGACTAGACCAACAGATATCTTGTAGATAGTCCTCAGTAGCTATAGATTCTATTAAGTATAGATAGTATAGGAGGCCGATAGGCTTAAGGTATTGGTACTATTGGATAAGATACCGATATATCCCATGCTAAAAAGATCAAGAGATCGATAAGATTATTCTTGAGAAAAGCACGCGGTAAAAAAGAAAGCATCATTGTAAAAATAAAGAAGTGAAATACAAACATAGCCTACTACAATAGATAGATAGATAAGTATAGATACGTGTATATATAAAATGTAAATGCCAAATATATAGAAATAATCGCCAGGAATTTGCTCCTATGGATATGTGGAAGAGCTGGGCAGGAATTGAAATATTTTGATACTAATCTCCTTCTACCTATTGGAAACACGTAATCATTAAACGATTTGGAAGCTGTTCTATAGATACCGTTACAAAATGCATGTTGCGTATATGTTACCCATTTTAGTCGTATTTGTTACAGGGTGTTCGAAAACGAGAAAACAATAAAACAACGACAAGTTCGAATACTCGTAACTTTCAAGAAATGCTAGAAAATGTGTCTACAATTTGGATATGATGCCTGTTTACCTTTCCGCTCTTCCACCTGGCTTTTCCTTCTAGCCTTCGCCGGCAGTCGAACAATTTCCAAAAAGGTAAGAAACTGTTTCAGCTGGCTGCGAATAACCCCTTAGTCCCCCCCTCTGGTTATCCTGATGTTTATCCTTATCGTTGTTGCGCTCTTGTTTTTGCGTGACAATTGGCCCAATTTATTATTCATTAGGTTAAAAAGTCACAGCACAATACGACTGACAGCCAGTCAGTCAGTCAGTCAGTTACCTCAGAGCCATTAGTAATGTTTCTGTCCTGGCCTGCGGTTGTTTTATATCGTCCTTTTATTTTTCTATTTTTTTTTGTATTTTGACTTTTTGGCCGCCAATTCAACATTTCACGGGAAACTTTGCAAATTTTCTAATTGATTTGCTAGAAAAATCTGTTGATCCTTTTTTTTTTTGTTTATTTTGTTTGTCTCTTAAGTTTCTTAAGTTTCTGTGGCGTGTCTACATTGCGCGAAACTTTCTTATTGAGTTCTTTTATTTTTCTACTGATACTTTTTGGAAAGATTCCTGTAATCCTTAAGACAAGCGCAACAGTCATTTGGCTGAGAGAGAGAGAGAGAGAGAGCATAGGAAGAGGTTGCATGTAACAGATTCTTTGGGTAAACAAAGTGTAGCTTAAATGCTATCCAAGTTGATCAACGACTTTAATTAGGTCGATAAAGTGAGTAAGTTGCTATGGATAATTTGTCGATGGAGTCTGGGCTTGAATCCCAGCAGGGATGTGGTTGCTCTGATGTCTTATAGCCAGTCGTAAAGAAGTTTTCATTTACAAAGATTCAAAATCATATAAATGTTAATGGAATTTAGTTGTTGTCTTTTAAAGTAAGACAGATTTATATTAAAGCTTTTTTTTTATAAAAATATAATAAATATAATAATACTTGCAACAAATGTTGAATCGATTTAAATCTAATACATTTTTCTTATATTTTTCTTCCCCAGATTTAAATTTGAATTTTTAAATATTTAATTTTTTTGTATTTATTTTTAATTTTAATTATTCCTATTTTAATTTTATAATTAAAGCTTTTATTATTATTCTTTTTTTAAAAATAATTTTCATTATTTTCTTTTTTTTAATTTAATTCATAGTCAGCTGCTCTTAGTTGACTTAAATAAATGAATAAATAAAATAACGTCTATTGGCTTGCAGTGGGTCTGTGAGGAATATTTCAACCGAGGATAAGGATAATCCAAAGTCTGTCATAAAATGTCACTCAATTTTCTATCTATGCTATCCATAACAAATAACATAGCTCCAACCAAACGTACCCGTCTCCGTAATATCTTTCAACCACGTCTCAAATATTCAACGGATTCAACAACTAAACTCATTCTTATTCAAAAACTCTGTTAGCGCACACCTAGACTTACACACACTTTTACATACACTGCAAACAATTCTGAGCTGGCTATATTATAATTTGAATGTCTCTTGTATTTATTATACAATCCTAATAAAATTTTTAGCAAAGATCTAAATAATATATACTGAGAAATAATTTCAAACTTGTTGCAAAGAAATCTATGTAATAAATTTAATATTTTTAGTCTAAGTTTCTAAATTTTCTACGTTTATTAGAATATTACTAGTATTAACCCCATAAATACATTATGATTTACTCTTAGACCTTTTCCATAGCTGTGAGACTCATCCTTTGGAAAATTTGCTTACTATTAAAAAAGTTTCTCTACTGTTCGCATAATTAGTTGTTAAAGTTTTAATGCTCATTTTCCATATTTGTACCGTTTTCATTTTGATTAAATATGGTTTAATTTCCATCAACATATATTAACTGCATTTTTTCTATATTCATCACACATACTGTCAACTTAAATTTACGAGTGAATTAACAGGAGAGGGATCATACCTCCCTTTGTTACATATTTTTTGCATTCGTGGCTCTCCAAATTATTCATATAGCATATATAGCTATTACGTACGTTTGTATATGGTCATGGTAGCTAATGGACATAAATGGAAATTCTATTAAGGTAATATTACCAAAGACCTCTTCACTACAGCTGACACTCCGACGTAGTTCTCGACTCGTCAATTAAAAAAGGCATCCGGCAGGCAATCTACAGAATTTACAGCTTCATTCTGTTGACTTTTAACCTTTTGCCCATTTCGCTTTTGGTTACATAACGGTATGCTCGTAAAATATGCTATATATGTATATATGTTGGTGTGTATGTGTGTGTGTGGCAAATCAGGTGTCACATTGATGGGTAGAGTGCTTCTGGAGGTGAGAGGAAACTGCCAGCGCACTGCCAGAGAACTGTCAAGCGAGTTAATGTTTGTGTTGATACAAATATATTCACACACCTACACACAAACACAAACACAAACACACACACACACACACACTTGCCACAGGACAGCTGGTCAACGGCTGGCTACCATAAGAGATGCACACGTGCTGCGCATATTTCAATACATTCATCGTTAATCGGTTAATTTACGATCCGTGATCTAACTAAAGGATATAGGATATAGTTGGTGTTGTTCAGTTTTTCAGTAATCCATTAAGTGAACTTAAGTTTCAGTTTCAGTTTCAGTTTCAGCCTCATTCATAAATCAGTACTAGCATATAGTATATGGTAAGTATATGATTCTGTTCAACTCAACTTACTCTAAAGAAAAAGGGTTAGTTTTAGTCCTGACACAAGCACACGTGATAAATACTATATATATATATATATATATATATATATACTCTTCCAAGCATGTTGACACAGATCCTTCCTCTTTTCGAAAGTTAATCGTTTCAAGTATATAGATTTAAATATATATAGGGAAATATATATGAGAATGGATTTTGGCTATTGTTTCGAAGATGAGGCTAACTTATTTACTTTTTCAACAGGCTAGGACAATAGAACTTTACCCAATTGTGGTTTGTTTAAGGATATAAAATAAGTTTTTTAATATGCCAATAGATCTGTTTACAGTCTAGAACTTTATATAGAACACAAAAAGTGCATAATTTTCATTTTCTAAATATAATTTTAAACTTATTGTTTGCTGTTTCTGTATTTAAATTGTTGGAAAAACCGCCATCACGTGCTCATCTCTGTTGAGCTTATGGAGTCGATGTGCATGCAGATATTTTTTGGTCTTTTGCCTACTTTTCTGCATTTTTAATACGCAATTAAGCAATTTGAAAAGCAGCTAACATGGAAAATGCATTTCACGCTTTTTACCAGATGCGGCGGATGTGGGGTTTGTCATTCGCAATATCAAAGATTTCACGTATGCCTTGCCCTGATATCCCTCTCCCCCACACCCCCCTTGATAACTGCCCATCATTGTTTTTATTTCCTGATGAAGACAATCAATAGAATGAGGTAGTGCTTTTAATTGCTTAGAATGCCAGGCTAACAGATGGCTGTGCGTCCAAGGGGACAAGGACATACTACAGAAGCAAAATCGACTGCAAATTGTTTCAAACTTCGTAAATATTGCAACGTCAGTTTCACACAGTTTCGAAACAATGAAAGCTGAATCCGATACAAATATAGAATACAAAAACAAATCAATTAGTTGTAGGTACATCAGTGTTATTTGCTTCGATACAAGTTATATGTATGTATGTATGTGCATATATTTTAAAGGACATACTTCTGATGTATTACTCTCATCTGGGAGTGGTATAAAGTAGCCCAAAACTGGTGGCTGATTTCACTGTTACTTCTACTTAACATGCAACAATTTGTACAAACTAAAGAAACAACTTATAACGCTCCAGTCGAGTCTACACGACTACAAGAATCGCCTAACCTACATTCCAAAATATAAAACTAGAATTTAAATACTATTAGAAAATCCTTTTTATTGCTGCTGACGAACCCTACGTACAATTTTTTCTTGGCGTTTCTCGAAAGCATTAAAGAATTCTATAGTTATAGGTTCTGGATCCAAATTCAAAATAATCAACTTTATAGAATAAATATATACTTAGTTTAACCGCTCAAAATTGAAAATAAAGTAACGTAAGGTAAGGAAACCTCTATGTCTCTAGCTCTTAAGGTCTCTAATACCTCACCTATACAATAGCTCAAACCAATTTAACGCAAATCAAGTAGTTTTTAACGCAGTCACAAACAAATTTCTAAAGCGCTTTAACGCACTTTTAAAGTGAATTTATTTTTGTCAGTTGTTATTTCAAATTTTTGAAAATTTTAATGTTTAAAAATGGTTTTGTTACGTTTTTAAAAATCAAGAAGGGCTATTTTATTTTAGGCATTGGGATTTTTAAAATATTTTACTGTGATAGGGGAGCCACATTTTATTTAATGCATGTGACAACTCTGTACCAGAAAAATGTTGGTTGAGAATGCATTAGAGCCACAATCATAAACACTTAAAAAAATGTTAAAAAGGTATTTGATTTGAGTTTTAATCGGTTTAAGCTATTGCAGGTAAAAGGTACATAGATATGGAAAGACGCACAAAGTTATATCGACTCGACTTTTAATACTGATCCAGAATATATTTTGTAGACCTTATGTTGATAAAGAGACTACCTTCTGTCTTTTATGCATATCTGTGTAACTTTAATATAACCTTGTTACCTGTTTTTAATGGGTTAAAGGTTTAAAAACTTAGGTACTTCTGTCATGTAGAGTATTCAAAGGAGTAATATTAGTACTCTCTATTAAAGCATAAAATGAGTATGATCGAAGGCACTACATATATTTGTATACATACATATATATACGTACATATATGTAGTGTCTATGATGTATTAATTATGTAAAAAACTGTTTTATTGTAAAAAAGTTAAAAATTTACGGATTTATGTGCAACTTTCTTATTTTGATTCTGCCAAAATTTATTCATTATACTTTCTTAGTTGTTGATATGAAAGTCGGAAATATACTTCATTATAATGGATATGATTTATATATAAGAATATGATATACTATATTATACATACATCATCAAGAATATGATATTTTACATTATATATTATATGTATATATATTATTATATACGTCATATTCTTATATATAAAGGATGTGAAGTGTTATACCTATTCTCTTTTAGCTTTAATAAACTTGCGCTTCCCGTGGAAAAATTAAGATTGTATATGTTACTGCTTTTGATTGAGATTTCTCTTTAAGTACTCGCGATTTACAAAGAGACTGGTTATCGGGTATTCCTATCTATATCTATATCTATATCTATATCTATATCTATATCTATATCTATATCTATATCTATATCTATATCTATATCTATATCTATATCTATATCTATATCTATATCTATATCTATATCTATATCTATATCTATATCTATATCTATATCTATATCTATATCTATATCTATATCTATATCTATATCTATATCTATATCTATATCTATATCTATATCTATATCTATATCTATATCTATATCTATATCTATATCTATATCTATATCTATATCTATATCTATATCTATATCTATATCTATATCTATATCTATATCTATATCTATATCTATATCTATGTACCATATTCTCTACAGGAAATTTCATAGCGATCGCATAATAGTTAGACACTGAAGTTGTTCAACATGTTTGAGAAACCAGTTTGGATAAAAAGGTAGCACAATTTATTACAGGGTATTTCTTAAGCGTGCACATTCTCAGTTAAGTGAAATAACTGTCTTGCATTGAATTTGCACATAGAATAGAACATTTAAAACAGTAGTCTATATATGTTCTAAGTGCTGAAACTTTGCCATTTTGCTTAACTGTCAGGCCGACCATTGGCCACTTTAGTGACCAGGAGAGGACCTGGAACAAACGCCTCCTACTACTACCTCTATGGATATATCAAATCCTGCTGTTCCGTATTGGGCCTCTCCTTCCCTCTGCCACACTCTTCTAACCATGCTTCACCCTCTCACCGCTACCCTTGAAGCTGTTATTGTTATATATTTTTGCTCTGTGGTCGCTTCACTTCGCTTGACCATTGCACATTTTCGATGTGGTGGTGGTGGTGCTATTGTTGTTAGTACCGAGTGCTGGTGGTGGTGATGCTGAGTGGTGGTGGTGGTAGTAAGTAGCCGCTTGGTATCAGTGTTAGGGGTTGGTGGAGGTTGTGTCTCTCATTTGGTGTGGTCAGTCAGGAGAATTTACTGGCGATCGACTTGCCTGCCTTGCGAGGGGTTGTTCTACTTTTCTCCTCTGACTCTGAATCTGCCTTAAAATGGCGTACATAAAAAGTATCAAAGTTTTTCAATTAAATATTACAATCTAAAATGGACATTCAACAATATTGAACACACTTTAGTGTTTTATTTAACAGCAACTAGTGAAACATTTTCCAGTTAACACATAGACATGTACATACATAAAACATGGAAACAAAGACATACAACATTTTATTTTAAATAGTTACAATCAGAAAGGGAGTTACAATTAGATATTCGTTGCACAAAGAAGTAGCATATTGAAAATAAATATTTTTTAAAACTCCCTTTCTCACGATCTGAACATATTTAAAATGTTGCTACAAACCCATGAGTTTATTATAAATTTATACCTTTTATTTTATACCTTTCTGAATAAGTACGAAATTGGAAAGATTATGTTAGAGTATGATCTTGAGTTTTAACTCTTTAGTAACTTGTATTGCATTGACTGTTGAAATTGAATAACCCATATAACAAGGATTGAAAATGATAAATCTTTATTCTCTAACCTGAATTAAGATGTATTTTTGCATAAAAAAATCTCAAGTACTTTTTAGATCATGGACCACCACGAGCGTGTCTCAAATTTGTGTATATATTATATCTATATATATTGTGTATATCAAAGCGCTTACAAAAAGAAAAGCTGAATAGTGGCAATAGGATGTTAAAGTCCTATATATTTTGAACTTGAAGCATCTCTTATTAATAATATCTATCTATCTCGGCTCACAGTTCATAGCCAGATAATAATAGATTGCTCATACAGAAAATGTTCTTTAACTGTTATTTATTTATTTATTTATTTATTTAATGTCAACTATTAGCAGTCGACCAGAAAATTACAATTTTTAATAAAAGATATCTAAAGATATATAAAGATGGGTTACACTTTATAGATTTTCAGCTGCCAATACAAGGAGAACTGAAGCAATGTCAGATCAGAACTAAGGCTTGGGTGTGCATACAAATAAATAAGTTAAACACTTCTGAATCTCTTAAATAATGAGGTATGACACAAGTATTAGGTACATATAATATCTTGGTATACATATCAGATATATATATGTATATATATATATGTATATTGGTATATATATTATATATATATGTATATATCAGTATTTTATTACACAATTGTGATGTTATCATTGTGTTACAAACATAATAAAAACTTCAAAGAGAAATCAGTTTATTCCTTGGCAGAGTCAAGCCTGCATGTTATACTCATATATATAATCGCTGATGTCAAATTGCAACTATTCGATTCAGAGTTTAATACTTGGATTGATTGGATATATCTTAGCCAAAACCTGAGGATGAGGCTATACAATCGTTTGGCCTTATTGATGGTGCTGTTTACCTCAGAATCTATAAAACTAGGTAAAATTGTAGAAAGTGCATCAAGGGAGAGAAACACTTGTAGTATACAGAGTAGTTCCCTAAGCACTGTACTGCCCATAAATCAGAATTGTGTGATATGGAAAGATACATGTATATATTCTAAAGATATTCAAAACTTATTAGTTAACACAACTAGAGCTATATAGTAAATATAGCATCTCTTATTGAAATTGTATTCATCTTTATTTTGTATGGTAAATACTCATATTACATAATATAAACATGCCATGCATAGAAGTAAACTTGTACAAGCATCATCCCAACTGAAGACTAAAAGAAAACTATAGATATAGTTTGTTTATAGGAAATAATAACAAATGAACTGATAAATTTGGTTAAAAACAAAATTCAAGAAACAAGCAACAACTAAAGAAAGAAGATGAGGGGACATGTCGCATATTGCCGTCCTTTTCGCTCGCATAGCGGCCATCTTTAGAAAGCCTCAATGTAAGCACACCCACACACAGGCAAACACACACACACACATACATAAAATGAAAATGCAGGCCAAATAATTGTTAATGAAATTTCTTACGAATTGTTACCAATTTTGTTTATTGTTTATTGTTTTGCCGATGAAAAGCTTACCAAAAAAAGAAAATTTTGTCACGAACCAATTTATTTTTCTTTGCCAATTTGTATAAATTTGGAAAATTTAGTTTCCTGTTTAATTTTCCATTTTAATTTTCTATTGGTTTTGCTTTCTTGGTAAACTTTTGTCACGTTTTCTTTTAGTTTCTTTAATTTTTAGTTATTTTTTTGGTTAAAAGTAAAAGAAAAATAATTTAAACAATTTTCCATCTTTCAGATGATTTTTCTTATTTAGTTTTTTGCTTGTTGTTTATGAAGTGTTTCTGTTTCTGTTTCTGTTTCCTAGCTGTTTTTTATGCTATTATTTTTTGCATCTTTGTCGGCGTTTTTCACATTTCTCTCTCTCTCTCTCTCTCTCTCTCGGACTTGGAATCTCTCTTTTTCTCTCTTCTGCAGTTTACACTTTAAAGTTTCAAATGCGCAAAATCCAAAAAATGCCCACAATTTTCCACGTGCTTTTCTAGGGGGAGTACTTGGTATTTTTGTATATTTTAAATACTATTTTCGTACATACGAATTTTTTTAAAAAACTTAACGCGCACTTTTTAAAATGTACTTAAAAAAATTGTAAAAAAATAAAATAAATCATTGGCTGAACTTGAAGGTAATTCAGCAAATTTAGCTGTGAGGGTTTTGAATATTTTAATGATTTTAAATTTTGAGTTCTTCTTAAAAGTTTATTGAAGCCCGTTGTTCGTTCTGTCACGCACTTTTCAAGACTAAAAATGCGTTGAAAAATTTTTTAAAATTCGACGCGCAAAAAAGCAAAAATGCAAGTTCGAAGAGGAGGCGATCGCTCTCGCTGTTTCCTCTATTTCGTATATTTCATTTCTCGTTTTTTATACAAAGGGGTGAAACGTAATTTGCTTTATACTCGGGCAGCATCATCCCCCTGGGCAACCCTAAAAAAACCCTAAAAACGGGTTGCCTGCGAGTCCAGTGCGACGCTTGAGGTCTTCGTAGGTTTTTGGTTTCGGGCTGCTGTTCTCCCTATTGTGTGTGTGTGTTTACGCGCCTGCAAATTGCACACACACACACAGACACATGTGTGTACGCAGGCGCAAACAATCAGGATATCATCATTATTATCAAGCCATGATGTGATCATGACGTTGTCCTTGCGCAATAATCCTTCAGACCGCCAGACTGTGACTGAGATTCTTTCGCGTCGCTTTGTTGACACACCTTTTGAGGCATTTCCACACAAACCCGCACACACTCACACACACACACACACACTCGCACACACACACACACACTCACTCGCACTCGCACTCGGATATCTTTCAGATTGATCCGCTCAGCTCCTCGGTCTGCTCTCAGTCGTTTTTCGCCTTTTGTTTGCCTGCTGAGATTTTAGTTGTTGTCGTTTTTGGCGCGCTTTTTCCAAAGATTCATTTTTTACCTTAAAAAAGGACATTTGGCAGTCCTTAGGTACTCGTTTTGTTCCAATCTTCTTCTTTAAGCTGTCTGTCAGCTCTTTAGTCATTTGCATTTTGATATTGAACTTATTGTTAAGAAACTGTTTCTTAAACCTCAGCTGAAATCGAGACTCATTCTTTTTAAACTAAGCCGAAAGACTTTTTAAGCTAAAAAGTTGTTTTTTTCTTATTCTAAAATGTAAAAAATATGCTACGAAATCTTTATACTCGTAATATTAATGAGAATTTATAGACGAAGCAGAAAAAGTGCAATGATTTCTATAAATAGAATAGAAAATATATAAAATATATATATAGATATATGTTTTCTGGATTATCTATTAATGTTAATCTTAGATAAATAACATAATAAGAATCAAAGAAGATCAAATGGTTTCTAGATAGTTTCTTAGTAAATCGGCCTGAAGTTAATCAGTTTTTAGAATTCAATTATTGCTGATCTTTTCTATCTATATAACAATTCGTCTATGGAAGATCACGCGGACTCTATTCGAACCCCAGACTCCTTGATGATTTTCCGTAAGGTGAATGAACTTTCCACAAGATGAGAAAGAACCTCATCCGCCAGGTAAATGATCAAGCAAAGAAAGGACACCGTAAATAAAGTCTATCCCCTTTGCGCTGTGATCCTTAGCTCTCCTAACTCTGTCAACCCAGAGCCAAGAAGGTATCAAATGATGAAAGAGGCGCAACTAATTTGAAATAAGAGCAAGAAACTCTCCCCCAGGAGATATTCAAAATAAAACCTAGAATTGTCCCCAACAGCCCACACATACACACACGCACACACACAGAGAAAGATCCAATAAAACAATTGCTCTATAAAAGAAAGTTCAGATCGATACGGATATAGCAGGAGCTATAAATAATTGAAACGGGGACGGCAGGAGTACATTAAAAACAGTTACCCAATCATTTGTGCAATCACGCTCCTCACTCAGCCCTTTGCACACTGAACCCGAAACTTTTTGTAATTACAACAACGAGGGGCTAAATTCGCAGAGTACAACAACAACAACACCATAAAAAAAGGTTAGTTTTTTGGGCGAAAATGGAAAATATTTGCACGCATATCCCAGCAATTACTTACGGTTTTGTGCACATTTTCATGTGCCCGTGTGTGTGTGTGTGCGTGTGTGTGTGTGTTTAAAAAGGGCACAGTTAGCCTTAGGGAGAGATATCTGAAATCTCCCTCGAGATCTGTTCTGGAACTCTACCGAAATACACTGAAACTATAGACAGGCACTTAGCTGATCTTGACTCGCCCGCAGCAAAAGCTGCTCAAGAACCAATCAACACCTACGCCAAATAGTCGATTTTGTATATTAAGCATCTTGGGATTCCTCCCATTCCACTGAATCCTTTCCATCCACAGCTCTGCCTGCATAATCAAGTAGCGATCAACTTACAACAACTGCAAATCACGTCAATGTGTAAAACCAGCTCGAAGCAGCTGCGTGCAAAAACAAAATCCAACAGAAACGCATGAGATAACAAAATGCAAGGGAAGAGTCGCCTTCGAGTTACCCTGTACAGTATAATTAGAAAAATAGTAGGAGAGTTTATAAGTATTATATTATTTAGAATAAATAAAGATTTGACTAGAACTATAATTAGTTGAGAAATAAAGAAAAATTATATGATAATTATTGATCTGATTGGGTTTTTTCTGGGTTTTCTTCAATCTATGCAAAAAATGTTGGATCAGTTTTAATAAATTTTGAATGCCCTCAGATATATATTTTATTTTATTCAATTTTTGTTCCTTTTATATTTATATATTTATATATATTATTATTTTATTATTTTAATTTTTTAAATATATTTTCATATTTAATTTTTTTTATATATCGATTTCTTTTACTTGACTCTAAATAATTAAATAAATAAATAAATAAAATCAAACTATGATAGCGAATACCATACATACGAGTAGTGCATAAGAAACAGAAAATATAAATATTTCTCAAGGACTGATCCAGTGAGTATATATTTCTTTCAGCATATCTCAAATTAGTTTTATACATTTTTTATATATAGTATTTTTGTGGATCTAGTTGGATCTAGTCTTAACCGTAGACTTCATCTGTACTAAATAATAACTTAATATAAAGGAAAGGTTAATATTTAATATGCCATCAAAAAATGCAATAAATTTAAGAAAAAGTTTGTACTTATGGAGTCCTGATACATCTATAAAGCTTAATAATTTATATCACATCATATCATATATAATATCTAATTTATATGTTGTAATTGGATTTACCATAACGTTCCTTGACTGGAAATTTACTAAAATGCTTATCAGTTTTCTTCCTATTGCCAATGGCATACATCCTACTTGCTTGTGCTCCTAGGGTATAACAGCACTGCAGGACGCTGCAAAATCCTTGCATTCAGAGAGAGGCGGATGAAACAAAAACAAAGCGCGCGACGTTGGTAAAAAAAGGGGGAAATTCAATGCCGTGAAAAGGGTAGAAAGGGGCGATTGAGAGGATGATGATGTGGATGAGGATGAGGCAGAGGCAGAGAGACCGAACTTGGCTGGGACTGATTGCATGACCTGAATGAATGGAATGGGAGTGGGAATCCGCAAGAGAATGAGTATGAGAACGACTGAGCGACTGACTGAGTGACTGCTCTTGTCCCGGAGAGTTCGTTATCCTTCTTGCCCAATCGACGTCGCGTCAGCTTTTCCAAACAATGAGAGTCTGCTGCGCAGTCTGCTCCTCTGTGCCTGTGAACGCTCCTGCCTCATCATCATCATCATTATGATGATCATCATCATCATCGTCAACTGACAGCCGCGCGCAACTGCAGCGGTTTTTTTATATTATATTTTTCATTCTAGTCATAGGGTTGCGGGTTCAGCTTTGAGTACTCGGATTGCCTCTATAGGATAAAAAAAAACTTAAACAGTGCAATGGGTGTTAACGGGGAAACGGCTGCTGCTGCTGCCGCTGCTGGCGTTGCTCTTTATCCTGGGATGATGAGGCTGATGATGACTCTGCATTACCTCGATCCTTGCTACAAAACAAAAGTGTATTTCCGGTCTTCTCGACTGGAAATTTAAGCACTTAGCACACGGAACTAAATTCTAGTCACATACAGTTATTTTTCATCCTTCAAGGATCCTTCATATGAAAGTATCATTTCTCCTCATCCTATATATATTTTCCTGCTTGCTTCTCTAAGAAAATGTGTACTCCCTCATGTCAAAATGCAAAGGGTTTTAATACCTTAAACTATTATTGAATGAACTTTTATTTATTTTATATATTTTATTTATTCTATTTATTTTATTTATTCTATTTATATTACTTATTTTATTTATTTAATTTAAAATCGACTACAAACAGTCGAGTAAAAGGTAAAAGATTATTATAGATTGTATAATATAAAGTTTTAAACGTAATCCGGAATTTAAAAGGGTAAAAATCTAAGGTATTATTAAAAAATAATTTGAAAAATTCTAAAATTTGAATTGATTCAACTTCTGTTGCAAGGATTCAAAATTAATTATAAAATTTTTAAATAATAATTTTCAACAATTTATTGTAGTATAATTCTTATGTATATCTATAAAACAGTTACTTTTTTTAATTTTAATTGTTATTTATATACCATATATACTGATTTAAGCTATCGATATCCATAAAAACGAACGAAGACTATAATTATAAAATCACTAAAGTTGGTAGAATGAATGAATGTTGGTAGAATCGTTGGAATCGTTGGTTTAAAAGTATTTCTTAACCAATAAGGAAGCATATACACATATATTCTAGATCAATATCAACAGATGCATCTATATTCCTCCGTCGGTATGAAATAAATAAAATGTATTATATTGACCTTTTCCTCGCAAAAATCCAATAAAGGATTTGTTTTTTATATAACGCATATACAGTCGTGTCTGGATATAGTGAATTTATTGCACTGCCTGTTCACAGAACGGAGTTTGTTCACTATATCAAGGCTAAAATTTGAACTCTATTATAGATGCATTGTATGCTATATATTCTAAGAAGGCTTGTTATTTGTTGATGATGTTTCATTTTTATCTTTGTTTTCAGGCAATCTTCCTTCTTAGTTTTAAAAGCCAAATTGAAATGGTAATATCAACTCAGCATCTCATCATTTTTAGACTTATAACTTATACTTATACCAACAACATTTTTAAATGGTGTGGGCCAGGTTGTTTTTTCATGGTCTCCGCAGAGTCCTGATTTGAACATCATTGAACATGTGTGAGCTTTTATGAAGCGGCAAAGAACCATAAATAGGGATCGCGAACGAGAGGAAACACTTGAAGAAATTCAAGACATTTGGTGAACATTGACGGATGAATTTGCTCGCAGTTTGGTTGCATCAATTCCAGAGAGGTTACAAGCAGTCATTGATGCTGAAGTTGGTACTAGCAATTTTAATGAACTTTAACTGCTTAAATTAAAATCTTAAATAAAGTTGAAAATAATAAATTCAAAGTTTTGTGTAAATACTTTTGTCGCGAATAAAATGTGTGCAAATACTTTTGACTAGTTTTCGGCCTTAGTTCACATGCGTCTATTTATTTCTTGTTAACCGTTACTTTTGTAATTCTTTCATGGGATTCTTCATAGATCCACCATTCCAACAACACCAATTTATTTGGAATTTGCTATCAGCAACAACCATAATAAAGCTCTCAAAGTTGTGTAAATACTTTTGACTACCTCTGTATAAGCATACATACATACTTACAGGATTGGAAATCCTTTTCTTTACCAAACAATAGCCAGGGTTCAGTGTGGCCACTAAATAACTGAATTGAATATGTTTCATTTGAAACATAGATGGCGAAATGACCGCAAAAGGTCATGTGTTCGTGAATAAAAATACCCTGTAATTATTGAAATTAGCGTTAATAGGAATATACATTTTTTTTATTACTTATGTAGCAGACTAAAGGAATCATCTGCCTGCCTACATTCACAATGTTAGCCGGCTACTTTACACCTGACCCTCTTACAGTTCGTTTTTGCATGTTATTAATGAGACACAATATTATATTATTTATAATATCTGTTCAACAGTATAAACGTGTGTCAAACTTCAAATATGAACGATATATTAGCACTGTACGAAGTTGAATTACGATATTGGATGAATATTTCAAACCTAACTTTTGACCATTTCGTATCCCCATTTTAACATCGTCTTACGGCATTCACCTGTTCTTATATAAATAAATTTGTATTTTATCTGATTTGAAATGTTTATAATAATCAGAAAATTATGTCCAGAAGTTGAACATCTATATACGTATATTGATATATCATATGTATATATTGATATTCATACATAAATGATATATTATATTATTTTACTAAATATATAAAATTCTACATACGTAAATACATACTCGTAAATCTATCAAAGAAGCAAACATAACACTGCTTGATCGAACTGCTTGATTGGACTGCTTCCGAGTGCGTGTATGTTATAAGTCTTTTTTTATTATATTAGGTAGTAGTCAGAGTTACTATAGCTCTATTAACCAAGTGTTTTCTATTATTTATTTATTTATTTATTTATCCATTTATTATTTTCTATTAATATCTAAATAGTTTAGGATTATTAAAGCTAGATTCTAATCATCTCAAGAGTTAATATACCTCTAGGAATCAACTGGTTACTTATTGTAACTTATGCTATTAATATTTCTTTACAGGTTAATTCAAATAAAATGGTATAAGACGGATGGGCCTATAATGATGGACCTGAATCCTTGGCGAAGCTTTTTGAAGGCCATATTGGCGATATCATCTCCTGGTATATGAGACGTTTATGGCATAGTGCTAAGATTCTATTCCTGTATAGCATAATTTTGTTTTGTTTTTGTTATTTTATTGTTTGGGAATCAAGAAAAGAACTCTTGTCGCCCATCAGTATAATGTTCCTGGCCTAATGTAACTGAATACCCAGCATAGAAAAGAACGGTACGGAAAATGTCGCTTGTCCAACAATCGCACACATTAGAGCAAGACAGAATCATAACGGTAAACTCGCATACGTTAAATTGAGAGAGAGAAAGCGTATAACATAACATAAAGAATGACTCAGAAAGTACTGTTAGTGTTCAACAGCTATAAGCTAGGGGATGGGAACATAACTGTTAACTGTTATAATACGGTTACCCCTAACGAGGATACTGCTGTTAGGCTTCACGTCGTATACTGCTGTTGATTTCAAGTCTTATACTGCTGTTACCCTCGCTTTGTGTATAATTTCTTACATTTTGGCAAGCGAAATTTTAAATCAAATCACGGTTGTTTTTGGTTCTCACAAATATAAGATTAAGATATTTATGAGCATCGGGAAAAAAGTCATAAAAAGTTAGTTACAAGAATGGTAAAAAACAAATTTTTAAAACATATATTACGCATGATCTCATACATATAAACACCTCAAAACAGTTCACCTTAATTCCTATAAAAAATAGTTCTCCTTGTAATTGTTATAATTGTAATTTATTTATTGTTTTTGTTTTAAATGACTTTATATTCATAAAAAATTACAAAACAACCACATATTGTACCATTTCCGATAATCCCCACGATCACTGTAATAATTTCCAACAACGAAACATATAGAGTGAAACACGTTTACATCTTTATTCACTATTTGATTTTTAATTCCAATTAAATTCACATAAATTGCAAAATTTAGGCACTTCAAAATTATATTCATTATAGACGATATAGAGCCAATATGGACGTACAGTAACCCCCTTAGAAAGCATCTCCGGTTTTATCAATTACCAATAAATTTTCTGATTAAACGCGGCGATTTCGTTAGATATAATACAGTCGAGTCCCGATAATTTGTAATGGCACGGGGATCACATTTTTTACGAATTACGCGGGACTTCGACTTACCGAGATTTCCATTTAACGAGGCTCAACAAAGAAAAATTCGAATTAACGGGGCTTTTATATAGATCATGCTTACACATTTCTTTATTGTTGGAGTCAACAAATCAACATAAGTACATACATTCATTCGTACATTTTATATATTAAATGCGAATTAAACAGTAACATAAAATTATAATAACAAAAAATGAAGCCAATTAGTTAGAAACATAAAAACATTGAAACTAAACGAAAATAATGAGAGACAGCACAAAATTCAGCATGCATAGCGACATAAAGGCGGCATAACTGTCTAGAAAACCTAACGGTGACTTAACTGCCGATGCACATTGCATTACGAATTATAAGAGGTTATGAAAAACAAAATTACGATTTATAAGAGGTTTAATATTCTTTGCGTTGCGAAAATTATTACGAATTTACGTGGGGACCAAAATGTAGGAAATTTTTACGAACTATCGAATTTTTTTCAACGGAACAGAAATTTTTACGAATTATTGAGAATTTTGAATTAGCATGGTACGAATTATCGCGACTCGACTGTATTTTAGAACAAGTTTAGGGTATTTTGTAGTCGAGATCACCTGCATGTCTCATTCGTGTTGGTTTTTTTGTTGAAGAAGTTTTTCACGAAAAGATGACCATTTGAGAGCGCCATCTGTGTGTCAAACGAATATTAACCTCAATGTGGCGAGCAAAAGGTGGCAACACAACGCTGCTTATTGAACACTGCACAAGTTTATGTTTGCTTATCATAAATGAATCATAATAAATTAAATAAAAACATGCATAGTTTAGTCTATTTAATGTATTTATACACTTTTTCTGGCTGTTGATTCTGATTAAAAGTATGTACGTTTATTTTGTATCGAATCGGAGGCGTCTGTCGTATACTTGCACAAATTTTATAGTGCGCCACCTCTTGGCTAACGATGTAAGCAGTATTTTCTCTTTCCAAACGGCTAGGTGGCGCTATTATAAACGTTGCGAATTTTTGAAGACGCCATTTATTGGACACCAATTGAAAACAAACTAAGCAATTCAAGGTCAAGGTTTAACTTATATACAATATATAGTCATCTGATTTTTCTTTAAGCAAAACAAAATAAAGTACTATATTAAGAAAAATAAAACGGGTTAAAAAAGCATAAAACAAAGTTTTGCAAGTAATCGTAGGAGACATCTCCGAGCCTATAAAGAATATATATGGTATATTGGTTATAATGATTAGCAACCAAACTAATTTAGCAGTGTTCATCTGTACGAACGAGTCGATTTCACCGACTATGAGAGTTAGACACACCAAATTTGTTATGTAGGTTCCACTATACCATATATAGATCATGTTAGCCTTCGGCTGAAACTTCACAGCGTCCACTATTACAATGTTTATACCCTACCCCTGGCAAATAATGGTCGCTTAGCTAAACAATATATATTTTTTTTAATTTCGGTGCTATTTACCATTGTAAATCTAATTAGTTTTGATGAATATAATGAGATATAGATGAGTTAAATTGAAATTACGTTTTTATATAAATTAATATAATCATATTCCGACTTTTATTAAAATGTCATAATGAACGGAATTTACCCAATATTCGCAGTGTATATGCAAAAACTTTACACCTTTCGTAAGCTCAATCAGCCCACGTGACGACAAAAATAATGTCTCTCACTGACGCAACTAACGCTAATTATTGATATACCCCTTGCAAAGGGTATGCTTATTCATTCGCCTAATTTGGCGCACAAAGTATTTATGTTTAATGAATCGGCTAAAAGATAATAATTTTGTAACAATAAAAGCTTTATATAACTTAAAACTTATGTACATCTTTTTTTTGAATATACATACTAAATATATATACACAATTCTAATACCTCTTTATTCTATACCAATACGTATAGATCTCATTGGGTTTTTCTGGGTTTTCCCCAATCCCGGCAACAAATGTTGCATCGATTTAAATTAAATCAATTTTTATTCCCCAGACTTAAATTTAAATTTTTAATTTTTTAAGTTTTATTGTATTATTCCTATTTTAATTTTATAATTTACATTTTCATTATTCTTCTTTTTTATATATGTTTAATTTTTAATATTTTCTTTTGTTTTAAATTTAATTCGTAGTCACCTGCTCTTGGTTGACTTAAATAAATAAATATATAAAAAAATGTATATAAATAATATTATTTTATTTCGTTTATTAATTTGTGATTTGACACAAATGTACACAAACATGTTCATATTTTTTGTTTTTTAATAATATATAATAGCTATATAAAGGGTATTTCATCTTCGTTGCAGCAATCTGATCTGTAATCTATCTGTATTTCGGTTTCTATGAATGACTTTTCATCATACCATAAGACACGCCAGCTACGTCACGTAGAAAGTGCAGAGTTCATATAGAAAAAGTGAATTACAACAGAAAAGTCGAAAGGATAATTTAAGGTCAACGTTTAGTTGTGAAAGAGAAGGTCAGTGGCACTGAAAATCGACCAAAGGCCTCACCCACACAGATAAGGTAGACTCAAGCACACACACACACACACATATGCACCCACGCACATACTCTACCCGCTCTTGTTCTCTCTCTTTCTCTTTCCTACTCACTTGTATCCAACGCGCGCGATTTGAAACTTAAGTTATTTGCACTCTCTGCAAACGCGCTTATCGGAGATTTGGTGCTGCCTTTTGACGTCGCCTTTGACTACTCATTTTTTATAGGATGGAGAACATAAAAGACACTCAGCTGTGGGTCGCAGTATAAAACTTGGCATCGAACGTCGCAGAACATCAAGAAAATAAATTAATACACAACTTAGTCTAGAGTCTAGACGAAAGATATCAGCTGTTTGTGGAAATTATGAACTAATTTTAACGAGAAAAGTTTTTGATAAAAAAAGAAAAGGAATTGAGGAAAATATATATACAAAGTGATTACAGCCATGGCTAAGGAGACCAGCAAAATGGTAAATTACTATTATAACTTAAGCGATTATCAAAATATCCAATTGACAGTAATTTCCTTTACGATTAACTAACGACCTTGAATTTTTTCTGTGTGTGTGTGTGTGTTCGCTGTGTTCTTTTTTTGTGCGTGGGTGTTTTGTGTTGATTCTGACAGGCCCCCTTAGGCACTCCTAAGATTTGTATAGAAAAATATTGTGGTATATTTATTTTGGATATTTATAAATAAAAGTAATTTTTCATTTATTGAATGATGATTTTTTTCTAAAAATTTCTTGATCATAATGATTCAGATATTTAAAGAAACAAAGCGACGAACTATTTGTAGTAAAACATGTATGATATACATTTTCATGATGATATATCAATTTTTTTCTGTGCACTTCCCAATAAGCTGTTTTCCATCTTAACTCTAGTAAATTTTTCAAAAGTCAAGGAAAAAATTCCTTTTATCAAAAAATATTCCATGTATTTTTCAAAAGTAAAGAGAAAAAGCAAGCGCTTTTATCAGACTTTTGCTCTTTTCAAGCTCTTTCTCAAACATTAATTATATACTCCCATATTACTCGGGGAGCTTGATGATTTATCTCGACTGTGACACATAATTCTATTTTCATGACTACTAGATATTCTTTCATCATTCGGCTTATCAACACGCGAAAATTGTATCTAATATCTAGTATATAGAGAATCCCATGACTAGACGTGCACCTATTTATTATCTTTTTAATGTTACAAATGACGTCGATTTCTGTGCTTCCTTTATCTTTTATCTCGAATACCAATCTGTGTCTTATCGGACAAATCTTAGCGCTGTTTTCTTATCTTTTCATGCCAAACAACGAACCACCTGACCAAAGTTCGCAATGCCGCATGATAAGACACTGGGAGATATAATATAAAATTTCCCTTTAAGCAATATCATTAACATGCCAAGGTTTTAAAAGGCAATTAATAAAGAGGCTTTGCGAAAAGTTTATATAATAATTTATGTTTGTTAAACATTGTCGATAAATAGTATTTCCGTTCTATTTGTTAAGGCTTATGATGGAAAAAAGTATTCTATAGATTCTGGTCAAATTATTCTTCTCATTTTCTCATTATAATTGCCTAGTTAATAATTGTTATTTAACGTCCAGTTCCCCAGTTAATCACAGACTGCGAACTGAACATGTTACAGCCCATTATTTATTTTATCAGTTGCTCGATGTCTAGCCGTATCGTATTTGTTTTATGTACAAAGCAAATATAACTGCGATCCAAAAAAGACAGTAAATAAACAGTCACGCGTATAAATATAATATGTAGCACCTCAAGGTTGTGGCTTACTTAATTGCTATAAGTATAGTCTTAAGCACGAGACTGATAAAAATAATCAAATTTATGGCAATAAATCATAAAATTATCCGCGTTTCATTTCTTTGAGTAATTTACCTACTTAAGATACATGACATTCGTTATTTTTCTAATGGGAACCTGTAGAAAGTAGAGTGCATGTAATAGGCCCCGGTAAGGGCGCATTTGCCAGGAATCTTTCGAATCTTTCCGTATAGACTGCTCTGTTATATTTGTACCAGTTTGTTATGAACTTCAGGTTTTAAGTGGCAGATGATTGGGCAGTGCCATCTTCTGGTAATTAGAACTAGGTGCAACCTGTTTGCTTGGATGTACGCCTTTTATTAAGATGTTTGACCTACATTATTTTCATATTAAAATGTCTCCATGCTTCGAATGAAATATGAAAATGAAGATAGGCAGAACAAGTTCTTCAAGTATATTATTGCTATGTATGAGTTATATAATTATTCTAAATTTACCAGCTCAATACCAAAATTGACATTATCTAGACTATATCTTTTCAATAGAATTTGGTCTTTGCTTTCAAGTATCTTTTTTCAATGCGTTAAGATTTAGGTACAAGTTCCTTGTACCAAAATCTAGAGTAATGTCTGCATTTTAGCTCAAAGTACAATTTGGAACTATTCTATTAATAAAGCTTTCAATGACTAGTTACGTATATTTGTTTACTTGGGTATTGAGTATATTTTGTTTTATAATATCTGGATTTAACCCCAACCCCGCAGTTTCACGTGTCTGGCAATGACGCACTTGTTGTGGATCCCAGAGCAATTGACGAACACAAAAGTCAAAGATATACGTAGAGATGTTTGAACATGTATATATATATACCCAGAGTCATAACACAATTCTTAGATATATTTATTTTGGATAAACAATTTTCAATTTGAAATATTTGTTTGTACATTGTACTAAATATATATAGTATTATCTAATATGATATTATTCGAGAGCTTTTTTTCTTGATTTCTCTATATATTTATGATATTTGTGCTACTCGTAATATGTTCGTCAAAATGTGGGTCAATCAAATTTTTGAGTGGGCCTTTTATTAGTATATAACGACAATAAATTGTTAACAAAATAAAAGCAAAGAAAATACACCAAATCCAACTGATCTCAAGTCACGTTACTGGTTTTCGACGCTTGTCAAAGAACTTGCAACGAAGCAAAAGTTGCTTTAAGATTTTTGCCTAAAAATAGAAAGAAACAGTCAAGGCTGTAAATAGTTAATCGCTGGTACTAATATAGAAACTAGCCAAAGGACCAGTAAACTGGTCTAAAAATACCATTTCGTAGCGAACTCTGAACACCTTTAACGCCTCTTTAGTCAGAAGTTTAATTGCATTTAGTTAAATTGCTTCGTAGAATGTGGCAACAAGTAGATCTTAAGCTGGTTTGTGGCTTTCAAGTACATTTTAATTTGGCTCTTTTAATATATATTTTTAGTTCTTTGTATAAACATTAATGTTTATATTAAATACAAATTTCTTTTGCCTTGCGGCAAACCTTTGATGCAACTAAATAGCTTTCCTTATTAAATCAAAGTGTAATCAGAGTATTTATATCTCGCTTAAGTATATGTTGTTTGAGGTTGATTTGATCCATTTATGGTTTTATTTTATGATTCGTATTCAATTGCTTTCTTACTATATGATATATTCATGATTGCGTGCAATAAATGAATACTATGAGAAAATTGATATTTGTGCACATATTGTCCTTGTGTTTAATTGGTTGAATAGAACGTTTACTATGCTATATCTTTCTATACTATATACTAAACGTTTTCAATGGGCAGTATTCAAACTGAATATCGATTAAATAAGATTCTTGAATAATTTATATGACAGATGTGGCCTATATTTCTAGAGTGAGAAATTGCCAATTAGATTGTGTCAATACTTTAATAAAAATAACGTTTTCTATTGAGTTCATCCAAGAACTTAAGAATCAGACGATCCAGTTTATCATCAAAACGTCATGGTACGGTTAGAGAAATATGTTGATAAGTGGAGAAGTAGTACTTAACACTTAAGAAACAAAGTGTTTTGTATTGTAATCTCTAATTAAAACTATTTTAAGTGTTTCTAACTTAAACTAAGAACCATCAGAGTAGATTTGTCATCAATCGTACAGTCATGCCACGATTGCTAACAAACATTGGTCAGTGGTCCACATAGGCAGATATGCCTCATTTTTGAACTATATGCTAAACAAGGTGACAACACTGAAATATATATATTTTTTTTTAATTTTATCTTTTTTTGCCATCTATCTATAAAGATATTAAGCGAATTTTATAAATAGATACGAGTCTAGACAATGACGTTGGAAAAATTGACAGGGTTTCTAAGAAAGGAATGACAGATACATTCAATGGGACTGTTACATTTAAGTTGGAGTTACATTTGGGTTGGAATTAAGGGGCCGGTCTGAAGGGAAGTTCCAAGGGGTGGAACCTCTTCAGCAGTTTCCGTTGTAGACTATTATCCAGAAGGTTGACCGCCAGGTAATTCCGAAATATGAAGTAAATGTTTTTGAAATGTATGCATAAACATGGAATGTGGAATAAACGGTGAATATCGATATTATCTTAGTTAGATTTCTTAGCCGCATGCACAGACATTCCCTTCTCGTCATTAACTTTTCCAATGCTTTTAAATTGATATAGCCGTAATATATACTATGGGAGCCAAAGTTTCTTTATAAATATATATATATATATATATATATATATATATATAAAGTATATACATATATGTACATACATATATGTATATACTGGCACTGGACAAACTTCAATTAGCCACACAATATTAAAATGTAATATAACTAATATGCAAAAAGTTCTGTTTAAAAACAATTTTTGACACACTTGCTGCTTTTATCAATGAATGAATCAGAGCAATTAATGCTTTTCGGTCGCACATGGGGCATAAGAACATTCGGTAAATTGAAAATTTTCCCTATATGGGGGTATTAATTTGTGCAAAAATACTAAACAGGCAGAAGAAAATATATTGATCATTATTAATGGCTAATTCGATATAGCCATGTTCGTCTGTCCATCCGGATGAACGCATGGATCTCAGAGACTATAAGATCTATACCCATCATATTTGGTATGTTTTTAGTTGCAGGCCACAGACAAATGTTGTTTTAAATTTTAGAATTTCCCCCCAGTCACTTGTAACATTGCGCTAAGAAATGAATGTAACTGTAAATGGTATATTGACAGTTATATATTTGGAAGTCGTAGCACTGGTTTAAATTATATCAAGAAATAACCTGTTGCACTTTCACTGTAATTGGATTTTGCGTATCGCATATCGCCTGGGTAAAGACAGCATCGATTATAGAAGCTGGTACACATGTTTACAGCTACAGACTGATGACAACGCACTCTGATTACTGATAAGCACATGTTATTGCAGCCCCAATGCATAATCTTTATTATTACGAAAGCCCCCACCAGCCCCCAAAACCAGCAACTATCCTCCTGATCATCGGATAGGTAAGTGGCATGGGGTCTGCAATTTGTTATTGGATGCAGATACGGAGTATAAGTACTCGGAGTATTCGATACGAGGAGTAGTCAACATTTCCTGCATGCTACAAGTGTCTACAGTGTCCGCAAGTCTGGCAAATTAACAGCACTAAAATGCAGTTTTTCAACATTTCTGAGAAAACTAGCTAGTTGTCTTATACCCTTTATAAATGAAAATGGGTACAAGAAGTATGATAAAGTTGAGCAATAACTTGTCACGGACTTCTTTGTTTATCTCGCAACATCTCCGACTCCATAACGTAAACATAGCCAAACATCCCAACATACGTACATATGTATATATTGATGATCAGCATTAACGGCCAAATCGATATAGTGACTTCCGTCTTCTCGAGTTCGTCGAACCCACACAGTTTCGGTATATGAGCTATACTAAGTAGGAACATCTTATTTTTTCGTCTTTAGAGATAACAGTGAAATATGGTACATTTTGTATTTCCACATCTTATCTTTGTAACCAAATTGTACGTCTGGGAACACACATATGTACACATAAAGAGTTAAACCTAAGGGTATCTTGCAGTAAAGCAATATCGACCATTGTATTCCTGTTTTCCATTTTTGTCGTCGCTGTCTAATCGCTTTCTGGTATCCACTGGAAACATTTTCCATTTGTTTTGTTTGCTGCTCGACCTGTCCATTCCCATCTCGCATCGGCTTTTGCTCTTGGAAACCTTTCTTCTTCTCCTGCTACTTTTCTTTTTCCTTGCCTGGCATTTGTATTGCGTGCATCGTGCATGCTCTCACGTTGTACGTTCCCTCCTCCTTCTGCTGTCCTTCTCGCACCGAACCCGTTTCGGTCCTCGGTTTTGCAGTGCTTAGTTTGCCTGTTGCTTTTGACTCTTGTATTTATGTTTTGGGCCTCTTTGCTTATTGGTGATGGACGCGTGAGTGTCGCTTAGTTAGAAATCTTAGAAGGTGAGCACGTGATTAGCAGTTCATATGTTCAGTATTGAAGCACAGATAGATTATTAAACAAATTTATCTTGGATTTAAACATAACAGTTTTGGTCATGGCCAAAATCAATTATTCCCAATTGTTGATGTTTTAGCAATCTATCACATTACTAGATATAATTTAATTTAGACTTTTCAAGTTCTAGTAAAATTATCGTCATAATCATTAATTAAGATCTTATTTATTACACTAGATCTCATTGTAATAAAACCTGTTGACTGTGACAATTGAATGTTAGCATTGATTATTATGATATAAATCAAAACACGAACATCGTAATTATCAATATATATTTCAATTGACATACTCTATCGATGTTATTAAGCCCCAACTCACACTCACACTGTCATCGCTAACCATCGATCAAATCTCTCGAATAGACGCTAGACTCTAGACTTCTCTCTTGCGGTACATGGCAAAGTCTTGCATTCAATTTTTACCCTATACGCAACTTGTTGCGTTGCACATTGAGCACACCTCAAGGATAATTAGGATGAAAAATATATAATTGAAATAGGCATCTGCATTATGAGTTATATATTGAAATCGATGAAGAATTATCTTCGATAATCAAATAATACTTATCATGAATTATGTATATTATTTATAAAATTATTATGTTGTTATTCTTTTCATTTTTATTATTATTATTTTGGAAATTGTTGTCTCTAGTATTATTATTATTTTTTGGCTTTATTGTTACCCACGACTATGGGTTATGGTTTTCAAATATCAACGCCGTTCATATTAACCAGTGTTACTATGGTATTAAAACCCGAATGAACTTTAAGCTTTGATTTGAGCTGTGTGAAAATTGTCTTAATATGCTGCAAGTTTTTGTGTAAGTCGATACATGAAATTCTTGCACCGTATAAGCACTTGTGCCAGCTTTATGGAAGCCGGTTCAATTGTCACGGAAATAGAAACATTTATATTCTATAAGAGATTTCGTGCAAGATATTGTTAAGATTGCACACAAGTTTTGCACCGTGTAAGGACCGCCTAGAAAACTTAGATTTAAATAAATATTCTAGAATACAAAATCTTGTGATAGTCTTAAGTAATATTAAAAAATGATTTTAAATTCTTTTCTGCATTACAATCCTCGCGTGATCGGCTAGAATTTTTTATTGTTCTTGTGTGTTTCGAACACTTAGATTTTAATCCACTGTGCGTTAACACATAGATACACATACTTGGAAACACATGCACATGCACACACAAATACACAGACACATTGTGTCTGGTTGTGTTGGTCGCCGGCCCTCAGTCACAGAGACTCGTAAAGAGTCAGTTCCATCGGGCGACTTCTCGAGTGAGTTTAGTCGCGCATTGCAACGTACACGAAACGGGCGTACTGTGGTCCCGTCCGTCCTCTGTTCTTCGTCGTTGATTTTGTGGTCTCGTCTCTTGGAAACCAAACGTTGACCGCTGCCTTCCTATTGCCTGCTGTCTCACACGCTGAAAGTTCCAAAAAGTAAATAAAAAATATACAATCAAATACAAATATTAAATAAAATCACCAGATAAGAAAACAAATCGAAAAAAGCACATGTGAAGTGAATCAAATTAAAACCGAAATTGTAGTAATTATAAGAAATCTTATATACCACACACTTGAAATCAGTTTATACTCAACTCTTATGCCCCCCGTATATGTAGAGTATAATCTTATAGATGTATATATACATATATAGTTATAAGTGTGTGCGTCTAACGGCGATAAAAATACCGCGCTGTGTGTTGATTTTCAATTTCTGTTTAGGATATACTCGTACGAGTACGAGCACGTTTATACGAGGTGTTTAAACAGTGTTAAAACCTCGTGTAAACCTTTTTTTATTGTGAAAGGAATGAACCCTAGACTGTTTACCCAAATAATTATAATACTCTGATACGCTGACACAGACATATTTTTGTACTATATATTTCTGAAAGCTCCAAGCTTCTTTGTGTTTTTGTGCATAGCCAGTTTATTTTAGTGTTCTGTTCTTTTCTTGAATTGCATTTTTTTCCTTTATTTTATTTTTTGTTTTTTAATGCCTTGCATTTTCTTTACTCCCTACAGCTGTTTACAGCTGTATGTGCTAGTGTGTGTGTTTGTCTGTTTTTTTCTTTTACACTTCTCACATTTTGATTCCTCCACCAATTCTACTAGCACGGAACGGGAACCAAAGCAGCTGCCTAGCACATTTGTTGACTTGACCGAGACCATTTGTATACGGTACTCATATATGGATATGTATATGTTCATATATATACATATGTATATATGTCTGTAATTGAGCTAACTGCAAATTATTTACCGGTAAACACAGAGGTATTAGGTACTAATTGTACTTGTACTACACGTGTGTGTTGAATTTCCACAGCTGTGTGTGGGCGGAAGATATTCATATAGACTTTCCGGAGATGAACACATGTATATTGTTATATCCGGTATATACGTTCAGCTAAGAATAATTTCTTTCAGAATTTTATGAATAGTTTTAAAGGATATTCCATTCAGATTCTACTCAGAAGAATGTTATTCTAAGAATTTCATTTGGACTAGACTCCAATATATAATAGCAGAAAATAGAGCTAAAATAAAAATGAGTTCTTAAGAATAAGTAATAAATAATAATATATTCAAAAGTGTAAAGACGCGTTTGAAGAAACACTTGACAACTGACAAGAAGCACATATATACATATAGGTATATGAAAATAGATCGATCTCAAGTTCGAATAGAATAACTTATAATCGTAGCTCTAATGACAAAAGTAAACCTCATTTTTTATGATCAGCTATTCAAACAATTCTTCTAACTGATCAATAAATTGAAACCTATTCACACTTATAAACAAGTCGTCTTCTACGTCAATTGATATACAAACACCTTATATTCTCTGCTTTTATATACTTAATATATACATATACGAGTATATAGCTATTATATAATATGATCATGATTTATAAGCAGCCCATTCTCTGGATTGGTCAGCTAATCATTTTCGAAGCAGTCTAATCAGTAAAAGTATCTGCAACTATGTCTACTATCTATAAGTCGAAACATTTTTAATCCTCAGCTGGGGTGATATGCTCGAACAGCCATAAAATTCCATATGATCAGACGATGTTTTGTTGAAATAAAATATTAAATTGTTGAATTATTCGTTAAATTTTTTTGTTTTTTTTTTGTGCATACCCAAAAATAATTAGCAATTAATTTCTCAAGTTGTGTTTTGAGTTTAAGACGTGTCATTGAACCGACTGACTTAAAGAGTCTGGCTAAAAGAGTTTTGCAGGTTTTGTCAAAGCAACTTTACATTCATTTAATTCATTTCAAACCTGTCTCTATGCATTTTCTATATATACCAGTATACCAGCACCTATATACATACCTACTGTATGTGATCTCTCTCAATTATTAAGCCAGTTTCACAATATTCTTGGCTTACGAACTTATGTACAAAACCGAAATCTAAAAAAAATATTCTTATCACTGCTCTCAAATCCGGTAGAAAGATTTCCAAAACTATTCAGACAGAGGTGTTGCCAAGTGCAGGGTTCTTGATAAGAAATGAAGACATAAAATTTAAATTTTTTGAGTACATTGACTAAATTGCATATAACTGTACATACATATACTTGTACATAGTCGTATGTACATATATTTAATAAAAAAAAATAAAAAAATGTACAGAAATTATATTATTATTTACTTTGACAGAGAGACAGAGAAGTATGTCTTACACAGTTGAATAAATAGTAGAATACTGTTCCATCTATGAACAATCAGAAAACTCATTGAGCGGCAAGAATGCAGTCATAGAAGTTATATATATGATATGTATGTATGGATATACATGTGAAAATACACTTGAGCTTGTCCAGTTTAGACCAGTTTCATTTAGATTTATAGTTTGAGATATAACTGTCATAATCGATCGATCTATAAACCTTTCTAAAAAATACACAAACACGACACTTGCCGGCTAGTTTTTTGTCTAACAAACTAGCTTTTAATTATAGGCATAATCATGTGGTCAAATGAAACATACGCGAAATCAATTAATACTCAAATAATTTCGGATAGCGAAAGGGGTTCTGCAAGGGAATTGGTTAAAATTCACACCTTCTTTAGACAGGTAGATAACGTGACTTTGTTAGCCAATTGATTCACACCTAATAAGACCGCTAATCAAATTCATGCCTCACACAATCCGTTTGTCGTCATTAACAAATCATATATATACATATCATATATATCATTCACTCAAATATTTCAATTCTATAGTAATACGTGATATGGCACGATATGAATTGTTGTGTATGGTCATTGCCCCAAATATTTAGGCAGATAATTTTTGGGTTATATGAGTACTCCGCACGATAAGGCACTAAAGTTGGTTAATAGATATACGTATACTTCTTACTATTCTTGTTTTCTTTTAGATCAGTGTTGACTTCCTATATTAAAATATTTTCCTATGGGGAAATCTTCAAGTTTATAATGCTAATTATTTTTCTATAGTTTGTGTTATTCGCATTGAGAATTTCAAGTTCATTATCATGACATGTTAATTGATGCAATTATTGAAGTTTTTTTTTAAGTTTTTTGTTCTATTACAAAAAGCGAATTCCATTTATGGAAACTTAAATACTCGACTATATAAAATGTGTTACGGGGTTAATTTGAATTTCGTATGCCAGACATATACATACATACATATAAAGTGGGGAAGCATATAACCAAGGTTTGTTTTTCAATTGATATGATAAAAGAATTCATAATGTACATCGATCAATGTTTGTGTTTTTTTTTAGATACAATGGGAGGTCACATGTAGGCAAATATGATCACACGGAAAATGTTTGGAAATTATTAAAGTAAATTATACATAATATATGCTGTCATATGGTCATATATCAGCAATAAGCAACAGAGATACCACCAGAAATAGAAGCGCGGACAAATAAACTTGAATCCCGTTCCAAATCGGAAATTACTGTTCAGCACTTTTCGGAAACCCCTTCCATTCGTTCATCCCCATAGCGCAACCTTTTCTATTTCCCGATCTTGATTCCATCTGTAAAACTTACTTATGCCCATAACTTTTTTAATATATTCAAAAGTTATATGCTAATCAGAAGGAACTGTCTTCCGACCTTTAGATTATATATATTCCTGATCAACATAGGCGAGTCTATTCGAGTGTTTGATAAGCTTTTTTCTTGTTGTGTACAATATAAAATTATGTTAGCACTTCTGACGATTCAAACCGCAAATATTTTCTTAGTAATAAAGCAGCGTCAATAAGAAAAACACTTCTAGAACTTATACAGATTTTTTTAGCTCTCAAGATGAATAGTTAAGTATAGCTATTCCATCGTATACATATTTGTATCTGTATTTGTATCGTATATATGTAGTTCTCTATGTATGTATGTAGTTCTCTATACATAATTAATCTAATTAAATTTCAGTTTCATTTTCAATTTAAGTTTCAGTTTCAGTTCCAATTCCAGTTTTAATTTTCATTTCAATTGTGCTGTTGTCAAGTGTTGGAATTGTGGTCATTCACATAGAATTAACAAATTTCCATACGAAATTTATTCGCCTTTTGATTGACAATGTTATAAGGTGACTTTTCAGCAGCTCAGACATTCTGATCGCTAATGAACACACTCGTATTTACTTCAGGTGCAGGTACAGGTAGAGTACAGGTAGAGTACAGGTACAGTTGGGGCCTTTAGTATTGGATTATAGGTTAAAAGTAATATTCAGTACTCGATTCAATAAGATTCGACAAGAAAGTTTAATTTTAGCTTTTAGTTTTGTGTACTTTGAGTTTGTTAATCGGTTTTTCGCCCCTATAAAGCTGATTAAATGTGTATGCGTGCGCTTATGTACGAGTATATGTGGTTGTGCATAAGTGTGTACGAGTGTGTATTAAGTGTTAAAGGGTCTAAAGTGCAGAATAGCTAAGCTTTTCTACGAGTATAAAGTCAATATATAGACACATGAGTTGATTTCTAACTCAAAACTAGCTTATCAATATTTGTCCAATGAATAGGACTCTGGATTTGTGTCAAGTTTGTATATCTACTATTGAACGGAGGAAAATAGGTCTAAATATTTATAATCACTTTAATATTGATGGAATTATAGTATTCAGTACTCAAACATTAACTTCCCATATCAAACAGTTGGATTGATAATCTGGTTTTATATTATATTTTATAAAAGTGTTTTTTCCTTTTACCCCACAGAGTTGTTTATAGCTTTATCGCTTTTGATTTGGTTAATAAAGATGTTGTTATTTACTTATGTCTTAATGGAGCACTCTTTATAGACTGTATATGATAGCCTAACAGCCTAATAACTAACTGAATATTCTATGCCCATTTCACTTCGCTTTCTTATCAAGGTAGTTAAAGTAAAACAAGTACACAATCAGATCGTAAATCTTGGGATTTACGTGTTCTACCTATGTGTGGGACCTCCAACTAACTAGCTTTTACATATGTATGGCACATTCTAATCCGTTTCTCTAAATTTACTTACCAAAAATAGCCTCAGATTCGACTATAGGATTGTTATCCATCTTACGAAGATTTTATCATCATTAAATGCATCAAATTCTTCGCACAAAATTTAATCCTATAACCTCAACGGGGAGTAGAAAATTTCAGAGGACAATCTTCATCTTATGTGAATAGTCACACTTAAACTTATTCACATATTTATATATAGTTAAAAACACATCCAACTCAGCTTTGATTTCTCAATACAATCACCGTTCGAAACTTAGTTTTCTACATTCTATTTATATATATTCTTCTATAGATACAACGATATATTAATAGAATCTCGTAAAATCTTTAGAAGAATATAAAAAAACTATCTGGAATATTATCATAATTTGAAATTCAGTTAAAGGTTTTCCCTATATTCTGTTTCATTATGTTCGAGTCTTCATTTATAATGAAGTACGATAAGTACCAATCGTATATCTGTTACTTAACCGAACTCTTTCCACTTTGCCCGAAGTGACAATAACTTCTGGCTTATTATAGCCCTAAGTATTTTTAAAGCTTGTAATACCTTTTTTAACACGAGTTCAACTCTTTGTTTTTTTTTAATTTCAACGTTATTTACGATTAAAGCAAATCGGATAAATAATTGCAACTGCTTTAAAATCGAACTTTTGGACAGTTTCCAGAGGTGCAACCATGTTACAGATGTTGTTCATTTCGTGGTTTTGCGGTCATTTGAAAATAATGATAAATAAATCACTTTTATCAGTTTCCGCATAAATACCTAAACGAGTATATATCATACTGTAATATATAATTTATATCAATTGTTCATGTAGAAATTGCAATTTGTATTAAATTATATAAATATGTTAATACACGTATAACTTAAGTACGTGATCATACGAGGGTTTTTCAATACGGGTTCGGGTACATAACACTCGTAACACCCATGACTAAGACGTGTGATCCCCCTGTGGTAAAGGGGTAAGAAAGGGAGGGAGACTTGCATACAGCCTGTTAGCCTTGCCCCCAAATAATGCAATGAAAAGTGTCTCATGGCCCCTTACAGACATTCATACATACATACCTACATACATAGATACATACATGCAGACATGCATAGATAAATACATACTTGTAAAAATATATGTATGTATGTATGAATACCAATTAAGTTGTAAGCACTTTACTGATCAAAATGTAGTCAGACGATAACACTATGGTAACAAGAGAACTATATATTATTTATCTCGATATATCAACATCTTCATCTTCATTTTCATTAGTTGAAATTCAGTTTTAAATTTTTATTTATACGTTCTCGTATCGCAGTAGTACTTGTAGAACTAGAAACTATTTAGAGGAGAACAATGCTTTTAGCATCATTCCATTTGATTGTTTCGACCACTTAAATTAAAGCCATATAGTAACAGTAATAGTATAGATCTGGTTATGATTTATAGACAAGGGAACTACACTCTATAATAATGACAGCAATTGAAAACTATTCTCTGACTATTATCCGTAAAGTGAGTAGCTTTTAGATGTGTTCGTTGGGTCTGAAATTGCTTTAAGATTGCAATTACAATTATCGGCCCAATATTCTTAGAAAATGATTAGAATAGAAAGTTCGACGTTACTTAAAATATTTCTAAAAACCTTTTCTGATGTATTTTTGATGTATTTGTTTTATTTCACATTAATTCTTCTTGACAATTTATTTTGAAATTATTATTTAAATTTTGAAGAGTTTTCTACAAATCTTGAATTGTTTGTTTTCTGTTTTCTGTTTTCTGTTTTTGTTATCAAATATTAACACGAGTGTTTTTCCTATTAATTTTCTTATTGATTGATTTGATTCATTGGAAATGGAATTTTGTTTACAATATTCATTCCGTTCTCTTGTAGTCATTTGATTTTCGAGAGATAAATAATATTATGTTTTTTTCTGAAGTACATATTGAGTCTTGATTGATACCCAGGGTACAATTTGATGTAAGTATACAGAGGTATAAATTGTCAATTGTCTCTCTATCACTCGTTCTGTTTACGCATACCCACAGTGTATGAATTGAGTCTACAGTTTCATGCTTGTAGATGCTTTATAGTATATGCTGTATACTGTACTTTATCAATTAGCTGTCATATTCTCTACCTCTCGCCTGGGTATCAGCAGCTTTGTAATCAATTAAGCACACACTCTCGTATGTACAACATGTACATAGTATGTTGTGTACGCGTACACCCAAGTATATAAAATAAAGACTTACAAAAAATATGCGGTCATACTTAATTTTGAGTGTGACCCGCCTCCTAAGCCACAGCGCGTGCTAGAATTTAATTTGATTCGCTTTTTTCCAATTGTTTCTGTAAATATTTTTAATTACGAGTGGAAATATTACGCCTGACTTTTGACATACTACGAGTACAAGTAAAACCACGATTTCAGCAAATTGCACGCCTGTGTCTGGGCATATCATACGATATTATTGGATACATAGGATAGTATTTGATATATGTATATCCTATGACATGTATTTATATATGGCTCTGAGCTATATAATAAATTGATCATAAATTGTTTTTTATTAAGACTGCCTAGAGAAACCAATTTCTCTACTCAATACTTACCCACCTCTGAAGTACTATATAGAATTACGGGTATTTCTCTGTAAAATAATAATAATAATAAGTTCCAGACTAAACACATATTGAAGCTGATCGCTTTCGTGCCTGCCGCCTGGGGCTGAGTCCGGTGTGAAAATTTAAATGCAAATTTTGTCGCCAATGGATCTAGTTACGGCTCTGTAACCGCACAAATAAAACTACAAATTACAATTACAATGCGAACAATAAAAACAAACAACAGAAGCCTTAAAAATATCAACTTACAAAAACAAAGCAGAAACACAAAAAAATTACCAGATCATAAAAAAAGCCGGCAAATTGCTAAGAAATAACGAAAAAAATAAAACAAAAACAAAAAAAAACAATTGTTTTGAATTGTACTAAAGTGAGCATAACAGTAAATAAAGAGCTAATTTCATTTTAATATAAATATAACTATACCTACTATTATAAACTACAATTTTTTATAAAAATTATCGAGACTTTGCCCCTGATTTATATTGTATATGTATAGGTTCGTTAAAGTTTCTTTTTTATATATAAGCCTTACAGGTCTCAGACTTGACTTAAACATTTAACTTCCATGACAAAAATAGATATAAAAAAAGGTAAAATCAAAAATGTAATTGACAGATGGAAACATCTCCAAACCTAAATAGTGTATTTAATTTGAATGAGAAACAATATACGTCTTGTTTTCATACGAATATTTAAGAAGAATAGTATTATAAACTTGTCATGTTGACATTATGACAAAAGTTAAAGTCTATTTTAAAGTAATCGCTTTAATATGAGTATTCCCCAAAGTCTATACTATATTCGCTGCCATATAATTACATACAGCCTATACGTTTTAAAGACGATTAAACTGTATGATATATAATTTATTTCTCATCTATCATTCGATACACGTATACTTTATAATATATATATATAAAACAGTTCAGTAATCTCAGCAATTTGCGAGTTACGCTCGTGCTCCTCGTTTTTATTCCCCTTGCAGTCAACGTCCTTCACGATGCATGTGGCACGCTACATTCCATTTCAGCGCCTTTTCACTCTCCCTTTCCTATATGTAATATACCCACAGCTCTACCAGCATACCACCCGGTTACCCCCGGTTATATGTAGTATGTACCTTTACTCTTAGTTTTTATTGTATTGACATTGACATTGGCGCCGTTGGTCGTTGGCCGTTGGCCGTTGTTCGTTTTGGGCGGGCTATAATTAGTGGGTGCTGCTCTTGGCTTTCATTTGTGTTTGGACTACAACAAACTAAGGGATATACGTATATGTATCTATAAGATACTACGTTCCAATGACACGTGTGGGATTACTATGTTATTATATATGACTCGGCTTAACTACCCCATTGCCTGATAGTAGAGTCTGATAGTAGAGTCTTGAACTGGATGCCCTAAGCCGTGCCTCTCATACAGAAACTCGACCTATAACTATATATATAGTATATTCCAATACAATATTTACATTTATATAGAATTCGCGCATAATTTACCGAACAGTCAGTGGGGCGATGACGTGTGTTGAATGGAGGCCACGACGTCGTCATGAATATGCGTCTATGAAATATTTATATGTGCTAAAAAATCTAAAAAGAAATATTGAAACAAAACGAACAGCATTTAAACGATGACAATTTTCTGGCACAACTTACATGTACACACAAACACACACACATACATACAAAAAAACACTACATTTTCTATTTCCATGCTTTGCAAAAATAACAAATTATATCATGGATATCCATCTCAAATGATTATATAAGCCTCTGTACCTGAAGAAGCAGTACATCAGCAAACAGCTGTTGTAAAGGTTATAAGTATGCATTATATATATTCGAATCAAGTTCCAAATCATAAATTTAGATAGAAAAACATATATTGATGTATACCTTATATTTATAGGATATTCTCAAGTCGGTTTTTAGCTGTTGTTACATAGAATTCTATCTATTTTGTTTACGATGAAACCAATTTAGGTGTCAATTCGTTTGATTTTCAATTGGCTTAGGGCCCATTTTTCTTTCTTTTTTATTGATGAACGACTCTTTAACGAACTATAAACGATGATAATAGACCAGAATGGGACTGTATACATACATACTATATGTCTCAATAATAAATAAATGGAACATCTTTCTGAGGGGCTTTCTTATAATAGTTAGGTTTCAATTCTGTCTGAAAAATATTAACAATTTGTTTCTTTCTACCTTTTTTACTTTTCGCAGATCTTTCCGGACTTCAAAATGGAACTGTAAGTAATCAAATATTTTCATTAAAGTAAAATTTTGAAAAGGAAATACTAATTTATTTATTTCTTATGCGCAGCGAAGCTCAGGAACCCGTGGAACCGCGTCTAAGGTACAGTTCCTTCTTCGCCAATCACTGGAGAGGATTAATTGTATTTTTAATGCCGCTGATATGCCTGCCCATATTAATCATAGATAGTAGCCCTGTAAGTATCTAAATGAAAGTAATGCAGGATCATCCCTTATGACAAATAACAATCTATCTTATATTCTATTATAGGCATACTGTTGCATGTACATTTTGCTGATCATGTCAGTGTTTTGGGTTACTGAAGCGTTGCCTCTCTATGTAACATCAATGATACCGATTGTTGCATTCCCCACAATGGGTATAATGGTAATTATAATGGATCCTCATAACTGAATGTAACGATTACTGACTTGTTTTGATTTGCAGGGTTCAGAAGAGACTTGCATGACATACTTTAAGGATACGCTGGTTATGTTCATGGGTGGCATTATGGTTGCCCTGGCAGTGGAATACAGCGGTCTTCATAAACGTCTTGCATTGAGAGTAATTCAAATGGTGGGCTGCAGTCCCAGAAGGTCAGCACCTATTATACTGCCTTTCGGCTTATCCTACGAGTACAACTTACTAACTTAATTTTATTCTTAATTTATAGATTACATTTCGGTCTAATTATGGTGACCATGTTCATATCCATGTGGATTTCAAATGCTGCTTGCACGGCCATGATGTGTCCGATTATACAGGCTGTGCTTGAGGAGCTACAAGCGGTCAGTCAGAGAATAAGAAAAATTAAGATCAGTGTAATAAATATTTTCTTATACCACTAGCAAGGCGTCTGTAAAATTTACCATGAGCCCGAGTATCAAATGGTTGGCGGCAAGAACAAAAAGAAAAATGAGGATGAGTAAGTAAAATAACAGAAGCTTTTGCATGATGCCACATTGTTTAAATATAATTGCGTCTTCCACAGATTGCCATATCCGACAAAGGTCACACAGTGCTATTACCTGGGCATTGCGTACGCATCATCTTTGGGTGGATGCGGCACCATCATTGGCACTGCAACCAATTTAACATTCAAGGGTATCTACGATAACAAATTCCCACTTGCCACTGAGAAAATGGATTTCCCTAAGTTTATGTTCTATTCGGTGCCATCGATGTTGGTCTATACTCTGCTCACATATGTATGGCTCCAATGGCATTTCATGGGTCTGTGGCGTCCAAAGAGTAAGGAAGCCCAAGAGGTGCAAGTGGGCAAAGACAATGCTCATGTGGCCAAAAAAGTCATTGACCAACGCTACAAGGAGCTGGGTCCTATGAAAATGCATGAGATTCAAGTGATGATATTGTTTATTATTATGATTCTGATGTACTTCACACACAAGCCGGGTATTTTTACAGGCTGGTCAGAGCTGCAGACAGCGACGTAAGTGCTCTTTCTTTATTTTCCAGTTTCATTTATAATAGTCGTTAATTCTAATACTTTTAGAACTATTAAGAACTCGATGCCAACGATATTCGTAGTCATTATGTGCTTTGTGCTGCCCGCCAACTATGCATTCCTACGCTATTGCACACGCCAAGGTGGACCAGCTCCAACGGGGCCAATTCCATCGTTGATTACCTGGAAGTTTATCCAGTCAAGAGTGCCATGGGGTCTGATCTTTTTGCTAGGCGGTGGCTTCGCTTTGGCTAAAGGCAGCAAAGACAGTGGCATGGCATTAATGATTGGCAATAAATTGAATGTTTTGGGTGCCCTGCCAAATTCAGCGCTGTTGCTCGTTGTCATTTTGGTAGCAGTGTTTCTGACTGCATTTAGCTCGAATGTGGCTGTTGCCAACATCCTGATACCTGTGCTCTGTGAGATGGTAAGTTGATAAGCTGAGAATAATCATGAAATATATTTGTTAATAACGGCTTATATTTTTTACAGTCGCTGACATTGAAAATACATCCACTGTATTTGGTGTTCCCCGCTGGTCTTGCCTGCAGCATGGCTTTCCATTTGCCAGTGAGCACGCCGCCAAATGCATTGGTCGCTGGGTATGCGCATATCCGTAGCAAGGATATGGCAATTGCGGGTATTGGACCAACGATTATAACTATTATTGTCCTGTTTATATTTTGCCAAACGTGGTCCTTGGTCGTCTATCCCAATCTTAATGAGTTCCCTGAATGGGCAGAAATTGTCAGAAAAACTGAACTAGATAAACATCTAAGCAAGCTCGCAAATCTCACAGTTACATAGAGCATCAATAACAGCTCAAATCTGGAGGACAATGTGATTACCAATAACACAAAGCCGTTTTGTCCAGTTAGTCAGCAATGGCACACGCCTGTTTACCAACATGGCCTTCAATTACAACATTTTATTAATTAGTTAGTTGTCTAGTCTAAAATTGAAAACAACACACAACACCCATGAATAGCGGCGTGAGGGGAACTGTACAAAAAAATAACAACAAAAACAAACAAATAAGTGCCTTTTGCTAAAATGTTTATATGGTGTACTAATAGGGGCGATAGTTGAATATAAATTTGAAATTTTTAAACACGAATTTACAAATCAAAATAACGAACTTTAACCCCACAAACGATGACTGCATTTCTGAACTCTGTGACACTCTGTAACTAGAGAAAAAAGTATATAGCAGAATACATTTTGTATATATATATATAGTATATATTATGTCTGAAATAACAATATATAAGAAATGGGGCGTCCTCTTAGCAGCCTAACGCATTTAAAAACAGCCTTTAAAAACTATACAAACGAGTACATTAAAAATGAATACAAATTTAAAACTCAGCTTATATATTATGTTACATAAATGTTGCATTTAGCAAAGCAAAATCAAATCATATAACAGTATATATATATATATATATATATATATATATATTGCATACGGCAACAGGCATTAAATTGTATTTTCTATACTCTTTTTTTTAATAGTTTCTAGGCTGACAGAACGTGTTTTTGCAACTTTGTTAATGTAGAATGAAAATATGTAAAAAATATAAAAACAATGAAAAAGTTTACTTCACATTTGGATACGAACCGTAATGAGCACACAAATAGCATTAGATTTAAGTTTTAAAATATGTAAAATTTCTAATCGATTTATATAGTTTTAAAAATCAAACACAATAAAAGCTCAAAAAGTAAAAAAAATTAATGTTTACTTGTTTTGTAAATGAAATTGAATTCCAGAGTATTTGTATATTGTCGGACAATAAATTACCTTTAACATTTGATATATTTTTATAGTTTATTTGCAAAAAATATTGCTTAAAGACAATTTGGTTTAATTCCTACAAAAGTTATATTTTAATTCCTGAGCTACAATAAAATAAATTGTTTTTACTCAAACAACAACATTATTAAATAAGTTGGGAGAGTTTTGAGCATAACTATTGAACTACTGGTAAAAATTGTTTATGAATGAGTGTTAGGTGTAGCTATTAGCTTTCTGGAAACGGTTAGCGTTTTTAATTTGGTAGTGCCATTTTCTAATGGTCAAAATACGAGCACCTCGAAAGAAAGGATACGCGATGGTGATCCATCAATTGTGCCATTTAGCACAAACCTCAAATACACATAATTAAATGGCTGGTATCTTTCTATAACACAGTTTGGCACCAGCTATTCCCTTAATAGAGTGCGTAGCGGACCTGTAGCGTTACACGGTACAATCCACAGCGACAGCACAATTTAGAGAGAGACAAAAGAAGTTAACAGACGTTATCATAGAAAAGAGCAGGACAGAAATACAAACAAAGCATTTCTATGCATTTCTTTAGTGCCCAACTGCTGCAGTGACACAACTACAAAGCTGATTAAATTTTGATATATGAAGAAAAGAAAAATTTTTTTTTAAGTTTGAAGTGTTTATTTATATCTACTTTACCATTCTTTATAGCTACACAACATTACTATTCGCTGATTCCCACTTAAGTATCGATTTTTTCTGAGTTTATCGGTATCAAAGACAGTGCTGGTAAACACACATTTACGTCAAGAGTGCTATGCATTTATCAATTTGTTCATTGTACTCGAATTACATTTGCGCTCGTTTCCACTTTAAAGCAGTCTATTGTACATGAAAAAGTTATATGTACAAAAAATAAATTGAAATAAGATTTTAATAATGTTGAAATTTTGTTTACATACTACAAATTGGACTAAAGTAACTATTGCAGGAGTTTTGCAACGATGTCATGTCTGATATGTCTTCCAAAAATCTGTCAACCAACTTTTAAACAGAACGTGGATTACTAATACGACTTAAATTATTTAATATAATATCATTTTGATATCTTGGTACCATACAGAATACAAATTTCGCGGGTCTTTCTATGTCACGATAGCTTTGGATTTCAATATGATTTTAAATAATTCAACCGATGGTCGAAAAATGTGACATACATAGCTTAATGAAACTAAATCTGTGACGCAAATGCATAAGCTGTGATGAGTTTATTTTGGAAGTGGACGCTTTCATTCTGGTAATCGATTTTAGGTCAGACATATCTATCTATCGATATTTTCTTGGGCGCTTGCAAGTTGCAGTAACTAGGACTTTGCAAATATAATAATAATAATAACCAGCAATGCCAGATGATAAACGCGCTAAAGTAACGGTGTTGCCAGATGCCATATCTTAAAGTCGATGGATTGTACGCTCTTTTATAAAATCGCATAAAATTTACAAGGATGCTTAGCTTAAAAGCAATTGCTGTACTCATTTTAGTTTAAGTATTGTCAACTTCTGTATTGCAAGTATCGGACTCTAAGCGATGAGTAGCGATTCTGACGCAGTGGGGCAAGAGAGCGACAGTGAGGACATTTTGCTTGCTTTTCGTTATAATCGACGTAGGTTGCTGCGCTACGGACCAACTTACGACGAACCTGAAGATTTGGACGTGCTGCTGGACCGGCATATGGAAGGTAACTTTGTAGATCGGATGCTATATCAGGACCTGGAAAGAGATGCGCTCGCAGCGGAGCCGCCACCGCAACGTCGTAGTTTGGATGTGTTCTCTGTAGAAGACGATGAAGAAGAGTCCAATGCAGAAGACCCAGAACCTTCTGTGCAGAGTGAGGAGAATGAAGATCAAGATCAAATGTCGATTCAACAACAACAAATTGAACTTATTGAAGCACAAATCAGGATTCATGAACAACAAATTGACAATATTGCAGAAGGAATCGATGTTCAAGGAGAACAAAATGTGCAACAACAACAAAATGGCTTAGAAGAAAACCAAAATGAAGTCCAACAAGAGCCAAATGAGGAACAAGTACAGCCAAATAATGATCGTCCTGCAAGTGCTGATGAGCCACAGGCTATGCCAGCTATTGAAGAGCCATCAACTTCGTCTAGAGCACAGCAGCCTAATGGCCTAGAGCCATCAACTTCGTCTAGAGTACAGCACCCTGATGGCCTAGAGCCGTCAACTTCGTCTAGAGCACAGCACCCTGATGGCCTCGAGCCATCAACTTCGTCAAGAGCACAGCAACAACATGGTATTATAATAAACCTAGAGACGCCATCACCACCAAAAAAGCGCAAGCGCGTTTCAAATGCTAGCGCTGTCGCAACAGGTACGCCAGTAATCAAGTCATGTTATCAAGATGACGATGAAGATGATGGCACAATATGTCCTATTTGCTTGGAGTCGTGGGAAATGAGTGGTGAACATCGCCTGGTAGCTTTGCGATGTGGCCACTTATTTGGTGAGCGCTGCATTCGACGCTGGCTAAATGAAAGCCAACGCCAGTCGGCCGTTAAAGTGTGTCCCCAGTGTAAAAGAAAGGCTGCTAATCGAGACATACGCTGCCTGTATGCCAGGCGATTGCGGGCCATAGATCGTACAGAGGAGCATGAAATGCGTAAGGAGCTGGAAACAGAGCGTTGTCGTTCTCAAACTTTGACTACGGAGCTGGCTACAGTCAAAATGGCTCACTCGATGACCACCAACAAGCTAAACGCTCTGCAGCTTGAATATGAAAGGATGCGGCAAATGGTGCGCGCTGGTGGCGGCTGTCGTGGCGCTTTTGCCGATGATGCCAGCAATGGTTCAGTGAAGAACCTTAACCAGCTGGCTAAGTACAGACTGTACATGGAAAAGAACTTTGAAATTACTAGGGAGTCTGGTTGTCGAGTGCTGATCTACTCTGCTTCGCACTCCACACTGATTGCCTCGCAGAAAAGTTCACAGAGTCTGTTTCCAGGGTTTGGTGTGCGCTTCATCGATCCGCCCACCTTTAAGCCGCTTCACTTCCTGCACACGTCAGCACAGCTGGTCCGAGACATTGCTATAAGCGACAGCCAACATATATTGACAGCGGCCAGTCGGGAGCCGCGTCTCAAGACATTTGACATGCGAACTAGACAGTGTACTGGTGTTTTTACGGCAAACAATCACTCGATTTGGTCCTGCGGGCTTGACCGTAATGAGCGGGAGCACTTTCTGTATGCAGGAGATTTGCGTGGTGGCATCTACGTATTCGATGTGCGTTTTCCAGAGACGATCCTCAGCGAGTTTCAAGCTGTTGGTATGTGTTTCGGTGGAATATCCTCATTGACCACATTATCAATCAATATACCTTTCTTTGTAGATAACTTTAGTCCCGTGATAAACATTGCTCCAGTACCTGCGGGCAAGGTGTTTGCCAACGGTGGATTTCTGATTTGCCAGTTGAGCATAGTAAAGTTCTATGAGTATGCCAACGATACAGCCATGCCCACACGTCTAAATGTGGATGGTCCTTTTCTTTCCATGCAGTACGATGCTATCCAGGATACGGTGCTGCTCTCGACACGCTCCAATGCGCAATATCCCCAATCACGGTTTATACTTGCCCAACTAGACAAAGTCGATGGTATACCTGTGCTTATAGTTAAAGCCACAATTTTCGGGTCAACTGCAACACCCTACATGACACGACCCACCCAGCTAGATGTAGAGGATAATACACTGGTCATTGGTTACTTGCAGGACAGTAAGCAGCTAATGATGTACGATGTAAGGCGTGAGGAACGCATCCAGACGATGCCTGTTAACGAGGTTGTCTACGACATATGCCCAGTAGCTACGCCAGCCGGTTCCTACTTGGCCGCGCTTACCGAGAACAAGTGTCGTATCTACAAAGTTAACAAAACCTAAGAATTTTGCGTGAAAGGCTGTGGCCAAACTTTCCTTTGATCTATTTAGTAAATAGTTGAATGTCTATAAATATAACTGTACTTGTAGTTGATAGTTTAACAACTGAGTTATGTCTGTTCTCCTGTGGGCTCTATTTGAACATTCTCATGGTTTCATCACTTAAACATAATAGTAATTCTAAGCACTTTCCTTTCGAAGTACAAACCCTAAATCTTTCAACCTCACCAAAATGGATATTAAGTGTTTCTAAAAACAGAAATAATACGGAGAATCTATCTATCTATCTCCACTCCAATTCGGAGAACCCGCTTTTTCTTGAGAATTCGAGACCAAAATTAGTGCAAAACTCGATACACTACTTTAGAGTACCACAGGTCTATACAGATATAATGTCATTATTGATGTCTATTTAATATTCCTAAACTATCTAACTATGGCAGCAAAATTGATATGTGGTTCAGTGAACTTTGTAAGATCGACTGGAAATCCACAAAGACTCCTATATTAGACTGAGACAACAAAGGGATAGGCAAAAATTTGGGATCACGTGACCAGGGGTTTATGATTCAAGTTTTCAATATTGTTTGATAGGAACTAAGATATTTATTTATTCAACTGTAACTGTTGTCAACTTCTGTGCTTAACATATCCCAGTATTACTATATTTCTTGAATTATGAGTACTGAAAGTACTTCGGAAAGCGATGGTGAGGATTTTTTTTTTGCATTGCGATATCCTCGTATTTGGATTGAGCGCATAGAGCCACCAGAATATCAAAACAACAACAGATTGGAAATGTTGCCGGATTGGCAACTGGGAGAAGATACTCCAGCGATAAGGCGTCGATTTGATGTGCAACATTCGGAGGACGAAGAGGAGAATTCATTCGACGAGCATGAGGAACATGAGGAGCTTCAACTGCGGCAATTCATTGAAGAACCTACAACACCACAAGACGCAGAAGCTGACTCAAATATTGAACATTCTAGATCGCAGAGAGCCCAGCCTGACCAGGGTATTATAACAAACCTGAACTTTCCGTCACAAGCAAAAAAGCGCAAGCGCCTTCAACATATTGACAAGCCATCCTCACACGAAAATGAAGATGATGGTGGGACAATATGTCCTATATGCTTGGAGTCGTGGGAAATGAGTGGTAAACATCGCCTGGTATCTTTACGATGTGGCCACCTGTTCGGCGATTGCTGCATTCGACGATGGCTACATGAGAGCCATCGGCAATCGGTCGTCAAGGTTTGTCCCCAGTGTAAAAGAAAGGCTACCATTCGGGACATTCGGTGCCTCTATGCCAAACAATTATGGGCCATTGATCGTACAGAGAAGCATGAAATGCGTAAGGAGCTGGAAACAGAGCGTTGTCGTTCTCAAACTTTGACTACGGAGCTGGCTACAGTCAAAATGGCTCACTCGATGACCACCAACAAGCTAAACGCTCTGCAGCTTGAATATGAAAGGATGCGGCAAATGGTGCGCGCTGGTGGCGGCTGTCGTGGCGCTTTTGCCGATGATGCCAGCAATGGTTCAGTGAAGAACCTTAACCAGCTGGCTAAGTACAGACTGTACATGGAAAAGAACTTTGAAAATACTAGGGAGTCTGGTTGTCGAGTGCTGATCTACTCTGCTTCGCACTCCACACTGATTGCCTCGCAGAAAAGTTCACAGAGTCTGTTTCCAGGGTTTGGTGTGCGCTTCATCGATCCGCCCACCTTTAAGCCGCTTCACTTCCTGCACACGTCAGCACAGCTGGTCCGAGACATTGCTATAAGCGACAGCCAACATATATTGACAGCGGCCAGTCGGGAGCCGCGTCTCAAGACATTTGACATGCGAACTAGACAGTGTACTGGTGTTTTTACGGCAAACAATCACTCGATCTGGTCCTGCGGGCTAGACCGTAATGAGCGGGAGCACTTTCTGTATGCAGGAGATTTGCGTGGTGGCATCTACGTATTCGATGTGCGTTTTCCAGAGACGATCCTCAGCGAGTTTCAAGCTGTTGGTATGTGTTTCGGTGGAATATCCTCATTGACCACATTATCAATCAATATACCTTTCTTTGTAGATAACTTTAGTCCCGTGATAAACATTGCTCCAGTACCTGCGGGCAAGGTGTTTGCCAACGGTGGATTTCTGATTTGCCAGTTGAGCATAGTAAAGTTCTATGAGTATGCCAACGATACAGCCATGCCCACACGTCTAAATGTGGATGGTCCTTTTCTTTCCATGCAGTACGATGCTATCCAGGATACGGTGCTGCTCTCGACACGCTCCAATGCGCAATATCCCCAATCACGGTTTATACTTGCCCAACTAGACAAAGTCGATGGTATACCTGTGCTTATAGTTAAAGCCACAATTTTCGGGTCAACTGCAACACCCTACATGACACGACCCACCCAGCTAGATGTAGAAGATAATACACTGGTCATTGGTTACTTGCAGGACAGTAAGCAGCTAATGATGTACGATGTAAGGCGTGAGGAACGCATCCAGACGATGCCTGTGAACGAGGTTGTCTACGACATATGTCCCGTAATCACACCGACAGGCTTCAACCTAGTCGCTCTAACCAGCAGTAGGTGCTGCATCTACAAGCTGACCAGCACCACAATTTAAACAGATGTATATTATAATATATAATCCTTATTGGTAGCGTTTCATTATGATAAAAATGTTTCACTTAAATAGCTCTAGTATATTGGCCATGTGTATGCAGATTTGTGTAGGGAAGGATCCCCAATGCGGTGTTTCCATTGGCCGTTGATCTTAATGGGGTTATCTAGGGAAAATCGACTTAGATCATTTTATTTACAGCTCTGAAACTAACTACCTAAAAGTATGCTACACATTTTTCTTTAGTTTTATATATTTTTTTTTTATTTTGTTTTTTTTTTGGTTTTTTTATTAATGAAATTTTTTTATTACAGACTAGAGCACTGTTACCTTCTGCAGGCAACTTAAGCTAATGTGATATAAAGAAAAACTAAAAATATGCTATGTCTAGATAAGCTAGATACATTATTTTCATTATTATTTATTTAATTATAAAGGGATGAGTGGAATTCTGTGTCAAGTCAAGACCCGTTGTGGGAGGTCTTGAGGGTGATTAGTTTAATACTGGCAAAGAAATTAGAAATCATTATGATAAAAATGTTTCACATAAATAGCTGTAGTATATTGGCCATGTTTATGCAGATTTATGCACGGAAGGATCCCCAATGCGGTGCTTCCATTCGCCATTGATCTTAATGGGGTTATCTAGGAAAAATCGCCTTAGATCATATTATTTACAGTTCTGAAACTAACTACCTGTGTGCCCCTGACCCAATGCAGCGAAGTAAAATACCTCGGACTAACGCTGGATAAAAGATTAACATTTGGCAGGCACATCAAAAAAATTGTCGAACGCTGTCGGTGCAGACTGAGGCAGCTACGCTGGCTACTACACAAAAAAGCAAGCTCCCCTGCGCTGCAAAAGGGCGGTCTACCATTCGGCAGTGGCTCCGATTTGGCGATACGGCATACAGCTTTGGAGCATCGCGGCCAAATCAAATTGAAGGCGTATACAAACACTACAGAACAAGGTGTTGAGGCAAATTACCGATGCCCCTGGTACATACGCAACTCCTCCCTGCACAGGGACTTGCGTGCGAACACGATCGAAGCTGAAATTGGGCGGCACACCATCCGTTACAATGACAGGCTTGAAGTCCATGCAAATCGCATGGCTCGAGTACTCCGCAACAGCCAACGTATAAGAAGGCTAAAAAGGGTCAACGTGGGGCACACGCTTCCGATAGGAAGCAGTTAAATCCATGTCTGTATATATTGTACATACCAAATTTAAATGTTGTAAAATCTAGCTGTAAGTTCATTGTTATAGATAGATAGGCGAATTATTATATTTAAGAAATAAGTTTGTTATGGATTAACGTAATCCGATTCAACAGCAAATTTTTTTTTTTGTATATATCTTTATTAAGTGAAGAATCCGTCCATTCAGAAAGCACCATAACAACACAAGTATAAACATATTTACAAACCAAACCTTATGCTAGAAAAATTATAGAAATTTAAAGCATGAGGAGCTCATTGACATTGAGATGGAGAATATCTCACTGCTGAGTGATATTCTAAGCGAAACCTTTTCCCTTTAGGCGCCTGAGAGGTCTAGCAGGGAGTAAGCCTCTTGCGAGAGCGCTCCGGTGTCTCAAAAGCCTATCGCTGTATCGGCTGGTGTGTAGTCCGATCTGCTCTTCAACGGTGTACAGATGGAGGTCTTTGTGTAGAGTGAAACCACGGACGTACCAGGGACAGTTGGTTATCTGCCTTAGGGCACGATTCTGAATTACCTGGATACGTTTGTAAGATGTCTTCGCAGCGATCCCCAGATCTGTATTCCGTACAGCCAGATAGGCATGATACAGTGGACGTACACTGCTCTTTTGGCTCGCAGCGACATTGTGCTTCTTTTGTTGGTCAACCAACGCAGCTGTTGCATTCTTTGGCCACATCTTTTGCTTACCGATTTCAGGTGTGGGCCAAAGGTAAGTCTCTTGTCAAGCGTGATCCCCAGGTATTTGGCTTGCAGCGGCTGGTTTATTGTTACTCCCTCCAGTTGAATAGTTGGGGTGGATCTCATAATAGTCTTTAAAGTGAAGCAGGGGTTCATTGTCTTTAGGGGGTTGACTTTGAGGTTCACCTTCTGCACCAGGTTGAGAAAGAGTTGATATATCTCTGAAGTCTATTTGCGGCCTCAGATGGATATTTTGAATTATAAAGGACTGCCACATCGTCCGTGGGACTCCTGTTTTCATTAGGTGTATGAAGGAGTATGCGTTCCTGATCCTGACCTTAAAGACACGATCGTTCAGGTATGATCTTAGGAGGCAGATGTACGGCGCTGGCAGGAGTATTTTGATTTTTTGTAGCAGCCCATCATGCCAGACCCTATCGAATGCTTGTTGCATATCTATAAATACTGCATTACAGTACTCCAGTTCGTCAAAGGTTTGCAGGATGTGCTTGGCCACTCTATGAACCTGTTCCACGGTGCCATGACCTTCACGGAACCCAAACTGATGATCGGGCAGAATATCGTAGTGGGTGATGATGACTCCAATCCAGCAACAGCAAATAAACTAAAAAAAAAACGAACTACCGAAAAGTATGCTACACTTTTTTCTTTAATTTAATATTGGCAATGAAAGAGTTTACAAAGCAATTTTTTTTGTTTACTTTATTGAATTTTACTGTTATTCTTATTATAAACAACTTAAATTAAATTGGTATGAGGGAAGAAAAAATTTAAAATTATCCACAACTTAAATGGTTCTGATTATAATAATAGTAAAGAAAAACTTAAAAAGTTCTATTGACAAGGTCAATAGGCTGGCTTCTGCGTAACCTCCTGCGTATTCGAACTCCCCGTTTTCTTCTTCTTTTCAAGAGAGGTTTTGCCCGTGGATTTGGGTGATTTCTTATTCGGTTGACATAATTTGCAGTTTGCAAGTTTATAACATCACCGATTTTTGGAATACCCAAATCTTTCTCTAGATCGGAAGTTCTCATATACCATGGTGCGCCAGAGAGCATACGTAGAGTCTTAGCCTGGAAGATTCTAATCTTTGCCAGGCGAGATTTAGCTGGTATTCCATACACCTGAATTCCATAGCGCCATACAGGAGCTAAACAGGTTTTATAAATCAATACCTTATTTTTTAGGGACAGTTTGTTCCGACTGTTTAGTATCCATTTAATTTTTGTAACTTTATCATTAAGTGCGCTTGAAATACTGCTGATATTTTTATAAAGATTAAGATTCCTGTCCAAATGCACCCCAAGTATTTGTAGCTTGTTTGTTGCTTCACAAGTTCGCCTTATACTCCAGGACAGGTGTCCTTGCGCAGAGCATAGGTAACATTGGCACATTTATTTCTGTTTATTCCAATGTCCCAATTAGTTGCCCACCTTTCCAAATTGCTAAGGCATTGCTGGAGGATGTCAGTTGCTTCGTATATACAAGCGCTTCTGGCTAAAATTGCTGTGTCGTCTGCAAATGTAGCCATGAGAAGGTCTTGTGGATCATCTATTTCAATTGATCGACCTGTAGGTTTACAAAGCAATATTAAAATTACCTTCTGTTAGCATATGAGTGTATTCCTCACTATTTATTGTAGGTTAAAATACAATAATATCATACATATATTTCGTTGTCTTGAGCCTGTTGAGTCCTCGTTTCAGAAAATCTCCTGGCCAATCTGCTGGCATGTATTCGTAGCCTATCATTATATTGTAGCAGCTTGAATGTTTTTGTTTAATTGTAGTTCCACTATCTCCAAATTGAGAATACGTTGAAGAGAAGAAGACTCTGCAGCCATTCCTATATGTTCTGTACTTTGAATGAAATGCGCTAATCCAGGATGAAATCCAGATTCTTTTCGATTTTACACTACTACGAGAAGCCTTTAACCCAGCTGGATTATCCCCTTAGTTACACTCTTACTGATCTCCGCACACATATTCATACGAAATATACGCACAAACGCCACAAGCAAATACCTTTTTCAACGTTTATTTATTCTCTTACTAATATTGTTTAGGAGAGTATTTATACTTGGCATGTCCTTAAGGTGTTAGTAACTAAAGCTAATTATTTGTAGGATAATGAGCTCCACTTGGCTAACAGATCAGCTGGGAGTCTCCTTGTAGCATCAGATCGTAGATGGTAGTGGCTACCTGTCTGCTGGATTCCAGTAGTGTGGCTTCGCTTTTCAATAAAGCAATGTAAATATTCTGGGCAATGTTGTTTTTCCTGTTGGAACACTTGGTCCATCTGCTTTGTTCATCTGGTCCTTGGTAACCGACGATGTACTCATAGTGTCTGAAACAATGAGCTAAAAACAAGCTAAGAAAATGCCTGAGAAAATGAAAGGAAGTGGATTGCAACAGAATACAGAAAATTTATAGTGGGAAATTATCAGCTATTAATGAGCAAATATGAGAGAAGTAAAAGAAATTTCTTAATTAAAAGATAATTGAGAATTTAATTTTTGAATTGAAATATCTTGAAGCTTGAGTTTAAACCCCAAAAGCCTGAAAAACTTATTTGTCTTTTATTTATAATTAAAAACTTGATATACATTTATTATATTATTATTTTTTGTGATTTCATAGCTTTAAAGTCATTATATAGTCCACTAGGCAAAACGATCAGTATTATTTGCTGAACAACTGAATAAAATGACTGATACTAGTTCATGATTCATGAATGAATTCTGAATGACATCAAAATGAACTAGAAATTCCAACTCAACTGACACAAGCTATTTATATTGTATGTTATATGTATTTACTGTTATTTCTTCAATATTTTTGTTTATCACTTTACATATAGATTTTCAAATATAATGCTTTATTTATGTATACGTATGTATATGGGTATATATATATACATACATACATAGGCTATATATGCTAGAAAAGATTTTGATTCTAGTGTTTCAATTTTGTTTGTTTTTATTATGTGCGAGTTTCCATGTCTTGAACTCTGGGAAATTGCATGTACATACATATTTATATATATTATATCATATACATATATATATATATATTAATTAATCATCTTGTATTTGAGTATATATAAAAAAAAAATTACAAAAAAAGGAATAATAAAAAAAAACATCAATTGGAAATATGCAGTGTGTACATATATAGTAAAGATTAAGATTAATATACATATAAAGCTATAGAAAATGTTTTTGTTTTTTTTGTTGTTTTTTGCTTTGTTTTTTTTTTTTTATATATTGTATGGGGGCTGTCATATATCTTCTAAATTCAAGTTTAAACGTCCGATCTCATATACTATAAGTATGTAAATTGTAGCCCTCGGGACAGTCTCAAATGTTAAACGCACTTTCTATATAAAAAAATGTATCCCTCTTTTCTTTTTGTGATGCGTTCTACGAGTGTTTATCATATATGGTATATACTATATCTAATTGTTTGATTTCATGTTCTTGTATCGGGTTATGTCCCCAATTTCTATATAATATATATAAATATATATATATATATTTATATAAAATTTTATCAAAAAAGATCGTTGGTCAGAGGTTATTGTTTTAACCGCTCGGCTATGTATATGATGAATATATGCCTAAGTATGCAAGTATTGTAGTATATATATAAAGTTATAGAAAATGTCCTGGGGGTGTGTCTATACTTTTCAAGTATAACTTCCGTAATGTTCTGTTGTTGTCCTGTGTGTGTGTGTGTGTGTATGTGTGTGTGTGTCTGTCTGTCTGTGTGTGAAGATGAGAGAATACATAATCGTAGATATATAGATATAGTTAGTGTTAATGTTTATGTTTAGTAGATAGACATATATGCATGTATGTATATATATGCTGTGGAGTTAGTGTTATATATCGTACTTATGGATCTTACAACTTAAATAATTGTCGCACTTACACGCAAAGAGAACTAAATGTACAGTTATGTATGTATTATACGTATATAAACACTAGATTCACTTAGGCTAAACTAAACTCATATCGTCGAATCGGGTGAAAGTTCAGAAGGGAAAAGAACTGAGAAAAGGGAGTAGCAGCGGGCTGATGGAGTAGAAGTAGAAGGAAAAAGAACAGGATAAATGAACTTTTACAGGACAGTCAAACAAACTGCCGAACTTTGTTATAGAGTGTAGAAAGTGTGTGAGTGTGTGTGTGTGTGTGTGTGTAGGGATTGCGTTTACAATATGAACGCTTAATCGATGCGCGCGTAGCGCGGCACAATATCCTTGCTAATCCAATAGTTGCAGTGCTCGTGATCCTCTTGTGCCTGCGCATCCTGACCCACAATGATCACACGACGACGCGAATCAAAAGATTGCACCGTGCCATGGGAGACATAGTAGTAGAAGAGCTGCTGCATCGCCGAGACGAAGCGTCGCTGCTCAACAGTGTGCGGCTCATAGCGTCCCAGTATGGCCTGGACATCAGCATCGACGGTGGCCAGCTGATCCTCGCCCTCACCCTGAGTGACCACATAGAAGGGCACGGTTGGCTGGAGTCGTGCATTCGCGAGAAGCGGGCAAACGGTGAGTATGTCCGTGATGATGGACACCAAAGCTGTATAGTTGGTGGCATTGTAGCGCTGAATGATCTCATCGGTTAATCCCAGTGCGCCCAGCTGCGAGGATTGCAGATATGCGCGCACCTCCTCGGCAGTCCAGTTGGCATGTAGTTCGCGGAGCTTTTGTGTGTGGTCCTCGTGGGCGGTGGCGCCCATGACAAAACGTGGCTGTTGCTTTTGGCTGGTAGTTGGCACCTGTTTCCAGGACTCGGTGGGATGCTGGTAGAGGATGTCACCATCAAGCACAAGCCATTCGTGACGGTTGGCATTGGTCAGTTCTTTGGCATGTCGCAGGTCAGCCGGGAAGTGGAACCAAGTATCGGGAGTAGCTGCCCACAGTTTCTCGCTGGAGGTCTCTCGCAGACAGACCGCATCTTGGCACTCCAGTGTGGTCATAAGGTCCTGGTTCAAGCGCTCCGACTCCTGCAGTGGTTTACCCGGGAAGATGGCTGATGAGGATGAGGCCCAAGCGCGCGTATAGAGTCCATCAAGCTTGGCAGAGCTGACCAGAGCCGAGACTAGAGTAGCGCCAGCGCGATGGCCCAACAGCGTGACCGACTTGGGATCGCCACCGAAGTGGACAATGTTCAGCTGAATCCATTTGAGCACAGAGACAATGTCGGTGAGTGCATAGTTGCCTGAGGTGCGCGGATGCGATTCCTTGGTGAGTGCCTCGACGGCTAAGAAACCGAAGACGCCCAGTCTGAAGTTCGGACGCACAAAGATTACATCGTGGGAGCGAGAATAACGTGCCGACGGACGCAGTATGCCAGGTGAGGGACCAGCCAGTGTTTCGGCACCAATGAGCACCACCACAGGCAAAGGATTGTTATAGCGTACATGCGGTGTCACGACATCCAAGTACAAGCAATCCTCTTCTCCAATTGTTGTGCCATTGCCCAGACGTTGGGTGCACACTGTGCTGCCATTGTGCGTCTGCAGTGTACCATTCCAACATTCCTCGATTTTGCCAATCAGCTCCGATGGTCGCCAGCGCAAGTTGTTCACCGGCGCCTTGGCATAGGGTATGCCACGGAAGGCAAACGCACCATCCTCCTTGACGCCTTCAACCATGCCGCAGCCGGTCACGGCTGAAATGTAGCGTCCCTCGCGCAGCGGCGGCGATGTCAGCGTCTCATGGGTGAGCACATAGCCAATCACGGCCAGCAACAGCATGAACAGCAAGATGCCAAATACAATGAGTGCGTCATCTACGCTGCACTTGTAACCACGTAGGCGGCACCACAGGGAGATGGGACGCTCGCGTTCCTCCTCTTCGGCAGCCAGCTTCTGCTCTGCAGCTAGTTTCTCATCCTTAAGCTCGCTTTTCAGGTCGTCGGCACCATTGGTTTTGAGTGGAGCACGATCAACGGTGTCCTGATCCTTGAGCGAATCATCCAGCGTTTCCATTGAAGCCAGACCGGCCTTGCCCAGACCCAGTTCCACATCATCACCGGACTTCTTCTTGGGCATAATGTTCGCAATGGGCAGCTTGATGGCATTCAGCAGACCACGCTTTGGTGGTGGATCTGCGTCCTCGGCAGGTGCTGCTTCAGCTGTGGCTTCTGAATTAGAAATATATATTTGCATGATTAGCTACGGATCTAGACTTGATATTCTGCTGCTTGTGACTTACCCGACTTGGCATCCGCATCACCGTTGGTCAACTGCTTCTTCTGCTGATCCTTATCCGCAGCCGGTTTGCGTACAAAGAAGTTGCGCAGACGCTGGCCGAGACCGGAGCGTGGTTTTTGCTCTTCCTTGACTGCTAGTGAGCTGGCATCACCGTTGACCTCCTTCTCTTCAACCTCCTTATCCTTTTCGAGTAATTCACCTTCGGCTCCGTCGCCCTCCATTTTGGGCTTGTTCTTCATAAAGAAACCGGGCAGCTTTAGGCCACCAATGGGTATTTTCTTGGGCTTCACCTCGCGCTCCTCCTTGCTAATCTTCTTCTCCTCGGAGTCAGCTGTACCGTTCGGCTTTGTGCCATTCTCCGTGGGTATGTCAATGATCTCCTCACCATTGCCAGCCGCTGGTTTCTCTGCCTGATCCTTAGAATCAGCCTGTGGGACTGGCGACTTCTTGCCAGCATTGGGCGTGGCCGGCTTGGAAGACTGCGGACTTGGTGTCTTCTCCTTCGATTCATCCTTCTTGCTGTCCAACATTTTGTCAGTCTCCTTGGGCTCCTCCAGTGTCTCCTGTGCTGCTGTTGATTCTGTCTGCGGTGTTTCCTTCTCCTCAAGTTCACCCATTTTCTGTATGCTGTTGTCTATCTTAAGAATTCTTTTGATTCCTGGTAATCTTATAGAGCTTCGTTTAAATTCTGCAAATAGAAAAGAAATCCAGATTTAGTCAAAACTCCGATGAATGTTATCATTGAAAACTTTTTCCGCTGCTAACCTGGACTTATTATATGCGGGAAAACTTTGTTTTAACTTTGGATTCAGTTTTATGTTCTGTGTGTGCGTTTCTGTAGTTGCTAGGCAAAGATCTAGGATCTATCACGATCGCGTGCTGATTTGCGTCTAGTTGCCGCTGCGTCACTCGGTCGACTTTTATACGGCTAAGGAAAATTTCGTCCGTAAAGCCGACGCAGCTGAGGTGCCAGGCAAATGTCAACGTCGTCTACGAATCTCCCCACCCCTGTCCTTTGTCTCAACTTATTGTGCTCTACCTGAGCAGCGGGATTGACTATTGACTACCTGGAAAAGCGTCTCAGGTAACGCGTGGAAATCTGCTTGCATGTCCTCTGGCCGCCGCATGGCATTTTCAGGGCGGGAAGACCGCAAATTTATTAAGCAGCCAGCTGCGCGCGCTCGTCCCATTACCGGAGCCTAGACCTGAATCCACAGATCCGATCCTCCCTCCCTGTTGCACCCAGGCCAAAGGATACACACACAACGAGTACTCGAACTTCGTTACGTGCGATGCAATGCATTTCACACATTTCGCTGTCGCAACCTTTTAATTAGCGGAAAACTTCGGAAAACATATACATACGAGTATTTTTTCTATTACCCAAGGACATGTCCGGGACGACTGGCCTTAGCCATTAGTCCAGTAGCACAGCACCAGCCAGGACCAGGCCTGACCTGGCTAATTGACCACAGTCCGCAGGCGACAAAAGTCATGAGAAACTCGTTTAAAAAACGCAACAATTGTCTCAGGAAATTGTTTTTGGAGAAGTAAATGACAAAAAATACATGTGAAGCTGCCTCAAGCAGATCCTTAAAGAAGGCTCATTAAATATGCATTAGTTTTAGTCTGGATTCAGAAAGAAGTTAGTTAAAAGTATCTTCAACTGTATCTAGTTTATTTATCATACCATCTAGTTTATTATTCATAAGATTCCTTTCGTTACTCGAAAGTCTAATAGATGCCATTCTTAGGAGTTTTTGAATCTTTCGCTGGCTCGTTGTGTTCTACTCTGGAATATGGATCAGCTTTAGGTTAAACCTTCAGCTGATAACGCCAAAGAGTTTGTCTAAATCAGCACAATACGAGCAGTATAACTAGTCGTGCTTTGGGTTATCTGGTGCAGTGCATCAGTGCGTCTTTCAATGGAAGCCACAAAAGAAGGGCAATAATCCACACACTCTGTGTACGCACCAGACCAAACACTAACACACTCACACTCACACCAACACTAACATCAACATGAACATCAGCAAGTGGTGGAGAATGTAAAACGATGCCAAGCCGCGACCTCTGTAACATGTAAATCAACCGAAATTCCATTAGAATGTGAACTTAAAGTTCAAATCGTTGCGTGCCATAATCTCTTTCTGTGTGTGTGGACATTATCATTATCATTATCGGGCTGCACTGAGGGGGTTACTGGTGGAAAGCTTGGTCAACTGCATGGAAATTGTGCAGCGTTGTGGAAAATGAGGGGGAAAGGGGACAGAGGATGGGGAGAGAAAAAACTAAACAAAATGGAACAAAACAAATCGAATCGAGTTGAACGCAACGATGTTGCGTATCGAAAGTGAAAAAAGTGTCACTATTTGAGTTGCACCGAGCGAGAGAGAGAGAGAAAGACAGAGAGGAAGACATGCAACAAGACTTGCAACTACAAAAAAACAAAGCAATCCAATTGAAGCAGACTTCAGAACATTAACAGCACAGCGGCAACAGCTAGACAAGGCATATAGATACTATATAATATACAATCGAGTAATATATATATAAATATATGTGGAGCAGGGAGACATATGTGAGTTGTCCGTTAGACAGTCGTTAGCAGAAGCGGGTCAAAGTAATTACAGCCAACTCAAAGATACTTCGATCGAGCTATGCAGACGTATACTTCAGCTTGCTGCGAATGTATCTGTATCCAAAACTCTGTAGCTGTATCTGTATCTGTAACTGTGCCTGTCTGCGTCGGCTACTCTTTATTGCAATTGCGAAAAGGAAGAGAAGAGCAGATCTAATGTCTATCCATAACGTGACATTCTTTAGAGTCATCATTGTTAATTAGCTGAGAAATGTGTTGAAAGTTTTCCAGCCACTTCCCTCCGACTCCTGCCCAAGGCACAAGGGGCCAAAGTTGACGCGCCCAACTAATCGTCACGCATGTTTGCCAACCAGATATAGTACGGGTAGATATATCTGACGAAGCTATATTGTATGTATATATATGTGGCATATGTGGTCGGCTGGTCGGTTGGTCTTTCGGTCTATAATTTGTCTTGGCTCATAAATTAAATCAAATTCGAAACTTGCGTTTGACATGCGATTCCCATTTCTTGTACTGTTTTTTCCCTTTGTTTTTTATTTTGAGTGCCGCTCCGAAAATTGCCGTTAAAACATAAAAAATGTTTGTCCACAAAATGCTGAAACCATTTTAATATTTTTTTTATTTTCCTTTTTTTTTTTGGGTATATGGCACCGTGGTATAAGATTTATGAGTAATGTGTCAGACAAACATATGAAAGATATGACAGTGTCTAAGTGACCCACGAGCTAGAAAACTGTGCAAGACTTTCGTATGGATATTGTGATATCTCAATAGAACAAGGTTCAGTTTACAGCTTATAAATAGAAGCTAAACTTATACAGGACATAGAGTTTCTGCTCTAATTTCACTTAAGTACACTGTGCACCATCAGAAAACAAGTGAAAGATACAGTTGAGTGTACTGTACCCTGAAGTGTAAGTGTTAGTCAAATATTCAGATATACATATGGTAGGTATATGCAAATAGATCAATCAGACTGTATACATCTATTGAAACATACAAGTTTGAAGCAAATTTTATCTATGCGCTTTTGTCCTTCTGCTCATATCTTTGAAGTAACACAAATATTACTTAATTTCATAAATTTAAGAAATATTTTCTTAAGATAATTTTCGTTTTAACACAATTAGAATGATACCCCAGCTGCATAAGGTATATAAGTACAGTTAAGCCCCATAGCAAATCTCATAGTTCTATCTCAGCCTGAGCCCAAATCGCCGCTTTAACCAATGTAGAACAAGAATATAGATACAAGATACTTTTGTGAGATTAAAACTGCTGCTTTCTACTGTAACATTAACATAGCATTAATATGCCCTTTTGTAGGCAACTTTAAGGGGTGTTCGAGTTAAGTGTTTCGCTTAGTTACAGCCCACTGTAATCATAGTCGTAAAAAACCTAACCACAAATAAAAAATTAATCTATCCCCTCGCTCCCCACAGCCGTAAAGCAATAACAGCAAGCAACAACTATGGTAAAGTATGCATCGTATCCGTCCATTAGTCCATGGTTTAACTTTAATCAACTAATAAATTTTGGAATATTTTTTTAACTTGTCGAAAAACACTTTGAAACGCATAAAAATGCAATTGTTGTGCACACCCCGTGGCGAGTGACAACCCACATCCTCGTCTACCTTGGGATACACTGGGAAAGTGGCAACTGCTACTGAAGTTTTGCTCCTTTGATTGAAAGGTGTGCACAGCAATAGTGTGAGTGTGTGTGTGTGTGTGTTTGTTTGGGTCTCCAGCTAAAGCCAGCGAGGCATGAAATGAAATTGGTGGCGGAGGAAAAGGCAGGAACCACTTACGAGTAGAAGTTGGAGTTGGAAATTGGTATTTGGATTGGAATTGGAACTGCAATTGGTCCTGGTCATGTTGTTGACTAACTCCTCACGCGGTTAAAGAATTATTGCACCCACCAGGAGTACACGTACCCATACCAGATGGTCTCTCCCATGTGCGTGTTGACACGCAGTAAAGTCCAGACACTAAACGCAGCGAGAAACGGTGAAAAAAGGGTGACGGGGGTGTGGGAGGGAGCGGTTGGTGGTGGTGCTGTCAATGCAACGAGTGCCTTGTTAGTGGTGAGGGCAAGTTGTAGGGGGTGTCTCTATGGACAATTAAACAGGATATTAGAAAACAACAGGAACAGCAGGACACACGACTGGCCATTAAAAACAACATGATTGCGATCTAGTTTCAGAGCCCACTCCAGAAGGCAGACACCTACAATCGCATAAGTTTTGATTATATAGGAGGAAATTTGTCTAGACAGCGACAACAACAACAACTCCAACAACAACAACAACAACTTCAACAATAATGGAGACAGGAAATCGAGTGCAATTAACACGCGGCACTGGGCACAATTTCAATTGTGGTGGGTGGAAAATTGCAAGGTGGCACTTTTAGGCGCCAGTTTTCTTGCTGAGCCAGGCAAAAATATAGGGGATCCTTTCCAGCGCCACCAGCTCCAACACCAACACCAGCATAAACCGCACCATCATCAACACCACAAAGCAATCAGCGGCACATTCAACAACCTGCGGCAAAGCATTTTTCAATTTGCGGCTCATATTTCAATCGCTGGAGACTCTAACGAAGTCAATTTGTCATCCGGACACGAACGACGAGCGCATCGAATGAAGGGCCAGGCCATAACAGCAACCAACTTGGCCAAGACACTCAATTTTGGTGAGACCAACTACAACTACAGCTAACAAGCTTCAGCTTCATCTTCATTTTCATCTTCATCTTCAGCTCTGACCCCCACTCCGGTTCAAGTACAACAAACTCGTGTAAAATGTCTTGCGGCCTTTTCGCTGTTTTGTGTATCTTTGAGATACAATTTATTAAATGATCCGCCCGCTCGAAATTAGCTTTTAATAGCATTCAGCGGCTGCTACCTTTTGTACATACCCTGTACCCAATGAATATAGACTATATTAAGGTTATGTAACAGCTTAAAGAAAGCAACTTCGATCTTTATTTATATCTTTATTCTTGTTCTACATTAATAATCGATCTATCCCCAGCTTCAGACAGTTATCTGAATTTTGATATGTGCGCAGCTGAAGTATCTTTGAAATTGGAAGTCACAAACAAACAAAAATATATCTTAAACTTATATATTTTAGCATGATATCATAAATGAGATATTAATCCCAAGATCTAATCAGGAAGACGAATCTTCGCTGCCAAGCATCTGCTTGAAGTTTTAGTTCCCATCGTACTATATGTATCCTAATCTATATGAATGGTTGTTTCAGTACTTTAGACTTCCATATACCGAGACAGGGTATTTTGTAGTCTAGCAGGCTGGAGTGGAGCATTTTCAGTTCAAGTTGCTGTGTTAATTTCATGGCAATTTATCATCTAACTAGAAGAATGGATGGCAGCCACGTTTTATGATGAGCAGCTAATGAACTTTCGCCATGTGTCGATTGTTTGGCAATCAAAGGAGGGAATAAACAAAGAGAAAGCTGCAGTTCAATTGCGTGTCACGTGTCTACGAAAGGATGTGGAGTCGCAGGGGAGCAGGATGAGTAGAAGGATGTGGAACAGGAGCTGAGGGCAGCAGCTCATCCATGCATGAAATGTGAAACAAATAAGCCACAAAAGCCAATGCGGTTGACGCCTCTCCACATGCACGTGCACAAGTTGCCGGAGGCTAACCCAGAGATGGTTATCCATAGATGACAATCCCCAGCGGGCAGGTAGGAGAGACAACGCATTCGGAAGTTCGTTAAAGGGTGTGAAACTCCCTAAGGACACAAAAAACAGGGTGCCCAATCGCTTGGGAAAATAAAAGAGAACACAACACGAATTTCGAAATATCAAAAGAACTGAGGGAACCTTTATAAAACTTCTTGAATTTCAGATGAAAAGTTATGAATCCAGGAAGGTTCTTAAGCATGACAGGGGTTAGAATGAATGAAAAAGGAATATCTTGTAGAAAGTACATTATATATAAGAAAGTTTTCCAATTAATTAATATATTATCGGCTATTATTGGGTAGGATTAGAAACATAGGATTAGCATTGTAGCTTTCTTTAAGATCTTAACCAAATTTGTAAGAAAGTTTTTCTACAGTTTATTACAGGGTATGTTCTAGTGGAAGAGAATTTCGGGTTAAGCAATTCGATTCGGAAAATGTTTTTCCCTTTTTCTTATCTGGTTAAGGGATCAATGTAAGATTTTATTGCGCATTTCAAGCAAACAAGATATCGTTTTAGATTTCTAAGTATCTTTCAGTCTCCCTTCCTCTCCCTCTCTCTCCCTCTTTCTGTTCTCCCTGCTTTTCTTTTCCTCCCTGAAGGATACTCTAGCTGTTTTTTACGAGCCAACGATAAAATAAAACAGATTGGAAATACGAGATAAGAACCAGCAGGGAGAGATTCAGTAAAGGAGCTGCCAGGGCACACCACAGGATATTCGAAATGGAAGTTTATGAGCGTTTTGAGTTAGAACCAAGGTTTTCTATTTTCTATTTTTTTTTTTTATTTCATATGTTTGTTTTGTGTGTCAACAATTGGAGAGTTAAGAAATTTATGGGCTCTACCCGTGGCTGTCTCGTTAGTCAGTGTCAATAGAGGAGTGGAGTTGCATTTGGAGGAGGAGATGGTGTTGGGGGTAAAGTGGAGATTGGGTATGGATACTCGTATTGGGACAATAACAACATATCGTGGGGATAGGGATCGTTGACGGATTTACAGTGCCAGAAAAACTAATTGAAATGAAACATTTGACCGTGAACCCACTTGCGGTGGGCGGGGGGTAAGGGACACACACAGGAAAATACACAGACAACTGTTGAGCATTTGTTTATCTTATGTTTGAAAAGTGTTGAAAACGTTGTTTATATTTCGGTTCGGTACCCTTCTATGCTTCTCCCACCCCCCAAAAGTGAGTGCTATCAAAACCTTTGCTGGGCCGGGAAACTGAAAAATGAAAATTAAAGTCCCTAATTGTTGTTTACATTCGAAGTGAAAGCCGCGCCGCCCCAAACACAACAACAGAAACAACAAGAAGGTGCAACATAAGGGCAGCGCCTGTCACGCCCACCCAGCCCGTCCACGATTACATAAGAAATTTCAATTCAATTTGAGTTACGATCTATTTTGTTTCTTTCTTTTTTATTTTCCTTGATTACCAGAGGGAGTTCAGTGAAAGAGAGAAAACTTATTGCGGCTTTTGTCTTTGATAGGTGCCCCAAAACAATGCAAGGGGACTGATAGGGAGGGGGAGGGGTTTGTGGGTGGTTGGGTGTGCTACACACTGGAACAGTCGCGGCCCAATAAATCTTTGACGCATGGAAATGCAAATGTTCCGCCGTTTTCCGTTTGTTTTCCTAAAACACAATCCAACAAAAGCTGTCAAGTTTTCATTCCTATATACATTTTTTGTGATTTTCCTGAAGTTTTCCCTCTAATATATTTCTTTTTTATTGTTGTTGGCTTTTCATTGTTTTTGTTGTAGTTTCTCTGATGATTCCCGGAAGTCATTTGGGCGCCTTTTTCACTCCATTGTTGTTTTTGTTGCAGCGCAGCTGCCCGGAATTTAGCCTTCTTTGGAGTTTTCTGCGTCTTCAGTTTTTGGTTAATTGCCAGCGCCTATTAATTTATTGTTATCGAATTATTGTCGATGGGGAAGAGGGGGAGTTTGAGGTGGAGTAGGAGGAAGAAAATTAGTCTGAAGCGTAAGGCATCAAAGCATCCACTGTTTACATATTCATCCGGGATTTATTTTGCATATTAATGAGAGCCACACCAAAAGCTATTTCTGATATAATAATGAGTTTATTTTTAAATATATAATATATACTGGGGGAGGTCTAGGTCTACACCCACAAGCATATTTGCTGATAGAGTGAAATATTTGTGTGACATTTGTGAAGGCTTATGCTACCAGCTGCGATCGATGTGATCTTCCACACAGAAAGGGGGAGACGTTCAACGACAAACTAAATTTATGTTGGGTGAAAGGGACACGACGGGAATGGGGGGTTTATGAGCTACGAGAAGAAGCAATGACACGAGCTATTAGTTTTATTCTTAATAAAGCATTTGGGATAACGACAAGGAAATAGGAAAAATCTAGAAGATAATTTTTGCAGGTACAAATTTACCAAATATCGATAACTGTACTTATAGTTCTTGTATTGAATATTTCAGCATTTCATGCTAAGAAACCAGAACTTAAAACCATTCTTAATATACAATTTACATTTACATTATATATACATAGATATGTATATAGATATGGATATGCTATATACGTATGCTAAATTATAATAAAGAATAAAATTTGCGTTTGTCTTAAGGATTTCGCACTTAAAATAGTTTATCGCTTACTTGTCTCAATTTATGCAAAGTTATGGCAGTGTATGGCAAGTGGGTGTAATCCGAGTGTGAAGCATGTATACGACCAGAAGATGGAATCCGAATCCAAATCCGATTGTGACTCAGTCCTGCAGGACACTTAGGTGTGTATAACACTCACAGAAATTGTTCATAAAGGTCAGCAATAAAAAAAATTCAAAAAATATTTTATGCACCAAAACTTGGAAAATGCACTTAACAAATTTTTGAATTGTGTTTTTAATTTCGTTTACTGTTTTTCTTTTTGATTTTCGCTCTTTGTTTTTAGGTTTTGTTTCGCCTATTTACGAATATGGAAAAAAAATATCCTTGACAAAGCCGGTCGCAGTTTTGTTTTTAGCTTTGATTTCTTTGATTACTTTTTTTCTCTTGTGTCTCTCAAAGGCTGGAAAGAAAATGCTTGTCGCGTGCGCGTCACTTGAAGAAGCGGAGGAACCGATAAAGCGTGCGGCGTCTAGCAGAGCGTGGCTCAAACTGACGTCCAACGAAGGCAGACGGGCATCAGTTGGCGGCAGAGGCGGCACAACAGAAAAACAGCACAAATACAAATGGAAACCTCAACTGAACTGGAAATGTGTGCGTGCGCTCTGCTCTCTTTCGCAATTACGCTCTCGTTCTATCTATCTCTCTCTCTTTCAGTCTACCATTGTGTGTTGGGTCGACGCTCGCTCACTGGAAGCAGCAAGCAGCAATGCACAACAAACAGAAACTGCCGGCATAGGGGTTGCCCATGGAAAACGTTAGGGCCCTCTCTCTCCCCCTCTCTCGCTCTCTCTCTATGTCTTTCCCAGTCGCTCTCTCACTCATCCTCCTGCTCTCGCGCCCTGATGCAGGGATTGTACATGACAAAACAACAAAAATAACAACAAGAAGGAACAACAGCACATGGCGACGGCTTCGTTGAGGTTTTCTCTTTTTCATTCTTTTTCTGATTTTCTTTTATTTCTATTTTTTTTTTTTTGTTGTACAGTAAATGCAAAATACATTGTATGAAACACTCCGTACATTCTGTAAAGTACGTCGTCGCCTGCCCGCCGTACATATATACATACATATATAGTGTATGTGTGTCTGTCTGAGGGGAAACCAGTTCATCGGGATTCTGTTTGAGATTCACCTAATGGCACAAGTGTTGAGACCAGGATAAGGCGCAGTTTTCATCAAATCCGAAAAGAAAAACCAAAACATCTGCCGGTAGAGAATCACGCAATTGATGCGTCAGACCAACTAGCCCCAACCCCCTTTTTTTGCTAGCTGTTTAACCTCTTTTGCCACGCCTCCCTTTGCCTTTGTCTCTTGCTTTGCCTTGCGTTGCGCCTACCCCTGAGAAAAGTTGCATTTTTTTTTTGATTTTCCTGTTGTCATTGTTGTTGCCATTTTCCCAATGCGTAGCAAAAGTGCGTCGCAAACTATTTGAGAATCTGAAGCGCGTAACTTTTAGAGAACGGTCACGTTACCTGGCAACGTGTCCTCCAGCTCCAGCTCCTGCTCCTGCTGCAGGTCTATTGACAACCCACATACTAACAACTTTCACGCCTAGAACGACTACGGATAGGGGTTTCCCCCAGATGTTAGGACAAAGGAAAAACAAAATAAAAATTGAGTGAAACGTGAACAGTTTTAACGCGTTGCTACTGAAGCGTTTCATTTGAAACATTGGTATTATTTTTTTCGGCAGCTGCTACCGAGTTGAATGCACCGCTATGTGGCACAAATGTTGGCCCAAACGAGTGACATGATGATCGCGTATCGGGTTACGTACGAGTATTTTCCGAATTTCCGCCTAAAGTATGACGTATGCCTGTCACGTCGTCCCGAATGATCCCACAATCCATGATCGAGGAGGAAACCCGCCAAATGCCGCAATGGGGGCGTGCCAAGCGGAAAGGAAGGGAAAGGAACAGAAAAGAAACTGGCAACGTGCAGCCAACAAATGGAACACATGTGGCATGTTGCAGTTGTTCTCCTTGTTGTTGCTGTTCTCATGTGGGTTGTGCGGCTAATTAACAAGTTCATGTTTAATTTAAATTTGGATCAGAGCTCGCGTGGGCAACAGGAAGTGCAATGCGAATGACTCTCTTTTATAGGTATTCCTTTATAGAGTCATCTCTCCTGCCCGCCCGCACTCCACGTAATTCAATCTCGAGACTGTCAGGGGCTTGTCAAGGCTTGGTTACTCTTTCCCTTCCCTTCCCTTCCCACTTTGGTGAGTCCTGCCAAAAACCCGAAAGCCGCTTAATGTTTAAGCTCAATTATATGGCTTTTTTGTCTGTCTCTCTGTCTGGCATCCTCCATCCGACCACCTCCTCCATACCCCCATACCTAGTATAATTGATTCCTGGCCTAAACGCCTTTAAGTAGGCCATAAAAAAGCATAAAAAGCAGCGCAACTACAAATTTCAACATGCCATAAAACATTCTTTGGCGAACATTTGGCAAACAATTTGCGAATTTGCGAAATATCATAAAAACTTTGGGACCTCCTGCGGCTTTGCGGTAGTTTTTATTTTTATGTTCAGTCTGGAAGGGATGTGGGCTTGTAGTAACGTACTGGAGTGTCGTGGTGTGGGACACCAGAGCTTACTCATTCGCAGTGACGGTGGTGCCCACTGCCACCACCCATCCACTTGACAGTGACTCGCCTCAAAACCACAAGGCGCACACACACACACACACACACACACACACACACACACACACTAGCACACACTAACAACAGACGTTTACTGTTTTTATTTACAGTGTTAAGGGCGAGGCGCATAGAACTTAAATGTGGGCATGGCTAGGATGCGGGACACGTTAAACATATGTATACAACGGGGGGGCAGGCAAGAGAAGAAGAAGGGTGGACAGCAAGTGGTGTCATTGTTGCCGTTGTGGAGTTAATGGAGTTGAGTATGGAGTTTTATGTTGCCAAGATAAAACATGAGACCGTTTTAAGTGCTCCTCGGAGCTGAGGTTAAACACCTTAAAGGACGGCACAGGACACCACAGGACAGCAAACGACACTACTATACAGTCTACAACATAACAGGACACGACCGGAATGGGGTAAAGGAAAGAGTGGATTGGTTTCCTATGCGAAATATGCCGTTCAACGAATGAATCACGATTAAAAAACAAATAGATAATTGATATTTTATGGGATCCTTTTAGTTTTGTAGTTACCCCCCCAATTGACACACCCTTTCGTCCATCCATAGATCATCAATGATGTTTTGCCTGAAATCAAAACAGTCATGGGTTCATTGTCCATTTCCTGGGCAAAGATCGTGTATCTTTAAGATGCATTCCAAGTAGTTTGAAGAAATCGAAAATGTTGTTGGATCTTTGACAAGAGAAGAGACTCAACCAACGGCGACAAAGACGACCATTAAAAGTTGTACAACAATTGAGCTGGTGCTGGAGCTGGAGCTGCAGTTGTCCAAGTAAGTGGAAAGAAGGAATCACAGACAATAGAACATGCAACAACTGGCTGCAACTGCAGTTACCTAAGGCTGACGACGACGACGACGATGACTCCAAAGTGCGAAAGCAACTTGACAACGGTTAATAATTGACAATCCGTTGCAGCTGCAGAGCAACTCTGGACATGATTATGGGGCTTTGCTGGCACTGGTGGGGGGCATTCAAGCATAAGATCCAACACACACACGCTCGTTCGTTGCACATTTAAAGTGTTGCCAGCCACTTGAAACACCCACTTGGAGCCCTGAGGGGAAACAGTACTGTACTCTACTCCAAGACGCCTGTGTTGCGTATGTGTGTGTGTGTGTGTGTATGATTTGAGGGCGAAGCTTCAATTGAGGCAGCGCCAGATTAACGCACAAAGTTGAGGCAAGTTGCAAGCTGGAGTTCGGTCTGACATTGACATGCAGCAGGCAATGTCTCCCATGTTGCATGCACTTCGCTTGTGTGTGTGTGTATATGGTATAATATGCCTGTGTGTGTGCATGTGTGTGTGTGTGTGGGCGGCAACAGAACATTGTCGTCAGTCAGAAGACACTCTCGATCTCTCTGTGCATCTCTGTATCTCTTGCACGAGATCTTTTTCTTACGAGTATTTTAAATAATATGAAACTTCCTTCAATTTGAATGCGTGAATTGTATCTTAAAGATGCGAACGAGTCTTTAATGCGACATAATTGATGCACAATGCGCGTCCTATTCATGTTTCATTATGCATGCCTAGCCCTGCTTGCCCGTCCACTGATTTGATTAACAAGCTCTACGAGTCTTTGTCTGTGTGTGTTTGTGTGTTTGTGTGTCTGGCTGTGTGTATCTTCCAGATACACATAGGTGCTGGCTGTCTGGGAAAGTAACTGCGAGATACATTGTTACATTTAGTAACATTGCAATAGACGAAGATGCCAATTTATCGATTTTTTGTTCACAAAGTAAGTCAATTTAGATACACTTTTGTATCTGGGTATGCGTATGTGTGTGTGTTTGTGCATGTGCCAGTGTGTGTGTGGGCGGCAATTTCATTTTCAAGGAAGCCCTTCAAAGTTTTGTTTGCTTTATTTTCTACATGACATCGGGCCAACGACAATTATCCGCTTAACGTGTTCGGGCCAGTGCAACAATAGGCAAAGTATCTTTAAGATACAATTGAGTCACAAGTTACTGGCCGACAGACTGGCTGGTTGTCTGTCCACTTGGTTGCTATAATTAAGCGGTTTTTCATCGCGCCAACTGACACCGCACGGAAAACACATTTCCCAATTTAATGGTCGTCAGGCAGAAACAATTGGTTTATCATCAAGATACAAAGATAGAGAGCGTTGCAGCTCTAATGAAGTTGCCGCTGCAACTGCTGTTGCGTCTGATGATGATGATGCAGCGCAAATCAAATTAAGAGCCAAGCTCCATCAAAAAGTATCTGACGGATTGTCGTTGAGCCGACAGCTGAGGAAGGGGCACAGCCGTAAAAACGATAAATAATTAAGAAAAGAAAATGAAAAGAAAAAAAATATAAGAAATAGGGAAACCTACACAAACATACGAGTAGTCGGAGAGACTGCAGCGCGTGCTGTTGAACTTAAATACGTATATAAGAGATACTATTGAATGCTGCAGATACTATTGTATCTAAGGCTATTGTAGCCAGCAGCTGTGTTTGACATTTTGCACTTGACAATGTGCCGGAAATTGATTTCTTATTGAATGTCTTTCGGTCTCTCAGCCGCAGCTGCTCAAAAGATACAAAAGTATCTTCTAAGCGTATCTTGTGTGGGTTGCATAGACCAAAATGAGAAAACTGAGCGAAATGACTGCAAATTGTGGATACAAATTATGGTTCATATTACGAGCACGCTGGAGAAGCCCTGATCCTCCAACTCCAAAGCGCACTCTCTCTCTCTCTCTCTGCCACTCGGGGTGGTCGCGTTTAATTAAATTGCCAAATGATTGCCACAGCGTGGGTGGCACGACCAGCGGAGTCATGTCTCTGTAGGATCACCAGATGCCAAGTACAGCATAGCACAGGGCACAGCACATTCAAGATCCAAGTTTAAAGACATCAAAATTTAGTTTCATTGTGCTTTTTCATTAAAGAAATCTCTCTTGGCAGCGGATGTTGCAACTTGCAGGCATTGTTGCAGCATCGCCTTATCTGCGTAATGGCCCAAAAGAACCGTTCCAATAAGTGCCCAATGGGTGCATTTAAATGCTAATTTTGGCCGATGACTGGTCAACACACACACACACACACATACACATATACACACACACATGCAGAGACGTGCAACGATCCTCAACCAGTTGGAAGTTACCAGTTTGCCAGCTCCCGCTCTCAGCTCCCAGCTCTTAGCACCAAGTTCCCAGTTCCCAGTGCCCAAGTGTTGTATGTCATTAGCGTGTTGTCGCCTCGAGGTCTGGAGTTGGAGTTGGATTCGTCGCCGCTGAAGCGTGCGAGAAAAACTAACAAAATTTTGTTGTTGTTGCTGTTGGCCTGCACTTCGTTAGCAGTTTTGGAATTGGGGGAACACATCCGTAACTGGACGCTTGATGACCGGAAACGACGCCAGCAAAGCTTAAAACATGTGCGGACTGCCAAACAACACCTGAAGGGAGCCAACTATAGCGAAGATTGAACAGGGACGGAGGGAGGCAAGGAAAAGAGGAGAGAGCGAGAGAGAAAGGGAGTCAGTGCGAATGAGCTGGTAATGATGGCATTGGCCTCTCCAGTTTTGGCGTGTCTTGGCGGAATTGATTGCCTCTCTGGCTCTGGCTCTGGGCTCTGGGCAACTCCCACACAGCGGATGGCACAAATCGAATGACGATGAAGTGCAGCTGCATGGCAAATCGGGCCAGATTCGAGCAACTGCCTCAAGTTCAGGCCAATTCAAGCGCAAAGCTGTCCAAAGTTAACAAGCAAATTGAAGGAGGTGCAACTGCTACACATATTTTCACCAGGCACGGGGCATGAGGCATGGGCCACGCAGCGTGGGGCATGGGCTGTGCTCCAAAAACAACAACAACAACAACAAATGGGACAGCGACATGCAATTTTCAAATCGGAGATGCAGCTACAACAACAACAACGTTTAAAAATAGCTGCATGTCACCATCAACAACAACAACAACAACAGCAACAGCCACACGGGGAAGACTCAGCGGAGCAACTGCATCAATGTGGCAATGAAAGCAGAAAGCGAACTCAAAAAAAATACAACAGAAACTATAAAAGAACAAAGTCATCGCTTCACCAGACGACACCCTGTACTCAGGCCCGAGGCATCCTTTTCAAAGGAGTTCTGTTCTAGAGTTGGTCCTTTTAGAGAAGTTCCTGCCCAATTGGGTTTGGAAATATCTAAAAACTGCTTTAACTTTGACTAATATTATTATCTAATATCCTGAAGCCGAGTTGCTACTTCAATCCAAATCCAAAGCCCCAATCCTATAGAAGAATAGAATTACTTCAAGTACACAAATATCTTATTAATAATAAAATATTAGGTCTGATCACGAAGATATACATATATTTTATACTATATATGTTTACACAGCTTCGTGATCAGAACTAATATTGTTTTTTGTATTCTGTGTATAACATCATTTTTTTATAAATTACAGGGTATAAAAGCATCTTTACACGCTAACAGAATGTAAAAAGCAAAAATGTGTTCGTCTTCAAAGACACAATTAACGCCCTTTAATAAAGCAATTTTCAGTTGAAAGAAGCAACAAATAAGAAAAGATACAAATTTAGTCCAAACTGTGTCAACATAATCCTTAGGGAAAAGGATAATCTACAGGGAATATATGAGAAAAGAAAGTTGAACAAATTTAAGATAAAGCATAGAACACTTAATTAATTCTGAGAGATATCTTTTAATATGGCAGAGAAAAAAAGCTTTATAAGATAGAGCACAAAGTAATTCTAAATTGTATTTAATTAAACTTAAGATACAAATAGAGAGAGAGAGGGGGAGAGAAGGTGACAGAGAGAGAAACAAAAGTGTTAACTGGTGGAGGAGATTGGAACATAGCCTAGTTTAGGCCCAAGGTGCTCCTCGCCTTGGTCGATCGTGACGCTGCGATGGCTTTTGGATAATGCGCCCACCAATTGGCGGCAACTCGCGTTGAATATTTTGCGCTGTCACTTCTGGCTGAGGCCCGGGGCGGGGCAGTGACGATTAGAAAGGATGACAAAACAGCACCGGCAGCAGTTGCAGTTGCAGTAGCAGTAGCAGCAACCGGGCCAGTGACTGAAGCCAAGTGCAAGCAAGAAGGACGACGAATTGGAGGGGAGAGGGGGGGAGGACACATAGTGCGTGATGCGCATGAGCGGCGCGTCATTGCGCCTTAAATGGGAGCAGAGCGTCGAACGAGAAGGCAACAGCTTGACGTGCGCCCTCTTCGTTGATGCACTGCACCAGGTTGGGCAGGTTGGCGACTGGCAGGCGGTTGAAGGGGGTGGAGCAGCGCAGCAATTTTTAGACATTTTTCATTGTTTTGTCGCATTTTTTTGTCTGTATGTGCGAATGCGCAGCGATGCGTTTATTGAAGGCAACTACATAAAAAATATACAAGCAAAGAGGAGGAGGAGCAGGAGCAGGAGAAGAAGTGAGGTATGGGAAAGAGAGATGCAGTTGGGGGTGCTCTATGGGAAGGGCTCTGCTGCAGTAGCAGAGCAGAGGCAGAGGCAGAGGCAGCAGTAGAAGCAGAACAAGTACCAGATGCCAGGTTCAGAACTCAGACGTATTCGCTATTCCGACTGAAATTGTCGTTGCCTTTTTTGGCCAGGCGCATTTTAATCGCGCACTAAAAATCAAAGGCGAAAAGTGGGCAACAACAACAACAACAGAAGCAACAACAATGGAGATGCAAGAAGAGCAACTGCAGCAGCTGCAGGCTTCTTCTGGGGTCGCTGCAGTTTGAATGTCAGGGACCATAACTCTTTGGGGTCCCATTTGACGTTTCCTTTTGTGAATTATTGAAATTGCGCAGTTTCTGCGATTGATCTGCCTGCAGGAGCCACATCCAACATCCAGCATCCAGCCACAATTCAACATCCAGCAGGGAGTACAAGCCATAGCGTCCAACTGACGCTTCAAGCAATCAATCAATCAGTAAAATAGTCAAGATATATGTTAAGAGTCCAAATACGAATACAGACTACAAAGTACACAGAGCACAGAGCACAGAGTACTCCCATCGTATCGAGTACAGACTCGTATTAGTTGTGTCTCTGGCTACCGTTTAGAGAGGAGGAGCATAGAAAGGATAAGGCTGGGATTGGGGAGAACAGGGAGAAACAGGCAGAGTATTTCATGTCGATTCGAGATACGAGTATACCCATCGAGGTAGCCCCAGGAGCACGCGATTTATGTTGGGTCAGTCTCTGCCTCCGATTTGGTCACGAACTTGAGGAACCGGCAGTTCGCATTGTCACGAGACGCAAGCGATTGGGCGTTTCCATGCAGAGACTTCCATCGGTTCTACAAACGGAAACACTTAAAGCATTTGACATCTCATAGATACATGTTAAAGTCGTCTTTAAGCATTGGGATTCAAGTGAAAGTTTTCCCAAAGTTTCGAACTATATTTGAATAAATAAACACTAAACTACAAAATTAGGGCAGCGTTTAGTAAAGAAACTTTAGCTCTAATTGTCTCAGACTTATAAGCACGATATATAAGCAGTTGTCCAATTTTTGGCATAATTCTTTGACAAACATTTTGAAGATCAAGTCGGAAACTTTTCACTGCACATTTGCTGAAATTAATTAAGTGAAACTTATAACTTATGGAAACTAAAGGCTAACTATAACTTAAGGTATATACTATATTATATAATGTAGTAGACTTTTATTTATACTTTTTATAGTCTAAAAGTAAAGAACTTAACCAAGTGCGTGTATTATCTGAAGTAAAAACTAACTGTTTGCCATTTTGTGTTTTAATATCAAATTATATGTATTTTTTTTTTAAAACATTCCTAACGCGTCCAAAGTTAATTAATCGAATGGTTGTTTTGATTAATATCTTAAAAATGCTTTATATTTAGCAAATTTCGGAACCTAATATTCTTTTTATATACATCCATGCAAGATGGTTTTAGGTCATAACGCGTAACACCGCTCCAGTCGAGTATAACTGCTTTATATGACCTCAACCTCATCATACACACATGCCAAAAGAAACTCTGAGCAATGATCTTAGCACCTTCGATGAAAAGTGATCTAAATTATATATAAGGTTGCCAAAAATCATGATTAAATTATCATTTAATGTTATTATATATTATAGGTGGGCGTAGTCGAAGCAGATTAAAAGAGTGTCTAAATAATATTTTTATGGTGACTATCACACTATATAATTACATCTTTCTAATTTCTAAGAAATTGGCCGTGTACCCCATATACCCCCAATCCTCCATTCTAAGATCGACACGACACAATTTCCCTATAAATGTGGCTTTCTAGTCAAGCTACTTTTCAAAGCTGATGGAAGAGCTGTAACATAGGGAACGTATAATAGTGTAAGCAATATAACGGTTGAAATTGACTATTTATTGTAATTATCAAATAATGCTAACTCTGCCAGTTAACCATTATCCGTAAACGTTGCTTATAACAAATGCCCTTTAGGGATCCCAGAAATTGAAATGGATTTGAAATTAATGCGATCAAAAAGCAAAGCAAAACATGAGAAGAATTTGCGCTGACTAAAAATAACATTAAATTTTTTGTTGATCTCCCTCTCCGTCTCCCTCTCCATCACGCTCTCCTTTTTCCTCTTCAACTCACCGCTCCCTGAAAGGAATTCAGTGGAAATGAAATGAAAACAAAGCTAAACATAAGGATGAGAAATCAGCAGAGAAACAGAAAAATTGGGGGGGAGACTGCAATGGAAACAAGACTTGTACATTAATTGGCTGCCGGAAAGTCAAAGCAAAAGAAAACAACAACAAGTAAAAATACTCTACTCGACTGTGACTGACTATGAGATACCCTAAGTTTATATTTCATATAGTCAAACCAAAGTTTAACTTAACATTCAGTACAACCCAATGAATATCGATATTCATCCTGACCAAGAGTAAATACTATACTTAATTCGGATCTCGATACAGAGAAGCTAAGTCCTGACTGTTACAAATCTTTTCACAAATCGAATATACCCTTTCTGCCCAGTTTTAATTGCTCCGGCGCACTTATAAAATAAAAGCAAAACGGGAACACAGAAATCTGGGAATGAAATGGTTTTGGGGAAATGAAGTGACACTGGGACAGGTTATGATACGATGACAGACCGAAACGGACCGAAATTATTTGCGTGTGGAATGTGAAGTGACAGAATGAAGGGAAATAGAGAGAAAAGGGGAGAAATGAGACAAATTTTTGAAACAATGAAATGGCCAATTATGACAAATTTTCAAATGAATGTTAATGTCCAACAGGAGGCGCACACAATGATGGAGAGGTGGGTGGGGGGTATAGCAATCATCTGCACTTGAAAGCCCCGCTCAACGTCATCATTAGCACCCGAAAAAAAGTGGCACTGTGAAAATGTCAAGAGGCATGTCAAGCGACGCCCTACCCACACCCCCACCGTATCCACTTAGCTCGTTTCTCCTCATCCTCCTCCTCCTCCAAATGATGGCATTTTGTCACACGCTGCTGGATCTGTTGCCTCCAACCACCTCGTCGCCTTGCCCGGGATGGACTACACTCGACTCAGGCTCTGGTCTACACTTTGGTGATTCGCTTTGCCAGTTTTAATGATTTTCATGACTTAATTGCCATCGCTTGGAAGATACTCGTATGATTCACTTCTTCCTTCCCAGCCAATCACCCTCTCCCTCTCTCTCAGTCTCCACTCTGGCCACTCACCACTTGAAAAGCCAATCTCGTCGGAGCATTTAGCCTATATTTACAGCTACATTGAAGTTATCTTCAGGTTCACATTTTGGGTCAGCTGGAAGTCAATTTGCCTCGATCCTTGCATTATCAGCAATTACCTAGCGAACAGTTTTCACGACTTTTTCTTATTCTTCCTAATACCAAAGCCTCCCCCTATCCCCTTGGATCTCTATCCGCCATCCTCCATCCTCCAACCTCCAGTTTGTACCCCGCCGTTTAACCACTGATCGCTGCCTGCAAGTGGAACAAATTTATTTGCCCCATACCAAACGACCATTAACAATTTTTCCAGCAACTAATCTTTGCATCTGGCTTTGGCTAATGCTTTTGGCTGCCAGTTGCCAGTTGCCAGTTGGCAGTTGCCAAGCGAGGCTCATAATTCACCCACCAATAACCGACGGTCATGTTCAGGGGCGAAATCTGATCGCGCCTCCTCGCCGGACTTTCCATTAGGATAAATTGCTGGCAAAATTGCACATGGAAAATGTGCAATGTATAAAAATGTCAAAGATCGGATCGCAGTCGGAACGCGACGCGATTCGAACCAAAGCGACGCGACGGTGGCGACTCCACCAATAGATTAATGATCGTGCTGGCCTCGAGGATTATGAGAATATAGCGCTTTAGTTTGGTAGCCCACACACTCTCTCTTGCTCTCTCTCTCTCTCTCTCTATCTATCTGCCCAACTCTCTCTCGCCCATTTTCTGTCTCCTAATGACGTCATTATAAGCAAACCCAGCACGTGCTCCAATCGCCAAATGAGCCCAACGAAGGCTTTTGTGGCATCGCCTCCTCCTCTGCTCTCTGCCTGTTGAGCAAAATAAATAAAAATTCAAATTTAAATTCTAATTTTTTACTTCTTTCTCTTTCTCCGCTCCACGCTTCACCCACTTCCCGCGCCAAACACGCTCTCTCTCCCTGTGGAGGCCAGCACTGAGGGGGTGTCAGGTTTCATGAATATGCAAATTAGAGTCAGACTATGGAAAACCATGATGATATATGGGCAGGAGCCACAGCGTGGAATAAGCGTGCATGAATTGTAAATAAATTTATTGCGTACGCAGATCTGTTGGGGTTTATTTTCTTTTGTAGTTATACTCTGTAATTAAACTCGGGGAATAGCTTACCGGAGGTTATTATAAGCAGCTTAACTATAAAGATGCATATATGTATATAATCACCAGTTAAGTGGCTTCTAACTATTATGATTAATATTCGTTAAACTTCCGCTTCAGTTTGATTGAATATATTTGAGAGGTATTTTCTAGTCGCGAAATCTACTGGAATAACAGAAAATTTACTTGTTTTTATTTTCACATAAAGTTTTGGTTTTATGGAGCGTTCGTGCAGAAGAAGCATAAGAAGAAGATCTGAATAAATGGTATAATATGAGAGCTGTAAATTACGAAAACCCAAAGATTGGGGTTATTTCAATGATAAGGGGTGAAAATTTGACAATTTTTGGCAAACCAAATGAAATTGGAACGGGAACTATCCCTTTTATACTGATAAATCCCATGGGATACTATGAAGCTAAGATTGGTTTGCTGGAAGTAGATTACGGGTAATGACAATCTTCTGGAGTCTAGGATTAAAACATTTAAAATGCCTGCGCAAACGGATCACAAGATGAAGATTTCTTAGCCTTTTAATTGCAAAAGAAGCGGAGAGGAGTATTCCATAGTTAATGATCCACCAACTCATGGCCAAGATCAAATACCAGACCGAGAGAAGACTGGAGACTGGGAGCTGGGAGCTGGCATCTGGTCTATTTGGTATTTGGTATTTCAATTATAACATTCGCTGCGATAAACCTAATTGATTGACTGAGCCATGGCTGATGGCAGAGGTGCTGATAATATTTATACCACGTCCAGTGCAGCACAAGCAATTTAATTGCAACGAGCTGCAACTGCAACTGCAGCAGAGACTGCCAAGGCAGCAATAACAATGGAGTCTGGATGCATTTCCACGCTTTAATGTTGCAGGCCGTGCACGTTTATTGTCTAGCCATTACATAAACCATAAGCACTAAGAGTAACAGCAGCAGCAGCGGCAGCAGTAGCCAGCACAGAGAAGGCAGCTGCTCCTATGGGCCAGGCCCAGGCCCAGTCTTAGTCCCACTCCCTGTTCCAGTTGCAGACTTAGGCCGAGTCACAGGCGCTGTTCTATGGCCCAGAGAGTTGCAAGTTGCAACGCTTGTTTATGCCACTTCGGGGCCATTTTCACAGTTTGCTTTCTTGGGTCTTGGCAGAAGTAAATTATCTGCAGGCAACGGTAAATGCGAAGCTAGCAAGCACTTCAACAATCTCCTCCAATTCCCTCAGCTAAACAAGTGCAACGTGGCACATTTTCAATGCAGCGCAAACTCACGATTTTCACCCCAAAGGGGGGTGGTGGGGTGACGGTCGGGGCCATGGAGTGGACCCAAATGAAACCCGCTAGGCAACTTTTTAATGCAGGATTATCCACATAGGCAACAGCACCGACAAACACAACAAACACAACAACAACAACAACAGCTGCATCCATCAAGTGAAGCGCCCTTAGTTTGCTTTTCGTAGTTGTCAACAAACTTTCAACTAGGAAGCAACTGAAAAACTAAAACGATGCAAAAATCTCAACAGCCGGCGCCAGTTGAATGAACTCCATGAAAGCTGGAGAATCTGGAGAAGCTGCGACCGGCTGCTCCACTGAAAAATGGTTTGGTTCACTTTTTTTTTTGCCATTTTTTGTTGTTGTTGTTGTTGTTGTTGGCCTGCCACAGGTAATGATGATGTTGCCAGCTCCCTGTGAAAGGAAGCGCAGAAGCGAAAAACGAGGCCAGAACGACGGGAGACGGGTGATGGGAGACGGGTGAAGGGAAACGGGTGACGGTAGAAGGTAGACGGTAGACAGGCCAGACACACAGGGAGCCACACAGCCCGAACAAAGCGGCAGCAGGAAACGAGCCACAATAGACAACATGGTTCGCGCAACTCTGGCAACAGGCAACTGGCAACTGGCAACAGGAACTGTGCCGCGCCGCGCCGCGTTTGCCTTAATCCACAATCAATAGAAGAAACGCTCAACGGAGCGCAAATAATTCCCCAGGAAAGTTGCAGATCTGCAGATCGAAATTGATAGAGACGTGTTGTGAGCAGGAGAACACTCGTTGAGGAGGAGCAAAGGGGTGGGGTGGGGGTCCAGGAGTCAAAGAGAATGGAGCATTTCAACACATGCCGCCAAGTAGCAAAAGCAGCAGCCAAGATCCACATCCACATTCAAACATAGGAGCGCCCATTTGTAACTCAATGGCGTGTAAAATAGCTGCTGGGCACTGGACAAGCCGACACCAGACAGCCGGATAAACACAGTAGGAAGAAGACACGCTGCAGTTTCTTCAGAGTTGACCAAGTGGAGCGACTGTGATTTGCTTTGTGATCAGTGATCGATAACTTATAGACTTAACCTATAAAATACCTCTATCTATAAAAAATTCGATAGTTGTAGCATATGCTAGATCTCGATGTAATTAACTATTTTTCTGATATGTAACGTTTAATGCGTTTACTGCTTCAATCTAAATATCTCTAGATAAAAAGTGATCAGTCACTGTATTCGTATCGTGTATAAATCACAATGTGACTAAATATTGCTCAGTTCTAGCAGGCGATCTCAAGTGTGATGGAGTGGCCAGTGGGCACTGTGGAAGCAGCTGCTGTTCGATATCTAAAGATCTAGCAATCTCTTTTCCTGCAGTTCTTCCTGATGATGATGATTATGATGTACGAGTACTTTGTTGTTGCACTGTGCTAAAATTTAATAAGTGCAAAATATAATCGCTTTCGCTCTATGCAAGCTCTTAATGATTGTGGTTTGGCCTATTGTTGTAGCTGCTGGTGTTGTTGGTGTTTGAAGTTGTTGCATTTGCTTTTTATGTAAGTTCAACGAACTGTTCTTCTTACTGCTGTTGTGTGTGTGTTTGTGTGTGTGTGTACGAGTATGTGCAGCGTGTGTGTATGTAATTCAAAGCGAAATTATAATGTTGCAAATTGGAGCTCAGCGACAACAACAAAACTATACACGAAAAAAAAAGAAAAAAACCAGTTGAAGCTAAGGCTATGTGTTCCCCCCACCGCTCCTCCCCTTCCCTTCCCTTCTCTTCCACGTCCCGGGCTCCACACGCGTAAAATAATTTCTTGTCGCGGTTGTTTTGGTATTGTTGTCGCCGCATTTGTTGCTCTTGTAATTAAATAATGTTAAGTTGGAGCTGCCAGCGAGAAGAGTTGACAAGTGACACGCGAGCTCTGCTGGTCAATTTATGCAGAAGGAGGACACCAGAGGGGGCTGTTAGGGGACTTTCAGAGTAGCAGACCAACCCGACACGAATATCGAGGAACTATACTTGTTTATTAACGATCATGTATGATGCATGATATTGTGTGTAAAAATAGCTTCCGACAATGTATTGTAGTAACTAGGCGGTAAATTGGGTACGATGCACTTGACATCCAACCCAATTGGATGCATAATTTGATTAGTATTTGCGTGCAGTCTGCAACTTGTCAAGAGACTTAAGCAGATAATGATGACACTGCAGAGATCAGACAGAGTTCATGATCCCGTAGTTCTTAGGAATGAACAAGAAAAGAGAACCTAAAAAAGCATTTAATCGAGTTGAAACTCGTTAAACGCAGTTGTTGTGGGATCTATTCAGTTTCAGTTTCTGATAAAAAAAAAGGAGTATCACAATTGAAATATCATCTAAAACAAATTGGATGTACATTAGAAACGCATAAAACTTCATTAAGGTCGTATTCTTAACCCCCATCTCCTCACTTCAGTTAACAATTAACTCCCCTGAAAACAGATACAGATATAAGGCGAGAGATACGGCGGAATACGGAATACGACGAGTAGAAAGACGTTCCCCCCGACCTGGCCAGCAGCAGGAGAGCGCAACAGCTGCGACGCTTGAGTGCATCCACTTCGGGTCCACCAACTGCAGCAATGAATTGCAATGATAGAGTTAACTCTACTCGTACGAGTATTCATATAAAAACAAAAACAAAAAAAGAACACAGAAAACTAGAAGCAACAACAACATCACAAACGAACATAACAAAACAACAACGTACAATAAAATATTGTACGAGTAACAACAATGAGTCGGAGCAGTTGTCCGTCCGTCAGTCCATTTCATTTTGAGGTCTGTTGTTGGATTTGTTGCGAGGTTTTCGCTCGTCAGCAAGTCCGAGTAGTAGCCCAACTCCATGTCTAACTCAAATTCAAACTCTAGCGGCAGCGCCATCGCTATCGCCAGTTCCAGCTCCGAATCCAGTGGGGGTTACCAAAGTGCGCATGAAATTTGATTCTCGGAAGAGTTCATTTCTTGTCTACCGGGAAAGTTGCCAGGTAATGAAATTTACTGCCAGCTCTGCTTTACTAACTTCATTAAACTACAAGCGCTGTATGTATGTATATATGTTTTTCTATGTAGTTGTGGTCATAACTTCTGTGCAGGGTTGCCAAGAGTTACCAAAAAGATCTAACAAAGCGCGGCCAGACCGCCCACTATGCAAACGTAACGGCACTTTGGGGACCTGTGCGACTTATTCGGCAACAACAAAAAATAAAAATAAAGAAATATGCAACCCATTAGAGTGCAATAACATTCAAACATTCAATAATGGGCGAACCAAAAAAAAAAAGGGAGGCCCAACTTGTAAATTTGATTTTTACAAACATTTTTCACTGCCAACTGTTTTTTTGCAAACGGACCCAGGCGATGGCCAATGACATCGCATTGAGTTGTTATTGCCGTTGTCATCGTCATCGTTGTCATTGTCATTGTCATTGCATCCCCGTGGGAGCATCGGGCGCCCAAATTGCCAGACCCTGATGAGTTCTACACATGTTAGCTCAGGAGGCTTGTGGCCTTCTGCCTTTCTTTCTGGCTGGAACAAAGCGCAAGCTGTTGGCTTTTTGTTTGCGCTATGCTCTGAGGATAATGCATTGATTTCTGGCATTTGCCATTCGCTTTTACTGCCGTCCATGGAAGCGTGAAGTAAGACAGAAGCCCTTCACTAGGGTGCGCGCAATTGTCTGTTATCCCCCCATTTACCCTCCCTTTCTGCCTTTTGTGCAGGAGCTATGAGGGGGTGTAGATATCAGTAGCCAGGGAAAAGCAGCCAGTTTGCTCATTGTTTTGCTTTTCCATTGATGCAAGCAGCCTTTCCCATGCATACATACATAGGTAATTGCAGATGAGATTCAATTGATTAAAATTTGTATGCAATTTATGGCTGATGTTCTGTAATCTTGGGTTAGTAGTATATCGATGCCAATACTTCGATAACATACTCGTATATCGATAATAATACTATATATTAATATGGCTATTGCTTTACTGACCTTTATTTCTCAATGGATGCTACGTTTCTTCCTTGATTCCTTTACGCACCAACTACACTCTCGCACACACACACATACATATGCATATACCGACCTTTTTTGATTATGCACTTGGTAGTCTACTTGTTTCAAAAATTCAATGCAATAAACAAAAAAACAATTCAATTGTGCACTTGCCCCGCGACGCGAAAAACTGAACTTGCAACGATGCCAACCACAAAACGAATAAAACGAACACAAAAAACAACAGGCATAAAAAACGACAGGGATTGCATGCAAGAAAGAAAGAGAGAGGGAGGGAGAGAGAGCGAATGAGCGTGCTCGTCTTTGCATTGTATTCGTGTATGCAAGTGTGTGTGTGTTGGCGATTGGCATGCAAATCGGTGTTTTTTATGCCCTGTATGGTAGAGAAAACGGCTAAAAAGGGTATAATAATGTTATATTAAATGTATGTATGTAACAAACAGTTGGAGGTACTTCCGCTCCTATAAAGTATAAACATACATACATATACATATGTACATATTCTTGATCGACATCAACAGTCGAGTCAATTTGTGTGCATCGACAGGCTACAGGGTATCTTTTAGTAAGCACTTTCAACTAGAGCAGACGACATATTTGTTTTCTCTCTTCTTTTTGATCGTGCCAGTGTTGTAATGCAATCAAATAAATTCTTTTTTATTTTCTTTCACAATTTAATAGAAATTGTGTAAATTTCTTGCAACAACAGTGCGGACCATGGCCGCAAATCAACCCTTTTAGCTGCATTGCGCTGACCAAGCGAGAAGAGGGGACGTCCGAGTTTGCATTTCTCGTTTTGCATTTGCATGCTGAAAGGATTAGAAACCGGTTTGTTATCCACCGCGTGGCACAGAAAACAGCTTAACCGCCTGGTCAGCGCCCTGTGAGGGGGTAGCTCTGATTTACTTACGGGGGTGGCTGCCACCGGCCGCATATACTATTTCACACACAGAATGTTCAGAGTTTAATGTTCAATGCAGTTACGTACTGCGCTCGTCCACACTTCAGCGTAATGGCCAAACATTAGGGCGACACTTGAGTTTGTGTTGCATGTCAAAGTCAGCATCGTCGACTCTGCGGGACCACGGCCAGTACTAGAACCCAAGACCGAAACCGGGACCACCCCACGTTATGCAAATACAAACAAAGCGACCGCCGAGACGCAAGAAGTCACGTGCTGCCAACACCACCAAACAGAGAAAAGCAGAGCTGTGCTGTGCAGAGCAGCAACATCGACATCGACGCCGGCACTAATAAGCGGCAAATAATTGGCAGACGAACTTGAGACTACCCCAATGGACTGCGACTCAGTGGCCAAAGGGGCGCTGCTGATGTTTCCAAGCAACCGCATGGCACTAAAAATCGATACTCTGCCACCCCAAAAGCGTGCGCCTGCTGCAGGTTGTCGATCCTTATATCGTTGCTGGAACGATTGTTTGCCTGGACATTTTGGCCGGCCGACTTCCAGGCTTGTATGGGCAGCTGAGAGTGGGCGACCCGCTTCCATGGCGTCTGCACTTAATGCATGCAGGTAAGCCAAACAAATTTATGGCCCACAACATGACTCATACCAAGAATCATACATTTTTTTTTTAACTACACAAAAAAAAAACCCAATCTCCCACCTTAAAACAAAACCAAAGCAACAACAATTAGAATTTCCGGCAATAAAATTGTAGAGCCTACAAAGAAAATAGGGAACAGAGAAACGCGTTAGGCCAGAACAATATCAGACTGTCAGCCTAGTCACTCTCTGTGTCAGTCAGCCCGGTCAAGTCCAGTGGTGCTGCAGCTGTCTGCGATTAGAGAACATTCTTCAATGCGACCACATATGTAATTTGAATGCCAAGTGTTCCCATAGAGCACGCCTGAACTGAACTGAAAAAAGTGATCTGCTTGATACAAATCGCATTCAGGTCTATTTTAATGACCACCAAATGATTATTATGAGGTAAACACAGCGGTACAAGCTGCATTTACCCAATTGCATGTACCGCCGACACTGCCACTGCCTCTGGCACTGCCTTCGCCCCCGCATCATGGTTGCTGTTCAATGAGGCAGGCGAACGAGCTACGACATAGGCGACAATTAATTTGGTCAACGATGCGCATCTAATAATGTGTCTACAATGACGACAATGGGCTGGGCCGTTGCTTGGGCCTCTCCCGCCAAAGCTTGCCCAGCGGCTATCGGGGCTCTACTTCAACACAGTCCAGCACAGTCGCCAGCTGGCTAGTGTGATATGTGTAGCTGCTCTAACGATATATCATTTTGATATATATACTATATATGGACTATGGACATTGTCGTACTTATATGACATGCCATAGGCCATGGAGCACTTCCTACCTTAGGAGGTAATAAATTAACACTAGACTCTCTACACTACACAGTGGGCGGTGACTGGCCATAAATGCCCACCAACAAATGGAAAACAATTAACCGTTGCATGTTGCAGATTCCGAGCCAGCGATCCGTCGCTGTCCAGCTCCAGCTCGTTCCATGGGCCACGCCGTTCAGTGGCAGTGCGTGAGATGCCCAGTGGAAGATAATGGCCCTGCAATGAAAGTCGGACAAATGAGCGATCGTTAATCTAAATGGATGTATGATGGACGAACAGATGAACGAATGGGAAAGTAATGAAAATTAACGATATTACTAAGCATTATTGTAAAGATTAAGATTCTTTATATACTATGATAGATATGATACTTTCAGCAGGAAGGTTTTTCCCTCTCTGTCTCTCGATTAATCTGTTGATGATTAATACGTATACTCGTACCATATTATTTCTGATACTGAAATGACTTGCTCCTTTGGCGAATTGCCTTCCAACACTCTCGCTTTTAATGCGTCCTGAGCCAATAAATCTGAACAACAACAAACTCCAGTTAAGCTATAAAAACAAAAGTGAAACATGCTAAAATCAATGAACTTGAATTTCTGGCCATCAAAATATACAAATAATGGAAATTTTGTGACTAGAAATGTTGTGCATACCAAAAAGAAACCCCCGAATTCGAATCCAAATCCGTATCCCTATTCATATGAACATTTTTCGTATTCCCAGAGCACACACACAAAACTAAGGGTTGTTGTTAAAAGCTACCCTCGACAGAAGTTTCAATAAAAACTGCAACTGCACTGCATGCAATGGTTGACAACAACAACAACAACAACAACAAGAACAGGAGGAGGAACAACAACAACCCCTAAGCAGTAATGCCCCCGGGTACATTCATATGGCCAAACAATGTGCCGGCGATGGTGGCGCATTTTCAGTGACAAACAACAATAAAAATGCGATATCGAGAAGATCGATCAATATGCAGTTACATACACACACACACACACACACACACACACACACACACACACACACACACACATATATATATATATATATACACAAACTGGCAATTTCATCGATGATGATGATGATGGTGGTGATGACGATGATGAGCAGGCTGAGCATTGCGTGAAATTTCAGACAAAGCGGCGCGCGACGTTTCCACTGTGGTTCGGCTCCTCCCAGGCACATCGCTTGGTAACCGGGACAGCTGCGCAGGCGCCACAGTCTGGCAGTGCGTTGGAATCACAATTGGAATCCGACGCGGTGCGTTTCGCGGCAGCTTCTCTTCTCGGTGGTTGTTTTTCTTTTCTCTTTCTATTTGTATCTGCGCCGCCTGCCGTGCCTGGCCAAATTTGGTACAGTTACAGTAGCACTTCCCATTTGGCTCTCGGTTGGGTAGAGTTGTCCGTTTGTCACTGTCATGTCGGCTGAGCACTCGGCTAACTGTTTTTTCCAAAAGGGGTGACAACATCTCGTTTGCTGCAATTTGTTGCGCAATCATCTTGCAACCAGGCAGCCTATCAGCCCTGGCAGCCAAGGCCCGGAGCAAGTTGTATTGATGCCCACGTCTTATGCTTTGGTAATTGGTATGTCATTAGGCTTTGGCTCGGCACAGAGAGACAGCTCGTAAGTGTTAGGGTGCATTGAACTCTGTTAGGAAATCGTTAGATTACTTTCCCAGCTGCCTTTTGATCTTGGCACGTTCTTAGCCCTGTTCTGTTCTGTTCTGTGGCCCTACCCTTTGCGACGAACCTTTTTCTTCTGCCCAACGATCCCTTACTGATAATTTATGGCTTTGCTTTTGCGTCGATCAAAATACAGCTGACGATTGAAACCCGTCCATTGTTTCCTGAAATATCCTGTTATTCTCTACAGGACTCGTAACCATTGCCGAACACGTAATTTGGGATTTACTCTCAGCGTGGTCGCAGGATCTGTAACAGATATGTGAAACTCACATCCAGTTTTCAACACGTACTGCTCAAAATACAACTAATATTACAAAGTTTCCCAGGGGCGTAGATATTCACAGAGGGAAAAGATTTCTATGGATAATATATCCTTGGGCTAAACTTATATAAAGGTTAACTGTTAGAGATTCAATATCCAAAGTTTCGATGCATCTTTCAATTTCCCATGGTCGGGGCAAAGTTTGGACAAGATTTATGACAAAAGCAATTTAAGAACTAAGAACTTTAAGAATAGGCATATCTTTTATGAGTATATCCATAGCCATATAATGCTCCGGCGGGTGCTCTGAACTCCAAGCTTTGTTGTCCACGCCAATTACTCCGGGTGTAGCTTTAGAGCTCCATTGACATCAAGTATTTTTTTAACGAGTCCACAAAAGCACAACTCAATAAATGCAGCCCAAAAGATATTTTATTGCTACTTATCGCCAAAATGTATCTACAGAGGGTGCTGGTGGTGGTGCTGGTACGACCAAGTTGTTAATGTAATGTGGGGGAGACTATCAGACCAGCACCAGACCAATTGTCGGTCATATGAGGGCAACACTTCCGAACTGGAGGAGCACATATAAATATATATATATATATATGTAAATGGAGAGTCTGTAAAATGTTTCAATCAGTGCTTAGCACATTCACAGCTCGGAGTTGTTTATTGGATTTCGGTGTTGAAAATTGTGCAATTAAAATCTCTGATTGTCTATTGAAAAAGGGTTACGACCAATCAATAGATCATACTGGTCATGTAAGAGTCCATATATACATACAAAACATACATAATACTCAAATCTATTTGAAATCTTTCTCATACTACGGAGAATCCCCCAGCCTATGGTGCCCGCATCCACATGGAAAATTTCACTTCTGTGATTGCATTTCGGGTGTAAATGTTAATCAAATTAGCCATGGGCACAATCTCTGCCTAAACGACCTTTGTTATTATATTATTATTATGATACGAATATTGGACTCTATTGAAAAACAATTTTTCTATATTTAAAGAACTTTTCCTGGTGACAGTTGCTGCCCAACTCTCGTACGAAACGCAGCTCTCCGTCTGAATATACCGTGTTAATTACAAATTAAAAATTAATTGAAGTCTATAGGTGTATGTCCAGATATGTATTGTATATACATATAGTATATATAGATGTATATATATATATCTGCCTATTTACAGGGTCCTCGCAGTCTGCACCCCTACTTATTTTGCACTGTGCAAACTGTTGTTGTTGCTAATGTAGCAAATCGAATGTGCTGTACTTAATCATTTATTGTTATTTAATCCTTTTTAGTGGCACTAGTTTTGTCCACACTCAGCACGCTCCAACCCGAGCAGATGTTTGACTTGCGCTCAAATGCCTTGTTCGCAGGATTAACGTGAACATTGATGTGGGTAGAGCTGGGCTGGGAACAGGACCAAGCGGGATGAGAATCGAATCAAGCATGTGTGCTGATTTTTAAACTATTGTGGTGGTATTTAATCCGTATTAATTTTCAATAAGTGCATTGAGGTCTATAAATGTTTGATAAATGGCTCAGCAGGCTGCGCATCACCCACAGCAAAAGCACGTGACTTGACAGGACCATCGTGACCAGGAATTCCTGGCGAACTTATTAAAACAGCTGCTTACTATGAAACGCAGATCCTACCCTGCTGCGTGTGTTCCATTTTCATTACAGGCTACAGTTGAGCTAGGACCAGTATTGATTTTTTATTATAGATCCATGTTGCTTTTCCAAAAAAATTTTACATTGAAGTTTTTCAATCCGGCTGCAAAATATATTTTAGGTGCATAACTTAGGAGCTCGAGTAAATTTTGCAGCATACTTTTAGGCATACATTTTTATACCTCTTTTGGAATAACAGCGCATTAACAGATACTTTCGCTGGTATGAGCGTTTCAGCAAATACATTTTCAATTTAATTGTTTATTTTTTGAGGATATGTAATACAGTAGACACTCAAAAATTCGAACGACTTTGTTCCTCGGGTTATTCGCACTTACGAAATATTCAAATTTCTGGATAGTTTTTTATTTCCTCTTTATTTAAAAATCCCTTATTCCACACAAATCTTAATGAAAAATTGTTTATCAATGTTACTTATGTATATTAAATAAAATATTTACTGGTGATTAGTGCGTTGTTACCATACTAAGCTAAACTTAAACTAATCTAAATTTAAGCTAAACTAAAAGTAAAAAAAAAGAAAAAATGAGTGCAATAAAATATAAATGTTCATGAGGCTGCAGGAGCTTAAAGTTAAAAAGCATATCAAAAGTCGATCCAGTAGGTCCTGAGTGAGGCTAAGGTCTTCACCCTACTCATGTACGGGAATAAGGATTTCTTAGAACAGCGATGCTGATTCGCCTAGTTAGGGTATTTGGAGTTCACTTAGGTCTGTCTTGGCCTCAATTCTATACACCTGTATAACACAGAAGAGGCTAAGAGCTAATATGTTCTCATAGATCCTGAGTTTGTAGTCGACCGCTGGCTTGTTTCTTATTGCAAGTAACCAAAATAGTTTATTCATCACATAGAAATCAGAAATATCTCTGTTTTTTTTTTATTTAAAATTTAATTATTAAAAGTTTCTATATTAATTTCTCTTTTTTATAATTCGTTCAAAGCTTAAAAAAAAACGTTGGAAGCTTAAAGAAAAAAATGCTCTGAATTTAGAAGCTCGAGACCCAATTTGAAAGCATTCAATGCATTCAAAATTTAAGTAACATTATCTGAAAATTTATAAGGAATCTAATATATCAAAATTGTGAAAATAATAATATTTATTTAAAGTTTACATTTGTTTAAAATAAGATTGTAAGATATAAGCACAAGTAAGTTGTCAACACAACAGAAGCCAAAATCATAAGATATTTAAACGAAAAACCCTTAAAGTTCAGTACTTAAAGGTCAGTCATAAGTTCGCTCATAACTTTTTACTCAGTTTATAACCATTTTCTCATTTCTTTTACTTTGATTTTATAGCGTGTTATTGCACTCGCTGACTTTGAACTCACACAGTTTACTTTGCGAGAAACTCGTGCTGGAAAACCTTTTCTGCGGTGGAAGCTGATGTAATGCACTTGTAAAATTTCATCAGTAGTAAACTTTTTACTTTTAACCAACTTGCAACTCGTCTCATCCAATTGTCGCTGTTGTTTGCTTTGTTTGTTAGCTCTGCAAGTGCTCGTGTTGTTTATGCATTTTTAGCCTTAACCGAATCGAAATGGTAAAAAGAGGTGTATTACACACAGAAAGAAGCACCTCCGACCGTTTAATGTATACATATATTTGATATATATAAATTTTGTCATGCCAATACGTTCGTTCTCAGAGCGTTTAGGAGCTAGACACCCAAACTGGTATGTAGCTTTCTCTATGCACTAATCAGAACAAGTTTCAAATTCTGGAGCTTCTCCCCATTCTTTAAGTAAATTAATAAAGAGCACTTCGCACCAGACGCCGCCACTAATATATGAATTTAATATATTCCTGTTTCCAATATCTTCTCGCTAAAAACTATAGTCAATGAACATGTTTGCCAGGTTGCGTCATTTAGTTGAAACGTTAACAACAATACTACCAAAAAGTATTGGAATCATTTCTCTATGTGGACCAATGCCAGACGCTACCGAATATGTCAAAGTCATTAAGAATCGGTGACAATGAGTCGACAGTTAACGGTTAACGGTATCTTCTAGCCGAGCATAGGTACTAAAATATTCATTCTTGTTTGAATAAAGTTTAGTACCGCGCTCCAGTAGTTTATTTGCTGCGCTTTAGGGTCGTTGGAAACATAGCCGGGACTGGACGCGACTGAAGTTGCAACCATTCATGGGCGTCATGCAGCTTGGGGCGATGTTGGGGGAACATTGTTAAACTAGTACTGTTATTTATTGCCCTTTACATTGTAGACTGGAGAATGCGATATTAGGTTTATTTAAAGAAAAAAAAATTTAATTTAAACGTTGAATTGTAAACTAGACTCAGTATTTCTCACAAATTGTATATCATTAATCTTAATTAGTGTAAAGATCTACACGCGAAAATTAGTTAATATTAAGCCTGTGCCTCCACACCTTGCCCCTGCTGCACAACGCCCTTGCACCGTTTCCACCTGTAAACACTTCATATACACACGCTCTGCACAATGCTCCAGACTCAAATGAATATATCATATATAAATAGTATATATATGTATATATATATATACTAGCTAGATTTGAAAATAGTAGGCACCTTTCGCTCGTGACTTTAGCGCCAACAGGTGCAGCGCCCTGGAGGTCGAGACTGGCGACCTGTGCCAGTGCTCTACCCGTCTACTCCTCGGATAAGAAATGTGTCCGACTGGCATTGGCATTGACTGTGAGGCTTTTCCTAAGTAATGCGAGAGTACTCTCAGTTATAGTTGATTACGAGTATAATTTATGCCAAGTTTTTCGTGTGAGCTGAAACCGAAACGAAACAATAAATCCAGCTAAATATAAATAAATAAGTTAAAGTGCTTGGGGTGTTGGAGCTGCCCAAATGAAAGGCAACTGGTTCTGGTGCCGATGCTGGTGTCGTTGCTGGTGCTCCGGCTTGTCGTGGTGCTGGCTCCGTTTCGACCTTTGAATGTGTTTCTGGTTAAAATGAAATGATTTGAAAGTCAACCAGGAACAAACACACAAGCGGATGTGACATAGGTACGATTATATAGTATACGTATTCGTTGCCCATAGAAACTATACTTAAACTGGCCCAGAACTCGCTCTGGGAGATCAATGAGCATTTAAACAATATACCTTTATATGCATAAACTAAACAAACAATAAGTATGATAGCTAAGAGGTATTTTTATTATTCAGGTTCATACTACTATGTAAGACTACCACCCCTACAATTAAATAGTTTCAATTATCACATGAATGCTTATGTGGCCAGAACAGCTGGCTCCGAGTCTGCCTCTGGGTATGGGTCATTACATAAGCTCCAATCAGCTATCATCAGGGCTCATTGTGCTGTGGATAATACTGTGGATGCGAGTGATTCTTACGGAATCAAGCAAAGGTTTTCTTTTGTGTCTCCGCCCTTGTGCCAGACAATGGGCTGGCCAATTTTCCATTTGATTCTGATTTGGATTGAATTCTTGAATTGTTTGCCTAATGGGGGATTATGTTTCTTACATATGTTAATGTCTTTGACTTTGATAAGAATTAAATTTAACCGGATCCAACAAACAACTCAACCGAGGCCCTGACATGACAGACCTTTTCAACGAGTTAACAAGCGATTAGCTACGACCAACCTGAACGTGTTTTACACTATATCTTAACTATCCCTAGAGAAACCGAGAACACACACTTAAAATAACTATGTAAATTGTCGTGTTCACATAACGTTTCCAGCGCTTTCCAGTTCAGTTCCCCTACTGTTTCTGTCTATTGTGAATCAAATAATTCAGAATTTTTTGATTGCTCAGATCAAAAATGTATTAGAAAAACTGAACACAGATTCATAAGCATAAAAACAGCTAATTAAACTAAGTATGTAACTAGTTATAATAGGTACAGCCCACATGAATGAAATCTCTACAATACACACAGAAACTGTCCAAGCTGTTATGTCTATTCAATGGTAAGCTCCGTCTTACATATCTTTTATCTGTTTTGATGTTCGATCCTTAGAACTTTTCTGGCACGAATCAACAGTATTATAATGCTATATATTATACTGGTAGTGAATCAAATCAGATTTACAGCCTAAAACTCACAAGGGAAATACTAAATGTCTCCAATCTCAGCTTAGGAACATATGTATTCATGGGACAGAGTGATGAGAGTTGGTCATGTTAGATACAGTAAAAATCGGTTATATGACGCACCGCTTATATAAATATATTGGTTATATGCAAAATTTTGTTATTTTTTGTGCATTATAAAAGTAAAATATATTAGAATTTAAGTGCATAAAACCAAATTTTATTGGTTTATTTTAAATGATTGCACAGAAATTAATCGGATAAAAGCAACTTTTCCTCATTCCTGGAACGGACCTTGAAGAAGTCGGAGAAGAAATTCCGCTGGAAGTAGGTTTTGTTAATTGCGACGAACACCTCGATTTCTATGGGAACATATCGGATGATGAAATTTTGGCAATCATTTTAAAACATGATAATGGAAAGGAAGACACAGATACAGAAGTCTTCTTCAATTCACCAACTCAATTCTTCGCTTCCAAAGAGGCTTTAAAATGTATTGATTCGGTGCGTGAATTCGTTTCTCATCACAGCTTGAGTAACGATTATAAGATCGATGAAACTGAAGACTTAATCTTAAATTTAATTGAAAAAAAAAACAAAAATTACTGAGCCACAGTATTAAAATATAAGTTAAAAACATAGAGCATAATATCAAAAAATTTTAATAAAATACGCAAGCAAATTTATCAGAAAAGTGTTTTACTTAATGATAAAATTGCATATAACTGCTTATATGCAAATATATGCATCATACGATATATGTACATACGATATTTACTGTACATAGTTAGATACATTTGTTATAGATGGATGTAAGTAGGAGTTATGAAATAAAATGATTTTGTTTACTTTATTCAAATATACATAATATATTTTAAAAGGTTTCAAACAAAACTCATTGAATAGGAACTCAGCGCTGACTACTGCTGCTGCTGAACGCAGCCAATGATATTTGAAGTAACTGTGCTTAAAGTTTACTCATTAAATTAATTAGAATGGTTGAGATCATCGTCATGTTTGCTTTCAAACACGATCACGAATATGTATAAAGATAAGTAATTTGTTTTATGATCGTTTAATTTTCTTTAATTGTCGTTAACCCCAGCTCTCGCTACCACTACCGCTACCGGTCCCGCTCCCACTCCCACTCCCGCTGCAGCTACAGTCCCAGCCCCAAGTGAGAATTCTAATTTGAATCTCAATTCGGAAATCAATTAATATTTAACGAGTACATGTAGTCGTATTCGTACTCATAAGCATACTCGTTATCATACTCGTTATCATACTCGTAATCAAACTCGTGCTTATACCCGCACTCGAATGTCTTTTATTGGAAAGTTCATTATACTGGTACCCCCCAGGTTGAAAGGGAAAGGGAAAGAGTTCAATAAAGATGATCACGTTTCAAATTATTTCGCAAATATCACAAAATCTTTTTTTTTATTATTACTTTTGAGTTCTTTTCTTAAATACGAGTAAAAAAAATGTTATATATTTATATATACACAGAATACATATCATTAAACAAACTTATAGGATATGGGTAAAATACTTTGCAACAATATGTAGAAAGAGCTCATGAATCGAGTAAAACGACTATGGAAAGAAACAGGGCTAAAGAGATTAAAGATGCCAGGCCAGAAGTATTGCTGCCAGGAGTGCCAGACTCCAGCGTAGCGTCGGTGCTGAGTTGGCCGCCGCCTCCCGGGATTCAGACTCCTCGGGCAGGCGGGCAGCGGCCACCAGCTGCTGTTCGTCCAGGGTGGGTCGGTAGCTCCAGTCGATGGCATTGGTCTTGCACATTTTGGCGAACACTCTCGCTGATATCTTGGGCGTACGTGTACGCTCCGGCGAGCTGAAGTCCACATGATAGAGACCAAATTTCTCCGTGAAGCCAGCCTTCCACTCATAGCTGTCCATTAGACTCCAGGCAACGTAGCCGCTCACATTGGCGCCATCTTCCATGGCATCCAGCACAGCGGACAAATATAGATTATAGTAGTCAACACGAGCGTAATCCTCCAGGCCGCCACGATCGCTGACACCGTTTTCCGTTACAATTATCTCGGGTCCATTGTACTCCCGATGTATCCACATCAGCAAATTGTACATGCCCTTGGGATAGACCTGGAAATGGAGAAATTTGTGTGGTGTAAAGCATCATGGTGGATAATCAAGCACAGGGGTTCATTGAACCCGCACCTGTCCGGGCGCAACCCCCAGCGCAAAACCAATTACTCCCACCCGGTCGAGTCACCCCCATTTTAATCTTGGTTAAGTGGTGTTTGTTACCCTCCGCCATCCGGCATCCGCCATACGTCGTTTGATAACTCCAACACCTTGCCATTATTCAGTTACTGCTTTGGCCTGGACATAAATCCAATTGTGGAACCCGTCTTGCGGTTCAACTAGCACGCCCTCGCCCAGTCTCTGCTCACCTATGATGCCCAGCCCATTCGAGCAGTCGTATTAGCTCATCTCATGTCATCTAATTAACGAGTCCACTCGTGACCAGTCGCCCAGACAACAATGTACTAGCTGCAGCTGACTTACCTTTAACCATTCGGATCCCGAGCTTGGCCAGTCGACGCCTTCATGGCTCGCAATGACGCCGGTGTCGTGATTGAATGACGGTATGGGATAATTGCCGGTATTGTTGTGTCCATTGGGTGTGACCAGGTAGCTGGTGTATGTGTTGATGCCAAAGAAATCGGCGGTACCTCGGATGCGATGAATCTCCTCCGTCGTGAACTCGGGTAGACGAGAACGTACTCCAAAGCCCTGCTGTTTGCTGAGGTTCCTGACTCGCTCAATCATAACCTTAGGATAGTTGCCATGCTTGGAAAAGATCGGGTGAGCAAACCAACCCAAGTAGAACTGCATGCTCCGCTCAGACGCCTCACGATCCTCAGCAGAATTGCTATCTCTGGGCTCCATCCAGGACGTATCTAGCGTTATGCCCATGCGTCCACCTTGGCGTTGCTGGAACTGTTCCCGATACATGTGCACCACCTCAGCGTGAGCCTTGAGCAGATTATGACCACAGAGATAAGCTGGAATGCCTGGGAAGTTGTACGATGGTGCCATGTAGTCCACACCATAGCCGTGCTCACAGATGTGCCAGGGTTCATTGATACTGGTCCAGAGCTTGACACGATCACCAAACATCTCGATGACCAAACGGGCGTAGTCCTTGAAAAGTGGTATAATCTCAGGATTCGTCCAGCCGCCCAGCTCCTGCAGCCGCTGCGGCATCTCCCAATGATAGATGGTAACCATTGGCGTTATGTTGTATCGAAGCAGCTCATCGATGAGATTGCTATAGTACTTGATACCCGCAGTGCTCACATGATTCATATAACCGCCAGGCATAATTCGTGGCCAGGACAACGAGAAGCGATAGGTGGTCGCATGGAGCTCCTTGACCATCTGCACATCGCGTCGCCACTGATAGAAAATAGAGAAGAAAAACAAAACAAATCTATAGTACACAGAACACCTTCAGTCCAATAAGAATGTCAAGTATTTCCAAAAAACCAGTTGTCCCCAAAGCAATTGGCTTTGATACATGCAAACCTATAGAATTGGTCACTACCAGTCACGGTTATGGCTATGGATAGCTACGACTTCGACTACGACTATATCTATATCAATGGCTAATTATGTGCCTTACATTGAGACAACAATTCGACACGTTAGCCGTTGGCCTACGACTCTGAGTCGGACTCGGACTCGGAGTCGGACTCTGGGACTGACATTATGACTGAGTATCGACTCGGACATGAGGGCGTCCACCTTTCAGCTGTGACACGACTTGGATTCATTTGTTTACCGACAATGAGACACCTGCGGACATTCACATAGCACCTTTAACTGACACTAGTTGCCGTATTATGCCGCGATCCATTACGATCAGTCAACATATCTCCGTCGCTTGATAACTTACCTTTAATCAATTAATCAACAATTAAATATTACACTCGTATCAAAGCATTAGTTTAGCCAATCTAAATTCTATCTCAACAGTGTTAATGACATTGCTACATTATAAAGATATGGGATCTCGTGCAAATACAGGGTTAAGCAATCTTGTCTTAGAAACATGCCATGCGATACCCAAGATTAATGTTGGCTGAGGCTTCTAATTAGGTCATAGCTTTTATTTGAATACACCAGAATCTATTCAGTACTTGGATCAGAAATTGTTTGCAAACATATCGGGTTTTCCAGTAAGTCGAAAAATTTGTATACCCTTTACACCAGATATGCCTTAAGCTACTTCCTTTAGAATTCTTGGAACCTTAAAAAGGTTTCCACTCCCTTCATAACTTGAAACTACTTAATATGAAATTTAACTGACTAACAACTATCGAAATTATAATTTTCCTAGCTCTTGATAATAACTATTCAATATTTCCAGAGATTTTCATAAATATTTCATAGTAAACAAATTTAAATGTATAATCTTCAAAGCTGAACACTTATGCAGGTAATTCGTGTGAACTTATTAATAAAATAAGAATATTTATATACGACAATTAGTAGTCGTTCTCGTAGTACTCCAAGCAGCCGAAACTTGGATATGATAAAAATCGCCTTCCATTAATTTGCATATAGCTCTCTGGCCAAAAGCTTTTTGTGGAAAATCTCATAAATCTTAATCATTGACCCAATGAGACCACCTGTTGCTACCGCGTAGTGTGTGAAGAAAGAGGAGTCGGAGTTGGAGACGGAGGCTGAAGGCTGAAGGCGGAGACAAAGTTGTCGCCATAAGATTTGCTTTCAGCACGGTGCTTATAAGCAATTATGTGGGTAAAAAAGAACCGAATGTGTTTAATTTATGGATTAATCTTGCAGTAACATTTTAAGAGCAATCAAAACAAGTAAGAATGCTCCAGTCAGGTATGCACGACTACGAGATAGCCTTACCTACGTCTAGTTCAGTATTACTGAAATCAGTCCACACACAAATATACATAGCAACACACTCATACACACATTCATACACTCATTCACACACACTAAAAGTATTTCTGTGAGATGTGATCCTTAATGGTTAATTGTCTCTAGACTATTTTCAGTTTTTATTTTTCGATCCCCTTAAGGTTTACCGCACGTATAGGATATATAGGTCAAAACTATTTATGCATATATATATATATATATATATATATATATAAAGTCTATTTTAGAAATGTTTTTTATGAATTGCCTCAACCTGTTTAGGACTTTCAGAAACTTACATGCTGCTTTTTATTGTATAGATCTTACAGTCCCTGAAATCGACGTGTCTATTAAGATATACATTATGATGGGCTTGCCTTTATAGCTCAGTAAATGATCTTCACTTAATAAGAATCTAAGATTCCTTGTTACATGCTTTTGCAGCACCTGAATATACCCTTACGACTCATTTTGAATAGGTTAAGGGTAAAATAAAATGATATATGATTGGGGAGGTGGAAAACAACTGACAGGTTCAGTCACATAACATTCATCTTATACTCTGCTCAAATCAACTAAACTCGACACGTGTCAGCACTTTAACCCTTTGCGTAAGTTGAACATTCGTTGAATTAAATGATAGTTTTATTTTAATATCCATAAGTTTAATGTATCGTTTTGTAACTCACCTGGTGATAGCTATCTGCTGTGATGTCGCCATTGGATTGATCAGCAATCTTTTCCGGCGTATGATGTGTGAGATAGTCCCAAATGGATTCGCCCTTATCATCCTCATTCCAACCGCCCTCAATTTGATAGGACGATGAACCGACACCCCATAGAAAATCATTTGGAAAATGTCGGGTACTACTAGACGAAGGTTCTTTGTATGTGCTGCAATAAACCAAATAAAATCATGCAATATTTCTGTATAGAGTTTTGACAATGGTCTTAAGAAAGAGTGACAGAAACTATTTTAAAAAAGAACATACAATTTATTTGTATGTACCGAGAATTTTTACTATAAAGGCCTTCAACTTTATCTGCATTTTTTATAGCTGAGGCGAAATTAAGATAACTTATAAGTTTGCCAATTAGGTCCAGACTTTCGCTTCTAGAAAGTTTAGAGTGCGAACCAAGGCCAGACCCCACCTTGGAACCTATGCGAAATCTGCCAGCTTTAGATAAACTTAAAGCTTAAGACTTTTGAGTAAATATCACATAGTTTATTAACTTATTTGTTCCTAATTTTTTTTACTATTTAATTGTCTACTTACGAAGCGGCTTCACAGCGACTGCTCTGCGCCAGTGCCAGCAGTATAAACATTAATGCGAGTAACGCGATTTTCATCGTAATTTTCGACATGTTAAAATAAACTAAATCTGATAGATCTGATGGTATTTGCACTAAATATATATAGATATATATATATAAATTATTTTATATCCTTGATCGTTGCGATACTTTGACAACGAGCAACTTCAGCGATTTGGATTCGTTGACTTCGTTTCGTTGACACTTTTCGCGTGCGTTTTGCGTGCGTTTTTCTTGCTGTTCTGTGGGAGCCTCAAGCGTTTTGAGCTCGTCGCGAAACGCTTGCAAGTGAACGCTGTTGCTTTTATATCCTAGCGTTTTAAAGCTTTTCGAGTGCCGCGCGCGTTCTCAATGCGAGCACCGAACGGGTTCTGCTCGGCGGCTGCGCAAGTGTCTCAGCTGCTCAGAGAGGTTTATGCGAACGGTGCGACTCGGATTTGGATTCGGATTTCGATTTCGATGGGCGACAACGTGAATCTGAATCTGAATCTGAGAAATCCCCGTTATGACGCGACTTACACATGCGTTACGATCCAATGGAAAATGTTTAAATTTGTCATCATCTGATTATTTTTTAATAAAGGCTTACAATAAATTTTAAAGCACTTTGCTTATTACTCATTTCATATTCTTGATTTCCCCATAAGGCCCTATTTGAATATGGAATAAACAGAATAAATAGGCGCAACTAATGATATTCTAGTACTTGTAATAATTAATGTTTATTTTCTATTTATTTTCACTCTACCCATACAATTCACGTGTTCAAGTACTTTGTACTCAAACAAATATATCTTAAATGGGTTTAAGCCCTAATAAAGTTTACTTTAATAAAATATTTCTGTAAGAATTGTGTCTTGTGTATTGTCTATATCCTGTCACATATATTAATATATGTTTATTGGTTCGATATCAATCCCGGCATCTTTTTTAGAAGTATGTCCAACTTATATACTTTAAGGGATAATCGAATTATAAATTTCTAGTATATGTCACTTTGCAAACTTGCTTCAGATAAGAGAAGCTAAAGTGCATTCGATGATTAGACTGTGAGATTTTCCTATCCAGTTGCTAGTATATCTACGGGTTTATCGTATTCAATCAGAACTATATGCATTATTTTAGAATTAGACTTGCTGTTTCGTAATGTGAGACAAATAAAAACAAAATTTTTGTTTGAACAAGTGGAAAGATAAGAAGTATTACGTATATAGAGCAGACAAGATAGAGAGAGAGTAGGAAACAATGTAGTACGAGTAGGTTACCTATGAGGAACATGCAATCCAATCAGCAACATTTTCTTTAGTTACGGATACAGGCATTGATAGGAAAGTCGCCGTAAGTTGTTTTTATCAGTTGGCCGTACAAGAAAAACAAACCAGATAAAAAGTAAAAGGAAAAGAAGAAAACAATCTATAGATCTGACGAGCTTTCTTGGCCAATAACCCGTTTTGTTTGGCTTCCCCAAAATTATTTTGAGCCGTTCCAACAATCAAACAAAAGAGCTAAAAACAGAACCACTCAATAATTTGTAACGAAAAATCTTGAACTTTTCTTTTGTTTTTTATTGTGTGACTTTTATATCCGCAAGTTACACCTGTTTTTCTTTATTTTCAGCCAGATTTTAAATTATGACCGATGCTTATCGGCTAAAATCAATTAAACGACATTTTATGGCAAGAAGATCAATATAAAAGGTTTGTACGGGTGTACGAGCATACGTCTATACGAGTATATATTTAACTGTTTGGGATCATTTAAAGGGCGAGACCCGTTTGGCACGCCTACTATTGGCACAGGTGTTCGGCCCATTTGATTTAATGCTTCATTAAGTTCATTTTATTTTAAAACAGATCCCAAACCTTTCAAATAAACTTTTACGAGATCATAAATTTTCTTTCAGCCACAAAAAAAGTTTTTTTAAGTATGCACTTTTATATGCATTTACAAATTTCCCCGATTTGTACTTTTAGAATGGCTGCAATAATAAATGGTAAATCAAATAGAATCTAGTCAACACTTTTGTGACAATACTTAACGCATGTAACCAGTTTTCCTATGCTTCAAGTCATTGCAATTTATTAAACCGGAGACGTCGTCGCATTTCTGATATATTGCTCACGTGGAGCAAAATCAGCGTGGGCTCTGGGTTAAATGAATCAAAAGTTCGCGACACTTACGCGTCAGTAAGTACGTATAAAAATCCCAGTAGCTGTTTTTATTAAACTAATATGAATTCCCAATTTATTCTTTACTAATAATAATACGTCACCATAATTCATTAATTAATTATTAATTATTAATTAATAAATTATAGTTACGTAATTTTAACATATATCAATTTATAACTTTCCCTGCAAATTTTCATCTGCTTGTATACGAACATATTGTTTAATTGCTTTCAAATTTAAATATGCGCGCCACAACTAGTCCAAGTTAACGAATAAATTCCTTCGTTCAATAAATAATCGATACAATCGCTGTTTGGATAGAAGCAGCACTGGTATCGAAAATGCAATTTCAAGTCACGACACGTGCTCGGCTTTTATAATTTGTGATATTAAATGGAATTATGCACATCAAGTCGCTTAAAATTGTCAACAAATAATTTCGTATTGTAACTTTCTCCGTAATTTATCACCTTTTTTCATACAAACCTAATCATTAGTTACTCTTAATTCAAGTGTGCCGCCACAGCCGGTCACACTTAACGAATATATCTCTTCGTTCCATAAATTATCGATACCATCGGCATTGCGATAGAAACATGGTAGGTATCGAAAAGACGTAAACAAGTTGCGACACGTGCGCGGCTTTTATAAAATTGTGGAATAAAATGGAATTATTCACAGTAAATCGGTAAAGATAATGTCAACAACCTGTATTGCAAGTACGTTTATTAATTAACTACATATACAGATACACGGAGGATCAAAAGAAAGATGCGAAAGATAACAGCGCGGCGGCAAACGAGGATGAAATCTTACAGAAGTTGCTGCAAAAAGCAGAAAAAAGAAAAAGAAAACACAAAAGCAGTCAGCCTTCGATAGAGATAGAGCCTCCTCCAACCAAGAAGCAACCAGAGAAGTTGGATGCGCCAATATCACAGGACGAGAATGAAGCACACCCAAAGCAAACACAAGATGCAGAGCCTAAGGAAACTGAACCATCAAGTGATTTTCAAGTCATCGGCGCAGATGCAGCAGCTAAACGTCAAAAAGTGGAAATGGTATTACCCGCTTGGCTGGCACATCCAACAATTATAGAGGGTGGCAGTCTGAAACCTGATGAAAGCGCTGATGGGGAAGTAGGTGAGGCGTCCATCAAACAGCAGCCATACCTGGAGAAATACACATGCAGTGCCCTAAAGCAAATGAAAATCAAGCATCTGTTTCCTGTTCAACGCTCTGTCATACCATGGATACTGGAGGCACATGCCAAGCCGGAGCCTTTCCGACCCCGCGATATATGCGTCTCTGCTCCCACGGGTAGTGGCAAAACATTAGCTTTTGCCATACCAGTTGTTCAGATTCTGGCCAAGCGGGTGCAATGTAAAGTGCGCGCTCTGGTTGTGCTGCCAGTAGCTGAGCTGGCTCTGCAGGTCTACAAGGTGTTTAGCGCGCTGTGCAGCAAGACAGAATTGGAGGTGTGCCTACTGTCCAAGCAGCATCGCCTGGAGGATGAGCAGGACAAGCTACTGGAACTGTACAAAGGCGTCTACTATTCAAAGGTGGACATAGTGGTCACTACTCCAGGTAAGTTAACAATGCAACTTAAATGAAAGCACCTAATATATGGGTTTTCTCTTCTGTCCTCTCAGGTCGCTTAGTAGATCACTTGCATGCCACCAAAGGCTTTTGCCTGAAGGCTCTGCAGTTTCTAGTCATTGACGAGGCGGATCGCATAATGGATGCTGTGTTTCAAAACTGGCTTTATCATTTAGATTCGCATGTGCGCACTACAACTGATCAACTATTGGCGGGAGTGCAGGCTCCATTGTGTTACCAGGAACTTCTCAATAGCTACGGCAAACAACCGCATAAACTTCTATTTTCGGCCACACTCTCGCAGGATCCCGAGAAGCTGCAAAATTTACGTCTGTTTCAACCTAAGCTTTTCGCCACCGTGCTGACATCAACATTGCAGCCAAGCATAGACAACGGGGACGAGTTGCCCGTAGAAAACACAGCGCCAAGTAGCCAGTTTATAGGAAAGTACACAACACCAGCAGAATTGACGGAGATGTTCTGCCTCACGGAGATGCGTTATAAGCCGCTTACATTGTATTCGCTGGTGCAGGAATACAGTTGGAAGCGGTTCCTGTGTTTCACAAATAGCGGAGACACCGCTAGCCGTTTGGCCTTTGTAATGGGCAAAATGTTTCATGGCACATCCACCGTGGTGAGCGAACTATCAGCCACTTTGACGGCGGCAACGCGCACCAACCGTTTAAATAGTTTTGCCCGTGGTGAGATTAATGGTCTGATCTGCTCAGATGCACTAGCACGCGGTATTGATGTGGCTAATGTAGACGTTGTGCTATCCTACGAGGCACCACGTCATATAACAACTCACATACATCGAGTGGGCCGCACGGCACGTGCTGGCAAAAAGGGTACGGCCATAACGCTGCTCACGGAGAATGATAAGGAGAGTTTCAAGAAAATGGTTCATGAGGTGGGCAAGTCAATGGGTGAGGAGATATCCGTTTCTCCAGACATTGAAATTCAGCACGCAACCATTTACAAGAAAGCTCTGGAAGGCTTACGCGAAATTCAAGAGAAGAAAAAGAAAGAGAATATTATTACAAAGAGACGCATTAACCGCCAGGCGGCAATACACAAAAATGCAAAGCCTGTGGGCGAGATGACGCTCATGGAGAAGCTCCAGTTAACTGCAGGCGCTGAGCTGATACCCAAAAAAGTCAATAATAAACCGCAAACTACACAACCAAAAAAGGCTGCAAAGCCAAAGCGCAAAGCCATCGAAATGTAGGGAATCGGACTTCGGGTGAAACCGCAAACGTAGAAATGTTCAATCTTTAGCTATAAGATGAAATATATACAATTTTTTTTATGTAATTGATGATTGTCTTATCATTGGCAGGCCAAGTGATTCCCCCACGGGTACATCACCGAAAGTATAGTAAACAAATATTTAGCAGGTCGCACTATGTATACTCTATTACTAAAATGCAATTGACTAATTGTCGATTTCATTCTGCCATTTATCTAAAAACAACTACAGAATATGCAGTTCCTTAAAATTTAATATGGCCTTTTTTTATATGTTTATAATATATATTAAATGTATGTGTATTAACTTTACAGTGTAAACCTGTTTTTACCTAGAACGAAGCTAGTTGAATCAGCATACCCTAGCTATGACGATGATGATAATTGCCCTATCGGGGTATTTAAACAGCTTGCTGCCGAATCAATTCTCAAAATAAACCGGCAAACGATGAAGACAGCATCACTTAAGTTTCTGGCGGCTCTAGCGCTCTGCGCCTTGGGTAATTAATAATAGAAACGGCAAGCTTGGAGAACTTGTGCATAATCAACTGATCTTTGTATATAGCACTGCCCTCTCCGACGGATGCGATAACCATTGAGCCACGCAGTAGTTGGGGTGCTGTTAGAGCTCGCTCTCCGACACGGATACGTGGTCCTGTGGAATATGTGATCATCCACCACTCGGACAATCCCAATGGTTGCAGCTCATCCCAGCAGTGCCAGCGCATGATCAAGAACATACAGACTGATCATAAGAACAGACGCAGCTTCAGCGATATTGCCTATAACTTTATTGTAGCTGGCGATGGAAAGGTATACGAGGGACGTGGCTTTGGACTGCAGGGATCACATGCTCCCAAGTATAATGGAAAGAGCATTGGCATCGTCCTTTTGGGAAACTATGGAAACAGCTTACCCTCATCCCAGATGTTACAGAATGTCAAGGATCTGATTGAAATGTCCGTGCAAGAGGGCTACTTGAAGAGTGACTATACATTGGTGGGTCATCGTCAGACCAAGGCTACCGACTGCCCCGGCAATGCGCTTTTTAACGAAATCAAGACTTGGCCACATTGGCGCGAAATTTAAATTCCGAATAATCTTAAAAAAATATATATTTTAATAAAAAAAAATACGTTAATGAAGATACATATGTATAAACAAAGCTCTAATTCTATGAGTTTCATGAGATGATCTAGGGGAAAGTCAAATAATGAGAGTTCCATTTGATTATTCAGTTGATAATTCATAATATTAAAACATAATAGCCGCTAAAAAATAGAGCGCTTTGTTAGCTCAGCCGTCATTTGATTAAAAGTATATATACATAGGCTAACTTGCAGCAAATATTTTGAATGCGATTATACCCTATTCCCAATGAGGCAGCTATGCAAAAGTCGTCATGAGCAATTCTTTGTATTGCTTGCACTATGATCTTCGCCTATAGCAGTCCGATCTTCACTGTCAACTTTCGCAGATACTTTATTACATGCTCCAGCTACTCCTTGGGTTGGCCTCAGTGACTAGACTTAGTTGAGTGTCTCCTTGTTAAAGCTATCAGCTCTATTTGTTCTGACGTTGGTTCAGAGGTTCGGGTGCTTCCCAATATGTTGACTTTCTTTTTTCTAGCTGTGAGTCCCGGTTCAAGTTTATGCGAACAAGTTTTGAAGTTTGGAGGTGCCATTAATATGATTAGTGTATTCAACCAACGGAAATACACTAATCATATTCATGCGTTTATTCCACATATAAGAGATATACATTCTATAATATTTTGATTTCCGTTATTTTAAGTACCTATTGGCATTGTCGGTTCCAAAGAATACAAATTTTTTAATATAAGTTTGAAAACGATATTACTTTGCATTCTTTAAAATTGTTAATAGATCGAGCATCTATGCTTTAATTTGGAAATAATAGCATATAAATGGATGTTACTTCTGTTTTGTACTCGTTCGGATCTTTAACTGGGCATGGTTAACCAGGCCGGAACTGTTGAGCGTTTTATAATAAAGAATAAAGCAAATATTTTCTAGAGCATACTTTTCGGCGCGTTTATAAATGTTACAATGCATGTTGGGGGCTTGGTACTTTACGGTTGAGATGCGCTTGGCATTTGCGCCTTTTTTTCCTTGTACTGGACCTATGGATTGTGCCCTATAGAAAGGATTAAGGGCGGATGGTCCATATACCACGTATGCTACTGTGTTGCCACAATGATTTACTCATGCGGCTTTGAAAATAAATCAGGTGCAGCTGATAACGCACCTGGATTTGGTTTTGCCTCAATGGATTCACACGTTCGATCTCATTTAGCTACGCGATCGTTGTGATGACGGTATGATACGTTCACTAATCGTTTGCCCCATTGCTAATAATGGAACTATGAAGAGGTTCTTACTTATCTGTGCGGCAACAGGTGTAGTGGATACACTGCTTGTACTGCCTTTTCTCGTCATCTACACCCGGGACACGAGCCCTTGGTTTGTGCCTTGGGTGATCAGCACCGCTTGTTTTTATGTCAGCCCTGCGTTTAGTTATATGTGCCCTCGCTACTTGTGAGGTTCCTCCATCTACCAGCCGAACTATACTGGGGCTGTTTTTGGAATTGCGGCGCTTATGTCGCCGTTCTCATTTCCGTACTGGTCCAGGTCTTAACTTGTCCAATGTGGCGGCAAAGTGCCTCAAAGTCCTGATCCTTCCATTGATCATAACTCGCTACTAAATTTTTCGGCCATCTTGATTTCCTTTTTAACCAAAAAGATGGCAGGACAAGAGCTTCAGTCTTGTAAGCTGGCTTGCCTTACCAATTTTTAATCCGTTACAGGCGATTATGCTTTGACGTGCGTTCTCTAGCCGTCTCGTATATACCGGATATTCCGTACCCTGTCGCTGTTCTGTGGAATCTTGGTTGATCCCGTGCATCCTAACGATGAAAATATGCAAGTTATTTGGATTTTTTTAGCAGAATACTGTAACGAGGCGATTGGCGCCTCATTACAAACGCATACATTTCATCTGATTCATTACTTATATTTGTATTATTATAAGCGAACGGCGCCTCATTACGAACGGACCCATTAATTGGATTTATTAATTACGTTTTATTATTATATATTAATATTATAATATATTATTGTATGACTCAAAGGCTCGGAAATGCCGACAATATAATCTTTAGAGGATAAGAACACAAGAAGTGCGCAAAAGAATAGTTTTATTGAGGCAGGTCGAAAACTTGGTCAAGGGCAAGCAGATGACAGCGGATTCGCCTTGAGTCGATCTCAAGACGAATTCGCTGACATCGGCGAGCGATAGACGAAGAGGAGTGAAAAGTTAGTTAGTGATCGACCGCCAAGGAGGCCACACGCGTGCGTGCAAAAGAAAAGGGACAAGTGACGACAGCGCCAGAAGAAGCAAAAGGAAAAAGCAACAGGGAGATACGACAAATGATAAAGGAAGATAAGAAGTAAGTCTAACTAACAACGTTTCTTAATATCGGCCATATACTAGCGCCGTATTTAATAATAAATGCAGTGAGTGAGTTTCTTTCCTCTTTTTTAAGATTAATTACGCTTGTCGTTTCTTTTATTCGTATAACAAATATACTTGTATAACGGCAATATTTCCCGCGTTTCTTGCCATAGTCGTGAATCGGCACGCTCGATATCGCCGCCTACCAGACGAAGTAAAGGGAAAGATATCCCTCTATAGCCTCCCGCCTCAGTGTCGCCAAAAAAATATACAAATTTTCTTATGGCGCGGATCTGGACCGGTTGAGTGTTTACCCCGGCAGATCCGCTACCTTACAATACAGTTAGTGTTCTTGAATGGCAATCGTCTTGCTCAGACCTGAGTCCAATTGAGCACTTATAGAACGACATATGGGCATTTCCACAGAAAAGTCAAGCACAGCAAAAAAATTCAAAGTGTATAAAGTTATGTTGGTTTACCATATTTTTATAGATAATCTATTAAATTAAAATAATATTAAATTATTTTACATTTATTCATATCACATTTTGATAAATTCAAATGCAAAGTCGAACAAGTGCAAAAATTCTGTTTTGGACATTTCTATTGCACATTTGGTTTTGATTATTGTTCTTAATGAGACACATTATGCCTTGACATTTTCTCTTTTAAAGCTCGGTTTATGTTTAAAGAACGTAACAAAAGTGTAAAAGGCAAGATGCGATTGCCAATTACGGTAATAAGGCCAATAAGGCAGCAAATGGAAGGGCGGCTAAGCTCTAAAACAGATCAACTCGATTTGTGCTTAGAAAAGTTGACCAAAATCCGATGATCTCGACCAGAACACTGGCTATAGCGGTTAAGGAAGAGTATGCAGCGGATATTTCGCACGAAACTATTCGCAGAACACTGAAAAGCAATGAGTTCACATCCCGCGAAGCCAGAAAGAAACCAATGTTGTCTGCAGTGAACGTTGAAAAACGCCTTTTTTCGCTACAACATATACGGATGTTCCACAGAGCTATTGGGATAACATGAGTATGGCGAAAGCCATTAACAGCTCTCCACAATAAAAACATTATACCGACAGTTAAATTCGGCAAACCATCTGTCATGGTGTGTGGGTGCATTTCCAGCAAAGGAGTGGGCAATTTGGTATTTATTGAGAACATTGAGAAAAGTCAAAAGTTTGATTTATTAACATCTTTTTTGATAAAAAGTGAAAAATTATGAATTTTTCTTCATGCGAAAACACTTTTGTGACAAACTGTATTTTTATTGCAAATTAAATAAAAAAAATTATCTTGGAAAATATTTATCGGTTTTCTCTTGGTACTTATTTAAAGTGTGCAGCGTCCGACATCGTAAGTGTAAAATGTAAAAATTTAAAAAAAAAATTTACTAAAATATCTTTATTTGTATATACAAAAATAATATTTGAAATAAGGAAGATCTGTGTTAATATTATAAATTAATAATACATCTCCGCGAAAGGTACGAATAAGCTTCAATTGATTTGATTATTACAATATTTAAAGTATTCTGTTTTTGAATTTCAGACTGCCCGATAATTTTGAAATATTAAAGAAAATTAACAAATTTTCTGTGGATAACATGCTGCGAGCTAATAAAAATATAATTGATTTTATTGAAATATTTGAATTGTTTAAAATCACAGAAATTGATGACTTAAAATCACAAATCGACAAAATACATTTAATCAAATGGTAAAATACCACAGAAACGGAAAAGTTTTGGGCAGAGGTCCTTGCACATAAAGACGCAGGAAACAATTCCCAATTTGAGGGCCTCGCCTTATTTGCCATGCAACTTGACTTGGTCGAATGCGGAAGTGGAACGGATGTTCAGCCAGATGAACATTGTTAAAACGAAATTGCGCAACAAAATGCATTTAAAAACATTAAATTCAATTTTAACCATAAGGTTTGTTTTTTAATTATAATTATTATTATTATAGATTTATATTGTTTTTGCAATTTTACAGAAATTGATTGAGCCAAAAAGGGGAATGTTGTCAACAGTATTTAAAAAACTGCAGTCAAAGTAGCAGAAGTCGCAATATTTGTGCTTTCCCAAGCTTCGACTGCCTGCAACTCTTTAATATTAGCTATTGCTTCTGAAAATAATAGAAGTCCCAGTCGACAAAATCAAACAGCAGCAGCAGGCGCCGTTTTTCGTTTTCTACGTTTTGCTGTGCTGTTGCTTCCGACAATGAGCGTAAGTCGAAGCTGCAGCAAGCGATCGGCTGTCGAAAGTCGTCGGCAGCCGATGTCTTAATAAACGATCGGCACGATTGTTTGCTGCTTTTGACTTTTGTCGCTTTTGCTTTTGATCAGCAGCGTAACTCGAAGCACCACTGGTTGGATCCCTGTAGATGCAACCGATGATGCAAACTGTTTTTGCAAATATTGCAAATGCAGCATTAATCCAAAACTAAGCAATTTGTACGCACATGCCAGGACCGCAAAGCACAAAAATATGTCATCTGCTCTTGCACAGACGAATAAAATACAGTTTGTTCCGTCTGCCTCATTGAAAACCTGTCAACAAGAGGCGGCATTGTGTATGTATATTGCCACACACTCATCCATTAGCCCAATTGACCATTTGGGATTGCTGTGCGGAACCAAATACCAAGATGGCAGTGCTATGAAACTTCATAGATCCAAGTGCACAAGCATTATAAAAATGTTTTCTGAGAGAGGACATCGGTGATGCCAAGTACAGCTTGTTGCTTGATGAGAGCACTGATATAAGTGTCTGCTAGTCACTTGGTAAGTTATAATGATAATCAATCCAGAACTCAATTAAACTTAATTTAATTCTGTATAGGTGTTGCCATCAACTAGTTTAGCTCGACACGGAGCGTCGTGGTGTCCACGTTTTTATAGCTTGTCTCGCTCGAGGAAGGCGACTCGAAAACGATTGCAAACAGCCTCTGCCAAGAACTCAAAAACCTTAAATTGAACCTTGAGAATTTAATTGGAATATATTGTCTATGAGTCATATAATTGGTTTTCCAAAAGCGCGAAAAGGCAATCCGATTATAAAAAAATATATGAACTCATTAATTCCGAAAAAGTAAAACGATATACATACATAGATGGAAGGAAAGTTCTCCATAACTAAACATACCGTGCAAAGAATCTTAAAAGACCTTGATATCACAGCTAAGGTTGATATCGGAGGTTAATAAAAATAAATCGCATAGATTTTACAAATGTCTGCGGGTTAAAGCCTGCTAAAAATAGGAGGCGAGGATTCCGTTTAGCAGAAGGCCTTCATAGTAATAGATAGATAGTAAAGCTTTTAGGAAAAACATTTGGAAAAAAAATCAATTTTAGAATGCAGGAACCAGAAATTCAGTTCCTGCAATTCTAAAATTTTCTAAACATTTTTTGTAAGAAAAAAGTCTGATTGCCGACAATATTTTATTTTGCTGTTGGCAAATCCAAAACTTTTCACTGTAGCGCTTGTTTCTTTTCCTCGAACCAATACATAACAGAGACCGAAAACCAACGGTTCGGTTTCAGAGAAATACATATGTACGTATTCATAAGAAATATGTACATACATGTAAGAATGCTGAATTCTTGTGTATCCGACTACGAGAATGCTTTAACCCAGAAAGGATATGCCCAACTTAAGCGGCCCATCCATGATCGAAAATGTTTGCGAGCATGAATCGATAAAATATACATGTATATTTAGCATACAAATTTTAAATTCCCTTCGTTTTTTATAAGCGATGCTCGACAGAATGCTCATAACTGTCTAACAAGTCAGACAAACAATTTTGTCGATCCGCTCGGATAACAGTTAAATGTCTCGCGTGCACTAATACCAACGCAGACTTGTACATTGAGCCCAACAATGCTCGCCTTTGTGTTCGATAGTGAATGGGCAGTCTTACACTCGCACACATACATACAAACCCATGCACACATACATGCAAGGGTACGGGGTGGCGTCCGTATGGCTAAGCGTCTGATCGGCCTTAACTTGGCAAAGCCCAGCGTGATCCATACGTGGCTATATCCAAACAGCTCATCGCCTCCACGTGACGTTCCTGGTAACAGCCCTTCCTGTCATCCGACAGAGAGCGCTGGCCAAGATTAGAAGGCGGGTCTGAAAGCATATTGCTGTAGTACTTATAAAATCCAGAATGCGTCTGCTCCCGGATCGGGCGGCATTCTGGTTAGCGTTTGTCCCATATTGGGCGGCTACCTTTATTGCCATAGGGCCCCTGGCAGAAGGGTAAAAATGCAGTTTTTAAGCTAGGTACACACGATCCAAACAATTTGCAGCAAGTTGATTGCTGCAATCAAATTTGCACGTATAAACACGAGTGCAACCATTTTGCTGCAAATTGCAGAGACAACATCTATTGTCTTTTCTGGCCCAAGTTCCAATGGCTTTCTTAAAACCCGAAATCTATTTGCCATTATGCCAAAAACATTTTCTACCACTCTTCTTGCTCTGGAAAGACGGTAGTTAAAAGCACGATTTGGAGCTGGTTGATTTCTGAATGGATATGGTTTCATTATGTATCTTTTCAATGCGAATGCATCATCCGCTACAAGTACCTTTAGGGCACCTTTAGATCTCGACCTGGAAGTGGCTGCTCCTCAGGAACATTAAGTTGTTCATTTTGTAACGCATATGATAGACTACATGCGTTAAAAATTCCTCCATCAGAAATTCTTCCTTTGCCTCCTACATCGAAGTCAATTATTTTATAGTTTGCATCTGCTAACACTATTAGCACAACGTTCAGCTAATTCGTCAATAACAACAGATGACGTACCAAGTACATCCAAAGCAAAAAAAAGAAAACGTGACGAGATACAATAGAATTTAAGGGAGAAGATCTGCTTATTAAAAAGGCAAGCGCTTTGCTCGATAAGCCAGCGGATGACCATCAGATGTTCGGTGATTTCGTTGCATCTGAGCTCAGATTGTTGAAATCACACCAAAATAGACTTCTGCTTCGCAGAAAAATTCAAAGAGCTATTTTGGAAGTATCGGAAATTGATAGCGAGGACACTTTTACATGTTCCACACCTAATATCGTGTACTCGTCTACCAATTCTCCAGTTTTTGCCTTTTCAGAGTTTTTACTTACTTACAGAGGAGATACTTACGGTGCAGGGAGTCGGATACCCAGTACCGGCGGCTGTGAGGGGTGAGCAAGCGGGCCCCCGGTCGTCGTCATACAGCGACCGCAGTGTTGAGGAGGTGGTAGGCTTGGCCCCCTCACCATCTAATGTTACAAGCATGAGTCGTGAAGAGGAGGGGAATAGTGCCTAAGAGCTGGTAGCCAACCCTTTTGCAAAGAGCAACAGGCTAGCTAGGTCTCCGCAGGAAGTGGAAGCAGTGCCGACGAGGTCGCAGTGTGTTATGTCCCCGAGGGAATATACACCCAAAAGAGGTCGGGAAGTGAGCTGTCCTAACAGCGCACCGTGCAAGACACCCCCAAAAAAAATGCTGGCCCATCGAACCGGAGAAGAGACAGTACTAATGGAGGAGCTTGGTGGCCTCCTCGATGAGATGCTGTTTAACATCACAGAGAGGAAGCCGGTTGTCAGACATATCAATCAGACGATGAAGGAGTCGGTAGCACGGATGAAGGAGATACAGATGCTCCTTGTGGCGAATGCACGTGCCGCGACGAGTACTAGTGAGAAGGAGGTGCAAACCTCCTTACCGTTGGAACCAGTCCGACTTGTGCAAGCAGAAGCCAACCGCTCAGCGGTGACAGTAAGGCCTAAAAGTAAACCTCCCCTCAAAAGGCAACATCTGGAGCCAAGCAAGAAGCAGAATGGCGGGTAAACTCGCGGAAGACTAAGGTGCAACGACGCCGGAATACGGCAAAAAAGAGATCCACGAGACCTGAGCGTAGGAGAGGGCTCCTCTTATAGTGACGTGCTCTCCCTGGTAACCAGGAGGGAAGACAGGAAGCTTGAGGGAGTAAAGGAGTGCGTTAGGAGCGTGAGGAATACTGCGAAGGGCGATCGTCTCCTGGAACTTGCCGTCAGTTCTCCAGAGGACACGCTCAAGCTGAAAGGCGACGTAGAGCAGGTCGTAGGCCAGTCGCTAGAGGTCCGGGCTTTGACCCAAGAGACGCGGCTTGTTCTAAGGGATCTAAACATGCTCATAGAGAAGGCGGACATTGTTGACGCGCTGACCGAACAGTTCCAAGTCTGCCGGAGTCAGCAGCTTGGTCGCAAGCGTGTGCGTACCCTCGGCTCAAGCAGCACACATCATCGAGGTCGGCGAAGTGCGGATAGGATGGTCCTTATGCAGAGTTAAGGAGGCGGAGTTGAGGTGCTACCGCTGTTTTGGTACAGGGCATATAGCCAGTAAGTGCAAAAACACGGTAGACCTAAGGAACTTTTTTTTAGGTGCGGCGAAGCAGGCCACAAAGCAGCATCCTGTGTGCGGAGCCCCAAATGCACGAGATGCAGTTCTAAAGATCCAAGTCGGCAACGTAGATATCATGTCGAAGCGAGCGATTAGGTATCTGAGTATAATGATCGACTGTTGACTCAGCTTCCGTGAGCATCTCGGTTTGCGGCTAGAAGGGCTGCAATTAGTGCCAGAGCATTGGCAAGGTTACTGCCCAACACGCGAGGGCCAAAGCAGAGCCGCAGAACATTGCTAACAAGTGTGTTGCGCTCGGCTATCTTATACGCTGCTCCCATCTGGGCGTCAGCACTTAAGACCAAGGCGTACAGTGGGAGCCTAGAGTCATCCTACCGTCTGTGTGCACTGCGTGTGGCATGCGCATTCAGAACGGTATCTGACGAAGCAGCGCTGGTATTAGCAAGCCTCTTGCCAATTGTCGACCTAGCCAGAGAAGCCGAGGAGTTAAGAGTAGTTCAAGAAATGCAATCTAGGACTGCCTCTAAGCTACAGTCGAGAAGACGCAGCACTGGTAGGTCCGTTGGGATTCCTCGGAGCAGGGTCGCTGGACTCATACCTTCATTCCAGCACTGGATACCTGGATAAATAGGAAGCATGGTCAAGTGGTCATGGCTCCTAGTCCGACGTGCACTTGGTGCGCCGGTGATGTAACGGAAGATGCCAGGCATGTTCTAATGTCGTGTCAACGCTTTGACACTGAGAGAGAGGAGCTGGTGCATAGCATCGGTCCGTTCAACGAATCCAATCTAGTGGATCGTATGTTGGAAGACGTGGCGGCGTGGGATGCGGTGTGCGTGTTCGCCTCGCTGGTTATGCGTGAGTTACGTAGACTAGGGCGCACGAGTGTGGGATGATCTAGACATGGAAGATGCTTTTCTTGCGAAGCAATGCCTTGCGGCAGTACCACAAGAGTCGGCATGTGAAAACTCCCGTCCATCACTTGCACAGCGGAGTCCTGTTTATTTTGTTTAATTTTAATTTTAATTTTGTTGTTGTTATTTAATAAAGAATATAAAAAAAAGCACATACATGCAAATCTCTGCTTGCGCTTCTAAGAATTCCGTTGCGACGTCTCTGCCAGCAATCAAATATACACTCGCTTGTATAAATCTGCGTACATACCAAAAAAAAATAATCAAATTTCAACTTTAGCACTAAGTATATTGGGAACTATGATACATATTAAACAAAAAAAAACTTATTTCAAATTTATAACGTTTTTCTAAATAGTTCATCGATCAAGGGCCTTGGCCCCTTTACAATGTCCTCGATCTTAACCCTATTCAGCATTTGTGGCGCACATTTGAGCGCAAGATAACATCGATCAATGTGCTTTTGGAGGTCATCATGGAAGAGTGGGGCAAAATTATTGCAGAAGAAATAAAAATCCTTGTAGAATCAATGCCAAGATGAGAAAAAGAAGTTATTTAAAATATAATTAATGGAGTGTTGGCAGCAGCACTTCAATTTGTAATAACAGCATGTTTGGGGGAATTCGACCACTCTTGTGGAACAAATTAAAATTATTTTATCTTTGAGTAGAGTTTTAAAATTTTGTCTGAATTTGTCTGTCCTGTCTTTATATACGTTGTATAGAGCCGTCAATTCTGAATCAGAACACTTAAGCTCATTGTGCCCTTTTTTTGCGTTTTTCGAAATTGTACGTTTTATCAAGTAACCTCAGTGTAAAAAATGCAGTTTTCTTCGAAATTTGGAGCGAAAAATTCCATGTCAATTCTGAAGAAGCCGTTTTGCCTTATTTTATATATGTTTGCAGATATGTTTCTGTCCAATTTGATGCATATTTAAAAGAAAAGAGCCGTATATTTTGTTTACATTTATCAGCGAGATGGCGATCATGTAGACGAATATTAGAGCGCTTTCAAAGGCAGAATGCAAATTGGCTGCTAGAAAGCACATTCTTGAAAATGCCGAAAGTCACTTCGACCACTTGGACGTCCAAAATTTACGTATAGATCTAAAGGTGATAAAGCTTAGAAACAACAAGCATTTGATGTAGACATAGCCAAGCGAAATAATATCCGTTTGTTAATGCAAGCAGCAAGTATAGTTGCGCGTAAACAAGGAAAGGCTGATCTGGCAGCATTACTTAAAATACTCGCTATATGCCCCGAAAAATATTAAGCAGATGATTATGAAACCAGTTGAGAAGCCTGTACGCGCCTCCACAGATCAAGCATTAGCTTTAATATTTGATCAAAGTTTAACAAAAGAGCAGTATTGCACTATAAAAGACGATTTGAAGAATAGAAAGAGCGATATATATCCGAGTTACAAAGTCGCAAAAAAATGCAGGCCACAAAATATTTATGTTTCGGATACAGTTGTTAAAGTAACTCTTCAAAATCTACTTTCACACACAGCAGCTCGGTTAGTTGCTCTGCAAGTAGATGTCATAATGGATATTATGAATGAGCAGGACACAAATTTTTTATCTGTAGAGCTAGTTCTCAGTTATGGTTTTAATGGCAGTACTAGTCAGGCCAATTATAACCATTCGTATTTTGGAATAAGACCTTGTGATGCTGATGCATGCCTTTTTGCCACAACAGTAACTCCGCTTAGATTAATTGATCCTTCTGGACATATATTGTGGAATATATGCAAAGTTATAATAAATGATGAAAAATTTATTTATATTAAGTTTAGCCTAACAGTGATAGATGGCAAAGTTCTCAATGTATTAACAGGAACTAGATCGTTTCAAGCTTGTCCGATTTGTGGAGCAACACCAAAGGACTTTCTTCAAAATAAAAACTTTAAGAGCGAAAAGTTTCTGCCTATTTTGGATAACCTAAAATAGGGATTAAGACCATTACATTGCTGGATAAGATTTTTTGAATTCGTCTTACATGCAGGATACAAAAATTGTGTAAAAAAATGGAGAATCACTAAAATTAGTGAAAAGTTACTAGTATCCGAAATAAAAAGAAAATTCAACACGTTTTGGGAGAAATTGAGCTTAAAAGTAGATAAAGCAAAGCAAGGTGAATTTGGAAGTACCAATGAAGGAAATACTGCTCGCCGCGCATTTCAAGAGTTTGCAGTATTTTCTGAAATTACTGGAATAAATAAAAGACAGATTTATATTCTGAGAATTGTACTAATCTCACTATTATGTCAACTACCTCTTGATCTAGAAAACTTTGAAATGTTTTGTCATAAAACGGCAGAAATAATTATTGACGAGTATCCATGGCTGCCAATGACGGCGACAGTACATAAAATTCTCATTCATGCAAGGCAAATTGTTGTAAACACAGTTCTTCCAGTTGGTTATTTCGGAGAAGAAGCAGCTGAGTCCCACAATTAAATTTATAAGTCCGACAGACTCCATCACGCGAGGAAATGTAGCCGTGTGAGCAACCTTACAGATGTTTTTCCACGCGCCCTGGATACTTCAGATCCGATTATATCATCAATGAATCTGGACAGACGCATTAAAAAACACAAGCGCCCAAACCTTCCCATAGAGGTTTTAAAATTACTTTCATGCTATTCAAATAGTGGTGAGTATACTCGTACAGAGGAAGAGTATATCTTTCAAGAACAACTGGAACGGAACATAAGCATTTATATTTTCGGTAACTTCGAAGTCGAAAACGAGGAACACATTGAGTAACGCGAGGTTAATATATTGATCACAAAAATCCAGAAGAGAGGTTTGTTATTTAATGTAGCTATTGCAGCACAGGTATTTATCATATTTTATTTATATATTATGACTACAAATTTTGAATAGGCGGTGGTAGATGGTCTATACACAAGCACAGCAAGCAAGTCTCTGCGTGCGCTTATCATAACATAATGTTAAATTGATTGTTGAATAACTTTTGTGTTTATTATCCGATCGTTTTGAAATTTACAGCATAGGTTAAAAATGTACTGTCAGGGCGGAAATTCCCGCTCCGGGATTTACGCCCTGAACATACAAACCAACAGGAGCAAGTACAACATAGATAATAAGAATTAGGTTAGCACTAGGTTAGAGTAACAAGAGAAAATGAAGTATTAGAAAATAAGTAAGAATTAGTTTAGCACTAGGTTAGAGAAAATGAAGTATTAGAAATAAACGCCAAGAAGGTAAAAGAAAAACTATGAAGTATTATCAAATAGGCGAAGTTACAGGGTATGAGGTAGCACAGCACAAGGGGTCAATAGCGAGGCAACGATGTCACAGCGGCCGAGCTTTCGGAAAGCGGGGCAAGAGAAAGCTTTCGCTCAGCGCGCTCACTAGCCGAGCTGAGTGCATCATAATACAATGCAAAAGCTCACCTACAAAGCTTTCGCGCCGAATGCACTGACGGAAGCTTACGGCCGCGGCAATGCAGCGATCAAGCGCACCAAAGCTTTTACCGGAGAGAGGGGCATTTGTGCGTTGAACAAACTCAATACGGCGTTATGAGTATGAGCTTCGGCACCAACGGAGTCAAAGCGCCGCTCAGGAATTACTAATATTGTCAAAGTGCCGTTCAGAAGTCACATACATGCACCAATACTATCGAAGCGCCGCTCAGAAGGCACATGCATACACAAATACTACTTAAGCGCTTCTCAGAGGGAACAAAATGGCTCTCATGGACTTTGTTAACAGGAAAAACACGCATGCGCCCAGCTGGAAAAGGAACAACAAAGCACACGCAGGCGCAGCGGGATTAAACTAATACCAATGCAGTCTAACAGGGGGATAACAGGGTAAACTTAGAAATTAACAGAAGTAGGTCAGTAGGCTAATGAGGAGTGGGAGAGAAATCAGTCTGGGCAGAAGCCAGCAAGGGGATAGAGCAAATCCACGCAAGTGCGAAAAAGAGTCCGCGACAAGTGAACCAAATACGAGAGATAAACATTACGCGAGAAACAGACTAACGAAACGGAAAACGGAAAATAATACAAATTAAGAACCACGAAAAGGAAAGCAACTAACGTTACGACGGAAAACAAGCACGGCAACAAGGGCCACCGACAAAACCACGAAAATCGAAATATGCAGGAACGGGACCACGGCGACGGACACAATAACAACAACGAACAAAACATGAGCCAAAGGAACGGGACCGAGAGCGAGCCGGAGGCAGTGGCGTCGGCGGGAGAAACGGTGAACGGAATACGGGGTAAGCTGGCAGCATTCTTGGCTCACAGGAGCAGTAGTGGGGGTAGATTCCTGTAAGTGGTGCGGTTAGTAGGTGTACATGTATGAACGCAGGGTAGTGAGTAGGGAGATAAGTTTTAAGAAAATAAAGACAATAAACATTTATATGCGGGAATGATCCCGGTGTAGATTATTGACCTCGGTCGAGTTCCGCTAGTCGCTGGGCGTATCATAGTGGGTGCAGAAATGTAACCCCTCGTCGGAAGGCTACCCTCTTGCCCCTCCCCGACATCCTGGCCGCCATTCCGATCCCGTCGGTCGTAACCCGGACCCGGTTGTCAGCAGACCCAGGTAATCGGGTACCGACTAGGATCGCACGGGAACCGGTTTGCTTGAGCGCGACGGAGTCTACCCCGGCCAGAGAACTTCCTTACACTATCAATAAAGATAGTAAATAAATCAAACTTTTGACTTTATTTTAATTTTTTTCAAATTATTTATTTATTTCTTAAGCATATAAAAAAAAACAAAACTAAAATAATTTCAAAAACAAAAGAGTTATAACAAAAACAAAATAGGACGAATAAAATTTCACTGTCACAAAAGTGTTTTCGTCTCAAGGAACTTGGTGATAAAGTCAAAGTTAAACTTAAAATATAATTATCTTAGTATTTAGTGTGGTAGCCTTTGGCTTTTATAATTAAAGAATTTATAAAGAATTGATCAACTTTTCAATATAATTTATTGGAATCTGAGTCCATTCTTCCATTATAAAGTATTTCAACATTTGTCGGTAAGTAGGCCGCCTCTGTGCAACCTTCTTTTTCAAATACGCCCACAAATTTTCTATTGGGTTAATATCTGGGCCTTGGGGCGGCGTGTCGATTATTATTAATTATGAATTTTTCTTCATGCGAAAACACTTTTGTGACAAACTGTACTTTATTTAGGAGCCTCTCAAAATTCCTCGAGTTTGCGCCACAATGTGGCTGCAGTTACTCGAATTTTGCAGCAATGGATTGAGCTTAAACTGCACTTTAGTATTGCTCAAGCAAATGAAAAATGTTTTAAGGCTCAAACATTGCACAAATTTTATGATGATGTAAATTATTTGTATCTGCTGTTTTTGCAGCCAGTACTTACTCAGATGCAGTACATAAACAAAATTTTTTCAAGCAAGTACTGGGGATTCGAGCAAGCTTTTAAATGATCTAGTATTTACGATAAACTCATTAAAATGCAAAATCATTTCTCCTCATGATATTAATATCGAACACTTTGAACACTTAGTCAAGCTCGACTGCTATTTGGGATATACGTTCGAAAAAAAAGCTAAAGGAGTATAAGGAAAATATCTCCACCGATATTGAGGCAGAAATTCGTATTAAATGTTGCAACTTTATAGTAGCATTAATTAATGAGCTCAAGCTGAGGTACATAGCTATGAAGTAATTGTAACATTTTATTATTAAACTCTAAACTCCTTTCAGATTACCGGTAAATTTTAAAATCCTCCAACAAATGAATTTATTTTCAGTCGAAAAAATATTATGTCCCAACAATTGTGCATTGAAGAGATTCTCTTTAAATACCCGAACGTCCACCTTATTAAATGGTCCAATGTTAAGGATACCACAAGCTTTTGGGCCGAAGTATCCAACTACGTAGATGCAGCAGGAAACAAACGATTTTCGGCACTGGCATCATTTGCGCTAAGCATTTTGTCGTTGCCATGGTCAAACGCAGAGGTGGAAAGAATATTTAGTCAAATTAACAACGTCAAAACTAAGCTCCGGAATAAAATGGCCATTGAAACATTAAACTCTATCCTACACATAAGGTATTTTATCTGCTCAACTCATAAAATATTATATTTATATCATTTACTTCCATATTTATAGGTACGGACTACGCCGGGAAGGAAAATGCTGTCATAATTATGAAGTGCCAGCAGTATGTTTAAAAAAGAAAGGTACTAATCATACAAAAGTTCACCTGCAGATGACGAAATTTATGACGAACTTGCTAAGTTCACAAAAATACTTAATTAAATCTCTAAAAATATCGTATTACTACTGTAGCGTTTTTTTTTTAGCAACCATAAAAATATTCTGGTATTTCTAAATTTTTTCAAAGGCTAGTCCAGCTTTTTCATGACCCGAAGAGTTGGCACCACTGCCCAGTAGTCCGAAGGTTTCCTTATATAAAGTTGGGCGAACGATAAGCGTTTTCCTACATTCACTGTAGACAGCAGTGGTTTTCGGCGAGCAGCCTTTGAGCTGAATTTGTTTTTCATGATCCTCTGGCGTACATTTTCATGAGAAACGTCAATTCCCAGTTCTTCCTTGAGCAATTTGGACACTTGGCGAGTTGAAATCTTTGGATTTTTGTCAACTTTCCTGACTATAACTCGCTCGGCCCGTTCATAAATTTTTGGCTTTGGTCCTCCGCCCAGGTTTAGGTAAAGTCTACCCTCGTTTTCGGCTCGGTTAATTATATTATAAATAGTCGTACTAGTACTGAGAACATTTCAACTAGCTCTACTGCGCTTTTACCCATTTGGTAATTCAAATAAACCAACTGAGTCCGTTCAAAAGATAATCGTTTGCCAGGCATCTTTATATTGCAATAATTAATGTATGGATGTGAAATAGTCCCAAAAATTTCAGCAAATGGCAATCAGAATCATGTGCCAAAGCATACGCAACGCTTAAAACAACGGTAAATGTTCCGTTAGTCGTTGGTACGGTGCGAAAAGAGAAAGATTGCGCAAATGTGAAAAGAGTTGTTTGACAGTATAAAATAGTATCCATTTTGTGTATGCATCAATTACTAAAGTTTTTAATCAAATTTGAATATTATTTTTTTTGTTTCTAAACAATATATATATTATAATAAATTGAAAAAATAATATATATATGTATTTATATATATATATAATTATAATAATTAAAAATTGACAAACGTACATGTAATAAACACATAAACTTGAAAATTTATTTTTGTCAGTGTGAAAACTCATACTTGACAGACTGTACATAGATGGAAGGAAGGTTCTCCAAAACTATTTATAAAAATACCGTGCAAAGAATCTTAAAAGACCTTGATATCACAGCTGAGGTTGATATCGGAGGTTAATAAAATAAATCGCATAGATTTTACAAATGTCTGCGGGTTAAAGCCTGCTGAAATAGGAGGCGAGGATTCCAAAAAAACTCATGGATACGATGCCTCGACATTTAGCGGAAGGCCTTCATAGTAATAGATTACGAAAAAGCTTTTAGGAAAAACATTTGGAAAAAAAGAAATCAATTTTAGAATTACAGGAACCGGAAATTCAGTTCCTGCAATTCTAAAATTTTCTAAACATTTTTCGGTAAGAAAAAAGTCTGATTGCCGACAATATTTTATTTCGCTTTTGGCAAATCAAAAACGTTTCACTGTAGCGCTTATTTCTTTTCCTTGAACCAATACATAACAGAGAACGAAAACCAACAGTTCGTTTTCAGAGAAATACATATGTATGTATTCATAAGAAATATGTACATACATGTAAGAATGCTGAATTCTTGTGTACCCGACTACGAGAATGCTTTAACCCAGAAAGGATATACCCAACTTAAGCGGCCCATCCATGATCGAAAATGATTGCGAGCATGAATCGATAAAATGCGTTTTACCATCCACTGTTCGATGGACATAGCATAGAAATTTTAAATTCTCTTCGTTTTTTATAAGCGATGCTCGACAGAATGCCCATCCACTGTATAACAAGCAGACAAACAACTTTGTCGATCCGCTCGCCTAACAGTTAAATGTCTCGCGTGCACTAATACCAACGCAGACTTGTACATCGAGCACCAACAATGCTCGCTAAAGTGTTCGATAGTGAATGGGCAGCCTTACACTCGCACTCATGCACTCATACATACAAACCCATGCACACATATGTACATGCAAATCTCTGCTTGCGCTTCTAAGAATTCCGTTGCGACGTCTCTGCCAGCAATCTAATATACACTCGCTTGCATAAATCTGCGTACATACCAAAAAAAAATCTAATTTCAACTTTAGCACTAAATATATTGGGAACTATGATACATATTAAACTAAAAAAAACGTATTTCAAATTTATAACGTTTTTCTAAATAGTTCATCAATCAGGGGTCTTGACCCCTCTACAATGTTCTCGATCTTAACCCTATTGAGCATATGTAGCCCCTCCTTGAGCGCAAGATTAAAGAGAGATTGAAGAGTGGGGCAAAATTATTGCAGAAGTAATAAAACTCCTTGTAGAATCAATGCCAATATGAGAAAAAAGAAGTTATTTAAAATATAATTTATGGAGTGTTGGCAGCAGCTCTTGAATTTTTAATAACAGCACGTTTGGGGGAATTCGACCACTCTTCTGGAACAAATTAATTTTTTTTAAGTTAAATCTAAAATTGTTTTGGTATTAATATACCAAGTATATTTTAAGCTTTAATACCTAAAAATTATATCAGAAATTTAAACATTTGCGTCAACAGTTAAACCAGCTGTTTTAAACAAAAACCACGAAAACGAAAATATCAGTAAGTTTTTTGGCGAATGGCGAAAATGTAGACGAATATTACAGAACTTTCAAAGCGAGTGAGCAAGTTGATTGAAAGAGAGCACCTGATTGCAATTACCGAAAGCAGTGCAAATACCCCTATGAGTCCCGAAAAAGCGAATATTTTGGGAATTAACCTTCTGATGCGGATTCATGCCTTTTTGTTCATGGTTCGGGCCTGTATGTCTGCAGCGGGGGACGGAAGACTGGAGTTCATCGACACCACTGTGGGTAGGCATAAATATCTCCACATCCTCAAAAAGAACAACAACTCAACAACAAGCTTGGCTCATATGGAGTTGTCCCCACGTAATGAAACCGCCAGCACCGCCTGATCTCAATTTCATTCAATATGTGGGCAATATTGGATATAAACAAACGAAACAAAGACTTAAAATGATCTAAGACTGCTCTTACCGAGGAATGGGAAAATTTCATCCAAACCACTAAAAAATGGAGTGGTATCTATGCAAAAGAGATTGAAAGCTGTTTTAAAAGCTAAGGCAGTTTTTAAGTCAGTTTTGTTGGAAATCTGTCTTCCGCGAATCGCAGTTTCCAAATGTGTCCACAAATTCTCAATGACATTTAAATCTGGGGATTGTGCAGGCGGAATCATGACATGGGGGCAATTCCAAATCAACCAGGACTGCACAATCCCCGATTTGTGTTTTAGGTCGTTATCTTGATAAAATCTGAATCGGTCCCGTATGCCTAAAATTCCAGCACTTTGCAGCAGGTTATTCTTTAAAATGTCCAAGTACATGTTTTTAACCATATTGCCTTCATTAAAAACTAGATTGCTCACGAGAAAAAAGCGGGAAAAAAATCGCATTTTTTAGAATTAACAATTTTATTTGGTAACTTATATTTAAGGTTTTTTTTTACAGAATTGCCATCACCTCATCCAATTCTGCGGCATTTTTTTCCGGTTCACCTTCGTATGACATGTTTGTCCCAATCATACGTTAATAGTTCTTTGGGACCTGATAGTGAAAACAACATTTTTGAAGCCTTGTAAGCCATATCTGAAAATTAAAATGAGAATTAGTATTGTCCTTTTACTCACAATAAAACTTTACCTTATGCATAGAATGCTGTTGATTGTGCTCAGGTTTATAGAATTTCTCAATTTAGATTTATCAGCTTAACCTGGCTAAAAACCCGTTCAATTTCTGCGTTTGACCACGGCAATGAGAGCATTTGAAAGGCAACAGTTGCCAGCTCAAAAAATTTGCAGTTGCAACCAGAATCTTTGTAGCTATAAACTTCACTCCAAAATTTTGTCGTGTGGTTTATTTGTTCCCATTTTATCAAATTTTTTTTTTTTTTTTTATGATATATTTGTGTTTTATTTAAAGTCTGTCTTTTCTTGGGACAATTATTAAATGATGTGGTTTACCTTAAATTATTGGTAAGCATTAAGCTTGTGTGATATTATTTGGAGTGGTGGTGTATAGTAATATTAGTTTAAATTTAGTTATGTTATTTTGTCTTATATTTAGGGCGGCCTAAATGGCAAATCCAGCGGATGGAGTCTTTTGAGACGTCTGGTCGAGTCACTGTTGTCTAGCAGGTTGATGGCTAGGCAGTTCATATGATTGTCTAGCCTGTCTGCATGTTTCTGACTTCGGATCCTTATGGTGTCATTTAGAGAGGAAGTCTTTGTTGCTTCCCTTATGTCTGTATTTCTGATAAAGTAGGGTGCCTGGGTGATGCGTCTTAGGATTTTCGATTGGAAGGCTTCTATTTTGTTGAGGTTGCTTGTTTTGGCTGTTCCCCATAGATGAAGACCATACAGCCAGATCGGTTTCAGTAGGCTGTTATACAGCAGGAGTTTTTTTTTTTGTTTTAGTTCAGATTTTGGTCCGAGGAGCCAATGCATTTTTCTAGCCTTCGTGTTGAGCTGAGTTTTTTTAGCTAGAATATGCGCCTTCCACGTTAGCCTTCTGTCTAGCGTCAGTCCCAGGTATTTCACCTTATCAGAGTGTGGAATTTGGGTGTTATACAGGGTGATGTTCGGGCAGTCCTCTCTGCGTAGTGCGAAGGTGACGTGAGTCGATTTTTCCGAGTTGACTTCGATGTTCCAGCGTGATAACCACGTTTCCAGTTGTATTAGTTGGTTTTGCAAAGCTTGAGAGGCGGAATTGGCGTCTGTTGATCGTCGGCGTAGGTTGCGACCAGAGTGTTGTCGTCTCTGTCTGTTGGCATGTCGGCAGTGAACAGAGTGTATAGTACTGGTGCCAGAACACTGCCCTGCGGCACTCCTGCGTTTATGGGTTTTATTTCGGACAGCTCATCTTCATATTTTACTGCAAAGCTTCTATCGGTAATGTAACTCTTTACAAACAGGTAGTAGGGTGTAGGCAGCTGGCATTTGAGTTTTAATAATAGACCTGGGTGCCATACCTTGTCGAAAGCTTGCTTAATATCAATGAAAGCTGCAGAACAGTATTGACTTCGTTCAAATGCGTTGGTTATGAACTCTACAATTCGGTGGCATTGTTCTGGTGTGCCGTGATTTCTTCTGAAGCCGAATTGGTGGTCAGGTAACAGTTGCTTGTCCTCAATTACTGGCAGAAGCCTAGACAAAAATACTCTTTCGAGTATTTTAGCTAGGATCGCCAGTAGACTGATTGGGCGGTAGGAAGCCAAGCATTCTTTTGGTTTGCCTGGTTTTGGTATCATTATCACTTGAGCGCACTTCCATTTGGAAGGGAAGTGGCTCAGTGATATGCAACTGTTGTATATTGTTGTGATTAATTCAATGGCGTTCGGGCGGAGAGCCTTGATGGCAGCTGCGTTGATCCGGTCTGAACCTGGGGCTTTTGTGATTTTCAGCTCTTTAATTTCTTTGGCCACCTCGGAGGGCTCTATTGGCTTTAAAGGGATGTCCATCTGGCAAGCGACATCTAGAAATTCCATTGTTTCTTTTTCTTCACTATTGAAGCACTTGGAATTCGGTGTGAAGATACCTTCTAGATGTGTTGCAAAGGCTTCGGCTTTATCCCTGTTTGAGCGGCACCATGAGCCGTTGGCGTCTTTAATGGGCTCCAATCTTTTCATTGGCCTCTTTAGGTATCTGGTGGCAGACCAAAGGTTGTTGTCTATATCTCCCGGTTCTGCCTTGGTTAAGAACTCATTTATGGATGCGTTGCGTGACTCTTGGAGAAGGCGTTTTATGGCTTTGATGGCTTGGTTCAGCTCGGTTTTGTCTAATGGGTTTCTGGATAGCTGCCAGACCCTCCTTAATCGTCTCTATTCAGAAACCAGTGATGCTATTTCCGGTGACCAGAAGTGCAAGTCTCTTTTGCTGGGTCTTGTGTTGCACGCTTGCGCTGGTGTTGCCTGCTTTGTAGCTTCGTTGATGATCTTGGTTAGCTTTTCCACTGTTTTGTCTATGTCAATGCCAGATCTTAGTTCCATATTGGGGTCAATTCTGTTGTCGATCCAATTTTGGAATTGAGCCCAATTGGTGCGTTTCGAAAATACATTTGCCATGTTCTCCTTTTTGACCGGGATATTGACTAGATAGAAACTGCTGAATGGTCTGAGCATAGGTCCAGACAGCTGTTGACCGTGATCCTGTTTTCTCTTATACCATGCGATATGGCAAATTCGAGGATGTCAGGGCGTTTGTTTCTATCCGTAGGCCAGTATGTGGGTTCACCCGTGGAATGTATTTCGTAATTCCCCTTCTGGATGGCATTGAGGAGAGCTCTCCCTTTGGTGGTGGTAAGTCTTGATCCCCACCAAGAGTTCTTTGCGTTAAAGTCCCCACCAATCAGGGATCTGTTGCCCAAGTTCTTCAAGACAGACGCGAACATGTCCTCGGTGATGATGTGTCGAGGAGGCATGTATGCTGCTGCTATTGTTAGAGGCCCGGCGGGACTGTGAATCCTGATTTTAGCGCATTGAACCCAAGGTAATTGTATGGGCTCGGTTTCGTCATACTTAATCCCGTTTTTTATCAGTAACACTGCTCCTCCTCTTGCTCTGCCATCTGGATGGTTTGCGGTAATGGTGTTGTAACCTTGAATTTTGAAATGGTTGCGACTGGTAAAGTGAGTTTCTGCAACCATTCGTATGTCGACTCCGTTTGTTTTTAAGTAAAGCTCGACTAAAGGTTTGCTTTTATGCAGACCGTTTGCGTTCCACAAGACTATGCGGAGATTTAATTGGACAACTTTATTAAAAGTGTCTGCATAACTTGCATCATGCTCGTCATTTGTGCAAGCATGTTTATCATTAAATCTTCTATTCTAAAAGCCTGCGGAATCGAATTATTTTGTGGGGCTGCATCTTGTGTGTCGTGATCGGATTTTGAGAATTCACCTCTTACGGCGTTGGCGTAGGAGGTTCTTTGTCCTTGATGTTAATGGCTAATGTGTGGTGAAACTTGTTGAATGGTGGGTGGTGGTGGTTTGTGGGTGGTTGTTGGAGATTTTTTGTGACCTTTGTTGTTTTTTGCCTCGATATAGGCTGGGCAGCCTCTATACGACGCAGTGTGGTATTTTTTTTTTTTTTTTATCAAATGAATGTCATTATATTGGCGTTCAATTTGGGATATATTTTGTACCTTAAGGTATTCCAAAATTGGTATTATTGATCCTTTTTTTGCGCACAATATTTTATCGACAGAAAACACGTCAATCTGCTTCAAAGTTTGTTATCTGGTAGCCTGAAATTGAAAATCAACTTATTACATAATTTATAAGAGAATAGCACAATATTGCTTACCTCTGTTTTAATTGTTTGATTAGTTCAATTTAAAAAATTGTGCAGCTGTCACGAAGTTCTTTTTCTTGATTTGGATCCAAATTCATTGACTTAATTTTTTTTTCAAACTCGTATCCTTTGTACATTTGCCAATCCGCATGATATTCAATTTCTTCTTCTTCTAAGATATTCACGTCTTTTTCAGGTTGAATGACACCACTTTTTAATGAGTTTATTGCTCCAATTAAATCATTGAGCAATTTTGTTGCTTTGGTGGTTTTGCTTTGAAAACATTTATTCACACGTTGCAAATCCACCAGGACTGGTTTCAAATAAAACAATATATAAATAATTGGTATCATCCCGATACATTTGGCTTAGTATTTGCGCTTTAAAGCACTTTTCTTGTGTTGCCGCTAAGCCAAAATGCAATTTGAGCTCTTCCCATTGGTCTAAAATCCGCGATACTGGCAATTCTATTGAATGGGAAAATGTCACACATAAATACCTTATCATCGTTAATACATTTATATATTTTTCTATACTCCTTTTGCCGAGATGAACTTTTTGAAAACCAATTATAGGTTTCGTAAATCAAATATTCTAAGTTCTCCGGCAGATATTGCTTGTGCGTTCACTCAAAAATTCATGAAAGGTTCATGAAGAAATCATATTTACTCTCTCAACTTCATGAATCAATGTGTGTGAACAAGGCTCATGCTCATACGCAGTGAATATAAGCTCTGAATCACCGTCAAAGGCTAGTGAATATTCACAACTCTCTCATGAATATTGCAAATGTGTGTGTTTATGTAGAACGTACATGTGCGCACATTGTGCATACATGTGCATGCTGTGTGCATACATGCGCTCACATGAGTACTACGCATTAAATTGCGAACATAAATAATAGTAATGATCAAAAAACAAAAAATTAGTGTTTGGATTTTTAAAAATTGATATACATTATAATTTTTTTTAAAATTATTATATATATATTATATATATATATATATATTATATATTATGCATGTATTAATTATGTATTTGCATGTGTAAGCAACTTTTTTTTGTATCAATCTATGCATTTTTTGTGACCATTTTCACCTTATATTGCGACGCAAAAAGACACATCTGCACAGACAAAAAATTTTTAAAAAACCTAAAAAGAAAAAAAGTTGTTAAAGTTTTCTGAAAATCATGGCCAATAATAGCGAAGTTTTAAGAAAAATTAATGTGGGTGTTTACCACCTTACTAATAGGCGAGGAAAAAGCGCCGTTTGGAAGGTATTCGCCGAAATCAAAAAGAAGACGGCACAATTTTGGAAGGACTCGTTTGTTGTCGAAAATGCAGGACCCTCGTGAAATTTAATGGGAGACAAACATCTAACCTGCTTCGGCACAGCTGCACTACAACGGCCCCAGAATTAAATAACATACAAAAAGTAAAGCAGGAGGACAAAGAGGCTGAGGTTGATGCGTGTTTAAAGTGGGTCATTGAGGATTGTCGACCTTTTCTTGCTGTTCAAGGAACGGGATTTGTAAATCTGGCACTATTTTTCGTCAGTATTGGTGCCATACAAAGCCATACTCAAGCCCATATGGACGTATGGCATCCAGTTGTGGGGTACAGCCTCAACATCGAACATTGACATCCTGCAACGATTTCAAAACATCACTCTTCGCAAACTTGTCAAGGCACCCTACTATGTCAAAAACAAAGTGATCCACAATGACCTTGGAGTTCGCACCGTAACCGAAGAGGTTAAAAGGCATAGCCTGAAATACCAGGAGAGACTGGATCGACACGCTAACCCACTGGCAGTTAACCTTCTTGACAACAGCCAGCATCGTAGACGTCTGAAAAGACATCACCCTCTAGACCTTCCCTTTAGACCACCCAAGGAGTGGTAGTCAACTGTAAAAACTCTGTAAATATGTAAATAGCCATACAACTTACTTATTATCTTTAATTAGATAGATTGCAAGTAAAAAATAAATAAAAAAAAAAAAAAAAAGTATTGGTGCCAAATATGGCAACAATATCGACATTGCTGACCTTATACCCGATCCAACCACCATCTCCCGTAAAATCGAGAAATTGGCTGAAGAAAAAAAGAAAGAGCTCCAGCCGTCCCTAAGGAGAATAGTTGACGAAGGCCGTGCATCGGTGACAGCAGATCTGTGGACCGACAACTATGTAAAGCGAAATTTTTTATGCGCTACGATGCATTTTTTTGACAACGGGCATTTGAAGTCAATACTTATGGGTATGAAATCCATGGACTTTCAGCGAACTACTGCCATAAACATAAAGCAAAAACTAATATGTTTGTTTTCGCAGTTTGGAATAGAAAATTTAAAGTCCATGGTTTTCGTTACCGATAGGGGCACAAATGTTAAAAATGCCTTAACTGACTTTAAAAGATTAAACTGCTCAAACCATTTGTTTTCTAATGTTTTCAATTCGGCATTCGAGACCACGGAGGAATTGAAATGTATAATTGATGGTTGCAAGCATCTCGTCGAATATTTTAAAAAATCGAATCAGCAGCATGCCTTGCAAACATCGCTGAAAACGCACTGTCCGACACGCTGGAATTCATTTTATGTAATGCTAAAATCTGTAGCAGACAATTGGTTTTCAATTTTGGAAATATTAACTGACAATAGCCAACAGCATAGGGTTAACGACTTAAACATCAATATTATTAAATCATTGGTGGAGCTGTGCCAATATTTTGACACCGTCGCAAATAAATTACAGGGAGGCAGCTATGCGACAATGTGTTTTGTCCTTCCATCAATTTATCGACTAAAATCTATTTGCGAAACTGTGCATTCGGATGCCCCTGCAATAGTAAATTTCAAGCGCAATATTCTCAATAACATTGATTCTAAATGGTTATCAAATTTGCATATATACCACAAAGTGGCTTTGTTCTTATATCCGACTGCAAAAATCACGAATCAAAGTGATTTAGGCAATATTAAACAGTTTTGCGAACAAAATATAAATGGAAACGCCGATAGTGACATGTCACTTTTCACATTTTCACCTTTAAGTCCGTCAACTGATAGTTCCCCTCCGCCTCCTAATCTTTCACCCATTACTCCTCCTTTGTTTACGTCCGCTTCAATTTCAACATCTCCATTCCCACCTCCTGATCCTCAATTTTCGTCTGATTTAAATTTCTTTTTTCCGAACTTAATAAGTGAGAGGCATCCAGAAACTGTTGAAGAGGAAATTTATAGGTACTACGCAGAACGAATTCAAATTGCAGAGGACTGTGACGTTATGAATTGGTGGAAAGGACAAAACACAACCTACCCTCGCCTACATAAGTTTGCCCTACGCAAGAAACCTCTGCTTTCACAACAAAATATTGAAAAGCGTTTCTCGTGTGCTGTAAGACATGTTTCAAAGCCTGAGGAACCCAGAAAAAAAGTGCAGAACATTTTAGTGATCTCACTGGAAGTGACGACCAGTGTTAGTTGTAGTCTATATAATTCCCCAAAGTGCAATGTAAAATTCTTCATGCCAATGGAAAATGGTGTCAAAGCGCTCAATGAAAATTCAATTTCACTAGCCAATGTTGAAGTGTTCTCAACAGCTTACCTGCAACTACTACTCGTATATACATACACTGTAGCGCAGACTTGTAATGCCGCTCCACCCAAAACTGCTTTCAGTTCAATTAATAAAGTTATTTCATGTAATTTATTAAATTAAATGATTTATTAAATAATTTAATTTATATAAAAATATTAAAAAACTAATATTGTTGTATGTTTTAAAGCAATTTTTTTAGCTTATTTCAGCTTATTTTTCCACAGAATCTAGTTTATGTCGACGCTCAATACCTGGCAACACTGCTTCCGATAATGAGTGTAAGTCGAAGCTGCAGCACGCGATCAGCTGTCGAAAGTCGTCGGCAGCTATGGCGCCAAGTCAAGTGTGGAAGCATTTTCCAAAGAAGGCTGACGAGGGTATTGCCTGGCCAATATATATAATATATTATAAATATGTATATTTTATCTTCTGCAGATTCGGATACGCAGTATCTCAATATCTTGAAGGAAAATTTAAAGGACAGCGCAAACAAGTTTGGATTTGATCGTAGCTTTTAATTCTACCAAGCCAACGATCCAATACATAAAGCCCTAAATGTGAGACTGTGGCTGCTATTTAACTGCGGCAAAGTCATCGACACGCCGCCCCAAAGCCCAGATATTAACCCAATAGAAAATTTGTGGGCGTATTTGAAAAAGAAGGTTGCACAGAGGCGGCCTACTTCCCGACAAATGTTAAAAGACTTTATAATGGAAGAATGGACTCAGATTCCAATAAATTATATTGAAAAGTTGATCAATTCAATAAAATCTCGACACTATGATGTTATAAAAGCCAAAGGCTACCACAGTAAAGACTAAGATAATTATATTTTAATTTTAACTTTGACTTTTTCACCAAGTTCCTTAAGACGAAAACACTTTTGTGACAGTGAAATTTTTTTCGTCCTATTTTGTTTTTGTTATAAATCTTTTGTTTTTAAAATTATTTTAGTTTTGTTTTTTTTTATATGCTTAAGAAATAAATAAATAATTTGAAAAAAATTAAAATAAAGTCAAAAGTTTGATTTATTTACTATCTTTATTGATAGAAAGTGAAAAATTATGAATTTTATTCATGCGAAAACACTTTTGTGACAAACTGTATATTTTATCTTCTGCAGTTTCGGATTGCGTCGACATAAATCTTGAGAATACTTCTCGTTAACGAGGTTTAAAAATAAAAATTCGAATTAAATGGTTATTTTTTCATTGATTTTTACATTTTGTTGGCGCGTGTAACAACGCGCTGGACGCGGTGTACCGGGGGCACTTACTTCTAGCCGTAAGTGGTTTCAAAATGCAATTTATAAAAAAAAACACGCAGTTTGATACTCTGATGAAAATGTGCTGAATTCTTTCTTTATGTGTATTAGTACACCTTGTAAGGCCGGCCTAAGGCCCGGCTTACATCGAGACTTACAATAGAATGTAAGATAATTATAAGAGCGCACGGAGCGCAATAGAATGTAAGATAATCATAAGATAGAATGTAAGATAATCATAAGAACGCACGGAGCGCGATAAAACGTAAGACAATATAGGAGCGCACGAAACGCCGTGGAAAGAAAGAATAGGAGAGGGTCATGACTCACCACAGGCTCGGGCAATCCCGAAAGCCGATAGAGGCACAGGCGAGGCTTCACGGACGAAGCTAGACAAGGAAGCATTCATTCGGTCTGGGACCAAAAAGTGAAGAAGTACCTTATTGAAATTGTGCGTGTAAGAGGCTGTCGAGCGTTTCTCCAGCCGTAGCGACAAGTGCAAGAGTTGAATTATCCAAAGACGACCTCAAGGCGTGAAGAGAAAAAGGGGCCAACGACCCGACGGAAATAAACCAAGTAAGATATAACCAAGTTAGTCGGCTAGATCATACCTCGCTTACTGTTAGAGCAAGTGAGGTATTATAGGCGGTTGTAACGGTGCATATCCTTCCTGCCCGAGCGTACGGTATTCCACGCTCGCCACGCATGTGCCGTTACATTACCAAGTGACATCTGACCTTTACGTGACCGCTAGAGTCTGCACCATCCGGGCGCTAACGGCACGTCGATTAGCCCTTGCTATCTTTCCGTCGTACAGGGTATTCTCTTAGTGTAGGCGTTTACCACACTAAGAGCATCTAAAACACGGGACGACAGTCTCTAATATTCTCGGCCTATGCCTTTCCCACTTTCTTCATCCTCGAGTATAGGCGAAGCCATACCCTGTAGATTAACAAATTTGTCAAACTAGAGATTAAGCACACCCAATAAAGATTGTTCGAGAAGTACAAGCCGCCATCTTTGAGTTCCTTTCTTTGTTAGCTCCACGCCTCTAGTTCACGGGTAGGACACCCTTACAAATATTCTTGTAGAGAAAAACCCTGGCTAGACTGAGTCCACACCCTAGCTAGAATTGCCCCTTTACAACCTTCAAATTTGTCTACTTAGTTACTTACAATTGTGCTCTGCCCGCGCCTTTGCTTCTGTACGACTTGTCTCGTCGATCTTCTTTTTGGCACTGGCGCGGCCAGCCACAACTCACAACTCAATTGCACAGCTGCAGTCTGGAAGCGGCTGCCGTTCGTGTAGTAAAAGGGGAAAAGGGAATTGCCGATTACCGTTGTAGCAATCCCGTATGATACATTCTTACAGTGGGCAATATTGGATTTGGTACGTGCTAAATTTGCTCCTAATTCACGACGCAACACATTTATTTAATACTTTAATTTAATCAGTCATAGTACGTCCTGTCATAATTATGAGGTACCAGAAAAATATTTAAGATTAGTCGGCACAAAGCAATCATACAATGAATCTAGCTACGACGACGATGCAAACATTAACTGTAAAGGTATCGATTTAATTTAGAAAAATATGTAGAAAAAATAAAAATTGTTTTCCTGTTTTCTCTAGAAAAAATAAAAATTGTTTTCCTGTTTTCTGTTTTCGATGCTCAATTAGCATAAATTCACAACCAAATTAAGAGAATTGCAAAATTTGATCACAAGGCAAACATAACGGTAAACCTCCGTTACGTTACTTATAAAGAGAGTACAACAGATATGGAAATCAAAACATACATACATATAAAGATGTGTGTTCTTGACAGTGTCTACACTGAGAAAACTTTGTTTTTTTTTTTTGTTACAAATTATTGTTTTCTTTTCTTTTCTCTTTGTTTAATTTAATTCATATTTTTAAATTGTTATGATAAAAAAAATTTCGTAACATAAATTAACGGCTTAACTTACGCATTTAAATTAAAAAAACTTAATTTGTTTCAGTGTGTAAAGTGTTTCTTGTAGGACTGTGCATGCACATCAAGCGAGCCGTCAAGACAATCGTCTAGAAATATTTCGCATGAAATATGGCGACGCTTGCACACTCTTTCAACGGACAAAGGTTGTTATGAGCTATTGAAGAATGTGCATACATACAAAAATCAACTAATATGAACTACATACATATGAGTACATATTTTATGTGCACGTCACAATAATAAAGTATTTATTGTATGTGCATGTGATACATGATACATGTTGTAGAACCGTTGTTCGTGAAAACAAAAGTACTCTTTTTAAGGAAGAGTACTATTGTATTTGGCTGTAGCGCCATTTTGCAAGTTGTCTGCGAGTCATAGAGCAGGATAGAGGATCTGAGACAGAGATCGAGCGCGCGGTCTATTTTTAGAAGCAAAATGTCCATCGCGCCATTTTGTCTTTTGACTTTGCGTTTTGTGTTCGATGTGCATACACGAGCTCGAATGGGATTCTGAACTTTGATGAGCGAAAGCTGCTCGTGAGGTACAATCCAGTTTTAATTGAAAGGTGCTAATCCCTATGATAACTTTTTTGAGGCTTTTGGGACTTGTATAAACTTACTACTGTACTGTCAATGTAAAGAAACGCTTTTAACCTAAAAATATAATATCATACCAACAGTTAAATTTGAAACACTTGGTTATGCGGTGGGGCTGTTTTCCATAGATACAAGTTGGAAACCTTCGGTTTTTGGATGATAATATGACTAAGAAACTGTAATTGGACATATTAAAATATGAATTGATGAGCAGCGCCCGCAATTTTGATTTTGATAATATTAATCACCAGTGCTACATTTTCACTCAATAATGACCAATCATTATCTACGACGGTATCTAAAATTATTAAAGGAGTCAGATGCTCGACTAATTATGTCCGAAATGAGAAGGAACAAGCTTTTAACACCAAAGGGTGCTTCTCTACCCATTAACAAAAATGTTAGTGAATGGACTGCTAGAAGAGCGCTGCGAGACATCGGATATATTTCAAGTGTGAAGAAAAACAAACCTGCATTATCCGATAAGAATGTTAAAGCGCGTTTGAAGTTTACAAAAGAACACAAAAATTGGACCGTTGACGATTGGAAACGTGTTGTCTGGTCTGATGATTCAAAATTTAACCGTTTTCAGTCTGACGGAAAGCAGTACTACTACGTAGACCCGGAGAACGGATAAAAGACACCATGTAAAACAAACTGTGAAACATGGTGGTGGAAATATTATGGTTTGGGGATGCTTCACATGGTGGCATGTTGGCCCTCTGCACTTAATACATGGTATTACGCGAAAAGAGGACTACCTCCAAATTTGGAAACTAATATTTCCAATTTTATTGAGGAATGTGCTTATCCCGAGGAAGAAATTGTTTTCCAACAAGATGGGGATCCGAAGCACACAGCGAAAATTGCAAGGAATGGATTGGAAATCAACGTTTTCAATTGATGGAGTGGCCAGCACAAAGTCCCGACCTCAATCCGATTGAAAATCTTTGGTCAATCGTGAAAAGACGGCTCGGGCAGTTCGAAACAGCTCCACTAAACATGGGCAGCCTATGGGAGCGTGTTAAAGCAGAATGGAGTCGAATTCCAAATGATATTATTGAAACATTGGCAGAGAGCATGCCAGACCGCGTGAAACAACAAATTTCAAATAAAGGTCTTTGGATAGACTATTAATACTATGTTAGTTATTAAATCTTTTCGAAACGTGCAAAATTGAGTTTATACTGTTATTTTTCGTTTTTACTTTAAGACTCTTCGAATTCGTTTCTATCATCTTTGTTTTTGCCTAGATTTTGTTATGAATTAAATAATAAAAATAAAACAAACAAAAGTTTTGGATTTACTTGTGTGATTATTTTTTTATGGGCGACGAAAGTCAATTTTGTGAACATGCACTTAATTTTGCTCGCCACTGTAAGTCTAAAAAAGTCTATAAGGGAAAATTACTTAGTTTTACATTCTCACTTTTTGAGAATAGTTTCTCCAGTTTCCCCAACATGTAATGGAATTTATTGAAAATTTTAAAATTAAGTGCAGGTGAGAGTTTAGATAGAATTTAAAAAGCAAAGCAAAAACATAAATTCCTCTTGACGGCGAAAAGTGTTTGCTTGGAAAATTATAATTAGAGCGGTTTTTGCCGAATTGAACGTGTTAAAGGTTATTGAGGAAAAGTGCACAACATAGTTGACGATACTCGGAATAGAAATTGTTAAAAGTTATTGATGAAAAAGTTTCGCAAATTGTTTACTATACTCGGAAATTTGTAATTAGAGTCCTCTCTACAAGATTGAATGTGTTAAAGGTAATTGATGAAAAGGTGCCTGACACAGTTCAAAATACTAAGAAAAAGCCAAACATGTGCCAAATGCACGTTAATAGAATTCTTTAGTGAATTTTTGCTTTTGGAATTTCGCAACAAGTGACATCTCGGGGCAACAAATTCTCAGAAATCTGAACGCCATCTGAGAGCGCAAAAGTTAAGCTACGCAGTTAATAATAAACAAACGGTTACTCTCATCTTTAAAGAGTCATTTTCATGTTTTCGATGAATTTATGAGAAGCTTATTAGAGCGGGTTCAAGAAAAGATAAAAACGTGGCGTAAGTGCCGACCTGGCCTTCATCCTTCAATAGTGTGATTACAGCAATTCAAACTTTGTCCGCAGAGACTTTAATCAAAGATTACTAGAGCATGAAATAAAAGCTAAAATTTACAGTAACGACGCAAGTAGAAAAGTTGTGAATTCGTTGAAAGATTCACAGGCAGACCCTATAACATGTTTGATTTCGAGATAAACACAGAGGATAACGACAACCACCTTGATATACTCATAAGACTGAAAATTGCACTAAGTCCAGGAACACTCCGCCAAAATGTGCAAACTGTAAAGGGAAGCATATCAGTAACTACAAAGGATGCCCTACATTCAAATACAATCGCGATATAATAGTGGCAAAAAGTTCCCTATTAAACTCCAAATCAAAGCCCAGTAACTGAAAACCCAACACCAACACAATTCTATTCGGACAACACATCAACATCCAATAAGGAACCGACACACAGCCACAAACCAACACAAGAACCAAATACCAACACCATACAAACAAAATCTCAATAAACCAACCTATAGCCAGGTACCAAGAGGCGCTGACTCAACTCACGCCGCAAACTAACAGCCACAGGTTGGAAACAACCAAAACAACTAAAGCAACACGAAACACAACAAGGAACTCAACAAAAAACACAACATCAACTCACGCCTCAAACTAACAGCCACAGGTTGTAAACAACTAAAACAACACGAAACACAACAAGGAACTCAACAAAAAACAAATCAAAAACTGAAGGTAAAACACAAAACCAACACACCAAAATCAAACAAAAGAACAGCCACACAAAAATACACAGACACAACACAGCAGAAGCAGCCAAACACAAAACAAAACGAAATGATTATTAAACTAATAAATATATTAACAAATCTAGCAAACAGCACAGATAAATTATTACAAAAACCTAATAATATCTATAGGGTGTCCCAAAAGATGCGCAAGTTTTGAATTTGGCGCCAAACGTGGAAAAGGACAGTTCACGTCAAGCGCCTAGCTTCCTACCAAGGATCGTCTCTGATAAATTTAGGCCAGGAGTCTCGCGTCTTATAGGTGGGCACTGGTACATAATTGAATTCTCCCGCCTACGACCGCGAGCGACTGTGCTTATCGGCAGACACGTCTGCAACCGAAAACCATGCCAAACAGTCCTATAATTGTTAACCAGTAGGATATGTCTTAAGTATTTACTCATTTGGTGAGTCTTTAATTTATTATTGTGCAATATAACATTTTGCATACCAATGGAAAATGGTGTCAAAGCGCTAAATGAAAATTCAAACTCACTAGCCAATGCAAAGCTTTAGAGGCGTACTTGGTGGATCTTGAACTTGGAAATGGTAAACACAATCTCTGGAACGCAACCAAATATCTTAAGAGGCCGGCAAGGAAGGTACCACCAGTCAAAAATCCTACTGGGGTGTGGTGTCGCTCCAGTCAGGGGAAAGTCAGTGTCTTTGCAGGGCACCTAAGAGACCCTTGTGTCCTGTGTGATGCAGAAGATCTGGAGAAGACGATGCAGTTCCAGGATGTACCCTATCCTATGAATATGCGTATACCTGTGATAGGCAGCCCCGAGATTAAAGAGGAAATAGCAAAACTAAAGTTAACCAAATCTCCTGCCGCACAGACGCGGCAACTCTCTTACAACTTCCATCAACAACTGCATCGACAAAATAAACTCAATTTTGAATCAAAGCCTAAGACTCGGTCACTTTCCATCTCAATGGAAGTGCGCTGCAGTCGTTGTTATTCCGAAACCCGGCAAACCCCAAACAGCGCTTACGTCATACAGACCAATCAGTCTTTCGCCATCCTTTCGAAAATCTTAAAGAAGCTCTTCTTAGAGGGAGGCGATACATGGATGACAGCAGTCTAGCCATGCCAATGGAAAATGGTGTCAAAGCTCTTAACGAAAACTCAAATCCACTAGCCATGGAATGTTGAGAAATTTTCAACAATTTGTAACTAACCTGTAACTGTTATATACACGGAATCGCAGACTTGTAATGCTGAATGCACCAAGGCCAGTGCAAAAGATGCCCACTCAACGGCATGAAAATAACACAGCGCTACGAACCAGCTATAGTGGCTACATGAATCGATTCAGTTTGCTAGTTGGGCCGCAATGTAACGATGCAACATCTGGAGAGATCTTCCAAGCACCAGTCATTAAACCGTTGTGGCAGAGGCGTTGCGTGCCAAATCCTACGGAGCTACCGCCAGCGTCAAAGCGCCGCAAAGGCCAACACCAATAGAAGGCGTCGATGACATGAATCTGTTTATACAATGCATCAGCAACATTAAAGATGCTAGGAAGGTCAAGACTAGCACTTAATTAGCTGGAGTCATGCGACTCAGCACCGCAAATGCTAATGTCTTCCGTTGGCACACCATGAGGCGACCATGGAAGACAACAGTCTAGCTATGCCAACGGAAAATGGTGTCAAAGCGCTTAACGAAATTCACTAGCCATGGAATGTTGAGAAATTTTCAACAGTTTGTAACTAACCTGTAACTATTATATACACGGAATCGCAGACTTGTAATGCCGAATGCACCGAAGCTAGTGTGAAAGATGGCCACTAAACGACGTATAACGTAAGATCGCGGACTAACGTTAACTGATCACGTTTTAATCATAACGACGCGGGTAAGAGCTGCGGTGGCTATGCAGAATTGGCTTCTCATATGGAAATATGGCTACCAAATCTGGGGACTGGCTACTGACAACCAAGACAAGAGAATTCAGGTGGCCCAAAATAAAATAGCGAGAATGATGATTTATGATGATTTAATTTTAAATTTAAATTATATATTTTCACTTTTAATTTATATTAAAAATTGTAATTTTTGGTCGACTGTTAATAGTTGACATTAAATAAATAAATAAATAAATAAATGAATGACTGGCTGTGGTAAATGGTATATAAAAAATAACATACTGCACAGAGTTTTGAAAACTGTCTTCAAGCAAATCAACTTCCTCTCCAGCCGGTAAGATCATAGGGTCACACAATAATTCTAAGCCAGTAACCTGGTACGTAAGCTGCTCAGAATAAAGAGGCGCCAGACACCTACTGCTCCGCACACTCAAGGTGAGAGGAGTTAATTTAAATAAGATACACTATAAAATAATTTATTAATACAAAAACATAGACTTAGCTTTAAAATAAGCCGGCGCACCCCTCTCAATCTGAATAAATTAAAAAATGAGAAAAAGGGGAATATTACCGAATACCTTTTTAAATAAATACAAAAAAAACCTTCATCTTAGCATTCTTATACTTCCGAAATGAACATAAGCTGAGTTCAATATGCAAGAGCCAGCATTATAAATAAATTTCTGAAAATGATTATTCTCTTAAAAGTTTAGTCCTTTAACGACGCAACAATAGCGGAAAAGATCAAATAAATAATAATGTCATTTTAAAAATCTGTAGCTATGCCTGATAGACAATACAAATTTCCGATCTTAAATTTAACGCACCCTTGTCTCTTGATAGCAAACAAGCAACTGAATGCACAAAGAACCAATGCAGAAAACAAACGGCGACAGCTTCGCTTACTTTGAGCAATTGTCCATGTGTTGTTGTTGTTGCTCTGCAAACAGTTAAAGCTTACAGTTATTTTGCGTGTATTGATTGATGCAGCTGCGGCCCCTGTTGGAAATTGGCTGCGGTCCCTGTTGGCAATTGGCTGCGCTCCAACTTTAAATATTTATTTACTCTGCCGGAAAGAGGTTTTTTTATTTAAAACATTTAATTTGTAGAATGTATTTTTGTATTATTCAAGGCTCTGTTCTTTAAAATAATATTGAATAAATAAAATAAATATATTTTATTTAGGCAAATACTGGGTTTTTTGTATATACATTTTTTCCCGAACTTAAAATAATACTAAAATGTAAACCTCTTTGATATCAATCAATTGACTAAGTAGAGAAGGCATAATTGTAACTGGGCCTGTACTCTTAAAGCATAATAATATCTATTCTCACTTGTAGAAATTATACAATTATTAATAAAGTGTTCTTTGATATTATTGTTATTTAGGCAAATATTTTGGTATCTCATTGCAATAAACATTTTACGTATAAAGTGTTGAGCTTAAACATTTCAAACTTTAAAGCAATCATAAAGGCTCTTTGCCTTTGTTACGCTGACTTTTGCACTTCTTTTTAAAATTCATAATTTTCTTGAAATTGCCAATTAGCTGCTCATTGCCTCCTCTAAAAAAAACTAAGTAGGAAAGAGAAAGAGAAGGACTTACTCAATGGGAGCTTCTTTCGACTAACGCCTAATTAATACAATCCTTTGGCACAATTTATAATTGGGCAACCGAATACTTTTTTTTTGTTTTTGGCAATTCATAATTTAAAAACTAATAGTGGAAACTAAGTCTAATTTGTGTTTTTTTGCCGGTATGTGTTAACTAGCCTTTTGAGCATGTGTCTCATCTGTTATTTCAATAAATAAATAAAAAACTATACGTTAATAGTTTTTACCGATTTAATTTGAGAAATTACTATTATGTATTAGTTTAAATGTGCTGTTATTTTGGGTTAAGAATTCAATTTTGTTTTGTTTATTTATATTTGTTGAAAATATATACTTACATACAGTTTGTCAAGAAAGTGTTTTGACAAAGAGAAAAATTTTGACTTTCATTATAATATAATATACTTATAAATAAATTTATTAACATAATATACAAAAAGAAATTCTAAGAAATAATTAACAAAAGAATGAAAAAATAAAAACAAAAAGGAACGCAAAACTTCTTGTCAAGAAAGTGTTTTGACATGTAACAAATATTGGAATTATTATCCTTAAGCACCAATTTTAATAATTGGCCCAAAGTCCATTGTTTTTCAGACAATCAGTCAGTCGCTTTGGTATTGAGTATTTACATTTTAGGACCAGCTCTACGGGTATTTTAGCCCATTCCTCCTCAATAGCCCGCAGTAGCTAGTGTTTGTTTGCTGGCCGTCTTTTAGCGACTTGTTTTTTAAAATAAGCCCAAACATTTTCAATTGGGTTGAGGTCTGGACTTTGGGCGGGTGTTTCAAAGACCTTGTTGCAGTTGTAGAGTAACCAGAATCACACTCTAAGTTCCTTGTGTTTCGGGTCGTTGTCCTGATAGAACTTGAAGTGTTTGTTAAACCCGAACTGTTCAGCACTGGCCACCAAATGTTCTTTTATTAACGCTAAATATTTTACGGCGTTTAATGTGCCATCGATGATGGCTATTTTTCCGACTCCTTTCGTTGAAATGCACGCCCACACCATAGCCGATAATTTTCCAAACTTTACTGTGGGAATGACATTTTGTTTACTAAGCGCCATGCCGGACCTTCGCCACACTGTAGACGGTCCACCGTTGTAAAACAACATCATTTGTGTTTCGTCACAAAATATTGTGTTGCTCCAAAACTCCTTTTCAAACATACCATATCGGAGCGCGAAGTAAATCCATCTCTTAACGTTGACATCTGAAAGCAACGGCTTTCTTCTAGCAACTCTAGATTTGTAGTCATTCTTTAATATGAACTGCCTGATGGTTTCGTGCGAAACATCGTTACCAAAATTTTCTTTAAGTAATTCCCTAATGGCACGAAGCGAAATTTGCGGACCATCTTCTATTGTTTATAGAAAACGCTTATTCCGCGAAGTCAACTTGAAAGGCCGACCGCTTGTTGATTTATTTCGTTGACCTTACGTATGATTAAGCGATCTGCCCGTTTGCTTATCTTACTTTTACGTCCACCTTTTCCCTTTGCTTCGAGTCTGCCTTCGTTTTCCGCCCGACTTAAGACATAGTAAACTGTTTTTCTTGAAACAGAAAACATCTCTACTAGTTCAGCAACGGATTTGCCCAACTGGTGGTTATAAAAAATCGGTTGGACCACATCAAAAGTCAATCGTTTTCCAGGCATATTAACAAATTTAAGAAAACACTATTTTTATGCGCATTCAGCAAAATTTGACAACCAAATTAAAAGAATTGTCAAACTAACGCAGCATTAAGTGACATACAACGCATAAGTAACGGTAAAGCACCGTAATTTCTAAGAATAAGAGCAAAACAGAAATAGAAAACGAAATGTGTAGTTTCTTGACAGTGTCAAAACGGAGTAATTTTAGTTTTTGTTGCTTTTTTTTGTTACACATTATAAGTTTTATATTTTTTTCCTTATATTGAATCTTATATACATATATTAATAAATGGTTAAGTTTTACAGTTATGCATGCCTTGCTTTGACTATTTCCTATGAATTGACTTTTGCACATCATATTGGAGGAATATTAAAAAAAATAAGATGCCAGGCAAAAGATTATCGTTGGAGCTAATTCAGCTCATATATCACAATCACCGAATTGGCAAAAGTGTCCAGGAATTGTCAGAGATGTTTTCCGTATCGAGAAAGACATTATACAGTCTGTCACAAAAGTGTTTTCGCATGAAGAAAAATTCATAATTTTTCATTTTTTATCAAAAAAGAGAGTAAATAAATCAAACTTTTGACTTTATTTTAATTTTTTCAAATTATTTATTTTTTTCTTAAGCATATAAAAAAAAACAAAACTAAAATAATTTCAAAAACAAAAGAGTTATAACAAAAACAAAATAGGACGAATAAAATTTCACTGTCACAAAAATGTTTTCGTCTTTAAGGAACTTAAATAAATTAAACTTAAAATATAATTATTTTAGTATTTAGTGTGGTAGCCTTTGGCTTTTATAACAGCATAGTGTCGAGATTTTATTGAATTGATCAACTTTTCAATATAATTTATTGGAATCTGAGTCCATTCTTTAAGTCTTTTAACATTTGTCGGGAAGTAGGCCGCCTCTGTGCAACCTTCTTTTTTAAATACGCCCACAAATTTTCTATTGGGTTAAAATCTGGGCTTTGGGGCGGCGTGTCGATGACTTACCGCAGTTATATAGCAGCCACAGTCGCACATTGGGGCTTTATGTTTTGGATCGTTGTCTTGATAAAATTTAAAGCTACGATCAAATCCAAACTTGTTTGCGCTGTCGGTATAATGTTTTTATTGTGGAGAGCTGTTAACGGCTTCCGCCATACTCTGTTAGGTCCCTCGTTGTAGTACAGCATAATTTTGGATTCGTCACAGAAGATCATGTTATCCCAATAGCTCTGTGGAACATCCGTATGTGTTGTAGCGAAAGAAAGGCGTTTTTCAACGTTCACTGCAGACAACATTGGTTTCTTTCTAGCTACGCGGGATGTGAACTCATTGCTTTTCAGTGTTCTGCGAATAGTTTCGTGCGTAACATCCACTCCACACTCTTCCTTAACCGCTATAGCCAGTGTTCTGGGCGAGATCATCGGATTTTGGTCAACTTTTCTAAGCACAAATCGAGTTGATCTGTTTGAGAGCTAAGTCGGCCTTCCACTTGCTGCCTTATTTTCGACGTTTGCGCGACGTATTATATTTGTCTGCTGCAATGTCTGCTGTGGTTTTTCCAACTGTATGGTTGTAATAAACCAGTTGAGCTATCTGAAATGGTACTCGTTTACCCGGAATTTTTAACAATTACTAAATACGGCTTTTAATGTCTGCATTCAACGAACAAGAACTATGAAATGCACAAAATAAGCTTTTAATGTGTTCACATGATGTTCGGTTATTCACAAATAACTGTAACTATAACTGTACTAGTACGAAAGACGAAAGAATAGCAAATACGAAAACACTTTTGTGACAGTGAAATTTTATTCGTCTTATTTTGTTTTTGTTATAACTCTTTTATTTTTGAAATTATTTTAGTTTTGTTTTTTTTTATATACTTAAGAAATAAATAAATAATTTGAAAAATTTAAAAAAGTTAAAAGTTTGATTTATTTACTCTCTTTTTTGATAATAAGTGAAAAATTATGAATTTTTCTGTAGCGAAAACACTTTTGTGGTGGCCTTAGTCGTAAGATTAATAAACGTGCAGAGCGCCTTATGATGAGGAAGGTGTACCAAAATCCGCAAATTTCAACAAGGACTCTTGCAACTGAGCTTAAGGAAGAATGTAATGTTGTAGTTTCCCATGAAACAATACGGCAAGTGATTCTGCGGAACCAGTACACATCGAGAGCTGCTCGCAAGAAACCTCTTCTTTCAACACAAAATATTGAAAAGCGTTTCTCTAAAACATTTTTCAAAGACTGAAGACTGTTGGGATGACGTCATATTCTGTGATGAGACGAAAATGATGTTATATTACAATAACGGACCATCCAGAGTATGGCGGAAAGCATTGGCAGCGTAAGATAACCGCAATGTAATCCAAACTGTCAAATTCGGTAAGTTGTCAGTAATGATTTGGGGGTGTTTTTCGAGCAAAGGAGTAGGCGACTTGGCTTTCATAGACACAACAATGAACGCAGAACAATATTTAAACATATTAAGGAGCCATTTGACCAGCAGCGCACACAAATTTGGTTTCTACAGAGACAACAAGCCTCATTTTAAGTTTTACCAGGACAATGACCCCAAGCATAAAGCGCATATTGTGAAGATGTGGCTGCTCTACAACTGTGGGAAAGTGATGGATACACCACCTCAAAGTCCAGATTTAAGCCCAATTGAGCATTTGTGGGCCTATTTAAAAAAATTGGCTAAAAGGCAACTCAAAACACGAGCTGAACTTAAAACAGCCATACTAGAAGAGTGGCAGAACATACCAAACACCTATGACATTAAAAAGCTGGTTTTTTCTATGAAGTCACGGCTGAAAATGGTGGTAGACGCCAAAGGAAGCCATACCAAATATTAAACAAATTAAAACATAATATTTTCATTTAAGAAATTGACTCCAAAGTCTAATTTAGCAATTTGTGTAAACACATTTTTGACACCAAAAAAATTGAATTGCTTTAGTTTTTGTTATATTTTTTTTTCTTTTTATTTTTAAATTTGTAATTGTTGGTTATAAATCATTAATAGATAATATAAGAAATTGGAATAAATTAAAAAAAAAAATCATTATTACATCGAAACACTTATTTCAGTGCTAGGAAAGCTGAAAAATGAAATTTATTTGCAGTGTGTAAACTCGCTGCCACCGCCATGTTTTACAGTCGGTTTTATATGTATGTTTGTCCTGCATCTCTCTATTGGCCTTACGCCATACGTAGGGTCGCCCATCGGAACCGAAGATGTTAAATTTCGACTAATCAGCAAATATTACACTGTTCCAAAAGTTAGCATCCTTGTTTATGTGCTCTTTTGCGAAGTGAAGTCGGCTCCGTCGATTTTTTTTGCTAATAAAGGGCTTCTTGCGGGCAAGTCTTCCATGTTAATCACAGTCACAGCTGTTCAAAAGACACCGTGGGTCAAATAAGCTGTGGCCTTAAATTGTTGGAATTGTAATGTTTTGTTTGTTTAATTATAATTTAAAATGTAAGTAAATGAAGTCGGTTTCATTAAGCTTAAGTATTATTTAACAATTCTGCGCTTAAATTGTGTTCATATTTCGATCCGCTTAAAAGTTATACCCAAAGCATTGAAATTTTTTGAAAACGGGTGGGTCAAATAAGCTGTGAGCCACTGTAAGTAAAAGAACCGTTGGGTCAACCCAATCGCAACTGCAGGCAAAGGCAAATTCTGCCATAAGAAAACAGTTACACAATTATGACAAGGGATGCCAATTTCGCTTTTTTTTTTTTTCGTTAAATCTGGATTTTTTGTAAGCCCAAATGCGGGACAAACTTTAAAATTGCGGGAATCGGGAATTCTAGATTTTCTTCGAACTGTGTTTAGCTTTTTTTCGCTTTTTTTTATTCACAATTCATAACAAAAACTGGTTGTTTTATCATCACTTTTGTCGATATTTACCATTGGCATCACCAATATGCAAAATAGCATCTCCTTAAAACCGCGCGTAAGCTCTAACCATTATACAATTAATAGCCAAAAAAAATACAAGCAGAAGTGCCGAGATGCTGGGCTAAACACCGAAGAATTTAAGGCATGTCAACGACGAGCGGAGGGCTTATTGCAGCTATTGCACGGCGACGATCACAGCAAAATTAAGTGATTTGCGCGTTTATGCAACAATACCTGTCAAAACTATGGACCAGGAAGCAGCGCTGTGTCTTACAAAAGCGAATCTGATCGAAATGCCGTACAATTAGATGAACTAATGGCAATACTTAAAAAAAGAAACATTTAATTTAAACTTATGAAATAAAATAAAAAAAATCACATATCAGCTTTTTCTCCTTTGTTCTAGTTTGAAACAGCTTTTTTCTGACCAAAACTTGCCAGCACTGATTATGACAAAGAGAAGTAATAGGCTAGGCATTCGTTTGTTTTGAATGTGATCATTACGCATACACATAAGCAATAACGAAAAGAGAAGATGAAAGCCAACGGGACTTTCCGTTATTCTGACGAACTTTATTCAACTTATATGTATTTGCATATATGTATGTACACACGTTCTATTCTGTCAGTTAAATTGAGAAGTTAGTTGCGTTCAGACGACGAGTGGATGCAGTCGATTGAATAAAATAATTATGTATTGAAGAAAACAAAATAATTAAATAATAAATTGGCAAGTGTGATATAATAGTTAAATATATTATACAAGTATTTATCTCTATATTCTTAAAGGAAATTAAGCGTATATTATCTTTATCTTCAGACAATTAATTGATGTATTAATATTGTATGTATGCATATGTAATATACATATATTGATGTACGTAAAAGTAATAGTGATATTTGAACTAAATAATATGACTGTGCTCCTTGCGCGAGGGTTTGTAATTAAACTTCATAGGTGGCGCTCCTCGCTCCTTGTTAGTTATTAGCTTTGATTGGCAGATGGCGCCCCTTGTCAAGCACATTTAGTTTCAATGAAACTGTTGATTTCATTTTTGATTGAGTGCTTTTATTTGTTGCGTCACTTTTGTCTTTTACCTAAATTCCTTTTGTCTAGAGCCGATGCTCGTTCTCGATCGTTAGCTTTTCGATTTCTATCTCTCCAGTCTTGGGAAACTAATTATCGTTATTTGGCCTTGCCACCAATTGGCTGTTAGTGCCAATTGTGGTCGCTAGAGTGCGACACTAGAACCGCCACAGTACTCCCTCTCCACTGACTGCGTCACTGCGTAAAATCGCACACGAAATTGTTTCTCGTATGTACATGGCGTGGAATGTGTTCGCTGTTCCTGCATGTTGTCGTCGTCCTTGATGATGAAAGCGGGCTTAAGCCGGTCAATTGATACTGCAATTTCTTTGTTGTTGATCTTTAGTACGTAAACTCTGTCGGTTTGACGTCGAACAATTTCATAAGGCTCTGAATAAGGTGGTTCAAGCGGTTGCTTAACGGCATCGGTCCGATTAAAAACGTGAGAACACTGCTCAATCCCTTTCATCAAGAACATCTTGGCCTTGGCCTTGATATGATGCGCTGTCTGCGTTGGCCGTATTTGACGCACATGCTCTCGGAATCCTGCAAAAATGTAATAGGGTTCGTCTTCGTATCCAGATCATCAAAGAATTCGTTTGGTAAGCGAAGCGGTGCTCCATATAGCATTTCTGCAGCAGACGATTGCAGATCTTGTTTGTAGCAAGTGTCTGAAGTATTTCACAGCTTCGAAAATAGCGAGTAGTTCTCTGTCGTATGTGCTGTAGTTCTTCTCTGTACTGTTGAGCTTTTTAGAACAAAATCCTATTGGTTTCCAGTCGTCGTCTAACTGTTGCTCCACAACCGCGCCAATGGGTACATCAGATGCGTCACACACTAGTGCAAGGTGTGCATTTGGAGATGGAAATGCTAGAAGTGCTGCACCAGCAACACTTTGCTTGCATGCTAATGTACAAAGCTCCGGCGTCCAGTCGATTTTGCGTTGATCAGCGGTGCCTTTACGTGCGAGGTAAGTACGGTGGTAGTTTACTATACCAAGAAAACGACCAAGTTGTTTGATGTTGTTTGGACGAGTGTAGTTGATTATGGCTTCAATTCGATCGGTTGGCGGCTTAATTCCGTGCTTGTTGATAGTGTAACTGAGAAATCGAACCTCTGTTTTTGCAATGTTGCATTTGCTGAGATTAACGCACAAGCCGTGTTTACGTAGAATCTGTAGATGCTTAGATATTCTTCGTGCTCAGCCATGCTTATGACATGATGAGTATGTCATCTATGTAGCAGAATACAAAATCGATTCCACGAAAAATGTCATCCATAAAGCGTTGAAAAGTTTGTGTCGCATTTTTCAACCCAAATGGCATGTTTAGAAACTCGAAAAGACCAAATGGTGTACATACTGCAGTCTTTTGAACATCATTGTCCGCCATAGGTATCTGGTAATGCGCCTTTACAAGATCCAGCGTGGAGAATATCGTTTTTTTGTTGTAAACTCTCGGAGAAATCATGGATGTGAGCGATGGGATAGCGATCCGGTGTAGTGGCAGCATTCAGATTGCGGTAATCGCCGCATGCCATCTTTTTTGGACACCATATGTAATGGGCTGCTCCATGGACTTTTTGAGGGTCGACATATGCCTTGTTCAATTAAAAAATTGAATGTTTTTTTAGCTGTTGCTAGCTTGACACCAGGGAGACGGCGAGGACGATCTGACACTGGGCATCCGCTAGTGTGAATATAGTGTTGGGTGTCGTGCTGGCTGGTGGTTTTTACGGACGGATTTGTGACATCTACAAACTCTTGCAGTAGATCTTGTAGATTGAGCATAGGTTGAAAAGTTGAAACAGATTGTTGATTCGCATCTGCCAAACATGCGGGTGTCGTAAGGCCTGTCAAACAATCGACGTTAAACGTTTATTAGTGAGATCTATTAACAGTTGGAATTTGGTTAAAAAATCTGCTCCGATGATTGCCGTCTGCACATCAGCAATGATGAAAGGCCAAGCAATGTTGCGACGGAGACCCAAGTTTAAAAGTTGTATTTGACATCCGTACATGTGGATTGGTGTTTGATTCGCATCGGATTAAAGTAGATCTCCTTGCTTGGTCTTATGTGTCACCAATGCCCGTGGTATTACAGACACCACCGATCCGGAATCGATGAGGTATTTTTATGCGTGATGTCAGGTCGTAGATGTGGAGTCGGCGTTCAGTAATATATTTATTTTGTGCAACAGAGTCGCTAGTTGATGTGTCGCTGTCGTCGCCTAGCGCAGCCGACGACTAAAAATTTTCATCTAGCCATAACATATTTATTTATTTTTATTTACTTAGTAACCGGGGTGAGGATGCTGTCCGAATATCGACCATTATTTCGACAGTTATTCGAGTTCACCCATGCCTGGCAGCTTAAACAACAATCCCGTCAAATTGGTGCGTCCCTGTCGAATCCATGAACTTCAAAGCCAAGAGACTCTCCAATACAAACAAAACATAAATTGTAACAAGCTTGTCAAGCGAAACTGTCGACGTAAACTATAGAAAGCGAGGCTGACAACGTGGAGCACGGTCGTCATTATATAGTTCATACATATGTATACAATATAATTGACTTCATTCATTTGCAGTGATGGCCATAATGTTTGTGATGTGTAGTTGACTGGTGTAAGCATGGCTAATAATAATGCGATGGCTTTCAGATTGCAAGTAAAGGGACCTGACATAAAATGCATCCATCAATTGAAGTGGCATTCAACCTATATGCAGCTGCCTGGTTCCGCATGACGTAAACATTATTTTATCAACTCTTCTGCGAGTGACAGACAAATTTAAAGGGGATTATTTTATCTTTAAATGCTGGAGTTAACTTTTAGGCCGTATATCGTGAAATTGTATTATCTGAGAAGATAGGATTCAGCACTGCTACACTTCGCTCCTTGTGGGTTTTCGTATGATTGGCAGCGTGACTCTGGAATCCAGTAAATCGTGAAAAAGAGTTACCTGCCTTGTCTCGCAAAGAAGGAATATCGGGATGTTGTTAGTGGGTGCAATGTTGGTGGCTTCGAGTTAGCGTTGCTTTGTGGAGATACCGTTGACATTCCACACTTGAATCCTCAGCGAGTTCATTTCTGATTGTTGTGCGCTTTGTTCAGGACTAGAATTCGGCTCTGCATACATTCCATTAGCGTTCTCCAAACAAAGCTTTTTGGGCGAACTGCAATATAAATTTGTATAGCCTTTAGCACCGCTGCAAGTTTCTCTACTTGTGATTAGAGTTTATCCAGTGATTGAGTCACCGTTAATTCCGGTAGTCAATGGCTAAAAAGATGATACAGTCTCATGTACGGCATCGGCCTGTGATAGCAGAAGCGTTTGAGTCTGTCCTCAGCCTCCTTCTTTTGTGGAGAAGGTGGATTCGGCACGACAGATTACTATCCAGGATCATCCCCACATATTTTGAAGTGGCTTATTCTGGAATGAGGAAGCTGTCGAGGTAAAAATGTGGGCAGTCCCCTTTGCGCAGAGCAAAAGTTGTGTGGGTGGTTTTTTCGGAGTTTACTGTAATGGAGAGAGTCCAGCTGCTGCTGGATATTTGCTGAAGCTTCCTGAGGGTCGCTGGCTGAAGCCAAGAACGCTATGTCGTCGGCATATGTGGCGATGAACAGTCTCCGGTCTGGGATGACAAGCCCCAAGACGCTATTGTGGCATTCCAATATAACGACTAAAACTTCGTATGTTAATTTGGTATTGTTTTGCAGTTTCTTTCTTCGATGATCGTGATAATAAACACAAAATCTATTCAAGGATCAATTTAACACTATTGTATGATATGCTGGCAGCGACAGAGATCGTAAAAGTCGAAGAAGAGACTTGCTTGTGGTACGTGTGTATAGACCATCTACCACCGCCCATTCAAAATTTGTAGTCATAATATATAAAAAAATATAATAAATACCTGTGCTGCAATAGCTACATTAAATAACAAACCTCTCTTCTGGATTTTTGTGATCAATATATTAACCTCGCGTTACTCAATGTGTTCCTCGTTTTCGACTTCGAAGTTACCGAAAATATAAATGCTTATGCTCCGTTCCAGTTGTTCTTGAAAGCTATGCTCTTCCTCCGTACGAGTATATTCACCACTATTTGAATAGCATGCAAGTAATTTTAAAACCTCTATGGGAAGGTTTGGGCGCTTGTGTTTTTTAATGCGTCTGTCCAGATTCATTGATGATATAATCGGATCTGAAGTATCCAGGGCGCGTTGAAAAACATCTGTAAGGTTGCTCACACGGCTACATTTCCTTGCGTGATGGAGTCTGTCGGACTTATAAATTTAATTGTGGGACTCAGCTGCTTCTTCTCCGAAATAACCAACTGGAAGAACTGTGTTTTCAACAATTTGCCTTGCATGAATGAGAATTTTATGTACAGTCGCCGTCATTGGCAGCCATGGATACTCGTCAATAATTAATTCTGCCGTTTTATGACAAAACATTTCAAAGTTTTCTAGATCAAGAGGTAGTTGACATAATAGTGAGATTAGTACAATTCTCAGATTATAAATCTGTCTTTTATTTATTCCAGTAATTTCAGAAAATACTGAAAACTCTTGAAATGCGCGGCGAGCAGTATTTCTGTCATTGGTACTTCCAAATCCACCTTGCTTTGCTTTATCTACTTTTAAGCTCAATTTCTCCCAAAACATGTGTTGAATTTTTTTTTTTTTTTGGGATACTAGTAACTTTTCACTAACTTAAGTGATTCTCCATTTTTTTACACAATTTTTGTATCCTGCATTTAAGACGAATTCAAAAAATCTTATCCAGCAGTGTAATGGGCTTAATCCATATTTTAGGTTATCTAAAAAAGGCAGAAACTTATCGCTCTTAAAGTTTTTATTTTGAAGAAAGCCCTTTGGTGTTGCTCCACAAAACGGACAAGCTTGAAACGATCTACCTGTTAATACATTGAGAACTTTGCCATCTATCACTGTTAGATAAAGGCAACACTTAGTATAAATAAATTTTTCATTATTTATTATAACTTTGCAGGGAATCAAGTTTTCTACTTTTGTTTCCTTTAAAAATTCAAGCTTTAAAGCAACAAAACCTGATTGATTGTGGAGAGCGATTATTCCACAATATATGTCCAGAAGGATCAGTTAATCTAAGTGGAGTTACTGTTGTGGCAAAAAGGCATGCATCAGCATCAGAAGGTCTTATTCCAAAATACGAATGGTTATAATTGGCCTGACTAGTACTGCTATCAAAACCATAACTGAGAACTAGCTCTACAGATGAAAAATTTGTGTTCTGCTCATTCATGCTAATGCTAGTTTCTCTTAGCTCTATCACTATTAGATTTATACGACAATTTTTTAGACGTCCAACTGGTCGACAGTCGTGTGCTTTCTACCAGCCAATTTGCATGAACCCTTTGAAAACGCTCTAAAATTCGTCTACATGATCGCCATCTCGCTGATAAATGTAAACAAAATATACGGCTCTTTTCTTTTAAATATAAATCAAATTTGACTGAAACATATGTGTCTGCCAATACATTCATTAAAATAAGCCAAAACGGCTTCTTCAGCATTGCCATGTGTCTTATTTTCCCGCAAAATTTCGAAGAGAACAGCATTTTTCAGACTAAGGTTACCTGATAAAAAGTATAATTTCGAAAAATAGGCAAAAAAGGACACAATAAACTTACCTGTTCTGAGTTTAGAATACAATATAAGATGATTAACACAACGAAAAGCGGCTTATATCAACCAGCACCTTAAAAAAGTTAAGGCAACTATAAAATCTAAACCAAACGGGATATTAATATAATTTGAACGCAACTTGGTATTCCGATGCTTTAACTTATAAAATATGACTTAATTTTTAATTTTAATATGAATTAATTTTATCCATTTTTAATAACATATAAAAACTAAAAACTCATCCGAAAACAATGTCACAGCTTATTTCAACGCCTTTTGAAATTACACTATAAAAACTTAATCTTGGATTTAAGAACTAAAATTAGAATTTAGTATGACCCTTTTGGTTAACTACCATTTTAAGCCTTTTTGGTTTGGATTTGACCAACTTTTGGGTTTCTTTTGGCGTAATTTTGGCCCATTCCTCAAGCAAGCACTTTTTAGGTCGGATTTATGTCTGGTGATTGGGCTGGTGGTTGCATTACATGCGTACAGTTCCAGATCAAGCAGGTCTTCACAATGCCCGCAGTATGTTTCGGGTCATTGTCTTGGTAAAATCTGAACACGTTCCTTATGCCCAGTTTTTTAGCACTTTCAAAGCAATTTGACTTTAAAATAACCAAATATTTCATTTTGTCCATCGTCGTCTCTATAACTTCAAGTCTCCCACGTCAGCTGCCGACATTCAGGCCCATACCATAACGTTGCCACCGCCATGCTTAACTGTAGCCCTTACATTTTTTGCTTGCAGCTCTGTATTTGGCTTACGCCACACATATGAGGCTGCATTTGAACCAAAAATATTAAATTTTGATTCTTCACGGAATATCACTGTATTCCAGAAGCCATTATCCTTGTGCAAGCGTTCCTTGGCAAACTTAAGGCGACACTTTTTATTTTCATAGCTTATAAACGGCTTTTGGCGTGATATTCTGCCATTGAAGTCATATTCCCGAAGCACACGGCGATTTGTTTCTGGGTGGCATGAGTTCCCCAACACAGCGGACAACCCAAACAATATCCACAAAACATAACTACCAATCGAAAGTACGAACCACACTGAGTTAAATCCATTTTAAACTTTATTACAAAATGGTTTTTAAATTTAAATTTGCGCAACTTTAATTTAATCATAAAAACTTGAATAATCTTAACATGTGGTTATCGTTTTTAACAGTCGTCTTTAAGAACTGTTAACTTAACAGAAGACGCCTCTGTTAAAGTTTCTCGTATGTAACATGAAAGCTTAAATTATTCTTGGTAATAAGTACCAAAACATTTTCTAGTTTATCAACTTGAACAAATGAGTTTATTCCAAAAAAGTGGCAAAATTCCCCATAGTGCACTGTAGTGGAAGGAAGACCTTCTTTTAAGTAACGTTGCACTTTCCCTATGACCCTGGACTTTGAAGTTCCTCGCGGAACATTTTGAGGTGCTTCTTGGTCAAAAGCATACCAAATAGATAACTTTTTGCTGTTTGTGGATTTTTCCTATGCGTTATACTAAATAAAATCTTTAATATTTTCGAATGTGCTCATAAATATTTTGTTGGCAACAGCTCCAATGATTTCTTGCTTTATAATTTTTTTTTTTTATAATATACTTTATTATTTACAATCTATCTTAGCGATAATAAGTAAATTTGGATGAAATTGAAAAAATGGCTGAGAAGTTGTATGCCAGCATAACCTGACAAGCAACTTTTTTGGCTCACGCCGGTACATCACCACTCAAGGTGGGGCCTGAAGGGCAGGTCCAGCGGGTGACTCCTTTTGAGTCGGCGGGTGTGTAGGCTGTTGTCCAGCAAGTTTAAGGCGAGGTTGTTCGGGTGGCTGTCTAGTCTGTTGCAGTGACGCTCGCTGAACCTTTGGATTTCGCGTCTTACGGAAGGCATTTTAAGGTCCCTGTGGATTACAGCATTTCTAACGTAGAAAGGAGCTTTCACAATCCTGCGGAGGATTTTATTTTGTACCCTTTGTAGTATTTCTATGTTAGACGATGACGCCGTGCCCCACAGGTGTAAGCCATATGTCCATATGGGCTTAATTATGGCCTTGTATATTAGGACCTTGTTCCGTAGACTAAGCTGGGACCTGAAGCCTAGGAGCCAGTTTAGCTGCCGAAGTTTCAGGTTAATCTGATTTTTTTTTTGCTTTGAGGTGGTCTGTCCAGGTCAGTCTCCTGTCCAGAGTGAGACCCAGATATTTGATTGTTTGGCTGCAAGGCAGAAGAGTGCCGTTTAAACTGACAGGAGGGCAATTTAATCTTCTTGTTGAGAACGTGATGTGTGAAGATTTATCAGTATTAACGGCAATGTTCCACCTTTGCAGCCAAGGTTCAAGAGTTGCGAGCTGGGTCTGGACGATTGCGGAGGCTTCGGCTGGATCCGTTGACGTGGCCAAAAGAGCAGTGTCATCAGCATAAGTGGCGATGAGTAGGTTTTCGTCGTGTACCACCGGGAGATCGGCTGTATATAATGTGTAAAGTATGGGGCCTAGTACACTGCCCTGTGGCACACCAGCTTTGACGTCGCAGATCCGGGATTCAGCATCCACGCATCTGACGTAGAAAGATCTATTTTTGAGGTAGGATCTTAGAACCAGATAGTAAGGAGCTGGGAGCAGGTGTTTCAGCTTGAACAACAGGCCTGGGTGCCAGACACGATCGAAAGCCGGCTTGACATCTAGAAATACTGCAGAGCAGTACTTCCTCTCTTCGAATGTGCTCAACACTCGTTGTACCACTCTGTGGCACTGCTCTGGGGTCCCGTGTTGGCTCCTAAATCCAAATTGGTGTTCCGCGATCATGTTGCCGTCTTCCAGCAGTGGCAGAACTCTTGCCAAAAATATTCTTTCAAATATTTTGGAGAGGACTGCCAGTAGGCTGATAGGACGGTAGGAGGCCGGGTCCTGCTCAGGCTTACCCGCCTTGGGTATCATTATGATCTCCGCGCACTTCCATTGTGAGGGGAAGTGGTGGAGTCTAATGATGCCGTTAAAGATGGTGGTTATGCATGCTAGTGCGCTTGTTTGTAGGGCCTTGAGCGTGCGTGCGTCAATACCGTCGTAGCCAGGGCATTTTGTGACTGACGTTTGCCACCTCGGTCCGAACTTCATCCAACGTTATAGAACGGATTGGCAAGTCCATTTGGCAGGCTGCATCTAGATAGTCGAGTGTTGCGGTTACACCCATAGTTGTCTTGCTTTATAATGCCAACATTTTATAGTGGAATTGCTTAAACCTTGCATCCCAGCATGTTTACTATTAACTGAAGTGAGAGGAACACACGAACTGATATTTCAGATCCGCCTGTATCCTATGTTTATTGTCTTATTACTGTATGTATAGCAATTTTTACAATAGTGTTGGACTTATACTAAATAAAATACTAATAAACAATGCTGAGTGAACTAACAATTGCACACAGCCAATAGAATTGGATTTTTGTGTTTGTTTTTCTACATTTGGATGTCAAATAAGCCCTCAAGGGCCGAATTGGATTTGCATACAGTCTGTCAAGTATTTCCTTGCGAAATGAAAAATGTATGAAAAATTCAACTTTGAGATAAAAATGGCATAATAGAATCACTCGTTTTGCTTATTCTTAATTTGTAATTTCATTAATACATGCATTTAAATTATATATACATGTAAATAATTATATATTCGTTTATTATTTAAGTTATATTTTATAGGATTATTTATGATTAATTAATGCTAACAACTTTTTGCATCTTTCTCCGACGACTTTTCAACTGACAACTTGCTCTTTTCGCTTTCTTCCACCAACTGTCCGTCTGCAAGCTTTAACAGCTGTTAGCCTGCTGTTGTCATTTCTGCCAGCGCTGCCATCCTTTTTACATACATTAAAAAAAGAACAAAAATATAAACACAAAGAAGGGAAAACAAAAGAAAACATAAAAGTATCAAGTTGAACGCTGTCAAATAATTGTTTGCAAAATTAAAATTTTATCTTAAAGTACTGTAATAACTATTTAATTAATTAACTAACTGGTTTTTCTTCTATTAGCATAAATTATACTCTGCAGACTCTGCGGAATCTTTTCAATAATTCTCTTAAAATCATAATATTCAGGAAGATTATTCCATTCTTCTGGGACCACTCTTATGAGCGATTGTTTGTTCGTTTGACTCCTTTTAGCCACCCTTTTCTTAAAAGGGCCCACAAATTTTCAATAGGATTTATGTCCGGGCTCTGTGCAGGTGTATCGATTATGCTATTACAATTGTAGAGCGCCCACATCCGGCGTACCCACGATTTGTGCTTTGGCTCATTGTCTTGGTATAATTAATATACCAAGTTATTAGGATTCCTCGGACCCACAAAGCCAAAATCACGGGCGCTGCTCGTCAGCTCATTTTTCAGAATATCTTAATAAACTTATTTGGTCATATTTTCCTCCAAAAAACGCAACTTCTTTGGACGCGAAAGAACCCCACACCATACCCGACAGTTTTCCAAATTTAACTGTTGGAATAATATTTTTGGGGTGTGGGCCTGTTTTTGGCTTTCTCTAAACTTTTCCTGGCCCGGAATGATAATAGAGCTTTATCTTGCTCTCGTCGCAAAATATTTCATTTTGCCAAAGCTCCACGGGCTTATTTGTATGACTTAAGCATCATTTTAAGCGTTTATCAATATTAATAGTGGAAAGTTGAGGTGTCTTTCTGGCGACAAGCAATTTTTGGTCAGAAGAAAGCTGTTTTTAACTAGAAGACAAGGCGAAAAAAACTAAAAATTTTCAGGAAAAAGCGGAAAAAAATCGCATATTTTAGAATTAACAATTTTATTTGGTTACTTTTAAGGTTTTTTTTTACAGAATTGCCATCAGCTCATCAAATTCTAGTGACACCAAACTTAAAAATTTGGAGACAAATACACCACACCTATACATGTATTGTATACATTCAAAATTCATTATTTACATGTATATTTATATATATTATAAATGAAAGAAATATAAACAAATACCTAGAAGTTTAGTGATGCTGATGTCAGTAGATTCGTCAAGCAGGAGACTGAACTTCGAATCTCCAATATCGCTGCACATGTCTTCCGCAAAATTATGCGCCAAAACATTTTTTATGATATTCGTGCATTTTGTCCTGTGAAGCTTTATGCGTCCTGCCGTTCCACAGTCTAAATGGTTGCTGCATAAGTTGCCCAAATGATCTATTTGGGCCATTGCTGTGTGCTGAGCAATAAACAAACACAGCGCTGCTTCCTGCTCCATAGTTTTGGCAGGTAAGCTGCCAAAGTCTATTTTGTTAGTTTGTTCATAGCCACTCATTGCACTTGTGAGCTTTTTGGTGGTTGAATGAGCGCGCAAATCGCTCAATTTGGCTGTTATCGTAGTTTTGCAATAAGTGCAATATACTCTACAGTCGTCCGTGGCATCTTTGCGAAGCGAAGCCTTGAACTCCTCGCTGTTTAGCCAAGCATCCCGGCACTTTTGTTTATAATCTTTAGGCATCTTTATTTTACGCTTGTTAAAATTCACGCGCGCTTTTGCTTGTGAGATGCAAGTTTGAATATTGGTGATGGCAATGGTAAATATCGATAGAAGTACGATGAAATAACAAGATTTTTCTATAAATTGTGGCAATCATATAAAGCGTTATAAAAAATCCAGAATTCCCGCTTCCCGCAATTTTCAAGTTCGTCCCGCAGTGAGCCTTTCAAAAAAACCAGATTTGACGGGAGAAAAGAGGAATTGGCAGTCCTGGCTACAAGAGAGGAGTATTTATAAATTCTAAATTCTTTCATATTCTCGGGATTCGGGATATCAATTCTTTGATATTTTGGCAGGTAAGTCCTTATATGTGGATCGCTTGGCGCTTTGTTGGTTTGCCTGTTGTTTTCTTTTTGACGTGAAGACGGACTGGATTGTTGCAGAATTGGACCAATAGGTTCAAGTAAAAAGGAGGATTGAGAGGCTCGCGAGTTTTAGTTTAAATAGTTTTACCTATTTTAATTTCGTTGTTATTTATTGTAGTGAAAACAGTAGATTGGCAGTGTCAGCCATACTGGGCAGCATTAATTATTAAAGTAATCTAAAAACAAGTGTAAGTAAAATAAACAAGCGTTATAAAAACTGAAGCTATTTCATATTGCTAACCGCTACAGGTTTAAGTTACTGATTCGAACGGCTTTAAAACTTGGCACAAGTCTTCTTGTATGTCCTATTTGATGATAGTTAAAATGCAAACATTGGTCTGAAGGCTGCAACATTTTAATGGCATCTTCAAGATGTACAAGGCTTTCAACCATATACAATGTTCTATTCCATTCCGTGTTGGCAATATTGTTTTGAATTTAAAGGGACTTTATTGCTGTCGCTGGTCTATTAATTTCTGTTGCTCTTCACACTTCTTTTAAAAAAACCAACAACAGATTTTACCTTTTCATTTACAGAAACATCTTCCTCTCAGCCTCCTCCGAGATATTGTTTCCTTGCTAGGGTTTAACGACATTTACGGCAATCATATTTGAAACCCAAAAGTTCACAATGCATTCGTTCACTATTTCCTGCGAGACGCTTCTCCCAGTGACTGCAGTGCCGAATGCTTGCGAAATGTTAATTTGTCTTGTTGTTTTAGGTTGACTGACAGGGTTTTCATCCAACGGCATTGTCCGTTTGGGTTTTCCCCGACATGACCCCATTTTAACAATTTCAGCAAATGTATTATATAGAGGTGGGTGCACTTGTTAGAAACGTGCGCCTTAATTGTTATTTCTTTTGGCAAACACGTTGTGCACGAAAACAATAATTGGTCGCCCGATCGGGATAAATAATTGGCATAATCTTTTATATGCGGTTTTCAGAGATTTGTAAGTCCGATTCCATTTTTACACTCAAATGCAGAAAAGTCCGAACAATAATAGACAGCACTTACGAACGAGCCGATCATCCTCGAATGTTGACTCGTACACATGATTAAACATGCTCGCTTTTGTTGAAGCTCGTGATCTATTTGACCATTCACACAAAATATGTACGTGTCGTAGCTTGGTCTATTGTCTCTACTAGCTCTTCCTCTTCCGATTCTGGCATCATGGCGCGTGCCTTGCGTTTGTCGGCATCGAGGTTATCAACTTCTTTTGTTCAGCTTCAATTTTGGACTGCCTCTAATTTCGCAATTATGCTCGCACAATACATACACACAGTAATACTGTGTGTAAAAATGTACAGTAAGAATATATAAGTGCATTAATAATGATAAGGTATATAGGTATGTACGTGTGCAATAGCATTGCAAATTGTGTTTGTCCAAAAAATGTTTGTTAAAAGATTCAACAACTAATTTCTGTACTCGTCATAAATTGTGGTTAGTAGATTAATTGTTATTGTTTGTTTATTAACTCTTGTACTTGTTGATATACCAGTGCATTTATTGGTTATACTAACTGAACCCCCTTAACTCTTGCAGACGCTCTGTCAATCGAACCAGCCGTATCGAGAATTACCCATGGACTGAACTGAAATTGCATTTCGCTCTGGCTGCTAGCGCAGAAAAATTCCACAAGGCTAAATTATTGCATGAAGTAAATGATGTAAATTTGCTCTATTTACTTTTTTAAAGCCAATATTGAGCGAAATGCAAAAGTTGATTAAATATTTCAGAGTGAAAGATCTGAGTCCTCACAATTGCTGAGTGAGCTCCTAACAACTATAAATTGAGAAAATTATTCCAGCAGATATTCAAATTGACATTTTAAAAGACAATTTCGAAGAAATTGCAACAAATGATTTATACTTAGGCTATGCTTTTTAGCAAAAACTCAAGAAGCTGAATTGTAAACAAGAGCATGAAATAAGGAAGATCTGTGTTAATTTTATAAAATAATTAATTATACAACTCCTCGAAAGGTACAAATAAGCTTCAATTGATTTGATTATTACAATATTTAAAGTATTCTGTTTTTGAATTTCAGACTTCCCGCTAATTTTGAAATAATAAAAAAAATTAACATATTTCTTTGGATAACATGCTGCGCGCTAATAAAAATATAATTGATTTTATTCAAATATTTGAATTATTCAAATAATAAATTGTTTAAAATATCAGAAATTGATGACTTAAAATCACAAATTGACAAAATACATTTAATCAAATGATAAAATACCATAGAAACGGAAAAGTTTTGGGCAGAGGTCCTTGCACATAAAGACGCGGGAAACAATTCCCAATTTGAGGGCCTCGCCTTATTTGCCATGCAAACGCTATCATTGACTTGGTCGAATGGGGAAGTAGAACGGGTGTTCAACCAAATGAACATTGTCAAAACTAAAATGCGCAACAAGATGCATTTAAAAACATTAAATTCAATTTTAACCATAAGGTTTGTTTTTCAATTATAATTATTATTATTATAGATTTATATTTATATTATTTTTTCAATTTCACAGATATGGACTGCGCCGAAAAGGAGAATCTTGTCATTCCTACACAGTTCCACAAAAATATTTGGCATTGATTAAAACAAATGAAAAATATTTGTAAAAGTAATCCAACGATGATATTATTAAACAATTTAATTTAAAAAAAATATTAGAATACTAATATTGTTGTGTTTTAAAGCAATTTTTTTCAGCTTATTTTTCCACAGAATCTAGCTTATTCCGACGCTTAATACGTGACGACACTGCACAGTATTGACACGCGTCTATATTTCTCTCGCTCTAGTGCATTGTCGGGCCGAGGCTACGCAGAACAGACAACTCTGTTGGGCTCGCAAAATCCGCGTGCTCGTTCGAAACAGAAGGCACAAGTGGGAAAAGAATAGAAGAGAATAATGTAATAAGCAAACACTAAAGCTCTTGTCTCTTTTGGGCTTCACTTATTAGAGATGACACATGATGACTAGAGATGATACATGATGGTACTTAGATTATAGTGATGGAATTTAATTCGTACGTAAAATACATTGCGTTTTAACTTAATTCAAACACCAGTCGCACTGTGGGGCATTTTACGAACGATTAAAGGTCCTTTAAGATTTTAGCGGAAGTTAACAAGCCTGTAAAGTTAACTTATGAGTTAATCAGTCAACCAAAAAATTAACTTCATTTATTAACGATTAACGGATTAACGAGTTAATGCCCAGGTCTGATTATTACATTATTTTAGCATTTTAGTTTAGTGTCAACGACAAACTCTATTTTAGCTGCACTCTCATACACTGTTAGAGCGATCTTGTCCTCAATAAGAGGTTATTCACATATAACGCGGATTTCACGATATTTAGACCTCCTTTCCCCTTTGGTAACAAAGTGTGATCACTGCAAGTTTTTTGAAACAAGACAGACAATATTTTCTTTCTTGATTTGGTTTCACACAATATTTTCCCATACAGCTGTTAAGTGATCTATTATTGGTGAAAGTGAACCCGTTTTTTCTTGTTATAGATCGGGAAGTACTCGCAAATTCTCCGCGTCAATTGCTTCTTCATCCAACCATTCTGACTCTTCATCTTCCTCTTGTTTTATTATTCTTTTTGGCGCAACAACTTTTTGCAATGAAGAAAAAACTCCGCAATTTTGATGACTTTTCAATACGTTTAAGCAAGCTAAATAGAGGCCGCATTGGGAGAAAATTTTTGTGCTAAACTTTTAGTCACTGATGGACACGCGACATCATATAGAATCATTTTGTAAGTGGAATGAAACTCATCTTATGAAGAGTAGTACATCTAAAATTTCCGACACGAACAATGTTTGGAATCTGCCATTCTCATAGGATTCTTGAAAACCGTTATCAGTTTGCAAAAGTAGTATCGGTGGGAGAGGAAGTCGATCAGGCCAAATATTGAAAATGGAACTTTGAGAAGGAAGACAACAATTGATGTTTTAACATTTCACAATTGTAGGGAATACTGACTCGTTCTTACGTGAACAGATTCCCATGCTTCTGGTTTTTTTTTGATTGATTGATTGATTATAATAAGTGTAATCCAATACAAAAAGTTGCAGCCCGTGTACCAACCTGTCCATAAATCATAGATCCGTCATTGTAAGAGAATGTCCGACAATCGGAGGTTATACAACATTTTCGCGCTCCTGCGTAAGATATCGTGTACGTTGAACGCAAATGTCAAAATTCCATTTTGGATACAATTTCTAAAGTAAAAATATTATATTTTAAAATGTTCAATATTTGGTACGACTACATTCTGCGTCTACCACCATTTTAAGACGTGACCTCATAGAAAATACCAGCTTTTCAAGGTCATAAGATCTCGGTATGTTTTGCACTCTTCTTATATAACTTGTAAAGTAGCGGATCTGCCGGGGTAAGTTCCCAACAGGCCAAGATCCGCGCCATAAGAAAATTTATATTTCTTAAGTGCGGCGAAGAGATGTTTAACGTTACCCGACTCTCGACCACAGGCACGAAATAAGGGTAATGCGGCACCGTTATACGTTAGTATAAAGAATATACATATATGTACGTATGTATAGGGAAGAAAACACGCTGTGGTTTTATAATGAGGAGACGAACTTACTCGTTTCCTTTCTATTCGAAGGTTAATATTAATGTTATCCTAACATTGACCCTATTCCGGTTATTGGATTCGATGATCCTTTCGCTTGCTGTCACTTTTTACACTCGCGTATTTCCTGCTTGGCGGTCATCAACGTACTGACTTCTGCTCTGCTTAAAGTTATAATTTTCTATTTATGCACTTCTTGTGCTCTCATTCATAAATCCAATTGATCGGCATTTTCGAGCCGGCTAACAATAATAAACAATAATAATAATAACAATAATGAAGATAGAACTAATAATGAAATAAATTAAAAATTAACAAACCGCGAATTACGATATTGTTGAAGTCTTACCAATTGTTTAAAGCTCGTCAGCCATTGAGAGGCGTTAATAATTTAACAAAATGGTGCAACAATAGTGAACTGTTTCCCAATCTTCAGGCTCTCCGCAACGATATTGTTGCCCCAAATGTAAAAAAACACCAAAAAAGCAAACAAATATAAGTAAACATAGTACTTTTATCACATAATAACATTTTTCAGAAATTAGAATTACCTTAAAAAGAAAGTGTTTCTAATTTGCGAGCCTCTACTGTTTATATAACTTCCATATTTTCTACCTAATTACTTACATACAATTGTGCTCTGCCCGCGCCATTGCTTATTGAACGATTCGTCTATTCGATCTTCTTTTTGGCATTGTCGCAGCCAATCGTACAGCTACAGCCTGGAAGCTGCTGCCATTCATATAGGTGCGAGGGAGATGGAAAATATGAGGGGAAAAGCGAATTGCCGATTACCGTTGCAGTCATTCCGCACGATACATTAATACAATGGGCAATATTGGATAAGGTGCGCGCTAAATTTTCTCCTAATTCACGAGGCAACAACAATTAGACGTAATTTTTATAAATATAAAACTCTAAGCTCTATTTAATTTGACTTGCAGTGGTGCTGTCATTGAACTTTTTGGCACATAATATACTTAAATCGTTAATTGACGTTATTGCCGACTGCTGAGCAATAAACATACAAAACACGGCTTTCTGATCCACGGTCTGTATTGAAATTTTTCCAAAATTCCATTTTGTTCTAAACTATTAACAGCACTTGTGTGTTTTTTTGTTTTGCTGTGTTAAATAATTTTGCATTTATGACACATTAAAAGTAGCTACAATAAACACGACTAAAATCCGTCTCATCTTTCTGAAGCTAACGTTTTTTTTTTGAGAAACAATTTTAAATTTATCCAGCAGTCGTACCTTTAAAACTTCCATAACTAGGTATGAAATATGTAAAGTGGCAACAGTGGTTGTGTTGAGCGGATGAAAATTGCCGGAGCCTTCTCACAGAAAGCCTCAATGGGGCCGGAACCGTTCTGTGGACTTCAATATGCCACCACTAAATCTATAATGGTAATGCACTCAAGAAAATCGAGCATGTCTGCTTTGCTTGCCCTGGAACCCGTTAAGGATAAGTGTTTACCGACGCTAGGCTTAGTTCATTCGAGCAGTTTGCTCTCAATTGTGTTTTTCTAGGTTGTTTCGAATTATGCGTTCCATGGATATAACCTTACATATAGTATACTGTTTGATAAGATAAAAAGTGTTAAAGCCGCATAAAAACACTCTGAGAACAATGTGCATTTGGTATGCCATGTACGAGTGTGTAAAATGGCGTTGATTGCTGACACTCATCATCAGCACAAACTGTCTTTTATTCACAAATTCTCACGCACTTATTCCCTTAACCCATCCCATTCCATCCCCTCCCACTTCATCCCATGTCAGCATAACTTAAAGCATTTTTCTGCGTTAAGCCTGAAAACATATTTCCTCGGTGAATATAATTTTTGCACGCAAATATTTGCCAGACAGACACGTGTCAACCTGACGAAATTTTTACACCGAAGAAAAGTTGGCAGTTGAATTGCCAAACTTTGTATAAAGACATACAAACAGGCAGACATATAGACAGACACACACACACCTGCGCTATCGCGTGGGATGGTGTTGAATGTAGGGACGTAGGTGAGGTCACAAACAAGGAAGTTTTTTGCGAAGCGTTAAAAACGTACCTGCAGTTAGGGTATACATGTAGTACTGGATGATATAGTCCTGCGTATTGCACTATATACTACCATATATTTATCTATAATGTATAAACCCTAAAGCATTACGATGGCCTCTTCACAGGAGCTAGAGAAAGCTTGCCGAAGATAAAAAAAAATCAAAGCCAAGGACTAGTATGAAAAGTCTGAATTTCATGACTGTACACTACAATGCGATCGACGGATTCATTGACATACTACGTACAGGACAACAGCCTCAGTTTTAGCTGTCCAATGTTGGAGTACCAAGTAATCACAGTCCTGATTTACCGAGCACCAACATGGGCGTCGGCATTAGACGTCAGCAAACAACTTTGAAGATGTGTCGCTATTCAAGCAACCGCTATCCGAAGGTCGGAGCGACAGGCGTCAATATTTGTTTGGGAGGAGAGGCACATTCCGAATGGAATTGAGTTTTCTTTTTATGCAGTTATTTATAGGACATGAAGGGTTAAGAAAGTACGTTATTTGCATACATTCAAAAATAAAGCGACATAAGTCTCTCAAACCTCCTGGATTCAGACGAAGATCCAGTGCATTGATATGAAACACATAATATGAAATATTCTTAATATACGTTTGATATATGGGAATCTGCCCAGCTTATTTCATGTTTCCAGCTTTTAGTCTTACATATTACAGACGGACGGATTGATCCTGATCAATATATATACACTATACTTTGCTTTCTTCTGCCTGTTACATACATTTACACAAACTCAATGTACCCTGATTTCTGTTTTGAGGGTGTAAAAATACAGATACACACACACAAAAATATATACATACGAGCAAACATACACCAGGGAAATGACACGGCCCTTGCTTCCTTCCAGTGAACGCCTTGTCAGCACAAATCAAACATCCCAAGTTTGGTAGGCCAGCTTTGTTTATATATGCGATGTTTAAATTGATTACTTTATTCTCTTAGCACACACTTTTTGTTAGGGACTGTCTCGCATTTTTATCATAGGCAATGTTTTACATAGTTAAACATAAAAAAAAATCGCTAAAATTGTTTTGTTAATTAATTGGACACTGACAATTTGAGAAAGTTTCTTTAGGCCTCGCAATACTTAGAATATAATATCTAAGAGGATTTGAGAGGGTATCAAGAGTTTGTTAAAGTTTTTGGTTTCATTTGCCTAAAGCCAGAAATCCAATACGTTTACTTGTGACATTTTGTGCTCGTGGATTTTGGGTTTGTGGCTCAATCATTTTAATAGCAGTATCATATTAGTCCTTGTTGGAAATGTATCCTGCAGATACGCCCTTATAGATACACACAAACCCGAAAAGCTTCGCTTTCGCACCCCGAATTTCTTTAAATAATACCCTGTACTAGCTTAAACTGGACAAAGCGGGTATATTCAGTTATTAAATGCATACCCCTGACCCAGTGATATCTAAGTGATTAAAAGGAAAAAATATGTTTAGATAAATTTAATGTCCTGTGTGATGACTATTTAAGACGTATTCAAGGAGCTGAAATAGCAGTTATAGTGCTTGAATCCAAAAAAGCGCATAATGATTCTTTTGTATAATTATAATAATATGTATATTTTGTAAGGGTATTGTAGAGTGCGAGACATCTTTTTGTTACGACACGTTTTAGTTGTGATTCTACGAGGCTTAAAACAATATTAAAAACTAGGAAAAATGTAAATATTATTATTTACCTCAGTTTTGTTGCCTGTGCATTTAACTAAATTGATTGGTTTACGCTTTGTTAAATATTTAATTTTCCAAGTTTTATAGAAGTGGAAATATTCCGTAAAGGACGCTCAACTATGAGATACCTTCTTTACATGTTTCAAGTGTTACGTATTATATAGTAAATAGTGTTTAAAGATCTTACATATAAAAATACATTTATTAAAATACACTTAGATCAGGGTTGCTTCCATTTTTTCTTTACAAATTGTGTTTATTGTCATAGATTAATTTAACAAATATGAGTAAGTCCTTATATCCCTTTTGTAGTGGATGAAAGGACACACTCATACTCGTACATATGTTTTTCTAAGAATAAAGTATCTCTGTTCCTTTGAACTAAACCCTTATAAAAGTTACCATACTGTGTATAATACGATGTAATTTGGCTGTGTGTTAGGTTGTTGTTTTGCATATTGTTTATGACCAGTTTAACTATTCATATACATTTTTTGCTTTTTATCCTTTCTCTATTAAGTGTGAGTATGGGAGGCGTGTCAGTTCGGTATATATAAAATTGATGCGTAGCGTTTATATATACAAAAAGCTATTTGGAATATAAACAAGGTATAAAAACAAAAATTCAAATTATTCGCTTTTAATTTATGCAAATATTTGTTATATTAATTGCTTAATTGCCTAATGAATCGTGGTAAATACTTTAAAATATTATATGAATAAATCTATTATAATTACCAAAATTATGAAAAAAAATGTGAATACAAAAGCAGTCAGCACTCGGTTAATGGACTGCTCGCATAATGAACAAAATTTTGTTTCAAATTGATAGATAGATAAATGAAATATGTTACAGAATTGCGCAAAAGTTCTAAGCGTAATCATACAATTAACAAGAAGTGTTGAAATATTTAAAATAAATATTAAAGAGAATACAGATAGATATATCGATAGTATATATGTTACAGTGGTAGAGATAGTTGGATTGGATCCATTAAAACTTGGAGCTCCTGATATAGCTTTCCCCCGAATAAATAATATAAGATTTTGATTACTACCTCTTGCTCTTTCTCTATTATTAGTAAGTAGTATAGTAGAAAACGGAGCTGGAACTAGATGAACAGCTTACCCTCCTCTAGCAGCAGGGATTGCTAATGGAGGTGCATCTGTTGAATAGATCTTTTACGTATTATTGAATAGGTGTCGCACCTTAACATTCGTAGAGCAAAAAAGAATGGAATAAGTTTACATAAATCAGATACTGCATATACAATGAGATCAAAAAATGTGAAGGATGTACAAAATATACAAAGTGTATCTTCAAGTTTCAAAAAGGAACTGTGAACTGTGACCTCTGAACACTTGTAAGTATCAAAAGTTAAACTTCGGCAAGGATCTTTGTTGTTAACATGCAAAGTGAAACCATTTATCATTTGGCGTGTGTGACAACCAATAATATTCAATTTGAAAAACAACTAGTAAGAGCAGATGCATACAACACCACACAATGAAACGCCAGATACAGTATTTTAGTCAAGGATATAAAACCCAAAAGATAATTCGTGCATGATTAATGTGCCTCCATATCCTTTTGGGCCATTAAAGTCAACCAGGCACGTAGCACGTTCATCGCATAATCTTTAACCGGAGATCGTTGCTAACGTCCTTTTCAAAATTGTGGGGTAAAGTTGCCGATTATCCTAGATTTTAAATTAATTGAATCATTCAAAACACAAAACGAATTCTTAAAGGATTTATTAAAAAGTGTGTCCGACTTTAAGCCTTAACTTAACTTTATTCGCTTTAATTATTAGAGAGAAAACAAACTCTATATTTATTGCTATAGTATTAGCATTGGTATTTAACTTTATTACATGCTTTTGTTTTAACATAAAAAATATAAAAGTAATAATAAAAATACAAATAAAATAATTTAATAGTATAATAATGCAATACAATTGTTGCTCGCTCGACCAGTTTTTTAGCGACGCAGCACCCACAAATAGCGAAACAGATAAAATAAACAATAATGGCACGTTGGCTTTATTTATTAATCAAATCGGTCTATATTGTGGTGTGTACAAGTCGTCACTTTAAAAATCTGTAAGGTTATAACTGTTAGAAAATAGAGCACTTAAAATATACTAACCCTAGTCTCTTGATATTGTACGAACAACTGAATACACAGAGAACCAATGCACAAAGCAACAGGCGACAGATCCGCTTGATCTGAGCGATTCTGCATGTGTGGTTGCTTTACAGTTACTTATTTTACAGTTATTTTGCGTATATTTATTGATGCAGCTGCGGCCCCTGTTGGAAATAGGCTGCGCTGCTGTTATATTATGTTTAGTTGACAGGCCTTGTAGAAATTTCGGTAACAATAATAATTCCGAAGCTTAGCTCTATTCATATCTTTAAGAGCGTCTAAGGAATCTTCTGGAGCGTGATACTATTATATTTCATTATTTGAGATTGATTTATCTTCCGAATTAAAGGTTACGCATTTATCAATTTAATAAGGATTAATTTCATTAACAGTGATATCAGTTATATTTATCTATTTATCATTACATTATTTGCTTCTCTTAGTACTGAAACACATTTGAATTATCTTTTAATACTTAGCTTTTATTAAATGCATCCATTTCAGTCTGATTTAATAATATTTTAATTATCGATTATGTTACTTTATTAGATTTCTTTGAATTTCTATTAATGATTTTTTGTTTTAAGTATTTATGTTCATTAATTTGACTTTGACACAGTTCAGATTTTTAATTGGCAATTTAGTTTTTTGTATCCTACCAAAGAGCACCAAGGACACAGTATTTGGGGATTGTTCTCAAGGATACGCTGTTTGTAGTTGTGTGCATATCCGAGCAGCGTTTTAGAATATGCTTTGTAATTGCCACTTCCTTTTCAGCCAATTTATTACTCTGCAGATATACTGGACTTAAACATAAAACAATTAAATGGATTCTTGTCTCATTTAAGTTTAGTTGGGGGGCAAAGCTATTGGAATATTTCGTTAGTTCACTAACGACATATTGAACAGATTTCTCATTAGGTTGACTAACAACAAGAAAATTAGAATACGTATAAAAAATTAAAATTAATTAAAATTAATTATTTTCCTTCATGTTCAGATACGCCCGTTCCAGCCACATGAAAAGAATGTTCTGTCATTTCATCCTTTGGATTTTTTGCCGAAACCTTTCAGATATTTCATAAAAATTCACTAATTCCCTGCTCTCCAACCTATTGTTTGGCCTTTAGTAATGCTGATACATAAAAAGCTTTAAACCTTAATAAGTGAAACTCTGGCCTTTCTTGAAAACATAATTCTGTTTAAAGTTTAAGACTTTTAAATTTTTTTTTTACTTTTCAGTCATCAGTTCGAAAAATAATGCATATTAAACTGTTATTAACATCTAGATTGAGTTCAACCGCATGTTATAGTAGTTTTAAAGATATTTCAATATGTTGAGATTGTCAAAGTATCATTCGGTAATTAACCAAAAACTTGAATCAGAATTAAAAAATAAAGTTGTGCAAATTGTGTTACAGGCTGAAGAAAGCTTATACTTATAAATTATGTATATATGTTCTTGATCAGAATTAATAACTGAGTCGATATAGGCACGTCCGTCTGCTCGGATAAACTTTAGAGCTGTGGTATGCAAGTCCTAGACGTAGATTAAGTTTCATTCAAATTGTAGAATTTTCGTTCATAATTTCATATGTTCACTTTTCAACCGCTATTTTAGATTTTTGGCTAATCTTGTCAATTTACCACTTATTTCATACAAATCAGATAATTACCACAGGAGTCATTCAAGAAACAATTTACGATTATGGATTGTCTAAACAGCGTCCAGGGAGTGTGAATGCATGTGTATTATTTTTGGTATGCGTGTAAATGGGTTAAGGGTTTTTCGTAGTTGGGTACACTCGATGACAGCATCCTTACTTGTTTTGTAGTGTACCACTAGCTCTTTGCATGTTTCCTCAAGACAGTTGATTGCTTGTGTGGCAACTTGCCAAGGCCCTCAAAAGCTTATGTGCATTTTTCCACTTCCTTGTCTCATTGCAGGTAACAAACAAATTGAATCAATGCTTTAATTTTTAATGATATTAAATTCAACAGAAGATTTTAGTTACATTTCGTATCAACAACTAAAGATTCTAACCATCTCGAACTTACATCTAAAAAATATGCTCTAACGATGTTATAATTATTTACATTAACATAAGTTTAATCAAAAAAATAAAATATTGCTGTTATATAACATTTTGTTTTATATCTTTACTTATGTATTATACATATATTAATGGACTGCAGTTGACAACTCTGCAAGCTTTAATTTTGAATACTTCAACCGTTTCGGCCATTAAATTTGAATGAATTCTATTGACGTATACTTAACTCCATTCAGTGCGCAGTTAAGTATATTAATTTTTTGTTTTTATTATTATTATTTTAATTTTTTTTATATTATTTTTACCCGGGTCTAACCAATAAACAGTTGGTGATTCCATTCACTTGTTTGTTCTTGTCGCTCTCCACTCGTTTCTTTTGCTTTTTCTAGCAGCATTTCGAACATTTTTGCAGATCTTCCACAAGATTTCACAATTATAACAATGTTGATTGCTTCATTTTACACTAATGCGTTTCTTTTTTCTAGTCTCCAAATGATTTGCGTTTTTTCTTAAAAGCTCTATGTTTTGGCCTTCTGAATGACAGGTTTTAAACTCAATGATAACTGTTTTTCTTTAGAATGCAGTAATTTATTTGTAGCTAAAGCCAATGACGAGGCGATCAAGAAAAATTCGACTTCACTCAGCTGCACCTGCTTGTGATTTTTGTCTGTCAATCTGCATTAAGTTATGACATTTACACGATTTCGTTGTGATGAAAGAAAACAAAACCAGCAGAAACTGCTAATAATATAATAAAAACACAAAGAGATAAGTGAGAAAGCATGTTTTATTCATATGAATATTAAACTATAGGTAATGGCGCTTTTAAGCCCTCTCTACCTTTCATTAGATGCAATTAGATAATCCCCCATTTATTATGCTTATACTAAAACTAAATGATTGATTACTGAACAATACAAATAAACATCCATCTATTAATTAAAAATGTGTCTTTCAAATGCATCTAAGGTCTTCGACAGATTAAACAGATGGCTGAGAGCTAACTTTATTTAATTTAATTATTTATGCCAACTCAGACAAGTGAGTGAATTTATATGGAAAAAGGATTTAACTTTTAAGATAATAAAAAAATTCAAGTTTTGAGCTGGTTTTGCGTATGTTTAAGCCCAACAACAATGCATTTGCCCTCTCACTTAATGTCAGTTGTGCAGTTTATTTGTTTTGGTTTTGATAGCTTTTTAATTATCTTTTTGATATGACTATGAGCTAATTAGTGTAAATTAATAAATAATTTGTTTTGCTTTTCACCTTTCTATCAAGCGCACAATAACAAACACATACATACATAAATATGTATGTTATATTTTGTATATACTGTCACAATAATTATTTGTTGGCAACTAAAAATATTCTATGAAATCATAATATCAATCCTACTCAATTATATAATACATAAAATGTATACATATAGTTCATATTTTATAAAATTCCTTACCTGAACTTATAAGTCAACTAAAGTTTTTAGCATGAGTAGATTTAATTTTGTTTCAAATGAGTTGAGTTAATAAATAGTATATAAATCATTATTCACCAAAACAGAAAACAATATTATGGCTTAGAATCAAATAATTTGATTTTGACTTTGGGGAATTTGCACATTTTCGCTGCTATTTTTTTGATAGGCAAAACTTTTAATGAAATTATTATAATATTGTAGCATGTTTTCGTTGTGTTTGCTGGACTGCACTTTTGCTTTAAATTCGTTTTTGTTATGCACATATCTCGGAATCATAATAAGGGCAAAATTAATTTGCAAATTATTAATGATATTCCAGAAATAGTGCAATAATGATTATTTAAAGCCTTCGGCATTCTAACACTATAAAATGTACTGTGTGTTGTTGCAGCTGCAAGTGCTGGAAATGTGCGCGTGTTTTCAAGTAATGGGAAAATTAAGTGATAATCGGTTTAGAAATGTGTCACATCTAACTTCCTATTAATTCTTATTATATTATAATATAATTATAATAAATTAACTGCCAGAAGAAGAAAACACGTATTGGTAATTTACGCATTAAGTGTAACTATTATATCGTACGAGTGCCAAGTAGGGAAGTAATAAGATCGCAGAGAAAGGGTCAAGCGGCCCACAGACAGTCGAACATGTTGGCGAGCATGACGTAAAATCTACATTAGTATTAGTGCACGCGAGGCACTTTACCCTTAGGCGAGCGGCTCGACCGAAAATAAAAATGTTTCAATCTTCGCAAGGCTCGCCCAACTTGTATGAACAGAACGAAGCAATGCCTATGCTATGTTCATCGAACGTGTTGGACTGTGTGTAGCAGAACGCATTTCGTCATATCGAGCCAAGCTCGCCAACATGTTCGACTATGTGTGTACCGCTTAAAGTAAAGTACATACATATCTTTTAGATAGCGGTAAATAACGCCTTTACTTTGGTGCATTGTCACTTTAGTTGGTGTAGTAAATTATAGTTTAACGTTAGGACACATGTTCTCCAACATTTATCTTATGGTAGTTTTTGTGATTGGCATATTAAAGATTGCTGAGTAATATTGTATACTTAACACCACGTTGAAATATCGAAATTTCCCAGTATGACTTTACAAACATATTTATGAAAATGTGCTTGAATATGTTTTAAGATGAATTTTGTTGAAGCTTCGTTGCACGCTTTGTTTGCATTGACTGCCGGTATGTGATCATTTGTGTGCTCATGTGTGCGTGAAACTCTGTCAAGATATGAACAACGACCGAGGAGCGACAATGACAACAAGATGACATTGCCATAAGGAGGAGAATAGATAGCAAATTACATGATTCCGTGGCGCCTTCGTGGCGAAGGAGCAGCAGGCACTGGAGGCAGCAGCATAGGTAGTATAACTATGAATATTCATGGGATATGCTTGCTTGACTGGGGATTGCTTCTCTGTTCTAAGCGAGCAAACGATTCTGAACACATGCGACCTGAGCTGGTTAAATTGCATTTAATTGGGTATCAAGTGTAGCAGATAACTTGATTAATTAAGTGTAGGGATATACATATATATATATATATATATATGTAAGAACATTGTTTGAATATTTGAGCGAAAGGGGCGTCGAAGTAAACAAGATTCTTGGGAGGGGAAGCATTTTTACTTATGTACTCTATTAAAAATGTAGACCCAATCATGAAAAACTTACCATTATTTTAAGCTTTAACAACACGGTAGATGCGGCAAACGCAGCTGCCCCACTCCCCTCTCAAGCATCTTTCCTCCAGCGATAATTTTAGCGCAAATGTCGAACAGCCGTTAACTTGTCTACATAATGGGTATTGCATATGTGCAAGTTCCTTACGGTGGCTTATGAGGATGCGGGTGCAGGGTGCGAGGTGTAGGGGGTGCGGTGTGGTGCGGTGCCCGTTGGCGGTTTCATAGTCAGGAAAACATTGCGGCTGCTACAAAATTAATAAGTCATATAAGAACTTGAGCAAAATGCAGTAGTTGGTAATTAATTAACATGGAGCTGCACTCAAGTTGAACAGCTGTGGACTAGAGAAAAGAGAGGGTTAAAAATTCCTGAGGCTGTCTCGTTTCTTAAAGACAAAAACTCGACGGATCTGGGAGCATTTAGGGGATGTAACAAGATTACCTTTTTAGCAACTTTAATTGTAATTATAATTAAAACCTATTTGTGTTATGTGGGTATATTTTTTGTATATAATATCTCAATTTACTCAAGGAAATTAACATAGATATTATGTATGAACTATGGTGAGATACAGTGCAGATCTCCTTCTCCCAATCTACCCACATTGGTTAAAGAATCGGGTAGATAAGTTAAGGGCATGTATCTGCCTATCTGTGTTTTCCGACTGACAGCACACACCAAGATATGTAACATATACTCCCTATACAAAGAAGCGGGGAAAGTTTAAATATCATAACTTTTTCAGTAAAACTCATTCTACGATGCGCTCAGTCCAACGAAGTTTTAGCTTTTCATGGCTTCAAAAATATAGAAAAGCATTGTGATCGACAAGGTTATACCTCGTACTAGTATTGACCTCTGAACTGCCTGAGTATATAGTTATCTTTAATTTTACTAGCATGTCAATGAACACCCTTTTCTATTTATTTCTTAAATAAGCACTTATTCTTATTTGTGTATATATATATTTATATCTTTTTTATATTATCCATATTTAATGTACTTACCGAATTTGGAGACTGAAAATACTATATAACATTACTTAATAGCAAAATTATGATAATTAAATATGTTTTGAGTGTGAAACAAGTGTTAATTTATGCTTTGAAGGGGGTGGCAGTGGGGCAGTGAGTATTCATGAAACAATTTAATATGATGATGCGTGTATATATAGTATGTTTGTGTGCGGAATTTAATAACAGTCAATGCCAGGAAGTATTACCCCTGGGTTAAGGGTAAGACTATTCATATCTAGTAGATTTTATATACTTTTATTTTATTAAAAAATGGAACACAGTAACCACATATTATTTTGGGACCTTGGTCTATGCTGCAAATTCCAGTACTTCATATTGATTTTTTTTGTTAAAAATGTATATTTTATTATTTAACAAGTGTTCTGCTACCTAAGTGGAAGCTAAATCAAGTTGTACATGGGAAAGTAAAGATAAGGAAAGGGAAAAGGCTTACAAATGGATCACGAAGTGAGACTTACACATACTAATATTTACATATATTTACATTTTTTCACATTACATCTATTTTATATTTAAGAAAGAGATCTTTTTGAAAGATCTATTGGGTGCAACCTTTTTAATCTTCTCTTCCTTGGTCTTACAGTTAGACGCCTAGCAAGAACATTTGGATGGGCCCCAAGGCATTGCGTGTTTCTTTCAGCACAGGACTGCATAACATCTCCAACTTTTGGGATGTTTACACACACGTTACACATTTTTCTCAAGATTTTGGCTTGGGCAATACGAATTTTGTTTATATTTGTTTTTGCAGCAATTCCATAGATTGGTAACGCATATTTCATATTGAGTAGCCTGACTACAAAATAACAAGCAATTTTATTCTTCGTGTATATATTCCTTCAAAAAATATGCAATGTTTAAAGTGGTTCTCGGCAGAAAATATATTAAGGTCAAGCAGAGTGTCAATCTTAATTTCATTGTTATGTTTTGTGTTGAGTGTCTTCATCCTGTGTCTTTCGGCAGACCACAGAAGGGCTTGAGGCTGATGGCCAGCCATTGGATTCATTCTGGGAACCCGTAATCCTAAAAGGTGTGTACAACGCCAACTGTGGCCAGTGTTGATGGACAGCAAGGATGAGTGTGAGAAATACTCATACTCCATACAGGTGGTAGTAGAAAAGTGGTTGCAGTTTGCAGTTTAGACAAGCTTAAATGACATACATAAGTCATGTTTGCTCCTGGCTGTGCAGAAGTCCTTCAAAGAAACTTTAAGTGGTATTAAGCGTTGTTTGCAATCAGAACAAGCAAATGCTTTGACCCACATCTGTATTATATAATCACATATCGTATAGTATCTAAATTATATTTGTGTACACTCGTATTAAATTCATCAGTAACATTCTTAGATGTTTGATGACATTGAACACAATTAAAATTAACTCATGTCTATCTTAAACATCGTTTTAACATGTCAGAGCATATTATGGCACTTAGTTTCAACGTGATGATAATTTATTAATACTGTTCATGTTTATAGACTCTGGTTGATCTCAATAGGAGCTGAATGTGAAAGAAAATATTTATTTATTTACTTTATTTAGAGACGACTACAAACATTCGAACAAAGTTTGACGTAAATTTAACAATATAAAATTTTAAAAGTAATCCAGAAAAAAGTAATCTAGTCATAATTTTAAATTTCAATTGTTCCAACATTTGTTGCAATCATTGGAGAAAGCCCAGGAAAACCCAATCAGAACAATAGGTATTAGTGCTAGTAAATACTAGGTATAAAATAATAGGTATCACCGAAGGTGATAGATAAGCGAAAGTTTGATTGAACGAAGAGAAAGTTCAGAAGAAAAAGTATGAGAGTTGTAATGGGAACATTAAATGCCAAAAGGATTGTGCAATTTATTGGAAGATATAGAGGAAGATAGTTCCTAATAGATCTGCAAGGGGTAGAGAAATTATGGCGACTGAACAGAGTAGAACAATCTACAATTTGTTGCTACGGATAGCTAAAGATAAAGAAAAATAAATATAATACTTACCATAGTATATAGACTCTATTTAGTAAAGTTACTGTTATTTTAGACACTTGATATTTGTCTTTATATTTGTCTTTAATTTTTATCTTTAAAGTATAATTGCATTAAGTATATTTTGAATAGTTTAATGGTGCGATCCTTTTGTAATTCCTGTGCCTCATGACGTGATTTAGGATTAGAAATCTCTCTGCAACGAGTATATAATATGTTGGTATCGTGTTTACTTTTGCCGCTTTTGGGCTCGTCTAGACCAATTAATAATATTTCGTGTCAAATGGAATATTAGACAAAGGCACCGCAAAATAACAACAATAGACAAATGCGCAGGCATTTGTTTTATGTTTGAAAAAAGAAACGAAACGAAAACGCAAACGAAAAGGAAAACAATAGGAGAAAAGTGAAAAATTAAAAAGTGAGAGATTCAAAAAGCAGAGCTCTTTGTGTCTTGGGTCGGTCTTGGTCTCGGGCTCCGTCTCCGTCTCGGCCCAAACTGAGATTAATACGCTGATTAAGGCTCAGTCAGTGCTGCGTTTTAATTAGCGGAGCAAGTAAATTGAGCTGTCAAGTGTGCGAATGAGGAGGCCTTGAGTCAAGTTCAGACAGAGTCAGCTTTATATATACAAGTATATATAGAGGTCAGCTAAAGTACTTCCAATTGACTTGGGCCAAATGTTTGCATAGCATTCAAATAGTCTGGCAATTAGGGCCAAATAGAATTGCGTGAAATAGCAAACGGCGAAACTTCAATGTTTAATAAAATGACGGTATTATTTTTAGTTAAACCCAACTCAATTAGCCGCTCGGTGCGTGGCGTAGTAAACTTGTTACCGCCGTAACGACTTCTCCCCGAACCAGGTGGTTGGCCCCAAGCAGAAAGCAGCGAGCAGCGAGCAGAAGGCCCCAAGCCCACAGCTACAGCTCCAGCTACCTGGCCAGTGGAGCAATATGCATGCATTACGCGAAACGTTTTTGGCTTAAATTAATTTATCACGTGCCGAAATAAAGCGTCAGGTTTCAACCAGGTGCCGTAATTAATTGAATTTAAAAGTTACCCCCCGAAATGCCGAACTTAATACTCAACAAAATAGCACACGGAAAACTTAACAGCAAATTTAAGTTAAAATTTAATCAACTCTTAATACGAGTTCCGAGTGCCTTCTACTGAAGCAAATACATACGAGTATATAATATATATTTTCCAATTGTCTTTCTTTTAATCAAGCAGAATTTCCACTTCAATCCTTGTGCCAGCTGCAGCCCCGAGTTGTCCACTTATTGTTGAAATCCAATAGCAGTCAGAAGGCGTTTCTTCGATTCTATAAATTAAAAATGCTTTTGATTAGTTAGCTCCCTCTATAGATATATCTATCTCTTTTGTGCGTTTCTCCTTCTGTCTATCTGTCAATCTGTACATCTTTCGCCTGACTTATTTGCTCGAGTGTTAGATAATTAGTTTTTGAATATACGCTCTGTTGCCATCATTAGAATCCAGGCACTTACCTGAGAAGCTTTCTAATCACGAGTCCCACTGTAGACAGGTAACTATTTGTTCAACGGATATACTATATACTCGTATAGCAATAAGGAAGTACTTGCACACAGAAGCACACAAAATACTCGCAATATCAATTCACGCACAATGCTTTTAAGTTTACAGGTGGGGCTCCTGGCAGTTACTCATTAAGTGCCATGCTAGGTAATTATGAGGCCCACATAAGTCCATGAGCTGTGAGAAGCATCGACTTGGTCGTAAGAGTCGAAGGCAGAATGAAAGCCAAAGGAAAATTAATGAATGCTTGGTCCTTTATTCCGCAGATTTCAAAAAGAAAAACCTGCTGCATTATGCAAGTTGAAAAGTGAGGAACAGCCGCGCGGAAATAAATGGTAAAGTAATTCAGAAAAATAAACTACAGATTCAGATTCTTCTTTAATTGAAATTTCATTTATTTTAACTTGTATTTTTTGGATATACATGTACTTTGGCTTTAAACGTCTCAGCTCAACTGTACCCGAAAAATGTGTAAAATTTCATGTTCGGTTCGCAGTTGTCATTAGGTGTATCAGAAGTAATTAAAAAGTTTCTTTTGCTGCCGGTTGGCCGGCAATAAAATGATATCCGTGAATTTAGAATGCAACTTTTTTAATTGTTGTGCTGTCAACTAATTTATGCATGAGCATTAACTGCGAAAAGGGTTGTGGCATACTTTTAGGCGTTTAATTGCATTTAACATTAGAAATTTGATGAGTTGCCCTACCTCAAATAAAATGTGCTGTTCTGTTCTGAGCTGTGGGTCGCCGTCGCAACTTTTCGTAAGCCCCTTCAGTTTTAATGGGTTGAAGTTGCCACCTTTCAGAGGTTGAGTGCCGGGCATGTCAAAGTTTTAAGGCCCAGACCACAAATTGGCTTGTCTGGCAATTGTTTGGCGTTTCTGTTTGGCAGCGTGTGAAGGAGATGTAAATCCTTTGAGTGTGTTCCTTAAATGACTTTCTCTTCACTCTTTCACTTTTTTACAACATGGTTAAAAAAAGAATTGTTAAAGTTCCTTAAATTGTTTGGCATGGGCTGTGATTTAAATTCCTTTTTATAAAAAGAAACAGGAAAATAAGATTTTGAAAGCACAGGCAAACAATTTCGAGCTGATTCGCAATTCCATCGCTCGACCCGACTAAAACATTTCATTTTGCTGGTAATTTCCCCACGATTATTTTTCAATTTATATTTTCCTGCACACGGCTAGAAGCAATGCTAGAAACAGCTCCTGACTTCCATCCCACACTCCTGGAATCTCCACCACCGCAGGCACACATACACTTAGGAAAATTAATTTCATAGTTTTATACCCATTATCACTGTGCGGGAAATAGTATATAACGCTTGGGAAAACTTATCCAATAAAGTCAGTTATCTATGCGAATTAATGGCAATTTATTTTGTGAAAACATCATAACAAATTGATTTTATACAACAATATTCATAATTTGCAAACTTTATTTGTTTGTCGTAAGATTATTATAGAAAACTGATTACTTAGTCAGTCGCTAACTGGATTTCAGTTAATTGTAAGATAGCTGTTTGAAAAGTGTGATATCCCTTTGAATCCTGTATTGCAGGGTATCTCGTGGTGAAGCACACTTGAATTGAGCAAGTTTAAATGGTTGCATTTTCTCTATTTAATAATGGTTTTTCCATAACGGCGCCCAGAGCGTATCTGTTAAGTTGGCGAGCTACAAATTCGTTTATGGTTTTAGTTTCTATGCGTTAAAATATATGTTGCCATGTAATCTGTGAATCACTTGACAAGAGCAAGACAGTCAACATCCTGTATCACCTCTGGCAAACAAACAAAAAGTTTATTTCTAATTCTAATGATCCTTCGGCCCCAATCAAATAATGCTCATCTCATTCCAGGGTGCTCTCAAGTCAAACTCATGAAGTATTTACTGTATCTAACCAATGTCTGTCAATTTTATCATTATACTTGTATGCGGTTGCTATTTGAATTTGATTTCTGGGCATTGTTCGTGCGCAGGACAACGACGTTTGCTATTTGAATTTCCACTTCAAATGTGTCTGCCACAGGACAGGATCCAAAGAGGATGACAATGCAGAGGCCCTGGTGTAATACAAAATTTATTTCGGTTCTTATTTTGCCTTCGCTTTCAAGTAAAAGACCTACAAATCGATGGTCTGCCTTAAATGTGGTTAGCTTCAATGCTTCAATTTTTATATTATTTTCTGCAAGTTTCTGTTTAAAGTTAAAGTATATTCAAGAGCTTCACAAATGTCATCGAATAGTGTAATACTTGTAGTAGTTAAATTTGATAAATCTGGCCTTAAGTATACTTTCTTGTCAGCTCGATACCTGCCCCAAATATTCCTTAAGACTCCACCTTCGGCCTGTCTTTCTGTATTCAATTAGTAACAGCTCTTTTTCGGTATCCTTTGTCAGGCGACGCCTAACCCAAGAACAGCAGCAGTAAGAAAGAGTAAGATAGATAGAGAGTGAGAGGGAGAGAGCGAAATATACATCAGTTGATCCGTGGTTGGGAGAACTCATTATGCTGTCACCTTAATTATTATTTTGGCATTTCAAGTAACATTTAATTATGCAAAATGTATTCTTTTCTAATTTAAGCAAGGGCAACGGCAAAGGCTCCTTTGTGGGCCTTACGCCGTGATTTAAGCTTAGCTGCCTTTTGTGTTATCGCCTGTTTAGTTGCCAGGACACGCCCTAGTTTCGCCCACAACAAGCTACAATTGCCGACTTTCAGCTACTGTTGTTCAGTTATTCAGTTGTTCAGTTTTGTATCTCACCCAACTTACAGGCAACAATCTGAACAACTCAACTAACTGAACAACTGCCTGGCATTTCTTTCTATTTACTTTGTTGTGTTGTTGTTGTTGTTGTTTTTCTTGTTTTTGTTGTTGTTATTATTTCTGTTATTGTTGCTATTGTTATGGTTGATGTTGGTGTTTACTTAGCGGCTTCTTTTGTGTTCGTTGTTTTAGTTTATTTTGTACGAGTAACAGGAATCGGCAGCATTTTTCTGCACTGCCTTTTCCTCTGATATTTGGCATTCGTGTTTGTTTTGGCCAGGCTAACCCAACCCCCACCCCAACCCACCCATACAACTGACCCATCAAACAATCAACTAACCATCCCGCTATCCAAGCAACCGAGCAACCGACTCAACCGACTCAACCCAACTAACCAACAAGGCGTTACTTTAATTAAGTTCACAATAAACTTTGTAACTTGTTCGCTTTTGGTCTACACGATTATATAAACATTTATACTCGATTTAAATGGACAGACAAGTTTGCAACTATTTGGGACTTTGTTGTTTAAATATACTCGTAGACCTATTGAGCTCCATACTCAGTTCGAGGGCATTCCAGTTGCTTCAGTCAAAGGAGCTGAAGTCGTAACTTGATATTGATAATTTATCCTTAGGCTAAGTCGTTTGTTTGACCAATGTCTTTGTATCAATATGAAATTATTTGATGTAACTAAGTAAGCATACAAATAACTAAAGCTCTATTATTTCCCTGTTTGTAAACTATACACAAAAGGGCTTTTAATTAAAGTCTTTCGATTAAGGGCTGGTTCAATTCACATCAATACTCATATCGGATCAAAGTACTATACCCACTATAAATGACTTCACTTGTTTCGTATTCAATTGCTATCAGTTACCATCCCCATCTAATAGCATACCCATAAATTAAACATCAAAGGATGTACCACAGAAACAAATTCTTTAATTTGAAGCACAATTCCTTTGCTAAGTTCATATCATCATTGTGGAAATTATACCTAATTGAAGAGGTTTATATCAAAGTATTTTACATAAATTTATTTACTCGCCCGATTATAATATGATTAAGGAATTAAATTTGTTCTGCGATTAGTTTAAAGTATGACTTAACTGTGAAGTTGAACTGAACTCAGGAAATAATTGTACATACAATTCAGCAGAACTATCTTAAGTATAACCAAAAGTGTTAACATTATGGAAACTCAAGCAGAAATATAAGAGCAACAAGGCAGCAGTTGCCTTTTGGAAAGCAATTTGAAAGGGAAGAAAAAGCTGAAATACGGCTCGAGCTGCCGATGTGACAGACTGACAGACTGGCAGACCGTCCAATTGGCGAACTGGCTAGAAAAAGGCGGAAAGAATGTGTCAATAATGACTAATGGCAAGACCGGAAGCTGTAGGAACGTTGTCCGAGGCCCTTCCGTTTATTGTTTTGGCGTGTTGCGTCCGTTTCGGCTTAAACGTATCGCCATTTGCCATTTTTTATATAAATTTTTGCATATTTTCTGTTGGTTTTTGTTCCCTGAACCCATTTAAATGGGTATAAAGGGTATATTGTAGATGTGCTAGAGTATGTAACAGCAAAAGTAGAATCTTCGATATTATTACAACAAATTGTATTTAGTATCAATAGCCAATTCACAAATTTTGTTTGTGGGTTGTTACAGCCTATTAAGATTAAGTTAGTTTAAGTCTGCACTTTCCTCATAAATCAAAGAAAAAGTGGGTTATGTGTTTCAAGGATCAATATTGACTATATATAATTTTAAGAGAAGCTCAAGGAACAATTTAAAAACTTTCAGAAAAAAAAACGAGGGCGATGCGCAAGCAGACTTTAATGTGTAGTGTGCGTGTGTGTGTGTGTGTGAGAGTGTGTATGTACTGTGTGGTGGGGTATTTCGTGGTCTAGTAGACTCTACTGCATCCTTTTACTTACTTGGTTTCACTGGCCATGATGTTAAAATGATTGGGGCCTACATTTTTGGATGAGTCCCAGTTGGCAGTCGCTTTTAATTTCAAATTCTGGATAAACTTTTCATCTTTCCTTTGGGCTGCAATTCACGACTTATTCGCTAGGATTTTAAATGAGGTAGGCAAATGGAAGCATTAAGAAAAAGTTTATTTCTTTACCACACACATATACAATATTGTAAAACTTTTAATTAATTTCAGCTTGCTTAATTTATTTACGATCAAAATATAAAACGACAACTTGTTCACAAAGAATTGTTGCCAATTTGAAAACTTATTTTGACAGCATAAGTCGCTCTTGAGTCGCACTCGAAATGTTTTCAAATTAAAAATTAATTCTGCGGCTTTGCTCCGTTGCTTTAAAAAAGATTAAAGTGAATTTAAAAAATCTTCGCTCAACATCAAATAAATAGATAAAGATCAGTGAGTACCAAGAGAGTTGACAAGAGAACTTAAAGTACATGTCTTTACCTGGTGAACATTTATTTTTGAATATAAGAATTAATCAACTAGATATTGAGAGAATATAGATTAATTTATTTAAGTCAACTAAGAGCAGCTGACTCCAAATTAATATAAAAAGAAAAGAAAATATTGAAAAAAGAATAATAATAATAATTAAAGTTATAAAATTAAAATAGGAATAATTAAAATTAAAAATAAATATAAAAAAAAATTAAAAATTTAGATTTATATCTGGGAAATAAAAATATAAGAATCGATCAAACATTTCTTGCAAGGATTTGGGAAAACATAGAAAAACCCAATCAGATCAATAAGTATTAGTATGGAATGTAGGAGTATTAGAATATGGACGTTATATTATTACTTACGTATATACTATTAGCAGCAATAGTATATAGAAGCAGAGTATATTGAAGTATTGATGTATAAGAGAATTAGTATATAGGGCTTACACTGTTACTAATTAATTTACTATTTGAAGTGATAGTATATAAAAGTAGCAGTGTAATGAAGAATTGTAAGGTTATAAAAGGGGGTACGATAAATTGAAGTAATGTAGCTAGAAAGAAGGTTAATTGTTTCTACTAAGATATAGGAAAAGAGAATATTTTAAAGAAGAAAGAGAGGATGCATTTAAGATCATGTTGTGTAGATTATTATAGTTAACACATAAAGCGTGGAAAGAGCTGTGTAAAGCGTAATCTGTTGTGCAAGAGGAAGGGACAATGGGATATATCATAGTTCCTAGTACAACGACGAGGAATAGAAAAACTAAGACGACCTAAAAGAAAGGCAGACTCAATATTGTCTATACGCAGTTTGTGTAGAAAAACAGCATTAAGAGTTTTTCTACGATTAACTAGAGAAGGAAGATTAAGAACAAGAAGCCTACTGGAGTATGACGGTAGACGAAGATTGGGGTCCCATTTTAGTCCACGTAAAGCGAACAGCACGAATTGCTTTTGAACGGATTCAATTTGATCCTGGGTGACACTATGCTGAGGGCACCAGACGCACGAACAGTATTCCAGAATCGGCCGAACAAGAGAAATGTAAAGGATTTTTGTGGTAAAAGAATCGTTCAATTCTTTTGAACAACGTTTAATAAATCCAAGTACTCCCTTGGCTTCATTCGTGATAGAAGAGATAATGTAGCTAAAAAGAAGGCTAATTGTTTCTACTAAGATATAGGAAAAGAGAAGATTTTACAGAAGAAAGAGAAGATGCATTTGAGATCATGTTGTGTAGATTATTATAGTTAACACATAAAGCGTGGAAAGAACTGTGTAAGGCTAATCAGTAGTGCTGGATGGAAGGGACAATGGGATATATGTAATTCCCAGTACATCGACGAGGAATAGTAAAATTAAGACGACCTCAACGGAAAGAAGAGTCGATATTTCCTATAATCAATTTATATAAGAAAACAGCACCAAAAAAACTTAAGATCAAATTCAGTGGTTAACAACCCAGATGACAAATAAATTTTTATATTTTATTTGTACTTTATTATATCGATAAATTCGATATATTCAGTTCATGCATTGAAAATGCACTGATATCATTTAAAATAAACTGATTTTATACTATGTTTATGTCACTAAAAAAACTGCAGTTTCATCCACATTCTGCCGCCTCTTCATCGATTTGTATGATAAATTCAACGTCGCTCAATAAATGCAAATATGTAAATATAGTTCTAAAAGTTAATTGATATGTAACATTTCTGATTGTTTTTGTTATGAAATTTCCAGCTAAGAGCACGCTTATTCAACCGACTGGGACAACAGCTTGGCCGAGACGCGCCAATAAGTCGGCTTAAACGCCAACAGACGAGCCTCATTAATAGTCAGTATAAACTTATAATGTGGCAAATGTTAATAATAGATTTACCCCTCCTCTATAATTCTATATTTATTATTTCTTATTTTTATTTATCTATAAGCTAATATAACTCTATTTTAGACTTTTTTTTATAATGAGCTGCTTGAAAGAATTTTAGTCGCTTTTATAAGGTTACCTTTAATATAAGCTTACTTCAGTTTAATGCATCCGATACACCCTTTTATTTAATTTAAATTTAAGGAATACAAGTTAAGAGCAGCAGAAATCCGTTTAAGGTATCTTCTGGTGAACGCGGTCGTTGATTCAAATTTCGCTTTGATAGCGATGGCGCCCAAGGAGGGTCCAATTAAATGAAGCACCTCAATTTCTAAGAATTGCCAATCAATAAATTATTAATAATAAACAAATGCTGCTCATTATAAAAAGCTGTTAATGTCACCATCCACGAAAAGAAAGTATAAAAAATATACTGGAGGTCATTGCAAGGAACTTAATACCCACATACACAGAATGTTTTTAGATATTTTATAGAGGTACATTCCCTTTTTTGAGGTAAGAAAACACGTGCTTATGTTCATTGGATTCTGGGGCAAGTTGCACGAACAGAAGAAGAATCTATTGTGGTCTAGGGACCGGTACAATTATGGTCAGCAAATAAATGCTCATCATCTGAGGAGCAAAGAGGCTGCCACGATTCGAGTCCAATATAAATAGCTAAGGACACACAAACAATGGCAAACAGGAGCAACGCAAACAGTAACGCAAAATAGACCCAAATTACACACAAGGACGCTTGAAAGTGTCCCCAAATTTTTGACATTTTTACGTAACTATTCGCCTAGGTGTGCAGACATTATATAGGGGCTGTATTTCTGTGTGTCTGGGTGTGTGTCTGTGTGTGTGTGTGTGTGCTCTATATAATTAATGTTATTCACTTGTCTTGGGCCTGGCTTTCGTCCTGCTCTGCTTGCTCCGACACAGTCAGAAAGTCCAGTCAGAAATGTGGAAGCGTAAAGTTTACGCAAACAGGAAATTGTTATTGCTTTCTCGCCTTAAAAAAAAAATACCAAAGGAAATAATAAATGTAGAGTATGAACTATAGAATACCCTGTAAATACATTCAGTATAAGCATAAGATTCTTTTTATAAGCTGAGAGCTTTGTTTAGTTTCGCATTGATGAATGATTTGATCTTCTTACGGAAAGTATACCCGAAACATTTATTACGATTATCCGAGCGAGACAGAGAGCATGTGAGAGTGAAAAGGAAGATAGTGAAAGTGAGTGTCAACAAAAGCTAACAAAATATTAAAGAGATGACCAAATTGGTTCCCTGTGCCAATGGGTCAATGACTTGCTGATGTCTTTCTGTCTCTCTGTGTGTGTGTTTATATATATTTGTTGTGTGTGTGGTGTGTGTTTGTGTGTGGATATGCGTGCGTGGGTGGGTAATTAAGATGCTATCTCAATGTGCTGAAATTTGAGCCCAAGATTCCGTTAGCCGTTTGGCATTTGGCTTACATTTGTAGGCCAAGAACTTAAAGCGAGCCATTTGGCCTTAAAGCATTCGCTATTTTTATGCCTTCTGCAATTTTTTTCAATCAACCCAATTGAGGGCCACTTGAAGCGTCCTTTGAGCTATGATAGGCACCCAGGCGCGGCTAATTTACGCTTGCAATTTGTGAAATGCTCCACGCACTTCATGTAATTGATGACCGGTTCGCCAAAGTAAAAGTACAATGTGGGCGTGTCCTTATCCCCACGCCCTATACCCCCACAGCCCCATATCCCCACTGGCTGCTATGAAATATACAGGCGTCAAGCAGCAGGATAAGTATCAGGCTCTTAGTTTTCGCCATTTTTTTTATTGTTCGTCTGTTTTAGGTGCTGCCTAAAAGCATGACGTTAGTCATTTATATATACTACGTAACTTATTTAAAACATGTTTATGCTGGAGACCGGAAACAATAGCAGAAAGACGTAAAGACTCTAAGATTGACGCTGTAGAAGTCCAGCAGTTGATGCCCTTGTTTACGGAAGTTGGCTGGCCAAAAGGTTCATTCACTTGGCGCCATCCTCTGCCGACAGTTTTGATCGATTTGTCTTCAAGGGATTGAAGCTTTCTTTGTTCAACTTTTCGTATATATCATATTAGCTTTCCACTTAGTAAGCGTATTCCTATTTACTTAATCACTTATTAATCATGTGTGAATATCTACATATTAAAGGAAATAACTTCAAAACATTCATACAAATAATAAGGAGAGAGATTATTGCCATAGAAACAATGTCCAAGCTTAGATTGTGGTATAGCCTCTCTAGATTAATCGCTAGTATAAGTTATTGTTTAGGTCGAGGGGCTCAATTAGGCAATTGCGGTTGTCCATGCCCCTCTTTAACAGTTCATTAGAATAGCACTTGCACATAATTGTGTGTTCTGCATCGGGTATACCCGACTAAATTATTCTTACCTGTTTTAAATTTGAAGATTATAAGATATTCTATTGCTCTGTTACTCATATTCAACTGGGAATTGAGATAAGTTTGACCAAGATTGTTTTCTAACAATTGGTTGGGCTTATGTATGGATATCTATCTATATCTGTATCTGTATCTGTATCTGTGTACGTCCTTGTCCGCTTGTTCTATCTCTGTTTCTATCGCAGCTGCTGTGGAAATATACTTCATGAAAAGTCTCAGGTCAATAAGCTCTTTTCTCGTTGCAGCTCTAAGCTCATGCAATTTATATTTCTATTGTTTTTTTAGTCTCCATCAAAGTTACATTTTTGCTTTTTTTGCTGTTTTGTTATTGAACATCATCAATCATCATAGCTAAATCTGTTTTTCTCGTTGGCTTGTTGTTGTTTGTTATTTAATCGCATTAGCATTTGAAGGATTTGCCATTAAGCGGCTTATAACTATTTTGGGCAGTTGGCACGGTCGAACTTTGATTTTGATTTGATAGTAGCTAAACCACATTGAAGTGCTGCCAAAAGTATCGAAGATGTTTAATAAGTGCATTTGAGTCCAATTACTGCAGCAAAGAGTAAATCAATGACCCAAATTTATTGCCAGACTCAACAACTTTGCGCTTTAGAGCAATTTGCTATGGAAGCGGATTACTAACAAACTAAATAGAAATAGTTTATAAAAATTTCGCCATTCGCTTGGAAAAATGCAACGCTCGAGTAACCGCAGAATTTGCAGTGTGAATATTTCGACAAAAAATTGAGAAAACTTTCAATTTGCTCAGCCAAGTATCGAAATGGTGGCAATCAGGCAGCAAAGCGACCAACAAGCTGAATGCAAAATAAAGCATTATAAAACATAAACCACAATAAGTGGTGCAACCGAGTTCGACCCTCGTCGTCCCAAGCCACTAGACAAAAAATATATAAAAACGCTGAAGAACTTTTCAATTTGGCCGCAAAATTTGCGAAATTTCCTCAACAGCAAACTGCGAATTTTGTTGCAAGAGCCACGGGTGAAGGAGACATTGGCTTTCCAATAGCTCCCGTGTGTGTTTATATGTATATACTTGTGTGTGTGTGTGTGTGCTTGTGTGTTAAAGCTGCCACCAAACTGAAAGCCAAGTGACAATAGGGAAATTATGGATTATGCAAAGTTGTTCAATACTGACGACGATGCTTTGACAGTTGCAATGTCTCTTGTTTGCGCTTTGAGCACCCGCTGATATATAATGCATTATAATGCATTCGGAATGATTTCTAATCGACATAATGCTTATGAGAGAATAGCAAACAAAATATTTTATTGGTTATAAATATTTAAAGGTACGTCGTATATATTGCGGTTATAGTATAAATTGTATCTGTATTGAAAGGAAACAAAATAAAAAGTTTTTTTTTTTACCGATTTTCAATATCTAAAACATTTTCAATTAAACCTATACACGATTATTTAATTACTCACTTATGATGCTATGCAGCGTTCGGAATGCTAAACATTTTAATTATATAAAATTAGTTTCAACTAACAGACATTTATTTAGCTATTTTCATTCAAATTATAACAAAAAGTACTCGCATGCAACATGGGAAGAGCTTTACTCCATTTATAATTACAAATTTAGCTGGCTCTGTCCATCAATTGTTACTCGGTCATTATTATTTTATGCCAAACCATCCGCATCACATGCTCCACCAGAACAATTCCAACGGACTGCAGCTCGCTCGTATAACTCCTGCTCCTGCTCCTCTTTGTTGCCTTGAAAGTGGCAGTTAAATAACGGAAGTTGCAAACTTCATATTGAAAATGGATTAACTCCATTCACGTAGATACGAGTACATATACGTAGGAGTAAGTGCAGTTTTTGGGGCCAACAAAGAGCTCAGACGTCAGTCTGACAAACTCTGTAACACTCTGATCAGACTCTACGCAAGTTTTCGTAACTGTCGAAGCGGTGTTGAATAACTGTCTTTCCGTTTCCAGCTTTGTGAATACCGAAGAAAACTTAAAGCTGACAGCACATATGAAACTTACCGAGTTTTTAAAGGACTGATAATTAACAATAGTAATTGTTACACATAAGAATAGAAGCTGCGTATAGTACAATCCAATTGTGAAGGGTCGAATCTAAATTTTTAATAAAAACAGGATATGCCATTTGATCAGCAGCTTAAAGTGTATTTATTGATCAAACCTATCCAAAATCTAATTTTAACCAATTAAAAATGTTTCGTTACTCACAAAGAAAAATGTCGACTAATGAAATTTTAATGATTGGGTAACTTCATGACGATGACGTCTCTTGGGAGACAAAAAACATGAGGCTAGACCCAGATTAGTATTAGCTTTACTTTTCTCAGGAGGAGGAAAGAAGATCGGCTTAGAGTCCTGTCCAGATCATTAGTGTTAGTATCCAGCTTGTCTTACTCTCTCTGACAGTGTGACTTCTAAGTGTTATTGGCTATGGCTATAAGCCGTTCTCAGTAATCATCAGTTTTCTTTGCAAAGTTTACAAATTGTAGATTTATGTATATTTGTATTCCAATTATTAATCGATTCACAAATGCCTTTAACATAGTCTTAGAGGTCTTAGAGGGTTGCGTACTCGTTTGTGCCGCTGCAACTGTAGTTGTCAAGGTGTGAGGACCTGCCACTTGCAAAAATCTTATGAACAGCATAAAAACTGAGGACAACACACTAAAACAGTTTAGAAGCGGTAGGACGCCGTTTTTGTGACGTTTTTTGTCAAGCTGAAGTATCTCACTCTCAGCGTGAGTATTTGCTCATGCCAAATCCTGTCAAATGCATGAATTATACGGAAGAATAAAGTGCTGTGCCTCGAATATATGATTGACCACCTTTCAATAGTGTGTAGAATCCTGTGTTGATGACGATAGCCAAATTGGTTTTTTTGGGAAGTTCTTCAACTATTCGATGTAGGAGTCGACGCTGGAAAGTGACTGATTGGGTGATGGGATAATAAATATTATGTATATACACTCTCTATAGAGATTAGTTAATAAATAAGCAAAGACCATTCGTATTTCTGCTTGTTTCTGTTTCTTTAAGCTATGGTGTACTTTGGCCTGATTAACATTTTCACCGATTTGAGTGAGTAATACCCTTTCATCGTGTACCACCAAATACTTTTGATGTTTCTTTCTCCGCTTTTAAAGTATATCCCGTTGAGGTTGCTAAAAGAAGGAATCAAATTATAATACTATCAATATGAACAGAAAAGAGTTCTTCGAGCTATTCCTACCAATTTGTATCCCACTTGAACCACCAGCCACTTTCGTAGTAGTTCGCACAGTGGCCCCTCTGCCATCCATCGTTGTCGCTGTCGTAGGTTGAAAACTTGTCATAAAGATTGTATTTCAGTGAGTCTCCAGCATTACCGGAATATGTGCCCAGGGACTTTAGCGCGTATTTTTCCTCCTCGCTGCCTATTAGAAAGTTATCATACCGAGCATATTGCACATAATTCTCAAAGTCAGCCAGCTCAATATATAACTCATACTGCCGGGACTGGGTCAGACGATAAATATACTCCAGGCCTATAAAAAATTCGCCACTGTAGGAGCCAAAACCATTGCGATATGCCTTCCAGTCCCTGTAGAAATCAATACTCCCATCGAAGCGACGCTGTATGACAATCCAACCTGTTCCCGCTTCACAAGCATCGCAGAGAACTCGAAAGGGAGAGATGCCAGGCACATTTACCACATGAACGCTTCCTAAACTATCAAATACTGAACAACTAGTTGCTTTGTTTAGTTCAATATTCTTTGTAATTAGATTATTCAAGTATAGAATCGATGCATCCAAAGTGGATATTTGAGCTTTAAGTTGACTTATGGTTTCGGTGTGGGCCTCTATTTTGGCTCTTTGCAGTTGTATCAGATTGTTGACATCCGGTTGATCGAATGCCTTGAGTAGAGTCTCATTATTTTTGCTGGCAATGTTTATTGACTTTATGACTTTGTATGTCGCATTCACTTCCAGGTCTCCCAAAAGGCCTTGCAGATCAAATATGTTGATGATTTTACTTTGCATAACATTGCCCAACTGAAAATAAGAGTGGAAGTCTTTACACTTTACACTAGATCTGCTATGTGCATTTTCTCTACTCACTCCCACATCGCTATTTTCCAATGTGGCACTTGCAGGAAAGAGTCCGAGTAAAACAATGCACAAGAAAGAGTCGACTTTTATAAGCATTTTCTGTGCGCCCTGCAGAGCGAGTGAATTTTCAAGTAAAACTAAGCAAAGCTAAAAATTGCCTTTGTACATGTACTCAGACTTCGCAAAGATATTGTTTGTGCTCGCATAATGTTGTCTCAGCGCTTATCCACTTATCGCGTAAATACTAACTAAGTTTGTAAGCTTTTTCCAGTTAACGCGAAGCAAAAGGTTTTTGTTTTGATAGGGCTGAGAAATATCTTCCCAATGAGTGTACAAAATTCTATGCAGATCTTTATACTGGACCATTTATTTCAAGTTCAGTTAAGTATATTAAAGACAATTTATACCTGCTGTGAATATTTAAGCTTTAATTATACTATATATATTTTCACCAGCAGCTTCTGTCTCGTGTTAATCTAGCTGTTAAAGTTGATAAAAATTAGATAATAAGTACTTTTATACCCGATGAGTAATGCGCAACGCATCACCATCGTTAGTCCAATATATTCCGTCTTAGATAATTTTACTTTATTTTCCGGAATAGATTTTTAACACATGCTTTTTGACAAGAGGCTGCAGAGTGTCAATAAATTGACAGGTACTCATCTACTTACCTACAGCTGGTATTCCCAATTGAAAACTATATTCGAATAGAGAGAGGGAAAACAGATAATCGCAGCTAGCCAAGACAAGCCCATATCTAAATTGCTTTTAATTGAAATCTGATTGACCCATTCAGACAGATATTTAATTTCTTAATTTTCTTTATTGAAATCCAGTGTTTATTTTAGTCGTTAAATTGCCAGCGTTTCCATGAGATTCCCCTGATCTTGGGGGTGCGCCTTTAGCCAATTTGCCTTAATATCTCTTTTATATCATTTTATTAATATTGTGTGCCATTTTATATATACACACACAAACACACACACACAGAGACACACGATCAAACATTTCTATGTTTATTTTGTTATATATACATATACATATATAGTATATATACCTTGAACCATTTGCCAGCATTTTAAGGTGCTAATGTATTTATAAAGCAACTTTGTTGTATTTTTAGTTTGAAAATAGAAAACCGAAATGGAAATGAAATTCGCTGGCCAGGCCTTTAATCTGTTCATTTTCAATGTCCAATTTATGAAGTGTGAAGCATTAATTTGATTTCTCATACACACCAGTCTGTATATATATATATATATATATATATATATATATGTATGGATGTGTACAGGCCATTCGTATTAGCCACAACAAATTGGGTCAAAATATGTACAATTTACTGGTCTGCTTTGAAGTCACAGCCTGACCGCTGTTCACACAGAATGAAAGGGAATGAAAGGCCGGAGGCGAAACAGACGCCTTAAAGAAATTTACTTAGCGACAAGGTACAGTTAAGGATAGTCTGGGACCACTTGGATACACAGTTCTCGTTGCGCCTCAAGGTGTTGTTAGTATTCGACTTAAAACGGAGTTGTTTCTTTTTGCATCAATATGGCAACTAGTTGGGCGCGTTTCGTGTCCGTTCTGGTCTCTTTGGGCACGTAGTGACTTTTAATTGGTTTCTGTGCCTGTGTCTGTCCTTAAAACTAGACTTGTCCCCCAAATGTACAGCGGGGAATTTGCATCTGCATCTGAATTGGTAATGATCCTTTCAGAGCAGCTAGACAAACCCATTAATACACTGGGAACGCAACGGGTGCGCGTCCCTTAGACACTTTTTTACATCCTTGGCAACAGCTGGTGGTTCCTTACTATTGTCTGTCCGGACAGCAGCATATGGACAAATGCATCAGGATGCAGGCAGAGCATCGTAACTCCTAGCTGTGCTTTGACTTGCCTGCTAATGAAATTCCAAATAATCAATATGCGAATGCTTGACCTTCAGCAAGAGCCAGCAGGGTGTGTAGCAAATACCAAATCATCTTTCACAGTATTGCAACTAGTTGATGGAGAAAATGAAAAACATTTTCCGAGGCAATTTACTCGCTGAGAAATGTACAAAACAAAAACAAAGAAACGAAAAGAAAACCCGCGAGAAAACAACATACTGCCAGTGTATTTGTCGATTTGCTTTGTTCCCCACACTAGCCCAATCCCACTTGGCAAGCGCAAGGATTTACGATTCACTAACCCACATCACGCCCAAAGCCTTAACCACACTCCATTAAGAGCAAATTGAAGTCTATTGCCCTAGGTTAGAAGTGAGTGAAGTGTTCTCGGCACTGGGTTCTGGGATAGTCAGTGCCGCTGCTAAATACCCTTCTCATGAAAGTAGTCAGCATTCCAGTTTATGTTCTTGTAAGTGCATTCAGGCAACGCCATCTCTACGGTTCTTCTCTTCTCTTGCATTTTAGTTCAACTGTGAAAACGTTTGACAAGATTTCATACTCGCATTGTACGCCTTACAGCTCCATTGTCCAGTTCGCAAACAAAATTGTTCACAAGGTTTCGTTATATGTCTCGATTCATACCCTGTTGAATGTAGAAAAGGGTGTACTATAGGTACCTTTTGCAAAGGAATAAGTCAGTCGGAGTCTCTGTTAATGTTGGGCATATATTCAGAGTTACACTCGTGTAGCACAAATTTTTAATATCATCCTTCACGTTGCTCTGAATAAATGTTGTAAGCAATTACACATATATATTATTATTACACATATATAAAAAAAAGTCTTTAGAAAAGAAAATCAAGAGCAGTAGCGCTGCTTCAGGGTACTCTAGACTTCATTACGAAGCATTCTGGAGCAGAAGCTAAACCATTTTTGCTCAAATTCCAAACAATTGAAAAAAGGCAAGCTACATTTGATAGTCTGTGTCAGTTTAAAATACCCTAAGCCCATTGAAAATGGGTAAAAGGGTATACAAACATGTTAACTAGGAGAATGTAGCATCTTTAACCCGAATAGTATTGATCAGGATTAATATCTATAGCTGATCATCTGTTTTTATGTTTGTAGTTTTCTTCTTTTTAATATAAACATAATTGTTTTTATAAACCAAGAAACGATTTTCCACAAAGCATGTCGTCATCTTTTGTGTAGGTGTATGATATGTATATACTCTGCTTCTTTGTAAGTCTTTAGACGTTATTTTGGATTGCTTGCAGACACAGTGTAGGGTATTTTGTAGTCGAGTCTTCTTACTTGTTTGTTTTGTAAAAGTGTTAGAAATTGTCTTTGGGCAGACGAGCAGACGAGCAGACGAACAGACGAACAGCCAGCGATACTGTTAGCATCTTGTGAATTTCCAAATGGACATTACATCAAGCATGAAAATTGCTGCTCGTGTTGACAGCTTTTTTCCATTGCTTTTGGTAGTTTATTGTTTTGTTTTTGTCACTCAATCTTTAGTTTACTTTTTGTGTCTATTTCCACACTTTGAAATGCATGTTGTCTTCATATCTGTATCAGCATTTGTATCTATAGCTGTAGCTGTCACGCGCAGCCAAAGATACATTTACAAGTCAAACAGAGAAGCAGTCGGGCTAGATAAAGACAGATTGTAAAAATGAATAAAAGATAAGCATAGAATAGCTACAAGAGATATAGCTACTGTTTGAAGAGCGGGCTACAGCAATTCCAATATTATTATTATTAAGAAAAGGATTTATTTTCATATTTATTTCCTGTCAATAAAGAAATAAAGATAATATTGTGCTTTTTCTTAAATATATTTTAATTTAAATAAAATAATGAAAGCACTTTCCTTTAATTTTCCAATAAACTCAATTTGCATTTATTTATTTGTATTCGAATTTACGTTTCATACTTGAAGCAAATACTTTTGCTGTCTTTCAAATAACACATAAACTTGTATATATTTTATTTATTTTTTTTTGCGATTTTTCTGTATTTTTTGTGGATATTATTAAGTTGATTTAAAAGGATTACAATTACGAGAATATTATGAAGCTTATATCATATTGAAAAATACAAATAGTACATGCATATATGCATATGGCAACACTAAAAATGTTATACAAGTATAGTTAAGTTACTTTAACATTCTGCTAACTAACATTATGCGTTTGTTTTTATATATCTTTACTGTTAATCTTAAGTTTATGCTGAAAAAAGGGCCTTTAAGCCGCTGTAATACTCGTATATTGGATTATTATGGGGTACACAAAAAATTGAGTCCTTACTCGTAGATTTGAAATTCTTATTTACCTATCGTGCAGATATATGTTTGTTATATATTCTTATATCAATGCTCATTTATTATATATATTTAGAGTTATATGCCCACATATTGAAATACCAATTGAATGAATATATTATATTGTAGTAAAAGTTTAAACGTACATCAATATGAAAGTTTGCTCTTGATAGATCTTGTGATTTATCTCATAATTAATCACATTGGAATTTTATTCGATAATGTGTAGATATTATTGAAATATTTTGTTTTCGTTTTATTTCCAGTGGAATTATTTCATTAATATTTTATTTTATTTACTGGAATCTTAGTTCCTACTGAATGTTTTTTTATTATTTATTTTTCTTAAAACTTTTGTGAGAATTGTTGCATCATTCACAACTTTCTGACTATCGTGTGCTGTTAAAGTCTTTCTTTAATTAAATCTTTGGTTTACCACTACTCTGTCCACATATTGTTTATGCATAATAATCTAGGAATAATACATATTATTATAGACTTATTTTCTATATAATTTCAAACTTAGCATTGAATTGTTTTCAACAACAGAACTACTCACACGCAACAACAAATACAGATACACATTCATATAGATCGATATATATATATATATATATATATGTATATCGTTATCTATATACAGACATACAAGTATAACTAATAAAATATCAACGCTATCCTTAAAGCAAACATTCTGGCGCACTAATCAGCTCTGGATTCAGCTGCACCAACCTCTGGCCCAGATCCAGGTCCAGATTCACTCGCACTCATCTGCGCGCTATAAACACAACCGTCTCGAGCGGCATACCAGGAGCCCGCTCTTATAAGTCCGTGTGGAGCACTGGTGGCTTACAGTTGGTCTCGGCATTGACGACAAGGAGGGCAGCTGCATTTGGCGCCACTTGAGCTTGGGCATGGGTCGTTGCCATTGGCTGAATGGAGGTTACGGCGTCAGTGCCAGCCGTGGTTGTTGTTGTGGTTGTGGTCATGGGGGCATTGTTGTTCCTGCCGGTATTGAGGGCTTTCTTCTTGTTCTTACCAGCATTGGCGGCGGCGGTGGGGCCAATCAGACGCTCGGATTGTCGCCCCTTGCCGAACTTGGGAAAGAAGCTATTTTCCAACTGAAGCTGAGCATTAACATCCTTGCGAGCCGCACAGGTGCAGGCCTTCATGAAGCTCTTCTTAAAGTTGTCACTGAGAAAGGCATAGAGTATGGGATTCATCGCCGAATTGGAGTAGGAGAGGCAGCCGCAGGCTAGAAATACAGCCAGCTCCAGCATAGAGGCGCAGCCAGGCGTTGAGTTAATCAGAGCCACTTGGGATATCCAATGGGGCAACCAGCACATAATATACACAGTGATCACTGTCAGCACAAGTTTGGTAACCTTTCGGTGCGATCGTTTCTTTTCCTTGCTCTTGTGCTTGGGTCCCACTGTGTGGAGCTTGCGTATGACCAGGCAGTAGAATATCAAAATGAAGATCAGCGGCGTTGCAAAGCCCAGCACCAGCGAGTAAAGTATGAATGCAGAATCTGACTGCGTATTAAACGCCTCCGGCCACTTAATGTTGCAAGATACTTGACCGGGTACGGCCGGGTTTTCAACGGTACTGGCAAACAGAATAACGGGCAACATTAGCAGCACTGAGGTCATCCAGGCCACGGCCGAGACCAGCTTCGATACAAATGGGGTACGGTAGCGCGGCGACGAAATGGGGTGACATACGGCTATATAACGATCCGCGGACATGATAAGCAGGAATATGGAGGAGGTGAACTGCGTCACCGATGTGCTCACCATGTAAGCCTTGCACATATAGTTGCCAAAGGACCAGTTGCCCACTTGCATCGTGTACAAGAGAATTGGGATGCCAATCAGAAAGCACTCGTCCGCTATTGCCAGATTGAGAATGTAGATGTTGGTCACCGTCTGCATCTTGGAAAAGCGCAGCACTACGTAGATGACCAACGTGTTGCCAAAGAGGCCCACAATGCAGACAAGGGCATAAAGTATCATTGAAATAAGCGACAGTCCAAAGTTCCCTGCTCTGGGACAGCCCCCAATTTGATTGTTGTAGGGGCTGCTGCCATTGGGCGGCTCGCCGCCAAAGCCCACCGGTAGCGTTCCATTGAAGCCGGGCGGAAATATGAAGCTGCCGCCGCCATTCACCAGATTCGTGTTCGTGTGCTTGTAATAGTCAGAGAGTTCCAATCCCGTACTTAAGCCGGCACCAGCACCAGCACCAGCAGCGGCACCGTCACCGTCAACGTAACCGGCACCGTCACTGACATTGCTGGACTGGGGCATTGGTCGTGTTGGTACTATTGTTGTTGCTGTACCATTCGGTGACGTCGCAGTCAACGTCGCCGCCGACGTCGCTGTCAACTGCTCTGTGGGCGTTATTAAGCTCGTTAGTGTCAGCGCTGTCAGCACAAATAACAGGATGCCACGGCCGCCATGGACATGGTCCATGTGGCAGCTGCGGTTAGCAGCACCATTTGGTTTCGAGTACCCTTTCATGTTTGTTGTGCGGCTTTTTGTTGCTCTTTCTCCTGCTGCCGTTACCGTTGCTGTTGCTGTTGCTATTGCTATTGCTATTTCTATTGCTATTGCTATTACTGTGGCTGATGTTGCTCCTCTCCTCTGCTCTGCTCTGCTCTGTTCGCTTGGCTAATTTTTAATCCCGGGCTATACTCATAAGTTGATGCCTGCTTCCTAAATTCAAATATTTTGATATGGTTCCATATTTAATGCATGCCTTTCACAGTGGAATTCCCGTCTCAGTCAGCTGCCGTAACAAAATTCTAGTTCTGCAAATAAAATAAGATGGATGAAAAGGCAATATCTCTACCAAGTATGTTACCACAATTTCATATGCTAACAGGGTTCTTGAAATTGGCTTATAGAAAAATGGGACTAAGGGCAGTTGAAATTATTAATAAAAGAAAACCCTTTACTCTTATACAATAACAAAATGAAAAATAATCAAAATTAATAAGTAGTTATACACAATTTAATGATATGTAGAATTTTCTGATGATGATATTGAAGATGGGCTCAAAGTATAAACTATATACTTGATCAATATTAACTGCCAACCTTTTCCAGTATGGCAATCCATTTACTACAATATATGTACATAATATGCTTCTAGAGAATGAAATAGTTTAAGACATCAATTTTGTTATGCATGAGCACGTTCCTATTTGCTTGGTTTATGTTATGGATTTTCTTGAAGGTAACAATTTATATTTATAAAAAATATAGCTATTTGCATTAATCTCTGCTTTTATTCACGCTTCAGAAACGACGCCGTCGGAAGTGACAGCAAACTAATGGGGCTGTACTTTTTCCAGCTAATAGTCTATCTTTGAGAATTTTTGCACTTCAAAAAGTATTTATCCTGTATCTCTTGCTTTTAGCTGCACTTAAGATAATATGCTATCTTTGAACTCTTTTGCATTTCAAAAGATATTTGCAATGTAAGCTAGACATATCAATATCTTGTTTTATTCGTCCTTCTGTAAATACTTAATTGAATATATCCTGCTTTAGCTGGCCGGGGTAAACCTTAAAATTCGTTTTATAAATAAACGTTTACAGCTTTTTATTGACCAGACAATGTAAACACATATCGAAATTCCTGCTAGACATAACACTGGCTCTTGAAGAAGCTCGAGTGAATTTACAATTTTGTGTAGTCATTTTTCCAGTTGCCAGGCAAAAATGTGTTCGATGTGTTGCCAGTGCTGATATTTGTCTATAAACTAGTTGACGATTTGGACCTTATACTCTAAAGGACTAGAACATTAATAAGAAAGAAAAAACAGCATTTAATAACATGTTTACGGAATGAAGTAACAAATGAAATGAAGCATGTCTATGAAAATGTAATTTTCAATCCGGAAAGGTTGATAGATTCCTAAGTAACATTATTCAAATTATATTCAATTAAAACCGAAATTAAAATTTCTATTCGTTCGTCTAGTTATGTGAACTTCATTGCAAAGGGTTATTTTTTGTGTGTGTACGTGAGTGTATGTTTATTTCTATGTGTGCCGAGTTAAGGTATGTGTACTAATAATTTGAGACATGGGTTAAGCGTATCACGTAGTCGATAACCCTTTATTAGAGGGTTAATAACATAATGGATCGCCTAAGAATTTTATAAAATATGTATGTTGGGGTCTTCCTTTTAGGCATTGTCAGTAAAAATGCGTAAAATTTTGATAGACATTTTGTTCATAGTAGATTTCATCTCTGTGGATATAAATACAATTGTTATGTCTTCAAACTACATTGCAGAATAAAGGTTATCACAATTGCAGCATTTATAAAGTGTATCCAGTTTTATAGATGGCAACAATAAGTTATATCTTGCCTAACAGCATGAGATCTAACTTATATTTGAAAGTGATTATTTTCAATAAAATACTTGTGTTGAAAAGAAATAAATCAACAATTGATTCAATGTCTCATTCAGTACCTCCGATTAGGTTTCCCCGTTTATCCTTACTACGATTCTGGCCTGGCTTGAATACAGTATTCAGTAAGCAAAAACAATACAATAAATATACGAGTATACTTAGTTCTGAGTATTTAGTTATTTATTATGAATTTTCCCTCTTAAGTCCTGTTACCTGCACATGAATGTAATTTATTTGTATGCGTATTTGTGGACAAAACAAAAGAATATTGAATTGGTCGACAATTGTCGTCTTTAGATTTTCAGATGCAATATTATATAATCGCAAAGTAAGTAAATATATTGCCTAAAGCAAAGAAAACAATTTAACTATTTAATAATTTCTTTAAAATATTGTATAACAGTGTCAAAGTTCAACTTAAGCTGTTCAGATTAGGTTTTCTGCTGAAATTCCAATTACCTCTAACATTGTAAGTAAATCGATATTTTTAATAATACAAAGAGTTAATTGAACAAAGCTGAAGTGTACAGGTATTACTTAAGATTGTTTAGATACGTTTAACGATAAATTCTGACACACTTTCACACACATTGTGAAATTATTTTGGGCTTATAACATATATTTTAGATGCAAACTGGAAGTTTCATAAACTGTCATTTACCATAGGCAACATAATAGCTAACAAGTACTGATAATGGCCACCGCTAAATGTAATCATCAATTACCTAAAGTACCCGAAACTATTAAATCTATTGGGAGCAATAACTATTTTTGAGGTAAGTCACGCAACGAAGTAGCTTAAACCCTCCTCAGGGCTTACACACAGTTTAACTAAACGCCGCGATAAAATCTATATACAAACTAACACAAATTTGCGGGTGGAATATCTTGAATACCTTTCAGTACATAGACTAGCTAAGAGCGATGCGATTGTGTACACCGATGAGTAGATAAACAGACAAAGCCTGCATGGGATTAGCTATTCATATTAACCTAGAATATATTCTATTCCAATTTCCGGAGCTGTCTCCTTCTACCGATAATGCTCATATGCAGATATTTTATGCAATAGCCTATTGGCTGTGGGTTTCACAAGGCCAGCATCTTTTTATCCATGCCTAACCCATTATCTAATTTCTTACCATAATTTATGGTATTCATTTGTCTACCAAGGTATAAACAAATTTCCAAACACAGGAGGCCAATAGCTTGAATTAGTTTGTCACCCACCGGGGCCACAAAGTATGTGGGTCAAGGCGGAAGGCGCCGGAACAGCAACCGGCTTATAGCAGGTCGAGTTTGGTCTAATGAATTAATTGTTGTAATCCCCGTAAGATAAACAACATGAGTTGCCAGAAATATATGTGTTTGAGCCTTTATGCATAACTGGGTCGACAGCTGCGATTAATGACATTTTGGTCTGCATAGAAACTGAATTTGTACGAAGCCGTTCAACTACAGCCCCAATTAACTGACTAATCACTCGCTCTCTAATCACTTGGCGGGCTCATTTTCCCATTGCCGCATCATAATTACCATATCACTGCCTGATTGGCCAGCTGCCCGTATCCAAGCTCACCATGATTAGCTGACAGATAATCAAGCCTAGTGCCTGCCATCCTAAAAAGCCTGTCCGCTGCAGCCAGCTACTGGCCACTAAACAGGGTTAGCAATCAATTGCTACACATGTTGCCAATAATGGTAACGCCATAAAGGCCATAAAACCGTTGACTGCCGAGTGAACCAAGGTGAGGCCGGTGGCAAACATGGCATTGATAGAGGGAAGATGGTTATACAGAAAAAGACAGCCCGACGTTGAAAACGGACCAGTAAATGAATTATGTACTCTCTTCAACAAACCGCTGGACTTTGGAAATGAAAACTTTTTGCGGCACTAATGAATAATTAAATAGACGTAAAGAGCGGCATTTTCTGGGCAAATTTGCGGCTTAGGTCCTAAATGTCGTAAGGGAAGTTTTACAAGAAGAAAGCCAGAAACCATTTTCGCTGTTTTCGGAAGAATTTTATATATGAAGAAGTACAATTTAAAGAAAACACGTTTTCCAGATAAAAATTAGATCATGCAAATTCCCCAAAAATAAAATGTGACTTAAAAACCAATTCTCTAATGAGGTTTTCCAGAAAGACGCACTGAGTTTAGCTGTTTTTCTGCTTAATTTGACTTTTTGAATGTCTGTTGTCAGCTGAGTTAACATCTCATTTTTTGCAATTAAGCTTTATGCAAAAAATGGTTGGTTTTAAAAGTTTTGAGTAGAGAATGGTTCATGATTTTATGTCACAAAAAATGATTATTGTGAGAGTCGACTTGACCCTTTGTATTGCAGCACAAATTGAGTTTTTAAATCGCAGACTTAACGTTAATTACGATAAAAATGAATAAAATAGCTTCAATTGTATGTTGACACTTTGACCTGTGATTCCTTTATAGTATCAGAACACAGTCTGCATAATTAAAATTTAGGTTTTTCTTTATTGATACATTCGATCCATTGAATAACTTCCTAAGCCGCTTATGTAAACTAATTTAATTGGCAAACTCGGCAAAAGCCACACACACTGCTGCAGTAAGTGGACATTAAGTGTTGTAATACGCTGGGGTTTGTGTGTGTGTTGTGGTGTTATCAACATTTTTCCATTCGTATGACTTATATTAATTTGATGGAGCTAATTGGGATTTTGCTTCTCTGGCAATTAAATGCAGCACGTGTCATTAAAAAGATAATTGGTTTATTATCCGAAACCTCTTAATTTGTATATAAGTCTCTTTGAAATCTACCAGTATATGTCCATAATTATTCTCGACATAATTATGAGATGCCCATTTGAGAAATGGCGTTTGAACAATTTACGAGTACCCAAACACCTTTGTTTCTATAGCATAAAACGTTTAAGGCCGTGAGGCAACACACACAAACATTTAAAAGCAAAAGAACAACTGGCAAATAAAAATGTATACAAAAATCTAAAAAACCCACGAGTAAATATTTCTCGACCTTTGCGCTCACGGTTGGAGGCAGCTAAACAGTGTGAAAGGAATCGCAGTCCCTAGGCTAGAGCCAGTCCCAGGATTCGGACTTGAACTCGGCAAGAGAGCCTTGGAGCGTATCTGCTGCTCTTTAAATTCAACACGCGCAATTTTTGGGGCGTCTCAAGTTGGCGTCGCCAAGGCCTTCGTCTAGAGTCTAGACACTGATTTTAGTTGCTCCGTGGCCCAAATTAATTTATTGTTTAAATGCTGGGCGGAACCATGCCCGAGTAGCACACTGGGCGTGACACGTCGTTGACGCTGACATTAAGCGCTGCTGAAAGCGCGCGTGGCTCATCATTTTTAATGGTTATTCATAGAGAAACCTTAAAGAAAGCTCTTCCAGGACTACCTTCAACCCCCAACCCCCAACCCCTCAAACCCCACAATATACTATATACAATCGATAAGCGTGCAGTGCTCTTGTCTGTGGCTGCCACTGGCATAAATCAAATTATGTAGATAAAAATTTGAGCCCAACTCTCACCACATGCCCCCAAAAAGAAAACATAGCCTCAACTTGTAAACGTTATACAAACAAATTTTTATCGTGTGGAACGGCTTTTTTTTCCTTAGGTGTTCGAAAGCAATGCGAACGACACAAGCTGTCTGTTTGTGTTTAGAAACTTTGATGAATATGTTTTCAAAATATTTGTAATTAGTATTGATTGGGCGCTTATAGAATTTCAAAATGTTTAATTGTCATGAAGGCAAACATATTGTAAACAATTTAATGTGTACTCATGATAAATGATACAAAATATTCGAAATATTGATTTACATTCACTGAAAAGAGAACAGTCCTTAAGTGTTGTCCTCTGTTTATTGCTTTCAAATATTTTATTGACCATTATTTAAAATTTAATAAACTTCTTAGTGGATGACAGAATGTTTGCGTATAAAGTAAAGTCAAGTCGTATCAAGTCCAAGTCATATTAAATTACCTCTGTCATATAATATATAAAATATGTCTTATACAGGGTGCGCCATCTAGTGCTTCGGTAGCTTTAAATTGAATATCTTTCAGTTGCCTGATCCGATTTTGACAACCAGGTTTGGAGTTTTCAAGCTTTGCCAGCTTAGTCATAAATAAAAACCAAAAAAGCCAAATTGCCGCTATATCACCAGAAGTGCTGGCTGAAAAATACCGAAAAAGAGCTGCGTTTTGTGTGTCCAATGGTGGCGGTCGATTGATCGATATTGTATTCAAAAAGTAATGTAAATCAAATGGAATAAATCAAACAAATTAATAAGTCATATTCATTTATTTAAATCTGTTAAAGCATTCTCAAATTTAAAGTACCGAAGTACTAGATGGCGCACCCTGTACATACTCAGACCATGACTTTAATCGACATTTTAAGGCCTATCCCAAAGACATCCTATAGTCCAGCCTGCGACTTGAACCCGGAAAATATATAAGCGGAAAGACTGCTGTCTTACCACTGATCTACTTGAATTCCAGAGAACTGTTAGCAAGTTTATATAAAGTGAAGAATTCGTTAGGTACTTTAAGAAGACAAATCTCGAATTGAAGCACAGTCAACTCAATTATACAATTATCGTGATGTTTTTCTTCCATGTTGCTGTAATAACATAAAATGAGGGAGGCTCAGGCTTAGGGGCTGGATCTGCCAAATGAAACGAGCCATATATTAATTGTTTATGCATATATATATATATATGTATATATCATCAGTTTGATGTGGATGTGGCTGGGAAAGGTCCTCTGAAAGTGCTCGAAGTTCGTACCACAAACACCACAGCTGCCTGCATAATTTCCCTGGCCGTATTCCTGTTTGTTTACTTTAAACATAAAAATAACACATTTTATTTGATATATTTTTGGAGCAAAACCAATTATGCCATTTTGAAGTTTGTGTAAAACAATTTTTAATGCCGCAGCTGCGCGAAAGATTTAAAAATGTTTTAAAAGCACTGAGACAATTTTTCTTTGTAATTTATTTTGTTTGATTCCGTCCCTTGCTTGAGGGACTTTCTTAAATAGCAGCTAAAATTCCAAGAACAAAAATATGAGTTACAATGTTTTGGGCCATAACATGACGGCGAGTGGAAGCTCTTGGGGCTATAAAATATTTGCCGGGCACGGTCTGAATCAGGACCTGAGTCTGCAGTCTGAAGTCTGAAGTCTGAAGTCTCTGCAGTGTGTGGAGCAAATGGACTTTGGCATGGCTTAGTCTCAGATTTGCATAACATAACATTAGGAATCGTCCCTCGTACATTATACTATATGTTACTTTCTGCGGGTTTTACTTATGCGTGCCTGACAGCATTAAAATTGGATAATGGAAATTGGATTCCAGTCTCAGCGAAGACAACAATCACTCTAAAAACGCCCAGGCCAAACAAAATCGAACTTCCAGAGCTCGAGCACTCAGGCACTTGACTTGATTACCTCAAGGACGACACGTGTGGCATGGCAAAGCATAAACACAAACACCTGTTGAGTTAAGACATCTGTATAAGCCAAAGAGTCAGACAGAAGGAGAAGGGTTTGGGGACACTCTGCCATGGCATGCCATGCGCCTTATTAATATTAATGGGCAAATGCCAAATGACTAACATCGTTGCCAAAGTCATTACGATGTGCGAAAATAAATATTTAATTATTTATAAATCATGACCTGACCAACGACAAAGTCGATGGAGACGGAGCTGGAGACGGCGCCTGGCTACGCAGATGTTCGCTTGGACGCATATTTTAATGTCAATAAATTGTGGGTGAGTTCTTACAACAACAACAGCACACAAAAAATACTCGTAAATCATTGCTAAACGGTGTCTGAATGAAATAATTTTTAAAAATAATTGTCGGATATATTGTACAAATATAGAACGAAATTGCTATCAATAACTGATAAGTACACAATCATTACGGGTAATGTACTCTTCTATGTATAAGTTAAGTTATCTTCGTCAAAATCAAAAGTGGACACGCCTCTGGGTGTCAGTAGACAGGAGTGCTAGCTATAAGGGACTCAAGGATTACAAGGACAATCGAAAAAAAAACAGCCTGAAATGAAGGCATAATAAAATGAAATGTATGTGCATACAAATGGTCGAACAGTGACAAAGTTGATGGTCCCCGCTTCGAATTGCTGTAAAAATACGACTCTGTACAAAGCAGTAAAATATTTGAGATATATTTATTGTTATGGGTACATGTCCTTGCAGCGGAAACTCTGCCGCTCCTTTATCAGAAAAACAAGACATGATAGCGCGATAAATGGCCGCTGTCCACATAAATCGCATCATCCAATCGGCACTGCTCGACTTCAAGATATCGTATACTTGGATGTACTATAAAGTTCTTAAAAGATCTTCTTGGAATATGAAACTAATAATAAATATATTGTACAAAAACTTGAACACTGAAACAGACACACTAAAAGGTTGCATTGTTACCATGATAACTATGGATTGACTTGTCTAAAATTTGATACCAATTTCCTGATACCACTTTTAACTGTTATTATGGATACAGGGTATATGGTAACAAGTACCATATAGAAGTTAGTGTCGTTCAATTGGCAACTCTACCCAAGTCAAATATGCAGATCTTTCATTTGATGGTGACACAAAAAATGACTTCTCGAACATGTGCGAGCCTAAACAAGTTCCAGAATTTATGGGCCAACATTGAGTTGGCCAAGCGTAAGTGAAACATGAACCATGAATGTAATAAAAATTATGGGTGGATTGGTTGTTGGATATGATATGTATATATTGTTAGTTCATAGAGTGGTTGGTTCAAGTTAAGCTCAACTAAACTAAAGCCAAACTTTGGAGATAATAAAAAATTATTATACACAATATAATTTATCACAGTTACTTATTACTTCTCTACGGCTCTTTTGAAGCTCTTATAATCCTTATAGCTACTCGTAAAGTAGTTAGCAGTCATTTGTTAACTTTATCACCATAGTAGAGTAGGTATTATAGGTAACTGAGTTACGTGCCGGTAGTTTCTTTATGTTGCTTGACAAATAACTTTCAACATGCATTTTTCTGGATGTAAATTTTCACGTTTTTGTTGCAAGAAACGGGGAATCTTTTCAATTAGTCACACGACTAAGCAATTAAAATTACCCATCTACGCTTTTTGCTTAAATTGTGTACTTTTTCTTTTTGCGTTTTTCTTGCTGCGTTATTCATTTTCGAAAATTCTGTATCCTTGGGTACCTGTGTTCCAGGAACCAAGGAACCGCCAACTTCGAGACATTTATCTTCCTTGTCTGTCCGGATGGGCCGATGGCTCTCCATACGGTTATTTGTTTTTGCCACGATAGCAATAAAAAGGAAAACCTGCCAAGAAAGTCGTAATTCACTTTGAAGGCAAGTTTTGCCATCGATAAATTTTCTAAGAGCCAAACACTTGTTGCATTCAGCGGAGTTGGGCGTCGACTTGTGCGCTAGATTGACTGCACCTAAATTTTTCCTAAAGCAAAGTGTCAATGTAAATCACTCGGCACTAACATCAATGAATTCTTGTTAGATTTTTTTAAGTGTCGATGGCAGAGACCTTAAACGATTCCAGACCAGATGAAGGACTTTTGCCATTTTAAAGTCCAATCGGCTAACAGCTTACCTAATATATTGTATGATTAAGCTACATTTTCAACTTAACACTCTCTGAGTGCCACAGGCCATAGCTAAATTGAATTCTGGTGTTTTATTGCCAAAATGCAGGCTAATTTTTGGCGGAACCACGACATGACATAAACATGACGTGGCTTTTGTGCTACGTCCAAAACAAAACCGCCGAAAAGTTACTTTAAAAGCTAATTAAAATGTTGGCACTTGTTGACGAGTGGGAGGTTCTTGAGTTTTACCGGACTTTTCCTCATTTGAACTGCTTTATTGGTTCCCTTATTGCATGTGGCAGTCCGATTTCGTGAATTTGCTCAATTTAAAGACCTAAAACTTCACCTAACTGCCAGCCTTTGAGCGCTCTCCCTTCATTTTATTTCTAGTGAAATCCAACGTGAGCGTACGAGTACATTGCACTTCATACAGATGGCAATTTTGTAATGAAACTCACACAAAAATGCACTCTACGGAGGACAGAGTGCGAGTACGACTGGGCTGAGTACTAAAAAAATTTGTTAGCCGGCAAGTGTGGAAGTGTACGGCTGAATGGGTCTTGATAAATTGACGATTGCTGACAAAGGTCTTTTGAGTAAAGAACTATGCAATTCGCAGTACGAGTTTTTACCGAAAATAAATAGAATGTTTTACCTCAGGTTCTCTGTATCTCGCATCAGTATAGGAAAAAACTATATTTATAGCCGATTACTCGGTTGCACATGCATACGGCCAGATATAGGAGAGAGACACTATTATTAAAGGACTACTAGGAGAACAATTCCCAAAAAAAGGTAAACTTTAATATAAAGGCTGTATAACAGGACAGGATGCAAAAAAAATTGGTATGCCGTTGATTATCAATTAACTGGAAAAGGAAAAAGGGATTTCGCTTTTAATTTGACATCCCTTTTTGATTAGCCTTTTAACCCTTTTTTTGAAACCACTTTTAGCTTCGATTTCAATTAAAATTCTGAAGTTCACCTTGGAAAGTTTGCTTGGATAATGTCAATAAGCAATTTTTGCTGGACCCACTGAAAAATTGTAAATCAAATTCGACGAGCAGTTGCTAAAGCAATAAAAAGACTGAAATAAGATAAACAAACGGTAACTGGAAATGAGCCGTGAGCTGCGCTCTTTTTTATACCCTGTACGCACAAATTGTGTAAATATTGTAGACAAAATATTGAATAAAGAAAACAAAATATAATATGTTATATATATTCAGAAAAAAGGACGCATTTCTTACCACACGTGTATGCTATCCTCTTCCTCTTCTATACGTATCTATAAATATAATTATATCAGTATATGTTTGTATATAAGTAACGTTTTAAGATTCTCATAAAATAGAACTCTACATAGTGTGTTGTGTGAAATGAATATGCCTTAAACTACCTCAAGACACCTTACCAGGTGTAGGATATTCTGTAGTTGAGGTAACTTTTACTGCACTGCTCATTTTCTCAAACTTTTGTTTGAATTTCAAACTTTGCCGCCATTTATTTGCCTCTTATCAAAGCAACCTAGCTAGCTATTCTCCTAGAGTTGTGCCAGACGTTTAAACAACTCGACTTGTCCTTCTCCAACCTGGAGGTGGTTATAGTTTTTGGGAGCATTGAGCGCATAAATTATTTCTTAGGTTTGTAAGCTTCTCGTTCATGGGCCTCAAATATATTTACCCTCTTCTGATGCAGACTGGGACTTGAGATTTATAACGAACTTTCTAAATCTTTGCTGAATTTCGCACTTAAATTTCAATTGTCGTATACATATATTTACTTAAAAACAGGCTTAACCCAAACGGAGCATGAAGTTGTGCCAATGTATGTAACAGACAGAAGGAAGCATCTCTGAACCCACAAAGTATATATATCTGTGATCAAGATCAATGTTTGAGCTGATATATAGGTTCTGGCTCAGGGTTGTTTCAGATTTTCTAGTATTCTCCAACTTTTTATCGGTTGATCTTTTTCAAATAAACTTAATAGGACCTTAACTACTTATTTATAATATAAAATTGGAAGCATATGAAAAATTTACGTTATAAAGAACCTGTAAACGTGGTGATAAATATAAATGTTCTAGTTTTGTATAATTTTCATAGAGATACAAATTGTTTTTTGTTGAAACTCACGTGTTGTTCCGAAGCTCTTCACAAGTATCGCGAATTTAATTGATGTTTGCTATAAGCAGCAATAAAAATATTTTGATTAGTAAGTTTTATAGCCTTCTCTTTGCATATGTTCGAGTATAGGTAGACAAATAGTTATACTAAATACGAATAATACTTGGATTTAATAAACGAGAATGTACGTTGGCCAGTGGCAACTTAAATACCAATATAAAATAGCAATTAAAATACATTTTGTGTTCATATTTCGATCAATGTAGTTTTATACGGACAGATGGACATTTTTCAATTAACAATGTTTGTGGTCTAAATAAAATGATAACAAACATGGTCAAAAACGGCTAGTACGTTCTGTGGAAAAAATTTATAATTTCCGTGTGCAAAAGTATTTATATGAAAAAAAAAGGTGTTGGTAAAAAATATAATAGCTAAGTTGAGGTTAACATATTGATTAACAAAAACAGCAAACATTTGTTTTATCAGATAATAGTTAGAAGAAAAAAAGTATTTTCGAAAATCCACAGCAAAAGTTTTCATTGAAATTAATGCAAAAAGCCAAGGCTTTAATTGTTGCTGTGTTGGATAAGTATTAGTTGTGTATGAGCATGTGTATACATGTGGGTGTGTGTTGCTGATAACAATGTCGATTTAATTACATTTTATTGACTTTATTACCGCTGCTACCCTAACACATCCGTAGTCCCCTACGCCGTCGGCTGCACGTCATCATTATAAGCTCTTATCAGACACCAGGCGCACATTATACCCCAATATACACACACACTTAGATACATATTATATATATATATATATAGGGTTGTGTGTTGATTGTCTCACGTTTTGTTGTAATTTAATTTCTCCTCCATACAGTCACAAGTATCAGGAGTCATCGAGTCTTTACCGATGGCAATCGCTTTGGCTACACTACAAAGCCAATTTTTATAGGATGAACTATAGAGTTCTCTTTAAACGAGTATGTGTCTTCCCCTTAAAACGGCTGTTGATTATATTATCATTATTTACTCGTTGACAAACAATGAAAATGTTCTATATATAACAGGCAGAATCTCATCTCAAAGAGTATATAAATTTATATATCCTTCAATGTAATAATCACAGGTACTTTTCAACGGTACAAACATTTTAAGCTGCTCTCTAGAAAGTCTGTGAAAATAAGTAGTCAGAAATAATACTATCATTTGAATATTACAGTCTTGATTTCGGGTGTCGGATCGGATTAGAAACATAGATTTGATAATCTATTTTCGATCATGAAAAACGGACAAAAGCTGGGTACAAGGTATCTCCGATTCTGACACTTACCACTTCGGCATTTCCATTCGCTTAAACTTTAATCTAATTAATTTATCTAATATCTATTTTATGCCTTAAAATGAATAGTTAATTTTAACAGATTTAAAATCTATTTACAATATGAAAATAGGAAGTATTTACTAGAACAACGACTTCTTCAATTAGAGCATTCGAAGTTTTTCCACAACGCAATACGATTTTCTTTGTAGTTTGCCGTTGCTTTTCCCATTGGTAATAAGTACGTCATTACTCACACAACCAAGGCAAGGTCACACACTCAGGCATACACATAAACGGTGCCAGGGACTGACTCAGAGCCCCCATCAAATACAAACACATTATGTTATTACATTTAATTATCTGCATTGAATTTGCGGTTTTGCGCCGGGCTACCCCTGGCAATTACTCTATTACTTTATTTGACTTATGCCTACCGCCTTTGCTCGACGCTTTTTTTTATTAATTTAACTCGTCTTTTATGTTTGACGTTCCATTGTGGCATTCTACTGACGACTGCTGTACGAACCCTTTGGCAGCATGCCCCAAGAAGTATGCAGCGTTTAAGCTGACAGCCACTGCAAAGTCAATAGCTGGAAGAGGAAAAGGCTCGACCCCATTTTCATTTTCCCCCTCTAACTTTGACTCTATACATTTGACAAACTTAGCATACGAAACTGTCAAAATGCTCATATTGTAGGGATATGAGCTCTTTAACGAAAGAAACGCTTTGAATCTATGATTAGGCGCTGCCTTTCAGCGTATCCCTCCAGTTGGAGGAACAACAAAAGCTTCTCCTTGAGCGGGCCGCGTCGCTCTTTTGTTTGCTTTGTAAGAATTCTGTTTGGCTTTATTATGATAATCGATTATTTTTAATGGTTTTTTGTCCAATTTACGATATTTATTTTCTCATCAAACTTAAGAGTTTGTGATGAAATCGGTAATCCGAAAATAAACAAATGTAATATCTTATTAAAATAGGTATAAATAAAATATATTAAAAACAACATAAAATACTCCAGTCCAGTTCGGTGTGGCTGACTACGGATACCCTTAAATCATGTCCCAAATACTTAACGCATAGTTTATCTAAGCTCAGCACATATGCAAATTTCCGTGCAACCGCTTTCACGGACATAAAATAAAGCTTTAGCTTAGGAATTGCGCTTATAAAACAATTTTATTGTTTTGCGACGGTGCTGAGGGAAATTAAAATTTGATTAAATAAACCGGATTTACGTACGCCGTATATAAAAAATTAACATATATATCATATTATGAGTCTCTAGCTTTTATAGTCGTAGGGTTGCACAGATGTATACCTCTATTTTCACTCATTTCCTGAAGCTGATCAAGAATATATATTACAAGTGGGAACGGAGATGCTTCATTCTGCCTGTTACTTCACATTTTACACATCTTCAACTTGAAGGGTACATAATTACCCATTATTTATGGCCTAAGGGTATAATAAAACGTTTGACTTGGATTATATGGAAAATAATCATGGCCGCCTACAAGATATCTTTCACTCTGTTCCTAATTACCCCGATACAAATCCGTTCTCCCATCGATACACATTCACAACAAATCGCCTAAAGTACGGGTATCTACACACAGGAGTATACCAAAGCACACCCTTTACACACACAAACACACACTCAGCAGCATCTTTGCTTCCGTCTTCACCGTCGCATATGGTTTCTTAAATTGCTTCGACGGGTAAAACAAACTTCTTCTGAGATATTCAACAACTAAATTCCCTGCGATTGACACGTTCATCAGGCGTATAGAAAAGAAAGAAAACAAAATAAACACACCCACAAGGCGAGATTGACTCAGCTGTATCAGAAGTACCTTTTTGTAACTGCTACAAATATTTTTGAACCGTAATTAAAAACAGATACAGATAAATTTGAATTTCTCTTGGAAAATAAACGGTAATTTTTCAGAGATTTTAAAAACCAGCGGCAGGTTTTTAGTACTTGGAAAGGTAGGATACAACTGTAGCCAGATTAGCTACAATTGCCTTTGTCTTAATCCCATTCTATTATATTTTCATTTTAATAATAATAAGCTAATAAATAAACTAATAAGTATAAACGTGTGTATTTTTCGTATTTTAAATATTCGCATTTTATCTAATAAGCTAGACTTAAAAAATTGTGTACTTAGAAAAACATTAGCGTTGCGAATAAAGTACGAAAACATCCAGTCTTACAATTGGCAATTACTCGAAGTGTGTATACGGTATAAAGAGTTTTTGTGTTGAAAGTTTCTTCCTCATAAGCCATATAAATTTCCGGCAGTTTCGTTTTACCGCTTCACATAAATTTGACACTTTTTATTGTGGGTTGGGCTACAGTCTTCTGTTTTTGGATAGACTCACACTCTTTATTTGAGTGCATGTTAAAGTAGATTTATTACATTGTGGAAATAATAAATATTTACCTTTCTTTTACTTCGCTGAGATTTTCTTTAGATTTTCTTCAATTCGTTTCGTTTTCTTAATTTTTTGCTCGATTTCAAAAAAATTCTTTTATTCAATGAAATTTGCTAAGTATTTTCTTTGATTGAGAATTGTCTGATTTGAAACTTGTTCGAAATTCTAATCAAAAAATGTCAATTCATCAGTTTGTTACTTTTCTTGTCACTCTTTTGAATGGGAATTTGAAATGCAAGAAATGGCTTCATTCAATTTTCCTCAATTTGTAAGTCAATTTATTTATTTTATTATTCAATTTTCTGATAAGGAGCACATTGAAACAATTTATGATTTTACCACCAATTGTTAGTTGTCTGTTTCACACAAAAAAATCAAACTTTCCATCTTGCGCGTATGCTTTTGGCTGTTGGGACTTGGCCGAGCACCGCCTTTGCACACGTGCGCAGAGCTTTGTTGACAGGCAACGACTGAAACCTCTAAAGAAGCCGCTGGCTTTAACATCATCTGTGTGCGCGCGCTCTGTTGTTGTCGGCGAAAATGATGATGATGTTAATGATAATGTTAATGCTCGGCCGGGCCCACGCCGAACAGCTGTTTGAAATATGTGTTCGTCTGTCTGCCTATGTGTGTGTGTGTGTGTCTATGTGGCGCCTGTTAAGCAGTCGACGCGCGACTAGGCAAGGCATCGGGTCTTCTACGGAACCGAAGCACAATCGTTTCGGAGTTCACTTCCACTGTTATGTTATTCGAGCTGCCTATGTGTGTTGTCTGTGGTCCACTAGCAGAGCTCTGTTAGTGTAAATTTGAATGTTATTGGAATGTTTTGAATTTGGCTTTGATTGAAATTTGATGTACAAATAATTATGAAATTATTTTATTATAATTGTTTTTTTTTTTAATGTCAGTTGCCAATTGCTTTGTGAACTTCTGATGTTCGCCGCAATTTTCGCTTTTATGTCTGCTGCGCATTTGTCTATAAACAAATTATGCGAATTTGTTTGTTTGTTTGCTTCTTTATTTATGGGCCCAGCCACAACAAAAGCAATCAAAAGCAATTATTGGTAATAAATCAGCCATCAATTTATGAAAGTGTCAATGGATTTTTAAATACATTTGTGACGTCAAAAGCGCCAAATACGTTTCGGACTGCTCCTTAGTACCTATGTTCGTATCCACGTGTAAATGTGTGTGATTGTTTTGTAAATAAATAATTAGCCATTATCCATTTGGATACGCCACTATGCGGCGTATGCTTAATATTTCAAGTGGAACACACAAAAATGATGTTGATAATAATGAGGATGTGTGGGCCGAAATTTGATGGGTAACGCAATTGGCGTAGCAGAAAATATTTCTAAAGTTTCTTGAATACAAATTCATTAGAATTCCTGGAATCAGGAAAGGTTCAAAATAAACTTAATTTTCTTTTAGTTTTTATACCTCTAATTCTGTAAAGTTCATGATCGGCCAATAAAATAAAGCACTTATTCTCTTTTATATACCTTACTGTCAATATATATTAATACGCTTTATTGGTTAAGGTTATACAGTTCTATCGCATATTTCACGCCGAATATTTCAGGCAACATGCTATTTTTATTTTTGCTGTTAAATTTTAAAGCCACTTTGGTTTTTCCTTGCAAGCAATTTGTTTTGTTTAAGCGCAGTTCTAAACTTGGAAAACATTTAAGCAGCAGGCAACAAGAATGTACTTCTAATGGAATTCTAATCGGATTGCTGTTGCTTTGTGACGACCTCAACTTGGAACATCCCGTAAAATCCTCTAGATATGTACAGGAAAAGTCTATGCCAATGTTTCAATATACTCTTTAGGCCATTTTGGAGAGCAAGGTCCGAAGACACATCAATGTCGATGCGCTGCCGTTCTCTGCGAGTGGGCCAAAATACCTGTAGGTAACATTCGGGCAGCTTGCGATTCGTTTTTGAACCGTCTCATGACCACAGTCAAGGCAAAAGGTGGTCATATCAAGCAAAAGTGAATTGTTTCTGAATTTAGTATAATTTCTACACATTTTAATATGATTTTTTTTTACATGGTGCAGAGTATTTTAGAATTCGTGAAAGTTATATTTATTTTAAATTTTATTTAGAATATTTACAGCATAATAAACTGTAAGCTGTGTGTGTTGTACATGTTGCTTGGGCTCGGTTTCAGCACACCACCGTTTTGTGTTGCCTGGTCACATCACTCAACAGTGTTTCACTCTGCCCACCCGTAAACCTTAAAGAAAATCCACCAGAAAACCAACTAGAAAACCCATGAGTGAATCCACTGGAGCAGCACCAGATCTACCATCAGCTAGACACACCCATCATTTGATGTCTCTAAAGGACGCGTGTTGAGTGTCAGGACGGAATGTGGGAATTCCTTAAATATAAAGAAAATTAGCTGAAGCACATTAAATTGCTACGTTAAAAAGTTATCCCAGAAAGCCGCAGCATCAACATCAGCGTATCCGGAATGTACATAAATTATTAGTTCAGGTGAGGAATGGTCTCCAGACTGTGAAGTCCTCGGCAGAATTTTATGTCAGGTATAAAAAATCGTACAGTCAAAGTCCTAAAAAAAATACTCAAATGACATAAATGATGCCCAGATGACTTAATGGTCGTAATTGCCGTAAATGAGAGGCTGTGTTTTCACTCAAGAAAATGGATATATATATGATATTTTTTTGATTTCCATTGAATGAGAATTGAGCGTCTGTTAACTCATTAGCTGCTTGCAATCAATGGATTGGGCTTAAGTGCAATTTCCTTCCTGTCATTTGAGGGTCATTTTCATTTACGTGACAAATGTATAATTCCAGCTGACTTTCGTCATCTTTAGACTTTCCTTTTGTAAATTGCCTGCTTCATTAATTCATTTTAAATTACACGCCATTTTGTTTCATGCACGCTTAATGCAAATTACACGCAGCATATGCCAATGCAAGCACCTCCTTCCCCTACCCTCCCTCCCTCCCTCACCTGCTCCTTTATCTGCTGCTCTATCCCCTCTTGAGCTCATTAACTTTGTGCAAATTCACGCGATGAAGTGTGTTTTAAATGACTTCCGTCGTTGATTTTTATTTGTTGTTGGACTTTGATTCAGCATTTATTGCGGGTGGGCACTGTGGGCATTGTGGGCGTGGCATGTTGCATTAACTATGCAAATTTGCGGCCACATTAAATGTGTTGTAATTATTAAAGGAAAATAAAACGCAACGATGTGCTAATTAACATTTAATTGCAAGGCATAAACATTACAAAATGTTAAGTAAATGTTTTAAATTTACTTAATTCATTTGAAAGCTAGCGAAAAAATTGCCATGTAAATTTCGTATTTTAAATTCAGAAACTTCAATAATTTATGTGTCTGAAGCTGTGCTGCATCACGTAGTCAGTGAGATTTATTAATTGTGCTCCTCATCCATGTAAAACTATAACCAAAAGGCCTTTTAAACATTTTCCTTTTAATTTAATTTCATCTTCTACCCCTCATCCACGTTTGCATAGTTTTCGTTTTCGTTTTCGTTTTCGTTAACCGAATTCCACTCGCTGCAACATTTAGCTAGTTATTTGGTTTATGATCAAAGCTCTGGAAGATATCACGTAATATATTTGCATATTTACGAGCATGGAATTGAGCCGGCGAGAGCATTGTAACTGTTGCTGCAAAGTATCTAGAGGGTCGGCTATCAAGTGGTATGTACATAGGAAGCAAATGATGTCCCCATGATTTGGGACTGGAATTGGGTGTGCTTTGGAGCGTGTATGACTAACGAGTGGACGGGAAAAAGAACAAAAACCAGAACGAGAACAAGGGACAGTATTGACAGTTGTTCCTTTGACTCTGGGGACGTGTGACTGGGGTTAGTTGCGTTGGAAGCTACAATTATAGCTGGAAAATTGATGCATTTAAATATTCACTTTTACGGGCAGCATTTAAAAGCATTCGAGCAACTCAAGTCAGAAACCAACTCTGCCCCAACCCTAATCCAACGACCTAGCTTACCAAAAGTACTGTGAATATGCCACAGAAAGCGCGGGAATACAGTGCGTATGCGTAATGTTACGCATACCATGTGACTTAGAGAGGAAAAGGTAATAAGCGGGAGGGAAAAGAAATAACCTATTGTGGACAAAAATAAGATAAATCCGCAGTTCTATAATCCTCAACCTTCGTTTCGTCAAGCATTCTCACCTCAAGAGCATATTTATTTCTTTTAACTTTCTAGATACCTTTTGAAATTTCTCTAAACACAAATGGTAGCAGTGTTAAAGCATGTAACAGACTCGGAACAGAGCTGTGCTAACCCGTTCCAGTGTTTACATCAATATATGATCAATGTAAATATCGAAGGAAAAGCTCTTGTGCCTTTTAAACAATTTCCGCTGACATGCGTTTTAGCCAGCCAACGAAGCATTAAGACAGCAGATCGACAGGTTGCCTATTGCCCCTCAGACTTCTGACCTGGCTCTGACTGTTGCTTGACTGGCTTGACTGGCTCTCGCCCCGTTAGTTTTGACTGGCCATCCCTTTGAAGTTTGCCTTGACTTGCACATCATTTGCATAAATGCACACACAGAATAGAACGGAACAGAATCAACCACACCTTAACCCACCCAACCGTCTGTCCAATATGTGCATGCGGCTTTGACAGCGGCTCCATTGCCAATGGTGACAACTCGCTGATGTTGGCTCTTGTTGACATTATTCGTCTTTGCCGTCGCTATCGTCCGTCGTTGTTGTCTACAGTTGATGGTTGACAGGTGACTTTCATGGAATCCTAAGATTGACACAGTACCAGGTGCTGTTGTGCAGGTCACCGTAACGCAACGTGCCCCCAAACCCAGACCAAATTTTGTGGCTCTGCACGTGCCGGGCTCACCATGTATGAGCTCACAGCGATCTTGCCCCCTGAGGTCGAGTAGGCTATGCCCTCAATATGAGTCAAATTTCCGTCTATGTTAAATTAGCTAAATGCTCTTTTAGGACATTCGTTCTAATGTGCCACAGGAGAGAATAATTTAACCAAATGCTAATAGCAACAGGTCGTTGCTAAGAGGTTTGATGTTTTTCATTTAAAGCTACATTTTTGTTGTACTTGTGAGTTTCATTACTTTATCAAAAGTTATTTAAACTTTAATAATGTGAATGCATTAATTAAATGTAAGTGACCTGTCGCAGTTTTCAGAGCAAAGCCAACATTTAAATTTAATTTATGTAACCAAAAAGCTGCGGTCATCAATGCTCAATGAGAAATTAATATAACGAGTAATGGTGGAAATAAATAAAATCTCATTGCGACTGACACAGTTTAATCTATGGAAACCCTTCCTCCAGAGGTACTGGTTTTACAGCCCATCTCCCAGTAATTCATTAATTTGAGATTTAAGACCAAAAGTGGCGAACGCTTCGAAGTAAAAGTGTGGCACGAAGAGCTGTATTAAGCTTTAAGTGCCGAGTTGCAGATAGCCTAATTTCAATCGCTCAATGCTCGACCATCATTTAATTTATATGCTTGGCCAACTCCTTTTGACCAGCAACGCGGCGTAAAATTAAAAAAATAAAATAAAAACAAAAAATGAATGGTTTGTGGATTTGAAATCAGCGACCATTAAAAACCCACGCGAGCCACAAACCCCTCACATGGCGTGAATTTGTTTGCCTTGCTGCCAATCTCCCCCACTCCCCTACCCTCCCTTCTGCTGGTCTCGAGCTCGCATTTGTTCAATTGAAAGGGGCAAGCAGAGAAGAGCATTGTGGGAGCACATGCCAGATGGTTCGTTTTGCTGGTGCAGAGCCACAAAAACATTCAGAGTAATTGATGTGAAGAGCTCAAAGCGTACGCTGTTTGGTAGCTTAGTGTTTTTCTGGACTCCAGAAAGGGTGCCATCAAATAACATTCATCTATTTGATATATTGTTAGCGCCAAAGGCCACTAAATGAGCACAACAAAAGTATGATTGGGCTTCACCCAAATGACACCCAAAAATATAATTCTTATTCGGCTTTAAATCAACTTTGCGAATTGCTTCGATGCTGCTCCTATTGTAATTTTATTGTGTATTTTCGGGAACCCCAAGATAAGCTTTACATTCAATGTATTTTAACGAATTGTGTGCATCTAGTTCTAGAAAATACAATTTAGAGATTAAAAATCGCTTGAGTGGTCACAGAATGGGAAACAAGATACTACAGATACGAATAACGATGGCTCCCAATGAGATACACGATTGCACTTCTGGTTATTTTCATGTTTATGTTTGTGAACTTTCAACACTCAGCTGTATACATTGAGGGACAATTCAAGTACTTTCTGATGAGAAAGCATCACTCGAAAGGTTTATGCGCTTGAATTTAAAAATTCTTGAGAAAAGAAAGAGAAAGGAACTTCTACACAAAAACCGTCCACGGCTTTACATCTTCTCTTCTCACTTATTTTTGAAGGCAGCACTTCTTATTACGATACTATGAACACAATATTGACTGACGTGTACACAGACCACCTGCACGGTTAGTCGCAGCGCGTGCCACCATTTTAAGTTCAAGTGGAAATAAAGTCATTGCGGAGGTAAGACGTGAGCGTACAAAAATTGCAATTACCTGTGGTCCCCCGAGCTGAAAGGTTGAAGAGTTGTCGGTATTGTCTGTCTGTGTTTGTGAGCTACACCTCCGAGCTGGTTTCTGAGCAAATCGCAGTGCCTTATTATGACCGCCAGGAAGTGGAATGAGAGTCGAGCTCCCGGACGGGGGACACACATTGCTTGGTTACAGACACAGCATAAAATTTATAAAGAAAAAGCATTTCCTTTATTAATTTTAGCTTATTAAAAGGAGTAAAAAGAATATCCTGGAATTTTGCAAAAGCGAACAACACGCAGATTGAAGAATATCTCATTCTTAAATGATAAAAGTCAGAAACCACAGCTAGATCTAGAATCGTTCGAGAATTAAGTTTACTTAAATTTTTAAAATTTAAGTTTATCTCTTTATTATTACTACTTTAAGGTTATACTTAGGTAAAGAGGGTTTCGTAGTAGACCTTTATTACTTGCTTTTAACATATTGTTTCTCTTTAATTTTCAAATCGTCTTAAAAATCGAATATATTGGAAAATCTTTCGCTCTTTCTCTCTTATTGCCAATCAATTTGACCAACTATCGCACCGTAATTCCAAACAGTTACTATGAAACTCTTGAGTTTCTGTTAAACTCCAAGACGTGTTGACTGACTTGCAACAAATATAATTTGTTAAGTTGAAGTCTGAAACAATTTGGTAAACAATTTTCGGGGTTGTTTCAATAAAATACCTTTTAAAGCCACAAATCGTGAATGTGTATCCATGCGAGAGCTTAACCTGAGATTAATTTATTTTCGTTGAAACACTTGTTCTTATACCCTAACTCATTATAAATGGGTAAAAAGGTGTATACATTGTGTGCAAATGTAACAGACCGACGAATAATAGCCATAGTTAACTGTCAATGCCCAAGGTGATATAGCCATGTCTGTGCTCTTGTGCGATAACCTGTCTAATACAGAAAACAAAACCATGGCAATAAGTAAAACTCAAAAGTTAAACCCTTTGTATTATATATTTTAACTGTATGTTCCCTGTTTACCAATTTTTAAGCAGTATACAAAAATTATAGAAGATGAATGCCTTCCACAAGAAGAATCTTCTTTTTGAGAACATAAAACTTCCACAGAGTCAGAACTTATTCGTGCTGAGTGCGACTAATTTTTCGAATGTATCAGAGCCACAGCTCGTTCTTGAGCAATAATTATATATATGTTATATATTGTATAAAAAATGTATTGTTATTCAACGTCCAGGTAAAGCTTCAGATCAATCAATCCTTATGACTGGGCCACTTTAGCGATTTAGGTAGATTTTCCGGAATATATTTTAAGCTAAAACTGATGATTAGCATAATATTTGTAAAGACAAAGTCGGCTACCTCCATGACCAGTGTACGCTTTATGTAGATATAGTTGTAGAATGTAACAAAACGTTCCGATAGACTGCATTGCCTGAACTGCAGCTGTTCCAGCTTTAAAAGATTTTGAAAGTTATGAAGTAAGAAATAAGAAAAATATAATTTGTGATTACATGTACTCACCCTTACCACTCGCGAGTTTCGCGTCCTAATTGGTTTACTTAAATATATGAATAGCTCATATTCAAGCATTCGACCCAAAATGTTTCGCTCCATTTGATCGATGCGTCTGGCCATCATCACGATATGAATCATATTCGAGAGGAAAAAGCAGTAGCATAAAATGGAGAACAAGCTTTTCGAATAAGCAAGCCAGTAGTAAAATAGCCCAGACTGGGCCACCAACAGGACTTCTATAGCTATCCTGGTGCTGTTAGCAGCCCAGAACAGACGCTGCATGCTCCGTCTTAAGGTCAACAGATGCTCAAAGTACTTCAAACAAAGCGATCGCTCGGCTCTGCTACAATGAAAAGGCTGCTCCATGCGTAATGCCAACGATTTGATGAAGTTGAAATGAAGCAACATTGCCACATCAGTGGAATAAAATAGAAAAACGGCCCGAGAAAAGTGCACGTGGATGTACCAGTTTTCCCAGGACATCTTGGCAGTGAGTAGGTAACACATGTAAATCTCTCTTAGCAGATGGGCTCCTAAATTTTGCAGCGGCACGCGAACGGGTCTTCCGAAGAGCTGGCGATGCATTGTTCCGATATGGAGGAATAAATTCAACAGTTTTTGCAGATCGCAAGTTTGATTAAGTAGGACCCAACCGAAGACTGCAATTCCAAAATAGCGTATGATACTTATTGACCCGATGATGCGATAGCTGATACGCTTATAATCTAGTACCTGATCGATATGTTCTTTATTATAAAACATGAATCCATATAAACAGATTGGAAACACAAAAAACCAATGCCACAGCCGCAAGTATTTCTGCCAAAAGTTGGAGCTCACAAATTTCACTTCTTCAGCCGCAAAACTAAATTCGTTAACTCCAAATATTTTGGTTAGTCTATTCAGCCAGAGCAGTATTACTTTTAGATGGTCAGGCATCGTGGATACTGAACTATGGAATGTCGGCTCACAGCTGTCCTGCATAAGCTATGACACAATTGATTAATTAGTCAGAAATTGTATGAGAATTAAACTAATGGCCGCTCTTTTTGAAACATTATCTTTATTTGGTATGGGCTTTGCAGAGTTAAATCCACTCGCATCGAAGTCATAGTTCGTAGCAGGTAAACCAAGGTCTAAGCTGGTTCTGATACTCCTTTCAAACCGGAATTTTTATGGCGACTATGTGTAAAATTGGAATATTTCTCTTCAGCATCAAAATACCTTTCTAATGGTATATAACTCTTTGTACGTCAGTAGTATAGTTTATCAGTAAAAGCGTTGTAAAGATGGAACCATTGCCTATTTATATTTAGATGATTAAAAACACATTTAAGCTAAAACTAATTATAAACATAACATTCTCGTACAAAAGTTAGGTAAGCCGGGCGACTATTTTAATTTGAGTGCCACGTAAAGACCACTTTGGTCAGTAGTTGTCCGGATGACATAAAACTATTCTGAACTAAAAGTCTTTAAAATTCGTTGAGTGCTTGCCAAAGGCCGCAACAGCAGCTGTGCAGAGTTCGCCCGGAAATCTCTTCATGCGATGCTAGGATAGGCGCACCGAAAAATCACAGTCATTTCCATCACAGCATCATAGCTTCCCAGATACAGATGAGATGCTGCAGGGCTTTAATCGACCCGCCCTTAGAACACTTGCTGGAATTAACGTTTGTCATGATACCTAACTAAGCCGCGTAAGCCGCCTCCAGGCGGTGACCACTGAGAATTGCCAGTATCAGTCCCTGGTTCTTGCGAGAGAACATGACATTGTGGCGTAGTTTTGCGTTGCGCTCTTTGCACACATAAATTACCAAGTCAGAATGCATCCGACTATGAGATGGTTTTACCCTAGATCTTATGGGTCGCAATAGAGACTCTAACTGAACTCTACAACTCTTAACTCCGAACTCCAGAACTTATATAATTCAATAGACACTTCGCACTTATATATATATATATATATATATATATATTCACAGTACATGTAATTTTCTGCTGAAGTATCTATTGAGATTAGTTTCCGATTGAGTCGAATTATACAGAATATATATCAGAAATGTATTGATAGTTGAGTTTTTAAAGCGTTTTATCGTTTAGTGTAAAAGCGAGCTAAAGAGAAAGTAGAAAAATTCTAAAATTTTAAATAAACTTGATCTGCGATCGGTGAAATTCGTTGTCTTTACCAACAGAATTTTGCTAAACTTACATTGATTCTAAATCTGATATATATACTTTATGGTGTCGGAGATGCTTCCTTCCGCTTACCCATTTTTAGGCCTCGTGAGGGGTGCGGTCAGCCGTGTAACTGGAGCAATTTCTGAATTTTCAAATGACAATATAAGTACGTTTAGAATTGGAAAACATTTAATATCAGAACAAGATTTAATGAGAAATTTCAAATTAATTTCAATTCGGAAAAGATGCGTACAGTCATTGCAATGTTTGTTGTTTCAGCGGTCCGTAAAGCTATCGTCGAGTAATATAATTCCTTTACAATTATTTATAGGACTGTACCAATTGTGTTCCCCAAAGTAAACATTTGACTGAAGTGCAGCGTCAATATTTAAATAAAATAATAAACAGTTATCATTAAGCGATGGAATCCATAAAATTTCCCAGAATCGAATTCATATACGAAGCGTGAAAAGGGCCCGTTGGCATCCCACGTCCTGGGCCCGATGTAAATAGAATCTATGAAAGAATTATATCGGATATAGTAAAAACACACACAGGCTGTTTTTTTATTTATCACCTGACCTCGAGCGGGATAAATACCAACGGTAAATATTAGTCACCGATGTTATACACTATAACATGAAAAGATATTTATGGCATGAACATCCAGCACAATAAGATTTATAGTTATGATGTCATCATGAAGTCTTAAATAACACTCGAATTATTTAACTAACGACAATCACAAATACCCGATTACTTACACATTTATAAATATAATTATATTTACCTTTAAATGATGGAAATCTTATTAAATATTTCGTCTTGTTATAACAAATATTTACAAACGAATTTTTGCAATTCAGCCAAAAACCACAAGCCTTGGAATTGGCGGGAAAAGTAAACACGTGTTAAATATACAAAACATTTCAATGTTGACAGCGCAAAAAAAGAAATAAAACGTACGAGTTCGATACAGAACTATATTAGGTACGACTGGGTCACTTTTTGATGCTGCACTGCATCGCCACCTTATAAATGGAAAACATTGTCCATACAGACATCAGTAGAGATCAATACTTGGAACACTAGAATAGCAGACAGAGATACATAAGAAAAACATCGAGCAGTCGAGCTGAACTGAAGTTTTAAGGAGCTCTGTCATCAATAGTTCAGACTAGGAAACATATTTACGTTAAGGTCTGTCGATTTCGTTACTATTTAAAGTATCCTCCTACTATTGGATTAAACTTACACATTCGCGTATTTTCCGAGTTATGTTTATTATCCGATCTAAAAGAGGAACATATGTATGTAAAAAAAAGGGGTCTACCTTTTAATTATGTTTTGTGTCAATTCTAGCAATCTCAGATGATCGATGTAAATCATTATTTTCTCAAGCACATTCCAGATATATTGCTTTCAGATAGACTGCGATTGTATTCAATAAATGTCAGAAAACAAGACATAAGAGAATCCTTCTTGCACAGCCTAGTTGTGCCTGAAGTCCCAGATGTATATTCCATAGCTAAGCATTTACCTTAAATGGCCAACGAATTTTATGCAAGCTGATTTGCGGATCTTTTGAATATGGAAATAAAGATTCGATAGATCTCCTCATAGACTTAGGGATAGATTCTTCACCAGACCAATTCCAACGATGAAAGTGGATGAATTTAAGTTCATACTTCACTTATATTGAACGTAAGTATATCTAAACTTAAGATACGCAAGAACTTGAACCTTTACATGAATATGAAATCGTCGTATTGTTATGCTTCCACGTAATCATTTAGTAATAATACTAATGAAAATATTCTATCAAATAAGGATATGCGATGACCTCGATTGAACACCAGTTGAGGCATTGCTATATCTCAATCCTACAGATAGGTATCCTCTGGCCTATTTGATTAATCAACTATACCTATAACAGTACAGTATCTTCAGACAGCACTTTATTCAAATTGTCTGAGCATAATTAATGCCGTTTGTGGAATCGAGCTATCAAGCAAATTATGTACTTAACGCTTGCTATTACTATTACATAAATTTTTATCCTCTACCCACGAAGCAAGTAAGAAAGGTATTATAACTAGTTCAAGGCTACTTCGTTAAAATATAATATATATTAGAAATATATTATATCTTAAATAAATATATTAGTTTCTTAATAATTTTCAACAACCGATAATATCCAGGCTTGTCTCTCTATCTCATGGTTTTGGCTGTTTTCCAATCCCATGTTCTTTTGGTATTTGTTCAAAAAGAAGAAAAATAATTGCCAAAGTCATTCGAAAAACAACATTCCATAGTAAGCAATGAAAGGAGTTTGAAGAGCTGTCGCTTCATAAGGCACACAGCTGGTTTTTAAAGCAGTGCACTGCTTGCAGGGAGTTAGGCAGTTTTTTTTTATAATTACGTATACGATAGACTCGAGGGTGTATCGCAAATCGTGTTAAGGAGCTTATAACAAGGTATTTCTTATTCGAGCTTCTCCGAGCCGTGTTATCTTACTTGTAATTTGGACTGGCGCTGTGAAACCACATGTATCCGTTATGAATTAATGTTAGCCCACTGACAGACTCTGTGTGAAATAGCTAAGCCGTCTGCTTTTCTATTTTTCCTCATGCACCATAGTATTAACTTGACAGCGAACTCGCCTCATTCATCATAATTATGAGAAAGCGGGGAAAACTGCTGCCTACGTCTGTACTCCTAGCAATGATGAAACGACTGAGAATTCTATGCTGATTCGCGACAAAGCCCTCTCCAGCCCTCCAGCGATAGTCCACACCTGTACGGGCTGGCTGCTGACACTCAGTTTTCTGGAAAAACCTTTCTGGAGAGCCCATGCTCCAGAGAGGCGCTTTTGATATACGAGTTTGTTTTCAACTGCTCTTGGAGTGTGGGCATTGGTGGAAGGCTGTTTATCTCTCACTTGGCAATCAACCTTTTAGCAACATTTTAATTTTGCTAATTTACGAAGCGTCCTAGAATAAAACTTTTCGCCCCTCTCACATGCCTGCCGTTACCAGGGCGTGGCAGCTAAGAGATGTATGTTAGCTACTGCTTACGTTGGGTTTGTCGAAACGAACTAGAAATTAATCGCTGCCATTAAATTTGATTTATGATTGTGAGTTTTGCTCAACAGCTCAAGGAGCGTGGCGATCCATAGCATCCATTTACTTACGGCTTACCATATTTTGTACATATTATTTATAGTTTTGGGTCTATTTGGCATGTGGTGGAAACAAATGTTTTGGGTTAACACTCAGAATAAGCCATTGTTTTTCTGGCCGTAGAGAAATCAAAAATCAAACATGACCTATAAGTTTTGCTGATGACTTTTTCTTAAAGGTCCACACCATTGTAACAAATAGTAGTATGTTTCATAACTTATTTCTATTGGTTATGCATTGGAGAAAAAATAAAAAGTATTTTCATTTCATTGAATTTGAAGTAAATCAAGTTAGGCGTTAGTTTCTATCTCTCTTCCCCCACAGCTCAAACGTTTTTGGCTCTTAAACCATTAAAAATGAGTTGAAAGGTGCAAATCTATGTAAGAGACAGAAAACAAATGGTCTATTATCAGTATCTGTGATCAGTATCAATAGCCGTTCCTATATAGCTATTTCTGTATCTTTGAGAGTACAAAAACTAGAAACCAAATTTGTTTCATATTTACAAAATTTCCCCCCAAAGACCCTCAGAATGAAAATAGCTTTGATTAGGTTAAATTTTCGATGAAAATATTTTACATGTTACAGATATAATTATGAAACCACTTTTGATTCAAGAAACAATTTACCACCATTCACTGCGGGTGTCGCAGCAACATTCCAAAGACTCACTCATACTGTGAGTATTTTAAAGGTATTCGTTGGATTTTGGTTGATATGTGGGTTAGGCGTATCTTGTAATCAGGCGCACTCGACTACAGCATTCCTTGTCGTTGTATGTGTCTCTCTGGTGCTTTCGTATGTGGGCACAATTGAAGCAATTTATGCGAACTATGCAAGACATCTCAGTGTGATATAAAGGGAGGCAATGCTCCTAATTTAATCCTACTTCTTTTTGCAGCCCTTTCCTCCTCCATTAATCATCAATTTGCACTGAATGTTAATTTGATTTAGTCGCATTGCTGAGTGAACCTTTTCTTTTTGGCCAAGTGGTTGCTGTGGCGTATACTCATTAAATTTAATTTGGTGACGTCGCTAGAACCGAGTCAAGTGCGGAGAGGGTGGGGAGGGTGTACAGGGTGGGCAGTGGGGGGAGTGTGTAAGCAGCAAATTATAAACAAAAGCCAGCGCCACACAAGCGCCATAAATTGGTCGCTGATATTTCACACATGCTGGCCACATTAGGTTGCCTCCATACATATGTATACATACACATATATACTTATATAATATGTCTAACCATACATATGTACAAACATACATATGTACATTCACTTGTACTTACATATGCGTTTATCTCGTCTAGTTTCCCCGAGTGGCGCTAATAAAATTCTTAATTTACCCAACCAGATCCAAAATACCCTTTTGGCCGTAAGTATATTACGTGCTTGTCAGCAGGCCGTAGATAGATACTGTATTATCTCTGCACGGTAAATGGTGTTAAATTATAACTACTCAAGCCTTATACAGCTTTGAAGGACTTCTGAGTTCTTTAAACTTTTTTCAAATTTAAGACAAGAAAAAAATGTTGTTGAACGCCGAACCCTGGGGAATCCCTCGTCACACCATTAACCCCCCAAGCCTGCTTGTTATTGTATTTTTAGCATTTCTTCATACTGAACCATAAACCAAATATAAATATACGCACAATCTTATACAATCTACATTAGCTCAAAGGAGCTCCTTCGGGAAAGAGTTAACTCTGTTCATATGTGTGAAGTGCGTTAATGTAACAAATGTGAGATGTGTATACACTTATGTTAAATAAAAATATACTAACACAAAGTGAGAAATAGAATATTTTCCACAACACAATTGTATTATTTGTAATATATTTTTTACCTATAGACTCATATGTTCTTAGCAATACTCGCCTAGTGCTTCATTCAGCTCTGAGGTAATGTTGATATATTCTCCGAAACCTTTTTCGGAGATTGTTTCTGGAAGAACTTAATAATATTTAAATGTTTAAAACTGAGGAAATGTCTTGAAAAAGTGTAAGTTAACTATTGTTTTTATTAACAACGCTCTTTAAAATTAATTTTCGACTACAAGAACCTTCTTAAATACTCAAACCGTGGCTTTAAAAACTGGCTGACAATTTCAACAGAGAAACAAGATTTTCTCGGCTGTTGTTGCCGTTAAAAAATATATTACACTTTATGGAGGCTGAGCCTGCGTCTATCTGTTACATACAAATAGGAATACAAAAAAATGTTAACCATCTGATAATAAGACCACAAATAAAGGAATCAATTTGCCATAGGGCACAGAAACATAGCCCAGTGTCAGGCCGAAGCGACAACGTTGCTGAATTTAACCTTTTGCTTATGTATTTTTTTTTATGAATGTGCAGAGGTGAGAGCTGTGTTTGACACCTGGGCTTGGGGTATCTCCTACTGAAACACACTCTATACTCATGACGAGGACATTTTGTTCCCTTGACCCATTTAAAATGGTTAATAGGCTTATTCAAATTATGCAATTATAGACATAGAGAAGCATCTCCGACCCTATTAAGTTTGATTAGTTAATTAGGATCGATTGCCAAGTCGAAATAGCCGTGTTCGGCTTAGCCATGTTCGATATAGCCATGGCTATATGCGTAATTAGGCCATACAGATAACTGCTGAAAATTTTATAAAGAAGTTCTAGAATCTATATTTCAGCTTGCATAAAACACTTTCAGGTGTGCTAAGCCTTTATGTACTGCGTAATGAATATCCAAAACTTGAGTTAAGGGTAACCTGAAGTGGGGTACACTCGACTGAAGCATTCTTATTTGTCTTTTTAAATCGTCTTCACTTGTTTTCGTATTTTCTTGCTGAAAACACTTTAGGGCCTATAGACCTAAACAGCCTCTAAAGTGATCAGAGTTAATAGGCCAACATTTGCGATTGCTCTTTTTGTTGTTGTGCTCAATGAATGTTTATGGATTTGTATGCTATTTTATTGTCTGTGTGGTGTGTGTTTAAAGTGTTTGTGTGAGTGCTTTGCCTTTAAGGTTATGTACCATTGTACGAGTAGTTGACTTGTTTTTGAGCTTAATTTAAGCCGGGCTGAGGTTGTGACTAGATTGAGCTATGGATCTTGTGAATGGAAGAATAAACATTCCTAGGAACTTTATAGTATTTGATAGATCTTATCACATGAAATTCCATACTTAAAGATTATCTCTTTTAAGTTGTTTGTTAAGTATTACTAGCAATCAATAAATTCAATTATTTATAGTTCAAAGTCTTTCCAAACTTATCAGTCTTTATAAATTGTGAAGGCATTAAGATGTCATTTAAACAGCTCTCTGGGCCCATTACAATTTGTTTGGAGCTCCCTCTTGAATGCTGTCACAGCCACAGAAGGAAGGGCTGAATCAGAATTGATTCGCATATTTTTTGAGATTGGCCTTTGCATTAATTCAAAGACCGAATAATATAAAATGTATTTATTTTTATTTGCAATGAACTTGTGGCACGGCAGAGAAGCCATTGAAAACTACTGCTGCAAACATGCCGCATGCCACATTTAAGCCGCCATTATATCCACCATAAGAAGTTGGGGGTTAAGAGGGGGTTACTTGTCTATTTCCGGTTTCGACGCCATTATTGTCAAACCAGTCGGTGTGTATGACGCGCAGTGGTTGTGGTTATCTAAACGTTTGTTTTGGTTGCCTTTTGCATTTACATTTTGTATTTTTATTATACCCTCAACCCATTAAAAATGGATAAATCGGGTATATTAAAGATTAGCAACACTCCAAATTCAGTATGTACGTTCCTATAAACCCTAAGCAGATAGAGATACAGATGCTTCTTTTTTAAATTTGGAATTCCTCCCTCTCTCCGCATTCCTAGAAATTCAAATTGAGTATTTGAGATGTGAGTTAAAGGGTATCTCTTAGTCGGACACACTCTTTGATTGCTTTGATTTTGGTTTTATTTTTAGAGTGGTGGGATATTTTTTCTGCATACTTTCTGTAGCCACCGTAGGATTGTAACAACATTCAGTTTGCCATTTTTTTCTCTTTTTTCCCACCCTTCTCCAAAAAATCTCACTCCACATCTCTGTATCCGGATGTTTTCCATTTGGCAGCGCCTTTATGGCCCTTTTATTATGATTTTGTTGATCTCGATTTTTTCACAGAAAAAACAAGATATGAAATTAATCCTGCAAATACGAGATCTGTATACTCTGCAAATCGATGCATCCTTTGCAAGTGAGTTTTTGATCAATGATTTCCAAAAAATGTTGCCCATTAAAACTATATTTCTAATGAAAGTGACAATATAACTTATATAATCTAAAACCAGCAACAAACTATGCCGTATAGCTAATGAACTCTGTGCTAAAAGAGAAAGAAGACCTGTTTTAGACATGTGGATAGCTTGAAGGTTTCTCAAGACATTTACTGTGCGGCTGGCATATCCAAAGTATTCAAATGTGACGCATCATTGCCAGCATTTTGGCCAGCACTTTAGCCTAAAAGGCAACTTTAATTTGAATACGGCTACACTATACGGTGATAAGCCTGTTTACCTTGGCGAAACTTGTTCTTAACTGAATCCCAAGTACAAGACCCTATGCTACCCTCATCCCTTTTTTCAGGTCTGCTTAGCTGGCCTGCAGCATGAGTGCGATGTGCTTATTGACTACAATCAATAAAAATCAACTTAGTTTAAGTCAATTTGTGTGCCAAGTTGAACCCTCTTACCAATTCCGTTTGGGATCCCCTGGCAATCACCGAACTCTTAATTTTCTATGCCTTGTGTAAAGTAACCCACACAAATAACACAACAGACATGGAGGCTACTGGGAGGTTGGACGACCCCAAACTTAATAGAAGTACAAAATAATATTCCAAACATAAGGGGGGGGGGGTGGGGTGTGGTGCTTCGTCCGGGAAAACTCAAAAGTCAGCCTTTTTAAATATTTCCGCTTTATATTTACTTTAACATTTTAAGGAAAGTTAGACAATATTAAACCAACAACAAAGGAGTGGAAGCCATAAGTGTAAGGGGACTGGGTTCACTAAGGACTGCGTGGGCATCATTATTGAGCAGATGGGAGTCTAGAACATGAATGAATTTGCTTAGAAACTGGGCATAATATTAACCAATGTATTCCGGAAACCGCTTTCACTTTACGCATATTTTTATCTTTAAAGGCAAACACATTAAAGTACAAAAACAATATACTCGCATAGTAAAAAGATTTAAACCATTTTATGGCCAGTCTAATTTAATATAATTCACTTTATTAATGAAAATAATATAATTATATGACTAAAGTGCAGTGTCAAAAATTTGATTTATTTCAGATAAGAAGTAAGTAAGTAAGTATCGGGTAGATTAGAATAGTTCGATTTCGTTTACTTAAGATTATTGATAGATAACTGATTTAAAAGTATATACATCCATTAATTTATCATGTTCTATATGCAATAGCTTTAACATTCTTATAGCCAATTTCAACAAAACTCCATTAAAATCTAAATCAAATAAATCGTAGTATAAACTCTTTATAACAGAATAATTACTTATAATTCCCTATTGATGGAATCTATGCAATTCCATCGAAAGGAATAACAATGGAGAGCAGCCAGAGGACCAACTTTAAACATAATTCGCAACTAAAGACACTCATTGCACAACAGAAAATAGAACAATGAGCCGTTTTTTTGCGGACCAACGATAACCATCTATGCAAATAGCATTGACAATAATTCCATGATATTATATTGCATTGACTGTCATTCTCCTCCGTGGCACATTCGTCTATCCATAACTGTCTGCCTGGCAGTGACATGCATTACATGATTTTATCATGGTTGTGCCACAGACAACATATGAAAACAAATCATGAAAAGGATTTCACAACATACTCACATATTCAGCATTGATTTCTCCAGGATATTTCAATTATCTAAAGTGATAGAAGAGTTTAAAGTGAATTAAACTCTAGTATCTGTATCTGAATCTGAAATTTATAAGACTTATTACTCGTTTAGGGCTTTAATATTGTGTATAATGGTTGATTAACCTTGTCATACACATTTTGAAACCGTTTCACAACTCTTAATATCCAATATACTGGCTGTCACAGTGCTCGTCCTCTGTCTGTAGCTCTTAAGTTCACCTTATAAAATCAGCTCAGGCTAAGACCACAAAACCTCTATTTCACAGCCTTTTGATTAGTCTTCTATCCTGCCCATTGCCTGGATCACATTTTTCTGCTTGTCCAACGCTTCAGTGCGCTTAAGTCATCAAGTTGTCAGTTTTTGTTGAGGCAAACATATCGGCAACACGACATCGTTCAGAGAACTTAGACAAATTCTCAAGGCGGCTGAGTGAGGCAGAAACTGAACCAGAATAAACCCCAGGACCAGAGCCCACAGACATGCTAACTATGGTCATGAATCAAATCAAGTACAACAAAAAACTGAAAACCAAAACAAAAGAAAGCAGCTATCCGAAAGTTAAACACTCTTACGATAATATGTGCTAAGAACTTATTTAAAACAAATTTGTTTACTGTTATATGATGTTAATCAATAACTTGTAAGCCAGAATCAAACCTTTTCATTAATTTAATTTTTCATGAAGTTTACCCAATAATATCCTTTGAGCCTTATAACTATTATACGAATAAAGAGATTTATATGCTTACACCCGCATCTAGTTCGCTTCAAAGTAAAGAAAAGATTTATAAAAATATGAATTAGGGATGAATATTACTCGATCGTTAATAGCTTATAATTATCAAGTATGTCCACAATCGATTGAATAACAATTTGTTTTTTATGGCAACGAATATATGGCAAAAGTCTGATAACTTCTTTAAATACTTACACAGTTTACAAACTGTATGAAAAACATCTGTTTTTAGCTAGCTTATCGCCCAATTCAAGAAAAACTTTTATCATTTTATGAAGAAATCATAAAACCTTTATTGAGGGTATCCAAAGCATAAGCCATACACTGCCAAATGGATTTAACGCCGTCGAAGAGTTTAGTTTAGACGAGACAGAACTTAAAGCCGCAATAAAACACAAAGTTCGAGTAATTGCCAACAGACTGGCGTTAACTTCATGAAAATGCCATAAATCGACATCTATTCAACTCGTCCAAGGTTAAGCTGGTTAGCTCTGACTCTGAGTTCATATAAATTTACAATTTTGCCATGACATTTGGTTTTACAGCGCAGACGATATCCAATTTCTTGTGTCTGACGTTGTGAGATATATTGTGGGTTATACATAGACTCTTAAATATACCTGATATGAACGAAAAATAACCAAATGTCATACACAATGGTAGTTAACCCAATTTGCTTGGGCACTGTTGATAATGTTAAAATGACGACTTCGTTGCGTTTTGGCCCTAATAAGTATGCAACACAAGCTGGACACAGCACTTGTAGTGGAAATTAACGAGAGGCAATAAGAGGCAGGCAATTGGGGTCCTAGAAACTAGGACCTCGTTCTCATTCATGCAAACTCAAGTGGTTCCTACAAGCTGTTGATACTGCAGTATGGCAAAATATTTATGTTTTTGCCATCTAATAGCTGCTGCATGCAATTAGCTCATTTCGAAACTAGCTGCAGGTCTTAGAGTGCTTCATAGTTTCGGTACAAGGGTCTCTGTTTGTTTAGTATGATAGCCTTAACTTGACCTTTCCAAATTTGGTTCACTTAAAGTCTTATTCTAACAGCTCAGCTCCACTATTACTAACCTACTTGCTAAGTGGTAACAAAAAAATATTAATCTATTTTTCAAGTACTACAAGTGCTTAGGCGAGGGCACTTTTTTACGAGTTTTTCGTTTAACCCTGAACTGAAATAGTTAACCCACAGTTAAACTGAGCTCAGCTTGCATCCGATTAAATATGATAGATTATAATATATCTCTTTCCCATCTTAAATCACAACATGCTGGAACTTACTTGGCAAGTTTGGATTCTCTGGCCTTAATATCCTCTGAGATCACACGTTCATGTAGAGGATGGACAGACTTTAAAACTGACAGGCTACATCGCCTTGGCTACTGATTCGGATCAGGAGGATTGAATATGGTACTCTTTTTACCCTTCCAATGGTTTCAGAGTTCGAGTATAAAAAAATGGAAGCCTCTGTATATTGTATTTAATTTATTTTTATTTTATTTTTGTCACGTAAATAAATAGCAGCAATATTTATTTATTGATGGCAATGTGGTTTTAAGCAAATACTCTGTTAACAGAGTAAATCTGTTTTTTTGCGATTTTCTGTTTTATGTCAAACATGAAATTTTTTTTAATTTCTACTAGTTGGAAGTGAACTCTCTTATATTTTTTCTGTCTGTCAGTGAAATTTTTATCGTATTTAACCACCATTTCACAAAGGGAAAGTTCCGCTATATATTCAGCTCCCAATATTTGACAGAGATACACCTACGCTCTTCCCATATGTGTGTATATTCATATGCGTGTGTATAGGAATACATATGAGTCGGTAAAATTTATTGCCTAAGGCTTTAATGGCACCAACAACTGTTGCCCCTATAAATTTGTAAGTAAATTTATCAAGGCGTCGCCGTCACCGTCTCTGTCGACGTCGACGTCGACGCAGCATGGTGCTCATTATTTTTCAGAAGACGTTTAAGTTGACTCGTTTTCTTGGCCCCGGGCAGTTTTTATATAAATGGAAACATATAATGCAAGTGAGCACACAGAAACCATTTTTTGTTAAATATTTTACAAGCAGCTAACAGAGATGGCAGCATCCTTTGTCCTGGCCATTGATCGACAGGACCAAACAACTTAGATTTGAAAACTTGCCTGTTTCTTCCCGGCCATCTGCTGGCAGCGCCATTCACAACCTGAAAAGCTTCCTTAGACTTGCCCCAATTGACTCTGGGCCCATACAATAGCCACAAAAACGGGTGAGACGACTGTGAAACCAGCTACGACCCGCTTGGGTCTGGGTTGGGCACATTTTCGTTCTAGTGTTGAGCTGTAGTGTTCTACTCGAGGTCCCAGATTGTCTTACAAGACCGCCAGTCAGTCAGCTGTTTCTGATTCGCTTTTTATACCCTTCACCCGTTCAAAATGGGTAAAAGTGCATATTAAAATAAGTTTCTGTAAGAAGTACGCAGTTCAAGTTCAATTTCGTAGAAAAATTGTATACCTTCTTCTCAAATTTTAATATTTTATCCCTCTTAACCCGTTCTGCGAATTTCATGAGACCGGATATTAATTTCAGAAGAAATGCCAGAAACTTGTATCCATATCGCAACAGCATTGCAGATAGTTGTCCATAGTATGTGTGAGATTGTGTGCTGAATTCCTTGTGGAAAGGGTATCTCGTAGTCTAGCACCCTCCATGGCAGCATTTGAACTTGTTATGCGTTTGCTTTTTGGATATGCCGAGAGCCTGCATATAACAGTTTATTCCTTGATTTTATGTTGAGACATTTACAAGTTATGCCCTGATACAACGCCGGAGGGTCACTTGTTGTACTCGTTGTGTTCGTTGTTGTTGTTGTTGTTACCCTAGTTAAATCTATGGCTACTGCTTCTCTTTTACCGAGTGTCAGCAGCGAGTTCACAGTTCAAATGTCAAGTCAGCAAATTGGGTGTAAATGATGCGGTCTGTGCTCAACCCAAAGACACAAATGCTCCAAAAACTCAAGGCGGTTGTGTATCTTGGACTGGAATAAGTATTAATTAAAGAATGTGTCCCTAAGAATAGAAGTGTGTGATTATAGTTGTTAACCATTTATATTTGAGCATTGATTATAACTGATCGGGATAAGATTTTAGTCACTTATGTCACATTAACATAGTCAAAGCAGGAATTACACAGGTTCCCACAGATGACATTTATTCCCTTGGTGTAACAAAATTTAATCAAGCTGAGCTTATTATAAATTAATTTAGTTGGCAGTTAGCCGCAGGAGCAGAGCCATAGAACCAAATTAGGATTCCTGAATAGGCTTAACTACCTCTCCGTTCCCTTCCCTTGGCTCTTACCATTATAAAGCTCATTTGCTATGCACACGGCACAAGAATGAGCCAGGGGTTTGACTGTCTGAGGTCAAAAGCTTTCAGTTTAAGCATTCTACTTGCCTGTTACTGCACTTTGATACCTTGCTTTCATCATAATTAACGTCCTCCTCAATTTTATTGCATTTGCATAAAAGCCAGCAGCAACGGTGGCTGATCCGGCAACGGATCGGAACAGGGTATATATCCAGAACCTGTACGAATATATGATTGCACCTTTGGTTCCTATTCTTATGGTATTAGTTAAGATAATACACAGCAGTAATGTTTTATCACATCAAAGTCTTTAGGTCAATCAGTTCCACAAGTTGTCAAGTGTATTTGAAGCATTTCAAAATGTTTCTATCAAATATTAATTTAAATAATATGGAAACACACCTAATATAAAGCGTTAAATGTAAGTACAGTCGAATCCCGATTATTCATAATGACAAGCGAACGGCGTTTGTAATGAATTACCGAGTGCTTCGAAATATCGTTTCGATTCAACAAGGTTAAAAAATCAAAATTCGAATTAAAGGTGTTATTTTTTTCATTGGTTTTAATCTTTTAATCTGAATTTTTCATTTTTGGCGGTTCAGTTTACTGTTCGAATGTTCCCATTGTAAAGTCTCAATATGTATTGAACTGAAGAAAGATGGAAGAATTCCAAATTGTTTTGTCACCTCAATTTTTTGCTGTCCATTATCAACTGCTGTAATTATTTGTTCTTTTTCAGTAATTGATAATGTTGTATGCATTCGCTTGTTTGACATCTTCAAGCGTACGAAATGTTTTTGAAATTTGAAGCAACAAACTAAGCAAAACAAAATATGTACAGAACCAAAGGCGACATAACTGTCTAAGAAAGTTAAGGGTAGCTTAACTAAAAAAAATATTGGAATTTTGTTTGTCAACATTTTGCATTACGAATTATTAGAGGGTACGAAAATGAACAGCGATTCATAAGAGGTTTTCTAATTATTGAATAGCCAAAATAAATACGAATAACCGAAGAGACCAAAATGTATGGAAATTCCATGAATTAACGAATTTATTCCAAGGGAACGCTGTTATTGTCGCAAATTTCGATTTACCTGGGTACAAATTATCGCGTTTCGACTGTTTAATAAAATATAAATAAATAAATATAGTAAAAAATAAATGCCTTCTAACTCCGAAATCTACCAACATTACTGAAAAGTTACTGCCACAAAACATAACAAAAGTTTTCGCATTTATTACCGGCAAATGATGATTCCCGATATTTGTATATATAATATATCAAATGAACGGTTTTATAAGCACCATCGCCTTAGATAATCACAATACCTATACTCCAGATGGGAGTAGCAAGAAGTAAGGACCTCCGGGAAGACGTGCCCAAGTTGCTCTGTTCGGTCACTTAGTCAATTCGTCCACCGGGTCGGTATTTTTAATATTTAATTGTGATAAATTGTAAGAAAACGCAGGCCTTTAAAAATATGGTATTACATATTTCATCAGCTTAAAATATAAACGAGTGGATAGACGGACCAAGAATTGAAACAAAAAAATATATATACATGTATATTTACATATATATACAAATATTTAATTTACTGAATCCCCGTATCAAACGTATAAAGCTGCCAACTTTTTATACCCTTGTAGAGAGTTTATACTCGCAATTTTGTCACGAAATGTGATTTGCATTGCAGAATGCCTTCCAACAATATATTCGACTTTAAATGTTCCATCAAGCCGACGAACTTTGTCATATTTTTTACAGTTACCGTTTTAAATACTCACAATATATTTATCGAAACTGACAGAACAGGGAACGATAATAACAACAGATCCTATCCATATCCGAATCCGAACATCGAGCCTGTTTCAAGCTCTGTTTTCTTATGTAAAAAGTTGGATAAGAGTAACTGTGTTTGTTGCATATATTTAACGTTTTTTTTTTTTCAAAATGAAAATACATTCTTTGCGTTTGCAGTTGCTACTGAAGGAATTTCATAAACACGAGAGTATTTATTTTTCGGTTACTCAGAAATACGAGTAACCCTCCTTTCTTGTTAAATACCAACGCTTCATATGATATTACTCGCGCTGGCTTAAAATTATGTATTCCGTTTCATCGCAGAAAAAACAGAATAAATAAGTAAGAATTCTTTAGCGAATTGTTCCTGACTGAAAGATACTCTGCATCTAGGTTGAAAGTACAATAAAACTATTATTGCTACCTATCATTGTTGAGACATATATTGTTAGTTTATTCTGTTTAGATAATCACGTTTTAATCGCAAGTATCAATTGTCTTCGAGGTGGATGAGTTCATTGTTCATCAATCTGACCATTCACAGTCTTCCTTCCTTTTGCCTGTTACATAACCCTTTGTCCATTTGATAGCGGTACAGGGTATACGAGAAGAAAAAACATGTAAAATGTAAAACTCAGAGCCGATTCGGCTTGTCACGGCAATCAAATAAATTATGTTCCGGACACAATTGTTGGTCCTGTCATAAAGCTGACAATTTTTATTCACGTTTACCATGTGCCCCATGCGATTGACTGTTTTTTTTCGGCCTTTGTGAACAGAAATAAAAATAATGAAAAACAAAGCACCACAAACTGTATAATAACAATTAAAAGTGTGTTTTTTCTGGACTCTCTTTGTTTCACATTGATTTATATATAAAGCGAGCAGCAAGCCATTGATGCTGGTATTTATAACTACAATCTATAAAAAATGGCTGAAAAGGACATTCCAGTTATCCAAATGTACGAGTAGTTACTCGCAGTAGGCAAGCAGTTCGATCCCATAAAGTATAGATAATCTTGATCAGGATTAATAATCGAGTGAAAAGCAAAGGCAGAAACTTGTATATCTCTATGGTATGCAATTGCAGGCAAAGCTTAGTAAGAACATGTTTTAGATATTAAACATGCCATTATAAAGTATCTCGCAGTCGGGTACACTCGACTGGAACGTTATGTATTATTTCCTTTATTTTATTTTTATCCAATTGCTGATACTGACACTTGCAACGGTGGCTGTCGCAATAATTTGTCTTGCTTGTATGCCATGACAACTGGGTAGACAAGCCAAAGATTTGCCTCCTCTGGCCACATTCAGAACAGCTAGCGCTATGTCCTAGCCATGTTCCAATGAAATTAATTATACACTTATCTGTCAGGCAGCCATTGCAAAATCTCATTGTCTGTTATTTTTGCGTCCTTATTCGTTCTATTCACGTTGTCGTCATCGTCATCGTCTTCTTGGTCTTATGTAAAGCAATGCAAATAACGTCACGGGCGACATTGTGATTATGAGACGAGAGCAGGACAGACAAACACACAAACACACACACACACACACATCCATAGAGACGCACACGCAGTTGTCCGATTTTTGTTGTTGCTATTCGTAGTTACTTACATAAACTTTAAGTGGGGGCCTTCCAGAGCTGTGCATAATTATAGTACAGACGCACGAGCACCAGAGCCTCGACCACGTGCCCATCTGGGTGGTGACCTGGCAGCCTGCCAACTGGATGTGGATTGCGCATGGTAGATAATGCAAAGGTGTGGACAAGCAACATAAGTGCGTTGGTGTAATAAAAATGTGTGCTTAATTGTGATACACCATCTGTGCGATATCTGAGCGGAGAGTGCCTCGACGTTAACTCACTATATCCTCAAACCATTAAAAAATAAAAGAAAATAACTTACAACAAAGCTGTGAAGATTTATAAGAAATATATATAAAAAACTCATATCTACCATTGGGAATAAATAAAATATTTTATATTGAAAACATATTATTTGTATCTTAAAATTTCAGTATCAATACAATTGAGAGAGTATTCTAAATGTGGCTAGAGCTTAGCTTTTAATAATGTAGAAAATAAATGGATTAGCATACAGAGCATTATGACTAATAACTAATGCAGCTGTGCAGTGATTTAAACGGAAACTATACTTTGATAGTGCTGTTCAAAGAGAGTAATCATCGGCATTCGAATATTCAAGTCCCTTGGCTTATGTCTACAAGCTGTCAAGTTGATTGTCGCATAGCTGAGGCCACAATGAGCTGGCAAGCAACTGATTAGTCCCTTTCAACCCTTTTCAATAATGCACAGGGACGACAGCTTGTCAAACATGTCAAATGCCATTGCCGGGCATTAACGAGCACAGCAATCGAATTTTCAGCTAAGCGTATGCAAAACTTAACCACTTTGTGGGTGGATGGCCACCTTGAGAAACAATTCAAATGAAATCTGATAACATTTTCGACTATAAATGGGTGTGCCCAAAATCAAAGCGTAGCAAACGTAGCAAAGGTATCTTCTATCCCCATATTCAGCCCACCTCACCAGATGGAACCTGGTGCTGGTGGCATGTTCTCATCGAACAATCTGAAAACAGATTGCAAGGCGTTGTCAGTCTGAAAACATCAACGTGATTCGCAATGTCAGTTTGTAAAACAAAAGAACAACATCGCAAAAAATATATCTCAAACTTTTCGATAAATTACATGTCAATCATGTTTAGATCTATGGAAGAAGAAGGCAGCAATGGCCTGGCCAATGAAAGCAACTGTCCATGACCCACTGCTATTAGCAGTGGATACTTCTGTTAAATGCTAACAGCATTCTGGAATCGAAGGTATAGAGGTTCTACACTGTTGCGTGATATAATAGAATAGACAGAATATCCTTTAAGTGCTGAATCCTGAACACTTGGAGACCTCAATTTTCATAGAATATCTTTAAGTTGATATGCCGATATGGCTAGAATGACGTTGTCTACAGTCTTGCTACCATAAATTTGTTGCCACCCTTTTTTTTTGCTCCTGCGGTTAATACTATTGACTTTAGCCGGTAAATGGTGCGTGTCCAAATCGCATATCGCCGTCTGACGTGGGTGAGTCCGGAGTTAATCCAAGGCGTTTTTCGATATTCTGCGCAATAAAAACGGGGGAAAAAAGCCAAAAATAAAACGAAATAAAATGAATCGAAATCGACATAAATAAATTGCCGGCAAAACGTTTTTATTGTTCAGCAGCCTTTGACACATTTGCTTAATGTCCGACAAAATAATTCAAGTTATTTTTAACGTGCCCTCCATGCCATATGCGCAATTAAAATATTTTGCGTGTGTAATCGCAATCTCATGGACTTTGCGATTTATTTTGCTAATTTTTATTGCCCTGCATCGAGACTGGTATTTTTTTATCGACCGCTTTGTTATTATCAGTTCGCTTTGGCAAGAAATGGTATAAGTATAAATTCTGCTTTGACAGCAGCCCGCCGTCGTTGTCTTTATAAGTAATTTGGCAATTGGCATGTCTGAGAATTTCAATATGTTATTTTGTCTTGTTAAAAGCATTTTCATAACTTTCCCCAGCGCCGCATAAATCTTACAGGACGCACAAAAGCATGCTAACAAATATATTTTGGGGCATTTACTTTTTTCGCTATTTTATAAGTTAATTTATGGCTCGATACAAGATGAACTGGCATTACAGTAGTTAACTCTCTGGATAAGATAGTCAAGTGCACACACCTTACATTTTATTAGTCGTCAGTTAGGATGTGCTTGGGCAACTTCTACTTCTATTTCCTCAGATTGGTTATTTAAAATGAAAGTTAAAGTCGAAATACTTTCAAGTTGCTCCAGCTCAACCAGTTGGCCAACAAACTTTTGTTATTAATTTTTATTGTTTGTTGCATAGAGCCTAGCCGTATCCTAACCCCAGTTCCTATGTGAACAGTAGGTATTCAAAACGCAAATGAAACGCTTGCGGCATGCCACAATAGCGTTTTTCCCATATATTGGTGCCGCTTAATGCTTCCAGCATAGACTACATTGTTTTTCCATTTGTGTGGCTCGTTTTAATTGCAAACCATGCAAAATGGGTCGCGTTATTGTGGGTTACTTTCGGTTGGGTGCTTACTTGTTCTATGTGTGTGTGTGTGTGTGTGTAGTGTATGTTGTGTGTGTTGTTGCTGGGGCTTGGCCCACTGCCGAGAACATTGTCGGCCTTCGGGAAAACCTTGTATCTATGACAGCGTTATATCTAATAATTTCGAGTTGTGTGCCTTTTATTAGGGAGCAATTTGTGGAATTTGCAAATTTGTTCAGCACTTAAGTTCGAAATTGTACCGTATTAAGCGGATGCTGTATCAGCATCAGAGAAAGACTTTCTCCAACGAAGGCATCGCTGTTGTTGCAGTAAACGTGTTCCCTACTTTTTACCCATTTTGCATAGAATAATATATTCTGGATCGGAATCAAAAGCCATGTCGATGCCGCTTCTCTGAGTGTCGGTCCAAGACAATAAGAGTATTTTTATCTTATTTATATATATATTTTATATGTTAACACGATAGTCTTGAAGTGTTAATTTCAATTTGAGATGCATTGCTGGATCGACTGAACCGTGCTATCAAGGTAAAACGTCCACATTTGGCAAAGAAGAAACCGCTGTTTGATCAAGATAATGCACCGTGCCACAAGTCTATGGCAACAATGGTGAAATTGAATGAATTGAGTTTCGAATTACTGCCGCATGCACCCTATGCTCCAGATTTGGCCCCCAGTGACTACTGGCTTTTATCAGATCTCAAAAAGTACCTTCAGAGCAAGAGATATCAGTCAGATGAGGATGTGATTGCCGATACTGATGCCTATTTTGAGGGTTAAAATTCATCCTTCTACAAAAAAGGCATCGACAAGTTGGACTCAGTGTGTGGCCTTGGACGGAAACTATATTGACGAATAAACCTAAATTTTCCAAAAAAAGTGTTTTTCCTAGTTAGGCTGGGGACTCATTGAGCGGTGTGTTATTACCTACGTTTTACCCATATAATAAAGCTGTGATGTATTTCCTAAATTTATATATTCTGGATCGGGATTAAAAGCCATGTCGAAACCGCTTCTCTAAGTGACAGTCAGGGACAACAAGAACTTATGATTTTCGGACTTATGTGGAGGTATCATTTTCAGTAATTATATTTTATTTATACATATATTTATTGTAATATGTTAATACAAAAGTCTTGAAATGTTAATTCTAATTTGAAATTAAGCCTTATTTATACAAATATTTAAGCCAATGTTAATACAAAAGTCTTGAAATGTTAATTGTTATTTTGCAAGCCCAAAGGAAGTAAAATGAACTCTGATGGAATCGTAAATGTAGAAAAAAAACCTTTTGGCCAAACTTGTTTACTTTGTGAAATTATTCACTTCAAATTCGCAAGTGTTAATAGCAGGCAGTTGGGGCTTTAAATGTTTATTCAATGGCGAACAACATGAAAATGAAGAAAGGCAAATAAAAATCTAAATGCCAACAAAATAAAGGAAACAAAGTTGGAAAAACGTTTTATTGACAGTCGTAAAAAGCACCTACTTCTAATTTAATACAGACTTTTTTGACTTAATTAATTTTACTTGTTATTCGCCATGAAACCTTATTTTAGCCTAAACAAACTCAGCCTGACCTGAGTAAACCAAAAGTTGTCTAAATGCCTGAAATTTGCGTATTCACTTTCCTTCCATTTCCCGGGAAATTAACCTTTGAAACTGTTTTCATTCAAAAGTCTTGTGCAAGAGTTTTCACTTATCTGTACACAATGTTATTTCTTTTGTTATACCCTGTTTCAGCAAATGATTGTTAAGAGGGTATATTAAGCTGTGCTACTTTAAGTAAGAGTTCAAAGTGGTATTTATACACTGAGAGGCAAACATCCATCTAACTGACTCTTAGAGCTAAAATTATATAATTTAGTGTGCAGCTACTTTTACTACAATAGAATACAAAAATTGTTTTCTTTTTTTTCAAGTCCAAGAATATCGGGAAATGTTTTTTGAGTAAGCTTTTGGTTAACTCTTAGGTAATGTATAGTCTCTATTCGCGATATTTTTTCCATATGAAGTACCTAAAACAAGTGCATTATTCCGATTATTCCGACATGTGGAATTTCGTTTAATTGCTGTAACTAATATGTAACTGAAACTTTAAGCAACTTATTAGAATTTGAAGTTAAGTAAATTTACCTTAATAGAATTATGAACTAACTCGTTTTTAATATAAAATAAAAATGCTCCATAGAATGGAGCAATAGTCGGGCAGACACGTCCAGAACGTTAAAACTTGTTTAATTGAAATTTTGTTTTTCTCCTTTTCGCATTCTCCTTAATCAATTAAACTAACAATTTACTGCCGTACTTCTTAAGCTAAGGCTTTAATGGCGCTAACTACTCGCACTCGCACACGTAAATTCAAACGTGTTTTCCATCCACAGTGAAAACTTCATAAGAACATAATCATAATGCTGAGCAGTAGAAACAAAAGGGAAACTTCAGGCACAGCTTTTATACCAGGGCACACGGTTTCAGAGACGGCAGAAGTTTTCTTACCGGTTCCCTATACGTATGCAAATGTTATTAATATATGTTCAAGGAATAACATCTTATAAATACAACCAAAAATAAATTAAAATTCATTGTTTCATTGTTATTATGAACAAATCTTGAATAATATGGCTCACATCTATTTCAGATCCTAAATCGGATAATAACAGTTTACGGAAACACTTCCTCCTGCCTTTATACACACTTGCACAACGTTAATAATCCTCTTGTTACCCATTTTTTAATGGATTAAGGGACTTTAACTTTAGTTATAGTAACTTATTTTTAAGTTTTATACATTATATAAATGAGCTCCTGTTTAGAAATGTTAACTAACTACACTTGATACTTCTTAAATAATAAAGTAATCACTCTTGTCTTCGACTGGTTCACTGTATTGTGCGTTCACTGTATTTTTATGCAAGTTCCAAACCAAGGAACATGCGCCACGTGCAACTGGCTCTGGTCCAGTTATGTTCCTTCCATCCTCCGTCGGCAACTTCACCTACAAAGTAAATGCTGTTAGTTTATTTTATTGCTCCATCGTCAACTCCATCCACACTCTAGAATTTGGCAGCTGAAGTGTCAACAATTCAACGTCTGCCAACATTTACCCAGGTTGGTAGAAGCAAATTGAAAAGAAAACCACGCAACAACTCAATTGCCACTCAAACTGGCCAAACAGCAAAGAAAGGAAATTGTATCAAAAAAAGTGAGCATCTTATACATTGATTAAAGCATTTTGTCATCTGGCCATAAAAGGATTAGAGCATTGAGATTTTGATGCCTTTGATATTCCAGCCACGTCTTATGTTATAGCGCTCCCTGGCACTTCATTTGAAATTAGGGAATTGGGGGAATTATATCCATTCAGGTTTGAAAACAGTTCACTTTGATTTATAGCCAGTGGCTAAGCAGCGATTCAAGGCTGTCGACGCTCACTGACGACTTTTTTCTCATCCGAGGTGCTGGGTAGGAGTGGGCAGTGAGTGGTTTTGCGGTAGACAAAATAGCCTCAGTCGAGTCTTCAAAGCAGCGTTTATCTAATGGTAACTACTCCTTTGGGTGCCTGCTTTGAATTAACGCCTAATTCAAATGGAGCCAAGGACTCGCCGGCCACGAGCCAAAGGACTGGCACTGCCACACACTAAAAAGGCCTTCTCGACAGTTGCGCATAAAAAATTCATTCATAAAGTGGCTTTATCGTTGTACACCCTTAACCAATTAAAAGTGGGTAAAATGGGTGTGTTCATTAAGTGCAAAGCTTAGATTCGCTTATAGTCGTAGTGTGTAAGTTTCAGTAAGTTTTTCTGAGTTTCATTCTACTGTGTGTTAGCTGTTAGTTAAGGGTATCTCGTAGTTGGGCAAATGGCAGCTTTCGGACTTGTTGTAAGCGCACCCTTCCCATGAAATACAAATTCTATTTGGCATTCAAGAAATTAATTCAAATCACGAGATGTTTCGTGCATTTAAACTTTCCCCATGCAGACTATAAAATATTTAAAATTCTTAAATTGGTTAATTTTTGTCATCGCTGTGGAAATAAATGAAAGAGCTTTGGGAGACGCTAATATCTGTTAATCCGTTATATTGAAGATTATGTTATGCAAGTATACAGTTTATTTATATGGCATCATTTTAACGTACATATACTCGTAATAAAGCATGAGATTTACCTTTCGTACACATTTTATAACTAAATAACAGTAAAGGAGCTAATGGAGCTCAGCTAAACAACAAGCAAGCTCAGAGTATGTGTGTGTGTGTGTGTGTGTGTGTGTGTGTGTGTGTGTGTGTGTGTATCCTAGTAGAACACACACAGACATTTGTTACATTTATTTTTAAGACCTGAATGGCAATTATTCTTAGTTGCCATGACCCAATGCCCAGATTGATGTCTTATACGAGTATGTTAAATAATTTATTTGTACCACAAATCTTTTTAGCATAGAATAAATATCGATTACTTTCAATATATAAACTAGTAAAATTATAGCAAATAAATAGATATAATCCTTGGTTTTGCTTCATGTGTTTTCTGCACAACAATTTCGATCAATTTCTGCAGACGTTGGACTTGAAACTTGTTCTCTATTGTTAAAATTTAGTTACAATTCATTTGGGTAGCTTCTGTGGCTTTCATATGCAAATCCATTCAAATATTTCGCTATTTAATGTTTATATTGCGTATCATCTTCTATGGTTTTCAATTTATCAGCTCGTTCCCCCCCAACCCTTTTGGCACACCAGAGCTTGGAAATTCAATTTCGTCATAGGCTTCATATGAATTTCAAATTTGCTTGTATAGGGCACATCAATTGATTGAATTCTGCAGGATGTGTGTGCCACAGTCGCAGTTCCAGCAGCAGGTCCAATACAGGAGGATTCCATGGCCTTGATTGATTGTTCCCAGTTTTAGAGAATGACCTTCACAGCTATTCGCTACGTACTATCTATCCCGGCAGACTTTTGAGTTTACCTGTCGCTCTGATTGATGGCCGATGGACAGGCACGTGCGTCCCACGCACTTCAAGATCATTAAATGAGCCACCCAAGTGTTGGTTATGTGCACAATTCGGTTGATTATTACACCAGCTGTCTGCTCCTCCTTAGGCCCGGGCCTGTTTCCAAATTCAAAAGCTTCAAAAGTTCACTGAACTGGCAATAAAGTGACGAAAAGTCTGGAAAGGCAGCTGATTGAAACTCTACTAAAAAGTAAAAGTTGACAGTGAGGACAACTTACACGCGCGAGCAGTAAGCTGGAAGAGCCAGGTCTGTGTTAACTACAATATAACCACAGAAAACTTAGGCCACATTCACTTGAACCAGACACTTTATAGGTCGTAGGTGCAAAGTGCTGGAGTGTGTTGACAGTTTAATTAATTAAACAAGATAGTTTGCTTCTAGCGATATTAAACGTGCAACTAAACTTTTGACATAAATATTTTACTCCTTTCTTTAGAAGATTATTTTTGAAGTACTCCAATTTCTTTAAGCTTAACCTGTGCTTGTTATTATATTGAAAAGTCTCTTCTAACTCCCATTAAAGCTCAGCTTTGAGCTACAGATTTAATAATGCTCGCACACATTTCTGTATCACAAAATGTTATTTAATATTTAATACCCAAATGAGATTTCATATAGCTTTCAGTCATAGCTCAGTAATACTTTAGAAGCTCTAAGCATTCACATCTGCTGCTCAACTATTCAGTATAAATGTCAAGGTACATGCCCATCTTTATATCCTTCATCGCAGTTGACAAGCGTCACATTGCGAAATATCCTATATAAAGTTCATAAAAACGAGAGGAAATGAATTGAAAAATGAACGCAATTCAGAGCAAAGACGCTGCCTCCAACTGTTACTCCAAGGTCCTCTGCCATTATTACGTATATTAAAATGTTTACACTTGAATGGGTGTAGGATAGGCAACAATAACTCGAATGTGATAACGAAGTCGCGTTGCCAAGCAGCCTTAAGAAACACTTTCAGCTAAACGCACAGCATCAGAGACTTATGTATAGTGTCTGCTTCCCTTTGTGTTGTTTCTTCCTTTAAAAGAAAAAATGTTTCATTTCATACTCTGTACAGAATAAAAGTGGCTAAAAGGCTGTCGTAAGGTTGTTAAACTGAAATTGGTATCATAAACTTATAGGTGGTACCCAATATATACGAGGAATATACGATAAGTATATTCATATTATGTATATTCATATTTTCATGAATAATGTTTATATTCATAATCGATAAGCGTGAGTAGCCAAAATTTATATTCAAGGTATCAAAATTTTCACATCTGCCATAACTATTATATCATAAATTGTGTGAATGTCACTTTAGTCCTGATCACATCGTATCTTATAGTCCAACATGCTCTAGAGTAAAATTCTCAGGTGTTAAAAAAATGGCTTTTGTCGACTTTTTTTTGATTTGCCGCTGGCACAAAGGTAGCATCAAATATCTGGAACTTATGTGCAAACCAAAAGCAATGTACCCGTCCGTCTGTTTGTTCCTATATACACGACGAAGATCAAGTTTATTTTAAGATTTCAAATTGCGCTAGAATTTACAAAATTAACTATTTAAAGGAATAACTTTAAAGTGACTTTATTTCAATTCATACTCATGTTCTATGCCAAAAAGTTAAGTATAAACTTATATTAAAAGTCATCTTGTGCGTAACGTTTAGTCAAAGAAATATTTCAGACCTGGGTAAAGGGTATCTCGTAGTCGTGCAACACTCAACTAGAGGGTTATAGCCTTTTGTTGTTGTCGCCTTTTTCAAGTACGCACGTGTGCTAAAATATGCGCAATCGGTTTCTTAATAGGAACCCAAACTCTCAAGCCAAAGCCCAAGCAGTCTTTCATTTAGCGCAGACTTATTCTAAAAAAGCTGACAAATTTTAATGATGATTTCGGAATATTATAATTAAGTTATTAACTATACATTTGAATTGAAAATTGAACTGTGTTCAGTTGGTCATTTAAAGTTATTTGCTGATTTGCTTACTCAATTAAGTTTATTTCGGCAAACAGTAGACAATAAAAACGATTGACGATATACATCCTTTATTCCAGACAATAGACAAGCAATGTTCTAGGAATATCAAGAACTCTAATGCTGTTGTCAATTCAACTGAATGGCTAAAGTAATTAACTCCATCATGTACATGTTCGCCTTTTGCTTTATCCTCCGTCGGCGTCTGATTGCTCGGCCGCATAGCTTGCTAATTAATCAAAACAATCGACATCGCATTCTCGTGTCATGTGTGCTCATTGTACAGTGCACAAAGGCCAAAGAACGACCTTGTCTGAAACCACTTTAACAGTTCACACTTTGGGCGCTCCTTCAGTTCAATGCGCCTGCGGTGGCTCATCCATGATACTCAGGCCAACGCCTAATACAAATTGGCATTCATTTCAGGTTCGTAGGCGGAGCCGTCTACAAAGATGACATGTTAAAGACCCAATGGACTTGAAAGCATCTCAACGTGGTCTTCACGCATCGAAAGCAGCAACCAATATTCTGTGATGAATTGACAACCAATTAAAGATTTTTTTGAAATAAGCTCAATCTATTCCAAAATCCTGTGGTCTGCAGTTGAATCCTTTAAATTCATAGGACTCAGACAATGTTAAAATAATTTAGAGTTAAGATTTTCTGATTTAACGACTTCTCAATGGAATGGTAACAATGTTAATGTTTTACAGCTTAGAAGATTATAAAAAAAACAATTATGGTTCGTTAAAATACATAAAACAGATGTAAAACTTGAATAAATTAAGAATTCTTTTATTAGTTGATTTAAAGCACAAATGCTTTTTCTCTGTCTATTTGCCTTTTTGTCCATTTTTCATATCACGTAAGTGCCTTATGTCTATTAGTAGATTCCGCAATTGGATGACAGTCAAAGAGAGAGGAATACTCCAATTCATGGCTGGAAAATCATTAATAAATTTGATTGGATTTTTTTACGAGTAGGCGTAGAAAAAGCAAAGATAGGAAAAAGCAAACGATCAGCAGGTCATAAAGCAGAGTGCAGAGACATGCTTTTAGTACGTACCGAGTCATAAATTGTGTTGCACTCAAAGGAAGTGCTTCAGGATCTAAGACAAGGCATAGAAATTAAGGAAAGCAAAGGCTTTCAAGTTTTAACTTCCAGCACGAGTGAGAGTTGAAGAAATTTGATTTAAAAATAACTTAGGACTCCTTTGTAAACTTTACTTGAGCGTGGAATTATATCCCACTTCATCCTTTTTTTCTGTGGTGGTTGTCATGGCAGGAGTAGCATCGAACACGCCCTCTTATCCACCTTCGTATCCATAAGACGTTTTTCACATCACAAAAGAAAAGCTGCTTACATTTTTTGTGAGTATGTGTGTGTGTGTGAGTAGATAACTCAGAGTGCTATCTGTTTCGTTGCCTTGCAGTTTTATCGTTTGAGGTATTGAGGCATTGTCCTTGACAGGATATAACAGGCAACAGCATCCGGTGACTGCCTCTATTGAGGTGTTTATCAAAGCAATTCACCTCTTTGAGTTGAGCTGCCAAACTCGGTAAACTGCTTCTGGAGTAAAATGGGGAAACTTGTATTGCTTTCTTCGACAGCGCCCCACTGTGCAGCCTGAAATTAAGTATACGCTGCGTGGCGCATGGCGTGAAGAATTGCCTATAAGGGTGGAATAGCTGCTGCTTTGCAATTCCAACACCATACAGCTATTTTGCATAACAAATGCCCAAATTTAAATTGCAATCGCTATCGCTACAGACAATGCGCTCTATTCATGCGTATTTATACTATAAACAAGACCCGCTGCGAATTGCATTCTACAAATTGTCAACAACATTTTAAAAATACGCTTAATTGGCTTTGCTTAAATTTGTTGTCCTTTACTGTGTTGTTTGTTGGCAGCAACTTTGTGGTTACGTCAACATGTACAAATTCTCATCAATTTCATAATAATTGAAATTTCCCACTCACAACAGTAAAACCAATTAAATGAATTCAAGTGCTCGCATGTAAGCTTCAACCAAACAAGTAGTTATCCCGACCACAAGATCCTTTTCACCCAGATTTCAGATTTCATATGGCCCAACAGACACTCTACCTTAACTTTCCGCACATAAACAGACGCAGCATCATGTTAAACTTACTTTGGATACCTCTTCTGCTGTTTGTATTATTCCAATATTCTAAAGTTTCAAGAATGGATTATAAGTATGCTAAAATAACCGCGTGCTAGAAATCAAAGCAATCGATTGAAAAATGAGCTTATTAAATCAGTTTGTTTTGCTGTGGTGCGGGAGAAGCGCTTTCGTAACGTGAAAACTTGATCTGCGTACGGTATAGAAGCACCTTAATAGAAAATTTGATATATCTTATAGTATGTTCTGGTAAGAATGAATCTTATAGTCAGAGTATGTCCTGCTGGTTAAGAATGCTTCAAGATGTCGTGTGAATAGGCAAGCCAGCGAGTGAGAGCTTTGCCATACACTGGCCAGTAGTTTCACCGCTAAAGTTTTTGTGGTGCCTCTTTTGGGCTTGGAAAGTTTATGTCGATGACACTTAGAGGTGATGGTAAACCTTTCCAACTTGTTTTGTGTAAGGTAGACTAAAGTTTTGTCTGACACTTTAAGAGCAATTGAAAGAGTTTACCCAAAAATCGGGACTTATCTTTCCGAATACATTGCTCGTATTAATTGGTTTTTTACTATACTATAATATATAGTATAGCTCTTTAACGCTCACAGGATTTACTGCATGGTGACAGTGCTCTGAAGGGAACCAAGTTGATTTCCACGAACTTTGAACTGTCTAATTAGCCAAATGTGTGTTTAGATGCTCGATCTTTCAACTTAATTTATTTTATGATTATTTCTATTTATTTACTACGAATGATTCTAAAACACCTCGAAATATGAAGTACTTGGTATTTACTAAAATAGTTTGTATTCAAATAATGCAGCACTCAAATCATAAAAAGTTACTTGATTTACATTTTAACGGACATATACACCAATCAATTCAATGGAAGTGATGTTACCTTTGTATCACATGCTGACAAATTGTTTATAGAATAATCTCATGGCATCAGATACGATCGTTATGATGCTCTCGGTCAATGAACAACATAGTAAAAGTAAATTACGCAGAGTAAACTATTTTATATGAAGGTAATATAATAATACACTAACAATATAAAAATAAGTATATGTTACATAAATATTGATTGATAGTCAACCCATTGATAGCCAACCAACGCGACTCCCTGAGGGGTCATGGTTAGACTCCCAGCTTTATTTTACAATACATAGGAACTTAGTACCTAAGGTATTACTTCCAATTTGGTGTTATACAAGAGCACTCATATAAAATTTACAGCTGACATTCTTACGAATAGGCAAGCATTGTGAGAGTGATGCTTTTGTCCGTAAAATAAGTTCTTAAGACTTTTTCAGTCCACTTAAATTGAGTAAAGTTTTTCTTCGAGGCCTTTGAAATGGATTAAGAGTATGCAAATATATGAAGCCTATTATTTATTTGCGGAGTGCGGGACAAGTTTTAAATCTGCTATCCGAATTTAGTGCTCATATGTAGTCTCTGTACAGGCTTTCCCAGAAGACAGAAGACAAGCAGGCAGGCAGCCATACAGATAGAGAATTATGTAAAACAACAGTCAGAGAAGTAGACACAGACACATAGAGAAAAAAACACATATAGTACTTTTAATATATACTTTTAAAATATATATTTTAGTATGAGCATTGCACATAGTTTCGTATAAAGCACGCCAAAACTTGTTTCTTATACAAAACAGTTTTAAAATTTAAATAATGTTTTTCTTTTTATGCATATAAATTTGACAAGAAATTTATAACAAAAAAAGATTTTAACATGTATGAATGCTGTTGTTGTCGCATGTATCCGACTACGAAAACACTTAACCTAGATATTCTTATACAAAAGCACATAAACACAAATTTACACACACATTTACACACACTGTACACACTTATGAGCAAGTTCAGTGCTGCTGCAATTTGTTTTAGGCCTGTGTCTTATCTTTTCCCCCCAACCCAAAACTTTTTACTTTGCACAAAAACAGAGCCGTCAATTAAAAATAAAGTGATTATCGCTACAAAAAGTAGAAATAGAGTCGAGTAGAATAAAATGTAATGTAAATGTTTCATCAAAAACTATTTGAATAGAAATTTTTAAGATAAATATTTTCAGAATTCTTAACATAAATGAAAATACGAGCATATTATAACCCCTTCAACCATCCAACCACAAACCCAGTTCAGAAGTGAAGCATTTAAAGACACAAAGGATAAAATGGGATGTGTTTTCAAATTCTGAATTATCACCGGTTTCTTTTCGGTCAACCCAATACATAAAATATTGCAATTTGCGTGGTAGATGATATCAAGGGCAAAATAAGTTGAGTTGTCGTATATATCTAAATTTGGACAATAAGGCAAAGGCGTACCTATATCGCAGTTGTAAGTTGAAAATCAGGGCTCCCTTTATAAGTTTACAAAGTAATGGAGGTGGGGCAGCATCAAATTAAAGACGCGGCGCAAACGAAGGTAGTAACATCCAATCTTCCACATCGATCAAAGAAGTTGCCGGCATCTGAACTGATTTAAATCCAAGCGACGACAAAGTGGTTGCTGCATACCAGTAAGGATAACTTTCTGTTGCTGACAATTTACACACGATTAAGACATCCAGATACGATATAGAATTCTTTCCCGAGGAGTTAAGCACCGCTCCGGATGAATTCGAAATAGAGTATACCATGGCAAATTCCATAAGAAGCCCTAAAGAGACACTGAACAAATATTTTGTTCTATGCCAGCACTGGGTACTCGCTATAATCTCAGCAAAACAAATACTCGTATACTAGTAGCTAATACATAAGCAATATCTGGTCTTTCGCACCATAAGATACACCTGTGTATAGCAGAATTTAGCTTTTCATCCTCAAAGCAGTTGCAAGATACCGCAGATTTATATTTTATAAGTCGAGGTTGACTACCGTCAATCAAACCAGTGATGAAGCGTAGAAGGACATTTTCCAAGAAAGGAAATTCCCCGAGAAATGAGCGTCTCAACGGTGCAATGAATCGCGACAAGTGCAATGCGTATCAATCGCAGTAATTGCTTAAATCGATAGAGTCTGCCACATCGATAAGTTCGCAAATTGGTTGCCAAACGATTCGCGCAAATACTTTATGAATATATTAAGGTATCTATGTGGCAATAATTGTGGAGATACCTATAGACGATATAATCCGCATAGCACAAACGTAATTCGATTTCTTGCTAGAACGGAAGGACAAAGACCTATTGAAAGCAAAGAAGCAGCATTTGGTAACATTTATAACAATTAGATAACTATGCCAATAAAAAAACATATGCACCGCTTGCTGGAACACTATGATGAGGTATTTTTAGCTGGCCCGAAAGGAAATGGAAGAAAAAAAAGTTGTGGAAGACAATCGGTAGATGCCGTCGGCCCAGCACGTTCATGAAGTAGAAAAACTTTGCCGTTGGAAACATCGAAACACATCTACAGAAAACAAAAATACTTAAATTCTTTTCATCATTAGATTAGTAAAGAAGATATTTTGAGAACGAAAATGCGTTTTAAGAACAGAAGTCGAATTGTATTAGCAAGCAAACACATTTTTGGGTCATCAGAGTCTCAATGGCAGCATTATTCATAGCGAAGTATCACAGTATCTTCATCACAATATTCCCGAAGCCGAACAATTTCAGGGAGATTAGAAAGTTTTTGGGTGTCAGCGGCTACTGCTAAAAGTTAGTTGCAGTAGTCTCCGAGCTATTGTGAATGCAACTGCAAGATGCATGAAACGAATCGAAACAACGCTTTATATCTCCACCAGAAGAGTAGATATAAAGAAGTATCGTGTAGGTGTTTTGCATGAGATACATACTGACACAAGTTAATTTTGATTAACCAGAGTGTTTGACAATGTTCAAATTCATATGATTACCTGCCATAGTGAAGCAACTTAGTATAAAACAACACAAATTTTCATAGATACAAACTCAAAGCCCCAGGGGTTCTCTACATTGCGCAATATATGCACTACACGAGGAAATTTATATTACTACACCCTTAGCTTATTGATAAATGGAAACGGGGTGTATTAAGTGTCTGCTAATATATGTAACAGGTAGAAGGAAGAAATCCTAATCCATAAAGGATATATGGACTTGATCAGCATCAATAGCTTAATCAATATAGATAAGTCCGTTTGTCCGTTTTTCCAGATAAAAAAGAAGAGCTAGACAGACCAAAATGTGTGTATATGTATTTGTGTATATGTTTGCGCTAGTAAAGGAGTTTTTCTTAGTCAGGTATACCCGACTGCAGCATTTTCACCTGTTATTTGTTTCTTTTTATAAGTTCCTTTGCAATTTTAAATTGGCAAATAAAAGCTTTTTATACCATACAAAAGCTATCACAAACACAACAGTCACACCCAAGCAGGAAGTCGAACCCAGGACCCCCACCGAGTGGTCTAAATTACTTTGTTCGGCCACTTTGTCAGTTCGTGCAACGGGACGTCTGCTTGTTAATAACTATTTTAGTTTATTATAAAAAATTGTCGTTTGCGCTTCAAAACATTTTTTGCAATCAATTTTACATTGTCCTGCACAGGATTCGTCAGCAAGGACGCATCGATGCGCATCGTTGCATTATATGGCACAGTATGGGTGCTTTGTGCTTTGTTATGTTTATGGTATGCTTTGTACATATTTTAGTATATGTGGAATTCATTTGTTGGGATTTATGAAAACTGGTTAAAGTTATCTGACTGATGCTCACCTGATTCTCACCTTTTGAGCAACTCAAAGCAAAATATAAGAACAAAAATTAATTTTGGACTTTTCGTTTCTCCTTTTTGTGTGTGTAGTCTTTACATATTTACTGCTCACAGCTGTAAATCCGGCAACAGATGTAATTACACTTATTTTGAGGTCGCCGTCGGCAATGTGCATTTCCTTTTGGTTTAATTGCTCCTGCAACAAGATGACAACCCTGATGGTTGTCTCTTATGTCAACGGCACCATCACGTATCGTGAAATTTCTGTTTAATTTCGTTTTCATTTCCGCGTGCCATGCGGTGCACTGGTCGCCCACTGAGCGTGTTCCTGGGGGTTTTCATTTGGCAGTTCAAATATACATATGTATGTACACAACAGGTAGATATCGATGATGGCAATCGTTAAACATACATATGTATCTGCATACATCCATGCATACATATGTATAGATGCGTAGGAGTATAAGGGAGGGGGTTGGGAACAGGGGCATAAATTTCATTTATATCCTTTTGCGCTCCCAGCTGCTATCGCAAAGCTTCCCGGCCGCCATTTATTATTCAACGGAAATGAACGCAAAAAGTGCGCCTGATAAGTGAGTGTGTACATGTACGTGTGTGTGTGTGTGTGTATCTTTCTCTGTCTCTTCCCGTCTCCATCTTTCACTCACCCACAAATCTCTTTGCATCTGTAGCGATTTGCCTTTATTGTTGCCTGCGGACGCGATTCGCTTATGTTGAGAATTAAAAGTGACTCTCAACTCTTCTGTTGCGACATTCGCCGGAAGTCGCTACGAAATTGTCAACATCCGACAGAAAAAGGAAGAGCAGGAAAAGCAACAATATCAACATGAAGTACTGCAAAGAGTTACGCTTCTGTGTGTGTGTGTGTGTGTGTGAAGAGAAGGTAATCAAAATCTCAGACATATGACTCGAATCTGAGTTGACGCCATTTTGATCAGGTAATAAGAGTGCTCACCTACAGTGTCGAAGCAATTTGTGATGTCTAAGGAAGAGACAGATGAATAAATATATAGATAAAAGAGAATGACACTTTGATAAATCTAAACTGTGAATAGAGGCGTTTATACTCTTGCAGACAATAAACAGGTACGTAGGTACAAAGAAGGTTGTTTTGTTAACAACTTTTGCTTGAAGCTAGTTTATATGCAATCAAATTGCTAATGTTAAACTAATGTTAAGTATGTAACATAAAGTCTGAGAAATTGCTAATAGTTTCTTGCCTTCGAAGAAATTCAGTGTTATGATTTCCATATGCAAATATTAACATGAAAGAAAGAAAGCAGAACAAAAAAACAATGTTTGGTTTGTGAATATGAAATTATATTAAGATTGTGTTTTCCATTTCACCACCATTTTAAGCTTAAAGATCAAAAGCAGTACATGATGTTTACATAACTTTAGTAGAGGGCACTCTCTTGGCTTTCAGACTTGCCTTACGAAGTGAACTCTCACCTCCAGCCGACCCATGCGGCATCATACAACTTGCCTTTGGCGCTTATTAAAACCAAACATAAAGAACAACACCCACACACAACAACAACAAAAAACAGTGATAACCTAAGGCCAGGTCTTCTTCGGTGTTTTCAATTTTTTCCACATTTACGCCACAAAGTATGCAACAGTCAGTTTCAGACAAGCATGAAAACAATCCAAACAATACTATGAGTATACGAGCATACACCCACACCCACAACCACACACAGCCACAGACACGGACACAGACACATACACATACAGAAACATGTTACATTATATACATATATCTTCATATCTTCCTGTTTGCCGAAACATATGCAAAACGCACAACTCAAATTGCCGCATGCTGAATACGAATGCGAATTGCGAGTGGTTTTTATGCTCGTACAAAGTGCCAACTGAAATGCAAATTCGTCTTTGCCAGTTTTATACTTATGGCATAGCAAAAAGGGTATCAAAGTTGTGCAGATTAATCTAACACAATAGAAAAGAAAACTCGTAGCCCAAGAGATCCAACCGTATTCTTTTGTTATTTTTCGATCCCAGAAACTGCATGTTCTTTTTACATTTGGACTTTTTCACATACAGAAGAAATTTATGCATATGTGTCGAAACTTTAATTGAGATTGAAACATATTACGTTTGTATTAATTAACCTGTACAGCCTTTGTGTTGAGTAATGTATACAAGTATAAAGTGTATGTGGAGCTCCTTCTACCGACGGAAGGGTATTTCCTAAAAGAACTCCCGAAAAGAGCACTCACACTCGTTTTCGCTGACGTTGTCGTCGTCATCAGCAGCAGGCAGCAAGAACAGAAATGCTCTGCTTGAAATTTATTTTTCGAATGCCAATTTTATGACTTATTATATGCACAGTGGCCTGTGGTGGGGAAATGAGGCAGTGCTTCGGTGGCTTCAACCCTGGCATTTACCTGCCGCTTGTGAATGCAAATGTTGGATAATTTTTCATTTGCATTACGTACTTGCTGAGATTTTAGCAACGTGAGCATCCCATATGAGCCGGAAATGTAGACTGTGAACAAGTGCCAGCACTTGAAGCCATATTTAAGTCGGAGCAGTGTTACTTGGGGCTGTCATTTGAGACAAACCTTTCATGCCCAGGAGTCATTTTGCATAAGCCAATCAGTTGCGATCAACAACTTTTGTGCAACTCGGCGTATGTGTAATGCCTTCTTATAGTTGCGAATGATGTAGAAGAGTTTTACAATTAGACTTCGCCGTCGACTTGAAGACGCCTTGCGTCCATTTTTATTGCAAATTGAATTTTCTTGGACACGTCCTCAGCCACTTTGTCAATAATTTTTTTTGGTTTTCTAAGCTGCCGCATGAAGGAAAATCTTTCTGACCGCACACACGGGCGAATACAGGGTGCTCCAAACGGCTTGTACCCACAATTTTAAGGAAAACAGAATGTGTGAATCAAGCTGAGGGAAAAGTCGTTGACTTAGAAATGACTATGACAGATCTGTCAAATGATCCTTAACTTTAAGCCTTCTAGGCAATAAACGAATCTCGCAAAGAAATTAAATGCAATTTATGACAATTGAACTTGAATAACTTGATAACATTTCGACTTACCCTTTGTTATGAACAGTCGAAAGACTATTGAATTGTTGTTAGTATCATTTTTTCACTCTTCAGAATACCTTGAGCAAAGTTATCTACATATCTATATAAATTAACATAATTGCATCGCTTGGCTAAGGCAGAAGTTATCTGTGCAATGTGCATGGTTGAAAATTTGTTGTACGATATAAAAAGTTTTATTATTTTCATATGTAACCCATAGTTTCACCACACCATATTAATACATAACTACAGGTGAAAAATTGCAGTAGCCCAACCTAACTTTTATTGTTTTTATTTAACTAGCTTCCAAACTAAAGCTAAACTGCAAACTGGAAGGTTATTTAGGTAGTTATTAAAAACTATCTGTTTTCGCTCAGACACCCTTTAGTAGAAAGTTTGTGGAACGGCAAATATGAGTATTTTTCGTAGCCATAACATGCAGCTGCAACTTATTCGCTTTAGACAAGCTGCAACAAAGAACTTGGAGCTATTGTTATTTTTTTCATTGGTCAGTTGGTCGTTGCCCTTTGGGGCGCCAGTTTGTGCTGTGACCTAGTGAACTTACAAATAAACGACAAATCCTGGCCAAATCGCCATTAACAGCAAAACTCTCATTTTCCTGCCGTGTGTCCTGCAACGTGTGCCTTATGGAGGCCATCATTTGTCAATGTCGGTCCACGCCCTGGGCACACGCAACCTCATCGCCATCTCCATTGCCATCACACATCATCGCGCCTCGTGCTGCTGCTTCTTGCTGCTGCTGCTGTTGCTGTTGCTGCTGTGGCATGTTTGTGACGCGTAATTCCTTAGCGTCAGCAATTGCGTTGTTGCTATTTTTGTTGTTATTATTGTTGTTGGTGTTATTGCAAGTGTTGCTATTCTTATTACAGTCGTAGTCCCTTTTCATGGCATTGCATAAAATTTACACACTTGCACACAGCCTGTCACCTGCCGGTTTTTCTTCCACTGGGTGCAGTTGCGCTTTGTGGCCACATCTGGTATGGGCAGCGGAACAGGTTGTAGCATAACTGACTCTCATATGGCAGTTATTATGTAGCTCTATGAACTAAGAGTCACAGTTGCTCTGCACTAATTAGTCCCCTTTTGAATTTAAGCGACTTATGTACAAAGCACTCATGCATTTCATTGATCATTCTCGTTGCTTGTTTATTACTAAAAATAACTTTAATTGGAACTACGTTTCTCTCTCTCTCTCTCACTCTTTCTATGTGCACAGCATTTTGCTTTGTTAACATAATTAGCTTTGAGATAATTATACCCAGCTTTTTATGGACACAGACAATCAGCTAGAACATAAAGCAAATAGGACACAACTTTAGGTAATGAATGTATATTCCATAACGCCAACTGAACGACGCCAGCAGGGGTCCGCTGCTTGTTACCTACGTGCTTATATTTATAATATTTACAAGAGTCCTCTTGAAACGTAAACATTTGAAAGGACTCGTATGTGTGTACCACTTTGTGGCAGCTGCAGATCTGTGTACAGAATATAACCTACTTAAACGCCTTTGATTACAGCTGCTTGAGTTGTTTCCTATTTTCTGCAAACTTGGTGCATACTTTGACCATTCTCCTCCGACTTGGGATACCATGACGCTCTTTGTGATATAACGAGCTCATTAGTTGCTTAATCTGCAGTAATAATATCATTACGTTACGCTACGCGTTTCCCTAATAAGCTATGAGTTAACTTATTATATGCGCACTAATTCCCTTTCGCCTAAATATAAATATAGCAAACGAATTTGTATTTCTTTTTACTGCCACAAGTGTGCGACAGAGTCAATGTGGAGGTGCTTCTTATGACTTGATTTCATCACAGTAAATACTTGAGTAGGCGCCAACCTGCGTATTAGTAATTAAATCATAATCAGTCAAACTCCAGTGTTTAATTAACTTGTTCTGCGTATTATACTCGTGTGTCAGAGATCAACGTGTTCATGTGGATGGACATGCGATGATCTTAATCAAGAACTTGATCTTAATCAAGAACATACAACACACCCTTAATATATTAACTTTTATTTTTAACTAAAATTCATAATTACAATTTAATTTAATTAGTTCAAATTTATCTTATGTTAAATTTAATTGTAATGTACAATAATTTATTTTTTCCCAATTTGCAAATACTTTATGGTCGGCTGTTAGTAAATGACATTAAATAATTAAATAAATATATTGTAAAATAAATAAAAATATTTAAGCTTTATGAAAGCTTAGCATTAATACGATTTCAAAAACTAGTACTACGACTTTTTTTGGCTTAAGTACTTTTACATAAATATTATATATTGCCAGTCCTTATGTATAAGACGACTATATACAAAATTATATTTTTAGATACTTGACCAATTGAAGCATGGGTAATAAGGTGCTAATGAACCTATGCAAATATATATATATATATATATGTGGGTTTTTTTATTGATTATAATATAAAACTAATGTGAATATGTTAATATTAAAAACGACTTTGTTAGACAAGCCACGTTCTCACAAACACACAGACCGAACGTTGAACCTGTCGCTTCGCGAGTCATCGAATCTCTTCGTCGTGTAGCACTTCGTCTCTCCTCTGATCGTCGTAATAGCTTATTCGCCGCATTGCTAATTCGCCGCCTTGCCAATTCGCCCTCTCTTCGTTTCACTCATGGTCATTCTCGTACTTGTTGTCTATGGCTGTCGTAATCGTAATCGTATTTTATAATCGATGTGAATTGGCTACACGGCATATATCCTATCCCACATATATCCTAAATCAGGATCAGTGGCCAAGTCGGTAAAGCCATGTCCCTCTATATGAACTCCTCAATCTAAGAGAGTATTATAAAAGCTGTTGAATGACATCGATGATCCGAAAATATTGAAAAGCGTTCCAGCTGTCGAACTTATATGTATATGACTGTGACGTCATAACGTCAATATATCCCAGACCCTAAAAATAATGCCAAATTTTATTTTAATTATAAATAAATATAAGGAGTCACCCGTTTTTTAAACATGCATAATTTATATACAGTCGACCCTCGGTTAACGAACGCCTCGCATAGCGAACATTTCGTACAACGAACACATAAAACTAAACGAGCAAAAATCGTTTCGCTTAGCGAACGAAATTTCGTAGAGCGAACTTTGAAAAAATTATGTCTAACCATTAGAGTCGAAAAATGCAATGCCTGTATTCTGTTTTTGTTATTTCGGCTGGTGGTCTGCTATGTTGCTCGTCACTTTAGCTTCAGTTGAGTTCAAGTTCTACTTTGCATTTTTATTTGTAAAAATCAAATTCATTCAATACAATTATATATAAAGATGTCTTGAATAATGATTTGAATTAGAGAACAAAAATAACAATGCAATTGAAACAAAAAATATAAAAAAAAAATAAGCCAGATTTTGGGTTAACTGATATTGGGCGTGTATTCAGCATATCAAAGTCAACGATTGCCACAATTATTAAAAATCTCTTGACGGAACCACAACAACCATCTAGTGCGATAAAGGATATACTGAAAGCAAGGGAGTAGGTGTCAGCACCACCCTGATCCAATAAAAGCTAAACGCAACACAGATCTATTTAACGATAATGCTGTGTCTCATTTTCAACAAATGATATATACAATAAAACTCCGCCAGAAGCAACAGACATTAGATAGCTTTTTCTTGAAAAGGGACTAAGTACATTAAATCAATAATTTGTTTATGTTTTAAATGACTCTTTTGAAAAAAAGTTGAAAATAAATTATTTTATTGTATTTTTTTTTGCCCTGAAACGGATTAATTCATTTTACATAGAAAAATTGGTTTTGCTTAACGAACGTTTTATATAGCGAACAAGTTTCTGGAACGAATTAAGTTCGTTATCCGAGGGTCGACTGTACTTACCCAGCACCTCTCAGTCATCACCGACAACTTATCTGACGCGTGGTAAAAAGAAAAATTAATAAAATTAACTATTTCCTCAAACTAATTTTTTTATAAATTTATACTTAAATTTATATATGCACTTGTAATTACACGCCTTTAGACTCCTATTGTTATATTTATATATTATAGCATAGATTATTATACAACGTTTAGCAATATTCTGAGATTTTATATAGTAATTCTTATTCATGTTTAGAGATTTGATAGTATTTGAATGAATTTATTTACTTGGTTAAATGTGAAATTTAGAGGGAAATCATACCGAGATAATCAACGTTACTGACAAATGAGAGATCTAATATAAATTCCAAACTTTTGTGTGTATTTTGTTCTTACCTGAAAAAGAACTTGACACGCCACATCATAATCGACAGGTCGGAGTGGATAACATTTTCACTTGATTCTCATAAAATGTAATAACCCACCCGAATCTCATTTTTACAAACTTATTATGTTAGTCAGAAGCACAGGTTGACGAAGCTTCAAATTATATTTGTTGAGGGCAGAGTTAGCTTGTTAGTCTGTCAAGCTGTCAGTTTGCCATGCAAAGCATCCGCAGTCACAAATGTCAATCACAACTCTGGTCACAAAATGCTGTAAAGCGTAAAATGCTAATGCTCATTAAAAAAGTTGTCAAAAAGCAACAAAACACGAAAAAGTAAAAGGAAGAGTAAAAATTCCATTCTAATTGCACGGAAAAACCACTACCACAAAATCCCGACCCCTGTGCCGCAGGACAGGCAAATGAACTCAGCGTGAGGGACAACACCATAAACCGCTCAATTATAATGCCTTAAAGCGGACCAAGCCCACAAGGAGTCGTTATCCGAAATATTTGACATGTGTCTGTGGGCTCTGTGCAGGGCTCAGTGTAGGGTCGTGACAGATCCAAAAACTCGATAACGCAGAAGTCAGAGGTGCCTGAGTCATGCCTGGACAAGCATTCGCATTAGGAGCAATTAACAATTTGCTGTCAGCACATAAAATATACAAAACTCATTGGGACAAAGTCCACAAAGTTCAAGGTTCAATGGAGTGCATGGCGTATACGTGATTAAATTGCACTACCGAAAGGTATGCAACAAAAAAACGTTAAAAGCTTTGTAACAAATCGTTCCACAAAAAGCTAAACGAAACACTGCAACTTTTTATACACTGCAACATTCAAAAACAAAGAAAAGTTACCTACAAAGTATGAAGTTGATTTTGATTGATAAAAAAATATTATAACTTCAATACTTTACAATTTTAATTTCATTTCAGATAATTGGAATTGAAATTGGAAAATCGAAAGTTAGAACATTGTTTGGGGCTTGAAATTTTTTTCATGTGCAGTGATAAGAAAAGCTTATACTTCAACTTGACACGAAATTGTGGAAAACTTTTTTACCACTCATGTCTGCTCTTACCCAACTTTCAAGTTAGTTTAACACCCCCTCCCCCCATATACGTACAAACACATACATGCAAAAGGCAAATGAATTTTTAAGAGCGCTCCCCCAATGCCGGGGTTTGGTTTTATTTTGAGGGTAACTCAGTTAGAGAAGTGTAGGGAGCAATGCATCTGCATGGCTTAAAATTTTTTGAAAAAACATTGTCTGACATTGTTTGTCATGCAGGAGTTGTCAGGAGTTTGAGTTGGCATAAAACTCGGGAGAGATAAAGCTGAAGTTGGCGCAAGGGCTGGCAGCAACTTAGAAGGAAGGAATTTGAGAAGAGTATATAGTTTTGAGATATGAATTTTATATACTACTTTGAGATTTATGGCCATGATTGTCGTTCAGACTGCCAAGAATGACCTAGAAGATACATAAGCCACTCTCTATAAATATATGTTATATCCCTCGCTGCTTCGCGTGTCATTTCAGAACCATTTTTTAACGTTAACTCAGAATATAGTTGGTTCTACTCAAATAAATTCAAAACAATAGTGTCTCGGTTGCAAAATTGAAGTAGTTTTCGTATATTCGAGGTATACATTATATATATATATAATACACTTAACTGGTGAGTAATCCATCACAAAGAAAAAACAAAACAAACAACAATATTCCGTTGGATATTAAGAGAAAATGGGTATTCAATTTTAAACCATATACAATTTAGGTTGGATTTGTGAAAGTCTCGATGACTTATTGTATCGTGGATTTCGTATTGCCAGATTCAATTTATTCATACGATTTAAAGTGTTCGCCTCTATGTATATCTGTATTAAAAGCTGCGCAATGCCAATGTCTTCACGCTCTGCTTGCTCCAAGAAGCACAAAATGCGAAATAAAATAAATATTGACAAGTGAGTTTTGGTGATTTATGTGTCATGACTCATCGAGCGAAACGGGAACTGGATGAATTTATATGGTGCGAAACTGACCGAATGCCATGACAATTCCCAGACTTCAGAGCAAACAAGAATTGAATATTTGCTCAGTGTGGTACTACATTCTGGGCAAACAGCCCACACATAGCCGCAGGCACTTAAATAAAACGCAACGCAGAGTGCTGGGACATTCGGGTCACCATCAGACCTGACCACACCACACCACACCACGGCACAGCACAGCAGATCCGAGACCAGAGGCAGTGCATTGAACCGCCAGCAAAAGTCAAAGTGAGATGCATATGCCCCGTGAATGCAAGCCACTTGATGTACTACTCGTATTATGGTTGCCCGGGTGGGCGTTCCTCTGGCCATGCTCCTTCTCCTCCTCCTTCTCCTCACCCTTTCTACCCATAGCCGCAATTCGGTCAAAATTCATTTTTCAGCTCGCAGAGCACAAGAGAAGCATTCACTTGTGCATGTCAATCATTTTTTGACAGCCAACGGCACAACCGGCGCACACACATCCATCTCAGACTCAACCTAATCCTTACACTCATCTCTCCATCTGCAGCTGCATCTAGCCAGACGACAAGTGACAACGAGACAACATCACACGTTTGATTGACAAACCACCAGCCTTGTGGTTAATATTCATGTACTTGTGTGTAAATACTTATATCTGCATATACACATATTTTTAGCTCCTCCAATTTCTGCTGAGACTTATTTTAACGACACTCACCAGCCACCCGATGCGTCTTATATTCTACCTAATTAATTACTAGTCACAATAAAAGAAAACACAAATGATACACTTCAAAATAAGCGCCAAATACTGAAAATATAAAATGTGCATTTTTAAGTCTCTGCCCAAAAGGACACTTAATTTCATTAACAGGGTACTTATTTCTACCTATATCTGTATGTACATATAGATATATATATATCTGTAATGTGTCACTTAAATTTCAATTAAAAAGTCATTTACTAAAGCTGTAGAGTCAGAACTTTTTACATGCAAACAATATTAGGACGAATACAAATTTACATAATTAATTTCTGGAATTAAATAAAAAAAATACATTCATTTATGTGTAATTACTTTCAGTTTATATATTGAGAGGTTGATATTAAATTTTCATCGGGAAAACAACGCACGAATTTAAATTATTTTAATCAGTAAACAGAATGAAAACACTTATATATTATTAGCCAAAATATCCCTAATAATTAAACTGGGGATTCCAGTAAATCACAGTTTAATCGAACAAGGCCGCTATTTATCGCCTTTTCCATTTTTCCAAAGCATTGTTTGGCGCTCAAATAACTCTGATTTTGCAGCTAACTGATTTATAATTGTACAATTCGAGCGACAAACCAAACATATATTTGTATAAGCCTAAATATTGTGGTTTTCGTTAAGCACCAAATACATAACCAATTTAAGCAGTTTACAATGTTTCCGACGGGTAAACAGAAAATTGTTTTATTTTCCCCATTTAACAAAACGGTATCTAATTACACATAGATCCGGTAATACAAGATAATATTAGATTGCAGCTAGTTACGAATTTAAATAAATAATCATTTTATTTTAAGGGATAATAAATAAGCCCTCAAATTCAGTAATATAGCTTTAGACCAGTTTTAAAACGGTTGCCCCCCAAACCGATGGAAGGTTATCAAAGTCTATACAAAAAGCGCAGTTGTAGCACAGCTCATGTAGCACTCTCTATATTATATTAGATTTACATAGATCCTTCCGATTCTCCGATACTGTAATGTTGAGCCAAGCATGTACACCGCGATAGCAATAGACCATTTTAATGGGATTTCCAGTTTAAGCAGAGTGTCTGACGCGATGAGCAAATCCATTCTAGGAATATCTGAAACGTGCAGCTAAACAAACAGAAGCCTTGCTGGAACTTGTCGCTCAAGTATAGAGACATCTCGAATAAAACATAACAAAATGTATGAATTGCATTCTGCGGAAAGTCTCTGCATGCAGTGCATTGTATGGAAATGTTAATTTTGAATCAGCAAAACAACATCATCATGTTTCAAATAAATTAAGCTTGCCTCGCAACGATGCAAGCACGTGCAACTGTGTGGAAACGAGAGTGGGAGCTGGATGCAATAGGAACTCAATTCAGGATATTATTAGCACGTGGTGGAGGCGACAACAAAACACTTTAAGACTTGATTATGTCCAGTTCTATATAATCCGAATGGAAACTATAAATAACAATCGGGATACTAGTCGGTGTTGGCAACAATTTAAATTGTCATCATTATTTATGATCCTAATAAATACTATAGTTTTTGCATGATAAATCTATTTACCAGAACAAGTGCGTCCTATTTGGCATTATTTAATTTTCATGATTTTGTTAGCCGAGAAATACAGCAAATCGCCATTTAAAACACCAGCCCCCAACCCCTACATGACTGTTAATTAGCTGGTCACGCAAACGCAAATTTAAATTACAGCAAATTACATAAGGTGGGGATTGGGAGGAGGACTGGGATTCGATTGGGAGTGGGAGTGGGAGTGGGTACAGGATGGTGTGCCTATTATTTACACACAAAAAACAAGTCATTAAATTTTGCATGGCTTTTAGTTTGAACCTTTCAGAGCTCTCCAGTTAATTATTTCGATGCAAAACTGCTGAGATGGGCATTTCATATGAGTTTCAGCAATTAATTAAGCCGTATTTATCTTAGGCGCATTCAAATATTTATAGTGCCCATAAAAATGTATTTTGGGGCCAGGAAAAGCCATTTGCAATCTGAATTTATCATAACCTTTATACATTTAAGCTTCAAGCAATCCCTTAAAAAACTATCTGGAACGGTGATGTGCCTGAAGCCAGTTCTCTTTATGCCCAGACAACTAAAGCACCACATAACAATTTTTAGTTATCCTGAATTATTGAGTATCATTTAAATTACACATTAAAGTTGAAGCTAAGCCGTTGGCAGTTTCAAGCAGGTAAAATAATATTAAATTTAAATTCTTCTTTTTTAAAATAAGTATTTTAACATCTTGAAACTACAGTAAAAGCCATGAAAGCTGTGACATTTTATGGTTAAATTTTCTTCCACAACAAAAAACAAGAAAGAATGTTTCAGTTGCGACTACCAGATACCCTTAAAGTACAGCAAACATTCTATAATACTCGTACATACACATATATCTCCACACACTATAAGAAATTCTTTGACGCTGATATAGAATCCCGTCTTCTTCTGATACTTTCAGAACAGATATTGTCCATGAAGAGAATATACTTTGCCATACTATATACTTTATTATAGTTAACTTAATGGCTGCAAGTGATTCTTTCTGATTGTAATATATATTTCCACAAATTTAATATACCCTTTTTAACCCTTTTTAACCCTTTTTAAACGGGTAAACAGTATAACAGAGTTATAAAACGCGCTAATTGTTGTCGGGATGCACAGAGATCTGATAAATGAGCATTATGCCAAAAGAGAAAGGGTCAATCGTTTATCTTGAACTCGAAAGCAATTTCACTAAAGGACACTAAACAAATTTGGACAGTGAAACTGTAACCAACAACTCAGAGCAGTTCGCAATCCAGTTGCGGTTACTATTTAATTAAAGTTTCAAATTTTACTGGAACTAGGCCAAAATGGCATCGTCGTGATTGTGACTGAGACTTGAGGGCCTGGAGTAAACACAATAGTCAGCCGGATAGTCAGTTTGCCGACTCTTTTAAGCACATTTAAGTGTCAGTTTTAAAGGCTTTTGGCATAGTACCCAATAGCAAAATATAATTGCAAGTGCGGAGCAGTCCAAAAAACTGGCGGAAGTTTAACTAGAAGGATTAAAAGTTTTGCTCAAAAGGAACAAACTAAGGCGTAACTCAAAGGACATCTTCCATATTTTTTCTGCTATCTTTTTTTTTTCTTGTTGTTTGAATCTCAGGATTTCTTTTCCCTTCTTTTGTGCATTGGTTTCCTTCTGCTAAAGTTAAACTTATGGTAATAGTTAAGAATTTCACTTTTTTCACATGCAAATTATAACAACTTGCTAGAAGTTGTTCAAAATCTTTGGAGCTCGGGTTGATTCAATCTCCGGAACATCTCATCAGCATCTCCTCAGCACGTTTACGGTCAATATTCCTAAGTCTCAATGAGCTGGTTTTCCCAAGAAAAGGCCTCCAGGCAGGAAAATGCCCCGAACGTGTTTCTGGCCTTCTCCAAGCAGCCCATATAATATATATTCGACATGGTCCTTGTGTAGTCCCAAGAAAGCCTTCCAAAAACTTGTATAGAACTTACGTTTAATATAAGTTTGTGGGAGAACTGAAAATGAGTTGAAAAGATTTCAGTGAAAAAATCAAAAATAATTCGGGTTTTTTCTTATGACGAGTGCTCGTATAAGATAAATTGCAATACCGCCTATGAGACAACCTTAGTCCAGGTCTAATATATCCTTTCACACTGTCCACACAACTTAACTCATATCACACATACGTACAGATACACACTCACACACACACACACACGATCCGAGCAATAAAGTTTTCGCTTGTATGATATCTGCTGCAACGGAATTGTTATTTGAATATTTTCTGTGCGTATTGTCCGATTCCCGCGAAGTTTACAACTCAAAACTAATAAATGTTTATAGGTGTGAATAAAGTTGGTTTGTGGAGATAAAGGGAAGCAGTTTTTAAATTGAAAATAAACTTGATTGGCGTTCAATTAACTGGAACTTGCAAACCAAATTTGGTGTCTATTACATTTACTATTCTTACCGATAGATGAAAAATGATATACTCACTTAATACGTCAGTATTTAAACTTTGGGTAAATGGCCTTTCGGCCAGCCACACTGTTGCTACCAACTAACAGCCAACTGTTAGATCTAACAGTCGACTGCTAACGGCAATGGTAAATGCTCTAACGAAAGTGAAAGTCTGCCCGCAATAGTATAAACTAACTGAGTATAAGAGAGCGACAAGTCATATAGATGAGAACGAGCAGAAAATCATATACAATTAATTGTAGGGACACTGGAAAAAAGAGCAGATTGTAGCAGCACATTACATAGCGATAGTAGACACATTAGCTCTACATAACATATAAGACGATAGCCGGCATCTTTACACATAGCGCGATTTATAGCTCATATTTTCTGTGTCAAAAATATTAAATTGGAAAAATTAACTTAATAAAACATAGCTGAAAAATTCTCTTAATAGATATAGGTTTCATCTATTAAGAGTATTTTTCAGCTATGTTTCAATACATAAGATTCGACGAGATAGTAAGGATTAATTAAATATTATATAAATATAATAAGAAGTCACATCTTCTTGAAAACATATAAATTAAAAATATAAAGACAAATAAATTGTATACAAACGTTATCTTAAATAACTCCAATTTGTATAGAAACGAAAAGGCGAATTGACAGACTAATTTCTATCGACTCATATCTTTATACTACACAAGATCAACAATGATTATCACAACTACAGATTTTGTGACTAAACTATTATACAATATATGTTTTTGTTATATTAATCAGAAAAGGTCCAGCTTAGCAGACTTACATTTTGACACTACTTGTAGGAATTTGATAGAAATACTTTCGATAACGAAAATGCAGAAATACCTATTAGTTTTTGTTCAGTGAAATTGCAATGCGAACTGTACGAGCCGTGCAAGCAACAATAACGAATAGAAGAAACAGAAGAAGAACACACGAAGCGTATCAGGCCAATTTGCCGAAGTAGCACGAAGCTGCTTCGGGGCAGTACTCTGCATTCGGGGCATCACATGCACCACAACAAAGTTCGCCGGCAACAGCGGCACGCAGTATGCAAAACAAAGCTGAAACGTGCAGTTTGGCGTTGGCATCAAAGCGATCTGAACGCAGCGCAGAGCTGCGATAAACGATTCGCAAGTACAACGCAAACGCGCGAATATCAAACAAAACAGACAACGACGACGACGACGACAACGACAACGACGACGAGGACTGCGACGCTGGCAGCTCAAATGCAAATTAGCAAAACGCAGCGCAAATAAACAAATATTTTGCAGGCAGCAGCACAAATAATTCAGACAGTGAAAAATAACAGAGAAATTCGGGAAATTCAAGAAAGCGTACAGAACGCTTGCCAAATATTTTGAGAACCTCAAAAAGTGCGTGCCATTTGGAAGTTGTACACAAACCCACCAGCCAAGTCGGTGATGGGCCCAGTGCCATGCCAGCAACTAGCGTCCCATAAGAAATGGTAAGCATAAGATACATTTGTATCTCTTCAAGAATCCGAATCTGAAACTCATCTGCTAAGATAGTTTCCCAGAGAAGGCAACAAGAACTTGACCTTATCATTAAAAATCCCATTTTTTTTTGGTTCCGCATTCAAAATTATAAAATTAATAATATATGAGAGAGCAGATATTTATTTATAGCTAATGCTCTGCGAGTATAATCCACCTGAAGTGACAACCAATAATACTAAAGTGCAACTGAGCAAGGAAGTTTTTTTGACAAGTTCGATAGTTTTCAAAAATATATGAATACATCAGTGGGATTTTTGAAAGTGCCCGAATATCATTAAGTAAGTATGTGACGACGCGAACAGATAAAAAGACAGGTGAGAAGATATGACATTATCGATTCGGCACCGATGTATATTATCCTTTGAATCGTATATTACGTAGACATATTAACAATAAGATCGTGTGTATCTAAAAATTCAATCTTTATTATTCACTCAAAAATGTTTTTTTAGAGCTTAGATATTCTTTATCCTTACTTAGGCTTAGATTATTATTCAACTGCCAAGAAATAAAAGCTTCCAATAATTAATTTCTATTTTTTATGATATTTAAGTACGATATATTATTATTACCTATTATTACTTGTTACGTGATATTTTATAATGAACTGGTAAAAAGCATTAATCAACCCAATAATGAAACATTATTGTTACACACTGTTGATTTTGCAATGAAATATTTGGTCATATTTAAAAATGATTTTGAACGTTATTTTGAATTTGGGATTCAATTGAAGAAACTTTTGACTGGGAAATCGCAAGATCTGCAGAATATTTTATCTTTTATTTAACGAGCTCAAAATAAGCAACGAAATTTTATATTATACCCACAATTACCAAACAGAAGGATTCATTGAGTTTTAAGAGGAACTACTTGACATATTTATCATCTGAACTATCCAAAATACAACCCACAATTTCCACCAATTCGCACTTGTAAAAAAGTTAGCTCATTTTCCGGCAAGAAGGCCGTTGCACTTATACGGATAGACAGACAGACGGGCAGACTGACTGACGCGCATTCTGTTGTTGGTCGCTGTTTGAGGCAAATATGGGTGAAGGGTGGAGGGTGGAGGCAAAAAGCAAACGAAGCATTCAGCAGCTGCTACGCACGTAATTTGTCAGACAGATTTCTTTCTGTCAGGACCTCTTCTTCAAACGACTCCAGGAACTCCAGCAGCCCCCTCCATGATTGCAACCAAACTGTTTCCTTCCTGTACGGCTGACTGGCTGCCATTTGGCTACGCTTTTTGAGCCAAGGCATACCGGACGTAGCACATGACGCAAGAAGCAACAGACATTGACATTTCAGTTCAAATGATGTGATAAAATGTAGGAGGTAAAGGCAACGTCAGCGATGGCTCACAAAAAAATCCCAAGCAAAATCTATGCAGCAACTAAAAGCTTCAAGCCAAGGAAGAGCTTCGATGTTTCTATATTAGATCTGTCAGCTCGGAGCAATTGTGAGCGACAAATACCTTAACCCACATCCTTTCCCCTCACCCTATTTCCCATATATCATTAACAGGCAAACAGTAAACAACAAAAACAAAGTTACTGAACTTCCGGTGAGGTCAATGAACAGATTATGCGCATGAACGTGACGATCGTCAGTTGAGCATGTAAAAATCAATTGTCTTAGACCAGATATTCTTCAGTTTTTTACACCCTTAACCTATGTGAAAGAAGGTGTATTATCTTTTACACTATTTCTTCTCGAATTCACTATTTATTTTTTTATATATTGTAACCTTAAAAAGCCATCTGTCAAGGCAATCATAACATCAAATAATATTTAGGCTTCTAACATTTATTTGAATATTTGCAGTTGTTTGAGTATTATTCGAACAGGCCTAAACATGATTAGTTTTAATTTCTACCTTTGTCAACCACCTTTATCAAAGTAGAAATTGTAGATTTAACACGATAGTGGGAACGGGAGTCGCAGCAAAATCTTATGTGTATTTATATTCACCCATAAAAATGGGTAATAACAGAAAGTATGTAACAGGCAGAAGAAAGCATCTCCGACTCCGTATTTGTATATATTTTTTCAGTATCAGTTGCCGAGTCTCTCCGTCCGGATAAACGCGACGATCTCAGCGACAATAAGTGCTAGAGCTATCAAATGTGGTCTGTGGGTTTTATGTTACTGGACGTAAATCAACTGTGTTTCAAATTTAAAAAAAAAAATTTAAAAAGGTTTCATTTTCAACTGAAAGCTTTTAATTTTGGTAGATCTACTCAAATTAACTGAAAAACAATAATTAATTAATATAACAGCTTATAGTGCAACATAAATGTAAGTGTTTGCATTTGTGTATGTGTATACTTCGGTTAAGGGTTTTTCGTAATCGGGTGCACTTGAATACAGCATCATTGAAAGTTTTAAATTTTAAAAAGATGAACAATGATATTTACCAAATATCATATCAAAATAAAGTTGAAATGATTCAAATTAAAACTGAAACTCAAAAGAACGTAAGAAAGGAAACTCAAATCCAAAGTTGATTGCAATAATTGCGGAATATGTGCGGTGATCAGTAGGGTGTCTTTTAGGGCATATTAGACTTGGATGAAGGGTATTGCAAAGGCGGTTACTATTGACTGCAGCGCTCTTACTCGTTTCAGAGATTACTGAACGTATTTCATACGAAATTTCTTGAACTACGGATATAGTTTATTCCACATATTCGAACATTTGAATCATACTTTCATGTGACCGATTGATCTCTGGATAAAATATTTGTAGATTAAACCTTAATTCAACAGGTTAATTTAAGTAGAATACTAAAGAGCTTTATTTTAATGATAATTGGAAAATGACTACTGTTCGTCCTTATCACGTGTACTCGAGGCGCTGACACTGACTCCCGCAAACATTTATTGGGATACCCAACGCTGGTACAAACTTTCAACATTTTTCCCACAGCATAAACTTTTGCAATTAATTACGCAGAGACCTTTATGCCGTACTATAAACTCGATTCACGTAGGGCAGTTGAACAAGGCAGCAGGGCCAATGATATTGCAACCCGTTCGTCGTGTATCGGGCAATGAGATTAGATAAGCATGTCAAACTGCGGCAATTAGTTTTCAGTCGTAAATGAAAATGGAAATTGAAATGCAGCCAATAAAACTGCAAGTAGGTTCGGGACGTATCAAAAAGAAGGGAGCGGACTAGACTACTATATATCCAGCTGTGTATAATGAAATGAAGCCGTGAACTCTCATGACAGACTTGGCCTACTTGTCTAACAACTAATGTGGAGCCACCCACTAATTATAGACAATGTACAAGTAATGAAAAGCAATGAGAACTCAGCACCCGTGCAACCAAACTGATTGCAAACTGTCAATTAATGACACTCTGTTGGGGTAAGAGACCAGCCCGAGCAGAAGTGTTAGTAGCTGCTTCTGCTGAAGTGTCAGCACTCTGTCCAGAGACGTAGTAAAGAAAATAATAAGAACGTTATGGGCACGAAGATATCTCAAATGTGCTAGAAAAGATGGATGGAACAAATAACATATATATAAGAAAACAATAAAAAAGTGCAGACTGCAATATATCAAGCCAAAAGTTGATCAGAATACCGAATACAGTAAACGCTCGCAAATTTGAACCACTTTCTGTTCATCGAATAATTGCAATTTCCAAAGAGTTGAAGTAATAATAAAAAGTGACAAATATTCCTCATTCAAACGTGTTTCCACACAAACCTTTTTACTAACAGAAAATTATTAATTTATCACAAAGAATTCAGAAATGTTTCTATGTTCGGCTTAATTCGATTCGATACGACGATTTCATTGAGGAACGGTGCAGCATTCGTCATGTGTTCGGTGGAAGAAAAGTCTATTTCCTTTTTTTTTGATTTTGTGAAACCAATCAAAAGCATTGAAAGCAACAAATAAGAATCCTCTGAAAGCTCCAAGTTACCAAGTTCCAATTTTAGAGCATTGCATTCTGTGAAAATTCGAATTTCTAAGACTTATAATTTCTTTGAGTCTGTATATTGATTTGCTAGTTTGTGACGTCGATTGTGATGAAATTTATGGAAAATATTATCATTGCATTTTCCATAAACTTTATCACAATCGACGTCACAAACTAGCAAGTACCCAGATACTTAGTGTTTTTTGTTTCAAATTACATCCTAATAAATTTAAATTCAAAAACAAAATGCAAAATCACATTTTTGATCAAAATTTTCAGTTTTTAGTAATGACTCGAATGCTTATAGCTCAGTTAACTGTGAATTGTTTATCAAACTAAGAATTTTCTTGAGGTTTTTGAGCAACCAGCCTAACTATGGAGACTTCTGTTTCTCCTACCCCAAACTAACAGTATGTGTTCCATCATGTTGTCCTCTTCCATTCTCACCACCAATCGCTGCATTATGCATCTGTATCCAATTACGATGGAAGCCATTCCCTTCGCTTTGCCATGATTAATGTTGAAATTAAAGAACGCCAGACTGACATTAATGGTGACAAAAGATAACTAAGGATAACAATAGCAGAAGCTGCAAAAAGAACAAAAAGGATTGCTCCAGCCGGGTGTGCTCGACTTTGATATACCTTTAACCCACATACTCAGTACAATTCTGAGCTCTCGAATCTCTTTACTCTCGAATCTTTATGAAATTTGTATCTATTCACAAAATTGGGCTTCTTTCCATTTTGTGGAGGGAAAACAAAAAAACATTTAAAATATGAAACTAACTTGATCTGCATTCGTAGTTTCTAGCTTTAAAATCGCCAAATTGAACCGGAAAAACATAGAGACACACGAACATGAAAATATCGATATTGATGGTACTCCGAGAACTTTTCCTTTGTCTCCTTTTTTTAATCGATTTTCGCTCGTGTGAGATGAGGGAAATTCCAAAAATGTATATAAAATTCATTTGCGTGCAGTATACGGGAATCACAAAGCCAATTTGCTTAATTGAACACTTACATTCTCTGATATCCACGCGTTCATAAAGACAGACAGATCGACTCGGCTATTGATACCGATCAAGAATTAATATATTTAATATAGTCAGAGCACTTTCTTTTGGCTATTGCACAAATTTCATCTGCTTGAACAAACCAAACACACCGTTCTTACACATTTTCAATGAGTTTCAGCTATATAAAGTAAAAAAATATATATGCAATAGCCTGATCAATAAAGTTACACAGCTGATCATCTAATCATCCTGAATGAAGGATAATTATCTTTACCATGGCTCCACAGAGTTAGAGTTTCTATCCCAAACATTGACACACTGCGTGCTAATGAGTCATATGAGTAATATTGATACGCTTCTAATTTAATTAGCGGCCCAATGACGACATGAATGATTTTCCATGAAACGAAAGTGACAATTACCCCTACCACGCCCTCAAGCTAAGCATTATTGATTGAAGTTTTAGTAGTCGAGTGTGATTCACTATGAGATACTCTTTCGCAGGTCAAAAACATCTTAGGACACACCACACAAACATCATCGTACAAAGAACAAAGAACGGATATCGAAACCTAAAACAAATTGAAACTATGAGAGCAATGATATGATACATACGAAATTTGTGTCTATGGCCTTGATTTAAAGACTATCCATGCAGAGCGAGGACAGACTATAGATAGATTACCTATAGTGATAGTCCAGGGTCAGAGGAGTCGCACTATCTCAAATCTACATTCGTTAGTATAAATCTAGCAAGACCCATATGCAGTGGGTTAAGGGTATAAGAGAGTTCGACATTGATATGCAGCTGATATGATAAAGTTGTGGCGTCATGAAAAAAAATCAATTAATTAACGGCATGATTTAGTGTTAATTGAGCGTCAATACATCATAGATAGATATGAACACGCATCAGAACTCCCCTGGGGTCGTCGGGTTTGGCTTAGCTCGTTCCACCTTTTTGCCACTTTCTTTACTCTGGGCGGTTGCAAAGCAATCAATTTAAATTGGCAATGTACATCATATTTTCATTGCTTCTGCTTAAATGAACTCATAAAATTAATGGAACAACAAATTGGATGGGGGCATGTAGCATTGGTTAGGTCGGCCATGGCTCCAAACATTAAAAATACTTCAATGAGCAATGTAAAAACAAAAAATAAAACAATACCAACAGCAACAGCAACAGCATCAGCAACGGCAACAAAGCTCAAAACAAATTGCACAAATTGTATAAACAAAAAATATTATTGAAAAAACCAAGTAAGTGTGCTTCAGTCGAGTGTGCTCGACTACGAGATATCGAATTTAGTGTCCACAGCTTTAGAGTCTGAATTTGAAGGACTGAATGATGTGGTAGGATCGAAATGCCGATTAATGGTGATAAATAGAGTAAAAGAGAGTAAACTGTGGGGTGGCAATTGTATGCTAAACTTATCTATTCAAAATGAATACAAACTGGACTACTCAGATAGATAATAAAAGCTATGGCTCTTACATAGAGAAAGATTCAGTCATAATGCAACGTAATGCATTATGTATAAAAGCTCGAGCGACTCTCGATAGAAACAGATTGCCCGAAATATTTATGAAATTTCATATCAATGTTACGAGTATTATACCGATTTCACCTAATTGAATTCTCTGTAAATGTCTGAATAATTAAATTTTATTTGAAACACCCCATTGGCCATTAAATTATTGGGTGCACAAGCTTGACCGACTATCATAATTAAATGAATAAATACGTAACACAGATGGCTGACTAAATGCTTGAGAACATTGACGACCAATTGCTATTGAATAATAACAACAAGCACAGCCAAAGCTACAACAACAAATACAACAACTCATATGCTGATATAATTAATTGGTTATTCATGTTACTAATTGCATTTCTAGCAAAGCAGAAAACGACTTTTTGACTTTCAACGTGGGCAATTTGCTTTGGCTGCTGCTGCTTGATTTGTTTGAGCGTGTTTCTGTTTATTTATTTTTATGAATGTTGAATCAGCAGTAAATCCCAACACTTCACAAAGACGAGCTGATAAATTGACAGAGCAACTGTATGACCGACTAACTGACCGACTGATTGGCATCAAAGCACGTGGCACACAAACGCTTCGCTTCGCTGGGAAAATGCTGAAATCTTATACTAAGAATTCCTGCTGTCTATTCCCTTAGGCTTATAATTACCCGGAAATGTTTTTGACACTCAGGTAATGGTACCTGTGCGACTTATTAATCAAAGGGAAAGTTCGATTTGAACTCAAAAGAGGCACTTCAAGCTGCCAGCAAATGAATAGGAGAATTGAATGCCATATTAAGTCCATTGAAGTGTGAACAGGTCGTATACGTAATTTAAAAAGGTTTTGCCTCTAAACTTTTCTGTGGAAATCGGTTTCCTTTCATTAGTGCAAAAAGCATAAAAATGTTAAAGCTATTTTCTACTTCAAGAACAACGTAAAAAATGTTTCTAGATTATAGCAGTACAACTGAATATCCGTGCACTCGTCACACGCTTTCTGCATTAATAAATAAAATAAAATGTCAAAGGATTTTCACAACTTTTTCCACTAGACCACAAACAAAATTTGCCAATTGAATCGTTGGAAAAAGAACGCTCTTTGCAAATAAAGCTAAAGCTAGAAATATGGGAATAGCAAAAGCATTTTCATTGTGGCCATAAGTGACCTGGTACGCCCACTAGTCGCGGATTTTCAAATCAGTGTGTACTCGTAACATATGGAACAAATGCGCTTTGTTCAATTATAGCAGATAGTCTCCAAAATGATGTTGAAATTTTCGAATGGAACTATCGGAGCGTGCGGTGCTCTTAATGAGTGCTGTCCGAAAGCGAACAATAAACATAACCAGCAGACAGGGGGGCTATTAGGCAAAGGGCGTGCCAATATATTGGTGCTAATTTATGTAAATTGCGTCATGTGGGGCCCACACACACTCGGACACACACTCTCAGCGAGTAGTCTGTAAATTGCACTGCAGGGACACAGCCGCTAAGCACCTAAATTATGGCACGGAATTTGATCTTTAACCATATTATGTTATTCTCTAGTTTTTGTTATTCCACGCGCTTGTTTGCTTATCAATTTTCAAAAAGGTACACAATATATTTTATCCCTTAGTCTCTTTAAATCGCATAATTATATTAAAGGCAACTCAAATTAAAACAAACAAGAGTGTTTTAACCATAACGAACACAACTGACTCGCTTTTATGAAATTTACTCCTGTGCTGCTTTCCACTCTTTAATTTTCGTTTTTTCAGTTTATATTATTTAATTGCTATGAGATATTCAGCATTGATCAAGGACTCAGACCGAAAGTCCCCTCTTACATATTATTTTTCCTTTTCTAAATTTATTGTTTATGGCTTACAACTGATTTATAAATTTTTTATGAATAACAGGAAGATGCCTTCAAACCATTTTTAATTGTTCTACAAGTATTGCAGTCCACGGCAAATCTTGTATTATAATGTTGGGGCTATAATCCCTAAGACCACCCCGTTTATACAAACAAACGAATAAGTTTTGCAATCCAATATATATTTTATTAGCCTCAATTTCAATAGCTTACAATTAAATTTCTCTGGAATCAAATAAGCCAAAGTTGCTAACCAAATTTCCAAAAAAAAATATAAAATTTCTTAAAAAAAATAGTATTCTCAGTTGCGGCCTTAGAACAAAACAGACAAAGCAGAAGCTTCAGCTACATTTTTAAATAATTGACTATAATCCATATACATACGTTATTTTATCATAAAATACCATTAAAGGTTGGGTGTGCCTGAGAAGTCTTTAACTGAACTCAACAGACTTGCGAAATTTGTATATTTTCCCATATACTTTCATTATTTTCGTTAGCTTTTAAAGCAATGTCATAGGTGCAGGACACTGAAGTAGCTAAATTAAAGCAAAATTTGAATGTATGTCAATTTATATCTTTATCTCAGGCAGAAAGAAATGCTTTGAAAATGGATTCAATAATAAATATTTGACTAATAGCCCAATGGGGGACAACGATGACAAATTGTTCTGTAAAGCGCTGGTGAATGTTAAATTTTTGAATAGCAGCGAGTATAGAGTTCCCATGACGAATCAAATGGAAAGTTTAATGGTACTTTTTAAAGTCATGCATGAACCACCAGAGAAAAATACGCCATAGATCAGGCCATGGCACAATGAACAAAGCTGGGATAAGGATATACGGCTTTAGCCTGCAGTTGAAACCGCAAAGCCACAACAGCAGCAACAACAAGACCACATCAAAGGGAGGCCTAGGCCAAATTTAGGTTTCATTTCGTTTTCCGACAAAAGGTGCAAATGTGTGTGCAATTGTGTCTGCTAACAACCAAATGGAACTACCTATGATAGATGGTGGGAGATTGTGTGGGGAGAGGGAGGGGGGGTCACACATTAACACAATCCACAGCTTGGCAGGGTAATGGTCAAAGCCACAGGACTTTCACAACTTCATTCCACGAACCATTATCCTTACATTTTTTTGTCAGCATTTCGGTGGAAACATGATGTTTTACGCTCTTAACACATTAAACATGGGTAAAAGGATGTGCTCTGTTAGCTTTGTTAAAATGTATATAATCAAAGCCGTAACTTAGTAAAAGAAGATAAAGGTAAGCCATATTTAACCTTCTTGGATCCTTTAAGCTATATATATTCTTGATCTGCACGATTAGCCGAAATCGATCACCCAAAGCTCTCAAGTGGTCAAGAAGCTGAAATTTGATTAAAAAATAATAATTTGGCATACAAATGCAACTCATCATCACTTATATTTAAAGAAACTAGTAAAGGAATTCAAAGAAATAGTAATTGACAAGTATAAACAGCTCGTATCTTGTGGCTCTAGGGCTTAAAGTCTCTTATAACTAAGCCTTAGCCAAAGATAATGCATTCAATAGAATGGGATAGACTTCTTTGAGTCGCTCACAACCTTCTTACCTATTTCGAATTGTTTTTAGGTATAAGTAAGTAAGTATCTTTTTTATTTTTTTTACTTTAATTTTCAGTTTACTTTTAAAATTGTATAATCTATGTAAATACTTTAACAGAGTATACCCAACCAGTCGATATTCTTCACCCCTGATGGAATACAGACTTAATCTAAACATAGCATCATGTTATATTTTTCTTGAATATTTTCTGTGTTTAATATCAAATCGAAAATTCATCAACATAGTTTGAGATTGTGATAAACGAGTCAAAAATTAAGTGTGCAATTCCTTCATTTGCCCTTCGTGGTCTAATTGGGATCCCAATCTTCGGTTGCCTTCCTATTCTAGCAGACTTCTTCTACTAAATCTTCCCTCTTTAACTCACCGTAGAACAACATAAGCTGTTTTATTTATTCATAAATTAACAAACGGCAACATTGACTGTTCTACTCTTTTAAGTCCCTTAAATTTTTCCATTCCTTATAGACCTACTAGAAACTATCTTCCTCTATATCTTCCGGCATGCGGCACTGATTATGCCTTGCATAATCCTTTTCACATTCTATGTTTTCTTTACAATTCACACTTTTATGCTTTCTCTTCTGAACATTCTCTTCGTTCTATTAAACTATCGCTTTTCAACCTCCTTCGGCGAATCCTTACTAATACTAATATTCATTGTTCTGATTGGGTTTTTCTGGGTTTTGCCCAATGCTCGCAAATAAAAAGTTGGGACAATTTCCCCAGACTTTTTTTTTTACTTTTTACTTAGTTTTACTTTTAAATTTAATGATTATCTTTATATTGTTCTAATGTCGACTGTTCTTAGTCGTCTTTCCGAATAAAATAAAATAAATAAAAAAAAATAAAAAGTGTGCTTGAAAATCAAATTATAAATTTTGAAACGAACTTGACCTACGTTCGCATATCCTGCCACATACCGATTCGGTGTATCTATAGTTCGTCTTGATGCTCATCTAGAACATTTATACTTAATGGGGTCAGAGATGCTATCTTCATATTTACATTAACTTTATACACCCCTTTCAGTCATTTAAGTTAAGGTTGAGAAAGAGAATATAATTGGGTGCGTTGCTAAAATTATTTTTCAGAATTCCAATGAGTTTAATGTTTCAAAGGCAGCTGGCAAAGGAAGTAACGTTATCTGACCGAGTGGAAAAAAATTGAAGTAAAAGTTTCAAATCGACCTGGTCCTGCTCCACTTTGCTGCCGCTGCCAAAGTGTCCAGAAACAGTATTCGGCGCACCCCGCAGCGCAGCAGACGCATTAAATTATTAAACCTGATAAAAGCTTCTCGTATATCCCCTCCGAGTCAGGAGCAGGCGCGCTTGCAATGTGCAGAATTTTCTAAATTTTCACACCGATGGTAAACCAGTTAAGTGTAGTAAAGTGTCACAATACCAGTAGATCTTTAAATGGGATCAGTTCTATCAGAAATATAAGCAATGAGCTTAAGCCATAAACAATACTATTGTTAAAATTTATTGTGTATATAAAATAACTCTGTTAAATTCTGCTGGCAAAATTAAACTATTAAAAACCAAACTGGGAGCCATAGGATTATCGCACTTTTTATTTTTGTTAACCATTTTTATTGGGTACAAGCCATAAATGAAATGTGCAGCTAAGCTTTGCTGCCACACACGCAATACACAATTTTAGAACCCAGAATTAATTGTGTTGGGATTTGCACCTAGAAAAAAATTAAATAGTTTATGACGCATATATTTTTATTATTATTTCATTTTAGTTTTTAAAATCAAATTTTAGCTGAGCATTTCTACAGGTTTCTCAGTGTTGCACGTTGTGTTTGAGTTTTTCAAACAACCACAGGTGGAACAACACCTGTGGACACACCCAGGCGCAAAGTATCCCAAAGATGAACTGCGGTCAACATTTGGCAAGCCAAGCAAGTAATTGCAGGAAGGAGGGAAGGAGTTGGGGTTGGGGTTGGCTTTTGTTTATGTTGCACTTTACACTGCGCCGCATAGTTCATAAACACAGCCCAGTCCAAGTGTACTTGACATAAGGCCCAAAATGTTGACTGTTTGTTGTGTGTTATGGGTGTTAGGGGTATGCGAGGTGGGGTGTGCGAGAGGAGGTTGGAGGTCTAGATGAAAATTTTCTAGTCATATTTACATGTTCTCACTGGGTTTTGGTATATGTTGGTTAAGTGTTTGTGTATGTGTTTGTGAACGTGTTGGTATATGTGTTCGTTTATGTGTTTGTGTGTGTGTGTGTGTGTATTTGTTGTTTATCCAAAAATTATGCGCCTCAAATGCCGCTCCGGCCACTCTCTAAAACCAAAAGACAGCTAAACATTTGCCAAGCTGTTGCCTGCCAAGCGGTTCCTCTAACTCCTTCTCTCTCTCTCTCCCTCTCTCTCTCTCTCTCTCGTATTCTCTCTCCATTTTGTTCTCTGGGTTTGTTTATCTGCGCCTTGTAGAATGCAATACATATTGCCACACTGTTTAACTTACTCTGTCGACTGCACTGTAAATTTGTGGCATTATCCACACGCGTGCAACAACTTGCAACTTCACAAGAATGTGGCAATAATGCTTTCCACTGCACTTAGCACAAATTTACAGTAAAAGGGCAGGTGGCAACGGCCAACTTTTAGACAAACTTTATATTAATTAAACTCACACTTCAAGTTTCTAGACTGGGATCCACAAATCAACCCAATCAATTACCTCGCAATTAAAATAAAATTTTAGATATAATTCGTTCAGTCTCGTTATGCTCTGAGATGTAGACTAAATAGTTATCAAGCAGACACAATTTGAACTCTTGGAATCTGAATTCTTTCAACTCAACTGTATTTATGTATATATAGAATAGAAGCTTATTATGAGGAGCGCTGCGCATACTTAAATCCAGAGTGCAACGTTAACTTTGGATGTATTCTATTGACAGGATGGTTATCACTGTTCCCGCTGGCTTATGCGATAGTTTTCTGGTTTTACAGCTCTTCAGCTTTGTGGCGTAACCCCCAGCTAAACTGATGCTTTATAGCCTTTCGCCACATCATCATCAGCAGCAGTTGGAGCCATGTCCAGCCACAAGCTGCACAGCATCCGACCCAGGCACAGAGGCAGAGACAGATTCAAGTAGAGGACAGAGGCTAGAGGAGAGAGGATAGGGAGGCAAAGAGAGTCTCTAAACTGCATAAATTTTTAATAAGCGTATCATACAAAATGCAACCGAGGGACGAAACTGATGACAACGACGTTGATAGCTGTGGGGAGTTATGAAAGCAGGGAACATGGCAACAGTTTCTGCTGCAGTTGGTGCAACACCTTCCTGTGGCCTCTGCTCATAGTTTTCTGACCGCGTCAGCATCCGAAAATTGCCACTTGAGGCTACATCACGTCAGCAGGAATCAAACACTGCACGCAATCATTGGCGCACATATTCCATTTGCCTCTCAAATGGCAATGTAAACTAGACAGATCGGAAAATAAGCTCTCTCTCATACTACTCTCCCCTCCCCAACCCTCCGTTGAGTGTTGTTGCAATTTGTGCAGGAATTGCGGTTGCAGATAACGGCAACAATTATAGGAACAGAAACAGCGAACGCAGCCTGCACTTTGCCATTTGATAGCACAATAAAGGCCACACATTCAACAGATACGATACAGATACGATAGCAGCCAAACAACGGAGAGACAGGTGTTAAGCCAAAGCCGTTAAACCTCTGCCACAAACGGGCCATCCACTGCCAACGCTAAGCATTTCAGGGGTTCGGTATACGGTTACGAGAATATCCAAAAAATAATGAAAACATGCATCGAAAATAGCAAAACTCTCACATTTTGCTCTAACAAATAACTTTATTAAAAAAGTAGTATAAATACACATATTTAACAAGCTTGATAAAAACTAAAAAAATCTACTATTAAAATCATCAGAGCCAAGCTATTTTTCATGTTCTATTTTCTAATTAAATTTCACTGTGTGTATGCAATTATATAAATACTGAAGTACATACATAGTTAATTAAAAAATCTTCAGGAATTTGAGTACTCAATTTATATACCCAAACTAATAATTGCTTCAAGTCTCTAAGCACATAAAGACATTCTCGTAATTATAAAACCCAATTCAAAGCATATTCGTTTTACGCCCATGTGAGTAGCGCCAACGTGTCGTTAATTGATTGCACAACAAAGTTCCATTTCCGAAGTGAAACACCCTACGCCCAGCCCAGCCCAGCCTACTCGAACCCATGTCAGAGCCATCAATCTGTCGAATACGTGTCTCGCTGATTGCAGCTATCATCGATTGCAGGCGATTTATAGCTCGGAGTTTTGTTCAGAGGAGCTAAATTTGAAACTCTTTTGACAAAACGAACAGCAAAGCGACCAGCAGACGCCTGTATGAAAATTCATTCGTTTTGTTGTAAGGGTTCAATTACACATGTGCTACAATATATATATTTAAGTCATTCGCTACAGCTTGAAAAACAAACGCCTAATTAAAGGAGGTTGAAAACAAGAGTAAATAACCGAGATAGATTTACCAAACAGTCTAGACTTTAGACAAATATATATTTAAAAAACTTACAGATTGATAAAAATTGATTGCATCGACATTGTTATATGTAACTTAAGTTATTTTATTATCTTTAAGGGCATATGAAGTACTTTTCATAGATAAAAGGGTGAAGAGTACACAACTGAGGCCTAGGAAATGCTTCCTACTTCTTTCTCACCTTCTTTTCCAGTGCAAGACATTAACACTTGGCTTTTAACAATTTCCTTGTTTTGCAGACATGTTTTCTCGAGCTTCATTTGTTTGCCCAACACTCGGAATTGCCTATAACCAAGGCTATTTTAACTTGGCCTAACTAACCACTGGAAGTACGCATACTTGATATCAAGAAGCTCGCCCTCAGCCAACTGCAATGTTTACGTAATGTAAAATACACTGAGAATTAATTTGAAAGGTAAACAAGCTGCTGACTCAATATGTTTAGTCTTAAGCTATTTGCAAGGCAAATTGAACTAAGAGCCTTGGCAAACTGATAGCCACTTGGGCTCAAAACTAAGCGGCTTATCCATCAATACCTTACAGGCAACTGTGCTATACACATAACTGTTCTATACCAGTTAAAGTCGAATTTCAGCTCGTCACGTGGAAGATGCACAATGTTGTTTGTTTTGACGCCTGTGAAGCATAAAATATGTATACATTTTCCACATTGTTACAGAAAAAAATGTTTTCACCGAAAAATTTGCATAATTTGCATTTGAGCGTTGTTCTTATGCAAAATAACTATTGAATATAAGTTGATAACATTTTGTTATTTTATACAAAGCAACAATGTTTTGCTTTCGTCTGTTGTTCGAGCAACCATTTGTTAAATTATGTATGCATAATTTAATATCAATGTAACTCCTAAATTTTGAATCAAATTTCTTATTGACACGCTTCCTTTGAGCCTTCAATCCTTTTCAAATACTGAAGAAGTGGTACACGAATGTCGTGTAAATAATATTAGAGACAGAGGAACAATATTCGCAATATGAGTATATGTTCTTGATCAGCTTCATCAATTGACTAAATAGCCAAGTCTGTCTTTGAGCTTAAGTTTTTTTAATTCAACTTTTATTTCTATCAGGAAAAGTATCAGTTTTATAGAGCATCCGTGTCGTATTTACCCTAAATAGCAATTCTCGACTTAAGTGCTCAACCAGCAATTTACAATTATCTTGCAGGCCAAACAACAAACACAATGCTGACCAGCAGATTGTAAGGATTAAGCAACAATAAGGACCAAAACCTCAACATACCATATACCATAAATGTATAAACAGGGAATCTCAACTATCAACATGTGGCTTCTCATTGTGGGTCTGCACTTAGCCAGTGGCAACCCAACGGAGCCAAATCCTCTGATGGAGTTCGCCAACAGCACAGCTCCATACTACATTAATGATACGATGTATAATACAACTGGCGAGTACTTACCTGCCACAGGAAGTTCAATTTACTGCACGGATCAGCCCACCTATGAGCACTGCATAGCGACTCGCAATTCCTTGGCGGATATGTTTACGGTGGTGCTTTATGGGCTGGTCTGCATTGTGGGTCTGTTTGGGAACACGCTGGTTATTTATGTGGTGCTGCGCTTCTCAAAAATGCAGACAGTAACGAATATCTATATACTTAATCTAGCTATAGCAGACGAGTGCTTCCTCATCGGGATTCCATTTCTGTTGTACACGATGCGCATTTGCAGCTGGCGCTTTGGGGAGCTCATGTGCAAGGCGTACATGGTGAGCACCTCGATAACGTCGTTTACATCCTCGATCTTTCTACTGATCATGTCAGCCGATCGCTATATAGCCGTGTGCCATCCGATCTCCTCGCCACGCTTTCGCACTCTGCACATTGCCAAGCTGGTGTCAGCTCTGGCCTGGAGCACCTCTGCCGTGCTCATGCTGCCCGTGATGCTGTACGCAAGCACCGTGGAACAGGAGGATGGAGTCAACTATTCGTGCAACATTATGTGGCCGGATGCGTACAAGAAGCACTCGGGCACAACTTTCATACTATACACGTTCTTTCTGGGCTTTGCCACACCCTTGTGCTTTATACTCTGCTTCTATTACTTGGTCATTAGGAAGCTTCGTTCGGTGGGACCAAAGCACACGACAAAGTCTAAGGAGAAGCGTCGCGCTCATCGGAAGGTTACCCGCTTGGTGTTGACCGTCATCACAGTTTACATTTGCTGCTGGCTACCCCACTGGATGTCTCAGCTGGCCTTGATCAACTCTAATCCAGCTCAGCGAGATCTCTCGCGTCTTGAGATTTTAATTTTTTTGCTGCTCGGCGCCTTGGTATATTCTAACTCGGCCGTAAATCCCATACTCTACGCCTTTCTTAGCGAAAATTTCCGTAAAAGCTTCTTCAAGGCCTTCACCTGCATGAACCAGCAGGACATCAATGCACAGCTCCAGCTCGAACCCAGTGTCTTTACCAAGCAGGGCAGTCGCCGCCGTGGAGGATCTCGACGTCTCCTGACCAACACCCAACAGCAGCAGCAACAGCAGCCGCCGCTTCTAACAGTTCACGTGGGTAACAACAACTCATCGACAACTACCTCTTCCACAATGACGGCCGAGAAAACAGGATCCACAAATGCCCAAAAATCCTGCAGCTCCAACGGGAAATTGGCCGTACCAAGCTTCACAGCGCCTCGAGCTGAGAACCTGATAATCTGTCTTGGAGAGCAACAGGAGACGTTCTGCACAACAGCGCGACGTGGATCAATCCTGGTGCAACAAACTGATCTATAGAGCTGATCTGAAGGTACATATTATATAAATATATGTATTCGGTTAATTAAGCTTGGAATTTAAGTATGTGTGCATAAAAAGTTAAGAGGTCCAGCATTTAAATACATATTGGGGTAATCTTTTCTACTTAATATTTGTGTAAGAAATACTCAATTTGTTATAGGCAGTATTATTATAATAGAGTATCTCTAAAGCAGTTAATCATATGTATTTTAAAGCTACTGTCACTAAATGTTTTTTTTCTCCAATTTTAAATACAATATTAAAATATTAATGGAGCTTTGTCTAGTCATATTTATCATAATACAACGATTTTTCAGCAACAGATTGTTAAGTACTTAAAGCTTGAATAAATTTGCTATCCCTCCACAGAGTTGCTCAATTCAAGGCATATGGAAGCGGTTTGAAGTAATCAGAAATTTCAGTAATTATAACCATGCTAGAAATAAGTCTACTTCAATTACTTATATGTGCTTCTAAATGGATCAATAAACAGTGGCAAAAAATAATACTAAAATGCTTTTGAATGAATAGGAATAGAATGCGAAGTAAAGGTTTCCCCGGATAAGATTCATTAAATTCGTGACGCCAGTGTAAGTCCTGTTATAGAGGCTTACACGCAACCTGCAGGACGACGAAATGCATTAACAACGTAATCCAATCAGTGCAATAATGAAATGCTCAATGCCAGACACTCGTGCACAGTCCCATGGTATTGAGGAGCTGGACAGGGGCCCAAGGAGACTCCCATAAGCTGTGGCCGCCACTGCCAAAATGCAACAGATAGGAACAATGCAATCCCTTTCTCCGCGCCCAAATCACCCTATTCCCAGGAAAAAGCCCTCTGTTACCCTTGCCACATGGCGCACATTGGTCACGTTTTATATTTCACGGCATTTACAGCATTATTTGTTGCAGGTTCGCATTGCAGAGGAACACATCTGATGCTAGGAGATTTTTAACAACGCACGTTTCAGATTGCGCTATGGTTTGTATGCTTAACAATTGTTTGGTTTAATAGAGAGCAACATATTTACTGGCTTTATTGTTGACCTGACCATAAAGGCTGCCGCATGCTTTCAGGCAGCGATGTTGCTACTTTTGTGTTGTCTAATTGGTTCTGCCCTACGCTTTATTATAAGCGCTATTCGTCTGCGTCTGTCCTCTGTCAGGCTACTAGAGTAGAGCATCCTCAGCTCTGCAAAGGGACATGATAGAAAATTGCTTTAGCAAGAGTATCGAACAGCATTCTGTAAAATCAATTTATCAGAGGTTCGACCGCAAAGTGGACTTGAAGTGAACTCACCTTGTGGTTGGTCAGCAAAGCAATGAAACAACCCACAATGTCAATCACAGGTGTAATTTAATTTTACTGAATTTAACCACAGCCAGAGGCACTCAAATAAAAATTGTATACGACTGTGGAACACCCGCACATGGTACAAAAAGCAAAATATGAAGTCAACTATTAGGTCAAAAGTCCCCAAACAAACCTCAAAAACTAGTTTCTTTATTGGAATTTGAATATTTTCAAAGCAAATGATTCAGTTAAGAAGTCTACCCTATATGACACACATGGGTTCCAGACTATCGTATGTACTTTATATACCCTATGAGTAAGGGTAGAAGAGCAGTTCAAATTGTGCCAAGAGAAGCAATCAACTAATTAAAACGAAGCACAGCCGCAATGCAGAGAACTGGCTGAGAAACGTTTCGAGTGTGGGCAAACAAATTATGGTTAATTTGTTTCCCAGAGCCCCAAACAGCTGTCAGCCCTGCAATGCAGAATAAATAATTGTAAAGTATCGTAATGTGAGCTGAAAAGGCATATAAATCTAAGTAACCCCTTAAGCCAGAGTTCAGAATCCAGATATCTGCAAAGTGCCAGCGGATTCAAAAGTCAAAAGTAATAATGAAGTTAAAGTGCATAAAAAAAATTTCTGAAAAGGTAACAAGCCAACAGAAAAAAAACAAGCCAAACTACAGGAATGAATCCTCACAAATTTGCACTCCAAAAGTTGCACAGATGCTGAGCTGACACGCCCCCCCCCCCCGGATCTCTTTGCCACACGTTGCCTCGCCTCAACTTGCCTGTTCCGTCTCGTAAACAAGCCCGCAATACACAGCAGCTCAACGAACAGCTTTGTCGATTTAGCGACTCGTACTTTTCCAAAGATTTTCCCTTATTTAAAGTAACATTTATTTTCGCTCTACCACCAGGTAGTTCTATGCATTCCACTGCCAGGACCAGGGCTAGGGCCAGGGCCAGGGCCAGGACAGTAACTTGTAAGGGGGAACTTTACAGGAGACTTTATTTTGGCACACTGAAACGCATAAATCAATTGCAGCATTGGCAAAAGGCTGGGAGCCAAGTTCCTATAGTTGATTTATGCCAGAGCAGAGTTTAGAAAAAAAATACTAGCATACTTATGGGGGTATATAACATCAATACAACAAAGTACACTTTATTGACAGGCTGCAACCGGTTGGCTTAAAAAACTCGGTCTTAACGGCATTTTCCAGACTTTAACGCTTCTGATATAAATCAATGAAAGTGCTTATGCTTTGAGTTTGACATCGAAGCTTTAATGGAAAAATCAGACGGTGTGAGTAGAGCAAATGATGGAAACACAATATGTGCATTATAATTGGTACACGAAGTAGAATATATTGCCTTCCCTGCACCTGCTTAACTCTGTGCCTAGCAATGTGTGAAAATTACCATTTAACTGATTTTCAGATTACATCAGGTGTCATCCAAGGTACCTAAAACACATGCTGGGCTCCAGATGATGGAACTGAATTACGTTAAAGATGTTCTATGACAGCACTTTTACTTGAAAACGTTTTAACTCTAGTTATATTGATTTTATTTACTTTAATTTGGAATCGACTGCAAGCAGTCAACTAAAAGATAAAAGTTTATTATAAATTGTATAATATTAAATTGTCAAAGTAATCTTTTTCTTTTTTTATTTAAATAAATGAAATTTTATTACAGGTTAGAATACTATTACCTTACTCAGGCAACCTAAACTAATGTGAGATAAAAATAAGAACGAACTATGACTAGATAAACTAGGGTGTTATATACATTATTAACAGTGTATTTTGTAGAATATTATAAGGATGAGTGGATTTGTGTATTAAGCCAAGACCCGTTGTGGAAGGTCTTGAGGATGATGACGTTCGAGTCTTCCCTTTACCCTTAGTCCGAAATTGTGCAGTCGTCTAGCAAGTCGATTTGGATGAGATGCTAGTCTTTCTGTGTATCTTTGGGCAATACATTGGATTCGGTCAACAATCAGAGGAACGTTAAGACCTCTTTCGATATCCCTGGTTCTCGTGTACCAAGGGGTACAAAGTAAAAAATCAGGTCGTATTATTCAAAATCATTTTAAATTTGAATTGATCCAATATTTGTTGCAAAGATATGGGAAAACCCAAAAAAAACCCAATCAGAACGATAAGTACCGCCGAAGGAGATAGAAAAGTGAAAGTTTTACTGAACGCAGAGAAATGAGTTTCAAAGTGAACATAAAATGCGAATTCAATTTGTTAGTCAATTCCTAACAATATCGCCACCTAATATGATATTACCAACTGTCCCTGGTACGTCTGTGGTTCCACCCTACGCAAAGACCTCCATCTGGATACCAGTGAATAGCAGATCGGACGTCACACCAGCCGATACAATGATAGACTATTAAGAGACCGGAGTGCGTTCGCAGGAGGTTTACTTCCTGCTAGACCTCTCCGGCGTCTAAAGAGACTAGACCATCACTCAGCAGTGAGATATCCTGCTGCTCAATGTCACTTAACTCCTCATGCTTTTAATTTTCTATCATTTCTTTTAAGCATAAAGTTTGGTTTATAAATATGTTTATAATTATGTTCTTATGGTGCTTTTCAAGCAAACTTATTAATTTTATTCATTTTTGTCATTTTATCCATTTGTTTAGCTACCACTTACGTCTGAATTAAGAATGTAATGTCGACGTTGATCAGGAATGTATAAACTCTATGGGGTCAGAGATCCTTGATGCTGTCTATTGCAAAGCCCCTTTTCAACTAGTTTTTATGGATTAAACGTATAATAAAACTTTTTAATTTTTATTTCATTTCATTTTTGCAGCTTTTTTGTCCTAAGACTCTATGGCGCATTTATCTATTTATACCTTAGCGTATGGGTTGGCCAACTGTCTTTATAACTATATATATCTATCTATATATATTTTTTTCTAGTATCTAGAGGATGCAGTCTTTTTAGTCTTCGCCAATAATAGAACTGTTTATAATTCTACCACAAACTCGTATATGTGAACACTTTTATGTCCATATTTTAATCCCATATCCCTTAGTTGCGATCCCTGGTTTCTATCCATATTAAAATATACGAATACTGAGTTTGAAACGGTTTTCAAGAGTTGGTCCCCACTTAAATTCGCAGAGCCAACCCTAATTATTTGTTTAAGTCAAAGCTCAATTTCAATTGCTCACCCAGTTGCATATCCGTTAATTTGGCGAAACATGATGTCTCTCTTTGTTGTAGCCTAGTTTCCCGGGCAATCAATCTGCAGCAGCGCCATAGCAACAGAAACCAGCAGCCAACTTACCTCTTCACACACACACACACACATACACACGCACACAGAGAGAGAAGCGCAGCACACACACAAATTGAGTGGCAACTTTAAGTGTCCAAAGAAGAACAACAAGAGGCTAAAGTGAAAACAGCTTTATGCCATGTCGAGTGAGATATAACCAAAAGTTTTTCTTCCCCCCTTCCCTCTCTTACTGGCAATTTGAGCGTATTTCTTATGAATTTGTGCGTTTGTTGCCTTTTCGCTGGATTTGCATGCCAAAAGCATAAAAATATTTGCGTAGCCACATTAACGTTTGCCTTCGCAGAAAGAAAATTCGCAAGAAATACTCGTAACAATAAGATAATTTCTTGATTGTAGTTAAACGACAATGGTATAAAAAAAAGGGGTTGGCCAAAGTTAGGAGAAATGGAAATGGAATTAGAACTCGAGCTGCAAGTTTTGCTGGCCTAAAATTCTTGGCCATCAATTGCCGGAAATGTTTTGTGCGCACTGTCAAGTTATGAGACCCCATCCATAGCTGCAGCTACCAACTAAATGGCAATTTAAGTTACCAGCTGCTGGTCTGTGGCTCTGGCTGCGGCTTTATACGGACCCTGATTCGTTCCTGCGGTTGCAATTTTCTATGCAATTACAACAACGACAACTAACGAAACTTGTGTAATTGATATATGTGGTTGCTCGTTGCAACTTTCTAATGGAGCTGCCAGCCACCAGCATCATCAACTTCACGAAAAGTTGGCCTGAAGCAAGCAACATGCACTGTCGAACAGCGCCGCAAAGTCTGCGGCTAAGGAAGAGTGTTCAGTGCCAAAATTGTTGTTACGTGGCCAAAGATTGAAGTCTGACACAACTTTCACTACCGGCTAATTGGTTTTGTGGTAAATTCTCAAATATCAACACTTATTGCCTGAGATAGGGACAAACACCAAATTTTATGCACTGCCTTTGGCAATTAAATGTACAAACATCTAAAGCTTGTTTTCGACTCGATTTGCTTTATGCATTCGCTCAAGTGCTTCAATAAAATTCAAATGACAACTTGATAATTATTCAACTCGAACGTTGAATGCAAATTTTAAATTTAAATTTAACAAGAATTCATCTTTTGCATATGCCAACAGAGGACATTAAAGTTGAAGTACAAAAACTAGTCGGACACTCGGGTCTCAAAGTGGATTTGAAAATACAATTCGTTAACTTCATTCTCACTAGCACATTTGCATTAAAAAGCATAGAAAGCAATCCTTTTAGCTCTGAGCTCTGAGAAAAGTCGAAAAGAAATGGATGATTCTCGTTGAAGTATAATGTTAGACTAGTTTTTGCTACTAAATTTCAGATGCATAAAAGACTTCGACTATTCCTTCCTGGCTTCCTTATGGCATCCTCTTCGGCCTTATCTTAATGTAAAAGGAAAACGGTGTCAATTGACCCTTACTACTCGTAGATTCTTTAAACAACATTTTGTCAAAGGTGTGAAATACACGCACACACTTCTATTAAAGGACTTGTACATCTACAAAGGTGTTGAAGTATATATGTTTTTAAATAGGTACTTGTATATTTTGAATGAATGTAAATACTTATGAATGGTGCATGAGCATTGGCATCGAATATTATCATTCTGGGAATTATAATTAATGTATATTAAGGTCTACTTAAGTAGGTATTTAGTTAGACTTGTAAATATACTTATTATTCCCATCACAGAAAGAGTTTACTATATTATTGTCAGGTTTAGTATCCGAGTCGCCTTAGACCCTACAAGAGATCTATTCATTTGTTAGCTATGGGAAATATAATCGCAAGACTAGCTAAAGAGCAGGCATAATTAGTTGCGAATACAGTCTTGAAAAAACTCATTGCAATACGTAACAATAACTTTGATCAAAAATAACTCTTATTAGTTACCCCATCACAAAATAAAAACAACATTTTATGACTATCATTATATATAGAATTGATTGACTAATAAACTACTCACTTACTTACTTAAAAGAGACTTATTAGTTGTGTGTAACCAGGCTAAAAAATTCTAATATACATGTTCCAAAACTGAAATAATTCTTGCAAATTTTTAAATCAACTGGACTTTAAAATTCTTTACATCGATTTCGAAAACAACAAATTGTATTTAAAGCTTTAAAGCCGCAGCCGTATGTAATCTTATAATCGTCTGGCGAACTCTTTTATCTTCTGATTCCCATTGCCATTCCCATTCCCATTCCCATTCGCCAGTTATCAGTTATTCCCGCTCTTTAATGCATCCCATAATTTGCTTGTACATTCGCTCAGGCAGCTAACGACCAAAACATTTAAATGCCATTTCAATTATGTGCTCTACGATCTGTACGATAGCTGTCGCATACCTACAATACCCTACCCTACCCTACCCTATTCTACCCAATTCCAATTCCCAACCCGCCACTCAAAAGGGGGAGGGGCTGTCAGGGTAGAGCTTCCGGTTCGTTAGGAAAGTTCACGCACAAATTAACACACAGCAAGTGCAACTTTCCGCCTTTATGACTGCCAAAGTACAAAGGTCTGCATATAAAAAAGCGAAACATAATTTCAGTTTTAATGAGCAGCAAGTTGAGGCAGCTCCCCTGACACCACAGAGCTTTCAGAAATTTGCAAAATATTCTTGTCGTAGTAATATACTTATGTAGAATTATAGTTTATGCACGATTATATTCATTAACATTGGCTAACAGAAACGCAATGTCATCGCGGCGATATGCACTTAGCCAACTTTCCATTGCATACGTGCAGGCGCCTTAAGCTGCACTTTGACGGTTTCAAACAAGTTAAGCTCTGAAAGCTGCCATCGCTGACCAGTTAAGATGCCTTTATGAAAGTTCATTGGCTTCCAGCTGCCATTATTTAATTCCGCCAACCAATTTACAACGTGCACAAGCATAACAATTTTTATAGTCAACATTTTCTTTTATTCGTTTTCACCTGCTGCGCAAAGCTTTTTGGCTTAAAACTTTAATTGGACAGTGAAATGTTAACCTACTGAAAACAACCAACGTACACGGTTTTATCACCACGTTGTTGATATTGATCATGGATATATACGTAATTTATATATTAATCTATTGTATTAAATTCACACAACTTTGTTCTGCCCAAAGGCAAAGGTGCTCCACTGTGTACAGTAGCCAAATCATAGATATTTATACTTAGTTTTTATAAATTTATAAATTTATATATTTATATTTATAGAAATCAGTATAAAGAGAATTTTGTTACTTTTTATTTTTGAATATTTCTACTCTGTCCCATATTGAGTATTGGTGGAAGGGCTGGAGTACAAACAGACTGACGTCTTTTGATCAAAATTGTCTGAGATGCCACCATCTGCCCTTACAGCCCTGTTTAATATACCTGCTTAGCCATGTTTAATGGAAAAAGGGTATACAATGTCAATATTCATCAATCATTTGGCACACGAAAATTTCAATTAAAATAAGCTAAATTGTTTGCTTTCGCCCACTGTTCGCTGCCTTTTTTCTCCTTTCGGTCTACTGATGGGAATAAAATGTCAGTTGGCTGTCAGCCAGCGATGAGACAAGTTTCGGCAGAGGCACAGAGATGCCTGATGCCAAGGGGACAAACATCCACAACTTTCACTTTATTATGCATAAATTATGAAATAGCGCGCAAAATGAATAAAAGTAAACGTCCGTCATTTTTATGCCACGCTGGCAGAAAATTTCATATGTGAAGCCTTAACACGAGCCCAGTGTTATTTTTATAAAGCCATTTACGTGCCATTGTTTTAATCTGGTGCATTTTATAATTTGCGCTAGGATTTGCACGAAATGGATTTTGAGTTGACATTGACACCGTAATCTGCCATACATACAACTATATTAGAGCATAGGATTCTCATCTCTAATCTCTTATCTGATATTCAATTAATTCTAACCAATTTATACATTCTATTCTATCTTCAATCAAAATTTAGTTATGTATTAAATCAAATATCAAATATAGCTCTCCAATTAATCGCGTTTCGTTCACATCCAACGAACTAGACTAAATCACAGTGGCCAAATACCAACAAAGACTATAAGAAAGAGATTGCAAAAACCAGCAAAATCTAGACAAAATCAAGACGTTAAAAGCAGTGATGCCATATTGGCCATTTCCTTGTTAGCTAAAGCTATTTGAAAAGTCAAAATGCCAAGAAAAAATTCAGTGTTTAGCTGAAAATCTATCGATCTTGATACAAGTTTCTATTTTCTTTTTCTATGGCAAAAGTTGGCGTTCTGTAAGCGGGCTCCGTTGTGGAAATGAAAAATTACTGTCCACCACTGCCAAGTGTAATTTACAGACAAATGTCTTGTGGATTTTTGACACTGGTTAAAAGCGACGCAAAGCGAGTAAATGCCGAAAGTAAAAAATTGTCATAGTCACATTTGGCACAAATGCACCAAAAACACATGATTTATGTGTTGGAGCATTGGATGTTTTTAAAAGAAAATTATACATTTTCTTAGCTGATATAATTTTAAATACAATTGTGAAAATATTTTAGTAGCTTACCAAGTGGCAACCGCCGAGCTACGAGTGCAGGAAACCTAAAAGAAAAAAGCAGAAACTTTATAAGAAATAAATTAAAGGCTTACAGAACTTTAAAAACATTTTTAAGCAATTGAATAGTTATAGATAATCAATGTAGATTGATAATTCAGTTTTGATTACCGCTCAAGTGTTAATAATTCGCAGAAATGCATTGGCTGCAGTTAAGGTAAAGATATATGTAGAACTCAGTTTCCATTTAAATGATTTACAAACAAATTTAAATCCGCTTTGCTATAAGATTGCAAAACTTGCGATTCACAAATGAGCTCTACGACAAATTCCAATTTCCAACAAGGAGACAAAGTGAAATAACCTAAAATTAAAGAGACGCAGCGATAATGAAAATCAAGCACTCGCATTGATGGTAGGCTAGATGGAGATTATCTTACAGTGCACTTTCCTGTCCTGCCAAGGATGAAGGAATAAAAGAATGGAAAGGTGCGCCGTAAATGTTAAGCAAATGAGAAGCAGCTTAAGATAAAGTAATCAAAAAAAATTCTGCATCCTAAGCAGGAGCTAAACGGTAAGCTCAACTGATTCAGAAGAAGTCGAAAGAGCTAAGAAAAGTACTTCTATTAAGTAAAAAGTAACACAGAAAAAAAAGGAAGCAGCAAACAAATTAAACGTACAAATTTCTGAATATCAATTTAACTTAAAAGAAGAGCAGAAAAAAAAGAGTAAGCGAAGCACACAGCTCAGTTCGCAGAAATTCAAACGTCCTAGAAATTAAGACTGCAACATTTAAATTCATTGTATACATTGCTCAGTAGAACTTTTGACTTTAATGTGGCTCTAGAGTACAATATGTCGAAATCTCGCTTCTACTATATAAAATCAAAAGGCCTATTCTTCTGCTGCTTCTCAAAATTTTATGAATTTAAGCAATGTTTACCCAAAGCTTTGTTTCCTTAAATAATATATAGTCTATTTAAAAGTTATATTTAAATTAAATGCGTTTTACTCAATGCATTTTATTCAAAGCCAAGTTTCCAACAGGAAGTACGAATTGCGATACTAAATCTCAGTGCCTAAGATCTCTTACAGTTAATCCACGATCATCAAAGGAAGCAACTGTTGAAGGTGTGAAACATAACCGTCCGGCAAAAAACCTTTACTGGATTGCTGAAAGGTCATAAGCCGGTTAGCAGTGTTGTGTGAGTTTTAGTCAACGAAATCACAAAAGCACTAAGGGAAGCAAACAGGAACTCTATCCGGGGCTATCCGTCATACCAGCACTCCACTGTCCCCTAAGGTCCATGAAAACCAATTCCTAACAATTTGAATATTTGCAAGTTTCCTCAATGTGAAGCCAGGTACATACATCTTCCTTTTCATATATATGGCTTCCCTTTCGTTCTCACGCACAACCCTAGATGCTGATACAAACACATCAATTTAATTGAGTTGCAATTGTGCAATTGATAAACAACATCAGGCCAGAAATTCTTGTGGCGAATGTGTTATAGAAGACACTACGAGTACACTAGAGAAATGTGAGGATAACTTAATGTGGTCAATAACAAGCAAGCAACAGATTTGCCAGTCGAATTCGCATGAAACAAATTCAATTAAATGCAATAAATTAAATGCAAATTAAATTTACAATCTCTTAGCTCCTTCGCCAACTGACCTCTAAATGCTGCATAATTAATGAGCTGTGTGCATGGCCACTGGCCAGAAAAGGCCAGCAGCAACTTTTGATTTGGCCAGAACTACTAGAAATAATGCACACGAAGCAAGTGGCAGAAGTATCACAAAAAAAAAATGCAAAAATATCATAATATAGTCAAATTACGTTATATAGCAACAAATTCTTCATTAAAAATCGATAGAAAATTTGGAAAATTAACTACATTCGCTTGGGAATCCATTTGAAAATATAATAATATATAACAGGAATGCGCCAATTAAAATAAGTTTACTTTAATCTAACTAAAATTACGTATGCACAAATCATACAAATATAGTTTGTTTTTATTGTTATTAATACACAAAACTGTTTTGTTTAATAAACTTAATTGATAACTAATTAATTTTGAATATGAATCTATTGTACCTAATTTTGGTATGTAGCTCTTATACTGAGACATCGTTCAATCAGGCTCAAGCCGAAAATTTAAATAAACAGACAAATAGAAAGACAGTCAGGTTCAGATTACAGTTGGCTTAAATTTCATTTTTAATAATATTAAATTAATAATATATTTTAAACTTCGTCTAGGCACCCATAATTCCTCTTCTTAAATCTCACTAACAACAAGTGGTTCGCATAGGGCACGTTCCCTGATCATATATCAAAACAAGTAAGAATGCTGCAGTGGAGTGTACCTAACTACAAGAGGTCCTTAACCCAAATGGGACACGCCTTCACTTAACTCGACACACATATACATACACACACGCACACGCAACTCAAGCAAGTCTCTGCTTGGGATTATACGAATTCTGTTGCAACGCCGCTGCAGCATTAAGTTAAATTGATACCTGACCACCTTCTGTGTTTATTATCCGATCGTTATGAGATTTGCTGATATTGTAGAATACGATTACGCTTCTACACACACAAAATAAGGAGTATTTTTGAAATACCCTTCATCTGCGCATGGTATGCAAAAACCTATACCCCAAATTTGGTACCTGTAGACGGACAGAGCCAGATAAAGTAGCAAGAAAATACTTATAAATACAAACTTTATGGGATCCGAGATGCTTCCTTCTGCCTGTTATTTATGTATATTTGCGCAAACTACATATACTCCCTTATTCCATTTTTAATGAGCTGTGTGTGAATACTTCCTGCTGAACTATTTGACACATTTTTCTTCGTATAACAAAGACAAAGGCATTGAAGTTCTCAATTTTATATATCCCAGCCTAGAAGTCTTGCTTTGTGGTTACTTTTATCAGCTGATCCAATTATGAAATGTTGCGTTTCAGGTAAAACGATCTGCAACACAATTTTCATACCATAGTGTTTAAGCTGAATTTCCAAACGAAAACAGATTTTCTGCTGTTTAAGGTTCCGCCTGGGTGTAGGTAACATCTCGAAATGAAAAACCTCGAAGAACTACGTCCAATAAAATCGTAAAACCAGACTTTATGCCCAACTCTATCATTGAAAAAGCCGACGCCACTGGCTACAAAAGTAATCTTAGAATTCGTAAAATATGCAGTCGATGACCCTGTAACTTTGTCTCAGACAGAAGAGTATAAATTAATTAAATAAATGGAAACATGTATCCAAATAGCATATAAATAATATATTTATATATTCAAGCTAACATAATAAATCAGAATAATTAAGTTAACCCTTTGTGATGAGGAGCAAATGTGTTCAGTTTGAACGCATACAGACAGATTTTAGCAATTTGCTTAAATCATGCATAAGGACACTTAAACTTTCAAATAACATTTAACATTAAGTGCCACAGTTCCAGTGAATACACAATTGTCCTTGTGAATTTACTAGAACTATGAACCTAATGACATCATCGTCATCATACAGCAGCTGTCAAACGAGCCTGACGAGTTACTCAATCTCTGACTGACTGTGCAACCATTTTCCAAAGCATTTTAATTGCTGTCTCAGCTTGTCTAAGCTTTATCCTGTTCACCAGTTGATGCACACATTGGGTATATTCACTTAATAGAGTCGCCATGTACATGGCTCTGTCACAGCAATGAGATGCATGAAGGCTTAACGATTCTACAAGTATTTAATGGACCTGCAAGTTTGAAGGATATTTCCCCTTCGAGCATACTCGAAAACAGTGTTTTTTGCCTTGTTTAGTTTCGTTTTAGCGCTCAGATGCATACAGAAAAGGGCACAAATATGTTGACCTTGCAGTTAGTCAACTAGAAAGTGAAAGCCGAATTTGCATAATTTGCCTGCAACTCAAAGTGCAAGTAAGAGCAAAATGTTGAGGGTGGTGGAAATGTTGGGGATTGGATGCAGCTTTGGATATCATCAAGCCAAGCATAGAATTTAGTTGTTAACTTAAAAAGAAATCCATTCGCAAAACTTGCTGACAAATTGCGGCCCAGGCGAGTGTCAACACCTTGTGAGTCCCTCGTAGCCCTCACCCCAATTCCCATGGCATTTACCTCCGTCTATGCTACGTCTGAAGATTGCTTGAATTACGCATGCAAACGACTGGGACGATGGCGACGACGTTGAAGACTTTTGCCATTGAGACAGCCAAAGTTTTTTTATGGCAATTTCTCAGCCAGACGCCACGAGATGGGAAGGGAAGAGAGAGGGTGGGGGGAGGCGTGTGCTGGTGGTTGCTCTTGTTTGTATTCTTCTTTCTCTTGGCTGTAGTTCTAGTTGCATGAATATCAAATTTTACAAAAACTATAACAGCCATTTACAAGTTTTCCTTCCATTTTCCACGTAGGCTCGTCCGCTACAAAGTAGAAAAGTGGAAAAGTTTTCTTAGCATTAAATTAAAGAGGCGTGCCAAATAGCATTAAAATTGTGTAAAAACTATCTTAAGTAAGTAACGCCATTAAAATAATTTAAGCGAAAAGTAACATTTTGGTTTTTTGTCCTTTGAGATATTCATATCAAAAATGCTGAAGTTTCACAAAAATATAATAAACAATTTTTCAATCAAATCTAATGAAGATGAAATTTGCGTTAATGTTCCGCAAATTAAAAAGGAGAATAAAGTTCGTTATTATTTAATTAAAATATAAATAAAATGAGGTTTTCACATATAGTTTGTCAGTGTAAATGTTAAATGCAACAAATTATTGTTCTAATCAATATCTATTCGCTTCCAAACAATTTTAAATTCTTAATCCAATTAAATTACTACTCACAGACACAAACAGAGAAGATTTAGTTGAGGCCCAGTTACTTTGCTTTGTTTCCTGAGAGTTTTCGGTATTAAGGATTTGGGAAGAAGTAGGTTACATTTTTCTCAAAACTCGAGTCTGTGACACAGATTTGTTAAACCTAGTCACAGATTGCCAAGGGCTAAAATCTATCACAGAAATGGCTCCAGACTGTCCAGACTGTCCTGTGTGTCCTGAAAGGGATACCAGGAAACACTAGTAAGTGTGAGTAAAAACATGAAATGTCAACACTTTCAGAGAGACAATAAAAATTGGAGAAAAACAAACCTAACCAAAGAATATATCAGTTACAATGTGTTCCTAACTGCAGCTTTAAAAGCCAACTGAAAACCCGGCTAAATATCATCAGCCATTGCCTTTCCCACTTACCTGTCTATTGTATGGTCCCGGGCTGAGCTCCTAAGAAGCATGGCAAATATATTGACCCCCACAAGAAGAGTAGCCGGGGCGGACTTGGATGCGAGACGGAGCTGGGATGCACTGGATTACAAATTTTATGATGTAGTGTCAGTTGTTTGGTTGCTCAACCTAAAGCTGACAGCTCCAGTGTCATCCTCAGAGCATGTGTTTGTAATGCTGTGATTCATATTCCATTTGATTGCTGGGGTGTTGGCAGTTGGCAGTTGGTAGTTGGCTGTTGGCTGTTGGCAGTTGGCAGTTGGCACTAGTTTGCACACAGCTTGGAAATGGCAAATAACGTTTTTACACTTAATTTTGATTTGAGCCGTAGCACTGTGTTGAGTGATTTAATACCAAAGAGCCAGCGAAGGGAAGAAGGTGCTTTATAAGAGCAAAGGGCATCACTTCGTTTAACACTCTGTTCTCTCTCTCTATTTTCTAGAGTTTTGAACATTATTCTTATATTTATTCAAAAGATTACTTTACTGCACTCGGCCAGCTATGTAGTGCTCTACGATTCTAAACTATGAAATAGTAGGTGGCTGCTTTACGCTATGCATGTGGCAGCTGGCAGCTGGCAGACGCCTACGGAATATGCCACTTCCCGACCGGCCATCAGTGGCAGTTACTTAATTAACTTTGCCCTCTACTCTGTGGCATTGTTTGCTCGAGAACTCCTTGCCAAAAATAGTTATACAAATAAAAGTGAATAATGTGAAGTGGACATGAAAAACTTCTCTTTGCCGCAACGAAAATTAAGTACCCTAAAAAGCCATTTGCAGCATTCTGAAAATACAATTCCTGATTAATCTTTGTTAAGAATATATAATTCATGATTGATGCTTTGATTTCAAAGATAGGCAGTGAATGTTTACAACATTTAAATACGAACTTAATATTGTGCAAAGCCAATGATGTGGGTATCATAGCCGCAAAGAAGAGTATTAAAATACGAGCGAAAAGCAGACAATGCAAAATAATCAGAAAAAGAAATAAAATGAAGTCGGAGCAGAGCAGAAAACAAGCACAAATAATCGTTGTATATTGCAGCTTTAAGTGCCTTCTAATTGCCTTTGTTAAATTTGAAGCATATTTTATGCGCTTTCTCTTTAAACGCCGCTGGCAGTGAGCAGTGAACAGGGAGCAGTGAGCATTGAGAGCAAAGCCGCAGCTAGACAATGACGCGTAAAAAACGGAAAAGGAAATTAAGTGACTGCAATGATTTCTCCCATTTCTCTATCTCTCTTACATCCTCCAGCTGCACCCCATCAAAATCCCAGCTAGCCAGCCATGGTCATCGCGGTGCGCCATTGTCACGTCACTTGCCACACGTTGGCTATTGTCCACTTTGTTTGCGTGGAGAAAACAAGCAACAGGAAAAAACCGTGAGGCGCCAACTGAAAAGGCTTAACAACGGATGAGGGCATCAGCGGTCACTCGGTTGGTGGGATCTTTCTTTCTTTTCTCTTTCTTTTTTTAGTCTGTGGTTGACTACTGCAAATTGCTATGAACATGAACAAAAGAATTTAAAAGCTGGCTTAGATCTACTCTATTCGCAACATTTAAAGCCCTCTCGTATCCTACACGTGTTCACAGGACAAAAGTTGTGACCTGTCTAAATTAGGGCTGTAACATCTGGTTAGTCTCTTACAAGCCTCCAAATTACACCCCTACTAAACTTCCAGGATCACTGCCCATAAACCCACCACAATTTGCATGGAAAAACCCAGACACCAGATGGCTATCCACCGCTTTCTATGCTACCTGTGGACTTAATCTACCCATCTACCTGTTATTAGCGCTGTAGATATATAGTTTAGCTACCATTAGTCAAAGCATATCAGTCATCAAGTGAACTTTGTCCAAGACACACTACACAGTCCAAATAATTAACATGTTTGACGAGGAACCAATTTCGAGTTTTGTATTCAGCTCCGAGGGCTCTAAACAAACCTTCCACCATCAGTGGTATGAGGAGGGCGAGTTGCACGACTGCCACACCTGCTACAGCAGCATCGACGCAGATGAGCCACCCAGCCAGCATTGGCTACGACGTGGGGAGGAGGAGCAGCCGCAACTGAGCATGCAGCAGCAGGCAGTACTCGACATCATCGAGGCGCGGCAAATAGAGACTTTCTTCTTCTGCGATGAGAGTGCTAAGGAGAAGCTAGATCACTTCATGGCGGAGACGTGCACCAGGTCGGTGCCAGAGCTGCTGCGTTGGATGTTCCACAACGGCACACAGCGCGTGGAGTTCAATCTGGCCTGCTATGTGAGCGTGATGAACCAAGTGCTTATCTTCCAGAGTGGCACACTGGACGTACAGCATCATTACGATATAGAGGAGTCTGTCAGAGTCGTCTACGAAATGATCACACAGCGCATCGAGAATTACCTCTGCAGCAGCCACGACCTGAGCCTCATAGAGTGCAGCATAACCCGTATGCGTGTACAGGTGAGGCGTATACGCGAGGATACGGACCTGAGCAGTCCATCTGTGGGCCTGCCCCTGCCAATCAAACTGCGGCATAAAGCACCTGTCAGATGCACCACCAGCGAGGCAGAGTTGACCAGCTTGCATGCGGCATATGTAAAGCACCAGCACACGTGCCACGGCTACTTTCCTTCCAACATGCGCGTCAACCTGTACGCCCTGCAGCAGTGTCAAACCACCAAGGAACTATTTGTGGTCCCATATCACATTGGCGAGACACTCCAAGAGAAACGCAATAAGAATTTCCTCATTTTAAACGACGTTAAGGGCGAGTTCCAGCGCCTCCATGAGATGCAAACTCCCCTGGCACCTCCTAACAGTCGATCCCGTGCACGCAATTTCCATTGTCGCCGCTGTCGTGCCCAATTCAAGAGTCGCAGCCGTCTCCACATCCACCAGCAATTGCGCTGCGGCCAGGACTTCAGTGTGGACAGCATCCACCCGGACATTGTGGAGGTCTACGAACAGTGTCTGCCAATATCTCGTAGTGCCTTTCAGTATGCCTGTTACGGCATAACTAAACCCAAGACCGTTATACGCAAAGGTCAGTTCGTACCCATCGAGTGCGACTGGCGCAGCAAGTGCTCCGTTCAGGTGCAGCACGGACCTTGTGTGGTCATCAGTAATTCCCAGCTAAGTAGTCCCTGTAAATATAGTTAAATAAATCAATAAGCCAAAAATTCTACAGAAACATGTGTACTCTATCTGTGTTAGGCAATAAGTAAGGGTATTAAAAATTTTTATAATCATTATAATGAGCCAACTACAGACAGGTATAAATTACCACAGAAATTGCAAATATAAAATAATTGGAAAGAAAGTTGAGTGCAATGGATTCTGGACAATTTTTCTGATCAGTTTCACTGCTTTGTGGCAAGAAAATTTGAAATTTAATGAGCAGAATCTCCTCTTTTGATATCCTCGCCTGTTGAGAAGTATATATTTCGATATAGGGGCGTTACAAGGACTTGCACAACTTTATTCTAGCACTTTTACCCTTTTCATGGTGCAAGGGTAGAAGCACATCACAAATCGTGCATCATTACCATTTACACTGGCGATTTTGCTGCTATTAAAAAAGGAAAATGTTAAGCTTGCTGTCAGCCAACTGGCAAAGAAAACAGCATTCAAAATGAGCAATACCACAAAGGAAAACAAAAAAAAAGCAAAGAGTTTTCCACTAATAAAAGACATTCGTTGAACAGCTTTAAAAAACATTTGCAAATATTCGTATCATTGCTTTTAGCTCCGTACCTAAACTGCAAATTCAGACAAAAGCAGCAACTGCAGCGAACAGACAGACTTAAAGTCAACCCTCCACCCCGACCCCTTACTTTTGATCTCCCCCCATTCCACTTACACACACACTATACAATACACACACATCGCTGTTCGCCTTTTATAACGGCTTTGCTTTTTATACCAAAAGCAAAACAAGCAAAGTAAAATCACAACAGACAAGTGTGCCCGACTGCGAGACACCCTTAACTTAGGTTAGTTTAAAATGCAGTAATATGTAACTTAGCAAACCTACTAAAATACACTATGCATAAACATTCACCCGCACTAAAAGTTACTATGTGAAAAGCTGGTATGGTCTCCGCATTGCACTATAAAAAATGGTTTCCTGAAAATCTGCTGTTTGTGTTGTTTGATTTTTATGAGACTTTATGGTTATAAAATGTTGCTTTTAAGATGAGGTTTCATTTAGCGAGGAAATTCGAAAACTTTAACCAAACTTGATCGTATACAAACTTGATGGTGTACAAGAATCTAATCTCTAGTTAGGTGTCTCGAAGAGTATAAAAGCTTTGATACATTCATATAGACGACACGTGACGAATGTCATATGAAAGAAAGCCTTACTTTCTGTTACTCTTACACAACATCTAATATACTCTTTTACTCTTATACTATCTATCAGATGTATATATGTATATATGTGTAGGGTTAACATTCGAATTGTTTCCTTCGGACATTATTCTTTAATTATAATCACAATTGTACAAGGCGAATAGACTTCAGTGCACTGCATTCAACTTCAGAGTGTCCAGCATACCGAGCGCTGCACAAGCGCTGTCAAAATAAACTCCTCCCGTCTCCATCTCTCGCAGTGAGTCAAGCATACACACACGACAATAGTGTAGTGTATAACTCTCTCAAACCTTTAACTTCACGCAACATATTCGTTTCAAACAATTCTGGCCACCTGGCGAATAAGCGGAACAAAGCGTACTCACTTACAACCGTTAGAGTGTAAGGAGACACATTCCAAATTAATTCTCATACACTGAAAACTTTAATTTTAAAGCCGACATATGTATGTGAACGCTTGATCTTTGCTAAGAAATTTAAAGCTATCGGTCTTAAGACACAAGAAATTAAAGAAAATGTTTAGCTTTTCCCAAACAGGGGTAAATCTCACAGGTGTCACCCCATACGTAGAGCTTACCATGTCTGCTTGTGTGTGTAATTATATCAGTATGTGAACAGATTCGCTGCAAAAATGACTGGAAAATTCCTATTTGTTTCATTTTTCTAATTTCGAAGCGGATGTTGGAAAATGTGCAATTTGTATTTGTGGAAATGAGCAATTTAAATATTATTGAAATTTAATGAATTTCAGTGACTTTTGAGTTTAATAAACTCACCTGGTATTAGTTAAGCTGGAGGTCAGACTTGCAACAAGAATAACTATTCAAATTGCAATCAATGAGACGTTAAGACACCTCAGCTTATAATACTAACTGAACTGTCACAACGTGAGAAACTGGTCTAATACCAGTAGAACGTCAAATTGTAAGGAAAAAACTGCTGACAAAGAGCAATCAAAGAGTCTCAACATGTCGCAGCACAACGACTGTGTTGAACCTATCCATAAAGAGACTAATAAAGTCAAAAAACTTTTTAAATGACTGAAAATTTAAAATGCAAAAGCAGAGACAATTTATTATTTCGGTAAGAGAAATAAAAAGAAGCAAGACTCGGACTTTATTCATTAGCGTCAAAAGCCTCACACAAAGCTTTCAAGGTTACAGGGTATACTCGTAGAGGATAACGCATTAAACGTAATGCGATCCAATAAAGACGCCTCGACGATAGTCTAGGCGGTCAGCCACTTTGGGCGTTGGTTTAATGACCATTGAGAGACACGACAAGGACAAGAGCAAAATATGAGAGTCCATCAATTTAGGTTTAAAATGTTCATGGATGTGTTGAACCTGCTCAAACAATTTATAAATTAATTTTTCTTCTATTTATATACCCTGTAGGATATTTCATATTTCAGTTATAAATTGCACACCGAAAAGTCCTGTTGTCCTTCGTCAATGTCGGTTCACGCGTACTTTTGATGGCAAATCGTTTAAATTTTACGCCCAACCATTCTACACTCTTCAGCGAGTTTGTTCCCACCACACGTCCTGCCCACATATAGGACACACCCTAAAGCTAGGTCCGAACATAATTCAGCGTAATAATACATAATTCAAATGTGACGCTGGACACATTAGTTCCACCGTTTTGAGCACTTGGCAAGCGTATGTGATAAATGGAGGTCCAACAGGTTGATGCCCAGAGGCTGCTGTCACACAGTTTAAGTAGATTTCGGGATCTTAACGAGCCGACAATTTGTAAGCAGTTCATATACGATATTTGTGCGGAAAAATAAAAAAAAATAAAAACAAGCAAGAATGAAATACTTACTCGTATATTAAATGGGCATTTCACTTGAAATGCTGCGACTACCATCGATGATTGATAGTCGAGCGCTGAATGACAAGAGAACTTGGCACATGGACCATAAAACGTTTTTAGCAAAAGCTCATCAAGTAGCCATACAATACATAAATAAAAGAACAGTCGAAACATTTGATGATACAGCTCAGTGCCATGGATATGGCATACTCGTAAAAATGGAACGCCCAGTCAAAGACCGAAGCTCATTCAAATTGTAGCCGTGTACACATAAAGAGCAGACAAAAGACATAAAGTAAATGAAGCGCCGCACATAATGTCGAGCGACGGAGTAGTATAGTATGTAGGTACGATGTGATGAGTACCAGTACGAGTTTCTATTCCATTTCTATTTCTTTTCTATTTCCATTTGCCATTGTCATAACTCAATGCTATTTAAAGCTACACCAAGTCGAAATCAAAATCAATTGTTGCTCGTCGCGCACACAATGAAAACAGTTTTTCATTCAGTAAAGCTTCTGCTTTAATAGAAAGATAATCATATAAGTAAGAAGCGCAAGTCAGACCGTCATGAAACTACATACATACCTACATTCTCATATATGAATACCCAAACATGAGCTAACCAGACGATTGTATGCAAGTATGTATGTATATGCAGACAAAAGCCGGGAAAATCTAGCAATAGTACTCGTATAAGATTGAAGCTTGTGCGTGGGATGCTGTTTATAAGATACGAATATGGCGACAAATATAAACTTTACCTTTTAGCCATGGCCCTATCTCATCAAAGCTAAGAGACAATAAACTAACTCAGCCAACTGGATGCTCCCTTCCATCAGATTGCCACGACAACAAATTGCGTCAACGATGCACAAAGAAAAAGCAATCACAAACAAAATTTAATTGGCGTATGACAGGAAAAATAATAAAAATAAAAAATATATATAAATAAATTCTCAAGTATAAAAGACTTCGACTACGCTGGAACATGTTCCTCGTAACGCTCTCCCCATATATTCCGCCAGTCTACAATCAAAATAAATGCTTAATTAATTGCTTCGAGCTTCTAAGAAAGATTCTTATCAAAATATTTCAGTTCAATATCAAAACAAAAATGCTCCAGTCCAGTGTTTCCCACCACAAGATACCTTTAACCCACGTATCCAATATTTATAACAAAGCACACAATCGAATAAATTTATATATAATAACATGTGTTAAATTGTTTCTTAAATATATCACATATCATGTGGAAAACTTATTTTACTTATTAAACCCACTATAATAAATACCAACATATTTTGAGAAGAATGCATCTCCGACCCCATAGACTATATACATATTCTTAATCAGGATCTGTGACCATGTCCCTGTGTGTGCATAAGTGTGCTAATGTCAGAGACTATTAGAACTCCCTGGATCTAGTATCTTTCCTGGATACGTGTATACTGGGGTATATATACTTGTATACCAGGAAAAACAAGTTTACTTCAAACTTGGGAATTTACCATTGCCCCCACATTCCCTTGCAAAGCGATAAAAACATTTTATAAGCTCATTTTCAAGCGAAAGCTTTCTTCTGGATGCGCACGTGTGAGGGCGCAGCACCTTTGGTTATAGTATGAGTGAATGAATGTGTGTGTATAATATGAAAAAAAAGATAAAAGTAAGATAAAAGTCAAAAAAGATCCAAGTATAACAATATGTTGTGGATTCTAATGAAATTTGTAAACACTAGGACAAGCAAAATATTCCGCAAACTGTTCTAGTATATTTATAATAAAATCTTTACAAATAGGCCCAAAAGTTAAAAAGAAATTCGGGCAACAAAATATCATATTTCAAAAATTAAAAAAGAAAAATAATAAAATAAATATAAAAAAAATAATAAAAAAACATTAAAAAAATAAGTTTAGTAGTTTTAGCCTTTCCCGAAAACGCGAAATTTTGCTGTAAAAATATTGTAATTATGAAAAAGAAGCAAAAAAAATAAAATGAAAAAGTGTAAGAAAAACAATATTGAATAAAATAACTTTTTAATCGGGGAAATGCGCTAACTCGCTAATTGTTCGCACTATTGATTTGGTTCTAATAAATAAACGCTATACAATAAATTTCCCAAGAATGTTTTCAAATAATTGACGTCAAAGGAAACGGCGTTTGCTTCAAAAACGTAGGCGTGTTTGCTCAACTGTGTAATACTGCTACTTAGTTCTGAAAACAAGTTAGAATACTGTAGTGAGAGTAGCTTTCCACGGGAAGTCCCTAATGCAAATACACAAATACAAAGGCACAAGAAAACACACATTTACAAGCTCTATACACAATTATTTGCAAGTGCACTTTGGAGTCTCTAGTTCTTGTCGCCTCTGAGATCCACGCTTTCATTCGAACAATTAGACGGAAGTGGTTAAATGAACTCGGTTTTTAATCATGATCAAGAATATTACATTTTTTTTTAATTTTTATTTTTTTTTATTTATTTATTTCTGTACTTATTATTGAAGTAAATATTATTATGTGTTTATTTACTTATTAATTTTTTTTTAATTATTTACTTATTTATTTATTTTATTTATTTATTTATTTATTTATTTATTTATTTATTTATTTATTTATTTATTTCTTTTTATTTCATTTCGAGTTGACTTATAACTACATAATTAAATTAAGAAGAATAATATTTCGAAATTTGAAACATAAATACATAAAATTTCTAAATTATTAATATAAGTTGTCTAATAAAATTAAAGAAAAATAAAAATTTAACAAAAATGATCTAGTTTTTCTTCAATGGCTTAGGAAAAACCCAGAATAAAACCCAATCACCTTACTTTGTGTCTGTATATAAATAAGTAAAATAAGAAAGATTTTAAGAAGCAGAAGACAACATGCAACACATAAGTAGGACGTACAGTGGGAAATGACCCAGGATATATATTGCATATATATAGAATTAGGGAACTTTCTTGTTAATACTAGTAAAACTGCTCCCATCGAGTGTGCCCGACTACGAGCTTTATTCTGATATGTCTCATGGAGTACACATCCACACACACACACACTCAGCATAATTTTAAATTGCTTCTTGAATATCTTTTTTGTTTATTATTCTATGAACCTGATTAAGATTAAGATTATTCACAAACAATTGTTACCCAACAGTTTATTTATTTTGCCGGGGTGCATGGGAAAAGTTCCAAAATTTGAAATAAATATAATCTGCATACGCTACACGATAACGTACACCACGATAACATACACCAGATATGGTGTATGTATATCCTAACACTTTTAATCTCCCAAGTCCATCACAGTTACAAAGCTTGATTCGAGTCTGAATTGTTATGATACACCTATCTCTTTCGCTTTTTCCTGGTGAACTCGTATGTTTTTCTACAAGCAAAAGTTGTCTCCTGTCTCTATTAAATCGGTTATGACGCCGCTGGTGCCCACTTCTTCCTGGCACCATTGTAAATCATATCGTGTATAATTCTGTGTTTGAAAACCGGAACTGTCTTTTTGATCAAAATATACTTAAACAATACATGAAATCTGGGTTGCATTAGTCTGTAATGCTTCAAATATGTTAGTATATTTTATCTGCAGAATCAATTTGTTTCCCTAGCTACATTCTATTCGGCTGTCAATATATGTTTTGGTCTGTCGGTCTTTAAAGTATTGGTATATGTACCAAAAGGGTTGACGATCATTAGAACGATCATAAGATAATGAACTATTTGGCTGTCAATATATGTTTTGGTCTGTCGGTCTTTAAAGTATTGGTATATGTACCAAAAGGGTTGGCGATCATAAGAACGATCATAAGATAATAAACTAACAACTAACCGTTTAAGTAACAAGTGTGTCAAATTTGTTCTCAACCCTTTAATAAGGTCCAAAACTAATGAATTTTCATATTTGTATGAGTACAAATGCTGTTTATATAACGATTTTAGTCACATAGGACTAGGTCTCTTACAGTCCAAAAACATTTTAGAAACTGTCAAAATGAAACTATTGCCCTGCCTATTAATTCTACACATTGCTGGCTGCCTAGGCGAATTAGTTATAGATCATGCCATGTCTGTGGCGGGTATGAAACACTTGGCGGATTTGGAAACATTGTTCCTGAACGAGCTAACCACGTTTAGCGAAGCTTTGGAATTGAAAATAAACTCAATCGAAAGGTATGTAATTATTTTGAATTCCAACTTTAAGTAATCTTTAACTTGTGCTCAGTTTCTTAGATGTAGCGTATTCAAAGAAGCAGCAATGGGAACATAATATGGAGGAGTATGTATCCCATCCCTTAAAGAGTTACGCGCTCATTCGACGTCTTCACGAAGATTGGAGCTATTATGAGCTTTACATGACACAACCAGTGGGTACGGAGCAGGTGGAAAATGTGAATAGACTTGTTACGGAAGAGGCACCTACAAATGTTGATATACAGGATGCTATGAAGGCTTTGGTACGTTTACAAGGCTACTATAATCTCAAGCCAGAAGACCTCTCCAAGGGAATCATTGATAACAGGCATTATAAGTTAGTACGCTCTTGAGATCCTTACCGGTTCCCTCTTCTATGTAAGAATTATGCTCCACAGTTCCTCACTTACAACTCTCGACTTCATGGCCATGGGCAATTTTTGCCACGAGAACGATCTAACCTATTTCGCAAAAAACTGGTACAATGCAGCTCTAGAAAGCTTTAGCCAGAGCAAAAATTTAGAGATGTATGATCATGTGTACGATCTAACAGCGGCATATTTATATGGAACATATGCAGGGATGCTAATGGATAAAGGTAAAAACATGCATTTAAATCTTTTCATTTTATCTTCCTTTATATAAACAGGCTTTAACAAGGAGGCTTTGAATGTGCTCAACAAAATCTCCGATTTGAATGTTCACCTCTGGCAAGAGCGGCGAGTTGCGGAAGAGACCGCACATTTCCCTGATTTTGGTCCTGAGGTAGTTTCTTTAACTTTATTTTCGACTGAATTATAATACAAACTAAGTCTCGTGTTTCAGCATAACGAATTCCCACTGAATAATATTCAGAAATGCTGTGGTGGTCGGGTGCCACCTGATTCGAGATCAGTTTGCTACTTCGAAAACAGCTTTACAGAGTTCCTAATACTGGCACCATTCAAGGTGGAACAGCTTAGCTCCAATCCCTATATAGCTATTTTTCACGACGTTATCTATGACAATGAAATTGAAGTACTGAAGTCCATAGAGCTCTCCAGTTTGAAACACGATCGATCCGAAAGACATAACAACTCCTTGAAATACGCAATAATAACGGAAAGAGTAACTGATGTGTTTAACTATCGCGTTATGGACATGACGGGCATGGAAGTGGAGGACGACAAGGACTTAATTCTAATAAACTATGGTGTGGGCGGCCACATGAGCCCACACTATGATACCATACCTTTAGATAAGCAGCAGGTAAACTTAAGAAACTCTAAAAGGGACTCGTTCGGCTAAACACAATGTCCAAAAATTACATTTCAGCCGGACATGGGTGATCGTTTAGCGAACGTCATCTTCTTCGTAAGTACTTAAAAACTTGAAAACAGTTCACTAAACATTTTTAAATTTGGACTTCATGACTCCTCGAAAAGCTAAGCGACGTTCCACAAGGAGGCTTCACTGTTTTTCCTACTCTACAAATAGCCGTTGAGCCGAAAAAGGGCAACGCTTTGGTATGGCATAATTTGGACAACCAGCTGGAACCCTACCCAGATCATAAATTTGTGGCTTGTCCGGTTCTGGTTGGCTCCAAGTGGAGTAAGTCCTAAACTTTCTTCAGTCAATTCAAGTAAATAACTTATTGTAATTTCAGCCCTGAACAAGCCGCTTTACGCACAGCCGCAAAGGTTTGGCTCATATTGCACTCAAGGAAAGGAAGACGAGGAGTAATAAGAACTCTTCCTAGTTTCTCTAAGTATATGTAAATCGAATAAGTTAAAAAAAAAAATCACTTTCAGGTTTCGATAATATTAGTTGCGCCTATTTAAGTAATAAAGTTCGTTCAGCGTATCAAATATGCCATGGTTGATTTAATTTAAAGCAATCTTGTATTTGTCCCTTTTAACGTAACGACATTGCCAATTTGTAGCTCAATTGGGCCAAAAGTGTGTAAAATGAAGTTTCACCTGGTTCTTATTTGTTTCCTGGGCGTCGTCTATGGCAGCGGCGATACAAAGTTTATCGATTACCAAGCCGAACTGTACAGCAGCTCAGTCCAAGGGTTGCTGAATCTTTTAGAAGTAGAGGACCAGTTTGTGCTAAATCTAAAAGCCTATGCAGATGCATTACAAGGGAAATTGGAAACACTACAAATGTGAGTTGAATTTAATATCAATCAGCCTAACATTTAAATCCTTTGCCAGATATTTGCAGACACTTGAACGTGCTGCCCACGCCACCAATAAAGAGCGTGAACAGTATGTATCAAATCCTCTTCACGCCTTTGGACTCATCCGACGAATTCGGGAGGACTGGACTAAATTGCAGGTCTACACAAAGAAACCGGTGGGTAAAGGTAATTAAAGACAAAAGTTTTCCCTTTGATCCGTACATAGCATAAAAAGTTAACCGTATCAACAGCACAAGTGGACGCTATGAAAAAACTTTTGCAGAAGGCCCCAACTTTGCGTGACTTGAACGAATATCTGCAGAACATAAACCGCATCGAGGTAACCTACGACCTTGACGCCTATGACATATCGCAAGGACGACTACGGGAGATGCAATACAGGTAAGTCACCTATCCAGGGTAATCTCATTTCTAACTTGTATATGCAAAATATATAGCAAGAAGCTATCGATGCGCGACTGTTTGGCAATAGCCAATCACAAATATGAAAATGGGAACTACCTCCGGGCAATGATGTGGTACCACATAGTTCTTAAGCACGAACCAGAGCCAAATGCAGAGATCTACAATGAAGTATTAAGGAAACCCCTGGAGGGCGTACGTCGCAAGTTTGCCACATCTTGTTTGATACATGGTAAGTAATTTCATAGTAGTAATTGATCGAAATATTTAAATCCGCTATTGTGAGTAGCTATGGGTATCCTTAAGCCAACCCTGACTAAAGAGGAAGTGCGCGATGATGTGCATAAGATATTAACCAAGACAAGTTCAATTGAGTTGGAGAATTACGTACGGGATTTGCTTAAGCAAGATTACGAGAAGCTCATTAAGGAAATAGACAAGTTAAAGCCTGAGCCTACAGCCCATGACATAGGCTGTCGTGGCCAATTTCCGAAGCGGCACAATCTCAGTTGTCGTTACAACTTTACGTCGACGCCTTTTGTGCGAATTGCACCACTCAAATTGGAGGAGATCAGCCTCGATCCCTACATAGTTATGTATCACAATATGCTGTTCGATAGTGACATCGAGGAAATGAAGCGCCAATCCGTGAATATGATTAACGGCTTCACAACGCCCGTAAGAGCAAATGAAACCGAACCTGTTGAGATTGTCGCACGCGTTAAGTGGTTGGTTGAAACAACGCCATTCATGGAGCGCATAAATCATCGTATTACTGACATGACAGGATTCAATCTAGAGGAATTTCCGGAAATTCAATTAGCAAATTATGGCCTCGGCAGCTACTTCATGCCACACTTCGACTACATAAATGGCACTCGTGTGTCAATTGAGGACCTCGGCAATTTAGGCGATCGCACTGCCAGTCTAATATTTTATGTAAGCAATTTGTATTACCAAATTGAGTAGCTTTAAACATGAAACTAATTACACAGGCTGGTGATGTGCAGCAAGGTGGTGCAACTGTGTTTCCCGATATCAAAGTGTCGGTTCTGCCGCAAAAGGGCAACAGCTTGTTCTGGTATAATATTTTCGATGATGGCAAACAGGACAAGCGTAGTCTGCACTCTGTGTGCCCAGTCATCACTGGATCCAGATGGAGTAAGCCTAGCTATTTCAAAGTACCTAACTATTTCCACTGATCAACAATAACTTTTTTTTATATATTTCAGCAATCACTAAATGGTTGCACGCTCTGCCACAAATGTTCATAAAGCCCTGCAGCCCACGCTCCAAATAACTAACTTAAAATGAGTTTCTAAACAATTTTCACTTGACATCATAAAGTTAATAAAAACTTTTAGTTTAAAGTTGAAATCATAAACATTGTCCAACAACCTTGAATATTTTCGTTATGTGCTTGGAACGTGTGATCCAAAAAAGTCACGCTAACTGTTATCGTATATTAAAAAAAAATCTTTAAATGAGCCATAGAAATTGATATAGGTTAAAATATAAACGCTTTTGATTTGATTTTTACTTAAAGTGTAACTAACTTTTAGACTAACCGTATCCACACTTACTAGTACAGTACTTATAGGGTTTTCAGGGGAAGATGACGTGGCTTCTGTTCTTGTTTCATATTTGGCTTATACTAAAGGCCGGCTACTGCACAAACTATAATAAGGAAATGGGAATTCAAAGGTTTGTTTATAGTAACACAGTTGTCAGCACGGTGAAGTTGTTGCAAATGGAAAATAAGCTGATGGAAAATTTGGAAGCCCACGCCAAGGTTATGCAACGAAAATTGGAGATGATAAAGCTGTAAGTATGATGTGTCTGAGAGAATCAATAGACACTTGCTAATAAGCCGAGTTCCACGTAGCTACCAACAAATGTTAGAGCGACCGTCAATGCAAGAGCACGAAACACAAGAAGAGTACGTGGCGAACCCTTTAAACGCATTTGGACTTATGAGACGACTGCAACAAGATTGGCCCAACTGGGTAACATATCTTAAAGACGAAACTACTGTAAAGGAAATAGAGCAAATGGAAGAGCTACTGGAGAAAAGGCCAAGTGAAAAAGATTTCCACAAGGCAACAAACAGCTTATTGCGCATTGAGGAATTCTACGATCTGGAGACATCGCATATGGTAAGCGGTTGGTTATTGGGAAAGAAATCGAAGTAAGTAGACAGTATCTGTTATTACTACCGAAACTAATGACTTCCTTTTCAGTTCACGTCTTAATTCCATGGACTGCTTAACCTTAGCAGAGCATCTTTTTAATCAAACAAAGTACTCAAGGTCTACCCATTGGTACCGTAATGCACTCCGGCGATACAAGCGCCCGTACGGGCAAGTATTTGACGAAATACTGGGGTTTAAGCGCAGAAGGCTTTATAGGAAGTATGCCCATGCAATTGCCAAAGAGAGTAAGCAATTTACCCAGAAGTAACTCCTCAATATTCTACTACTTTGCCCACCACACACAGCGCACAGCGAGGCGAAGCCGCCAGAGGATAAACCGGAAGCGGAATGGCAGCAGGTGGCGGATACTATGCTCTACCAGCTCGTTGCCAATGCTAGCAGTGCTGATATCAAAAAGCTAATCGATGAGTATCTGGGAGAAGACGAGCAGTCTTTCATTGAGGAGAGGGCTAAGCACAAAGCCAAGCTTACATCAATGCAAAAAGGATGTCAAGGACTGTGGCCAATGCGTAAGCCGCATCGACTGACCTGTCGCTATTTCCAGGAGTCCTCAGCGTTCCTTAAACTTGCACCACTTAAAATGGAGACGCTAAATCTACAACCACGCATAGTGCTGTATCATGAAGTGTTACAAGAAAGTGAAATTAAGTTCTTAAGAGATATGGCAATCCATCGGATAGCAGACGATGATACGACACAGGGTGACTCTAGCTCGAGTAACTTGCATACAGTTGACAACTACTACGGTACATCAGTAGAAAAATGCCTGAATCGTAGAATTTCGTACATGATGGGTAACAATTCAACCGATCAACAGCCACTACGCTTGCTTAATTATGGATTCGGTGACCATATAAAATCAACATGTCATGTTCCAGTCCCTAAAGCTAAATTCAAATTATCAACATGCGACTTGAAAACAAAATTTAGCGATCAATTGAATGGGAATCGCAAAGCCACAATGATGTTATATGTACGTAAATATTTTGTATTCTCTACTTAAGTTCTAGCTGTAATATATAAATCCTTATCCAGGTCAGCAATGCGTCGCTAGGTGGCGCCATAGTCTTTCCCAAGCTGAAACTCGTGGTGAAACCCAAAGCAGGCAACGCCTTGCTGTGGTATCATTCGACTAAAGATGGTGTGCCCAGCTTGTTATCAGAGCATTCAGTATGTCCTCTTTTGATGGATCCCAGTTGGGGTAAGCTTAATTATTATTTAAAGTTAACCAAGTCTTACCCATTTCCTTCATTTAATTACAGTGATATTAAAGTGTATAGACGAGTAATACGAAATTGCGCTGAAACCTTGAATGTCATAAGTAGATTCCCAGATTCTTATTATAAACGTTATGCTAATAAAGAGCTACGCGCCTAGTGGAAAAGTGGAACAATATCGTTACTATTCCCGCCTAGTCATACGGCACACATACTCGTATCCCACTTTCATTGTTTGCCATAAAAATTGCAAGCGCAACTAAATTTACAGCTCGTGTTGGGGTAGCTCGAGCTGGGTATGGGGAGAATGCAGCCGGCTGCTATCCGCACTATCGTAAGCTTATGTGCTTGCCCCAAATACCATTTAGCGGAAGTGCACACTTCAATAATGGAACGGGCGACGCAAAGTGGCACCAAAGTGCAGAAGGACAAGTACAATGAAAGGCGCACCACTGCAATGGCGCACACGCGGGGTACTTAAAGGAAAACAGCGTTCATTTTTCACCCAACACACATAGACGCATTCACATTCACATTCACACTCGCATTCACATTGAGACAGACATTAAGGATGTGCAAGAAGCGAAACCTCGAGATGCGAGCAACTGTTGCCAGGCTATGGAGTATTCATGAATATTTTAACCAATTGCATAATTTAGAAGAACATCAAGAATCAAGACGACGGATTGGCAAACTAATTGCCAAGATTACACAAAACTATATACAAAGTTGAAGTGAGGCGGAGGCGGAGGCAGATGTCTAAAAATAGTTGCACTAATTGGAAAATTTTCAACTGCATTTGCCGGCAGAGTCGGAGTCTTAAATAGTGCTAATACTTGGTTAAGTTGTTGAGCCGCCACGACAACAAAACTTGGGGTCAAGTTGGGGTTGGGTAAGGTTGAAAGGCAACTAAGTTGTCGGCTCTGAGTGTTGTGGGAAATGAAATCAGCATGAAAGCAATTGTGCCACTCACTCAGAAGTGCCCCAAGGCTAAAGACACACACAGGACAGCGAACACCAGATATCATGCAGAGCCGTAGCCGGAGCCGGAGCCGAAGCTCCAGTCAGAGCCACTGCCAGTTGTCGTTGTCAAGGGTAACAAACGTTGGCCAACTGTTCTTGAAGTGGGTTAGAATGAAAAGTTAGGAAAAGGCTGCTGGCTGCTTATAGTTGGATTCAGCAGTGGGAATTATTATAAATTAAACTACAAATTTGGATCTATTGTACATCCAAGCAAAATAACTAACCAGTGAAGTGTGATCAAAGGCGACATTTCATTTAACTTACAGCCGCCCCTGTGGACGAGTTGACTAAATTGCCGAATTGAGACGTAGGCTCCTACTCCCGGTCTTAACCTACAGCTTACTGATGATTGTCTTAGCTGATGCATTTTGTAGCCATGCATTGGCTTAATATACTTATATTAATAAATAATTTTAGTCATATTATGTGGAATATATACATAAAATATATTATGCATTTGCTTATAACCTTAAACCTTAATTTATAAAGTGAATTTTAGTTATAAGCGAGAACCCAATACTATCAATCAGCTCGTGGTCATTGGGCATCTAAACATTTATTTTCCTGCAAAATGAGATGATATAAATAATGATGTCAAAATCACTTGATACCAGAAAATACTCACGCATAAGTATTTGCACACACACACACATACCTACATATATATATATATATATAATATTATAGGTGTAAGTACAAGCTAAATAAAAAGTTGGCCTGACATACATAATAGCAATGGGCAGGTCACAGAAGACGCTGGTCAGCAAGCAAAAGGCACTCCACGGTCCCAACTGCTCTTAAAGGGGAATCGATGCCGAGCAAGGGCATCCATTGAATGCCTCTGCAAGCTGTTGAGTCAAGTGAAAACTTCAGCAAAAATGAAGCGAAGCAGATGCAATCTGAAACGTTTGGTACCGCACTAAACCAGAGACACCAGAGACATCCACTGACATCGAGAGGGTAGTACTCTTATGCGTATGCGGTATGCGCTTCAGATAGCCAGTTGGACCCTTGGGAGTTATTGTAAAGCGATTTGAACTTTTAAGTGATTGAATTGTTATCAGCGACATAAATTTGTTTGGCTACTCGAACAATGGTACACTGGGAAATGGGAGGGAAAATAAGTTAGTAGAGAATTAGAACCAATTTGCAATCACATTGAAATTCATCCAGGAAACTGCATGCAAAGTTTCTGATAGCAAAGCCCATCATAAGGCTTTTAGCCGAACATCTCAGCCAGCTGTAGACACTCCAAACAAATGGATACAGCTTAAACTGTATCTCTTGTTACTCATATGGATTGAAAGTAACGTATAAATCTTACCCCAGGATTTTGTCACACTGTAAATCAAAGAACGAGTTAAATGTGCGACGCACTAACAACAATTCACTTACTTAACGTTGAGTAACGGCTGCAAGCTGCTCCAGCTTCTGGTTTCTGCCGCATCTGCCACTTGCAATGGCAGCGCAGTGTTAAGCTGATGCTTGCCTCTGCCCTGGATATGTTCTTTTTACAGCTTATGTTGAACTTCATTTCAAGCTGACGACGACATTGAGCACTTCATAAATGTCACGCTTGAACGGTGTGTAGATTCCCCGACTGTGTGTGAGCTAGTCGGCGCATATGTGGGTCGCTGATGATGTTATATTAATTTAAACCAAGATGTCACTTTGTCAGCAACACTGTCGGCGGTATTCACACGCTACATATCCCTTTTTTAATATTGAGCAGCACAATTAACTTATTTAACTAAAGTGGAGTCCTGGCAGCAGTGATTTTTTAGACATATTTACCTCCTTTTGCCCCACAACTTGCCCTAAATTATTTTCTTTTTTTAATTTACATGCTGCTTCAGAGAGCAATCTCTTTTTCGCATCAGCGTCGAGCAAATTGGCAAAGTGATGGTGCTGCCCAACAAGCTACCAATATCCCTTCCAAAGAAGTCTCAGCTGTGTCGATCAAAATGCCCAAGCCAGAGGTGTGTCTTAGAGTCTCTGTACCGTCTATTTCAATGAATGTGCAGATATTAGACCTAAACCAAGTCAAATTATTTTGGATGAGCCTAAAGCATTACAAGAACCTGCTAAAAGTTTTGCTACTCAAACCTGTTATGGAGACTATGTAATAAAATACAACAAGTTAATGAAAAGAATATTGTTTTAATACAAATTATTTGATATGTTTATGTAGTCCTTACAAATCATCGTCATCATCCGGCAACTCGGCATCTTGCATAGCACGAGTCTCATCCCAAGTCAAATTTAATTCCTTGACATTCGTTATAGAGTTCAAGCAGTATGGACATTGCTGAAAGTCCATTAAATATGTAACCTGCACAAACAAATTCAAATATGTCCGTCTCAATTGATCTTCAGTAAATCTTAGGCCACCTACCGAAAGATGTTCCTCGCAACGCTCCGAGATGCGTCCATAGAAATAATGGAAGCACTTTCTGCATTGATACGACTTCTTAGGGCGTTCGCAAATGCAGTTGAGTTCATGATTTTTTTCGTTTGACGACGCTGCAGAAGAGTTCTGATTGTTGTCTTTGTTGTCTTCGATATTTTCGTTTTCGTTGTTGTTCTTCTTTTGATTTGCAGCTCCTTTTATGCGGTCCTTCGCATCTGATACGCAGCTTGAATTGAGCGAAGCTGCCAACGAAGTATGTTTAAAATGTAACGGGACGCTCTTAAAATCATGTGTTATAATATTACCCATTATTATACTTTCTTCCTGTAATCTGCACTTAGCTTTAACAATTTTGATTCGTGTGTGTTTTGGCCTATTATATTTGCTGCTTAACTTTTCCAATTGTGTAATGTTTCTTAACAAATCTATCATACATACAAAGAGATATACATACATATGTAGATTATAATTATAATGTCTTTACACACGTATATCATACATACATACAAATCCTTATTTGTTTTGACAAAAATAAAACAGTTTATCACCAATCTTCTAGGAAAAGCAAACGCTTAAAATAAAACTACAAATTGTTGAACTGACAACGCACAAAAAATGGCGGTATTGCCAAGCACTTTCAGTGTTGCCACTTGTTGCTGCAGGTCTGACCAGATCTGCTTTAAAAAAGAGAAAAGCAGTTCACACTTATTTTGTATATACCTTTTAACTGGTAAGGAAAAAGGCGTAGCTTACGGCGAAAGCTGTTCAGTGATAACTGATCACATTTAAAAAAAAATATAAATTCTGACTGGATCAGCTGTTTTTTGCTTACATTAATTGTCGAATCTGATATAAGGGGTCGTTCACATATTACGCGACGCACTTTGTTGGGGAGGGGGGTCTGTTGTGGTGTCACTCGTGACATATTTTGGGTTAGACAGATGTCACTTTTTGTTACCAAGGGGGGGAAGGGGGTCTAAATATCGTGAAATCTGCGTCACGTAATATGTGAACGACCCCTAAGTGTGTTTCTAGCAACAGTCTATTTGTCTATAAAGTCTATAAAAAAGTGGATGCAATCAATTGCGTTGTCATATTGCATTGCTTATAAAAATGTTATAAGGATAGCTTTGTCAATTTTGTATTAAGTCAATTATATTTGGTTCAGATTAGTCAACGGGTTTTATGGCGTATTAGTCAGCGTTGCCATAATTTCAAATAACAAATTCGCTGATTTTGACGGCGTATGGTATGGATCTCCGCTTAGACTATTACTTATATAAATTCAATTGGATAATCAATAATATTGGTGTACAGAAGCAACAAAATAAACGCCGAAAATTTTATTTTTGTCGCTTGCATTATATCATTTAGGTGTATTTTTCCATCGGACTTTTTAGACTCTTAACCCATCAAAATGAAAATCTGAGATCTGTGCAGAAGTATGTAAATAACTAGCAAAAGCTACTTCGACCCCATATGCATGTAGCTATGTACATATGTATATACGTACATATATGTGTATATTCTTGATCAGGATCAACAGCCGAGTGGGTATAGTCATATCCGTCTGTTTGCCTGGATAAACCCATGAAATTTAGACACCAAATTATATGAATGTAGGTGCTTGTTTACTGGACGCAGATCAAGTTTTTTCAAATTAAATTAAAAGTCGACGACACAGAAAGAAAAAATTTACCATGACGCAGCGAGGGAAGTGGGGTGTGGGAAGGGGTGTGGTGGCAGAAGCATTGCACTTGCATATTACCGCGTATAGTGCGTGTAAGTGTGTGTGTTTGTATTTGTGAACATGTATACATGGGTTAAGTATTTTTCGTAGTCGGGTACACTCGCTTACAAAATTTTTACTTTTTTATATATGCGCAAAACAAACTAAACTATGTCAAAAAGCCCGGTGGAAATTCTAATATAAATTTCAATGGTTTACAATTTCAAAAAACATTCACATCTGACCCGGGTCTGCAATACTTAGTCCGTCCGGACTTAGTCCGATTGAACAGATTTAGAGAAAGTTGAACTACTTATAGAATTAGTATATATAAGGAATAAAATATTCTCATATCCTAAGACAATTTATGTAAAGGTATTGGCTTCATTCTGATTACTTTTCCAATTGTCGTTTGACTACAGTGCATTTAAATGGTATTGGCAGAAATGGAGGATTCTTAGAACTTTCCAGCCTTAATTTTTCAGTATTAATAAAATACTTGAGAATATTTCGGACACATGAGCATTTGACTATTTATCTATTCTGATGGTTAAATTATTTTTTTGTTGTTTTAACTTTTAACAAGTCTTTAAGTAACAAGCGATCAACAACAATGTAAAACTTTCTTCTAAATAATAAATAAAAATAAATAAATAAACTGTTATCGCCACCACACACCTTAGTTCCCACCTTACACGACATTCCACAAAAACAGCAAACTATCAAGATAAGAACAAATCAGATTAGGACACAGAAACACCACTCACCAACACTACATGGATCATTATATGCCCAACTCTTGTCAACTTTGTCATGCACCAGTCTTCTCAAGCGCTGAACACCTACTCACATCCTGCCCCGCACTCACTCAATCCAGAAATTTAATATTTAATGGAAGAACCCCCTATCTCTCTACTCGGAGAATCTGCCGATAATAACTTCCAAAACATAATAAAATTCCTTAGACAAACTAACCTATACCATAGATTCTAACTTATATACAATCAGGTATATGTCATTATGTACACGCTTTAAGTAAACAAATAATGTCTTAACTCTTCGTAACTTAAAAAACAAACCAATCACCTGTTGTAAACATATTACTTGTAAATAGCTCAAGACCTGAGTAGCCAAAGCTATCACCACTACTATTTTTTAAGTTAACTTAAGAACTCTGTATATAATAATAACAAATACAAAATAAAAAGCGAAAAAACTGAAAGAAGACAAAAAATTATAAGTTGCTTTATTGTCTCAAACTTTTAAAAAACATATATTTTTATATTTTAGTAAAAATATTCTATTTATCCTGATATTAATTTTTAATTTAAAAATAAATTCTGATATTTATATCTCGAATCTTTAAAAGCAGATCACACAGTTACTAGACATACATACATTTACATATTTAAAAATTTCTTACCATATATCGGCATTGCTCAAAATTAGAAATATTTTCCAAAGACAATGGGTTAGATCCCGGTTACCGTTAATAAAAGCCAGGTGTAACCATCTGAACTAGATCATACGTAAAAATGGAAAAAAAAAACTCAGAAAACAGAACAAGCAACAAGCCAAAACAATTTATACCTTGTCTTCAGAGTGCCGACACCAATTTTGTGACTGGAGAAGAAACAGCAAATATTCTTGCAGATGATTGAGAAAAAACACAAGCTAACATCTGAATACTCAAGTTCTGGAACTATCCAAGAAGTCCAAAAATCGTTGCAGTCTGTTACTGCAGACCACAGTAGAAACTTAACTATAAAATAAGTTTTTACTCCAGAAATCACGATAAACATAAAAGCACTCCTCACCAGAAAGTCTTCTGGAATAGATTGAATACGAAACGTCAGCTTTAAGAATCTTCCAAACATTGCCATAAATTACCTATTGTAGCTTGTCTGTTTAACCACTGCCTTCGTATGCAAGCCGGGAAAACCTCCAGATAGACCTGAAAGCTATAGAAAAGTTAGTTAAAACTCAACTGGTAGAATTATTGCACAATATATTACCTACCATGCAACATGGCTTTAGATCTGGAGTTAGCTGCATAACTCCTTCTCTTAAGTTAAAAAATTGTATAAAAGAAAGTTTTCAGAGCAAACAGTCAGTTGGTTTGGTTTCACTAGTTGTAGAAGCTGCGTTTGATACACAAATTAAAAGGTATTGAAACCCCCCAAACTACCCAATTAAAATAGTTCAAAGTTTTTAACCTGGGTGGCAGCCAATCATCCAAACGACAAATAATTGCCAGAATCCTACAAGGCTCTGTTCTAGGTCCCATCTTGTTTAACATATTCACATTTGCAGAACTAACTCTATGACCTGGAAATCTACTGTCATAAATGGAAAATTAAAATAAACCCAAACAAAACTAATGCGATCCTATTCACTAAAATAAGGAAAGCTTTCTGTCTCCCTAATGCCCCATTAAACAGCCATAACACACCAATACAGTGGGTCGATAATATACGCTGTCTTGGTATACATATAGATAAAACTCTTACATATAAATATCATATTGAACATATTAATATACAATAAATAAAAAAAATAAAGCTATACGCATTCTTTATCCAATATTCAATCGAAATCGAAGCTCTCAACTCGTAATAACATTATAATTTTTAAATCTATTTTCGTTCCAGCACTAATGTACGGGTCTCCTGTATAAACTAAAAAACGTGTCAAAATAAATTATTAAAACTAGGCCTTAACTTTCCACATTATACAAACACTAAATATGTACATAAAATACCAGCTGTACGAAGTGTACAACAATATATAAACTCCTAAAATCCTTATCTACTTAGAATTTAGTATTAAGTTGGCTGTAAACAAATTTGAGGTTTTTCCACTCCCAACTTTTCTTTATAATATTACATATCTGCATTCACGCATCATTTAGATAATATAAAATAAAAATATCTTAGTAGAAAAGCAATATATTCATGCTGAACACTATACATTATAAATATTAATCCATAGATTAAACGAAAAGCAGATCCTTATAAATAGCAATAGCAAAAATTAATTTGATGGTATCTGTCCAGTAAGGAAGCGATGGTGAAGCCATTAAACGCATACATAAAATAATAAATTGTATATTATACATTAATGCATACATTTATAAAAACATTAACCATAATTTCACAAACATAAATTACTACCTGAACAATATCCCGCCAAGTGAATAAACTCGGCAAGACCAGATGAAATTTATCAGACTCAGACTACGCCATACAAAACTAACCCACCAACACTACTTCAACAACATTAGTATTTCCCTCGATGCTATAAGCATAAACTATATATATGTTTTGACTGTACCGGATTAAATAATTTAAAACAACAAATTTTCAAAAATAACAATCCGCTAGACCTAATTACAAACCCCCGGAACACAACATAAAGAAAATCATCGCATTTCTTAAAAAATCTAGTTTATATAAAGACATCCAATCGCTAAGCATAGTTAATGTATATAAGAATCGTAATGTAAGTAATACTAAAATCATGTATATAAGCATCTAGACTTTAAGAAAACCAATGTTAATACCACCTACACACATAAAAATAAATCTTAGCTCCCGAATATGTACACGATAACATCTAGCTGAAGGCCTAGTAGCCATTGCTAGTTTTGATATTTCTATTACCTCAGCACAAAATATATTGTAAGTCGTTGTATAATTACGTCTGCTTAGGCTTTTATGTATATATGGTATATGTATTCATGAATATTATAATCACTTTCAACATCATCATTATTTGTTCGATAATTTATTTTTATTTGGAATAAATAGATGTATACAATACTTGATATTTGTTAATATACTTTTGTTTTACTTAGACACGAAATGAAATATGTTTTTAAAATTATACGAATACATTGAGTTGAAGTTTTTTGAATTTAAATTTTAAACATGTTAAAGTTAGATTTAAGACAGATGCGTCAAAGTGTCTTTCAATTTGTATGGATATTATATTTTATGCCTTTAAGTTTGTATGGATATTTTAATTGTGGATATTATATATTATGCCTTTAAATTTGCATGGATATTAATTACTCGGTATTTATGCAAGTTCTAAAGCTGCACAGAGTCCTATTTTCATTACGTGGGAAAGTCGAGTGACTACACTATATTATAATATATATATAATACTTGATTCTTCCAGATGTATTAAAGTTCCTTTAAATTTGTATGGATATTAATAACTCGGTTTTTGTTGAATTTCTAAAGCTGCACAGAGTCTGGTTTTCATTACGTGGAACAGTCGAGTTACTACTGTATATTATAATATAAATATATATATATTTGATTCTTCCACATGTATCAAAGTGTTTTTAAATTTGTATGGATATTATTCTGGATATTATTGAGCATATTATACAATATATTATGCCTTTAATTTTGTATGGATACGGTTTTTGTTGAATTTCTAAAGCTGCACAGAGTCTGGTTTTCATTACGTGGAACAGTCGAGTTACTACTGTATATTATAATATAAATATATATATATATATTTGATTCTTCCACATGTATCAAAGTGGCTTTAAATTTGTATGGATATTATTCTGGATATTATATATTATGCCTTTAATTTTGTATGGATATTAATAACTCGGTATTTGTGAAAATTCTAAAGCTGCACAGAGTCTGGTTTTTATTACGTGGAACAGTGGAGTTACTACTGTATATTATAATATACATATATATGTATTTGATTCTTCCACATGTATCATAGTGCCTTTAAATTTTTACGGATATTAATAGCTCGGTATTTGTGAAAATTCTAAGGCTGCACAGAGTCTGGTTTTCATTACGTGGAACAGTCGAGTTACTACTGTATATTATAATATAAATGTATATGTATGTATATTTGATTATTCTTTAGTATAATAGTAGGGCTGAAAGGTGTAACTCATGTATAAAAGAAAATCAACGACACCTCTCAGTTTTTGGTGTCACATTGAAAATCTTAAAATCAACGATATACGGCTTATGTCTTTACTAGTGGACGACGGTCCATAGATTTAGCAAAGACAAAAACACTTAGACCCTCTATTGCTATCGCTCTCTAACACGTGTTGCATGAACTGTTCGGGTTTATACGAAAAATGTTACTGCGAATGCCGTCGCAGCATTGTTAAATATGGAATATGGCGAAGCAACTTCAACCGGCTCGTTGGTCTAGGGGTATGATTCTCGCTTCGGGTGCGAGAGGTCCCGGGTTCAATTCCCGGACGAGCCCAAGTGCTGAACGAAATTTTTTTCTTTTTTTAAATTGTTTCGGGTTAGCAATCGATATTTTTTTTTTTTCTGAAAAATGTTAATATCCATTTTTTTTTTTTTAAAAAAAAGAAGGAAAATAGCTATTATTGACATTAACAAATAAATCAGAGAAATTTCGGTTTGTTTGCGAGAGATCGCGGAAAATTATTTTCTTGCTGCGCGCTGTGTTGCTATACAAGGATTTCAATTTTCTTTCATTTGTTTTGTTTTTTTGTATAAATGTGCAATGTTGTATAGCATTTGCTTAGTTTTTAGCTATTTTTGATTGTAAAACTTAAATATTTTTCAGTAAGACTAAAATTGTTAGCACTGTCGCGTACTTGTCTGCTTTGTTGATTTTTGCGTATTTGTGTGTGTGCTACATGCATTTGTGTGAGTGTGTGTTTGTGTATGTGTGTTTGTGTGTGTCTCTATAGATTCCCTTTGCCGTCACTGCATTTAGTTGTCTTCATTTTCGCGTAACCTGCTTATTTATTCATATTCCAATATATTCTTATGATAGAATAATAAATAACTGTGGATGAAAATTGATTATTTCATTAAAACATGTGTTGGCATATATAGATTAATTATATTGACGCAAAAGCTTACTCACCCCTCACTTTTGAGCACCTGATCAAGGGAAGCCATAGTTATAACATGATCATCGCACTTGACCCATGTATCCTTTTGATGACGCACATACGCCGTATAGTGGCCGGTATCGATTGTACCTACATGGTTGACCACCGCATATAGCGAGAAACGAAAATCACCGTATGCATTCTTTTTCTCGGACATAAAAGGCGTCATGTCGAACTCCACGGGAAACTCTATGAACGTCGATATTTTTCGGTCAATCAGTGCCGAATGCTCAAAACGCTTCAAGTGGAACGAGACGACACTAGGAAGGGTGCGCAAACTAAACTGTTTAGTAGATTCCTGGTATGATTTGCAAGTTGAGCATTTTATTTTGGCCGCAGAGCCAAGATGCTCAGCACGCGTGTAACGTTCCAAACAATCGATCAGTGTTTTGGGCGTAACACCGCCATGTGATGTGGTCTCGCCGAGATCCAATGAAATATCCCAGAAGGGATCGAATGTGGTCGAAACGCCCTTACAGGACTGGCACACCACATCACTTTGCAGCATACCCGTAAAAATTTGATCGATGATGCAGTTGCATTGGCCAGAAGAATGCGAGGACGACGCACCGATGGAGTTACTCGAGTTAGAGTTAGAATTGCTGCTCGAGCCACTGGAACTGCCACACTTGCCGTTGCTTTCAGAATCCGACTTGGCCTTTACACAGTGCCGATGCAACACATCTAAAGTCGCAATAAAAAACTCATGAGCATCCTGCTGCTCATACCCAGCCAAATGCTTGGCATGGTTCCAGATCAAATGTAGTAAACGGTGCAAAGACAACGGGGTACGTGCACCCGAATAGAACTCCTGCAAAATACCAATATGACCTGCAGTGTAACTCACCTGTTTAACTGGCTACTGCGCGTGCGCTTACCTGAAAGAGTCGCGACACCTCACACACCAAACATTTGTTTGATGCTTTGTTGCCACAGTCATGACGATCCGACAAAAAGAAGTCACTCAATAGGGGAGTGTGAACCAGCGCCTACAAAGAAATGCGCAATACAAAATGCCAAGTTCCATGAAAATTGTTGTCATATTGTAATTACACCGCCGTCATTAAAATATCAATTACTTCAGGTTAAACAGGTGAAATGAATCAACACAAAAGAGAATTCAATATTAAAATAAATCATACTAAAACATAGTTTTAAACAAGCGCAAATGATCCAGTCGCGTGAACTCCTCTAAACTCCCTGAACCCAAGTCAGATAAATCCCAACATACAATCGTTCATTAGCTTCAGACCCATACATACAGACACACACGCTTCAGGCATTACTTTGCTCTTTTAAAAACTATTCTAAGGCGTCGTTGCTTTCCCACTGCGCCGTATTATGGCAAGTATTTTTATCTTAATACTTTTTCTGTTTACTGTCCGATAGTTCTGTTAAGAGCAGTATTACGCTAAACTTAGTTTTTGTTTTCATAGCTCACCTGCACAATACAGTTCATGAAGCATGTGGCACCCAAATTAATCAGTCCACGGAGTCCAATCGTATTATCCGGTCGCACTAGCCTTCGTCGGCTATTGGCTAGCAATAGATTTGTCTCCTTGGGCGTGGGTATCCAAGTATACAAGCCGACACTTATCTGCAGATCCCTGGCCTCCAACCTGCGGTTGATGATCGCGTACTCACGACTGCGTGTATCGTAGATATAGTCGCGACAGGCATGACAGTATAGTGTGCCATGGGAAAGCTCGAGACCGATGTGATGCTTTTTGGAGCGAAGATGGTTTTGAATGTGAGGGCCACGGCAGCCAAAAAAGATGCAGTGAAGACATGCGAACAGAGAAAGCCCAAAGCTGCCGCACTCAAAGCAGTGGCAGTGTAGCGCCTACAAGCAGGTTAATGGTAAGTTTAGATTAGGAATGGGAGTCTTCTCGCGCTCACCTTTCTCACACGCGCTTCCCGGTTGACGGGGGCAGCAAAATACGCATCGACAACGCGATAGGTATCGTAACCAAACTCCTTTAGGTAGCTTTGATAATGCCGGCAACCCGTTTCTGCCATGACTTCGGTGTCGACCTCAGCTCTAACGACTGCGCTGGGGCTAACTTTGAGATCAGCCTCGAGGTCAACCGAAAGCTCTTCCACAGAACGCAAATAGTCGGAGACTGATAAGTGCGTTACACTCAGTTGTTCCTCCAACTCTTGGACACTCCCGCCGTCCTCCCGCTCACCACTATCAACAGCTTCGCTTTTCGCCGGCTGTTGGCCGGGATCGGGTTGAGATGATGTATCAATTGTGGCGGCTTTCGTAATAAGCGTTAAAGGGGATACGTAAACCTTAGGTACAACGTCGGCCGCTCCCCGGCCCAACGAAGTGTATGCACGTTTGTTTTCGTTAATACTGTTGCTGCCGCTTCCGCAACTACTCCCACTTCCACTACTTAAAATGCTTGTTGTACTATCAACGCTGTTCTCTTTTGTTTTCGTTCGTTTTGCAGGAGGTGGCCCGTTGGTTTTATTACACTTACGCTGTTTTCGCCGAATTTTGACCACTTTTAAAATGAACACGAGAACGAATTGTATATAAAAACTTTGATGTTGAGTCTTTTGATGAGGTTTCTGCTATTTTCTTGACTTTAATTTGTACACTCACACACATTGAAAAAAAACAAACATACGCATGCAAGCGGACACCAACATACTATTAAAAGCGGCGAGCAGAGAAGCGAACACAGCTGCAGCCAACTTAGAGATTTCTGATAGTTATCGATACTTGCGATATTTTTTCACTTACTTAAATACCGATATATCTAGATATTGATATTTTCGATTGTATACGGCAGCTAAGCGGCAACGTAATAATCCGTTAAACATATATTGCTTAAAATTATGGGTAAAACTAATATATTGTATAATTGATTACAATAACATGGTAACAATTATAACGTACAAATGAGCTAAGTCACCAATATACAGCGATATATATTTTTACATATTTAAAAACGCCAAAGTGCGATAAATAATAAGAAAAATAAAATAATGCTACAAGTAAAAAAACAAAAACATATAATAACGCAGAGGAATATTAACTTGCTTCTTAAATAAATGATTTTTATAATCCGATGAATGAGTCATTAACATTGAGTCATGTTAACATTAAGTTAACATAAGAATATATTTATGAAGCCGTAGATTTGTCCTTCTAAGTGTTACATGTTTAATAAAACAAATTTATATGATCATTAAGATACAAGCATATCAAAAAATATAATAATCTTTGTTAAAAAATGGTTAAGATAGTATGTAAAAGGGGTAAAAAGCGCCATAATGTACATATGCATATGTTTACATTCTGATCAGAGTGAAAATCTGTTAACCTTGTGTTTGTTCATGTGTATAAGCTACCAATCTGAGATTTACAATTTTTAAGTGTTTAAATTTACGATATATGCAGATTTATTTGTGTAAAATTATTTATTTGTCGCTTAAATAATATAAAATAAATTATTATATTTGGGAAAATAATATAATAGAATCTATATATGTTTATATAAAAGCAAAAGTTTATTTGTCTGTTCCTTATGGACCTCTACATAACTCAACCGAACATTTTTTAATAATATGTTTTCCTTTTTTACTTCTGCCTTTAAATTATTTTTTTTGTTGAATTAACGGAGATAAGTACCAGAAAAGTACATGGGTATAGAGACATAGGACTCATCCTCTAGGATGAATGGTATTTCTTGTGGGTGGAGCCTCTTAAGCCTTCGGCGCTCATCGCTATTATCCAACAGAGTAATGGCTAGGTGGTTTGTATGATCTTTTATTCTATCAAGATATCTTCTGCTAGCCCTGGATATTTTTTTGGTTACAGAAAGCACATAAAATGGTGCGTTGACAATTTGCCTCAGGATCTTGTTTTCACACCGATTCCATAATTCCAAACTGGTTTTATGAGAGATTTGTATAGGAGTTGGTTTTTTCTGGAGAGTTTGCCTCTCCCAAACAGAAGCCTGCCATTTTTCGGAGTTTCATGATGATTTGTGTAACCTTTACGTTAATGTGCTCCCTCCACGTCAGAGTCCTGTCCAATGTAAGTCCCTAATATTGAGCGGTCGACTTATGCGGAATGGTAGCTCCGTTGATAAAGACAGGCGGGCAGATGCCAGGTCTGAGAGAGAATGTTGTGGCAGTCGACTACTCAGCATTGATGACTATGTTCCATCTCACCAGCCATGGTTGCACTATCAAATGTATGGAGTTTAAAATTTGGCTCCATTGGCTCCACAGATAGTGCCAAAAGTGAATTTTTTATTGTATATTTTAGGGGTGTGTTTATTGCAGAATTTTTTTTTCTTATTTTATTTAATTATTCTGTAATTATTTACAATAGCTTAAATTAAAAAAAAAATATTTTATTAAATTAAATTAAAAAAAAAAACTCTAAAGGCTAGGCTCTCATGTCAATGGTACAATATTATAGATTGGATAGTGTTTACAATTTAGTGTTTACAATTGCCTTGAGGCAAGCTGTAGAGGGTGAAGCCGTTTGAGCCGTTTACGCATTGGCCTTCCCCTAAAGATGCGCTAGTTTAGCAGTCCTCGTGCGAGAGGGTAAATATGGTTTTCCAGTCGCTGGATGTAGTGGGCAGTTTGTGCTTGCAGGACATCCCCAGTTTAAGTTATTCCCAGATTTTTTTCGATATTGGCTGTCCTTATATACCAAGGAGTAGCACATATTAACCGATATATAATATAAATCGTTGAAAATATATATATATGTATATATATTTGATCCGTAAAAAATATATTCACGTCAGCATAAATAGCCCAGTCGATATAGACATGAACAGGTCCTTCTCAGAGAATATAAGTTAAACCTAGAGAGACCAAATTTAGTGGATAGTTCCGAACATCGTACACCATCCACCATCCACCGTAGATCAAGTTAACTTCATATTCCCGAGATTCACCATGTAAAAGACTCAGTAATAATGAAGTGTATGTATACATGTGACTAGTTAACAAATCAACATTAGTTTTGCACAAATTAATTAATGCAACAAACACTTTAAGCATGGATTTATGTTGCATCTTCCCTTTCATAAATTCTTATGTATTCATGGTGTATGTAATATGTACATATGTTTTTCATATACTTCACCCAGATAACCCAACAATCTTTTCTATGGAAATTGAGTCAGAGGGCCGACGTCGTTAGATATAAGGAAAACTATAGATCTCGAAGTATTTCAGACTTTCAGAGGGGAATGCTACAGACTTGGTTTACTTGAAAATCAGTAAATATTCAAAGCCAGCAAGGCGCGAGGCTAAGCTCCAATCCAATTAACCCCTTAATTTCAGAAAAAATTTGAGAACTTATGTTACCAAACAAATTTTTCTAAGCTAAACTAAATCAAAGAGGAATTAGTCTACCACTGACTACGGACAGGACCCTATTGACAAAATGCATCACTTACTAGGTGAATTGGACATCTCTGTCTAAAAGAGTGTCACAATTATTTATTGTCACACATAGTGTAGTTTTTTCAGTTATACCAAAACCATAAGACCAACAGTAAATATTAAAAATAATATCTGAAAATTCGAATTTATAATGGTTTTAATTTGTGATAGTCTACTGAATAATTAATACTTGTTTCATTCTAGAAAAATTATAATTGGGACTCGTAACTTTACAAAACGTTTGGTAGATTATAGCCTCGTTCAAAAAATTATATCTTTAAAGGTCCGAATTCTAAGCAAAAATCCCTTTGTGGTAATAATGAAAGGAGTGAATAAAAATGTTCATCTTAAGTTAATGCGAACACCATAGAAAGAAATAATTAAAATTACATTGACGTAAAGTAAAATAGACAAAAAGAATACAATACATACAAAAAATTTATTTATTATCAAATATACTAAAATAAACACCTTACATATTTTTTGGCAGCTGTACAAGACTATTAGGATATTTATAGTGGACGATAGCCGTTAGAGGATTAAGCCTTCTTTTGATTCAGGTACGCTTGCGCTTCCTTGGCCTAAAGAAACAGAAAATAAAACCGCTATTATAAGCACATATAAAATATAATCTTAATATATACGTACAGTTTTAAACCACATTGAAGATGGTTTAAAAATCAAGCGGGAGAAAAAACCCATTTCCGCGCGTGGTGCTATTCCATGCATATGCAGGTGCTTCACTGATATTAATGGTGGTAAATGAAATCCAAAGAGAGCATCCGTTGTGTTGATTCCCTTTGAAACAAAAAAGTTTTTCAGACCCTCCTCCATGCGTTCAACTACAAACGCAAAAAAAAATGTTGAGTTATATGTTAGTTAAACACAACTTTTAAGAACAACAAACCCATTTTCCCATGTGCCTTGTTAAGGACCTTTAGACTGTCATAGTGATGCTTTGTCACTATTAGATAATGGTGACGTGAAGCAGGTCTTATGTCTTTGAATATTGCAAATTCATCGGTTTCCACCTCCAATACTGTCTGACTTTTACCACTTGAAATATCACAAAATATACAATTTTCTTGCGCCATGGTCGAACTTATAAAAATACAAAAATGGACAGCCAAAATCAGCTGGGAAACTATCGGTATTGCTATCGATAATAATGCTGCAAAGTATTAGCTTGTACTTTAAATTTAAATTTGATTTCGTAAAAAATAAATTGGCATTAATACATCGCTTGCTTGTGTTTTCATAGTCCTTAGAGAGGCTACTTGTCAGCTAAAGTCATAAATAAAGCAATCTAATTTAACTATATGGTACGTAAAATAATAGCTGTCTTTAACAACATTTTCCAGACAAACGCGGTTAAGCAAAAGCAGCTGATTGCATTTTTAACATTTACACTGTAAATTTTACAGTGAGTGTTCAGGGCTGTCAATAACCATTGTTGCGTACGAATATAAAAAATCAAATGTGCATTTACAAATTTAATAATAATGTTAAGGCAATATGCAATTAAGTTCAACATGATGTTATTGTATAATGGCATGGTTCATTGGAAAGCAATCAAATTTATAATATGAGCTGTATATAGTACCAGGGATAGTACTAGTAGTAGGGATTTGCAAGCAAAATCAGCTGCTTACAACAACTTTGTTGCCAGTCACAGCAGGAGGGTACATATGTATAAATTAAATGCTTGATTGAAATTGGTAGCTGTGCTTTAACGGCTAGAAAAATCTATCCAAGCAATAGCTGTGTAAGACTTTATTGGGACATGGAAACTAATTGAAACCAGCATGATACCGGCGTTCATTAGGGCATCATCAGTTTAAAATGTGTTTAAAAATCAGACCAATTTTTTGTATTGACGCGTAAATTGAATAATAAAATATGATCAAAATATAATAAATAAATTAAATTTTTTAACAACATTAATAAATAATAATTAAATATTAATCCGCCTTGTATCGGAATGCTACCAAAATACTTGTTGGTATTTTGTATTCATGTCAGTATTTTTCTCTTATACCTATCGATAATAGCAATTTAATGCATTATTATTCCGGTAAAAGCACCTATCACTGCGAAAAGAATCGTATGCTTAATGCGATTTTTAATTTAGTGTCATCGTCGCACAATTGACTGTGTACATCGATTCAAGTAACAACTCGTATATCGCTATAAGTTTACCTAATTCCTGATTGCAACGTTAAACTTGTTGACAATACACAATAATTTTTTCTGCGTTTGAAAAAATCATTCAATGGTGAACTGTACCACCACATTGGTGGATTAATTTGCAGTTCGCTGTCAGGGGATAATTATGCCAATAAATAAACAAATTTGAGATATGCCGAGCACAGCAAGAACCACCGAAAATGTGGATTTCCTCGGGTAGAACTGCTAAAACTACTCCAAATTCATGCCATGTGTGCAAAGTACATCCCTTTAAGAGGTTTAGAAACCTTCTGATAGTAACCTGCGGACAGATGTGTTAAATAATTCAATGTAAACAAAAGCACTGACAGAAATCTTTCCTCCAAAAGAGGAGCACTACAGATCCGCAAATGGCGTCCTGTTCTCTTCACTGCATCAATAAGAAAGCATTAGCACTAGTAACCGATTTAGTAGATCTACGTTTACAAAACAGTTCCAATTTACCAGGCTATTCCTTGTAATACGATCTTCATGTGCATTAGACCATGAACTTAGAAAATCTTATTGAAATGAAGGGTTTTAAATACCAGGGTCTTGCTTGAGAGACAAAGATGAGCCAATTCACTGAATAATTGATATTTTAAGTCGTCAGTTGGTTAAGTTCAGTTCTCACTGAATTATATATGTATAGTGATAGCATATCGGGTATATATAAAAAAAACTCGATAATGCAGCTCTACTTCCCTTTTATACCAAAGTTTAGAAAGTAAAGTGTCTATTAAAGTTATACAAAATTAAGAAAAGATTTGAAAGGTAAGTTGATATAACCGAGTCCGTGTGTCAGTCCGTCCGTATTCTGTATGAATGCGTCTCAGGGAATATATGACCATACGCAAATCAAATGTACTTCCAATTTTTGAAATTGGAACTTTCTATGGTAAGCAATCCCTCTGCTATTTTGGCGCATACATCTGTCACCCACTGGTTTTGATTTAGACAGTAAGGATCTGGACGTGGTAAATAAATACTTTTCAGCGGTATCCATTGAAATAACTAATTGTCTTTTATATTACTTCAGGAAAAAAAGTGCCGTTGCGGATAAGTGCAACGATTATTTCAGAAATAGGATAATATAATGGATGAAACAAATCTCAGCAAGGCTGGCTATCAGGCTGTCTACACACGACATGGATGCTCGCCGAGAGTGTTTCGCTCGCTGCAGCTAAGCGTTTCCCACACACAGATGGATTCATTGTAAATAAATTTTCAGCAAGGGAAGATGACGAGCAAAGGCGTCTATTATTTTAACTATTTACGATACGTTCAGGACATAATATTGTAGTACATAACATTATAAGAAAAGCAATTTCAAAGCTTTACCTTTAAGCTTTTGTAAAATATTTATCTATATTTGTATGTATATATGGTAGAATAAGTTATACATACATTTATACATAAATATATTTATGGTAGAATAAGTTTCAGTGCGTTAAAAACGCAAAATCTGGGCAACGACTTGACCGACTGGACTTCTTTCTACAGTAGTTTACAGAAATGTATTCGGTTTTTAAGTTTCAGTGTGTAACAGTTTTGAAATATCTATATAAAATTAGAGAAAGTCGAGAGTGTCCGACTACGAGGTACCCTTGTCACCTGTCATATATTCTAACAAACAGCTAAACTGAAGTCAGTCCAAAAATATGCAAAAAGAAAGCAAAACTAAAAGTAAAAATCTTATTTTCCGGCCATCATAAGGCGTATGATCATAATGGCTCAATTAAATAAATAAGAATAGGCTTGAAATTCATTTCAATAGGTATTATCAATATATTTTTAACAGTCAAATGGCTACATGGATTCAGAACTTAAATGCAGTAATATTCGCTTGTTCATAGATACCTATCATGAAATGACCTATCACAACATGACCTATCATAACATGACCTATCAGGACATAGCCCAGCGGTAGTGTAATATTACAGAGTCTGGAATTACAGTTATCGTTCTCCACATTAAAGGTTGCAACTCCCATCAGTTTCATTGGCTTGCCTTGTGTGTGTAACAGTAATAAATCTTTGTCATCCCCAATCGCAAAACTGTATACTTCTGGTATACTTTTTAATCCCGAGAATAACAACAAAATTCTAACTTGTATCTTTAGTCACTGGTTGTATTTGGTCTAATTCCAAAAGAATTCCCATTCTATCTCTCCGAAACCATTGCATTTAGTCCAACTTTGACCAAAGCTGGCGTCTCTTAAGGATTAATTACAGCAATCATAAGAAGAACTTTATCAAGCGTCTTGCTCCGTCAATCTATCTCCGAGCTGATTTCTTTCTGTTTCCGATTTTATAGGCTCCTGCACCGATTTGATAAGTGGTACTAGCCACAATCGGTGCTTCTGTTAAGTGCTTACACTTCTTATTCAGATTTTGAGGCAAAGATACTCACTATAAGCCGTTAAGCTAAGATTGTAGTACATCTAAAGAATTTTGAAAATTAAACTGATCAATTTCAATAATTAGTGATATACATAAATAAGCTCACAAGTTGAAAGCCTTAGAAATTTGAAGTTAAAAAAGGAAATTTTCACGCTATTATGGAAAGTGTCGAAATGAAACGGAAGCTTCTTTTCAGAAAATATATGACCAGAACCAAAATTAAAAAAAAGAAAAGCGAAAGAGAGACAGGAGAGAGAGAGAAGGAGACAGACTTGCTGATTTCAAATATATGAGCAAATCTTTATTTACATGGTTAATCCCTTACATTTTATATTCGTCTGCACAAACCTAACATAAATGTTAACCCATTTTTAATGAACTAAAAGTATAAAAAGGTATATGTAATTTTTTTTTAAACCAAAGGCGAGCTCGGATTGGGTCTAACATATAATGAAAATTAGATGCAGTGGGACGAATTCATACAGTTAGCGCAAACCTCTGTTTATTATTCCACCTTTTTGGACAAACATAATTTTAATATTTCTGCGAAAACTATGATTATCTATACTACAGTTATAGTGAAACCTGTTGAGAGTTACACTTAATTTGATAAGACACCCATTCGAATTCTGATTTTGCTTTATCAATTCAAATACACACAATAATAATATACCATTAAATATATGATTTTAAACAAATTCTCTTGGATTTTGCAGTATAATTGATTGTGACTGAAGATGTATTAAGTGTAACGCGATGTACTTCGTCACAGCAAAAATTCAGGATTACTCCAAAAATTTACAATGAAACATTAATTTTCATCGAAGATATATGCTTAGCGATCACTTTTTAGAATATTAATTTTATAAATATATTTATATAAGAGTTAAAAAGCAGAGCATACAAAGAAAGAGACAAGTAGTATGTATACAGTGTGGAAAATAGCAATGAAGATTTTTACGAATAAAGAAAAAACATCAAAAAATGTACCTAGAAAATCTGCTGTAAGGTAAATCGTACAGCAATCCGTTATCGCCTTTAAAAATAAAGTCTTAGCCTAAAATTAAATTAATTGGCAAAAGTAGTTTAAGTTTTAAGTAGACCCTAACCCACTAAGAAAATGAGTAATAGTGGGACCATTAAATATAAGCAAGTTCTATACATTGTTGCTCAGGATCAACAGTTGACTTGAGTTTTGAGGTTCCTGTATCTGATACGCAGATCAAGGTAATTTGGAAATGAAGAAGCAGTTAACAAGGTAAACCGAAGCTGTAAATTTCATACTCTCTGAAAATAAAATAATTAATTTTGTTCAGTGTGTAAATTGTTTTTTGACAGACAGTATGTGTGCGGAGTTAAATGGACTTCTTGTAGTCGGGTACACTCGAAAACCGCATTCTTAACTGCTATATATGATTCGTTTTTTGATTTTTCATTCTTTTCCTTTCCGGTGTATCTAACCCTCTTTGGGTATTCACTTCATTAAAGCATAATTTCATTGTAATTCGTGATAGAGTCTTCCCTTCAGAGATTGTTTCGGGAAACTAAAAAAAGTACGAATGCCAGACCAGAAAATGCAGTTGAGTGTGTCCGACTCCGAGATACACTTAACCCAGGTCTGATATATTTCGGAATAAACATACACATACATACACATATGCACTACACGTAACAAAGAATTCTCTGATTGCGCTTGAAAGAATTACGACGCCGCTTTCGAAAAAGCACGTGCAGTATCACGTTCAATTGTTTCTTGAATATTTTCTGTATATACTCTTTATCGATCGTTGTGAAATTTTCAGAGATTAATATTGTAGTTATCAAATACGCAAAAGAAAAAGATTAACTTAAACGCACAGTTCATCCAAGTTTGGTATCACCAGCTCTTATAGTCTCTGCGATCGACGCGTTTATACAGACGGATTGACATTGTCTCGTCTTTTGATGCTGATCAGGAATAAATACTATATACTGTATATACTTCTGATGCAGGTAATTTATATCAATATCGAAAGTTTAGTAAATTTAGCCATGTCTTGAGGGTGTTTGTCTAACCGTCTCAATTATTTAGAAAGCCCCAAAACTTGGTATACAAGCTTAAATAATATTCTGGAGGTCCCGCTAAGATCATGATTATTTGTATTTTGTTTATTATATATTTCGAAACTTTTATTAATTTTTCTTTAACAATTAGTAAGTTAATAAGTTAAGCTATGAAACGCCAAATTTGTTTTATTTTCAAAAACTATTTTTTAAGTAAAAACATCATTCCATAAATTGAACATTTTCTTTACTATTTATATTATATGACCATGGCTGTAAGTATTTTTTTACTTACCATTTTTTATATTATCAACTTGTACATAATGTTTATTACATATTTTATTATATTATATTTTAATTCCTTTTAATTGAAGGGTAACTGTAAATAAGTTTTGAATATTATTTTCGAGTTGCCTACCTAAGGATTCTGTTAGGCGAGATCGGGAAACAACAAATCATTTCTGAGTCGAATCAAAAGTCCCGCGCGCATCGATCGTTGTAATACTTTAATATGATATTGATTGTCGTATAATGATGAGCAGCAGCTAAAGCTTAATAAGAATTTGCTCATGTAGCGTACTGGATGCACAACTGCACAGCTTTCGCTCAGCCGTACAGTTACTGCTATATAGCAGCGTACCACTCAGTAGTATTGAACGCTTCACACACGAGAAGTACTCGGACATAGCGCACCTGCTTAGAGTGCCTTTGGTGAGTTGTTACCCTGTATTACACGTGGAACAGCTGAGCAATGGAGTTAAACATTCGCTTAGCTTTTGCTCTCTCGCGCGCTCTCTCTCTTTCTGTGTTACTCTCTCTCTGCTTGTTTGTTTTCCTGCGCTTTGGGCTTTTTCTAAGCCGCTTAAGCAGCTGCTGCGCAGCTTGCGCATTGAGTTGGGTTTACTTTGCTTTTACTTTGCTTTGTGACTTTGCGTTTTGTGTTTGCAGCTACTCGCGCTGCTTGTGCGCCTGCTTCACTGTCCGGCCGTTCACAGTCTGAGTTTGGTACGCAGCGCGTTCGCCACGCGCGCGTTTTTTTTTGTTCGTACGCGGTCTCCATCTTTAAGTTTCTTCCAAAGAGTTTCTTCGCGTAACAAATTAAATTATCAAATTAAAATACTCGTAGTAAAAAAGAGCAAAACTGTTATGCACAAATGTAAGAGAAGTGTATCAGTTATTTTAAAATCTTAAATGTGTTTTAACTTGTGAAACTTTCTGTATGTTATTCACAGAATACGAGTATGTCAGAGCATAATATAGAATTCAACTGATTGATCAGTTGAGAGATATTGATACCATAGAGTGACTATAAATTAAATGTAAAAATGTATAATACACACATTGAATCCCTAAGATCAGTTAACAGATTTTCACTGTACGAGTATTTGCTATGGGAAAAATTGAATAAAGGAAAAACAATTATGTTTTCGAAGAGTCGATAGCTCTTTTATAACAGAAATATATGTACATATAATGTAGAACGGGTATTGTTCCTCCATATGCAATTGATACTCGTTACTGCTTTCATACTTAACTCTGGTAGTTTGCCATATACGCCCTTATACCCACAGCAGGCCTGATCAACAGATCAGTTTCTGTAACTGGCTAACCAAAATTGCCAACTTCCTGCGACTCTTGTCTGGCGAATGGGGCGCCGAGTCATTAGCTCCTCGTCATGCCCACTCAGAGTACCGCAATGCGCCGGCTAGCCCGTCTCTCTATAGACGTGTATTTTTCGCGAACATTTGCCAGCGACACACACACACACACACACACACACACACACACACACACACACACATACCATATACTCGTACACAGATGAGGACTGGGCAAAGATCTTGGATCCCGGCTGCTGGGGCCCCTTCACTTTTTTTTTTGGTTTTTCTGCTCAACGAAAAAGTTGGCGCGGCAAGTGCATTTCGCATTCCGCTGGCCGAAAGTCTCTTTGAATTTTGCATCTCTCCGTTTGCGTCGCTTAACTGTAAATTGAGGCATGCCTGCATCGCTGTACCCATCTCTCTCTAGCTCACGCGCTGCATTTCCTTTGTCGTCAAGTTCAATGTGCGTTGACAATTTTCCATTTCGAAATGGTGTGGCAACGGTTTTTCAGCATTGATTTGTTTTTCTCCGCGTACTTTCACACACACACACACACACACGCACACAAAGCAATGCCCATTGTATTTGGGCAGCTATGCGTGTATTTTAATTTATTTTAAATCGATCGTAAAATCCAAATCAGTGAGGTCCAATAATGTATCTTTGTCATTCAACCCGGAACTGTGACCCAGCGCGCGCTCACTCGATCCCATCTCACGCAGGGTGCTAAAGATTTTTCTTGATGCAAAAAGCAAAAATTTTAGCTATAGCAAATCATGTATCTGCAATTTGCAATTTGCAATTTTTTTTTGTTTTTTTGTGAAAGCGCAAGTCGTTTCTTAGTATAGTAATTTTTACACTTTTACCGCACTCACCTAAAGACAGATACATAGGTAGATGCGAAGATACGTGGATGCTTTCGTAAGCATCTTTTCACTATAACCATCGTATTTTGTCGTGTTAAAGCCGCTTAATTGAAAGTCTTGACTTATGACTCAAGCGTTAAATGTGTGTAAAGAGTCGGATGGAAAATAAGTTTTCCAGCGGTGCAGCCATGAATATACATAGTTATCTATGGAGAGTTGCATGTGAAGTATGAAGTATGAAGTATGTGTGCTAGAAATTAAAGTGAAATTTAATATGCAGTCTATTGATAAATTAATATTGACAAATTAATTCATTAAAGCTTAATAAATGAACGACAAGCCGAGTTACCACAGATTGCATTTACTAAAGAAAGCACAAGGTAGACACCAACTGAAGAGATTTGCTTATAGGCCTCATTAGATTTGGCTCATACTACTCGTACTCATGTCAAATAACTTTCATTGTCTATTAAGAGTTTCCACAAAGTAAAGCTTTGATTTAACGAGCGTATTCTTCCAGTGATCAAAATAAAGCAAAAACAAACAAAACTAAATAAACAATATATAGTATAATATATAAGAGAGTGGATTTAAAGGCACAAATATTCAGTAAAAATAAATAATAAACAATCTAAGCAAAAGCAAATGTTTAAAAATCTAAAAGCTGCATTCGCAGCAATTTTATGTTTATCATTTTGTTTTCATTGTGAATGTGAAAGTGGTGGAAAATCTCGGCTGCATTTCGACTAGAAAAAGCGCTTGCCGGATAATCATAAAAGCCAAATCAGAGGGGAATGAAAAAGGTAAAGCAACCACACAAAAATATAAATAAAAATATAAATTTCAACAAATAATTTATAAAGCAAACAAATGCCTTAAACTGAGATCAGAGCCCTCACAACTTTGGTCTGAGATGTTTGCAATTTTATTTGTTTATTTTGATAAACTTGCTTGTTATGTTTATTAACGGCATATGGAGATGTACACTCTGAGGTCATCATTCCGTTCCAGCTTCTAAAACGAGAGACAAACTTGTTTAAGTCCCATCAGCTCGCAAATGACTCACTTCGATAGGTATGACATTGTTTTGTTAACTATTTCTAGATTTCATCGTCTTGGGTATTAACAATACCCTCAACCGGGCCAATGGATAAAAAACAATCATTTTTTGCCAGTACAAAAGTATTAAATATACATTTTTCATTTTTCATTTTTCTATCTGGTGCCGTCCATCTGTGTCTCTATTCGCATCCATGCTAGAGACAACTCGTAAAAGAGATAGAGACATTAAATTTGTCTGGTAATTCTGTGTGCAGATCAAGTTGATTTAAGATTTAAGCGAAAGATTTATTAGATAAACTATATATTTGCTTATCTATGGAGAAAAGTGCCTAACATTCGTATAATATACTCTAAATATATATTTAATAAGCAATTTATTATAATGCTTCAATGGGTTCAAAAGCAGCGTTAAATATAAGTAATTTTAGCGTTTATCTGTATGAATTTTTGTAAGTGTACTGAGCTGAGTTAGACTGTGACAGAAAAAGTATTTCAGACCTGGGTTAACACACTGGACAAGAGTGTAATGAAAACAATTGATTACTTATTTTATCTATATAAGAAAGCAAACATCTCCCATATATATATGTACAAATATTCTGCATCAATATGACTAGCGAAGTCCTTATATATATTCCTCTATCCACCTGTTTGTCTGTATCTCTCTCCAGATCATCGCAAGTACCTCAGAGACCATAAGAACTAGAGACACCATTTATGTAGAGACACCGGTGTATAGGTTTACAAAATAAAAGAAAACAACTTAGTTTCAACGAGTTTCAATCAGTATATGGGTAAAGGGCCTCTCTTAGTCAAGTACGATCAACTTAATCATTTATATTTGTTATTATTATGATACATTTTGTTTAATGAATAACTTTAAATGCAGTTTTTTATCAAAACCGACGTGTTTTTAAGCCAAAAGCACGTACTTCTTATTCCTATCAGTTATAAATATATGTGAAATATATGTATGTACTCATAGTAGACATAAAAAACGCTTCAATTAACACAATATGTATGTAAACCTATTTTAGCGACTTAGTATTGTTTCTCCCCTTTATGGAAATTAGAGTATAGTAAAGTATGAAAATATATGTAACAAACTGGGGTAAACATCTCTAATATACATACAAGTATATCTACGTATATCTACATATATATAATCTATATATTATCTAGTCGTATGTGTGTTTATTTGTCTTGGATCAGGATCAATTGCCAAGTCGGTGTCTGTCCATAAAAGCTGGAGCTGAAAAATTTCAGCAGGATTTAAAGTTGAATTAATTGTGGCGTGTGTGAGCCAGGTTATCTTATAGTCGGGAACACTCGAGAGAAGTGCTCTTAGTTATCTATTTTTGTATACTTTTGACATACTATAAGATTAAAAGATGTTTATAGGGTATCTGTAAGTGAAGCAATCAAACGATATTAGATTAGCTTTCCACACGGCTGCACATCTTTCACGCAACTTGTCAGCGCTCAATGTCAAGGTTGTTGTCGGATTTTGATATTTGTTTATATACTTAAATTGTCCCGACTTCTGCCAGTCTACGAGAAGGCCCGATCGAGAGACAGCTCCAGCCTAACTGGCTTGTTATTGTTGCCGGTAATTGCGGCTCAACACTTCTCGAGTGGAACGCCCCGTCGCCGCTTTGGCATTTTGTAACTGCTTCATTTTTATTATTATTTTTAAAAAGCGTTGCGGGCAATTAATTGGAGCTCGCGCCTAAATTGCGAATTTAAGCAAATCAAGATAATTGCTATGGTCCGTCCAACATTGCAAAGTTAAGGACAGTTACCGGTTATAACTAAGTAATTTGTGTTTGATTTTTGTTTAATAGTTGGGGATCTCAAACTGAGCTTGGGATGCATGAGCTCATTAAACATTCTTAAGTATCGACTATAATATTGCTACAGGCTTTCAACTCCAAAAACTTAACCATTTATGTGTGTGTGTGTGTGTGTGTGTGTGTGTGTGTGTGTGTGTGTGCATCTATCGTAGTCGTATATATGATATGACCCTGAGCGATAGGAGCATAGTATTGAAATCTTAATTATAATTAAATATGATCGCGCTATTCAGAAACTGTTGTTAGCCATCCATAATTTTGTCATCGCTTAACGAAAGGGGCATCCATCAACTTTTGTTGGTAATCGCCGGCAAAGGCTCAATTAATTAATAACTCATTAGGCCAGAAGTAGCCGAACGTTTTGGCTCTCGGCTACGCATATTTACCGATACCGTTTGAAAGGTTCTTTCGCGCTAAAGCTGGCTCCATAAAACCGTTAAGAATTTCACCTAGAGCGAAAAAGCGAGCCAAACTCGTCTCTCGTTCTGAAACGATCATAAATTAGACTTTTTAATGACAATTAAACATTTTAATGCGTTTTTTTATGTGTGAAAATGAAGCAGAAGGCACAGAATGAAAAGAAAGAAAGAAGACATTACATACAGTTAACCGGGAAAACAAGCCAGCAACAACAAAGCCAGCAAGTTAATATAATACGTAATTTTAATCGGGCCCAAGCCCAAGCCCACCACCACACATGGAACGAGTGAGCACTGCCATCCATCCAGTGGCCAGGTCTCCGAGCAAGTACTCGGAGTATTATTGTAGTACTCATACCACGGATCATGACTTAGTGAAATGCGTTGCGGCCACGCGGATGACACCGTGTAAATAGCCAACGGGGTGTTAAAAGAAAAAGAAACCAAACTACTGAACAGCAAGTGTAGACCATCAGCAGGCCACAAAAGAAAATAAAACATTAGCCTCGAGGTCACTGAACTGCCTTCTTAAGCTTAACAGAAAACAAAGCGATAGATTGATGTTGTTTCTAGGCACAAAATGTGTCAAATATTTCGCTTATAGTATTCGGTTAGTATTTTACTAAGATGACTTGAGATATTCGTGGGTAATTTGCTAAATGTTGTTGGTACTAATTAAGTTGTTTATTTTGTTTCAATAAATCAGCTCTGGCCTCTATTTCATAAATCATATTTAAATGCACATATATATGTGTGTATGCTGATGATATGTAGATATATTTATGTACAAGTATATATGATGAGTACTCCAGAGAATTATATAAAACAGTAAGATAAAAACTTAAAGGACCATGCGAAATCTTTAAAAGCTTTTTATAATTTAGTTTAGCTCGAAAAAAAGTGTGGGTAAAAGTGCGGCGAACGAAAATATTAAGAAATACCTTTCTATAAATTAATTGAAATGTAATTAAAAAATTAATATATTTTCTAGATAAACACTTTTTCCTATAATGAAATTAGGGAAATCTTTAATCGAATATCTTAGAAATGTTTTAAAATATTTCAATTTCAACAACGAATTTTGATGGTAATTAAACGCCACTTTTTAAGGTATATTTTTTAGAATAGTTTCTGACATCATCTATTAAGAAAGCAGTAAGAGAACCTTCTCCAAAGTAGAGCTGACTTGGTCATACTAATTTATATTATATATACCCGAATTTGTGGTAAATTTAGCGTGAAATTATGCAAATCTCTGATTTCTACAGGTGTTGCTTTTGCTGGTGTGAATATTTAGCAAATTTACAGCCATATTTGTAAACCATTATTGGTAGTTCTTGGTGAGACTTACTTAAAACACATGCCTTAGATTTGAAATGCAAAAATTTCAAGCACGTATCGATTTGGGCCTGTGGCAAACTTGTTGCAGTCTGCTCCAAACGGTGTTAATAACGCAAAACAGTTGCGTTTTTACATACGCCGTACTTAATGGCCAAGAGACCAGCAACAGGCTGTGCAATAATTTTAAACGGCAATTGCAACTTCATTCGGCAACCGGTAACAGCAGCAGCAGCAGCAGCAGCAGCAGCAACAACAACAAAAACAACACAAGGCGACCGCCCGTTGACTGGTTGTCTAACTATTTTAACCCAGTTTTGTGCTATGGCCACATTCTTGTAGGAGCACAAAACATAAACAAGTTTCAGCCAAGCAAAACAAAAAATTAAACAATGCTCTAGTCGGTGCTACTCAACTATTAGATACTCTACACTCAAGTACAAAGTGTTCTGAAGCCCAGTCGTACTCAAATTCAAACACATTTTATGCTGATGAAGCTGTAGCACTTTCTGTCTATATAATCCGATCCGATCCGATGATTTCATCTTTATAGATAGCATTCTCACTATAAGAAACGAAATCAAAGCAATGCGTGTATTCAAAATTGTTATTTTATCGCTTTTTGTGGTGAGTCTTGACGTGCTTATGCAGACAGACAGAGGTACAGAGAGACGAGTAGACCGGCTTTGAATGTTGAATCCAGTTAATGATATTTATTATTTATAACGTCGGCTAGTGTTTGCTATGTTTGCTGTACTTTATCTATTATACCAATTGATCGGAATAGGGTATGAAAGAAGTTGAAAAGGCAAAAGCAGCAAAATAGCAAGCAAAATGTGTGCAAATTGAAATTTCTGCTAATGAAAAGGCCAATTGCAAATGCGCAACAGCCAAAAAGCCAAAAAAAACCAAAAAACCAAAAAATTGTTCATTGCACAACCGCTAAGGTATCCGCCAGATACATGTACGAGCATCGCCGGCCCTTTGGCCACTTGACTTAGTGTGGAAGCGCGGTCATTTATTGCGCTTGGATACAGGTCAATAGGGATTTACGGTTAGACATGCGACCGTTTTTGCTCTAAGTATCTGCGGAAACGCGTTACCTGATAATGAGAGCGCCGGCCGATTAGTTCCTCCTCCACCTCCCACCTCCCCCCTCCCTGTTCAGATATGTGGCATGAATGGACACTTTGAGTAGGTCAGCAAACAGCACAAGTGAATGAGCATTAAAACAGCAATAGCAATAGCAACAACAATAGCAACAACAATAGAAATGGGAAATGCGAATGGGAACAACAATGAGTTACAGTCCAAAGCTGGCAACAGTTATGGCAATCATCAGGTAACCTGGAATTCTTTTGTATTCAGTTGCAGTTAATTTGGCTTGTCTGATTGGAGTCCGCCGCAGTGATACACTCGAAGCTAACTATTCTGGACAATGAGCAGAATGCGACTGCCACTTAAACTAATATTTAGGAAAACTCAGTAGGGTTAATTGTCTTCAGTGCTCACCTAAGAATTGGTCACTTGAAAGATTAAATTCCCTTTTTTTCTATGGTTACTTATATTAGTCTTCTTGCATCATAAACTATAACATAGAGTACCCGATTGTGAGATACCCTGTAAATAGATCAAACAAACACTTGTTGGCATATATTGTTGCGGGCAAAGCTCTACATTTCAAAAGAATTTGCATAAGTCATAGAGGAACTTTTCTACCAATTTTAGGTATATAGTTTAGTATTCTCTTCGATCGACGTTTGCATGCAGGTGCTCAACTTCGCACTGATCAGAAATGTATATTCTCTTTAAGAAGTTACCATATCTCGAAGATGCTGCCATCTGCTTGTTATAAACACTATTTCGCATTTTGAATGTATATAAAATATGAGCTCCGAATTAAAACAAACTTAAATTGGAGTGAATGAATTGGAAATATATATATTTCCTCACATATTGTTGGAATACTGGAAATCATATGGTTGAAGCTACAGCTTAGGTCGTAGTTTCCGCTCTCAAATACTTTTTAATTTAATTTGCCAATTTAAATAAAATATAAATATTTATTTTTGACTTGTGTTCCTAGATGTTAAATTAAAATCAAATGAGATTGGGTAAGGAACAAAGAAAGATCTTATGCCAATGTAAGAGTATATATCTCATACTCCTTGTGCCAAAAATGGTTCCCTTGAACTGGGTCTCGCGCGGTTGCACTGGTTCGTTTACCTGCCTGGTGGCTGGTGCTGCACTTGCGCAAAATCAGATGCGAAGCCCTAGAAGGGCCCGACCGAAACTCGTCTTGCGTATGGTCAGTAACCAGCTGGAAAGAGTCGCATATCGTATCGTTGGATTTAACACTGGCAGGGTAGGGTACTTGGTATGCCCGGTGTGAGACTCGACGCTCAATTTCAATTGGTTTGGTGGCTTATTAATTACCTCACCGCACAAGTGCGTGTGGCACATACAAAGCGCCAACCGCTAGACAAAAGACAAAAGACAATGGGCAAACTAACCAGGCCAAATAGAACCCACAAAAGGCGATGAACGTTGCGTCGAATAATACGAGCTTTCCCGTAAATGGAGCGTCGTTGATGTCAATGCGCTTGGTGGCCAGTCCAAAGCCAAAAGAGTAAAACAGTTTCAGAGTTTTGTTTTTGCTTCTGTTTTTTGTTTATATATATTGTACAATATATGTATGTATATACAATAGTTTATACAGTTGGTTTGTGTGCACTTTTCTGAGCATAAGCAAATGAAGAGCTGAAAAATGAGAGTGATTTGCTGTTACTTTTGTTATTCCTCATTTGGCAAACTAGTTTTTGTTATATTACTTTTTTTTCTTTTCAATTTGCTGTTTCTACGTTTCGCTTTGCATATTTTTCCTCAAGTGTCATTCGCCGTTCATTTTGTTGTTTTTGTTGTTTTTGTTGCTTTTGTTGCTTACTTTCAAATGTCAAACGGAGTTGAAGGTAGCCCAGTCTGCATATATAGACAAAAATGTTATTGTCTTGTATATGATTTATATTGAGTCATGTTTCTTGTCTTGACCAACGAACTTGACTCAGGTATATAATTTGTTGCTACAGCCAACTGAGAAAACCAGTGGATGTTGAAAATGCCTAAAGTTGAAGGTGTGAATATAAAATAAATCTTATAAAATAATTAAATAAAATCATTTTTCAGGCAAGACGTTTGTGAGAGAATTTGATGTGATGTCTACATACAGAAAATGGAATTGTTTTAATGACTATCAAGCTGCGAGTGTAATATCCTTGATTTATTATATTCAACTTATATACGACATTTGTGTGTATGATTGATATTTTGATATATACTTTTTTTGATGCATAATTGATTCAGCTTAAGATCGCAATTACACGCATGCTCCTCTTTAAATGCTAAGCATTTTGTAAATCTGCACTTACAATTTAATTAAATTCAATGCACGATGCGCAAAACTCATTAAGAAATGGCAAACAACTCCATAAACAATTTCGTGTCATAAACAAAATCGTGCCATACTCAAAATAGCTGCTGAAAATGCCAGTCAAGTGAAACTTAATGAAGCCTGAGAAAGTTGCGAGTTGCGAGTGCCGCCTTACGAGCAGTAAGCCGAACTGAGCACAGCTCAAGTGACAATCAAAATCTTAACTACGAGTATTAATGAAATAAAAACAAAAGAATGCAATGAATTTATGTTAGGCCAGGAGATACCCCGCACTCTGGCTTACAGTTTCCAGGGACACACTACTACTTGCATATACAAATACTTAACAGAAATCTACGTATTAAATTTTATCATTTCGATTATATAAACTCAGTGGATATATACTTACCTATGCGAACAGAAGAAATGAAATTCAATCAAGAATATATATTGATCGAAGTTTATAACTAAAGGATTGATTCTTTTTCCAACTCTTTTTTCTTCTCTTCGTTCTGAGCATAAGGAAGACAAAACAAAGAAATAATCAACAATGCGAATTGTGCTATCAAAATTACCGGACAACGAATCAATAATAACACCTTGAATAACAATAACAGCAGCTCTAAATAGTCGGCCTTGATATTTCTCCATCTCTTGGCCTGGCTGTCCGTTTGAGTCTTCGATGAACTAACAGCAAATACAGTCGCATCTTCCACTTGTTCTTAAGCTGCATCTCAGTGCGCTGACCTAGTTTAATGCAAGTGGAACACACAACTACAAGAAGGTGGCCATAAATAGCCAGGCACTTATTTCTAGACAACAGACTTTACCCCTTAAAGGCGAAATCTTTACTCAATGAAGACTCAAGTTACAGGTTTCTTGCTTAAGTTTTTCTCAATGGTCGACTCAGCGCTCAAGTTTGTTGCCTAAGTCTTTTGTTCTGAAAGAGAAACGCCAGCTTCAGACTTCAAGAGCAAGACTCTCTCGAAGAAACAAGTTTATTTTTTTTTTGTTTTTGTTGTTCTTGTTGCTGCTGTTGTTGTTGGCATTTGCTTTTTTGTTGTCTTTGCTTTTTGGGATGCTGCAGAACTTTCTTTCATTGATTCTAGCGGAACGCATATAAATAACAAATTAAGACTTTCTTTCTGCAAAACATCGACCCAAGCAACAACGTACCAACAACTTCCCTCTCTGTCCGACTATCTACCCATCCGTCTAGCTGTCTGCCCGTTTGTGGTTTTGTGTCATTATCTATTGAATTTTTTATTTAACTAGAAACAGTCAGTCCGCTCTCGCCTTGTTCCTAACCCAAATACCCAATGCTCTTTCACCTGGCCAAACGCTGAATTGTCTGCACCTTGTGTCATTTGTATTGTGAGTTTAGTTTCGCTTAAGACTTCCACTCCGATGTTGGCACAACAAGCCAAAAGATTATCGTCTGTCTCAGACCAAAGTAACTTGTATGCGTTTCGTGCGCGGGTTCCCCTTCCCCCTTTCCCCTTCCCCCACACACGTCTTGCAGAGGAAGGGATCTTACGTTTTCTTCGATTATGCGCCTTTATCTGTGTCTTCATTAGTTTGACCCAATTTCATCTCGTGCTTGGTCTGCACTTTGCTGCTGCGTTCTTTTTACTTTCTATTTTCTCTTAATGATTTCCAGAATTTAGACTGCCGTCTTGTTAGCATTTCAAGTTTTTTTTTTATTTACATGTACAATATGCATGTTATAGATATATTTTTTCTTTTGGGCGTTTCAGACAATTTACTTTCATTTTCCTGACAGCTGTGAAAATTTTGGCTTTTTACTGTTTCCGATTTAAATTTAAGTGTTTTTTTTTCTCTTATATTGTTTGGGTCGTTATCTTTGGCGCTTCTGTTCTGTGTATGACAGCTATACTTGAAGCTGGAATTAATTAAAATGTTACAGCTATGAGATTTCATATTGTATAATGGGATCAGGTATCAGTCCTAAGCTTTAAGTAGACAGAGATATGATATCTATATATTTTAATTGAAGAACTTAATTTTAAGTGCATTCAAGCAAGATTTCACATATTCTTCAATAAATACATTTACCTAAGGGAATTTTTCTTCAATCCTTAAAAATAATTCTTTATTTGATCTTCTCTGCTTTCACTTTAATTTCTTTATGATTACTTTAAAATAACATCTGTGCTTATCTGTGAGATTGTGATATATTTCCCAAGTATTTCGACATATATAACGTCCATAACCGTTTATTCTAAAGTCCCTGAGATCGAGAGAAATCTGAAGAGCAACTGACGCCTGAACGGAGGTGGCTAAAAGGAAGTCTTCTCGCTTGAGATATTCACTCGTGGCTAAAACGTATCCTTATTTCTAATAGGAGCTTGGTAAAATGCAATAAAAGTGATTTGATAATGAGATAATACTAAAGAAGCTTTTCTTGCTGTTTATCACGAACTGATTACCTAAAGGATAAGAAAATTGTAGATAAATTTTACTCAGAATCGTATTGTGATGGAATTATCCATTATAATTTGTTTGTTTTAAAAAATCAGATGTAGATACTCTTAAACTTTTGAGCACTAAACTTCTGGTTTATAATCGTTTTTATTGAAGCTCCCTTTAAAGTTAATTTAGTTGGTTAAAGGCCTTTTTAGCTGAATAAAGCTTAAATAGAAATAAGAAACATATTTTTATGAGTGCTTGTAAAATTGGTGGCAAATTGATTTCAGAATAGAAAGCAGCGAAAACAATTAACATAAATTTTTGATATAAGCTGAGATGAACTCAACCACTTGGAACTGTCAATGTTTTCAGGGATCTGACGCGGTGTTTTGTTTTTTCGTTAGCATATAAAACTGATTAATTGACAAATGAGTTTAAGTTTTTATTCATTATCATTTGGGTCAAGTGATGCTTTTAAGGGGTTTGCAACGGAGTAAAATCTTGTTGGCACATTATGCAAAAATATAACTGATAAAAATTTGATTGGCATTTTTACAGCATCATCGCTTTATAATGAATCGAACGTATAAACTCCTATCCATGTGGTTGGCCTATAAGAACAGTTAAAGTCGCCCCTGTTCAGGCAGTACACTTTTATCTCGCGATTCGTGCGGTTCTCGAGATGAAACTCAATTCTAGCACTTTGCTTCTGCTGGGCTTCATTTGTAGCCTGGCCTTGTGCTCTAGTGGCTATGATTATAAGCCAGCCTTTCGTGGGTACTACTATCCCAAGCCGGCAAGATTACCCCCCAGCCCGCGCCCAGCAACAACTCCAGCTCCTCGTTGCCAGCTCAGCCGGCGGCTCAACCGCCGGGTGTGCAATCGGATTACATTGATGATCTAATTGAGGGACATAAGCAACAAATCTTGTCAAATGTTCTTGGCATAGCTGGCGGCAGCATCTCCAGCTCATCCTCTTCCTCGGCCAATGATCTATCACCCTTTGAGGGCAATGATGCAAAGGCTTATCGCTTCAATCGTTGCGCCAGCTGCTGTGAGTATCACTTGGAAATCGGGCAGTGAAACTGGATTTCTAAAGTTAATTTGTTTCGCGACATTCATTTCCTGATAAGAATAAGCTTATTCACGACCCAAAATGAAAAGCCATTTGAATCCTTGCAGCCTGTGGCGTACCCAATGCCAACCGCATTGTGGGCGGCACCCAGGTGCGGTCCAACAAGTATCCGTGGATAGCGCAGATTATACGCGGCGCGTTTCTCTTTTGTGGCGGCACTTTGATCAACGATCGTTACGTGCTGACCGCTGCGCACTGTGTCCATGAGATGGACTTGTCTGCAGTCTCAGTGCGCCTGCTGCAGCTGGATCGCAGCTCAACACACCAGGGAATAACTCGAGCCGTGGCCTTTGCACATGCCCATGCCGGCTACGATCCTGTCAGCCTGGTCCATGACATTGCATTGCTGCGCTTGGATCAGCCCGTGCCTCTGGTACAGACCATGAGACCGGTGTGCCTGCCCAGTAGTCAGCTGCAGCAGTTCGACTATCAAAAGGCCATTGTGGCGGGTTGGGGATTGAGTACCGAGGGCGGTTCCACTTCCAGTGTCTTGCAGGAAACCATTGTGCCCATCATCACCAACGCCCAATGCAGGGCCACCTCCTACAAGTCAATGATTGTGGACACGATGCTGTGTGCGGGATATGTGCAAACAGGCGGACGGGATGCCTGCCAGGTGGGTGTCCATTACGCAGTTGGTCAACCCTCCACTTCAACTTGGGTTATTTCCTCTCTATAGGGTGATAGCGGTGGGCCACTCATCGTTCCCGATCGCATCTTCCGCCTTGCCGGTGTTGTGTCCTTCGGCTACGGCTGCGCTAAGCCGAACGCTCCTGGTGTCTACACCAGAGTCAGCAGATACTTGGACTGGATTGCAGCCAATACAAGGGACGCCTGCTATTGCAATCGATGATTCAATGGAGTTCCTTCTGTACAGTTATATAAGAGACATATTTAATTTGATCGAATGTTAAAAGTTTTAATAGCTTTTATAGCAAATTGGTTTTTTTATTCGATTTCCTCTCAAATTTTATTGACGTGCTTTCACTTCTGCTGCTTCCGTTCAACTTTTTTGCTCTAAGAACGTTCGTTTGGTAAAGAAAGGTTAATATTGTTCTCAAATAGTGTTTCTTTCAGAAAAAGGTAAATTTTGAGGTAGAGTCCAGAGTTTTCGTACTTGGAAACTCTTCACAAATCAATTAAAATTAAATTGAAGTTTATAAATAGGTTTCAATTTTCCACATTTAGAAATTGTTGAAATATTGTTAAAAAATTTGAAGCGAGGACTATGCGAACAGTCGATGCCCTCTAACACTTATTACTTCTCAATGCCGACAAGTATCATATTTTCCTAGACAAGTTTTCGCTTATGTCTTTTTTGCACTCGACACCCCCAACCGTAGCCTGGAAATACTTTCATAAAGCAATTTTTGTGTAAAATATTTATAAAAACAGGTTATTGACTGGGTTCGACAAGTTAAAGACGAAAAAAAACAAAAAAAAAACCTTACTATAGCCTTTCACTTTTTGTACATGCTGAAAAATCAATAAGAAATAAGAAAACATTTAGGGCCAGGCTAAAATCAGTGTACCCGTCACGGTACATTTTTGACGACGTCATCTCTGCAAAAATCGAAGCCAAGGACATCGCCGTCATTCGGAATCGCTGACACATTGTTATCACTTGTCAACGCAGGTTTCATTCGGCTCTCTGCCCTTTGTAAATTGTATCGGAGCACGCTTGGGGCCAGTTTGACAAAGTTTATCTTTATCCCTACGCCAGCAGCGCGGCCATGCCACAATTTAATGGATTTTCAAGTTATTTCTGGTATTTTGTTGTAGTTGTCGCAACTTGCAACTGGCAACTAGCAGCGGGCAGCGGGCAGCGGGCAACAGGCAACGGGCAAGTTGCAACAACGAGCACAAACAAAGGTATCTCGGATACTTGTTTCTTGCCTGGGGCCAAAGAAAATGCCATATAATTGCCGCCGTCGCGTCGGAGCGGGACACGCGGTTGCTTGGCATCGGGGAATGTTGGCCAAATCGACAATGTTGTCAATGCTGCCGCTTTGGCATTTGATTTTATTTTTAACTAGACTGCGAAATGATGCCTGGCATTGCAAGAGCATTAAACAGACGCTGTAGACTAGTCTTAACTCTTAACTCTTAACCAGTGCAATTATCATTTGTGTCTGAAACTCTTTTTAAAGTTTTACAGAAATTATGAAAAGTGCATTTTGCTTTACTTAACGAACCATATTTGGCATCATCCCGGGGAAAACTAACTAATCATTAATTTTTATGGTAGATCCGGCGAATAATCACTGTAACTTGCTTGGTGATCAATCTATATAAAGTTCATTAAGTTTTAAGTTTTTCACATCTATTTTTACATTATATTTTAAGATTTTCCCTAACGTCGCAACTAAGGTACCACTTTTAAAACTTATTTATATAAATTGTTTTATAAAGCATTTACAAACAGGACAGGAGATGTAAGATATACTTATATACAACTACAAGAATCAAGTACCCTCGGCATTGTAGCTACTATGCATAGCTTTCATTAGAGACGGCTACGGACTGTCCATGTCTTTCTTTCACGGCAGTCCCACCTAGGAAAAGAAAAGAAAAGAAGCGCATTATAAAAAATAATCGCACTGTGTGATTTTATTCTCAACTTTGAACTTAGCACCACTTCTTCTCATATTTTGCGCCTTCTGTGCATTGCCCACTTCAGTCGTTCAATGGATCTGACTACAGATTGCAGCTCTCGCTGGACATTTACGCATTCCACGATCTGTTCAATGCAGCGTTCCCATTTGTGGGTCGCGAAACGTAAGCTATAGGGCACCAGGGCACCGAAAATGTGAGTAATTGGCTGTAGATAGTTCCTAGCGGGCTGCACATCAAAGCGAAACAGCTTGAGGGAGCTGCCCCAGGACCTTCCCTCCTCTACCAGACAACACAGCGCTCGATAGGGCGAGGAGCGTGGCAACCGAGGACCAGCTGCGATGCGCTGTGTTCCATGCTGCATGCGGGTTTTGGCTAGGATTAGACGTGCTCTGGATGTGTGCGTCTCCAGTATCAGTTGGCTACTAATTTGATCTTCCATCAGTTGGAGCAAGTGAAGACTCAGGACGTCGATTAAGCAGCCAGTCTCTTCTTCAGTCGCCGTCGCCGTCACCGTCTCCGTCTCCGTCTCCTCGTCTTCCGTTCTGTGCTCCTCCTCTGAATCGCAGAATTGCTTAAGTCTGTCTATTACGCAGCCAGTTGCTTCGTCAGTCTTTTCAATATCTTCTGAGCTGGGCTCCTTTTTCGATAGATTTTTCTCTATGCTCATCCCGTTTAATTACTCCAATCTATTTTTTCGATAAAAATTTCAGATTTTCAGTAGAAAAACAAGTTTAACTTTTGATGAAACTTTTGATTGAAATTTCGAGGCACAAAAAATCGATTTGGAGCCCAACAAATACGCAGAAAACTTCTATGCTCTTGCAGTGGCTACAACAACTAACAGCTCATATTATAGGTTATATCCATCTAAGATCTGGCCAACATATTTTTGTTCTTCAGGGTGATTCTTTGTGACTAGTCGTAATGATATGCTTAAGAAAGTTGGTATGGATTCTTTTGCAGGCTAAGTGTATTAAAGTGTTTTGGGCTCTGTTAAGTTCAAGTGAGTCTCATCTGTGGCAGATATGTTGTGGTTGTGATTTCATCTCTGACAGCTTTGTTTTAGTTTTTTTTTCGGAGGAAGGCGTCTTTGGTCCACGCTTCGGTTGGCATTTTAGCATATTTCTCACATAAATCGCCAGCGACTTGGGTAGAGAAATTTTCACGCCTCGCTGGCCATTGGCCAAGTCTCTGTGGCCAAGGCTTGCTCTTTAATCAAAATTGTGTACAAACTTATGCCAAATAGTACTAAGCATAACAACACTTTTCCTCCCTGTCATCCTGAGGCTGCTGGGGTTGGAGCTGCTGCTGGCAACCCGCAAACATTTAATAAATTGCCAGTTATTAGTTGTCGGTAGCAGGAAAAAGTGCAATTAAAATGCATTCGCGTTGCGACACGCGAGTGGTGGGTAGGGGAAGATGAAGGAAGTTTCAGGCAGAAGAAATTAGCATTAGCATTCAAAGAGTGTGAAAGAGACAGAAATATAAAAAGGAGAGCAAAAACTAGCAACTTAGTTTCCCATAATTTGCGGAGCACATAATGAGCCCAAGAGCACAGGCAAAGAGTGAGAAAGAGAAAGAGCTAATGTAATATATAGATACAGAGGAAGTCAGGGTATGCGGTGATTGGGGCAGGGGCAGCTGTGGTCACTCGCGTAGCAAATGGTGTGAAATTTTCGCAAAAACGTCGGCAAAGCAGTGCGAAACAGTTGCCTAGCCGCTGGGTCAGAGAATTGAAGTAAGGGGAACTACTGCAATAAGTGAGCTGCTGCTGCCGCGACTGTTGCTGCTGCTGTTGCGGCTACTTTGCATTGTTTGCAACCGCATTTACTTTTTGTTATTATTGCTGTAGTTGAAATTTGCATAAATGTTTTTAATTAAAGCATTTAATGCATATTTTGCTAAGTGGCTTTTAGTTTGGGCGAGCATTGAAGTTGTTAATGAAATTTAAAGGAAGTAAAATGTACACACAGATACTACTCGTATGTATGTATGTACATTTGTATATATGTATATACGACACCGAAATCTATTTCATGAGGATGGCTAAAAGCTATTAAGAAAACCAGCTAGACTTCTGCTGCTTAGCTAGGAGATGCCCCCTCAAGTGTTTAATTACTTAACACTATGGAAAAGTTTGTATTGTTCCCCCAATTTAATGGTGAAGGACTTATACATTATTTTGCTTCAATAAGGATTTAAAATGCAATTCAAGAGGTTCTTTAAGGCTTTGTTTAAGATCCCAATGTATGTAAAAGATGTTAATTAAATAGTCAAAAAGGCACCTCCGGCTGAGTAAAAAATGTATATTATATTATGTTTATACGTTTATTTCAAAGTATCTTAAGCTTCGAAGGAAATATTATTAGGAATAATTCCATTTTTACACAAAAGATGTTCGATAAATTTTATTAGATTAGATAACTATTCATTATATATTGATTCAGTCATACTATCTGTCATCTGACATAGTGACAATATAAAAATATATGTTTGGAAAGGCTTTAAGTGTTAGGGACCTCTATGTTAAACCTTTGTCAAGTATGAAACAAATAAATTTGTTTTAAAATCGCCTGTTTGTTATGTTAAGGCTAAGAAATATATTGCCTGTTTGAACGTTGCCACATTTACATTTGCAGAATCTTTTTTATACTCTAAGTCCATTGAAAATGGGTAAAAGGAATGCATTATGTAATACACAGACACAAGCATCTTTGACCGCCCAATAACTATACAAATTCTGCATCACAATCAATATTCGAATATATATATGTATATGAATAGATATATGTTTAGCAATGTCCGTCTGTCCGTCTATTTGCCTGTCTTTTCCGTCCGACTGTAGGAACGCAGGAACCTGTATACCGTACGCAAATCAAGTTTATTGCTGGACTAGAATTTCCATCCCCACACAGATCGGACAGCACAGACAGAAGATATTTAAGAAACAATTTGCCAGTATGCAATGCGGGGGCAGCATTGCTCACAATTGTGTATGCTCAATGTGTGTGTATGTACTAACAGTGTGTGTGAATGTGTGTATATACTTAAAGTGTCTGTGAATGTGTGTGTTATATACACTCTTGTCTCTGTGCTGAGTACAGTTATACTCTGCATCGACAATTTGAGATGTGAGTAAAGGGTATCTCTTAGTCGGGCACACTCGACAACCCCATTCTTACTAGTTATTTCTATAGTTCATCTATCTATCTATCATAATGACGTTTTTCGCAATGTGGACATGGGACAACTATTTTTCTTTCTTTCCCTTGTCACGTTTACCCATCAACTGAGATAAAAAAATTGTATTTAGGTGCCTCAGAAGCGCCAAAATTTTGGACGGCAGCCGTCAGTCAGGACTGGCAGATAGCCGGTGAGTAGAAAAAGCAGAGAAAGACGGGTAGAGGGACAGATGAACTGGGGACATGGACAGTCGTAAACTGGCTGGTAGCAAGATGGTAGAGGCCGGTGGAGCGATGGAAAGCAAACAAACTGTTAACTGGGGAACGCCAGTCAGAGTCGCGGCTTCCTGGCTGACACACTTTGTGCCTCATCCAAGAGATGCCACTTGGCATGGCAAAAGATAGAGGGGATAAGCTCAATGACTAGAGCGTGTATCGGAAGCCATTTGGTTGGCAGTCTAATTGAAGCCGAGCGCATAGCTGGCAGCTATCTTATCTGGCAGCTACAGAAACTAACTTTGACATTATGCGCCACAAATTGTGGCAATTTAAAGCCAATTTAAGTCACAGCCACAGAAAATATTTCACAGCTCCAAATTCCAAATGCGCAAGACCCGCTCATGAGCCGAATCAGATCCGTTTCCCTCTCTCTTCGTATTCAATGCATCTCTCTTCGCTTCCTTCTTTCCTACTTGAACTCCCGTTGCAACTGTCTGCCACATCGTCTAAAGGTAACAATTTATATAATGGAACTGATTTAAAATTTGTGATGTGCAGGCCGCAAGCGCGAACTGAGCTTGGTAATTACCGGCTTCGGCCAAAACAACAGTTATAAATGAAGCACCCAGAAAAGTCCAAAAAAGACGACAAGCCTGAAAAGTGACTCGAAGCGAAGCTTGTATACTCTAGAGCAGAGAATATAAGATGTTGCATAGGAGGGAAGAAATCATATTTAACGAGTATCCATTGGTTGCCCGTAAGCCAAACAATTGTCTGAAAACTAATGGTATTTTAAAATAAAAGTGATTTTACGAAATAACAAGTAATATTCCATCCATTAGAGTGGAAAAAGAAAGTTTCAAGGTGGAATGGGTGAAGTCTCACGTCATTTTCAAAGCTTTTCACAAAAACAAATTTCTTTAAGTGATTTTCCCTGTTCTTTTACAAAGTTCCTTCAGGTGGCAAAAGGAAAAGATACATTGGATACAATTAAACGAAATTTCGGTCAATAAAATTTAGCTGACGTTACAAGAAACGTGACAAAGCCTAAATGTCACCTCATTTAGGGTATCAGAAATTGAACAGCAAATTGAAACAAGTTTAAGAACCGAACACACTGGTATGGAACTGTTGCTGCTGGTCACCTGTTTGGCCGGCTCGTTGGGATACGTTTTCTTTCGATTACTCTCCCAAAATGTATTTGTGCAGGCCGAAGAAGAACCGCAACATGAATTGGCAAGTTGGCAACTTTCTTGCGGCACCATGCTGCATGCTGCATGCTGCATGGTGGATGGTGCATGGTGCTTGGGCCAAAACGTGCTGAAGTAAAACCCGTTGGTAAATCATCTGTTGAATCGCATCTCCGTACAGAGCCCTACCCACCTGACTAGGCAACTTTTCGTGTGGGAGTCGTTGCCAGATTTTGCGGTTACTTTGAAAAATCTTTGGAATTTTTTTCTCCTTAATTCTTTCTTTTTGTTTGATAAAAAAGAAAGTTGACATAAATTGTTAGCCCGAACTTTTTTTTCGCCCATTTAAAGTTGCGGTAGCAAAAAAGTTTCAACTTGCTGTTGTTGTCGTGCGCAAAAAGGAAATAGCTTGTGTGGGGCACAGCGAAGAGAAATGAACTGGGGATACTCGTAGTTTTCGGCAAGTTAGTGTGAGATGTTGGTGTTGAAACGAAATGCATTTCAAAGTTCGAGAAACGAGTTAATCGCCTTTGTCTCTGCTGGTTTTTCGCCAGCTGTATGGACAGACATACAGATATGTAGACTGAGCTTTCCATGGTTATGAGTTGCAATTACTTTTCAAAACACTCACCTTGGCAAACTCACATGTATACACACACTTGCTCTAAGAAACAGCCTGCTGGCACCTTAAGTAAATCAGCTGCGATCGGTTTCACCTCTCACTCGCACTTCGGCAAACGCTTTTCACCAAAATTTTCATGATAAAGTACAGCTAGCTAGCGTACAAATTTTCGCATCGATCAGTTTGTTTTACGAGAAATAATTTTCCTTTGGTCTAATCACGTACATGTATACTAGTTTCATAGTATGTGTGGGCATATCCTTTCAGACATTTTCTAAATACTACAATAAATCATATATTCTAACTGGGTGTCTTCTACTTTATGTGTGGGCGTTCGCTAGAAGAAGGCCAACAACTGCGATTAAGCCAGTTAAGACCGAACTATTAACTAGCAATTTGTTCACATAATCATATCAGGTGGAAACTTGGCTAGAATCATGCTAAACTGCCAACAATTTACGTCCACGGATCAAAACTTGGCTGACGAGCGCTCTCTAGCGGCAGAAATTGTTACTATCTCCAAGAGCATAAGCACTAGCAGTTGCCTGCTGCCTGAAGCAATTTTTAAGTCTCTCTATTTGTGCAAACAGAGTAAAATGAAATGCTGTCTAAATGTTTGTCTATAGAAACCAGAACGTATAATTTCTGTTTGTACAATTTTATTTCAATAGAATTAGCTTTAATTAAGAAGCCTGATACATACTTATTTTATCCTTTTACCTTTGGTTATTATAGAAATAACTGCTGTCGTTTAAAACTGGCTTACAAGTACCTAATTGTTACTTTTCTTCTATTTTCTTTCAGCACATTACAAGTTTGCAGCCAAACTCAGCTCAAGCATCAACCGCACAAGTCAAGCTTAAAGAAACTCAGCCAAGGCAACAACCCAACTATAATCACTATCGCTTAGTCGCATCCAGTTCATACACCACTATTTATTTAGCGTATGCTGAAACCATCATACACGATCAACTGTTTCTCATGCCCAAAGCTTATCGAAAACAAAGCGAGAAAAGAAGCTTTTCATCATGGCATCAGCTACAGCAACAACAATCTCACAGATTACTGACACAGTAAACACACCAGCGGACGAAGACTACATAACCGTTGTGGAAGTTGACGATCCGACATCGTCCAGCAATGACACAAACCATTTGAAGAAGCTAGTCAAACGGCAAAGCTCTGTGGCCGAAGACTCCTCATTTATTACAGTGCTGACAATAAACGAGCAGCAACAGCTACTCCAGCAGCAGCAACAACAACAACATAATGAACAGGAGCAACATCTTGAGGTAGAGGGAACGGAGCATGTTACCGTATACCGTCTGCCAGGTGAGCGACTGGGCTTTGGTCTGAAGTTCCAGGGCGGCACACGTAACACAGAGCTGGTGCAAAAACTGTTCATACAATCCTGTGCCGCCGAGAGTCCCGCCTCTAAGGTAGCCACCAGCTGGGGTCATCTACAAGAAGGCGATGAGATTCTGAGCATCGATGGGCGCCAGGTAATGCAGATGACTCGCATTGATTGCGTGCGCCGTCTCAAAGATAATGTGGCGATCAAACTAATCGTGCGTAATGGTCACGGGCAAAAGCCACCTAATGAGGAGGAACAGCACTCAGAGGTGCTAATCTCGCTCAATGCACAGCCGCCGCCACCACCGCCAGTGCCACCACGTAAGCTAGTAAAACGACAGAACTCCAAAGAGGGGCCCTCAATGGTGCAACTCGTGGTGGAGAAGCCTCTCACACCACCGCCTGACGCTGAGTACTACATCAATCTGTTCGCCGAATCCCTCAAGGCGGGCTCCGAGTCAGATGACACAGCTAGCACCATTTCCACAGTCATTGACAAGCTCTCAATGTGCTCGAATTATTCCTCCGACACGGAGCTGGCCAGCAGTCTTAATGGTCCAGAGCTGGCCAAGCTGGTAAAACCCTTCACCCTGCTTGAGCAGGAGTTTCAACTGGAGCCTTTAGGACAGCCCAAGCTGATTATACCAGGCAACAACTATGAGAATGTCGAGTTTAAGACCGAGAAAGTTAATGTCTATGAGAATGTGGAACTAAAGAGTCAACTGAGTACTCCAACGCCTAAGCCACGCGTACAGCTGGCCACCGTGGAGCCCAAAAAACGTTCCATAATACCAATGCCGCGCAAAATTGCTACGCCAAGCAAGCTGCCCATTGAAGTGGCGCCTCCCAGAGTACCCATGGATTCACCCGTAACGCCTACCAATGATAATATCAATCCTGAGTACCCGAAACCTCTTACAAATGAACCTGTCAGGGACACAAGGGAACTCAGTACCAAGATACCCAAGTCCAAGTCAATCAGTCCCGGCTTTTCACGTGCCAAAACTGAAGGCGAGATTAAGCTGCATCTTCAGCCAATTAAGCAACTGACTCCGCAGTTAAAATCTCGTATTCCCATAGTTACAAGTCCACTCCAGAAGTCACCTGCACTTAACAAATCTGCTTTAGCAGCGTCGCCGCCAACTGCAAGCTCCAACATTCCTCGGCTACTGCAGAAGCAAAAGTCTGAAACGGATCTTAAGCTGGGTCTTTATCAGAACAGGTCCAAGGAGTCTAGCCCCAGTCTAGGACATATGAGGGCGCCCTTGCAGCGCGCCAACTCAGCGGAGGCTACAACAAGGACTCCAGAACGCACCTTTATACCTGTGCTGCTTAGTAGCAGCTCTCGAAGTAACTCCAAGTCCAATGAGTCACTTAGCTCTATAGGTAGTACCGGTAGCAATGGACGGTCCCCAAAGGGACCCAGACCTAAGCCTCCGGAGCGCGTCCAGTCGTTACAAAAGACACAAATACCTAAGCTGCAATTGCTCCCAACTACGCCCCCACAACAGCAGCCAAAGCTGAGCATGCAGACCTTCAAACAGGTCTCCCCTAGCACCCCTCCTTCTACGCCTAAGTCAACTCCGGTAAATACGCCCTCACCCACCAGCAATCGTGAGATTCGCTTCAAGATTCAGACCTACGAGAGCAAGACGCAGGATGAAGATAAGCTTCCTAGTCTCTTCGATCTAGTGCACAAACAGGATGCTGTAGAAAAACAGGAGACCTTGCCCAAGCCACATCGGGACATAACCGATCTTTTGGCAGCTGCAGCTGCAGAGGCTGCGGATCTCTCAAGCGAGTCGCCTCCTCCCTTAGTTGTGGGCAAATGCATGAAGGTGTCAGATGATAATCGTACCACCTATTCTAGCTCCAGTAGCGATGATGATGACGCTGATCAGGATGATTTGGGTGCTGCTGAACGGGAATATATCTGTGAAGATGGCGAAAAACTAGGTCCACCGGAGCTAATCAACGGGCCGGGTCCCTCAGAAGCCTACTTCAACATGTACTGGCACTCAAATATGCTGCCCACCATTGGTGAGGTTGAAGAAGAGTTTTCTTCCCTGGAGCCGCAATCGTTGACCAATGGGTGAGTAATGGGTGTAAAAAGTATATGCTACATGACTCAGTAGATTGGACGAAATGAGATTAAAAGGAAAGCATTTATTGGGTTGGGTTAGGGACTGAGAGAGGGAAAGAGAGCAACTTTAACTAGACGAAATATTTAAAATAAATGTAGATTAGATAAGATTTCTAGGATGGAGCTGATTGTAATTTATATAGGCTTAGCTGTCACAAAAGAGAATCGAAGCACTTGAGTAGATCAGAGAACAATGAAATCATTGTACGAATAGAATAGAAAAAGTTAAGCATTACGCAATGTATCATTTGTCGGTCACTTTTATTGATTTGTGTTTTTTCTAGGTCCCAAGTCAGTTTACCGTTAACAGTTTTTTGCAAACAACTAAAACTTTCACACATGGAGGTGTTGATGAGGGGGCCGTACACGGACTGATAAGACAAAATGCCGGTGTGTTTACTAAAAATGCCAAGCGCACTGATAATAACTCGAAATTTGTATGTGCACCGGGGAAACTGATAAGAACTAATGGCAATAGGTATTCGACCAACGTTTGGGCCAATTAGTGCTACTTTGGAGGCGAAAGGCAAAGGTTTTCGGGGCTTCAGTTCCATTGCTTTTTTTTTATTGAACCAGCGGCTGACGGCAAATTTTCGTTTGCTGTAGCGAGAGGTGTGCAACGAGACAATTAACATATCACAGCCGATAAAAGTCAATCGTTATAATTACTCAATGTGATATTTACTTGTCTATTCAACAGCCCGCCCAGTGCGATTGTGGAGGAGTTGAGAAAGTATCCACAGTACGCCCAGGCGCCCAAAGTGCGAGCGGCCAGTGTCAAAATGGAAACCCAAACAGAGGCGGGCGAAGCTCAAGTCAAAATCGAAGATAAGATTGTTGCCCATGACGCAGCTGATGGCGATAAGGTTTTCCAACCAGCTGACCCTCTTGTAGAGAGCAACAGCACCGCTAGCACCACAACGAATCGAAGCGAAACAAGCAGCACCCAGGAAACCAGCGAAAGCAGCCAGAGTTCTATGAAAACCCAACGAACGATTACAACAAAAATGACCACCACTAAGACAAGTAGCATCAGCACCAGCAGTAGTACAAGCAGCTCCTCGTCGAGCTTTATGAGTCCCACAGCTGACGTTGCCTTCAAGCTGCAGCTCTATGACGAGCGTGAGGAGGGAGAAACACCTCCTCCAGCTACCACAACCACCATTCACGAGGAGCGTCACGTGGTTAGCGAGCAGCAGACTCTCAGCGAACTGAGAACTAGGGATGCGCTGACTGGCGAGGAGCAGCTGGTGACCAGCGCCGAGTCCAACTTAAGCAGCGCGCGCTTCAAGAAGATCAGCAGCAACGACAATCTGCTCGAACTGGCCGACGTCGAGCAGCTGCAGCCGTTGACTGCCACCGTCTCAGCGGAGACGTGCTTAACGGAGCGTCTGGAAAACCCACAGGATAAACAGAGTATTGAAACGGGTATTTTGACATTATCCGAATGTGGCAAACAGCTGCAGTTGTCCGAGAACGGTGCACTCAGCTACATAGAGTGCGAGCAGACCGAACAGCAGACCTATTTGCAGGGTCAACAAATCATGAACGAAGACCCAGTGGATGTCAACGCAGAGCCCACGCTGGAGAAGGAACTCAGCGAAATCCTAACCGTGAGCAAGGATGGTGAAAAGCAGGTGACCAAGCGCCTGGAGCAGACCAAGGAAACACCCTGCAAGAAAGGTGCCAAGCTGCTCAAGAAGACCGATGAGGAACGTCGTCTGGAGCAGGAGGCCCAAAAACTCATCGATAGCTATCAAAAAGTCAAAAAGGAGGCTGAGAAGATGTACAATCTGGAACAGACAGATGATGAGCAGGGCTTTGATCTAAGCGCCTTTGAGCACGTTGAGAGCGAACCTGAGCCAAAGGTTGATGAATCAATAGCTTCGCCCCAAACTGTACATGAACAAGTGGAAGTTACTTTGCCTGCTATAGAGGACGATTTGGGCTATGTTCTACATAAATACATAATAGACACACCCAAGCAGGAGATTGCTGCCGAGGAAGCTATCATCAAGTCAATTGGGCCTAAGCCAACGCCCAAGCCTAAGCCACCGGTGCCCAGCAACAAACCAAAACTATCGGTAGCTGTCGTCAAACCCAAAACTGCTCCACCACCAGTGCCCAGTAAACGCAGCGAGGTGGGACTGGGAGGCAAACCAACGCCTACACAGCGACGTAGCAGCCTGGAACTGAGTGCTCCGAAGCCTCTGGAGCGCATTATTGTGGGTGTGGAGCAGACAGAACCAAGCCCAATTATCACATTGGTCAGCGCTGATCTACCCAACGAGCCACCCGCTACTGGTCCCATTAAGTCCACTACCAATGAGAATCTTGTCGCTCAAGCCGTTGACCTACTGCAGGATGAGCTGCACTTTGAAAGCCATCAACTGCCAAATGTCGAAAAGCAACGACAGGTAGAGGGCGAGGTGGCAATAGATGGACAAGCGGATGTCAATGGTGGTGTGCTTAGCTCCAGCTCATCGATGACATCAACAGCATCGTCATCGGCGGCGGCCACGCCAATAACAACGCCAACTTTGGTATCAGCAACGTCATCACTAGATTCGGTCAAAAGTGTCATCGAGGTCATCAATGGACATGCCACTGACAGCGCCGAGAACAATAATCACAACGACAACAACGGCAGCAATGGCCTCAACGGACTCGTTGCATCTGTTGAGGAACTCATCGAGCAGGATTTGGAGGATGTGTCGAGGCCGACACTCGATGGAGATCATGAAACAGGTGAGTGCTTGTCATAAGCAGGGAGGCTAAGGTATTACCCACCATACTACATTCGAGTATTGTCATCAGGTCATTGGAGCTATTGACAGTCATTGAGAAGTAGATGTTGTTCTCTAATCCTGCACCTATTGCAATAATCTTTGCCCATTGAAATGGGTAAAAAGAGTCCTTCAATTTGTATTCAAAAGGAACAGATGTCAGATATTATCTATTGAATAAGTTCGCTGTTTCCTATTAGAACAACAATTTAATTGTTTGGGGTTACATTCGCTCTTGAAATTGATTTAGCCTACCTACAACATGACTATAAGAGTTTAAGCCAGGACAACATCCAAACTTAAGCTGGGAATCGAACCCAGAATCACTTGAGTTGAGCCTCAAAAGAAAATGTTCTTTGTTGTTGCTTGTTTTGAAGTTCAGACTTTAAAATGCTGTTTAATTTATTAAAAGCGAAATATTGTTGCCCCATTTGATAACAGAATTTTGAAACAAGATAAAAATTTAATAACTTAAGTACTGATGCTTATCGAGTTCGTATAGAACATATGTGTGTACATATTTAATACCACATCACAAATGTCTTCTTCTGCTTGCTACTAATATTTGCAAAATCAGACAATAGCCTTAAAGCCCGCTTAGTAATATGTAAATGGCTTTATTAAGCCTCTGATGTTGGATGCTCATAAAGGCTTGGAGCAAAATATAAAAGCCGTAACCACACAAAAACGAAGAAAATCTCAAAGTTCACCGCTTGGGGCATGCTTCGTTTACCGGAATAATTTTCTGTTTCATTTTTGGGCTAGTTGCCGCTTTCTACTTCAGGCTTCATCCAGTTTGCCTAGCATTCCGCATTCAATTCCAAATTGACCACAAATGCCCAATGTCCAACGACAGAGGGACATAGTAGGGAAGAGGCTCTGGAGTTTTCATTTGCCCTTCGGCGCTCAATGGACGTATTCTGTGGTCAGTGCGCATTTCATGTGCCTGCAGGTCCACCTAATAATTTGATTTTTGACAACTCTAGTCTCCAAACAGTGAGTTAGTCAGTCGCATCCAATTATTGGTCACTATATAAGCTTGTAGTTCTCCTCATGCCCACTCCTGAGTCTCTCAAATTGTCGCCATTGACCACAATTTTGAGCTACAAGCGATTTATTCCACAGCCTCTCCGCTCCAGCCCCTTCTCATCCACTTGGTTCCCATTTTGCTTGCTTGTGCCATATGGAAAATGCCACTAATGGACTTTATACACATTTTGCCAAAATGAAACTAAAGCTTTTCGTCAATTTTTGACAACAGTTTTGTTGGTCAGCAGGGTCTAGTTATTAGTGACCTCATTTTGGCAAGTGTGCCACAAATAAAGGCTGCAATTTTCGAAGCCAAAATAGTTTCCAAATAATTACGATAACTTTTCTACAATTATTTTAGTTTTTTTTCTTATCTCTCTTTGGATTGCTATCCAATTTTTCATCTTTATGTATGGTTTTTGTTCCATAATCATTTCTAAATGAGCTCTTAGAACAACGCTTAATCTTTGAGACTTTATCTTGTATCAAAAAAATTTATTGGAGTTTAATTGCAACGTAGATAAAGATAAGTTCTCTGCGCAATGCAAGATTCAGTAATGGATTGTTTTTTAAACCACAATATCCACACCCTAACTGGGAATCAGATCCAGGATCCATATAAATTACTCTCTATAAGCGTCTCTAATTAATTTTTATGTAATTCATCATTGGGAATATAAAATAACTCAAAATTATATATTGAATAGATGAGAATACTCACACTTTTTTTAATCTCTGCAACCAAATAAATATAAATAAATAAAGGTGAAGTATCAAATCAATAGGAGAAACTCTCTCATATGACCAGATTCTTCTCTATAAGTTTAATGTATTATTTTTTAACCTGTTTATCACATGAACTATAGAACTATTTATGAGTAGTAGAACAATAATAAAACCCTTTTGAGATACTTGAAACGAAACACCTCTTCTGATAATTATCAGCTTAAATTTAGTTACAGAACAGAAACTCTTAAAATAAAGTACCCATGTTATTTCGTATTGTACTTTTAACTCAAATAATATGTAATGAAACAATTTTTGGCATTCAGCACAAATGGCAGAACACATGCATTGAATATTGGTGAACAATTAGAAATCAAAATATGCATTTTACATTTAATTTTAATATAAAACCAAATACCTGAAATATGGCCCGGCAGTCAGCAATTCCGTGAATTATAATATCAAATATGCCAAATTTATTTTACCATATAGAACAAATTATTTTCATTTAACTGCACACAACAGAGTACAAAAACGATATTCATAAATAAAACCCTTAAAAAAATTGCTCAAAAATGCAAATTGGGAGAAAGAGTGAGAACAAATAGAAAATACAATTTTATATTGACCACATATGTACGAGTACATACATATAAGTCTATCTCGCTCTAACATAATTGTTTGGCTTAAATATTTCATCTGCATTGGATTTGCGTTACCTGTGAAAACGAGAAGCATTTGCATTTTGGCTATAAAAACAATCCAAACCGAATCCAACCACAGACCTGGTCGATTGCTGAGGGGGCGGTGGCAGCTCCAAGTTACACACATACATACATACATATATACATACATACACATATAAAATATTGGCAAAATGTTTTAATTAAACAAAAACTGACAAGTATTGGCACCTGCATTCGTGCATATACAGGTGTACAAAAGACATGCACCAAAAAATTTGCATACCAAAATGCATTTCGAAATGGCCAGATTGGGTCGTGGTTCGGTTGAGTTTGGTTTTTGGCATAAGTTTGGGAATCTCTCCTCCGAAATATTAATGAAATTTTGCTGGACTCAAATTGCATTTGCATATTACTCGTCTACAGTGGGACGGACAACGCTCAAGACTGTAAACTCTTTTAACAATTTGAATGCAATAAACCCACAGAATATTTTATCTATTTTTAGAATTTACATCAATTTTATCTGTTGCACTTTTAAATTCCAACTAAAAGCGTTTGTGCCACGTTTAAACTGTTACCACTGTTTTGACTGAGTTTCATGTTCTTCTTCTATTTTGAATCAAGCTTTTATTTATTATATGTATGTACATATGTCTGTATTGCATTAAGTGCTATTATTCTTCTCTTTTTTTTCGTTGCGTCAGCTGCCTGATAACACTTTACAAATAAGCAATTTCTGCCTGCATTTCGTGAGTTCTACTGATATTTTTTGCCACTCCCAGGGTCTTATTCCTATTTGTATACCCTGTATAAAGAAATATTCATTTTCAACGTTCAAACAATAGAAAGATACTATTTAGAGTGGAGGTGGGTGAATGGTATGTGATACTAGGATGTTTCACACCTTTTTTTTCAGGGTATCCCAGGATCGCATGTATCACACTCTGCTGCCGCATTCTTAGTTGTTTTTAATAATATTTTTTGCAACTGCACAAATATGCAATTAAAGCTGCATACACATGCATTTATGTATGTACTCTTGTATGTTTGTGTGTGTGTGTGTAAATGATTATTCCGTTGTCATAAAAAACAAATATTTTTACGCAACGTTGAATTTCATAATTACAATCCTCTGTTTGTCCGTGTCGCTCTCTTTCTCTCTTTCTCCCTTTCTATCTCGTTAATGATAATTACTTTTATGGGCGAACTGCATTTTTTCGTATCGAATTGGCTTCTTTATCTGCTGTCAATATTTCTGTCCGTGCTTTATGATGACTTTTTTTTGTCCATATGGCAAGTCGCTCGATATAACGTTTACCGATAACACCTTATCAATACGGCCAAAGCTGTTTGTGCTCTAATTAGCGTCGACTCCATCCTTTCACCGCATTCTAAACGCTAACTGTGGGCATACGACCTTTGGCTCCCTAGTCCGCAAACTTCGCTGCGCTGAACCAACTAAAAGTACGTCCCTCCTGGGCATCTGAAAAGTTGTCCACATCACCGACAGTTCACGGAGTTCCGGTGCTCCATGTGCACTACTCTGTGTTCAGTCAGTACACTTAACACTTTCAAATTGGATTTTGAGCCATAATGACTAACTGACTGACAAGCTCCTCACTTCATCTTCCCATTTCGTATAATTGCTTTTGGGCACATGGCCCCCACGTGGTCCTTTGCGTATCGGGATGCAGCTCACAGGTAAGCCCTGCTCCCACCTTTGGCTGATGAAAATATATCGCAGGACGTTCGCGCTGGAATGCAGTGTTTGTTTTTCATTGTCGTTTCCACATTATATTGGTGTGTCGTAACAAACAGATTTGTTTAAGTTGAAAGAATAGAAGTGACTCGAGCTATCCCATTTCCAGTTTTGAATTTTCCTTTTATGCAGTCGGACTTGCAGTTTTACAGTTTTGAGCTAAAAGCAACATATGTTTGTTTTTGTCAACTTATGCAGTTGTTTGACAGGGAAATAGGAAATGTATAACGCATTCTATGTGTCTGGTACTAGACAGGAACAAAGCTATCAAGTTGCATCTCATTTACTCTAACAAATTCTGGATATATGGGTTGCAAATATCTAAATTTATTGTCCCTCGATATTTTTTCATTATCTGCAAGTGGCAATATGGTGTTACTGAGACTTTGGATAAAGGAAAACAACTGATTAAGTGGGTTGGAAGGAGTACTGTACGTATATCAATTTGATTTATTTTCACTCCCGTGCTTCTATATGTTGATGAAACTTGCCAAAGATCCTTGTATTTTTGCTGTAGATAAAAGATATATTGGGCCAAGCTGGCTTAAATCAGTGAGAAATAGAGTTGCATGAATAAAAATTCTAACGTTTTTTGTTCATACTTTACTTTATATTTAGCACCTCTCTCTTGGCCAGTCTTAGGAGCAAGATCAGAATCATAAAGCTCCAATCTGCATATCAGAAATTTAATTAATCCATTTGCTTGTCTGGCACCCCGATGATAACTGTTATGTTTTGATATCTGTCGCTTTTGCTCTGCGGAGGCTTACAGTTTTCGATTGACAGCCTTGTCTGTTTATTTGATTACAAGTGTTATAGACGTTTGCAGGTCAAAGCCCACCAATAGTCGCCCACCCCCACCCCCACCCCCAATCAATTGACAAGTCACCGATTACACAACGATTTTGTGTGTGTCACGAACATTGCGCAAAATTTATCGCTTTTGTGCATTTGAAATTAATTTGAAATTAATTTTCAATTTGGTTTCCTGGGCTACCTTCTAGGTTTGTTGTGTGTGTTTCTTGTTGTTGTTGCTTTTTCCAATTTGTTTTTGTGTAATTACATGTCGTTCTGTTTGCCGTTGTTGTTGTTGCTGGCGCCTCAGGGTCTATTGATTAGATTTTTACGTGAACACATTAATAATGCATGAAAAGGGTATAACAAAGTTGTCCTCAATATAAACAGATGCAACACACATATAAAGTGTATATTTACTGGATCTTTATCAATATCTGATTATTGTATCCCATAAGAACATGCAGTTTGGCTTTCATCTTGAATTATCAATTTGTCATAGAGGGAACTTGAAAATATTAGCAGAGCTGCTGCTGAATCTCTTTAGATATTTATATACACATTTGCAATATAGTCTGGCAGCCTTAGAACTGTTTACAGAGTATTCTGCAGTCGTGCAGACTCAAGTGCAACTCTTATTTGCTGCAGCCAATTTTGTTGTTTGCGGTTTGCTCGTTTTAAATTGTTAGGTAAATAAAAAGTGTCAAATGTTGACTTTGATGGGGGCTTTGGTGTTTCGGACATTGCGTTGGAGCTCTTTAAATTGTTTCTTCTATTTCGTATGGTGGGTAATAGAAATAAAAGAGCAGCATTCAATTGAATAATTGCCGAGTTCTTTTTATAAAATATTCAACTCATTTTATTACCATCTGTCCGTCAATTTATAGAGTTAACACCTATCAATATATGTGTGTATGTGTGTGTTTGCCAAATTAATAACACAAAGCTACGGTATTAACGGGAATTGCAATTGCAAGCCACAAACAGAGTGGAACCACAAATCGCAGTCAAATTCAGAGAGTTTATTTGATTGATTTTAAATGGCATTTAATTCGACAAGCGATGAGCCAGAAAATGCAGCACTGAACACATTGAGGCGTTCGAGCGTAGGTCAAAGGGTCAATTGATTGACTGATTTGATTTCATGCAGCTGCTATCAAATATTCTCGTTTAGCCCATAAATATGCAAAATAATCTGAAAATGAAAAGTAATTGCAACCTGGCAGCACACACACACAAACACACACACACGCACATGAAACGAATGAAAAATGATATAGGAGTGTGCAAATAATTGATTCCTCTTCCTTCCTCTCAACTGAATAGCAGCTTGAAGCCTTTTACTGTCCACTTGACTGACTTGCCAGTGAAATGTGAACTCAGTTCCTTGAATGTGAGTCGAGATACATATGTATGTATATCGTATAGAGTATATGCATAGTATATCGGCTCCAGACAACTGGACAAACAGTCGGCAAAATAACATAAAGATGAACAGCCATCGGGCATTGAGTATTGGGTCAATATTGTCAGCGTATTTAAATTTGCTTAAGCGCAACGAAGTGCGGTGCCTGAAATGGATGATCAGCAAACAATGGCAAGTGACCATTGAATTGGCCAGCGACCCAGTTTATACTTAACTTAACTTAAGAAGGCGCTTCAATGCGCTAAGAGAGCAGCAGAAAGAGACAGAGACGGAAAGAGAGAGAAGCGTATAAAAAGTCTTCAGGGAAAAAAGCGCATTGAAATCGAATTAAGTATTTGTATAGCATTTAAGCTCCAGTGGATAATATCTTAATTTGTTCCCATAAATCTTCCTATTTAACTGAACAATTACTTAATCAAATTGTGAAAATCAAAAGCGCCTTATCATCATTATATATTTAATATCAATTTACAGTTCATGATTACAGTTCATAGATAAGTTGTCAGTGAAGCTGTGTCCAAGTTATTCTGTCAATAATCATAAGGATACACTTGAACCCGATTCTGTCAGTTGTATATTTCCCTATGTGTCTTGAAATAATACTCCACAAGCTAGTCATAGTCATAGTTTCTATAGTTTTCTAAGCAAACTTCCATTGCAGTAAAGGCCTCTCACATTAATGTGAGCCTTGATTGCAACCCAAATACAAGGAAACCCATAAAAAGTTTTGGTTATTAGTTAACACTCGCTGCATGACCAATCTGGCTCGGAAGATAGAGAGAAGCCTTTTGGAAAGTCAAGTCATGACTTCATTTACATTGTTTTATCGCACTTGGATCGCAAAGGTTGAGAATCACCTGGGCACACATCAAAAATGTCAACCTGGCGAGAATTATGGCACGCAAGGTGAAAGAAAAAAAAAGAACTTAAAATCGGGGAGAATAGAGAACTTAGCAGGGAGGAAAGGAACAGAAAGTTTCCAGTCTGAAGATGGAGCCGTCGTATGAAGTCATAGAGTGCAACGTTTCGGTTGGGTTCTATGACTGTGTCGGCCTCTATCTGCAAGTTGAGATTTCGTGGTCCGTGACCATTTGGCAATGTGATAATTGCAGCTGCCGCCAGAGCTCCCAGAAGCAGATCTCTTGTAATGAGGCATAGCCGTGAGGTGAGTTGCCTTAACTTGGGTTTCAGTTGGATCAGGTTCGGGTTGGTTGCGTTTGACACTAAATTGCAGCTGGGCTTGGCTCTCGACTGGATGGTCGACCTCTTTTTCTGTCTCTCTCTCTCTCTGTCTATCTCTTTCTCTCTGTGTTGCTACTGTTGCACATATTCGCTTTGTTTCGCATTTAATGTGACATTGTCACATTGTGTGTTGCTGTGTTTGTTTATCTGTCTGTTAATTTCCAACGCGTCGCAAGTTCACACTCTTAATTGGATTTGAAAGTGCACTCAGAGGCAACAGTTGAATCCCCCTGATTCTGTTTGTCCCCCGCTACCCTCTCCCCTTCACCCCATCCCTAACCAGCGACGCGGTTAAGAAGTCTAGACATGAAAACTGATTAGTTTGCCCGACTATTTGGTTTGTGTTTTGGCGAACTTAAGCGCCTGTGAATTGGGTTAACCCAACAACAACAACAACAACAACCACAGCAGCAACAGCAATTGTGGCAGCATTTAATGCATTTCTACAAGATTTTCATGTGGCACTCTTTAATGAGTTCAATTCAGCTAAATGATAATGGCTGGAAGAGAAGGTGCAGCTATGGTTCATCTGGGATTGGGGAAGAAAAGAACTGTAACCAATGAAGTTCGTAGTTGAAAGAGGAATAAATTGTTGAATTGTGATAGATTTTAGGAGGTTAGGGAGTTCAGTATAAAGGTATTTTCAGAAACAAAGCATCAGATGAAAGCTCAGAATCATTTTTCAAGTGAAATATCTAAAGTTCTTTATTATTTCTTATAAAGGCAAACAAAACCATCATAAGCATATACAATCGTCCAATTGTCTCGTAATAAAATCACAATCAAATGCACAACGTGGCACAAAAGATACAAAAAAGAGGCATAAGACACGAAATTAATAAAGCTGCAGCACGTTGCAAGTTTGCACCACACATTAACACCTTTCCGAGCCTCTTCATATCCTCTACGTGCGGCTTAAATTAACAAAATTTTCCACATCGCAAAATTTTAGCAACGCGTTTATATATACACAATATATATACATATATATAGAGTTTTTTTTTTTTGTCAACGTGGGCAGTGGGTCGAGTGCGGGTCTGGTGCATGAGGTGTAAACAAAGAGCAGCCATCGAAGGCAGGAAGAAGGCAGGAAGAAGGCAAGGCAAGGTAAGGTAAGGAGGTGCCGTGACGACGTGGCGCGGACAGGCAGAGCGAAAAGCGCAAACCAAGCTGAAAATTGCTTAATCCTGCTGACAAGACAGCCTAGCACTAAAAAAAAGAAAAAACGAGCCAACTGAATGGTCCAAAAGAGCCGCTAAGGATACTAGGCACCAGCAGCTCTGCTGACTGGGCAGTTGGTGAGCCGCTGACAGAGGGCGTTGCAGCGCATAATTATGCATATTGCAGACCGAGGACCCGGGCCCATACTAAGATCCAGACCCAGGCCCAGACACAGACTGAGGTCTCGCCTCACTTTCGTGGTAATAAAGCAATGCATCACTCGCCTCAGACCAAGTTGGATGCGATGCGATGCGATGCGATGCGTCGCTGTACGTCCCAGCGTCCTATTGTCCCACTGTCTCACCGCCGCACCGTCGCACCTTCCGAGCGTCTCATCGTCTCGTCCTCCCACTGCGAACGTGTTCAAAATGTTGACGCATCGTAACTTACGTTATTTGTGGCCTTGAGCATCAAATGTTGTAATTGAGTTTTGTTTTTTATGATTATACGAGAATCTTTATAGGCCCTTCCACCACAGTCCAGGCATCCTCCAAAGCCTCCAAAGCCTCCAGTGTGTGGGCCTAAAACGTAATACTCTCTAAGCTGCCATTTAAAGAGACCAATGGACGTTGCGACTAAATTGAATTAGTCGCCCGACTCAGAGTGAATTATTACTTAGCTTGCGGCTGTAACGCTTTTCCTGGTTCCTCAATAGCTTAATGTTGCACTAAATGCACACACATTTACTTATACACACACATATTTACACACACGCTTAAATACTTTTATGATCTTACTTTGGAATTAGCAGTAAAAACTTTAAGGACCCAGGCAAAATGGTTTAAGTATTCAACTGAAACTGACCCAGGATATCAGACATCAGTTTCAATGTAGATCTCAAGGTATTTCGTTGAATATTTAAATATAAATATTTAATTTCAAATGTGAGTTGCATTTAACACATTCATTGTCAATATTTTGTTGCTTTTTTTTATCCAATTCTGTTGATTGCATCTGTTGAGAATATCCCACTTTATCGAGATTTGCATCTGAGCTTATGTTACCACCTTTTTCGCTCTGCATTTCGCAATCAACTTGACCTTTTGCCACCTCGGCTCATCTCAGCTGGCAACACACGACCGCAAAACAATCAAAAACTGAGTTGCAGTCGGCGTCATCAGCGTCGTTTTTACTAGCTGACAAACTGACAGGGGCCAGTTCGCCGGCTGCAGTCGCTCCTCAATCCTGGCCCAGTTCACATATCGTATTACAGTGGGGCAGCTGCTGAGTTACCCCCCCGCACACACACACACACACACACACACACACTAACACACACACACACATAGACATCTCTTGCGACTGTCAGCCTAGGCCACGCGATGTTGCAGATTCAACAGTGTAAAGTAAAAATTAAATTCGTGCGCTTTTGGTGGTTGCCTCGAACCTCTCCTGGTTCCCGCTAGCTTCTGCTGTTCCCTTTGTGTGGTTGACCGCACCCGCCTACTGCCCGCGGTGGCTCCTCTGTTGCGGGCTACCCAGCGAACCGACTGGCGTTAATATTAAAAATAATTTGCGTGCGAAATTATTCATGTTGCACAAGGCAAATCTTGTGGCAATTATCGCAGCACGTCGCGTCTGCCTCCAGGTTGCAAGCAATACGAGTATCTGTCGACGTTGTTCTTGTTGTTTTTGTTATTGTTATTGTTTTTGTTGTTGTTATTGTTGTTGTTATTGTTGTTGTTTTTGTTGTGGATGTTGCTGTGTGGTGGCGGCAATTGCAAACAGAAAATCGGTTTAAACCGCAGTGTTAAAAGGACAGCACTCGCATCGCTGGACTCGCATCATAATGCCGCAGTGGATACGCCAAGAAGGGAAGAAAGGAGCTGCATTGAGGCTCTGCCTCTGGCTGAGTGCGCCTCGCTGTTTGTGTTGCGGCAGTCACATCCTGGACAGATATTGTGCACTGCCAATCATCAGCATTTGGCACATGCAACGGCACACATTCCCCTATTGACATTGACAGTTATGGCTGCGAGTGTGTTTGCTGAACAATACGAATACAGATACATTTACAGATACAGATACAGATACATTTACAGTCAAAAAGATAGATACAGCTCCAGATACAGTTTCCACATATATGTGGAGCAGGATTCACCAGGCATGAAATGATTTAATAGTATGAGAGACGCAAGGGAAACTGAAAGGATTTTTTGCCATGGCAATGCATATGAACTCACTTCAACGTTTGGGGCTTACTTAGACAATTTCAATTCCTAAATAAGCCAAAGAGAGAAACAGAGAGAGAGAGAGAGAAGGAGAAAGTGAAAGAAGGAAGGTTATAAAAGCTCATAGCTTAAAGGTAAATATAAATTTAAGGATTCAAGAAGTTTATCTTTATTCCAAGCGTTGAGGTTAAAATAACCAAACTTGTTGCCTACAGCTATAACCTATTATGTAATAGAATAAAGGAAAAGATATGCACTGATAGAAAATTCAGAGGGGCTTTCATAAATTTGAAGCTTAAGAAGCTGAGCTGTGTATTAAGTACAATTTATCTGCAGTAGTTTAAATATTAAACACTCTTTTAGAAGTAGAAGTGAGTGAGAGATAAAGGGGGAATTTCTCGCCCCCCTCCATCCCCCCCACCCACTACTTAAAACCATGTTACTAACTGAAAACGTTTTAGGGCCTAATGCTTCACACCTTACCAACATGCTAATCGATCCGCCTCCTCGTGCTTCATCGCTCTCTCTCTCTCTCTCTCTCACTAGCATTACTGAAACCCATTACCCACAGCATACCAGAGGCGTCTGGTGTACACTCTTATGCCTTCTATCACGCACAGAATTACCCGAAAACAATTTTCCACTCAAGCGACGCAGGAAACCAGCTAGAAAAATGCCTGCACAGCCATTCGTGAGCATTGTGGCAACGTCCCATCAAAATGGCCATAAGCGCAACGCATCTTCAGGCTGAAAGATGCAAATGTATCTATTAAACAGAAATCAGGCAGAAAGAGCGCTAAGCCCATAGCTCCATAGCCCCATAGCCCATAGCTCTTAGCCCGCAGCCTTAAGGCTTAAGCTGCCAAGATCCAGTCGAGACTATGACCATTGCTATGCACTTCACACCAAAGTGTCAATTGCATTTTTGTGGTTGGTCGAAAGAGGTTCTCCCTCTGCCTACTCTTTGCTGCTGTTGCTGCTGCTGGTGCTGCTCCTGCTGCTGTGGACCCGGGCACTTAATGCAACAATAAAACAATCAAAGTGTCTAGAAAATCGATGGAAATCAAGGAACGACACACGGCGGCTACAACTTCAGCTTCAGCTACAGCATCAGCATCAGCTTCGGCTTCAGATTCAGCTCTGCAACTGCAACTGCAACTGCAGATCCAAGTCCAGCTTCAAGTAGCCTGGCCACTTTGAGCTCTGTTGGCTAGCAACAAATGGAAATTCAATGTGAAGTGTGCGTATCAGCGACTGTCGTTATGCAGTGCATCCAAAGACCACACACTTGACGTGGCAGAGGCGGAGGCAGGGGCACGGCCAGAGGCAGAGTTGTGCCACTGGAGAACTGGAGTCGAGCTGCCAGCAGCAGGCTGCTGGACTGAAGATGTGGCATTGCTTTTGGTTTCATCCACTTGACGATTAAATTGGAGATGAGACCGAGCAATAAAAATATGCAAAAGAATGTGACTGTGACATATAAAGACTTATCTGATATTTATATTCACACGTTCATGCTTAGCTTAGGCCATATACAATTTGCTTAAAAAGATCCATATAAAAGCTTGGAATATAAATTATATACAAATCAAAGTTAAACTTAACTTAACGCTTATTGAGATTCTTGATAATCGAATGAGCAACTCTTTGTCACGCTATCATCTCTAATCGTATGTAAATATTCAAAACTTGGGAAACATTGTAACATGTAAATGGATGTCTGGTTGGATTGGCAACTGCCTTTTTTCACTGGCTACTGGCTACTGGCTACTGGAAGGTTACATCAAGGGCTCATCCCTTTCCACGTGGGTGTTAATTACTCGTATTCAGACTGTGTGCATCAAACTAAAAGCCAACAACTTTTGTCACCGAGTCGGAGATGCTTTGCAAAGTGCAATCAACTTTGCCGCTGCCCATAAAAGTTGCGCCCTGGACATTTGAACAGACATTTTGGACAGTTTGGGACATTTGTACAAGTTGAGGCGGCTTCGTTGGCTGAACTGTAAAGGAGGCCGCACTCGTGACTTGATGGACGGGGCGTGCAACGGCAACGGCAGCGGCAGCGGCAGCAGCAGCGACTGTGGCAGCGGCAGTGGCACAGCGGCATCGGCCACGTCGCAGTTAAGGGACATCAAACAAAACTTGAAGGGATTTGCGCCCCAAAATGGCAATGGATGGCAACTGGCAACTGGCAACTGGCAAAGGCAACAAAGCAAAGGAGCTTCTTTTGCCTGAAACTGAGGATTGGGTTTGGGCCTCTCTGCTTTTCGGCATTTTTGCTTTTTGATCATTTTTCAAATGTTTGCACCATGTCTTAGCAGGTAGAACGAGTCGCAAGAGTCGAGAGTGAAGGCTTCACTGTATCCAAAAGGGAATGGGATGTATTGCAGCCATTCAGCATGACAAATTGCGTGCGAGGTTCTTTGATAATTTATGGTGTAAAACGACCGAACTAATAGTACGACCAACAAATGATAAAGACAAAGTGTTAGTTTAAATTCTAAACTCGAAACTTCGAATGATTCCGTTAACATTAAAGAGATATAAAGAGTCCAAAATCTGATGATAAAGCAATGAACGATGCAGAATGTAATTAAAAATTAGATTGTCGTTTAGTAGCTAAGAAAATGTGGTGTCTCTTTTTAGATATATAACAAACTCATTAGCCGAATGCTTAGCAGATACGTTAAGTCTTCAGGAAAATCATCCGCTTGAATGAATTCACAATTACAATTCATGCAGATGTCATTTAATGGATGCCACGGATTATGCCACTTTCCTGACTTCCCTTCCCTCCTTCTTCCATCGTAGTCCTACCCCCTCGCCTCAGCAAATTGCCACTCAAAGTGCCACGTGCATTTCCGTCATAGAAGCCACAACTTGTATCAGAATGTCAGACGGCAGGTGAGCATTGCAGAATGCTCCATCTAATAGACCATGGTCCGAAACCGAAGCTTAACATCATTTCCCTTTCAGCAAACGGTGCAGAAATTGAAGTAAAAATTGCAAAGAAAAAAGAAAAAGAAAAAGAATAATAAAAAAATAAATAAATAAATGAGGGGCGAAATCGAAAACCGCCATTTCAAAACCAAGTCCAGAACCGACATGACTGAGAGTGGAGTAGTATAAGACAATTTACCAACTAAACAACTTCATCTGTCCGGTGCATTAAATGTTTTTCTATATACAGGGAATGGGCTTCTGGGCGAATCTTTTACTCTTTCTCTGGCTAAGGCCGGTGGGCACTGACTGTGCTGGAAGATTGACACAAACCAATTAACATTTGTGCCTTTTATTTCCATGTCAGTTGGGGTTTTTTGGTCTATGCTTTGAATTTATCGCACGTTTGACTGCGTTTACCAGTCAGATCTTGACTTTAACCACGGTTTGCGCTTAGTTCGCTTCAGATAGGGTCTACCAAGAGAGACAGAGAGACAGAGAGAAAGACAGAGAGAGAAAGAGAAAGGGATGGGAAGAAAGGAGTACCAGATGTACCTGAGCCTAGGCAATATTTTTTCCAAATGTTCTGCCGCACAGTTTGCGTCCTCTGCGTATGCCACTAAAAAACGCAAGTTTGTTGCCCGTCAAAGGCTCTGACTCTTTGAGTATGGGCTAATCCATTTATCTATGCCCATAACTCTTAAAATAGCCTGGAAAATTGCGCAGGGCCAACTGGCCAAATACTAAAAGACGTTTAAAATGCACTAATTACCCATGCCGAGGCAGAATGAAATCTTTTTATGCAGATTACAAGCCAAGAACTAGTCAGCTTGCTCCATTCTCGGGTACCAGCCAACACTTTGCTGTCCATTTGGAAATTTGCGCGCTTATCTGGCGGTCAGGCGGCTGCCAAGACGCCCAACACAGGATAGGATAGGACTGGAGTGGACAGTGTACACTCTATAGTTTACAGTATACAGTGGGTAGTGGGCAGGCCCAGGCTGAGGCTCAGGCTCAGGCTCAGGGACAGCAGGGGACAGTCGAGCGAAAAGAAATTGAGCGTAAGGCAGGCAGCCAACAGTTGGGAACAGGCCAGATAAGCAACTAGCTGCTGTATGGCCGGACAGTTGTCCACGGAGTCCACGTCTTGGGGCTACCGGGTGCTCGGCGCAAACAGCTGGCTAATTAAAATTAAAAACTATGCAAAGTTTTATAAGCAAAGTTGCAAAACAGTTGCATAAAATGTTAAGTAGACAAAGTGCTGCAGACATAATGAGTGAACAGATAGCGCATGGATACCTTATTTTTGAAAGATTGAGTGCTAAAGAACTTTAGCTGAGATTGGATTACACCTCTTTTGGGTAGTTAAGTAATTTCTAAGAAAATTGAATTATTAAATATAAGAAAAGAGTTTAAAAATGATTGTTAAACATGGACATTACTTTTCTTTAATTTCAGGTAAGACTTTGCGAAGATCTACAGAATTTATCTCAAACTTAAAGGCAAGTGTAAGCCATATCTAATATTTAAACATTGATATCGATATACTTGAAATATTTATCTACTCATTTTAAAAAATTTAACAATGCATCAAACTTAATCGCGTACATTTTATAACGTTTCATGCAGCTAGCGAGCACTTTAGCTCGTTGTGTATCTCATAGATACTTGCAGCAAACAGCTAACAGCTAAGTGCATATTCCCCAACTGAAAATTCGCTTCCTTTTTAGTTGCATTTTGTGTTGATGCTTTTGCTGCTGGCATTTATTATGCATAAGCAATTTGCATATTTATAGTTCCGGGGGCAGGGCTACTGTGGGGGTGTGAGGATGGCGTGCTTAAAATTTTAACAGCTATCGCTGCACACATGTAGCAGAAGTCAAAATTCTCAGCAATTTGCCCATATAGAGCAATAACCGAATAATTTCATTATGGCGAATGGCAAATATTGCCATATAGTTAGTAGAACATTAAACTCTATTTTCCACCCACTCGAGAAGCAACTCTCAAACTGCTGCTCTGCCCTTTTGATAACTTTCGCCTCCTTCTTAGTTGTCTCTAGTTCTGTTCTTTCCTTTCCTTTCCTTTCGCTTCCTTTTATTTTATTTCATTTCATTTCATTTTATTTTTTGCCTCCTTTGCTACTTGTAAATTATGCAAAAGGCTTCACAAAATTGCTGGCAGCTGCCACTGCTGCTACTGATGCGCTTTTTTTCCATCATCTGGGAAAGATGCACCAATGGAGCAGCTCTCTGGGCCAGCCCAAGTCCAACCCAACCCATTTAATTAGCCATTAAGTTTTATTGCTCGCAATTTTGTTTAATTTGCTTTAAATACAGCAAGCGAAAGGCGCACACCAACAAGCTGGGTAAAATACTAGAAGCTCGCAAAAACAGAAAAAAAAGACCAAGGAAAAAATAGTTTTGTAACTGGTTAGGTGGGTGGACATCGGATGCTCCGCCTCGAGCTAATGGGTTGGCAAGGGCTATCTGGTCAAATGGTTAGGCGCCGCCAGCATGTTGAAGGAAAAAACTGGATCAAATGGGAAAAAACGTCTAGAAGAAGTGTAATTTTAAATGTAAAACTATGTTAAATGTACTTTTATTGCTGTATTCAAAGACTATGATAAACCAGCAAATCGATTGGATGAACTAATCCTTACAGTAAGCGTCAATTGTAAGATACAAAGATACAATTGCAATGTGAAGGCGGGTGGAAAAAGTAGACAGTTTCTTTTATTTTTTGTGGTAAGTTAACTGGGAATCTGTTAGCCAAAACAAAATACTGGGCAATCAATTAACACCAGAATAGGAGTAAGTTTTGCTGCAGTTTTTACTTTAACTACAAACTAAAAACATTAAATCATTTCACGTATTTCGTACTGTTGACGACAAGTTTTGGCTTTAAAAACTGTCTTCAGCTACGTCCAAATATTGGAATACGTCAAGGAGAATAAGTGATTTTTTAACAAGTAATTTTCTTGTTTTATCCACTGTATGCAATGGTGGAATCCGATCTGTAATTGTTCCTGCCAACTCTTGCACGTATTTCCAATTGATTTGAAACACATAAAGGTTTATCTCTTTCTATAAAGATGACAATAAAACTGAGCTCAACCATGTCAAACTGCTTTTATTAACATACTGTTAACCCCAACGTACCTTCCTCCTTCAGTAAAAGTTACACTCAGTTTTATGTCATAATTTCTACATACAGTCAACGGATATAGAACTATATATATCGTACATTTAATAGAGTTTGATCAAGTTTCGGTTGAAATGAAACCATTTCCAGTTCCAATGAAAGCAAATATTTTCAATCTGTGTGTGCGACGAACTGTCCCAAAAAGAGTTAGTTGTAAAGCACATTCCTGTAATTTGAACCGAGAAGAGTTACAAAGTTGTCATCACGAGATACCCTAAACACAGGTCTAAAGGCAGTGCATACAATCTTACACACACTCACACCCATTTACATATGAAAGGATATACCTCCATTGTGAAAGGACATGACTAGCTGCAGTTTTCTGTATTTCACAGATGCCTCCTACTGTTCGGTGCATAGAATTGGAGATATTTATTATACCCATTGTAGCTAGGGTCCAGGGTATGGAAAATCGCATTTATTGAAAAAGAAAATTCCGAAACGTGAAACGTATTTTGCGTGTGTGGGGAAAATTGGATTTGCACGCGCACATCTTGCAATAAGCCATAAAATTTAATTTGATTATAAAAGTTTATACAACACGGCAGCATCTCCAACAACAACAATTCGTTGCACTATGAAATTGTGGTACTACCAGTACTATGAGCACTCTTATACATATATATGCACGTATCTAGGAGTTGTAGATGGCAGCACAAACAATTGTAGGGGTGTGCATGGTGTGGAGGGGGGGGAGAGGGGAAAAACGCATATGCTGACTGACAGGCGGCAGCAATTTGAATGCAAAATGCGCATTTTGGCCCAAAGGCGGCAGTGGCAGTGGCAAAAAGCAGGAAATACAGGACAAGCAGCAAAAGGTAACTGCAACAACAGCAGCAGCAAAAAAAATACTGGTACAAATTGAAAAAGGCAAAATTGCCTCAACTAAAATGCAAAAGGACATCGCAAGCTTCGGGATAGCATATTGAAAATGAGCATTACGTTGGCCAGCAGCAGAAGCTGAAGGGCACTGCAGTGGAGGCAGGGAGGAGGGCAGAAGGTGGCAGAGGGAGGTCAGGGCAAAAATGGCTCTCCAAGGGAATGGAAAAAGCAACTCTTGACATTTTGCTAACTTAAGGGATTTTAATTTTATTTATGCTACTTATGCTGCATACTTTTTGCAGGCACTTTTGCATACAGTTGCAATCAAAGATAGCGGGTGAGTCACAAGAATGTTGCAATTTTAAGAACACTCTTAGAATGGGAAACTGTGTTGATCCCTTTTGTTTCTGGTTTCAATTATATTCCTTAAGGGCATATCACATATAGAAACAATGTCACACACAGACAGGGCATAACAATTAAATAGAATGGGTTAAACTTCGGTTCAGAAGGGGGAAATACTCAATGTTACTCTTTGAGTATATTTACGTTTTGCAGCGACTGCTTAAAGTTCATTTACCTGTTAGATAGGCTAAAATAAATGATACATATCAAGCGGGCTAACAAAAGAAGCCCTAAAGACGAGTCCAAAATAAAAAGAAAAACCTTTTGGACATTAGAACAGCAACCAGTTGCCAGTGTCATTGGGTAGTTCGCTGGAGGATGGAGGATGGACTGGAGGATGGAGCCCAAGAGACTACAACAATGACTTTGCTTGGGCTCGTCGCTCTCATGCTTATGAGCATTTAATTAAATGCAAGAATAAGGAGACATTGTTGATGCAGCAACAGGAGAAACAAACCGAAACTGCATACTTAATGAAAAGCAGCTGCCTTTTGGGCTGCCCCAAGAGTCCCAAAAGTTGCTAATTAAAAAGGCAAACAGCAGCAGCAGCAGAAGCAGCAGCAACAGCAATAACTGCAATAGCAACATCAACATCAACAGCAGCAGAAGCAGAAGCAGCAGCAGCATCAGGAAGCTGCAAACAACATCAAGATGCCGCACGAACTGAAACGTAGTCCAAGGCGAATGTTGTTAACCTTTTCTGCAGTAGCAGCAACAATAACAATAACAACAACAACAACAACAACAACAACAACAACAACAACAACAACAAGAACAGCTACAAGAACACCAGCAACAACTACAACTACAAGGAGCTGCTGCTGCTGCAGTTGGAGTTGCAGTTGCTGCCCGTCTTTGACAAGCCAAGGAGCAAACGCTATCACCAGGGACTAAAAAACAGCAGCCGCCTAACGATCAATAGAACAGAAGCGAGCTGAGAGCTAGGAGCTGAGAGCTGAGAGCTGAGGATGAGGATGGGGCAATTGCATGCAGCAGCTACAACAACAGCAAACGCTGTTGCTCCAACATTTTCGTGCAGTTGACATTCGTGCCAAGTGGCAGCAGCCGCAGCGACATTGGCAGCGTCGGCAACTGTTGCAAGTTCTTAGAACGCGCCACATGCTGCGCCACGTTCCGCTGTTGCCATCATCATCATCATCACCATCATCGTCATGATCATCATCAATATCATCAACATCATTGTTATACTCTAAACTCATGCAATACGGGTAAACAAAAAGGTATATTACACTCTGCAAAACTGTATGCAACAGCCAGAAAGAAGCATCTCTTAATCAATATCCATAAAACACGATCTGAGAGATACATTGGGTAAATTACTCAACGCTGCAAAACGAGTTAAACCCGAATTTTGAAGCCTTATCTTTGCTCTGCGGCACACGTACTCGTATAAATAAATAAATTAATCAATTGAGAAATATCAATCGAATAATAAGCATGTTGTACATAAAAATCACGAAACAATTTGCTGAAATCGGCAACAACAATTGCTGCCACACATCGTGTATCTGTATGTGCGAGTGTGTGTAGATATGTCTTTGGTTTGGGTTATACCTTGGAGGAACTTAAGGTATCTTGTAGTCGATTGGAGCATTCTTAGTTGATATTGTTGCTGTTGTCGTTTTAGCTATTGAACTTGAATTTTAAGTGCCGCTAAGGCGTAGGGAGAACAACCTTTTTGGGCTTGGGTTGCGATCTTTAGGCGGCTACCGTAGACCGAAAATGCAATTCTTACCAAAAGTTGTCAAAAGCCAAGCCACGCCTGCTGACTACAGACCTGGCTAACAGAACTCCACACTTAGCATATCCTCTGAGGCTGTAGGCACAGTTTGACATGCACCACATTGGAAACAATTGACGCTTGGCAACAAAACAGAGAGGGAGAAAGAAAAAAAAACGTTTCATAGAAATGCAAGCACAACTATTTAACGTCACTTTGGCACTTCCTTAAAAGTCCGCGAAGCGTCTCCTGTCGCCAGGCAGGCAACAAAAATATTTTTGCAGGCTCTTTTTGTGCGCTAAGAATTTCTAATTAGTGGCGCCATATTGTAGACCCCAATGGGTGTCGTCGTTGTCGTCGTCTGGTGACGCCAATCACAGGCTGCCTTCTGGACATGCTGCCAGCTTCTCTAACTGTTTGCTGTTTTATATTGTTGTTGCTGTTGCTGCTGCTGCTGCTGTTGATGTTGCTGTTGCTGTTGCTGTTATTGCTACAAAAGGCAGCGTCGGCGACGAACTCCGTGTTGTAGTCCCGAGTCGCAATCCCAGTCCCAGTGCTGAGTCGGGAGCTTGTTTGCTGCCTTAATTCGACGCAAATATTTTACAGACTGCCTCTTCTGCTAATTACGTTAAACATATTGCGTGACACGCCTCCCAACGCCTCCGCCGCGCGAGTCGCCTCACAGCAAATCAGTTATTTTTGGTGTTAATTACATGGCATTTTGTTCAAGTGGCCTATAAGCAATGCATTGCATAGCAGCTGATGTAAAGCAGCTGTTACCTTTTAACAGTCTTCTCAACCTTTTGAGATGACTTACAAACTATAATTGAAGAGAAGAAATATGCTAAACGGAATAGTTATTTTTCTTAGTAATTATTATAATCCTTGTCCAGCTGAATTCATTTTTTATTGCAAAATCAAACATTTTAATCGTTAAACAATCAAAATCTTTTCAACCTTTTTATTTATGCACCTTTTTTGTTGGCCTCCCAGCAGCTACGTGAGTCCGAATTCATCTCAAAGTCTCAGCTCATAAATCTCGCGTGCTGCAAATCTCTGCTTATTTCTTAGACCCTTACTTCATAAAAACGGGTAAAAAGGGGACTATCACAGTTGTGCACAAGTATCTTCGTTTCGTTGCGAAGCATGCTGGAGGTGGGGAAGGGGAAAGACTAATAGCTGCATTGCACTCACACATAATTGCGTGTGTTACAAGTAAATGTGAGTGCATGTAATTGTGTATGTTAAGGGCTTCTCCTCGTCGGGTAGCATTCTTTCTTTACTTATTTTATTTGTATTTTTCATTTCATTTTAGTACTTGCATTGTGTGTCCATTGTTGCTATAAAGCTGTAAAGACAGCCCCAGACTTTTGGAGTCGCCTATCAAATGCCGCACATCGCTAAGTTAAAGTCCAAGTCAAAAACAAAAACAAAAACAAAAACAAAAATAAAAACGAAAACGAAAAGGAAACCTTTCGCATTTGAATCTCATTCGCAGTATCCCAATCGCAGTCCCTTAAACCTTTTGCTTGACCCTTTTCAAGATGTTGTCTTCATTGCGTGCTTGGCTTAGAAGAATAAGGAAGCAATGAAGAAACCTCCTCGAAATGTCATGGCCTCAGCCTTTCGAAACTTGACGAAAAAATAGAGATAATATTGTTTATTTGGTGTTTTTTTCCTTCTCTATTTATCTCATTCGCATTCTCTCTCTCTTTCTTTTTCTTTCTGCGCTTCTTTGCGCGTACGGAGGGCGCTAAGCGTGCCTTATAATTTATTATTTATTTTCGTTTTTTATGGGGCAATTTCTTAACAAAAGATACCAATGCAGATATCGGCTAACACGTTTCGTTTCTCTCTCCGGTTACTCTTAAACTGTTCTCCAGCCGAAGCTTTTAATCTGTGCTAGGAAAACTGCATTAAATCAATTTTATTTGCAGTGTGTCTTTCTCATCTTTCTCACAGTTTCTATGTAGCTGTCGCTCCGCTCACACCCGCTAAGAGCCAATAGAACTATAATCAACCGCTTAAATGCCACAACGTAATTAACATTACACTCAATTAACATTTTCTGTTGGCAATTGTTTACTGTTAACCGCTGTTGTCGCCTTGCATGCCTGTTAAGTCTCTGGAGGAGCTCTTGTGGACTCTCTTCTAGTTTTGGGCCCATGTGCTGCCCACACAGCAGCTGTTCCTTGCCAGCAGCCAAGTCAATAAACGCGTTTATTGTCATACCCAACACGAACTCCCCTCCTCCCCCCTTCCTCCCCCCACCGCCTCCACTCCAGCTAACTTCCTTCCACTCATTCGGTTTGTGTACATTGTCTGTGTTGGTGCCAAGAAAAATGTTGCTGTCGCGCCAGGGTTTGCCATTGTCGTCGTTGTCGTAGTCGCTGGCGTCGTCTCAGTGCTCCTGTCACCTCCCCTCTCTCGATCACAGTTCTGGTCGTAGTTCTTGTGCCAACTTTTGTCCATTTTAAGGCAGCTGGAATGTTGCTTTCTTGTAAATTGTTTAAATAAAAGACACAACAACAGCAAACAGCAGCCAAGCTGAGTTAGCTCTTCCTTCTGCTCTCCGGCTACTGTTTCTCCTCCATTTCTCTGGCTTCTCCTATCTCTCCTATACTCCACTCCTGGCTGCCTTTACTCAATGAGCTCTTGTTTGACTTTGTTTTGTTTGCCACTTTTCAAATAGCAAAAACTATTTGTTTTGCGCCTTATTTAGTTTTTGTGCCATCCACTGCACCTGCTGCTGGTCACTGTCACAACAGCAAAACCAACAACTGTAACAATAACAGCAACAGCAACAGCAACTGCAACTGCTAACAGCAGCTTGCACATTTTCATTAACAGCATGTGGGCATTGATCGTAGCTCATGAGTTTTGAAAATATGTTTGATTGTCATTTAATTGAGGCTTTAACCATTTAGTTGGAAAACTTCATAGGTAAGAAAGAGCGAAGCTGGGCTGCTATTAAAGGATTGTAGTTTCTATTAAATTATTCACTTTAGAAGGTTTCTTCACCAGGTGTTGTTTATGTATTCTCTTTTTCATTCACAACCTCTTTAACTGAACGATGCAGGCATCGTGACAAAGTTATAATAGATCTAACAAGCTCTTCTAGGTCCAGCGACCAGCGTATGTAACGTCAGTCTCTGGGCACGTGCTTCCGATTCTAATGCAGTCGCTGAACTACAAAAAAAGAGCCTGCATTCAATCAGAGATAGAGTGGCTTTAATTAGAATTCTAAATGTTTTCAAAAGAAATTGGCGCTTGTATCTTGCAGCTTATTAATATTTATGGCTAGGGATGAGGTCTGGACTGCGTGATGAGAGCAACTATTCAAGTATACAGCGAGCTGCGACTTTTTAACTAGGTATGCCTGGACTTCTGCCACACTTTGAGCGCCCGTCACACGCAATCCCAGAGGTCAGGTTTATGCACTTGGAACATTATCAGGCCTGGTCTAGAGTCAGTTGCGGTCGTTAATTCGCCTGTGAGGTATCTGATGACGATCATCATCATCATCATCTAATGATGTTGGCCCCTGATACTCTTTTCCGCATAAAAACCGAACTAATACTCAGGGCAAACCTATAATTTATGTGCTTCAAATTCAATTTTCATTCACTAAAATTGCAAACATACAAAAAACGCTGGGGGTCTTTTTATAGCTGGCATCTTTAAATGTGGGAAAAGGAACAGACGATGAAGTTTTATCCCGAACTGAACCGAACCTGGTACCCTGCCTTTAAGACTTATTTTTGTGTTTTTGCTTCTTTGGATATGAGTCTCGTGGAAAAAATATCCTGAAATGGCTAATCTCTTACTGTTCCACAGTAAACACTGCCTTGAACAGAAATCGTCTTTATATTAGTTTTACTATATCTATCTATCAAAATCGGTGTATTTCTTAAAAGGGCTTCAATATTTAATATTTAAAATTTTCTTGTTACAGCTTAGTCTTTGATATTGCGATTTACGTTATACTTGCTTCTAAGTAATTAAATTCAAATTTAAATTTATTTTCTTTAAAGCCAGCATCTTATATGGAGAAAAGTTAAAAAAAACTTAGAGCTTCGATTAACTAAATCGCTTGTGCTGTTTGCATAACTATTATTGTTATACGAATACTAAAAGCTCTAAGTATTAAGTTCGTTAAAGTAAGTTTAAAACAATTTTAAAATAGATGGAGAAATGTTTGTATAGAAAGTGGAAGCATGCTGAGCAGTTGGAGGTGCCTCAACTTTGAATCCACTGTAGTTTTTTGTGCATTCATATGCTAAGCTTTATACAAAAATAAAAATTTAGACCACACGCGTAGCACAGCAAACCGTCAGTCAGTCAGTCAGTCAGTCAGTCAGTCAGTCTGTCAGTCAGTCAGTCTGTCAGTCTTTCAGTTAGTCACTTTATCTGGCTGTGTTACTCTGCCATTCCGCCAGTCACTTAAAATATCAGAGGCGCCCATTTGAGTTGCTCCTTTGGCAGTTCGGTTCTTTGGGGCTTTTTTATTTGTTAGTTTTGTTTTCTTTCTTTTTTTATGTGAGTGCGTTTCACACCTTTTTGGTGGCGTTGAGAAATTTCAATAAAACGCAGAGGTTGAGCGATATCTGGTATATGAGTTAGAGTGTGAATATGAGTTTGAGTATGACTAAGGGCAAGTGCAGTCGTCTAAATTTTAATGTCGCCAGCGTTACGCTTTTGGCTAAAGCTGATTCCTGGTCATTATTTATGGCCATTATGTTGGCCTATGTGACTCGTTTTGTTTGGTTTGGTTTGGTTTGGCTTACGTACGTACTGGTCTCAAATCAGTCACAATGCAATTTTTGCAGTTCCAGTTCCGAGAATCTTACTAAGAGCGAACCGAGTCTAGACTGGCAACGTTGGGCGACACTTTGTCGCCGTCAGGCTCCGCTCCAAGTCCGCCTCCAACTTGTCTACCCTCCCTTGTGCTACTCACTGCTGATCAACACTTATGTATGTGAACCCATTCGAAGTTTCGGTGGACCAGCATATAGCGGTCAGGTTTCAGGTTTAGGTTTTTATAGCCTGCAATACTTTTTACTCATGGCTCTTATTTAATTTTTTGTTCGCTCTTTATTGCTTTTTGCCTTGGTTCCTCGTCTTTTGTTGTGCTTAGCACGAAATGCAGGCTAGTTGCTGCTCCACGTCCAGATCCAGGTCCAGGGGGGTGGGGGCAGGGTGCAAAAATGGGATCCGCTTGGGTCTGCCTTGTGGCTTCTCATTTTCATTTTAAATGAAGTGTCAAAGACTTTAAATAGCTTTTGATGCTACTGTGAATAAAGCCGTTTTTCATTCCTATGTTTCGTATCGCATCGCACTTTGTTCTAAATTTCAATGCGCTTCTTGCAACTCTCTTTGCTGTGGAGGACATCTTGAATTTGTTTGCGATGCTGTTGCAACATTGCAGTCAAATTTTCTGTTTTTACGGAAAATGCAATTACGTAATGCCAAATGTCACTCAACGTCAATGAAATGACAAAAGAATTCTGGGAACGCAGCAGCCGATTTCAACTATTATTTCGTCCATTTGCACAATTCAATGGACACGAGTCAAAATCTATGAACATTACAAAGGCGGTTTCAAATGGACGCAAACTTCACAAATTGAAATGCTTTCAATCTATTTTCAAACTGCAGTTCAAAAAGTGTTTACATCGTTTAAAAAAACAAGTCAAGTTTGTAAACAATTGTAAACAAGGCAATTGAAAATAAGTGTGGATTTTAAGCAAAATGCTTGTGATCTGATTTTTGCTTCAGTTGAAGATGTGTTCAACGACGATATTTATCTAACTAATACTACTTCCCCTACTACTACTCCCCTCTACTACTACTATAGGTTAGGCAAGTTATTAACGAAATGAATTAAAATAGATTGACCAATTCAAAGGTTTCAAACTTAAGGTTTAAGCAGATATTCATGCAGGTTCAGGCTATAGAATTGGAGTCTAAAACAATATCGAGGATAGGTAACAATGTGCCAACCGATAAGTAACTGGCTTCTATTTATCTCTTTGTTGTCTTCACTTTTCACACCAATCTAGAATGCAAAAAGATTTACTTTTTTGGTCAGAATGAAGAACTTTAATGCCTCTGGCATCTCGAGACAAAACTAACATATTGTTTTAGCTGAACTTTAAACAGTTTTACTTTTAATAACGAGTATTTTTTGAGCTGAGGACAACTGGATACATGTGTGTGCACATGTGTGTACATATCGGAAGAGTAGAAACAGTAATAGTTATTCCGGATGGAAGTGTTGTTTATACTTATTTTTGAACAAATATTTTGTGATTATGTGAAGTGAAAGACCTGACAGATCGTTTGCTCGACTGACTGCTGATGGGCTGTTGAAGGGGAAACTTTGCATTGTTCTCTTGTTGTTGTTGTTGTTGTTATTATTATCGTTGTTGTTGTTGTTGTACTGGACCACTTGAAACCAGCAGCTGTCGCACTTCACTTCACTTTGCAATCTGAATGTTTTAAATGGCTCACAAAAATTCTTAAAAAATAAGAAAAAAATAAAACCAAGGCATGTGTTCCATGTGCTTATAAAAAGCTTCCGTATAGCCTTTTTGCAAATATTTACAGTTTGTTTTTATTTAATTATGAATATGCGAAAAAGCTAAAAGTGACAAGCAGCAAGTGGAAGGGGTTGCCGGCTGTGGCAGAGGGTGGTGGGGCAGGGGGCAGCGACATAAAATCAAAATGTAAACTGATAGCCAAGAAACGCGTCAGTTGAGCAACAGCTGAAGGGCATTTTCGGCTGACAGTGGCTCTCAAACTGTACTTAAGAGTCAGGCAGGTTGATTGTCTCTTGTTGGTGTTGTTGTTGGTGTTGCTTTTGTTTAAAATTGTGCTGCTTTTGTTGGGATGTTACTGCTGACACTGCGGTAGGTTGTTTACTTTTCGGTTTTCGGGGTAGAGACAGCGTGCTTAAGTGGCTTTAGTTGCTTCGCTGGGTTTCCTAGAAGGGGGTAAGAAATCGGGGTACAGCGGGGCTGCTGAATCCGTACGACAGCGTGTGAATGAGATGGAATATGGCAGGCTGTAGTAGGGTTAGGTTAAGTCAACCAAATCTAGCTTTGCCTAAGAACAAAGGTGCTTTTAAAGAGGTGTCTAACAATTTTGGCAAAAAGAAGAGATGTGCTATAGTTTGATATATAAACGAACACCATTCATTATAGAATATTCTTAAATATTCTATTATATTTGAAATGATCGTTTATAATTTACCTTTAGTTGAATTTTCCTAGCCTTGCCTTTCCTTTCTTGTATTTACTGCAATAATCCCCTCAGCTTTCGGCATGCCTCATTCAACTACGATAGAATTCTATCCAGCTTCATTTTTCTTTGCATTCAAAGCACCTTTGGAACTCTCCTCTTACATCTTGTAGCTTCAGCTATCAGGAAGGCTCAACAATATTTCCAATTGCTTGCTTTTATTTGGCCATTTATCTGCCAAATACTTAGCCAGAGCTCAGCAAACTTCACGCGCTAATCTTCATCAGGCACAATCCAAACTCAAACCCAAACCCAAGCCCAAACCCAAATCGAATCCCTATGGTCGGGGCGCAGCCCATCATGAGCATTGCCCATTGCCTGTTGGCTGATCAATCGTACAATTGAGAAAAATCCAACTTTATTTGCTGTACTTGCAGCAGGCAACAGGCGACGCTTTTTGCTGCTGCGGATGCCTCCTGTTGCATGTTGCCAGTTTCCAGTTGCCAGTTGCCAGTTGCCTCGCCTGGGCTTTAGCTTTGTTGTTTTAATGGCTTTCGCTAACATAAAAGCCATTAAGATAACATTTTTATAGGATTTCAATGGCAGTCACGGCAGCAGCAGCAGTCGCAGCCGCAGTCGCAGTCGCTGCCTAGCTTCAAGGCAACAAAGAAGCTTTGGCCCGGCCGTTTTTTATAGCCGCGAGGGAGCATCTCCAGTCGAGAAGGTGCAGCTGGAGCTGAGGCAGCCCTACCACAAAACACGTCCAAATGTCATTGACTATCAATAGAAGATGCGGCCCTGCACTTGGCAACAGGTTGGTAGCTGCCTTTGTTTCAACTGCGCTCAGTTAGTTACCAGCTCAATGTGCGCTTATTAAACGCAATATTTGTGGCAAGTTGCAGCCGTAGCCAGACCCTGGCTATGGCCATGGCTAAGACTGTGGCAATGGCTATTGGCCATAAAGCGCGATTTATTTTTGTTGATTTTTTGCGTGCATTGCGCCGTTGGAAGCGCTGCTGCCCCAAAAGGGCTTTCTTCTTTATACAGGCACTTCCTACTTCCAGGTTGCAACAGTTGCAACCAACAGAGTGCTCTATCCCACTGGTGACCACTGCCCACTGCCCAGTGCCCAGTGCCCAGTGCCCAGTACCCAGGGCCCAGTGCCTGGTAGCCAAAGCCTATGCGATAACTTCCATTCGAAGCTGTAGTCACACTTTTGCACTCTGCTACAAGTGCTCAACGTACAATCCCCATCCAATAACAATGCCACTCGATGATGCAATGCTCTAGCTCTGACCCTGCCACTGCCTCTAGTACCAAAGAGTGTACAATGGTACGGACAAGGGGTTATTTTGTCAAATTTCTTACAAATATGTATCGAAGATTATAGACTATAGATTATAGATGAAAGAACATCTAAAGAACATTTTGTATGAAGAATACTTTGGTGGACATTAACGAAGAATCTTACTATATAATGGCGTTATGATGATTACATATATTAAAGAGTAGATTAAATGTTAGTTTCGACTCATGTTTGATCAGTGTTCACCCACTGTGCAGTTTTACCACACTTTCAACAAATCGCATCGCATTCCTTTTTGCTCAGTTTTATGTTTTGAATTTTTTTTATATTTTTTTTGTTTCATCTTCTATCTCTAATGCCCGACAATTGTTGCCACTTCTTCTTCCTAGTTAGCTTTTGCTTTGTTTTGTTTTAGTTTTGCGTTTTTTATTCCAGCTTTGTTGTTGTTGGCGATTTCGGGGAGCGTCATCGTCAGAGCTGAGCTCTTCAGCTTGCAGCTTCCAACTTGCAGCTCGCAGCTCCCCCAGTAACGTCCATTATGCAGCATTATTTGCTGCTGTTGTTGTTGTTGCTGCCGATGGTGTTGTTGGTGTTGTTGGTGTTGTCCATTGGGACCAGCTGCTGATACGGAATCCCAATGCCGAGAGAGTCCCTGCCCTTTGCATTGACCAGCACAAACACATAAATTGCATTTGTCGGTTTGTTGTCGTTTTCATAAATAAGATAAAGATAAACGACCAAGTTGCATATTATTTGTAATTTCATTTGTTGTTTTTGTTTTTGTTTTTCTTCTTCTTGTTGCTGTTGTTGTTGTTGTTGTTGGTTAGACGGAACTATTGATAGCAGAAATGTTAGCAGTCATTTGAATTTATTATTGGCCCAAGCGGTTTCTTGTGAATAGCATTGAATGCTAAATGGCCAACAAATGCGTAGCAAATTTCTCAGTTGCCTGGCTAAAAGGGTTTAATGAGATTCCGGAAATAATGGAATAAGATTGAGAATAATTTTTGTTCTTGAAAAGACTCTACGAATAGGCCCAATAAATATTAACATTCCAGGCAAAGCGATTAAATTAATTGATTTTTATTACCAGAATATCAAAATCTTTTGGCACAAAGCTCTTCAATTTGCTTTCCAGAGCAGAAGAGTTTAATTACTGATTGGTACTCATTATAATTATTAATAGAGTGAATAATTCTTTAAGGGTTCAAAGAAATAGAAACACCAACAGAAATAAGATTTGTTTCACTTTCGATATCTCCTAGAGATTTCCGGCTTGTATCTCATGTCTTAAGTATGCCAGAAGTCAGATTCGATTAGCTCAAACGCCGCAAAATTTGACGGATTTTAAGATTCAGATTTATTATTTAATTATTTCTTTTTTTACTACCAGTTCCTGGCCACGTTTTGCTGGCAGGTTTTCCAAAAAAGTCAGTAAATTGAACGCTGGACGTATAATTTTAACTTGGCTCGTTTGATGGCACTACAAAATAATTCGATGTGACAGCGTCGCGCATAACTCTTGGATTTGTTATAATCTTGTATATATATATATAATGTATATATGTATATGTAGCCAAGGCAGAAAAACTACAATAATTTATTGTTGCCACATAGTGGAGAAGTTGTAGTTGTCGGCTTATATAAATGTGAAATTAATTGCTTAATTTAGTGGAATGGATTGCGAGAGTTTCTCAAAAATCTAAAATACATCGCAGCAAAAGCAAAAAGCCACTTTTGCTTTTCATGTGGCTCGCAACGACTTGGAGAGTTGAGAGTTGAGCTCACACAGTTGGCAGTCTGACAGTTTTATCACATTATTAATAAGAAATAGAGCTGCGGTTGTTGCTGTCTGCACAACAACAAACAACAACGGCAATACACAGCAACACAGCCACACAGCAACAATAAATACCAGGAACCATTCCAGAGCTCCCAAGATCTGCGCGCATCTGTCAAGTTTTCCACGCCTTCGCCTGGTCCAAACTGTCAACGTGGCCATAATTCATAATAAGCGCACGGCCAAAGAACGGCGCCGATTCCATTCTAGTTGCTGGCCATGTCCCATAGGCTAAAGCTAAAGTGCACAATAACTATAACGGCCCCACAGCTCACCAATAAATGACTTCCAGATACTCTCTAAGAATTGTTAAGACTCAACTTCATTTCAATTAAAACCAATCCCCATTAAAAAGTGAAATACTCCCAAGCTGAAACGATTCTCGTTCTTTTAACTACCAGTAATATGTATCTATCTTCCATTATACTAATGTGACTCTCTCAAAAGTGGAAAATATATAAATTTCATAGTATAAAAATGAATTAATAATTAATTATGTGGAGCAAAGTTAAGGTAATTTCACGAATCTCTACTTAATATGGCTTTAATTTGGAAGTATATGGCAAACGAGCATACCCTGTGATAATGGGATATAGCAGAAATGCTTTGTGTTTCATAAAAACACACACACACACACACACACATATAAACACACACACATTGAGATGGAAATGTTAAGAGAGGAGTAAATGGGGTCCGACAACATTTAACAAAAGGCAATCGCAAATATTTTGCAGCGCGCAAAAGCAAAAATCTAAAAAGCCGGCAAAACTCAACAGCAACTGTCCGCCGGACACAGGGGGGAGGTTGGTGGGACGGCGGGGTGGGGGTCTTAACTGCGTTGTTGTAGCTTTATTTTGTGTACATGTATACAACTAGGTGCACGTAGGTACACACACACACACACACACACATACAGGCATTTATTTGTATCGTTGCCTTTTGTTATCAGGGTTGAGCGCTGGATGGTAGACCAAAGAGCGTAGAGAGGGGCAGGGGTAGAGGGGTAGAGAGGGAGGGGGAGTCATAGCTATGAACAAATTGTTGACTCAGCGCCGTGCAAATTGTTCAATGCAATTTTTAGTTTTGTGAAATGTTTGTTGGGTGAATTAGAGATTTATGAGTGGAGCAGTTTTGGCGATTTATTGGGGAATGGGGGGTACAAAGGGGGTTACATATTTGCATAGGCAAACCAAAATTCTAGCTCTCTGGTAATAGTAAATTATAGAAAAACGAGAACAGTTAAAGGGATATTGTTTGGCATTGTGCTGGGGCCACATGACAATATACAATTTAATAAAATTAAGCTGAAATGTCAGTTAATAATGTTTGTGGTGCTGATGTCCCAGAATATTTGGAAATATTGCAATAATTCGGGAATGTTTGCTATTGTATTTTGCGTGTGGTGGATATTTAAATAGTAATGAACTAAATTCTTGATGTTTACAAGCATTTTAATTATTATTTTTTCTTTCGTTCTATTTGTAGGTAAGCTGAATTCCATGGAATTGTTCATATGTTGTGGCGGCTGTGTTGGTAAGTCTCTTGACCTCTTTGGGGCCAGGCTATCATTAGCTCGTTTTGTGAGTCCGTCTCTCCTTTTAGCCATCTGTCTAATTACGCCCATTTGAAATATTAAATGCAATTTCATTCTCATCATTTCCGAGCGGCGGAGTTTCGCTTCCCCCAAAACCTAATTGAAATTACGTAACGTTCATTGACTTTAGAAATTTCTTGGCCAACTATTTTTGCCACATCTTTTGTTACTTTGTCCGCCAGCCTCTCATATTTTTTCACTTTTATTATTAGTTGCTTTTCAGATGCTTCTCTGTGTTTCCCTGCATGTGTTTGTGTGTGTTGCTTGAATTAAGCGGCTCTTTGCTGTAATACCAGGGGCTCTAATGTAATCGCATTAGTGCGCTTTATTGCGCCCCACACAGTACTATGTATGGCCAAAACAAAATAGATTTTATTTAGACACGATCATGCCCCATAATAATAAGCAAACGATCAGACTAATGACCAGCCAAAAACGAGCCAAGTTGCCAGCTACAAAGCATAAGCTGATAAGAGCCATGTTAGCAGACAGAACTTGTGGCTATGACTCGATTCTAGATGGAAGTAAGACCTATGGGAGAGTTGCTGCTAGAACGCAGTTTAGATTACACCTCATAAGGCGATCAGTGAAAGGACATTTCGACGATTAGTTGATAGGACTCATGATATCAATATCAAAGTGAATTGAAGAAACTGTATGCTTTACTTAATATTCAGAGTAAGAGTTCACTAAATAAATAAATTGATATTGAAATCTGTAAAGAGAAGAACAATTCTATCAGAAATAAATGATTGAAAATTATATTGAATACTGCTTGAAAATAGATATGAAGAGTGACATCCTTAGAGCGATCGCTTAGCAAAATATGAAAGAATTCAAATACAGTAGAACCTCACGAATGAGAAACCGTTTCCTTTCGGGTAGCTGAATACGCGAAATGTTTAAAGGCAAATTTAATTTAGTGTGTAAAAAATATAGCCAAAAGGTTGAACTTGCTTATAAAACCTTCTTTAGGCAGGTTTCCTCTTTTGGTTAAATGATATTAATTACAACAATATCGTTTGATATAACGTTTGTGAGGCTGTACTGCATTATAAGTTATACACTTATAGGTTTATGGAACAATTTTCTTTGATCGAGGAATAGACCGCACATACAAGTAGATTAGTTGATGACAGAATTACTCGAAGATCAGTTGAAAAGAATTTTAGAAACTCTTGCAGGTCACAAGCTTCAAGGGCGACATCGAAATCCGCAAATAGCATTAGTTCTAATTGGTCTTTTGTGGCTCCAATTGGCAGCTGCTCGATAAATCCCTGCTTCGCATATATCAGCCATAATTAAACTGCTGACCCCCGTCCCCCGTCCCACCGTCCCCCTGTCCACTTTAACCCAAAAAAATGAAATAAATGAACAACAGAAACTATTCTTCAGAGCTTCAAGTGAAGTGGCGACGACGACGAGTTTAGAAAAGGCGCCCTGAATGGAAACAGAAAATCATCGAAATCGAATTCAATAATAATCATAATAAATAAATAATAATAAAAATCTCAATGAATGTTGAAGGTCAGAATGCTTAAGCCTTAACCAATATCGAAGACAGTCGACGGCAAGTCGCCAAAAACACGAATACGAATACGAATAAGAATACGAATACGAATTCGAATACTCGTATGTGAGTGCCAGTATGAGTGGTTCGAATAAAAAATGAAATTGTATCGATTGTTTGGTTCGTTGGCGGCCGTCGCCAATGAATTCTCGAGTCGTCATCGCAATTAAATGCCAATTGAAATTTTCTCGCATTTTTGTTATATTTCTTCTTATTGTTATTGTTGTTATTTTTGTTGGTTATTTTGGGCATTTTTTGGTCACATTAATTGATATTAATGGCTTTTCGTATTCGAATTCGGATTCTTAAATAATTTATAGTTATGTACAGATGAATTGTGTGACAAATTTATGCAGTCTTTTGATTAATTTTCATCTCCCATCGATTCGATATTCGAATTTTATTGATTCCAGTGCTAATCTCTGTACCATAATTTTTATTTATAAACGCTGATCTATACAAAGTGACTTTGATATCTCTCTTTCTCTTGCTCTTTCTCTGTCCCGATCGTGTCTCAGCTCTCGAGTCTTGTTTCTCTCATCTCCATTTTCTCATCGCCCATTCTCTCCGGGCATATCTATTACGGGAGCACGGTTCAATGATCGCATTTAATGATTTTTGTATGCGAAAATAAGTAGATTTGTAGAGTTTTTTTCTTAGTGTATGGAGTGTGCGAAATGTACGAGTGTGGAGTGTAGTACAAGTATTTGTGTGTAGATCGTGTGCAAAAGTTTTGTTTGGACCCGTGCGGAGCTTTCTTTTGTTATTTGCTCAAATCGTGTGGTACATTTGAATGGTTTTTTCTATAGCTGTTGAGTTGGAGGAGTTGCCTTTTGTTGTTATTACTATACTATACTTTTTTTTCGCTCTTTATTTTAAAATCTTATTGTGGCGGCCTATCGGTCTCTATCCACTTCAATTGTTCAGCTTTTGGCACACGGCATCGGCTATTATGCAATAAGGAATTGGATTGTATAAAAATCTTGGCCCAATGATTGCTGTGCGATGATCCCAAGTCAATTTTTCAAGGCTCTTATCTTTGCGAGTATTTTTCATATCAATTGTTTTTATCTTTACAGCACTTATTTAAATATCACACCTAACGCTGTTTCAAACTCTTATCATAAACTTTAGTAAATAAAAGATATCAACAGAACTATTAAGTGATCCATAAACAAATTGCGCTGGGGCAATATAAAGTACTTAAAAGACGACAACTTCTGTTTAAGTGCCTGGGCCACCGAGTTTTTAATGATGACGACAATTTCATCCAATTATAGAGATTCGACTGTAAAAATTAACACATAAAAAACATATACAAAGATTTTGAATTGCATTGGAAATCAATAATCAGCTTATCTCCGTCCAACTGTGGGTTGTTAGGCGCATTGATAAAGTGCAGAACGTGTAAACGAGGCATTAAAATTAGCTCAGGGAGCCCAGGAAGGGGCTTCGAGCCCTTTTCCGTTTGGATCATAAACCGATTGGACATCAAGAATGTGCCATAAGCCATAAAGCGTATGCAGTTTCGGTATTTGATAGCCGTTGACCATAAAACTTGATAGCACAACTTGAGTTTTAAGTGCCCTTATAATGAGGCACAAAATGGGCAACAAAGTTGGAACTGCCCAAACTGCTGCGAGAGCCATCGACTTTTAGCTAAAGTTAAGACTGCGATGGAGTTGGAGCTGGAGCTGGAGATGGAGCTGTGGCTATAGCTATACCTATGTTGCTGGAGCTGGGGAAGGGGAGGGCTGAGCTGAGCTGGGCTGGGCAGGGCACTTGACTTGACAACTCAACCAAATACGGAGCCATAAAGCGTGAGAACATATTTATAGATAGAGGGCGATCTTTATCGCGCATGTTGTAAATCTTCTTCACGAAAGTGCTCCGCCGGATCGCTGGCAACAAGTTTGGCATGTAAATTTCCTTAGCGGCTACCACACATATTCTTTGAGTTGTTTATTCAAAAGTGATCTGCAGATTTTTGCTTCTTTCGTTTATTTGCTTCGACTTTTGGTCGTGTGTTCAAATAAATTGGCTTGCTCGCAAACTTTGACCCACTTAGATCGGGATTCCAGCTCATACACCTCACGTCTCATATATGCAGAGTCAGTGTCAGTGTCAGATTCAGTGTCAGAGTCTGGAACGCTGATTGTAACAGCTTACTCCTAAACTTGGCCATCATCTTGTAGGAGGGCCAACAAATTTGTTGTGCTTAGCCCAAAGGTTTATTGAACTTGATTAGCTTCTACTCACACTTCAAAACGCTTTTTTAGCCAAAGATGTAAGCGATAATTCGTTTCATGTTTTCAGCTGGCAAACTGCTCAAGTTGTTAGTTGTTGGATTTGACGCCTAAGATTGGAGCAACTAAAAACCTTTTGGCCTACATTCGCCGTTCATTATATCATTATAATTAACTGTTTAACGTAGTACACACTCATATCTATATATATAACATATTTGTGAGCATGTTTTTGTAAACAACTATTGCCAAGAGTATTCTGTCTAGAAATCAACAATTAATTATTCATAAGTTTGCGGATCATTTGTCAATCACATGTGCACGCATATGATCTCAGTTAAGCTCACAACTAACTAACCTTAAGATACTTAACGAACTGCTAATCGCAATTTGTTTATTATTTACCAGCATAACTGATCTGACTAGATCGTTTTCAACATCATTTATAATAGTAAAGCTGACTTGACTCTATTTAAGTTTAGCAATTCGATGTTTCTTATTTGTCTTATGTTTCATACACAGATGAAATACAATAGAACAATTAAAGGCGAATCGTGTCTTGGCCTTGTGATTGGCGATCTGCTAATCCTTTAAAACCTGTTACTAAAATAAGCGCATTATATTTCGCTGATTATTTTTCGATTACTCGTTTTGTAAATTTCAAACAGGCAATTTATCGATCAGCCTCTTTAAGCCTTTTTCATAGACGTAAGCTCCTTCTCTTCAGCAGCTTAATTCTGGCCAAGCACAGCTTAATATCAGCTAATTAACCAAAAACCAAATAGTAGAAACAACAAAAATGCTACCGGCCAAGTTCAGTGTCAAAGCGTTGCAGTTTTAAGTTGCTCGCGATCGAACATGTTGGCTCTCGGTTCGATCAGACCGCGATTGATGCTCGCTCTTCTGCGCTGTCTTAAGAGCATCGCCGACTCTTAGTTTGTCTCACACACGCACATCGGCACATTGTAATGCCGTCGAGGTCCAACTATGGACAATGGAAACAAGTTCTTGTTGTTTTTTGCAATGATTCAACGAGCGTTCTTGTTGTTGCTGTTGTCTTAAGCGACTTTTGTTTACCTTATGCCTCGTTAAAGATCAGCGTCGCGTCGGCTTTGACTTTTCGCAGAGTTCTCTTGAGCCAGAGTGAGAGAAAGACACCCAGCGAGAGAGGGAGAGAGAGAGGGAGAGGGAGGAGAAGAGATAGGAAGAGAGAGCGAGAAGGAGCAGCAAGTAGCCAGCAGCCAGCAGCCAGCAGCCGTCTGGGCAAACAAGTTGCAGTCGCTGTTCTGAACCAACTCCTACACGGGGCAGTGGTTTTTTTGCACTGCCAACAGCAGGAAGTTCAATTTCAGTTCAGTTGAATTTTGCACGTCATCTCAAACGGTCCTAAATCGTTGCTCGATTTCAAGCTCGAGACGAGTTTGAGTTTCTTCTGAAGTTCTTCAAGTTTTTTTTTACACGTCGATCGTGTTGTGGAACTCAAATGGCGCAAGTGTATTTGCAGCAGTGTTCGCATTGAGCGTATGTCCAAAACTTTGGAGTATTGCAATGAACTGTTTTTAGGTGTGCAACCACAAGTGAATGAATATAAATCGAGCAACTTAAAGTCAAACAAAATAAATAGAAAACAAAAGAAACAAACACACATCATGTATCGCCTGCAAAGACGCGCTGCTCTAATAGCCAAACAAGGTAACAAAACCCCACACCCAACCCAATCCAACCCAACCCAACCAACTAATGGAAAGAACCACTGACATACCCCATAGATAAGCATTACAAATTGTTGCAACTGTCCGACCGCAAGCAATTAATGCTTTCCAACCAAATATTGTCGCAAATTGCACAGTCAGAAAACCAAAGTCAAATTGACTCATTGCTGGGAATTCGCTATCATTACTCATACGCAACGTTACACACTCAAACATTGAATATCATATTTAAATTTTTGCGGTTTTTGTCTAGTGTGTTTATAGTATAAGTGCGGTCTTGCGGTCGACAGTGGAGTTGGGATTTGGGCGATAGGTGTGGTCAGTTAAGCTGAGTGTGGATAACTGACCTTTGGACCAGTAACAGTAACAACTAAGGTAATTAAAATAGTTTAAATAACTCGGCAGCTGAGAGTGCAATATACTTTTTGTTTGTCTGTCAAATAGGAAATTTGCATTGTTTTTTTTGTATAAGACACTCTTACATCGTTAATCAAATCTTTAGTTGTGGCAGTCTTTAAGCTTGAAGATATGATAAGCTTCCTTTCTCTTCCTTAAAACCACAGAGAATCACAAAAATAGGCAGTCACCAAATGACATTAGTTTGAATGTCTTCATCATATCTGTTTACTTTCTTTACCACAAAAAACGATCAAGAGCAGGGAAAAATTGAAATCCATGCAACTGGGTCATAAAATAGCCAAAAAAAATAGAAAAAAGCAACATAGACCCCAAACACGAAGTGGCAATCATTTTACTTTTGATTATAAACAAAAGAAGCAGACAACCAACAACCAACAACCAACATCGACCAAAAAGTGTGCTGCCAAAATTATTTGCAAACAGTAAAGACGACCCAGAAACTGAAACTGGGAACAACATCTTCGCTTAGCCAAAGCAATTTTGGCCCCAGGCATCTTTCTATTTCATTTGCCAAGGGATAGGACAGGATGGGATAGGACAGGGCAAATTCAAGTGAAAGAAACCTTCATCTTGGAACTGCAGTTGCAGCTGTGGAGCGGTGCAGCTTCGACTTGGGTTTTTTTTTTGGAAGCGTGTCAATTCAAGATTCGTGCTGGCCGGCATATAATTTCATTTAGTCAGAGACGAGACAGTTACTCAGTCAGTCAGTCAGTCAAGAAGTTGCTTTGCATGCCAAATGCTAGGCCACAATTTGTCCTCATGCCCAGCTGAGTGGCTGACTGGATGACTGGCTGAGTGGCTGAGTGGCCAACCAAAGTCAAAGCAAGAAACCAAACCAATCCAAACCAAGTTCAAAGTCGTGCCAAAGTAAAATCTTTCTTTATTAGCAATGCTCTGGCTAAAGAACTCGCTGCCTGCCAAAGAAGGTCATGGACAGATTTTAGGTTTTCTTTTCTGTCTTTTACCGGCCTGCTCTGTCTGGCCTGTCCCACCACCATATGTCTGCCAGCCAGTCCCTGTCTACACTTGGCCAATTGGCAAAGAGATTTATTATTGAAATGCATAAAAATATGGCCATGGCCATGCTTATAGATTGGCATATATATCCTACATATATAGTTTATATACATATACATATACATATACATATACATATACATATATAAGTATATAGTTTATGGATTAGATGGCAGACCCGAAGAATGAGGAGCCGCTGTGTATGCAAGTGTGTACTTTCTAAACATAAGCTTAAAGTATGCGTGGAGATTGCAGCTAGTTTAATATATCAAAGCGGTTATTGAGGATAATCATAGCTACTATTTAAATAATTTTACTTAATTTAAGGTAATGTTTCTTCTTTACTTTTATATATTACAATATGTTTGACAATGAGCAAAAGTTTACTTTTAAATGTTTGTAACTATTTCAATCTGAAAAATCTTTAACAAGTTATTGTTTATTATATATTTAAATTATGTTTTAACACTAAATGAAATTTAATCTTTTTAAAGTAAATAGTTTTCTATAGTTAACCTTAAGTTCTCTGATAAGTTGCAACTTTATCTATTTACTTTTTATTTTGATCAAAAGTATTGATAGAAATTTCAATTTGAGCTGCTTTTCAATATATACTTTTTGTTATTGTCTCGTTTTAGTTAGAAATTATTATTTATTTTAGATACTTTTTTTTATTATCCTTATTTTAAGACATTGCTCTAGTTGTGATTTAGATTATTATCTTCACAGCTGAAATACCTTTATTCTTGTTTATATGTTCAATATTGTTAATATATATAGAGTAGAAAGAGACCTTGCACACAGATCTATATAGTATAATAGATGTATATGGTATATGTATATAAATTCCAATTCCCCTTTTATTGCCTGTGGGCATGCCCAGTAGCCTGTCTGTTTGGCTGGGACCACTTCTAACTGTTAAACTACAAACTTGTACGCTTCCAGTCGGAGTCTTATTTACTGCATTTCCTTAAGACGACTGACGACTGCCATTTGACTGGACACTGGACACGGCGTCGACGTCAGCTAAATTATTGTTGTTGTTGTTGTTGTTTTTGTTGTGGTTGTGGTTGTCGCTCTTTTATGGCCAAGTTGCACGCATCAGTCAGACAGCAACCAAGTCTGAGTAGTCCGGAATGGCTGACTAGCTGACTAGCTGGCTAGCTTGCAGGCACCCTCATCAGGAGGCAGCAAGTTTTGTGTTGCTATTTTTATGACCTCTGCCAACACCAGAGACGATCCAAACTTATCTAACGCAACTAACTAACTAAGTATCGAGCAATTCTAATCTAATCACTTGAGACGAAGCCAAAGACGCTCAAGGAAACGAGGGAGTGGTGCAAGAAGAAGATGGGGGGAGGGAGGTAAGAACGATAGACGGTGGAGACTGCATTGCTTTTACCGTAATGTTTAGCTCTCTAACGAATGAATGCAACGGTTGTTTTCCCTTTCTGGTCATCCTCAAAGCCAAGATCGTCGTGTGTGCATCCGAAAATAGCCAGGAAAAGCAACAAAAACAGAATCGGACGAACAACTCTTTGCGCACGCGTGACTGCCCCACACCTCAGTTGCAGTTGCAGTCGCAGTCGCAGTCGCAGTCCAAGTCCCAGTCGCAGTCGCAGTCGCAGTCGTAGTCCCGGTCTCAGTTCTCATCTCTTAGTAGCCCGAAAGTCTTCCTGTTTCTTCTGCATCTGCATTGCTCTTTATCTGTCTTTGTCTCCTGTCTCTGTCTATGTTTATATTTCTATCTCTATCCAACAACGCGTTGTCTTCCTCGCCTGCGTCTCTGTCTGCAGCTTGTGCAGTTAATCAATTATAACGACTCTTGATTTCCTTCCTGATCTAGATTAAGAATTTTATGTGGGTTCAGGTTCAGACCGAGCCCGACTCAAGCTCTGGTTCGTGCTGGAGTTCGCATCTCTCTCTTTCTCTCTCTCTATCAGTTATCCGGGGAGGGAACACTGGGAACACTGAGTGAATGGGTCTTTACAGTTGCTCCTCAAAACTGAAGTGCTCTGTAACATGTCTTATGTGCGATTAAGCCATAGGCTTTGAGCTCCAGTGATTTGGTGATTCGTTCCTGACGTTCTTAAGACACCGCCAGTGCGTGTTTTGATGATGGCTTTATCACACTTTTTATAGAGACATTGCAGCTGATTTGCAGCTTAATTGACTTTTATGTTACCTGGGAGGTGCACACTTTGAAAATAAGTATACTCTCGTATTTATGTTCAATAGAAGGAAATGAAAGGCTTTTATTGTATCTTTCGCCTGTGTGAATCCATTTCTTAAGATATCAAACAGAAAAATATCGTTTAACTCTCTGTTGAAAAGAAAAATATTATCTTTAATAATTTATACAAAAATCTCTATATTACATTGGCTTCTCTCTCAGTAGAATCTATCCCTTCCAATTGTAATCTTCTGATGTTATCACAGACAAACAAATATGTACATTCACCATCATAAAGCATTTAATGCTGTCCGTGCTCGGTGCCCAGTTACCAGAGATTCGGCTTTGGCAGCGAGCAACTTCTTTCCACAATAGCCCACTTTGTTTGGCATTTCCCTTTATAATCATTATGCCCATTTAATTATACCTTTTTGCGCAGAACAATTTCCAAATAAATCACTCAATCAAAAATGCTAGAGACTGCACATTTTGCTATACATGACAGGATAGTTTCCCACCAATCGCTCACAGCAACAGCAGCAACATCAACAACGTCAGCAACAGCAGCAGCAACATCAGCAGCAGCAGCAACAACCAAAGAACCCAACACATAAATACATCAGATGTCAAAAAATGAACTTGACTTGCGATCCAAAGCACAGCTTGATAGTAGACTAGTGGCAGAGTGAAGGGGCCGAGGGCTTGTGGGGCCGAGGAGGGATTTGTCTTGGAGGCTGGCCACATTAAATAGCAAATAATAAATTAATATGCCGTAAGTTAATAATTACAAGTTGAAGATGTAACAGATTGTGCCGAGATTGTGGCTACTGTGCGAACAACTCTTCAGCTATCTTCTACTTACATCTGTTTCTGTGTATCGTGCGGCTTGGCGCCCCGCGTAGATCCCAAGGAAACTCATTAAAAGGCAACAGCACGTCCTATGTATACGAGTATGTATATATATATATATATATATGTATATATATTGCCTATGTTGCTTAGCTGATGATGAAGAACTTTGATTGGTTGCCCCTAATGGTCAGCGAGCTGAGTTATGTGGGTTTGCTAGGAAGTACTCACTCGTCTCATACGAGTACTCATACGAGTACTCATCTGCAGTTTCTACCTTTCGAAAAGTCTTCTTTTTTTACTACTGATTTCAATATGTTTGATGCTCAAATATCAAACTTGGGCATAATTTTATGATTATTGTAATTTTCAGACATTCCGCATGATACTATTTATCTCGTACATACTATATATACATACAACACATACATATATACAGACACACTCGTACATACATATTCAATAATGCAAAACGCGGAATTTGCTGTTGTAACGCAATTTGTAGCTTGAGCGTTGTAAATTAATTGAGAAAAATTTCACAAAAGTTAACATAACAGCAATAAAAACCGCTACTACAACAACAACCACAACAACAACAACGACAGCAACAACAACACATTGAGAGACTAGTGAAAAGCATCTGCAGCACTCAGCACGAAGCACTCAGCACTTTTCATCATTTTTATGGTCACCGGTGCAGCTTCTTGGTAACATGTTGACAACACCGTCGCGCCCTCAAAGCCAAACAAAAGTCTCAACGGTAACGGCGATGGCAACGCCAAAGTTGACCAATGCCCGGTACCAGTCGCAGACGCCAGCTCTCAGCTCCAGCTCCAGCTCTTGTGGTCCGAACTCCCATTTTCAATTTGCAAAAAAAATAAGAAAAAAAAGAGACTTTTATTTGCCAAATGCGTCAAGCACTGCGATTCCTATTCCTGCATTGCTGCTGCACCCCAATAGCCCAACAGCAGCAACAGCAACAGCAACAGCAGCAGCAACAGCAACAGCAGCACAATAGTACGAACCTTGCTGCCATTTGTCAACATTTGGCTGGTATCAAATGTCTGTGGGGGACCGACTAGTAACCGAGACAAATTTGTTGTAATCAGAAAGCACTAACGACAACAACTACAACATCGACAACAACAACAACAACAACAACACAAAGCAAATACAATGAAATCCATAGTAGGTGCTCTGAGGGCCAACAAAGTCCAACGAATTGTAAGAAGAAAAAAAACGATAAGAAACTTTTGCAGAATTTTGAAAAATTACTTTGTATTTTATGTATAGATATATGAAAAATGCTGGAAAATCGAAATAAATTTAAGCCACCTTTTACAATTCTAATATTTACCTGTACATTTATATCCATCAAAGAGCATCTGAAATGAAAATGTTTTTCATTGGGAAATACTCAAGTGAATTGTCTAAAATAAACAATCAAACCTCTTTTATTTTTACTTACTATTTAAACTGAAATTAAAGCTTGGAATTCTTTAGCTTAGTTTTCGATACTTCCTTCTGTTCATTGACCCATTTCTGTAGTTCATCGATCCATCGATCAATAAGATTGCTTCCGATCCTTGACCTGCATCATCACCTGCACTCAGAGAATCTTATTAAGAGAACGAGTGGTGCCTTGCAAATGGCCGGCACTTTATAGCCACATTATAGAGCTTCCTTCCTTTTGTGCACATTTCAGGGAAAATAAATAAGTAAATAGGAAAATATTTTTCTGTTTACACAACAGAAGCAAAAGGAAGTTAGAAAACGGGCAAGTGCTTTAAATAAATGCATTTCTTATATTAAAAAGTTCCACAAACTAACCCACACAGCAGAAAGACTCAAGACGCAAACCCCAAGCCCCTGCCTAACCTCTGATTCCCATTCTCATAGCGTGGATGGAGAGCAATCCCGATCCCTGGATGCGCGTCTCTAACGAATACTTTAGCTTTGCTTCCGGCGATATAAAACTGCCGTTTGCTGTTGCTGTTGTTTTTCTTGTTGTTGTTGTAGCTGTTATTGTTGTGGATGTTATTGTTGATGTTGCTGCTGTTGCAGTTGACCAAAAAGCAGCTGCCTATTGGCGTTTACCCCAGTTGAGTAATGCGCCTCCGACTTGGAGTCCGAGCTGGAATCGGAGTTGAAGTTGGACTTGCAGTTCTACTCGTAGTTGGACTTGGTGTGTGTTTTTTTTTTGTTCTTTGTTCTTGTTGCTGTTGTTGTTGTTGTTGTTGTTGTTGTTGTTGTTATTATTGCGTTTCCTTTGCTGTTGCTGTTGTTCCTCTTGGTCAGTTTCAAGTTTTGTGCGCCGCTTTTGTGTGTGTGCCTGAGCAATGGCAACGGGAAAGATATTGGGCAGATGTTGCAGAAGAGCAGTTCAAGTTTTGTTTTAAAAGTAATTCGTCTGCTGCAGCTTGTGCAGCATTTGCCTATAATTGTGGGGCACACGGACAATGAGAGGTCCAAGTTCAAGCCACCCACCCACATTTTATTGTTATCGTTACAATGGCAGCGTAGCACAGCTGCCTTTGGTACTGCTTTCCGCCGATTCGCAACAGCAACTTTGGTTCTGGTTTCTTTAAGTTGAGGTCATACGAGATTACCTTCAAACTTTCGTAATGCTCGTAATAGATCTTTGTCTCTACGAGCATTAAAATATTTGAAGTTTGTTCCAAAAACTATAACAGCCAAAGATAAATGATAACACTTATATTTAAAGATCTCGAGATATACTTGTAGTATCCAACACACACACACACACACACACAAGTAAAGAAGTTGAAGAGCTCTAAGCGTTTCATAAGATATTGTTATAGTTTTGTAACACCCTCGACTCGTGCATGTGGCTCTCTATCCGAATTCAACTACCCGATTGTATACGAGTATCTCGAGCAATCTGAGTTCTGTAGAAACTAAGCGACCCCAGCTACATATGAGTATGAGTACGAGTACGAGTACGAGTATGAGTATGAGTACGAGTATAGGTAGGACAGCGTACTCACTTACTTTAAGATAAACGCAAATAAAAAATTGCATAAAATGCCAGCGGCGAGCAGAATGCATGTAGAACTACGAACGGCGGCGGTGCAATGAACTCCGTTGCATGGACCACGGTCTACGGTCTACGGTCCACGGTCCACTGTTCACTATTCACTGTTCACTGTTCAGGCCAGACCAGGCCAGGCCAGGCCGGGCCGGGCCACAAAACTAGAAACGCTGGGGAACGAAAGAACCGACGAACTCGTATCTGTTCTAAACATGGCCACAGATACAAATATACAATGCGAACACATTGGAGAACCGACAACGGACCAAGAAGACGGACTTTCGCACGAATGCGCAAAGCGTTGGGAGCTGGATGTTGGTTGGATTGGGTTGAAGAGAGAGAGACGGGAGCGGAGATCGGGAATGGTTGAGTCAGCAAGCGATTAGAAGCCTAAAAGGAAGTAATGTTGCAGAAAATGCAAAGGAGAGAGAGCGAGAGAAGAGAAGGAGAATGAAAATGAGAGAGCGAGAGAACGAAATATCAGATTGCTGCGTGGACGGACCGGACTTCAAGTTTGTTTGGATCTTGGCTTGGCGATTTTTTATGATGGTTAAAATTGAAAAAAACGAAGCTGCACACCGTTCGGCAGCAGCTTAAGGCCCACTCTGTCACAAGCTCCCCAACAGTCCCGCAACCGTCCTTTCGCTGCCTGGTATATAGCTCTCTCGCTCACACTCTGTGTCTCTCTCTCGCTCGATGGCTATTATTATGTACTTTTTCTTTTGACGCGGCTGCTTGGCTGCTTGGCTGTGGCCTGAGCTGAGCTCAGCTCAAGACCGAGACTGAGACCAAGACCAAGACCAAGACCGAACCCGACATGGACTTGGTCTTGGTCTTGGTCTTCGGCTTGGTCTCTTGGCGTGTGTGTAATTATCCAAGGACGCCGCTGAATAATGAAACGACCTTGAGTGCAGCCACACACACACACACACACATATACACACACACACTGAGACAGACACAGATGCAAACAAAAGTTACATATAGACCCGTCGCTCGAATCTTTTGTGTTTGGGCGTGTGTTGCGGACCCGGCTCCAGCGGTCAGGGCGTCATTTGTTACACATGGACAAAAACGCTGATATGGTAAACAATTTGTCAGCGTCATAACTAACCCAGGCAGACCCAGAGCCAGACCCAGAGAGCTATGCACAGATAGCCAGCTCTGAGCTGCATCTGCACCAGACAAACGGAACGCCTACAAAGCTTTGCCCGATCAAAACAAATATAGAAAAGTTTTGTTTTCTCTGTAGATCTGATATGGTAGTCAAACCAGACATCTAGACCAACCATCTAGACGTGGCCGTAGATCATTCGCTGCTGCTTTACGGGTTTGCTCAACTTTTGTTTACTGAATTGATGGGGTTACGAACTCAGTTCAAAAAAGCCAGAGCCAATATCTCTACCAACTTACACAATATAAAAAAATAACTAATTTTATCAGCTACCCCAATGTCAATTAACATATTTAATTATTATAAGTCTCACTCTTTATTATATCTGAATAAGATTTCCAATCGAATTTAAAGAATTTCATCTCAATAGTCCATCGATTTTCAGAGTTATCTTTCAGTCTCGTTAATTGATATTGCTTTGGTTACTTGTATAAAATATTTATATTTTGACTTATGACTTGGCTCTGCTTAGAGCAGATTCTTTGCACTTTTTTCAAGTGCAACTTAGAGATCGACCAGATCATTCCACTCCACACCCCTTTAGCTCTCCTCGTGCCACCCCTTGAAGAGCCTTGCAACAACTAATCAGCCAAAGCGCAAAATTATTTGCCATTTTTTACGCGCTGCTTCAAACGCGGCAACGGCTATGGCTATGGCTACAGCTACAGCTACGGCATCTTGCGGCCATCGACTACCTCAATCGTTGTTGCTGTTGTTGTTGTTGTAATCTGCACTGGCATGCCAACAGGCCCCACCATTAGGCCATAATCATCATCACAAGGCTGCATCTCCCATCCCCGAGAGTCTCCTCCAGAGGTGTGTCAAATGCTTGCGCTCACTCGCTTTTGTCTATGATGGGGCTAGAGATGTGAAGATGTGGTGGCGATTCGGTACTGGAGAATGGAGGGGCGGGCTGGGAGGGGGGGCAGGAGGAGGCCAGCTATTTTTAAGTATGGGTTTCGGTTTCATTGTTGCATTTCTTCTGCGTTTATGAAATTAATGAGCAGCTCCAACTGACTGCCTGGCTAGCTGTTTGTCTGGCTATTTGGCTCTTTGGCTGCTTGGCTGCTTGGCTGGTTGTCTGCCTGGCACGGAGGCCACTCACCAGATATACTCGTACAGCTAGCACCTCTCCGCGACTCCCAGTATCTCTAGCGTATCTCCTCGGCATCAAAAATGGTTGCATAATTTACCATCGCCACATCGCATTTCATTTATTGACCCGCATATTTTGCGACGGATGCGCAATTTGCTTAACCCTGAGGCGCCGCTGTCGCTGTCGCTGCTGCTGCTGCTGCTGCTGTCGCTGTCGTTCGGCTCCCGACCTTATACAATTGAAATGTAAACACACATACTATACACACTCCCCTTTCTACTCCATCTGAGATATATATCCCCCTCCCACACATTATTTTGAGCATACCAAGTCCATCTTCGTCAGCTCCAGACTTAAGAAATCAACCTCCAACAGTTTCTGTTTGTCTTTGGCTCAGCAATTCCCCCACTCGACCCAAAGCGGGTGTCAAAAGTCCACTTGTTGTTGTTGTTATTGCTGAGTTTTATCGGCTTCTTCACACATTGGATCATCCGAGAGATTCACTTTTGATTTTTTTGGTGTTGATGGCTGTTTCCTTTGGCTCAACACTCTGCATTTATTTATTTGTTTAGCAATTATCCCAAGCACTTTCAATTTTCATTTTCAATTTGCCAAAAGAAAGAAAGCAAAAATAATAAACAACACAAGATTTTGGGATCGTTTCTTATGCAGAAATTTGCTTTTAATGACATTTTTTTTAAATATCTCTTCTCTCTCTCTCTCTTTATCTTTCCAGGTACGTTAATCACATAATTCGAATTTGGGAGGTAACTTTTCTGGTTTCCATTGTTGTGCGTAAGTTAAAGATTCATTAATTTCCACTAAAGATAAGATATTATGCATTACGATGTTTCTTTTATGGGCCAAACTTTATTTAAAAAAACTTTCTTCGAAACTAAAATTAACTTGCTTCAGGCCAAGGCGTAACCAACTTTTTTCAATGATGTTAGAAATTATAATACTATTTTTAGTAAATTTGTTGCTAAAAATCAGTTGATTGCTTTCAATTAATCGGCAACAATCGCCAACTTTTAGAGTTGCGCAAAAAGAGATCAAAAGCTAGAAGTCAAACTCTTAATACGTTTGTTTAAGAATTGTAATACCTTCCCACCTCCCACTCGTAGGTAACATCTGCTCTCTTTTATAACTTCCTATACTTGCACAACAAATAACGATAGTTCCCTTATAAGTTTCCAACTACGACAACAATAAGTGATTTGTATACATATTCCCTTTTTTTCTTTTGAACTAAAAACTTGAAAAGTCTAATTTGTAAACTTCACTGAACGATGCTTAAAGCTTTACAGCACCTACTAAAGGTATCAATACTATAAAAAGATACCTCCGAAATAGTAAACAGCAAAAGTCTTATTTAAAAACTTCACTAAACGCACCTACTAAAGGTATCGATACTAAAGAAATACACCTCCAAAATAGAAAATATCAAAAGTCTTATATAAAAACTTCACTAAACGCACCCACTAAAGGTATCGATACTAAAGGAAGATACCTCACAAATAGTAAATAGCAGAAGTCTTATTTAAGAACTTCATTGAACGATGCCTTAAGCTCTACAGCACCTTATTTAAAAACTTCCCTAAACGATGCCTAACGCTTAACAGCACCCACTAGAGGTATCGATACCAAAGAAGATCACAAATGGTATTATAAATTATAAGTATCGATACTTACATTGATATTTCTTAGCTCTACTTTCCAGCAAGCTTTTCCTTTTGCGATCTCAGCTAATAGCTTACTGAGTTATGATTGCCTTTGGCCAGGCTTTTGAGTCCTGAGCTTATCTGTAACAACATTAACTTTATGCTAGCTTTGGCAGCTTTCATTTTATGTGCATTAAGCCAAATCTGTGACTTTCTAATGCTGCTCCTCTTATCGTACACACCCCAAGCTGGAACAGAAGGCGATCTCTCGGCAAATATTACACATCATTATACAGAGGCGAGGAGGACCCCACCCATCTATACGAGTAGATGCTTCCTGCTTCCATTTTCGTTGGCCAAAATTCCCCGCAGACCATATTGAAATTTATTGTTATTGTTTCTGGCAGCGACTACTGTCCATAATTTTTCAACAAATCGTCGCTCAGCTGTCACACTAATCTTTGGGCCACCAAGAAACTGAAAGACCGCGAGGCAAATTTGCATATGAGTCGCTTGAAGTCTGGGTCTGGGATTGGGATTGGTTTTGGTTGTGTTTGTGGTTGTGGTTATGGTCTTGGTCTTGGTATCGTATTGCTTTCTGGCCTGGTCAGTGAAGCATTGTCGAAAGAAATCAAACACACCTACTACAATACCAAAGACAATTGTGGGAAATTTGTTTAAAATGAAAACATTTTCAAAAGAGTAGGCAAAGTTGTAAAACAAAGATCTCTCTGCATCTACAAACATACATATGTACCTTCATATATATATATATATATATGTTGTGTGTGTGTGTGTGTGCTAGCGATCACTTATTAACAAGTTTCAAAATTGTTTTTACCACATTTGGTTAATGCCATTTATTGGCTTTGCTGGCTGCCGGTGTTGCTATGCATGTGTGGGCTGTCCGAGGCTGTCACGCCTACCACCAGCAGCAGCGGCAGCAGCAGCAGCCACTGCAATTTGACAGCAGTTGTTACTGTTTGTGGAAGCAGGGAGAAAGATCGGGGGAGTACTCAATATTGTGTACTGTTTACTTTACTGGGCGGTGCGTTGCATCCGAGAACTGGCAACAGTCCAAAAATGGAGCCCACTTGGCTCTCCAGCGTTTTTGCTGGGTTTGACTCATGCGCCGTTTGCTTTTCGCTTTTCGGTTTTTGCTTTTTGCTTTTCTCATATAATTCAAATGCCAGTTTCTTGATGTTGATTCTAATTATTTTGCTCAGTTGTCAGGAGATACTAGGTGAGGCCTACATCACTGTAGGCCAGCTCTGTTTCCCATTGCGTCGGCAGCTCAACACGAAAGCAATTAATCCCGCTAATTGCTTAAAACGATCTAATGTGCCAGCCCCCATATTATATTGTATTGTATCTTCAAGTTTCTGTTTCCGAACGGGTAAAATCGTTGAAAGGTCAAACATGCTGAAGATAAGCGCTTCTCAATTCTGCAGAGGCGCCATCTATGCTTACAAGTGTGCATTAAGATTAATGGCGCATTATTTTGGGGCTTTGAAGGTTCCAATGCTTAAGATAGAGGCTTATGATCTAATTGAGCACTTCACACATTTACACAGACAAGTTCTGTTTGTATTGGTGATTCAAAGTTCCTTCCGTGATTGTGTTGGGTTGAAAGTGACTGTGACATTTACTGTGACAGTGACCATTCACTGTGACATGATGTTGCAAGTGTGCTTTTGATTGTGGAGCCACTCCTTGCGTGCTTAATTGTTTCTTTAACCCACAACGAAATGGTCTAAATGATGCTGCACAAATTGAACTGTGAGCAATCAGTTGCCTGGTTCCACCCCGTTCCGGATGGACGCCCACTTGAAGGCTAGGTCCCAGCCTGACTTGGGCTACGACTCAATTTGAAGTGGGCCATTAAAACAAATGCACAGCGAACACATCGCAAATCCCCAAACCGAGAAGACTCGCCCACAGAGTCAACTGTTGTTGTTGTTGTTGTTGTTGTTGTTGTTGTTGTTGCAATATTGCCTGTTCACACACAGAATATCAACATGGCAATATTTATTTATACCATCTGCCCCGACTCAGACGATGTCTTCGAGACTTTCCACGAAATGTGCAACTAAATTGCACATAAACAAAGTGTCTAGTCCAAATCTGAGGCAGGTCCTTGTCCATGTGCAACCTTTCACTTGGCTTCTCTTGCCGTTACCAAACTCTACTCTACTCTATGCTGTCTTTCTAAACAATTGCCTAGTACAAGTTTGTATATACTCGTACTATATATATATATATATATATATATAGATACGATATATATATATTTATATGTATGAACGTGATACACAATGTTTATTTGTATTTGTATCAATACAACGTGTTTATAACTTAATAATGGCTCAATAAAAACTAAAGCAACATCCACGATCAAGACACAAACTTTCCTTTCCTTTTCCTGCAGGGGCTTCAGTGGCTCTTTGCACAGTAGTCACCACGTTCACGTCCACATCCACGTCCACGTCCACTTCCAAGTCATTTCGTATTTCGGACAAGCACATTTAGGAGCACTGTCCCGAACTAGCTCCAACCCGAACTGGGCCTCTTGTGTAGGTCGCGTTGTTGGTTTAGAAAGGCTAATGGGGCGTTTAGTTTTTGACTTCGACTCTGACTCTGACTCTGACTTCGAGTCAAACTCAAGTTAATCAAATGAATTATTATTACAATAAATAAGCATATTTTGACAGTGGTTGTTAACTAAATGGCACATCAACTGCTAATGACAACTGCAACCAGAAGGAAAAGAGGGTCAGGCGATTGCTAAAAACTGTCAAATTGAGTCTTAAACGATGATTAGCTTTAGGCCAGCGGCTCTCGTTTAGAAATAACAATAATTAACTATCAAGCGAACAGGATATTAAGTGATGCTAAGTATATATCTATAAGTCGAAATATATATATCTTAAATATATTACTAAAATGATTTCAGTTGTATTTGATATTGATTTATTACCATCTAGTTTGTGTTTCTTCTCAACTTACCCATAAGCCAAGTAATTCCCTACTTTGCAACAACAAAAAAATATGCATAAAATACTTTAAAGAGCATGCAATTGGTTCAGCAATTAAATTCCGTTAAATCTGAAGTGCCTACAACAACAGTTTTATGGTCATTTTATTTCGTGTTTGGCAAACATTATCAACAGCTCTGGCAACAATTGGCACACAGAATTTAAGAACCATAATTTGCTATTGGCCGCAGGATAAACCACGCAAATTTATCACGAGGAACAAGAAACAAAATAACAAAATCTACCGAAAATACAAAAAATGCAGCACATAAAATGCTTTTCGCGCTTAGTTTTGGGGGAACTTTGTTTTTTTTTTCCTTTTTGCAATAGGAAGTGAAAACGAAAAGCGTTGGGGAGGAGCCAGAAAAGACTGCGACTGCGACTGCGACTGGGATTGGGACTTGGACTGGGACTGTAACTCTGAGATGGAGGGGCATCTGTCTGCCAGGCTAGTCTATAAATTACAGTCGCTAGTCAGTTTCTTTTGAGTTTATAATCAGAATTTGCGCTTTCACACGCCAAGGGGCGGCACGTGGGGACGCAAACGGCAACCTCACTGGGAAACTGGGAACGCTGGGAGGAGAGGGGGAGGGGGGAGGCCAGCCGCAGAGTTCCGTTCGTTATCGCGCTGATACAATCAGAGAGGCCAGGCCAAGAGTTTGTTCAAATGCCTCAACCTGGGCTCAAACTGCCTTGAAAATGCTCGACTCTAAACTTGGGGAATTTAGTTTTTGTTTTTCAACAAAAAATCTGCTCTAAATACTTTTTTGTGGCGCTTCCTTTGTTGAAGTTCGCACTGGCAATTTATGTCTTGAGCTTGACTTAGCTGCTTGCTTTCTTCTGATTTTCTATCTAGACTCTCAGGACCCTTCGTCTTGCCAAAATTGCTCAACTATTTCATTAAATTTAAAGAATCTTCTTAAAGCTTTTAACTATCGAGGCTACGTATACACTTACTCCACTCTTCTGGCCACGTTAGCAGCCGTAGACCACCCACACTCTAAAGAATTTAACCATGGCAGCTCGTAGTCCGCATTTCTTCACAAGCCTCTAATTGCCCCACTTTGGATTGGAGTTGAGTTATGAGCGGCAACCAAAAATAGTCAACGGGGTATGCAAAGTAAAAGTCTAATTTAATTTTTCAATTAAATGTGAATACAATTCTGAAGCAGTAGAATAATTATCTGGCTGTAGACTGACCGAGCAGAGGTAGTGGAAGACTAGACACCCACATGGAGATGGCCGCAATTTAATTAGAAAACAAGACGCAAACGCAACGATTAATGGCCAATGCATTTGAAAGGAAGAGTTCCATGTATCCAGATACAGATACATACGAAAAGCTCACCGGCCTCTGCTCCACTGGAGAAATGCGAACACATGCGAGGCGCAATAACAGTAAAAAAGTGTAACATATATTTATCACTGAAAAGCGACAGCGGCACAGCCGAAAAAAACACTCCACATACAAGGAAGTCATCTCCTCTCTGAAAGAGGGAGGGAAATGGAGATAGGGGGGCACTTCTGTCTCTCTCCTCTCAATGTGGGTCATGCGAGTCGGCTTCTCTGCTGGAGCGCCTGTCCAAACAATGAGCCCCCAGTCAGCGAACCAAACCGATCCATACCAAGCCACAGCCAGAGCCAGAGCCAGAGCCAAAGCCAAAGCAAACTCAACACGCTTCACATTTTCGATGATGATAAATGAGGCAGATGAATGCAACGATAAAAAGGAACCGAAAGAAGTTTAACTCCTCTCTTGGGAGAGATTGTGACGTGAGTTAAATGTTAACTTAATGGCAGTTGATAATCATTGAATGCTGATAAGAGTCGTACAACGTGAGTCTGTCTAATAGTGTCAGCGGCAGCAGAGAAAAAGGGCAGAATGGAAGCCGAACTTTCAATTGCGAAAGCCAGAATAAGCGATCTACAGTGGTCTCTGCCATATGACTGACTCAATCAGTAGAAAATTATAGTCATTATCTTAAAGTTTTTGTTTTGCTTCTTTACTTAAGTTATTCTGTGGCTAACTGTGCTGCCTCTCTGTTTAACTTACACGACCAAGGATTGTTCTCTCTTTCTATTTCATGGAAATTGATTTTTCTTCTTAAAGATCTTAGATCTTAGATCTTCCTATCTGCTAAGATATCTTTAATACCCAACATATATATATATATATATATATATATATGTAGTATATAAGTAAACCCAATTAACCCAAATGTTACACAGTCAGACTTTTACTTAGTTGATGGAATCGGTTTTCCCTACATATTTACATTTAGATCGCAGAAGAAAAATTCCTTCCTGTTTTAGACCTTGGCTTGTGTTAAGAGCAACTTACATCTGGGATTCCTTTATCAGGTTTTGCGAGTCCCTTGAGTTGAGTTCCTTTATTGACTTTCACTGCAAATCGTGAATATCTTTCAATTGCTTGACAATTCTAAGACGTCATCCGTGGCAGAGTCTTCGAGCCTTAAGGCGACACTTTCCCATGACCAAAAACATCAGGAGACCCTACCTAACAAGTCACGCTGTGACTGCACCAATAAAGGCGCACAATGAGGAGGCTCAAATTCAGATTCAGAGTCAGAGTCAGACTCAGAGTCAGAGGAAGAGTGAACCGCTAGCCAGTTCGAATAAATTTGCCTGCCCTCGTTCGTCGCCTGTAAGCGACACGTTCACGATCCAGAGTCAAGGTAATTCCCATACAAATTTTTGCATTACCAAAAATTGTGTTTTTACCTCTTTGGCCATTGTTGGGCTTTCGCTTCTCGGAGCGTCCGTCCGTCCAACTCAATGTGTGCATACTCGTATATTTATTAGGTCATCTAATTGTGTTTTCCATTACGACAAGCAGTGACAGCAGCAGAAACAGAAACAGAAACAGCGACAGCGACGTGTTTTTCCAGTGTTTTTCCCACACGTACACACACACCGCAAACACACACACACACACACACACACACAGCGCAGTGCAACAGTTTTTCCAGTTTTTTTCTAACAGTTAATATTTTTTCTTTTTCATTCGGTTCCGGCTGCCGAATTTTAATGGACTTTTGTTATTGGCTCTGCTGCAAATTGAGTTTATTGAGTGAAGAAGCAAATGAAGTGAAAGAAGCGCTGTCGATACCCAGTTTAGGCTTTAATATTGTTTAGACTTTGGTTACTGTAGAAAGGTCTTATATGAAAAGAGTGGTCTGTTCCATCGATTTTGAATAAAATATGATACAGATATTGTTCATTTCGATTTACATTTTGCAACATTATCAATTTCTCTTTTCTATTTATATTCAATATATTACGCCTACCTGAAACCCATTCTTATTGCATCCGCTTACATTTCTAATTTAAGCCATTTACTTATTATCATTCATCCATAGAATATATTTCTATAGCACAAATTTCAAACTATCTTCCTGGGAGTATCTGGGAGTCTCACTGTCTAAAGTTTCTTTAACAACTCCCAAAACTTTGAATGACGCTGTCGATAGTTACAGAAATATGTAAAATTTTAGCAGATCGAATTACTATATTAAGGATATAGAAAGGATCAGTCTAGAGATCAGTTTATACTATCGATGGGTTACCTAGCAACAATAGATACGCGTCGATAGTATTTATAAGGGCTAGGAAATGGATCGATTGAAGCAAAATTGGTAGTTTGACATCATCGAAAGCTTAGACGACATATTCATCGATATTTTATCGATACACACATAATTGTTCAATCAACCTGCTTTTTGACCCGCAAAAAAGAGGCCACCAACACACACACACACACAGAAAGTTAAGATACTGCTTCAAACATACCTGGGGCAACTCTCATCATGCCAGGTGGTGGCCTTTGAAAGCTGCAAGTATCGTCCCCAAAACGACATAAACAGACAGTGGCTAAGCGAGAAAGTCTTAAATTACATACGCACCCACACACAAAGATTGAGAGAGACACCAAGCGAAAGAGAGAGAGATAGATAGATAGAGAGACAGTCGAACCGAACCCAAACCTGAACCTGGCCAGGAAACCTTCCTGTTCAATTGTACCTTCTTCCTTTTTTAGCCCGTTCTTCAAGTGCTCTTTTTGGTCAATTTGGTCAATGAATTAAGTTTTGGGCGCGTTGTTGCGTTGTTGCGTTTTATGTTGTTGTTTTTTTTTGTATTTTTGACAGACACCTCGGGCTATAAGCATTCGCATTCGGCAAATTACCGAGCGCTCAAATTACAGTTCATTGAGCCATTTGTTGAGAGAGTTTCTTCGAGTGGCTCCTCCGACACTGGCGACACTTGATGGGCTTCCTGTGTGCCTGACCCCATTCCTGAAGCGGCCAGCTGCAGAGGCTTGTACCAGTCCCTCAGTTTCAGTTCAGTCCTCAGTCCTCAGTCCTCAGTCCTCAGTCCGGCCTCTCCTCCGCTTCTTTCTTATGATAAATGAGCGTTCATTTCTTGGCGTTTACCTAAGCCCACAGAGAGTTTCAGTATCAGTTTCTGAGGCCCTGTCCCTGGCCAGTTTCGCTTCATTCTGGCAACATTATTATTTAGCCGTTACTCACATTTTGGCCACTGTTGTTTTGACAGTTGCCCAAATGCCCAACTGCTCAGCTGACATGTACACAGGACCCGAACATGATGTCCCATTGTGATTTATGAAGCCCAAGCGTTAAAGTGTTTTATTTTTTTCCACTCTCCTCGCTTTTGTTTTAGTCTCCTCACTTCTTCTTTTTTTATCAACTCTGTCTTCATCTTTCTCTCTCACTCTCTCTCTCTCTCTCTCTCTTCTATGTATCTCTCTCTTTTTTATGCCCGCCATCAGCCCTACCTACTTGTCCGCACTTCGTTGAGAACATTTCACTTTTCTGTAAGCTAATTGCGACTGCGCCTGGGTGTTGCCTCATATCATAAATCCTCAAACACTTTCACATTCATTCATTCACCCAGTTCCCAGTTGCCAGCTCGAAGCTGCCAATCCCAAACCCATTCCAAATTCTTATCCTCAACCTCAACCCGTCAAGCAGTGCGTTTACCTTTGCCCAAAACTCATTAGCACGTCGCGACGTCTCTTAAGTGGTCCTTGGGCTGGAAGGGTGACCAATGCGAAATTCGGGCGCGGTTCCTTACCAACTAAGCCAGGTAGTCAACACACCTGCTGTTCATTCATATAGCGATAGTTCACAGCTATTCTTCTCAATTTGTTACACTTGCGATGTGCCGTGCAAGTGGCTGTCGTAGGACAGAGGGAACCATAAAACGTATCCTAAGTAAATAATAAAAATATGTTCATATTTCATATTTCTAAAGAATCGATTCCACTTTCTAACCCAATATTAATAGTTTTGATAGGTGCTTAAGAAATTATCAAGTAAATTAAATGAAATCATTGAAATGTTTTATTATATATCTTAAATGTTATAAACTCTACTTTCTATCTACCACTAAGCAGATAAAAAAAAGTTCAATAATTTCGAACAAATGACCCGCATAATAATAATGATCAAGAGTAATCAAATTAAAGACCCCAAATGGGTACATTTACGGCACGCGGACGCCTTACGGAGCCACAGGCAGAGCCGGAGCTACAGTTTAAACTTTAAAGGCACATTTTCAGCTACATAGTAACAATTTTTACAGATTTCGTATATATCGTACACAATTTATTTGCATTTAACCTGCTTTCACTTGGCGCTGTGTTCATGTCATGACACGGAGTGCAAAAGTAGCTGCAACTGTTGCAGTCGCAGTTGCAACTGTTGCAATTTTAACTGTGGCTGCAGACCCAACTGGCGGCTATGATTTTGGGCTAGCTACCCAACTAACTCTTCTCTCCCTTCCTTCCCTTCCCTTCCCTTGACACTTCCTGGCTCAGAAGCTGGCACCGCGCATAGCGCGAGTTCCGTGTGGGTGGGCGAATGTGTGAGTAGCGAGTGGGGAGTGTAGAGTGTAGATGCACTGCATCAAGGAAGGGTATCTAACTGCGTTTTTATCTCTCAATTCAGCTGCTGCTTCTGCTGCTGCTGCTGCTGCGGTCAAACACCAAGCGGTGAAAATAAGTGGGAAGCAGCTCGCACCAGCAGCTTGGGGAAAATAAACTGCGGGGTGACTGCTTTGAGCGGTTGCTTATTTTGGCCAGCTGTTGATGTGGCACAGTGAAGGGGCAATGGGAATAGGGGACGACGACAACCGCCAAACTGACCAAGTTGACCATTTGGAGATTTCAGGCAAACACTCGCTTTAGATTGGATCAGACTCTTTGCCAAATTGGTTTCTTTGCAAGAAATTTCGAAGGCATCATTGTAATTGCAGCTTTAAGAGATTTGGCACGTGTCTTGGGAATTGTAACATCTTTGGTGGAATGCAACTTCTGCTGATTGATCCTATATGAAGCAAGATATTGTTTTTAAAAGCTTTCAAAAGATAAACGAAAAGTTTGTGAGAGATTGCAAATATGTTCTAAATGAGTTCAGTGCTTATCTATTTAAAATAGATGAAAGCCTTTTGATAACTAACTTTAAAAAAGTGAACCAAAAAGTCCTCAGAAAGATAAAACTCAACTATTTTGCAGAGAAATCTAGATAGAAATTTCTTATGCACAATATAAGGATTAGCAAATTTAGGTCTCGCCTCCTCCATGAACTGTACTGGTTGCAGACTTATCGTCAACTCAAATGCATTTTAAAAGCAGCACGTAAAATCTTGTCGGATGCTACTCCAACTTGGTTTCATTCCGCGACTCCGCCACCGCCATCGCAACTGCCTCTGTGCCCCCCTGTCCCCGTCTCTGTCTCCGTCTCCGTCTCCGTCTCCGTCTCCTAGAGCCTAAGTCTCAGATAGCGTTCGCGAGTGATTTCGAATGCGATTCCGTCGCCGCAGTCATAACATTAATCAAGATTTGATTTTCACATGTCAAACAGGCAGCGGGCAACATAAATTCAAATCGAATGGACTAGCAAATCGGCAACTTTCTATGCAAGCAAAGCAAACAGTTTGCAACATTCTCAGGCAAATCGATCGAGACTTTGAATTCTGCTGAAGTCTAAGTCCAAGTTGAATTATCGCCGCGACACAATCACTTGTCATAAACATTAATTGAGCGTGAAAATCGAGCGAGAGCCCCCGGACAGAACGAGAACGAAAACCCGAGATCGAAAGTAATAAAGATGAATTGCATTGAGTAAAAAATGCGCGTTGATCAGCGATCGATTGATTGCGATTGAAATGGAAAGATCGATCGTTGGATCGCCAATCTTTTTGGCACATACCGACTTGAAGCGGCCTTTGGCACCCCATTAAAAAGCGAAATTGGGTCAGATGATGACGGCAACGACGACGTCGCGGACTCCTCCTCCTCTCATCCTGCTCCTCTCTGCGGATCGTGCGGGGATTGTTGTTGTCTTTTACTTTCAGTTGTTGCCTTTCTCATGCCACAAAAAGTGACCTGCTTATCGTCTCTGTCTGCCCGTCCAACTGGCCGATCGTCCGACCGTCCGATCTGTCTGAGTTTTCGATTCTTTTGGCGCGCGAACTCATTAAAATCGAACTGCTGATCATAATCGATCGCCGATCACCGATCGCCAATCGACGACGTCCGACCCGTTGCCAAACATATTTTTCATATTTACTTATTTATTTATTTTTCTTCTTTTTTTTTTTTAAAACCTCTCGCCGCCATTCTTTCAAAAAGAGGTCGTGCTGTAAAGTTTCACCATGATATGTTTTTGTTTCTTTTTTTATTTATTTATATCTTTTTTGTTGCTGTTTTGTCCGGCTTCCTGAACATTGATGTCTATTTCGGAGCAAGCTGCTTTTGAAGTTCAACATTCGCGATGCTTTATGCCAATGTCAAAGACGTCGCCCACTCGAAACTGGCGGCTCGAGTCATGCCTCCGCCTCGGTCTCTGCCTCTGGCTCTGCTTCTGCCTCTGACTCTGCCTCTGCCTCTGCCACATGTTGCATACGAAATTTATGCAAATCTACAACCAGCAACCAGCTGCCAATAAGCAAGCATAAATTATATGCGATGAGATTCAAGATCCTTGTTGGCATTAGCATATAACCTGATGCCAGCTGTCGAGCGAGAGATGAAATGGAAATGGAAACGAAGACCCAAGAAAAAGATAACAGCTTGCAGTGGAAGACTGTCTTCAAAATGGCTTCATTTTGGGCTCTACATCTTCTCCGGCCTGTCATTTTGCCTGACACAATTAACTGCAACTTTGTGCATTTTATGAAACAATTCAAAAGTTTCTCAGGCTTCCGGACCAAGCTTCGACTGCTGTGAGAGCTGTGTGAGGTGCTTAAGGTGTCTGAGGTGTCTGTGGTGTCTGAGGTGTCTGAGGTGTGTGAGGTGTGTGAGGTGTGTGAAGTGTGAGAGGTGTGAGCTGATGGGCTGCTCTCATTAGCAGAGACAGTTGAGAACACCAGGGGAGGCATCGTCATTATTTAAGATGCTTCATATTTGTGATTATTAGCCTGGTTCTTAGTGTGGGAAATGGTTGTAGTGAAAAGCTTGAGGAGCGCTTGGAATTTGTGTTGCCAGATCTAGTTATTCCGGGTGAATGGGCAACACCGGAAGTTCACTGATTTTCAAATGAGTGCATCTAATGAGTAATTGCAATCAAATTACAAAAGCTCAGCAATAACATGCGCTCTTTCCATATAATAAAAGCAAGCATCAAAATACAATAGTTTTCTTTTACTATGATCTTATACTAACTCTACGACAGGTGCACTCAGTGACCTTTGTGATAATGAGACTACAGCTGAAGGTATTGTTAAGTTTATGTCGTTCTGGTTGTATTAAGTAGGCAGCAACACCAGTTGGTAATATTTACGATTCCAATCGACTTAGTTTCGGATTTAAGAGCTTTCAGAATGGAATCTTTATTAAATGTTTTTTGTTTCATATTGTATTAATTGTAAGGTATTTTTATAGGCGTTGTTACAAAAACTACAAGTAGTACAAGTACTCATGCTATATAAATTCAATTGGATTATACAGGATTCGTTTTTTGTGTACTGTAAATATATACGTACATATAACTTTAAATATGTAGAAGATACTTAAAGATTAGAACCAAGTTTTAATCGTGTTCAAAAGAGACATACAAGAAATACGCCTAACACAAAGGTTTTGCCAAACAAATCTTGTTATAAGCCAAACATATTTTTGACTTATCATACATAAATCTAAATTCTTTACGTTTGGCTTAAATAAATTTGATACCACGGTTTTACTGCAGAAGACTACAGTGCTTGGTGCACAAAACTCCTTTCTTAGAACATTCAGTTAAATTATTGCAACTTTCAATTATAGTTTTACAATTTCCTTTTGTGATCGCTTACTATATAGACGTATTCTATATATACATATATACATTGTCTAAATACATACATAGTCTTTTTAGGGAGCATCTACTTATGTATATATAGAACACACAAATGTGCAATGAACAGTTTGTAATTCTATTATAATCCCTTAATTTAAGTCGGACCGTTTGCAACATAGCTTCTCAACATGTTGCTCAAGTTGCTGCTTAGCAACATTGGCTCGTGCGCTCTTTCACCTAAGCCGGCACACCGGCTTTTTTTAGACTGCACCGCTCTGTCTCGCTCTCTCTCTCTATCTATCTGTCTCTCCCTCTTTCTCACTCTTGTGTGTTTGCTTGGCTTGACTGAGTGCCTGCGTGCAAGTGCAACAACAACTTCATGCGCAGATCTCTCACAACGATCTCTGCTCGCAGCCGCTGCTGCTGCTATTGCCGCTGTCATTACCTTTCTTTCGTCCAGTGCACATTTTCATTTCCGCGCAAACAGACGTCGACGCAAGCGTCTCTGATGCAGTTTCAGCTTTAGCCTGTTGCTTTTTTCGTCTTTGCCTTCGTCTTTGGTTCGTTTGGTCGCGTCGCAACGCGTCGTGTCGCGTCACTCGTGCAGTTTTAGTTGTTATTGTTATTGCTCTCTGCGTACAAGAATTTTTCGTGCTTTTACTTAAAATGGAATTTTATTATTATACGAATTCGAGTATGTGATATTTTCATTGTGAGCGACAAACGAAAAACGAAAAGAAACGGAACATTTTCTGCATCAAATGTTTTTTTTTGTGCTGAACTCCAATTGACTTTAGATAAGAATTGACGAATTGAATGAAAATCATTTGAGATTTGGCAACAAGCTGCGTAAGTTGTAAATGATCCATTGACTAATTAATGTTCTTGTTATTGTTTCAATATTTTTCTGTCTGTTTTCGTTCATGTTATGTAGCTGCAGAGCACATAAACAAGTTTGACCTTTTCTGCGTAGGTGTTTTTTGAGATTGTCTTGTGACACATTTATCTGATTAATTTTTGACAGACGGCAGACAAAAAGTTGACCGATAATTTCGAATTGACTGCAACAACGACAACTGACAACAACTATAACAACAACAACAACGACGACGAGAGACATAACAAGGCCCATAACAGTGTTGACCTCATTTGCTTTGAAGTTAGAGATTTTGTTGGGTTGAACAACAACAAGAAAAAAAAAAGAATGACTGCGGGAAGGAGCGAGAGAGAAATAACTGCAATTACGTAAAACACGTAACACGCGACGTAAGGCAAAGTCGAAGGTGGCACACGACAATAAACGAAAAAAAAAACAAAATACCAAAACTAAAAAAAAAATGCAATAAAGCAATTAAAATGTCATTGCTGGAAGAGTAGAAAGAGCCGAAAAAGGTAGAAAGAGTGGGAAATGGGCTATAAAAACGGATATGAAGGCACAGATACGAGCTACAGATACAACAGATACAGATACAGATACATTTATGTATATATACATATAGAGGTACAGATATAGAGGTATAAAGAGCACAAAGAGTGTGGCTGGAAGTCAGTTTTCGGATGAAAGTCATAAACGTTTTTTACCCACTTTAACTGGGAAGTTACAGAGGTGCGTGATGTATTGTATGTATGTAAGTATGTGGGTGGAGGCGGGAAGTGCAATTGTAATACATCATATCCCTCATATAAAGCGGCTGACAACAAATGGAACAAAGTGTGGAAGATAACACACAAGACTCCGACGGCATTGGCTTTGAAGTGTGTCCAGCACTCGGCTCAAATATAAAGATAGAAATAGGAATAGAATTGCTATCGGATTTTGTATCCGAAATTCGAATATCATATAGTAGTAGATAGTAAGTCGCTTTCTCTCCCTCTCTATCCGTATCTGATCAGCATGCACTAAACAAACTACAGCCACATGCTTGGAGATGATAAAATTTTCCACTAAGCCAAATTGCCGATGGCCTGACTTCGAACTCCGGACTTGAAGCAAATATTTGCATACAGTTTTGACTGAGAGTTCGTAGGGTTTGCACCTCAAATGTTTACGCAATGTGCCCAGCACAGTTAGAATCAAGTGTTAGAAGTTGTTATTTGGATTCGAGGCGCTCTATGCACTTTGAAACCTTTTTGGGATTGCATCTTCTGTTTGCAGTGATTTGAAATGTTGTGAGAAAAACAAATAACTGATATTACTGAGTGTTAGACGAGATGAATGCACTTCAAGAAGATTGCTTGGAACAAGTACTGGTACAAATAGATATATTATTATTATGACTTATATTTCAATTTTATCATATGTCATATTCAATATTATTTTATCAAATATATATATATCTTATATATATTAATATCCTTAAATATGTCACTACAATTTCGGATTCCTATAGAATAAATTCTTTCAATTTATTGGACAATAGAATGTGTTATTTTCACATTCAACGTTTTATATTTTTCTTATCTTAAATACAACTTAAATATAATATAATATAATATAATAATATATATTATGGTTTATTTTTAGCAGCTATAGAGTCAACTTCTATTAGAATCCACTTTAATAATAAAAACTTAGTTTTTAAATGAATCATTTTAAATATTTTACACTTTTTGAAAGACTTTTTTTTCAAACGCAAACTATTAATTATATTTATGAAAAACTAAAGTGTTATTGATTGTACTATATATATATATATATATATATATATATATAGCATCTATTCAAGCGCTCTGTTTGCACCGAGAAATTTAAGTGAAAAAATATAGAGGAAAAAAGGCTCAAATACACTTGAGTATATATCAACAGTTGAAAAAGTATTGTTGTTTGTATATACACTCAAATTTATATACAATATATATACACATACATATTTATATATATAACTGAACTGTCAGTCGGAGCTGTGGGTAAAGTCTACAGACATTTCAATATTTTGACAGGTCAACTGCAGGCAGCCGCAGTAACAAAAAATGTCGCCTGTCGAGCCGATTGCAAACAATGAAAAACAATTTTTATGCATTTATGCAAAAAGAGAACCGAATGTACTCCGTGTCCACCCTGGGAGTGCTTTGAGCTGTCAAATAGGCACGGTGCTGGCATAGAAACCCAAAAGTCACACCAGTTTCCAGGTCCAAACGTGCTGCCAACTTATTGCATGAAGCTGTCAGAGAAGTGACGCACTGAATTATATATGGCTGGTATAGTATATGGATAGAGCGGGGTGCAGCGGGGAGAGGCGAAACAATATTGGAAAACCACACAAAGAGCTAAAAGAGATAACCATGGAGAAGCCATTGCCCATCACATCAGATCAGATCACGTACCATCCATGTGTATGAGTCCGACCTTCAGTCTAAGTTTCAAACCGCAACTAATGTGAATGGGGCCGAAGACCAGAAGCGATTTTCCTTTGTGCCTGGTCAAGTTTACTTTTCATAATTACCGCGCATTAAAGTCAAATTCAGTTGCAGATGCCAGGCGTTTGATATGCTACCTCCCTAGATGTACGCCCTCTGCCCACAACATACTCGTACTTTACCAGGGCTGCTTTTAATCTGCGCCTGATTCGACATGCAGACGCCATGCTATCCAGCTCCAGCTCCAGCTCTGGGTCCAACTCTGGGTCCAGCTCCAGTCTACGTCGGGGGAACGGAGCTGGGACTGGGACTGGGCCTGGGACTGGCGCTTGCTGTGCCTTGCTTTATTTTTAGACGTGCCCAGAGACCCATCGCTGGTCATTAACATTTGACGGACAGTGTGCGTGAGGAAGAGGCCACAAGTTTGTGTTTAGAATTTTTAATTCCGCTACAAAGAGTTAACAGATCTCGACAGAAGTTTTTGCAGTTTGTTCAGCATTGTAATTGACTCACTGACTGACATAATAGAAATGTCAACAAGCCAGGCGCGGATTTGACAGCTTAAACTGTTGGGGCGTTCCAGAGGAAGGGATCAGCAAATGCCACAAATCTAGAAATCCACAAATGCATTTTCAAGTTGAAAGGGACTCTGGCTCCGGACTCAGCTCAGAGTACGAGTACGCGTACGCGTACGAGTTCGAGTACTGAATACAGTCTGAATTGTCTGTTTGCAGCTCGTTTAATTGATTTTAATTGCTGTTGATTAGTGTGGTCAGAGGGAGAGATGCGATATTTGTGTGTAAGCCTGGGATGAATGTGTTAATCAGAATGGGAAGTGAAGTGGAAGAGTTAATTGAATAGCGGAAGAGTTAAACTTATATAATTGGAGGTCCCTTGTATTGCCATGATTGCTGCATAGCATTTTAGTTAAACGTAAGAATCTCAGTTGGAGCGTGAACAGCTATAAATCAAGTCTGTTCATTTAATCAGATAAACCAATTCAACTTTATATATATCCAGTATCTGAAAACCATTTATTATAATATTTCATAAAGAGGAGTACAATACGTTGAGCAATTTGGGTTGACCATAAGCTAGGATTGTTTGTCATTATAGTATTGTTTTTTACTCTTTCAGACCTTAGTTTATTGATTGTGATTTACAGATTGAAAAGGCATTCAATAGGCATGTTGAGTGCTCCACAAGTAGCACAATTCATGTCAATATCAAAGCACCTCTTACTGTTCGACATACGAGTATAAGTATCGTATTGCCGATACTCGTATTGCCATTACTATAAATAGTTTTACCCACAAGATATTCGGTGAGTTCACTTAAAAAAGATCTGGCGGATTTCATTTGTACATTTTTACTGGCTGTCTCAGGGGCCAGAAATGTGAATTGAGAAACTTCAAGGCTACAAACTGTAAAAGCGATCAATAAGAAAAATGAACTGACGAGTACTACGAGTATGTTTTGCAGCTCGTAAGCTGTGGCATATGTTGCGAGATGTTGTCGAGATGTGGCGACGTTGTCATTAACCCCGGCGACGCGATGTTTGCAACGTTGCGTCTTGCCGCCAAATGTCACAATGACAGTTGCAAATTGTCAGCGTGTTGGCTTTGACTTGCCTTCTGCCTTCTGTCCGCCTGTCCGTCTGTCCGACTGTTGTCCTGTCACAAGTTAGCAGCTAATTACAAAACTAACGTTTGACATTTGCCAGACGCTTGGCAGGAGTCTAGGGAGGCATTTTGACAGTTTTGGAGCGACGTTTATGGTCAGTTGAGAGAGTCGGCGGGTTTGACCCTTTCGGTTCTGGATTCGAGTTTGGGTTTGGGATTCCAGAGTTGATTGAACTGTGATCAAGTGTTGTTTTTCTTGTTCTTGTTCTTGTTTGTTTTCCTGACTACTGTCTTTCGATTTCTGTGTTAGACTCTCTGAGTCGTTGACAGTTTTTGGTTTGTAATTTTCTATAATGAATGCAATCCTTCCCCGACCCCGAAAACACCCCATCCCATATCATATTTTACTGACATTTACTTTGTTTTGTTTGTCATGCAGTTAGAATCGAGTCAAATGTTAGTTTCTTGTCGAGTCATGTTTAAGGCGTAGCCAACAAATTGAGTCTAATGATGAATAACGCTGACACTGGGTAAAAAGAAAGAAGAAAATGTTGCACTTGAGCATTGGAAACTATTTTGTGGCAGTTATTGAATGGTCATTGGCATCAAGACGCCCAACACTTTAACAAAGTGTCAACAAATTGATGGCAAGGAATGTTATATTCATTTGAAAAGGTTATTTATAATCGGCAACTGACTTCGAGGTCAGTTTCACAGTCCTTTACATTTTCGAATGTGATTGTCAGTTTCACTCTGTACTCAGAAGATTTATCAATTATCCAACAATTAAATTTATTGCGTAACATTTGATAAATTAACTTCTAAAATCATTTATTTCTGTCTTTGTTTTGAATTCCACAACCTACTTATACAATTTCCTTCGGCTTAGCTGCATGTATTACAAAGAGACCACAAGAATGACTTCCCAGTTGTTCATGTTGTTATACAACATTGGGCAGACCCTAAGGTCTAGTTGTCACATCACATAGAAAACATAAATCATTTCCTGCTTACGATTCTGACCATTAAACAACGAGATCCACATTCCGTGCTGGACCCTACACCAACATCTTCTCTTAGAGCTCGGACCATTGTTTCCTCTGTACTGGAAGTTGGTGTTCAGCTTTTAAACAAATCAAATTGCACTTAGTTATTGCTATTCTCTCACCCAAATATCCCAGCAACCTTTTACAAGACCTTTCACCTACGAGTATGTATGGGAGTCAGACTCCAAGTCTGGGATTGGATATCGGGAGTTTAGCCAGCGACAGGGTCGTGACTATTTGCTTGTTGTTGTCTGGACACCTAGCAATAGTTTAAATGATCTATCATTGTGGAGTGCTTAAAGATTCACTTTGAAGATGTTAAAGAAATATTTCTAAAAGACTTTCACTCTAGGGGAAAGTCTAAAGACTTATGCAGGAAGTAAATAAAGGAATCTTAGGATCCTGGTGGACAAAGGCTTTATCCCATTTAATAGACTGAAAGCAACTTTAGTATCCCTATATTGTTAAGAGCTTTCTTGACCCTCTTGCACTTTCGGTTCCCTCCTTGACATAGACAATATGGCAAAATTAACATTTACGTAACACCTTTTCCAGCTAACGGTACTGTCGAGAACTTTGAAAACATTCAATCATCTTAGAGTGCAGCAACAACAACAACAACAAGAAGAACAAGTACAGTGAAGCATGGAGCTCTATGAAAACTAAATGCAGATTCTACGCGATGATCCCCAAGACCGACCCGACCGGGCGGTAACTCAAAAAAAAACGGGCCATCAAAAAGCGTTACAAATTTTGATTTCTTTTGAAAAGTTGCGACGCTGAAACGCAGAGAAAGAGAAGGAGAGAAAGAGAGGTAGAGAGCGACAGAAAGAGAGAGTGAGAGATAGAGTGACAGGAGAATGGAGGGGCCAAGTAGAAAATATCAATTACAGCATAATTATGTGTGACGCACCGTTTGGGGAGGAGAGAAGAGAGAAGAAGATGGAGAGGGAGTGGGAGTGGGAGAGGGAGGAAGTATGACAACAATGATTGATTTGTGGAAAGAACGTAGCCTGAAAGGGAACTGAAAAGCTTCACGGCATTGAACTTTTGACACTTACCCAAAGCAGGGAAAATTCTTTTCGTTTGTCATCGTATAATTTAATTTTAACTATTTTGATTGACTGGCCAAACGGTGTCCGATCCTCGAATCGAAGCTATAACCCTTCCCTCTCCATTATAGCTCTCGTAATTCCACAACTCTCTTCACATCTCTGTCGCTTGTAATTGCATATTAAACAACATTTACCAACGTAATTTTTACATTTTTACGTGGAAAGGTAAACGCTTCTCCCATACCCCCAACTCTCTCTCTCTCTCTCTCTCTCTCTCCCTCTCTCTCTCTCTCTCTCTCTCTCTCTCTGCATGTTTTCCCTTCTCATCTGCTGTACAATCTTTAAAGCCTTGTTCAATGTCAATGTTGTGACCTTTGTTAAGCATTTTGTTTGCTTGGCTCGCTGTTCGCTGAGCTTGGCTTGAGGAATCTCTAGCATGCCTCATCTTCCCTCGTTGTGCCCCCATTCCGCTCCCCCCTGGCACTCACTCTTTGTTTGCTTTCATTCAGGCAGCACAAGTACCGTTGTAATTGTTGGTTGGCGAGTCTTCTTTTAAAAATCAATTGCATTGTTGTAGTTGTTGTTAAATAATATTGCGCAATTTTTATTCAAACAGCTAAAGAAATGGGCAAGTTTCTGCTTCTTTTCCTATTTCTTCTTCTTTTCCATCTTCTTCTTTTCTTCTAGACAGCTGAAGACAAGAAGACAAGACGTGGCCCAAGTCATAGATCTGTAGAAAGTCGCCTGGGGCGGGGGGTGAAGTCATTTGGATAGTTGAACGCTTTGCTTAGGACTTTGGGGCGTTGTTTATTGTTGACGCTGTAAAGACTTGTAATGAGTTAAGAGGTGGAACGTCTGAGAAGGTGTGTTGACTGAATAGGCTGGAACTTTTAGAGGTATTCGTCTTGCTCAAACAAAATTTAAACATACATTGTATAGGGGATACTGCGTGATGGCCTTTGGCCAGCTTCAATAACTTAAACAATGATTTCAAATTTGAATCATATGGCAAGAGTCCTTTAAGTACTTGTTTAACTATTAAGTATACTCTTAGAATTGGTCTCCAGTCATAGTTCTAAGGGGTACGAAGAGTGTAGAAGCAATGGGGCAATTAGTGGGTGTCATTGCAAGACCTCGATGTATTTTTTATTAGCTGTAAATTTTATTAATGTGCCAATAAATTCAAACAATGTGAAACAAGATGCAAGTAAGCCAAACAAGAGAAGTCCAAGTCGAAGGGGCTGCTATAGGGGACAGAGGGTAGCTGGGAAAACGACCAGACAAAGATGCCTGCCAAACGATTGGAGGATGCATGTAACAACAGCAACAACAACAACAACAACAACAAAAATAAGTTGCAATGTGGTAACTGAGGACATTTGGGCAGTGTGTCGTCGTGGTCGTCGTCGTCGTCGTCGTGGTCGTTTTTGGAGTTGGAGCTGTGGCCGGATTCGGATTGGAGACTTGTGTATTGGATGCTGGCGTTGAAAAGAAATACACGAGCGTAAAATTTATTTAAGCCAAAGATAAGCGGCAGGCAGCTCCAATGGCCACAAAATATGCATAAAACACAGCGACACTCATCTGTGAGGGGCAGAGTCAGCTATTGTGGTGCGAAGGGGAAGGGGTATGTCGGGTGAGAGGGAGGGTGGTAGGGGAGGGTGCACAACAACAAGTTTTCTGCAGCGACAGGAACTAAATCACGTGTGCCGCAGTGTTGTTGGTGTTGGTGTTTTTATTCCTAACTTGACTTTGGCCAAGTCATGACGACAGGTTCAAAATGTTGCTAAACAACTTGGCCATACAGGCTGAAGAGGCTGGTAAGAGAGGAAGCCAGGAGAAGCAGCAGGAGAAGAATCATCACAACCAGAAGAATAAGAAGGTGGATCGTCAGGCTACTAAGCAGCGGCTTACACATGTTTTGTTTGTCTTGCTTCTAGCTGCTGTTGCCATTTGTTGTTGTTCTTCTTCTTCTTCGTCTTCTTCTGGTGAGGTTTTTGTTGTTGTCTTTTGTTGCCCAGTTACCGTTAGAATCTATGCTGAGATTTCCAGGGAGTGCAAATGCAAGATACAAGCTGCAAGACGCAGTCGAAGCCGTCGATCGAGGCAACGGCATCCCCAAGTATGTTCCAACTTCGCAGTTACCTGGAATAATATCTTATAATGCATATAATTTTCACATGCGCTTCGATATAAAGATCGCTGCCAAGAGGAGCAGTAATCGAAATTCGCGAATAGTATGAAGCTCAACCAGACCCAAAGTATTACGATCAAATATTGTAAGCTGAGCGCACAGTTTAAATGTAAGCAACTAAATGGAGGAGTGTAAATGGGAGGGGGAAACGGGGAGTCTCGATAATATGAACATTAAGCCTTTATGTTATCGCCAAGATGAAGATTGTGTACTAAGCCGCAGCGAAGATAGAACTTAAAGATAGACAGCTACAAATAGTATATTATAAAAGGAAATGTCTGTGAGTTCTCTTCTATAATACAAGAATTTGAATATTTGAATAACTTTATTCATGTCAAGTCAGAGTTTGACTATTTACTGGTAGAAGACATTAATCCCTCTGAGGAGAAAACATACCCTAAACCCTTTGAGACACTCAGAGAAAACAAGTTAAGGATTAAATATACTATCTGTCTCCTGATGGTGATGGTTCTGCTGCTACTCCTGCTTGGCATCAATTCCACAATATCGCTTTGTATTCTATCCGATCGTAATTTGAAGAGTTTATCCCTTAAATGCAGATTTACGAGTTAATATCGACAGACAGACATATGAATAGTACACCTATTGATTAAATTTATATAGACATAATTGCAAGAGATCGTATTTGGTATTAATTTTCAATGAGTTCGGGATAAAAACATCACATAGCTGTCGACTTTTGCTCTAAGAATATCTTGCCGAATATCAATCGCTCGAAATTTATAGCCTTTATAGCCTTAGACACAACTGTTAAATTGACTTCCCACTTTTCATTAAAACCAACTCTTGGATGATATATACATGATACATACATGACATACACTATTAACGTATGTAATTCAGGTATTACTGTACACGTATAAAACTGATCTATTGATAAAATTCACAGCTGGCATTCAAAAGTCTTGGCAAATTGCTAAAGTTTTTTATGGCAAATTCAATAAGGATTACATAAAACTGCGATTTCAGAGTTGTGTGATTATTAATGCAAGATATGGCAAAAAATCAGAAATGCTGGGCAGTCAATCATCAAACTGGACTTAATGCTGATTGCCAATGGCAGCTCTTGAGGCATCTTCTCCGAATTGCACGGCCCAACATTTAATTATTGACAATCTGTCAAAAAAAAACTGAACAAAAAACCAAATGCCAATCTTACACAGTTTTCAAAATCTCAATAGATAAAAAAAATAAATAAAATTGATGACTTTCATTTTCAGTGTAAGAAAAAATGGGTTTTTGGTTTCTTTTTTTGGTATCTAAATTATTTATTATTTATTGCAAGCAACAACAATGCAAAAATATACATTTTTAATTTGACCACATTTCCCCGCTGTGGCAATGCGGGCAGCGCCAAAAGAAATTTTTATTTTTTATTTTGCGTTATTTATAATTAATTACTGAACTTTAGTGGCGCCGCTGCAAGATATTTGTGGCAAGTATTTTTTAATAAGACGCCTTCAATTTTTTTCTCTTGATGCTGTAAGAGTTTTTTGTTGTTGTTGAAGCTGAATATAGAAAGAAATTACGTATACGATCACGTTGCTTGGTGTGAAAACTGTAACACAGAGAAATACAAATTAAATAAAAAAAGACTTAATAAAAATTATGTTTAGTGGTCACGAAAACGAAGAGGGTCAATAGCGAGTCGAAGAATAATAGATATAAAAATATATAAAGAGCTTCTAGAAACAGTTAATAGAATCAAATCAATCATTATTTGTATTTATTCTATTAATAATATAAGTTTTCTTTGCTATTTCACAAATTGATCGATCTTAAGTTTTCCCCAAGCTAAAAATAAATAATTTAAAAGTCAGCTCAGATTCTTGGCAGCCGCGCCCTAAATTGGAGCTCGATCTCTCGCTCAAGCCTTGAGTCAGCGTTGAGTCTGAGCCTTGGCCTCCTAATCTCCAGGGTAATCAGCAAATAGAGCCAGGCCAAAAGGAAAAACCAATAAAAGGCATTTCTTATCTACCAGCGACTGGTGCAATGTGCCCTGTCCAGGCACTTGGAACTGCTCCCCTGGGAATGGGCTGCGGCTCTGCGAAAGGCTCTGCGTCTGGGTGAGTCTGGGTTTGGCGTTTGCCAGCAGAGTGGGCGCCCGCAGACGGGTCGACCTAGACCTTATCAATGCCATGACCATGCCGATGGCTTTTGGCGAGAACTGAAATGACGTTTCTGCCGATTAGTTGTCCAGCGGATGCATATTTAAAGAGCAGATGCATTCGGTATTCGATAAGAATGGATATCGATTTAGCAGGAATAGAATTCAGAAGTGGGTGGAGAACTGAATATTCAAATAGTTACTTATAATTAAACCAAATATTGTGACAACCAACAATAATATTTATAAATATTTATCGATTGAAACTAATTCCAATTCCTTTCCTTTATTTTGCAGGTAATTGCCGTGAAAACAAAATGCTTAGAATTAAAAAATACTGGGGTAAGTTGTGGCCACTTTCTCAGCTCGTAGCGTTTAGTTTCCCTTTCTGGCAGAGAGCCACACCTATCGTAGAGCTCTTTAAGCCAACTCTTAGAGGCATATCCCATGCAATGAGAAATTCCTAGCCGCCTGAGCAGATCTCAGACTTCTGACTTCTCCAGACTTCTTCTCCAGAGCCGCAGCAGACACGCGAACTCTGAAACAACAGCAACAAAACGCACGCTATCAATTTAACAGCATCTACCTATGATGCATGCACCGTGGCCGGAGACGCAACGGGGGCAGCAAAGGGATGTTTTTTGCAATTGGATAGGTTGGTACCCGTCGCGTCGTCTCGCATTGCCCTCCCACACAGCCCTGCGCCCGTCGCAGCCCTGGCTGAAACTTGTCCTACGCTCTCTAGCCACAGCTCCAGCAGCTCCAGCAGCTCCAGCAGCTCCAGCAGCTCCGGCTGCTCCGACATAGCCGCATTTTTCCAAGGAACCTGCATGCATGCCTCGCGCATGCGCAGCCGGCTTTCGGTTTAGTCAATGTCTATTTATAGACGGCGATGCCCAAGTCATTCGCGTTATCAAAAGGCAGCCAAAGTCGCCGCTGTGGCGGCTGTGAAAATTCCAAAAAGGCAGCGCCCCAAGGGACGCCCCTTGTCCCCTTTTTGATCGCCCTTCGGTCCGCCCTGCTCTGCCCTGCCCTGCCCTGCCCTTCCCTTCCCTTCCCTTTGCCTGCAGGCGTCTGCAGATATTTTCCTAGCATTTTTCTATTAATTTTGTGCTTTTTTCTTTTGTTTTGTTTTTGTTGATTTCTGGTCGCAGTCGATGCGCCTGGCCAATTTCCCAGATAAAGGCGCTGCTGTCAACGCGCGAGAAAATAACTTCACCCTCTTATTTGGCCAGCTTGTAAATTAATTAAGCTGAAAATAATTAAACTTAATCCAGCCGCAGGCATTGGGCCAGCAAGTAATAACAAAAAGAAAAGTGTTTTTGGGCTGATTCAATGAGTTTGGTATGTGGGTTGCGTCAATAACCGTAGGGCGAGATTAGCACGCTTTTGTTGGCCTTTTCGTTGTTGGCCAGAAACGCCGTTTCTTGACGTAAAGCCCCCGGCGCACGGTAGCCAAAGCAATCTTTTCTTGTTGTTGTTGGTTGCCTTCTCTTTGCCTTCTCTTTGCCTTCTCCTGCTTGTCGCCAATTGTCATACTTTAACGGATTTAAATGGTATTACCAATTAGCTGAAACTCTTGCTTGCAACTCGAGTGCTTATATTGCTTTTAAATTCAATTATAATTAGTTTCAAAATGTTTGCATAACAAAAAGTTTGACTTAATAACCGACATTTCACTAGTTAATGTTCACTTGCTTTTAACATGTATTGCGAATGAAATCCACAAAAGGAATACCATTATTTTCAGCGACTTAAAGTATCATCTACAAGAAATCATTGTTCACATTTAAATATTTCGATGTCTGAGAGTTAAAGTGTTCTTTGGTTTCTCTTTAGTTTATGTCAAAAGCAAATTTAACTTCCGTCAGCTCAAAGCTTTGCGGGTTGATTGGGTTCCGCTCTCTGGGTGATGATTAGAGACGGAATAGAAATGCCGTTTAGGATGATGGCCAACGATGATGGTCCTTATTGCCATGGAGGAGGACATGGAGGAGCAGCAAAAACTAATGTTTATATCACTTTCCTCTTTAATTTTTTTGTGCATGCTCCAGCAATAAGAGAGTGAAAAGCAAATGATTTAAAATGAATTACAGGGGCTGCTAAGGAAATCATGTTGTTCGCCTGTGCAGAGCTGGCAACAGATTTGCGCAAACTTTGAACTCGAACTCGGACTTGAAAAAAGCAACCAGGTCTCGAGTCCCCAAGATCCCCAGTCCCCAGTCCGAAATCCCAAATCCCAAGACTCCAGTGCGCAGTCCACAGTCCACAGCTAAAGTCAAAGTTGGCGTGGGCGCCTTGTGGACGATTCCGATTTCATAATAATACACTGTGTGGACCGACAGTTGAATTTAAAGTTGGTCGTTTGTTTGGTGATTTTTTGTTTTGGTTTGTTTGTTAAGCAGAAAGTGAAATGCATTCGTCTGATAGAGGGGAAGAGGGGGGGAATTATCGCTTTATCACGATTCAAACGGTACCACTTTCTTCTCTTCTCGGCAACAGCTTCAGCTCCAGCTCCATCTCCAGCTCCAACTCCAGCTCCAGCTCGAGCTTCATTTGTAGCAATAATTATGCAATTTGCTCTGGCTTGTTGTTTGGGGATCGCTTGGAAAAAACAAAATACGAACTTGCATTTCTTTCATTTAGGAGTATCGTTTGATTTTGAAGCCTTTTGCATTATAATTTCTGTTGTGGCTGCTTATAATTGTTGTGGGTGCATGTCTTAAAGATTGGATTGGACTTAACTCTGGGCAGCTTATCACTCGATCAGCTGCCATTCTCCATTTTTTTCCATTTATAACAACATAATTGTGAATAGATTTTCGACTTTTGTCTATGACAAATTAATTGGCTGCAATTGTTTGGCCACTGGGAAAGTTACAGATATCTCTCTGATGCACACTTGAACATGAAAAGTGAAAATTCAAATGCCTGGAAAATGTATGCAGTGGCTCAGTTATGATATATAGTATGTAAGTTCTTCAGTTTTTAAATTGTAATAATCTTAGCTTGGCCACAAGTTCTCGTGATATTGAAACCTTTTTCTAATATTTCAAACTGTTGGAAAGAAAAAGAAGAATTTGTGTCAATCCATAGAGAAAAGTGTGTCAAAAACTGACCAAAATAACTCTTTAGCCCATTAACTTTGCCTCCGGTGCGATCTTTCTTCGATTGCTCCACCGGAGACCGGCGAGACGACGACATTTGATCGATCAGTTGAGTTATTGTTGTGCCCCAGCCCGTTGACGTTGATGGAATAAGCGTCAAATATTTGCCAGCCCCCTGGGCCAACAAACTCTATTTTTTGTTACTTTTTTCTCTGCTCGCGTCGAGCTGCGCTTGGTATGTGTGGTATGGACGACCCGGGCAATCAGTAATTGGAGATGGGCCCTCGAGAGCAGCAGCACCATAAATTGGCCCTGCAAACTTGTTGACGCTTCCTGACACAAATATGAACAGCAACGTGCATCGAAATGTCAGATAAAAGCCCTCAAACGGAGCCTATCGAATGGCAAAGTTTCTATGTCAATATACTCGTAAATTGCCTGGTTAGTTAGCGAAGCGAAGCTGCTCTCTTCGAAACGGGGATGATAGATTTTATAATATGAACTCAAAACGACCCTTTTCTTGTCTATAATTCTGAAAGATTTCGAGTTCGAAATATACAATAATATATTGAATTGAATCGAACTGCTCCTTAACTATGATTAGCTGACATTTCTGTACAGTTAATTCCCAAAATCAATAGGGATTTATATATTTATATTTCTTTATACCCTATCACTTAGCAGAGAGTGTAGAGTATCGGGAACTAAACACAAAACTGGACAGTCGAAATTTGAAACGATGTTGGCGCATTTTGGGGAAGGCAAAAAGAAACGTGCAGAGCACTTTTCACTTAAACACAAAGCGCCTGTAATTACAAGATCTACAGAAATAAAAGCAGCAACAGCAACAACAACAACAACAATTGCAACTTTTTTCAAGCAAATTAAATTAAACAATTTAATTTGCCTGTAATTTGAGGAGAGCTGAGACAAAAGCATGGAACACTGGCAAACGCGGAGCTAAAATTGTTTAAAATGGCTTAATTAATTTGCCCAATTTTGGCATGGAACACTTTTAACTTGGTCAACTTGCGATGTTGCGTCGTTAACAATTACTCAACGGTCTCAATCCTAAAGTCCGAGAAAAAAACACACAACAAGCCTGGACAAGCCCTACATGACAACAACAAAAACAAAACAAAACAAAACAAAACAGAAATAAAATAAAAAGGTAAAAAAAAACACGAATGGAACGCCCACTCCAAACTTCTCACTTGGAGTTACCTCTAACTCACGCCCACGTTTAAATTGTTGTTGTTGTTGTTGTAGAGTCTCGGCTTAATTTGATAAGATTTATTTGAGCCAAGTTTTTGGTTTGTTGCTGCTGCTGCTGGTAAAGGCCAAGCGATCAGGGCGAGCATTGAGAAATGTTTACGTTTTGGCCCCAATAAAGAAAACAACCGAAATAAAATTAAAATAACATTTAAAAGACAGTTAAAATAGAAATGTTAACTACGATTTGCGGCATTGATAAATGGCAATACCAGATCGTTTTTTTCGATTAGTGAGAAGAACTTTTTATCGTGGGTGATTTCTGTTACGTGACTCCTCCTCAAAGATCCCACTTGGACCCGACTTCTGATTGGAAGCCTAAATCGAAAATTGATTTATACATATCTACGCCATAAAAGAGCGATTGCTTAGGCCCAGATTAAGAAGATTCTATAATAATTTCTCACAAGATTGAGAACTTTTACCATTTTATTCATACTATGACATATCTTCTCTATAACTCGTCTCTTAACCCGTTTAAAAATGGACAAAAGGAGATATTAAGGTATGTGACAGTAATCAGCATCTTCGATCTTATGAAGTACATATATAGACTCTTAAGTAGCGTCATGTCTATCTGTCCTTCCGTCTTTCAGTATGTCCATCTCTGACAATAAGTTCTAAAGCATATGAAAGCGAATCTCTCCTGGATTCAAGGAATTAGGCACACTCGATTCTTCCTATCTGTCTTCGAATGAATTTAGAAATATATAAATAACTTTTATATGATAAAAAATAAATATTATAATGTTAAGCAAAGACAGATGGAGGCATCTCTAACCATATAAATTATATGTACATTCATTCTAGGTCTTCATGTTCTTCTGTCGATCTGTTTGCTTGTCAATCCAGATCATTTGAGCCAGACCTGTGTGTAGCGGGTATTTAGTAGTCGAGCTCTTTTAATTTGTTTCCATTGTGAAAGTTGAGGCAACGCTTCTGTTTTTTGCTTTTGTTCCACCCTCGAAGTTAATCTTGAGGTTGATTGTTGAGCTTGTGCTTTGCCTGGGTCCGCTGCGGTTCAATAGTTCATTGTCAAGTCTAATAAAATGTTCGAATGACACGTTAAGTGTCAGGCGCTACAAGAGATCCGGAGATCCCCCGAGAGTCGTTTGAGAGGCCGCCAAGCTGGCAAATCTACTGCAAAAAGGAGTAAGACGAAAAAAGCGAAGAAAAAACCAAGCCATGTAACCAAAAATGTTTACCGCTTGACTGAAACTTGAACCCAGCCACCCCCAGCCCCCATTCCCCATTCCCCATCCCCCAACACTGTGGCTGGCAGATGTTTCCCTTTTTGTCAAATGGATGCAGCAATGATGATAAATCGTGACCAAAGAGCTTTAGAGAAATTTCTTTCCCGCTGCCCACTACAAATTTTCTATGTTTTTCATCTCTTCAGCTCGCTGGATCTTTATTACCAAATTTTCAAGCCCCGTTGAGTGACGTGAACAGTTTTTGGCGCAGCTGCCATCGCCGTCAGAGCTACCAGCATTTCCTTGGCTACTTATAGCTAAGTTACTACCCTTTACTACTAGCCTCCCCCATCCCCTCTCCCAGTTAGCCACTCCCCCGCTCCTCCCGAAATTTCCTTAAACTTGACATTTAAGTGAATTATGTAGTTTTCATGTTAACTTTCTGTATGCTGCCGACAAAATCTCTTTGACTAAGTGCCTGGCAGGCGACTTTTTCATGTGTTTCCATGTGTGTGTAAGTGTGCTTAGTGTGTGTGTGTGTGTGTGTGTGAGTGTGGCACTCACATTTTTTGGCAAGGGCTGCCTCGCACCGCCCCACCCTTGCAGTTACTCAGCAATATAATTTATGAGCCCCGATTTAGGCGCCAAGAAAAAAAGTGAGCAAAAGGTGAGGCAACGTCTCACTGTGTGTGGCACCATTTGGCTGGGCCTTAGGGGGGCTTCCGAGTGTTCGGAGGGGGAGCAACATCAGTTTAGCGGCTTTGATTTAAATGCAAATTGTGCAGACTCTTACAAAATATCAACCCGAATCACGATCTTCGCAGTGACTAGTAATTGCGATTTGAATTTTATATGATTCATGAGTTGCACAAGGAGTGTGGCAAATAGAATTCTATTGCGCTGACAAATTCAGGAAAGCAACTTTAAGTGAATCAACAACTTTCAAGAGAAATACTTATCAGATACATATAATACTTACGAGTATAAATAACTATAATTCTGTTACTATTTCAAATCAATGTTTAACATTGACCCCAGTCAAGGCCAACACACTTCATCACAAACTGATGACAAATCCCTTTTCCCGCAAACAGTTCAAGGTCAGCACCTACACACACACGCACACACTCAGAAGAATCAGCCTGGCCGATAACCATCTGCTGATTAAATGCCAAACTTATCGAGCCACTCGAAACGGCACTTGAGAATGACTTCAACTTCAACTTGACATGCTGCTCATTTAGCGGTTACAAGTTAATTTGTCGCAAATATTTCGCCAGTTATCTGCATCCGATACCTGTATCTGTACCCGTGTATTTGTGTTTGTGTAGTTGTGTATCTGTGAGTGCACGTATCTGCGACCTTGCAAGGTAACAACACACGAATAGTAACGCTCCAGTCGAGTCAGCTCCATTTTGAGATACCCTAACTTATTTATACTATACAAGAATCTTACTCATCTGCCAAGAAATAGAAACACAAAGCTTAGAGGCTGTTCGAGTTCGAGTTGGTGCTGATCAAGAATATATATCACATATAAAATAATACGTATCTTTCTTTATAAGCTGCGATATGTCTGTTTATTATACCCTTTCCACCCATTTTGTTTATGGGTATAGAAAGCAATCAAGAAGCGTGAAATGTGCTCCACAGCGAAACTGAGTAGCAAATTAACAAAACTGCAATACAATAAATAAATAAATCGAAACACACACACTCACACACACACACACACACACACACACACACAGAGATCTATGGCGAAACAAGGGCCAGGAATTTTTAATTTAGATAATTGAAATCTGACGCTGAACGGAACAGTTTATTATTATGAAAAAAACAAGAAGAACAGACACCAAAAACCACAATCAATTATTAATAAAACATTCGCTTTTTATTGTTTAATCAGATATCGCGAATGTCTGCAGTATATAATGATAGCAAACAATGGTTAAGTGGAGTATGATCGAGTCCAGGATACCCCTTACTTTCAATCTCGCACATTTCTATACTCCCATTTATACAAACTAAACTTCAATTTAGTTAACTATTCGATAGTTATTAGTTAACATCAGCATTCTAAAGAATAATAAATAATAAATATAATACATTGTTATATTATAAATGAAATATTCAGTATAGGGTATACAAATTGGTTGCTTTTGGTGTCCAACAAAAATGATAAATAAATAAAATAAAATATTTTGCGATATTTTGCGATATTTTGGCTTTATACTTTCAGTTTAACCAATTGTAATAATTCAATGAATCATTTTAAAATAATAATACTTTGCGGCAATATTTATGAAATTTGTATTAACATTTTTGTGCGGCTTTTTTATGCAAATAAATATTTAATTCGAGTAAATTACCTTTGTTTATTAATCGCAAAAATAAATATTTTCGAATCAGCGACCGATTGAAAGTGAAATGAGCGAAAACATTGCACCCAATTCCGATTGACACAAAATAAATATTGATATTAATTTCATTGTTTTTGCAATAATTAAAGCATATATACTATATATATTATAGATTCCAGCAGTGATTAACAAACACCTTAAATTGAGATTTACCCCGATTAACTTTTAACACAAACAAACAAAAGTAAAAACTAATTAATATAAAGCATATTTGTTATAGGTTTAAGTTAACTTTATTATTAGAAATGTCAGTAACAATCAAAGGTAACCTTAATTTCGACACCAATGACTAGCGTCTGCAATGCGATTTATACCAAATATGTATATATTCGTACCTATTTGTGTTCTGCAAATGTCAAACTCATTCCATCAGAACACAAAAAACATGGCAGCTAATTAAAGAAAAAAGTTCGCACGCCCAAACAGCACCAAAAGCAACAACAGAAAGAACAATAGAAACAACAACAAAACTTAAAATTCGTCAACTAATTATAAAATTCAAAGCAACTGCAGAAAATGGCACTTGTTGGTTGCTTAAAAATTGCAGACCTCAGGGGCAGAATTAGAGCCCAAGTAAGAGGACCAAAGACCCAGCCCAAAGTCTCAAGACTCTTGGAGTATTGGTATCTAAAGGCCCTGCAGTTTTCACGCCCCTTCAGCACATTGCCAATTGTTTTAGATATGGCAAAAAATCTCATTATGAGCCCCTCACTCTATAAGGTGTGTCGCCGTCGCCGTCGTCGTCGTCGTCCCCAGGCACGCCCCAATTCGAATCTGGCGGTTGCTGTACTTTCTAATACATGAATTAGGAGTCGCAAACGACATCGACATCGACATCGACATCGCCGGCATCGAATTCGATATCGAATTCGGATACAAAATTACAGCCGAAATCGACACCATGTGAACTTGGCCAATCGGCGACTGTCAAACGAATGTCGAATTGCCAATTTATAATGTAAACGGGCTCCATCCATACTGGAGTACTACTACTTGTACTACTATTTTTACGGCTATATGTCGGCAAAATTTTCTGGCCTGGCCAATGCAAAGGTCACACGGCAATAACGAGCCCAATTTAATTCATTTAAAATACTAAAATACACAAAAAATGGCATTGCTAATTTATGTTTATTGTGCATTATTTGTATTAGACAATAGTTTAGTTTGGTTACAGTTCCTTTAGGCCACAAATTATGTATGCGCTCGCTGGGCCAGAAATTGAATCTTTATGTATTTTATAACATATTTTTAATGCTTTTTTAGTTGGCTCACTGATTGAAATTTATGATCGTTAGTTTGTTTGTTGTCTCTTTTTATTTGCTTTGTTTCTGTTGCCTTTTTTCGCTTGTCTATTCACTATTTATGTTTATTACTATTTGTGCGTTTAGATATTTATTTTTATGTGTATTTTATTTGAATTCGAGTGTTCGGGTATAGTTCGCCCTGCGTGCAATTCACATTAAGTAATATATTTATGAAAATTATCTCTATCAATTTTATGTCTGCATTTATTTCTATAGTAGAAGGAGGCAACTCCGATTTCGTGGGATTCCATGAGATGATTTACTGATTTCATTTACTTCTAATTAGGTAACCCCTCTCGATTCTTACTTCTATATATGATATGATATACTATTATCTAATGTTTAACTTTCAAAATCTTTCTAGAATGTCGAAAGTTCTCTTTGGGATGTAAATTTAACTTATAAGACAAGTTGATGTAATCGAGTCCGTTTACAAATAAAAATCGACTTATAAAAAATTATCTAAGGCTTAAGAAACTTCATTTGAGTGCACCTTTTTTTAGCCTGATGACAAAAATCCGCTTTGAGTAAATTCATCGTTACGACCCCTTTGTTGGCGGATTAAAAACCCAAAACGTGTTTTCATCAAATTTTAATTAATAAACACGCCAAAAAGTTAAAGAACACTCAATAAAACACCGTAAAAGAAACGCTAATAAGCCGGGCAAATGCTGGCCAAAAATAAAAAATAAAATTAAACAGAAAAATGGAAAAAAAAAGTAAAGAAAAAGAAAAGAGTTGTGCGGCCTGCTCACAATTTGGCTAAAAAGTCTTTTAATGAGCCGCCACCAGGCTTGGTGCTTGGTCAAGTGATTGGCCACTGGCTAGTTTAGGCCAAAGTTGGCAGCCATTTATGGCCACATTTGGCTGTTTTATTCAAATATCAATACTATAAATTCCAGTGCACAGAAATGCTGCTGTCAAGTGCAACATGGGCCATTGTGGGGTTAATGTGAGCATTGTGAGCCATTTTGGTAGTCTCATAACTTTTTCCTTCTCCTACCATTACCATGCCACACACTGAACTTTGTCATTTGCCGTCCTGAGAAATCAAGGCACAAAAACAATTTCGCTTGTCAATTGACAGTCTTTGATTGCTTGCCGCCAATTGAAAAAGAAGAAAACCGATGACACCGAACTTGCGATGCGCTTCTCTAAGCAAGAGTTCTTACACAAACCGAAAGGAGCTATTTAAGATCTATCTATATATATATATAATCAAGAGTTGTTACAAGATCTATCTGCATATATATCTATCTATATAAAGTGCTATCAAGTATCATCATAACATTTACGTTACTTGAAAGTAGCAAAGGGCAGACTCATAGGAAACATGTCGTAAACGCTGTTGCAAAATGAAAGTACCCTCAGCTAATATAATATGCAAATGGATCTAATGCTAGTTTCACGATCCCCCCAAGGGAGGAATTCTCTTAAAATGTCACATGTCAAATAATTTGCCTTTACAGTTTTCCGCAAAAAAGTAGAAATAATACACAGAAAGAAAACAAAAAAAATTTGACGCAATTTGCATTTGGCGTCAATGTTGGCGCCGCAGCTTCTGTCGCAATTGTCAAAGAAGGGATGGTGGGAGAGGAGGAGAAGAAGGTGGGGGGAAGAGCATACATATATCTTCGTTGTGTAGCATCGCGTGTGGGGCGTGTTTTATATTGGCATATATTTTGCCATGCAACTTTTCAGCCCTCCTGCAGCTGCCTTTGATTGATTTGTTTTGCCAAGTGACGCACAACACGATGAGAAACATCGTAGGATTTCTGTTGATTGTCTTGGATGGGATGGAACTGTGGATTGTAATATTTGGTTGACTAGTCGGCGAGTTCGGGTTCGGGTCTGGGTGTCGCCTTAAGTGGCACAAGGTCTGTGGCTGTGACAATAGTTTTCGCACTTCGCTGACACATTTTAATGGGCAGCTGCTTTACATTTGGCAACAAACTATACTTATTTACATATGTTGAATCGAAAAGTAACCCAAAACTGATGGGCCACACATTTGGTATCAATTACAAATAGTTTGTGGGGGCATCTGTCAATCAGAAAATCAAATGAAAAACATAACTCAGCACCACAAGTATGAGAGAAGTTCACGACTTTGATAAATGGCAATCTCAAATGGAACTTCCATTTGCGCACATTATACAGAAAATAACAACAAAATGATAAAAATAAAGAAAAAGAAAAACAACAACAATATTTTGGGAAAGTGTTTTGTTCTGTGTGAAAGTTTCTTTGGTCAACAGGCAGAGATGTAAAGAAAGTTGTATGATAATTGCCCAAAGGTCGTGAATCTCTCGAGACTCTGGCGATTATGTAATGTTTATACAAATTTCTTCAACATTCTAGACAATGAAAACAAAGTGAAAGCTGCCCAAAAACCAAAATATGTACTCATCTTAATGCACTTTCGGTTTCCAACACACAACAGCAACAACAACATTTTTGTAGCGGGTGTTAAGGTTGGGAATTTTCCCAATTCTCAATTCCAGCTGGGAACAGCTGAACAGCTGAACAGCTGAACAGCATCCAGCAGTTGATCAGGGCCAATCACAGAGATCTTTATCTGAGAGCGTGCTGAGAATGAAAAACAAAAAAATATATATACTTGTATAAAAAAACCCTTGCACTGAAGAGACGCGAGCTTTGAGCTCTGAAGCTCTGACTTATTACAAATTCTAATCACATGCAATCGCCGCACCACACCGCCACTTGCCACGATCCGTTTCTTTTCGTTTCGATTCCTCTTTTGGTTCCACACACTCTCCGATTGTTATTTGAACGAGCATTGGGTCGTACAATGGCCCGGTACAGAGTAGATGGGGCTGTCGCTTATCGATTAATCATCAAATTAAAAATTACTAAGCTCAAACCGTGGAGCGTGGCCGAAACACCATAGGGACCTCACCTCATCTCCCCCTTTCGGAGAAGCTTTGCAGTAGATATAAAACACGCACTGATCTTTGCGTATATTTCTATTTTTTTTTCTTCTGATATATACATATATACACATATATATACACTTTATTTTGTGGTACTTAAAATGCCACAGCCAATTTAAACAATATCTTGAATTCCGTAGTAAGAACCGCACGAATTTCGATTTGTTTTAGGCTTGTTTTTCCTTCAGAATTGGCAATTGTTTGGCTTAAATGAGTATAAGGTGCGGAAGTGGTGAATTACAGGGGTAAAATAGAAAATGAGTAGACCAGGGCTTAAAAGATTAGGTAGTAGCCAAACTTTGGCTTTTGTATGAAAAAAACAAAAATAAAAATGGTATAAATAAGAAGCATCTTGACTGTAGACTCTAAAGCCTTTAAGTATTCCACGACTTACGATCTATTTACTCCATGTCAAGGAATTCAGATGTACTGAGGAATCTGTATTCGTTCATGTCGAAGCCTACACTATATTTATAGAATTTCTTCCGATAATGCTTATTAAATTCCTTAGAAATTGAACAAAGCAATTAATTAATTCAACCCTTGCATTGCGATATAATATAATGTATACTATATAGGAACGTCATAAATTTATTAAAGTCTTGTCAACGGGAAATGTATCACATGCAAATATAAAATAATAAACAAGCGAATTTAATACCCTTTAGACATAGAAAAGTTTTCAAAATGACCCAGCCATTTTAAACTTTGATATCGATCAGATCGAGATATGGAACTACAAATAACTTTATAGAAGTACTTATAACCAAAGATGTAAAACCAAGTTGTTATATCCATATCTTTAAATGGGTCAGATGTAAGTACATAAATGGCAACAGCGACTCAGTTCATTGCTCTAATTAAGAGTACATGTAAATAGATTTTAATACGTTGCACATTTTGTAAAAATACTTTAATACCCCCTGTAATGGTATAAAAATACGCCAATAAATTAAAGCGCCGCCTAGCGGGCAATTGAGTCGCATAATGCGACGAGTACAAAGTCTAATCGATATCAATCGGCGCGCGGCATTTCCTAGGCATTTACATTAGGCAAATTAAATAATTTAATGCTCAGTGAGAGATTTTTCAATGCTTATCACAAATTTGTCATCAGCTTGTTGTAATGCGATCAGAGACACACAAGGCAAACACAACACACACACACATATTTGCATACACACATAGAGTTGGAGTCAGAGAGCAACCGCCACATGCTGCTCATAATGAAGTTGAGCGTCTAAGAGATACCGATCGAAAACACCGCGCGACGCGACGCCAAGACAATTAAAAGCCAAACGAAAAGAATTGCAAGCGCCGCGTCGCAGTCGCAGCCGCAGTCGCAGTCGCCACTCTCCACAATTGAAGCCAGCCGCGCAGCTCGTTTGCTCCTTCGCTTCTCTGCTAAGCAGCTCAGCTGCTCGTCAAGCAAGTTGCGACCAAGCCGCCTGCGCAGACGTATCGTGTCTGCCGGCGCATTCAGTTGACTTTCAGCGCTCGTCGCGGCCACAACGTAACAGGCGCTCAATAGGCAGCGCAGTCGTAAGCGTAAACTTGACTTTGACTCTCACGCTCTCCCACATACTTAAGTGCGTCTGCGTGTGTGTGTGTGTTTGGCTGTGTGTTTGTTTGTATGCGTGCGTTCGTTCGCTTGCAGGCTGACCGTGAAGTATTGTTCTTTTTGCATGTTTATTAACTGAGTAACTGTAACCGTGCTTTGTTATTTGTTTTGTTACTCGTATTGCCGTTTTGCACATTCATTTGGCAAGTTCATTCACGCTTGCACGTTTCGTCATCGCTGACCGCTTAATTATTGTAATGTAACGTAAATATCGAAATCGGCGTTAAACTAATTGCAACTTACAATTTGCAAATTATAATTATTTTTTTTATTTAATTTTTTTTGTTTTTTTTTTGGTTTTCAACATCATCATATTGGCGTTCAAATTCATTTCCGTTTTGCGTTGCTGCTCGGTCGGGCGCAACAATTAATTGCTGCATTTTCATCATTTTGCATTTGTTTTTTGTAGTAGTATTAGCGGGAATGCACAACACTGGAAATTATGTCTGATGATTGTTAATGTCTTCAAAGCGAAATGAAATTTCTCAAAAATACTAAACACAATAATTATAATACACAATAATTATGTATGCTAATTTTGATAACCGTTAAATGCTCAAAAGCAAAAACAAAAAAACTGTTTATTCGGTAACAAAAAAAGAAGAAGAAGAAAAACAACGACGAAAAAACCCTTGAGTGCAAACAAAAACCAAACTGTTTAAATATTTCCTACGCCAAAAAAGCAATAAATACTCAAATAATGGCCTCAAAATTTGTGCAAAAACGAAAGCTTCAAATCTTCTAGAAAGGTACGTACAACAACAACAAAAAAGAAAGGGTAGAAGCTGCAAAGTGTGTGATACTCTATGCTATAGTATTTCCCATCTTTCTAAGTCTTGACTTATATTGATTCTAATTATATATCCTGCAAAAGGACACCTCTACTCTAATACTTTTAAATTGCAATTCTTAAATTTTTACCCCAGTTTGTTGTAAGTGCTTTCAATTTGGATTTCATTCAAGATTCTTATTATTTGTTTATTACTGTTCCACTGACTTCCTCTGGGGCATTTCCTTAATCTTTAGCCTACTTTGTTGTTTGTTTTCTCCTCTTAACACACTCACAATGATGACAAACAACCTTTCACACTTTCCGTGTGCTACTGACAAAAAGACGCCTTGTCACTCTGAAGATCATTAGTTGGCGAGTGCTCCATACATTTGTGACATATTTCCATATACACAAATAAAAAATCGCGAGTTCTCTTCTGCCAGACAAAGAGCTGAAATTTGTATGCCATTGTCAAACATTTGTTGACTAAAATTGAACTACTTTCGTTAGCGAGGGGAATTAACATACTCGTACATATAAATATGTATATCTATATCTATATATATATAAATTATACATAAATCTTGTTTTAGTGCTACTCGTACAATTTGGACAGTTACCAAGTTTTTGATTTTGCTGTCAAATGCATGCGCAACACAATTTAATGCACCATTAACACTTTCCTACATAAAATACGTTTACCTAAAAAAATGCATTAAAAAATTGTACACTGAATGTCGCGGTGTTCGCATGGGGCGGGGCTGTTCGCTTTTAAATGCAACTCCAGTGGTCCAATAAAAATGAAAAAGAAAATAAAATTCAACCCAAAAAGAGGCCGCAGTAACAAATTAGTTGAAATTCGCTCAAAATACAAATACAACTCTGATCTGTCCGAGAAAGCTCGACAATTAGATACCCTATAAAGGCACTTAATAGTATAAACTCTCGACATGCAAACTCTCATTCTTCGACTCGTATTTTAAGTAGATCCGTCCTAAATTTATTTCTTAACTTTTTTCATATAATGTTAAAGTAAGACCATAACTTTCCATTCTAAACACCTCCCAAGCATCGAAAGAAATATCTTTAAGATTGCGATTTTAAATTGTTTCTTTCGCTATGCGGGACAAAAATTGCAAATTCATCTGTCTGCTGGGTGTAGAAGTATATATTATTTATGTACCATATATGCCTACTTATCAAATTAGTTTCTTACGAACAAAAAAGGTTATGTATGTCAGTTACTTTTGCACAACTTCATTATACCCCTGGTACACATATTTAATGGGTACAGAGTAAAAAAATGCAAAACCATTTTTATGTTTCGCCTTTTTATGTTTGTTTTTTTCCGCGTTTGTGACAAGAATTTGCAAATGTCAACGAAAATTGCGCGCTTCGCATTAAAGAAGAATTCGGCAAAAAGGGCCAAAGAGAAGCTTCATACAGATAAGGGGGAAATACCAAAGCCCCAAAACGCAAGCCAATTGAAATTGTTTTATAAGACCAAGTATTTTTTTTGTTTGTTTCTGTTTTCTTTTTGGGGCATTTTGTGTTTGGCATTTTTAAAGTGTTTGCAGCGGTTGACGCAACGGATCCGCCCGATTCGGTTTTAGTTCAAAGTGAAAACGATAATTTACTTAATGAGCAAATATGTGAAAAGTTGACATCAGTTATAAGAGAAGAATATACTTGTATGTACCTCAATCTATTGTTCAGGCTTATACTTCGTCTGTTAAAGATCAGAACCCACATCCCATCTCATAGAATTTTCTGTGCAGGTAGTTCTTACACTCAATTTAAATCTACAGATACAAATTTTAATACAACTATATATATATATCTTTTTTTATATTTTTAAATTTTCTTTTATTATGGAAACAGTTGTTGTCATACACTTAACCCATTAAAAATGGGTGAACAAGGTTACATTAAAATAGTGCAAAAAGTAGCTAAGAAACAGAATAAAGTATCTCCGACCATATAAAGTTATTCTTGATCAGCTTGAAATGTCGAGTCGATCTAGTCAATCTGTCAGCCTGTCTATCCGGATGAACTGGTCGAGTGTAAGGGCTATTAAAGCTGAAGATTAAGTTTACTTCCAACTTTGAAGTTTTCGCCTGTCTCATTATTTTTCTATGATTTGTGCTTAAATAATAAAATTGAATTTATCTGTTATTTGTAATTAACCTTCAACGTGTAAGATACAAAAATACATTTACAGGTTTCATATTTTGATTGTGTACTTTTATGGTCAGGTTACTTCCCCACTTATTGTTAATGAAAACTTTGCTTGTATTACAAAGCAACTACAACAACAACAACAACTACAACAAAAACAAAGAGAACAACAACTTCAAAGTCATGGGCAAACTGACACTTGTACAAATCGAAGCACTTTTCAGACACCTGCTGACAGGTGCATTTATCAGCTTCAATTTGTATTAGTTGTAAGTTATCAAGTGTCACAAGCGAGATTTATATAAACATATAAACAATCTATATATATATATTTGTATACAATAATTAAATACTATTGGCAATTGGAGAGAATTACACTTAATTTGGCTAAAGATACTTGTAAAATATTAAGTTTTATTTCCGAAGTATTCATTAAGGTCGTACATCAAACTGCCAGGGTACTTCATTTTGATGTATAATATTTAGGGGCATTGTCATGGTGGCATATTTGCTATTTACGACTGTGTTTTCATATTGATAGCGGTTAATTTATGAGATACTCACTTGAAGATACAGATACAGGCAGTATATGAGCGTATGATGATAGCATTAGTTTGATGTCATCGCCAAACGAGTTTTGATTTTTCATTCTTTCTTTTCACCAAAGTCATAATAATGAAGCAACATGAACGGAGTTGAAAGTTTCTCCAACTAATTAGACCATAAAGCAGCCGACCTGCCTGGCCGAACTAATTCACTCAGATAAACCACAACAAAGGTCACGCTTTAATTGATAAGAAAACACAATGCTCTATCTTTGGGCGTATCACTGAGAAAATGGGATTTCGTGCCCAAATGGCGACTACTGTAGGTAAATGTAACGCTCCAAGAGTCACTCAAATGGAAATCCCCTAGAAAACAATGACAGAACCAACAGAGATGAAGAAGAAGAAGAATGAGAGAAGAATGAAAAACCAAACTGAACTGAGTTGAACTAAAGTGAACTTGAAGTGCCAGCTGTGCCTCGATAAAGATCACACCCCAGCGGCGGAGACTCACAGGTGGAACTACATACCTACGACCTAACATATATACATATATATAGTACATATATATATATATATATTCTTCTAGTTTCAAAAAATTCAGAATCATGCCTCAATTGAGTGCACTTTTTCTTACTTTTGGAGGGAGAGAAAGAGACAAGTAACAAGATATATTAAAGCTGTTTGAGAGATACCCTGGAAAGGGAAGAGAGGGATTGCAAAATGAAACAAACATTTTGGTTCAATTTAAATGAAATCCTAGTTGCTATAAAAGGATTTGATAATTGTGAAATGAAAATGTCATGGAACAATGGGATGGAGCTTTAATTTATTATGAAGAATCAATGTTTGCCTGAAACGATTATTTCACTGCATGTTGCACACATTCACATTGATATAATTATAATACCCCCTCTTCCTCCCCTCTCACCTATAGGGTATTCAGAGCAACATTTATAATAGTTTTAAGCCATTTTGAGGCACTTATATTGTGCAACGAAGCGTACTCTCACCAAGTTTGTTACCAACTCTTCCCTGTAACCTCTGCTCCTTTTAGCACTCATCAACCAGCTACGCCCTTTTTCAACACTGCCCTCAAGATGGAAGAATGGTAGTGGAAATGGGAATGAGAATGGGAATAAGAATGAGAATGAGAATGAGAATGGGAATAAGAATGGGTAAAAGAATGGGAATGGGAATGGGACCGGAGAGAGTAATTAACCCATGTTGGCCGTTGTTCTGACGGTTGCCTTTTGCAAACATTTAATTGTTCGATTGCCGTGCAATTAAATGTCCAATATTTGAAATACCAAACTCAACAAATACTCTGACTGGCGGCTATTTCTTCAATGGGTAGATCAAAGTTCTGCCGCCTTTTGCTACGGTTCTCGACATATTCAAAGCATTCTATTTTATTTCATTTCATTTCATTTTATTTCATTTCATTTCATTTCGGTTTACTTCACGTGGGTTATTAAAGCCCATCAACATCATCATCATTTGAGATTTTTAACTAAAGGCAACATTAAAAGCGATCGCTTGTTATATAAGCTACAGATTCGTCCAACTTCAACAGATCTCATCCAAATGTCACACTTTGAGACTTTGCGGACTCTTCACAACAAAACTTTAATCTGAGAGTTGTCCAATTAGTTGCTTCCGTAATTTCTTGGTATTATTTTAATTAATTTTTTATTTCTTTTCTTTTTCTTTATTTAAATTGCGTTCATTTCGTGACAAGTTTTATGTGCCGCCCCAAAGATTTATGTTTCTTTTTTTGTTTCTTTGTTTTATTTTATTTTGTGCTTAGCCACAAATTTTGATAATGATAAACGAACGATGAAACTATGAAACTGCCAGTATAATTTATGGGCAATGCATTTTAGATGCCATCGTAATTCCTATGAATTGTTTCACTTTTCTTCAAATAACCAAATAAAGCTGCACTAGATGAGAGGGAATATGGAATGTTGGTGATTTTTAACTATTTTGGGTAAATAACAATTATGCAATTGGTGAGGGTCTCCACTCCCTAGTTATAATATTCACTTAAGAAAGCTCATCATAAATTTGGTAGTAGACATTCTGTAATATTCTTTTTGCGAAATTGCCTCGTAAATAGCTTTGAAATGTTCCTTGAAATGTTCTCTCTTACCTGCCTGCCAGGCAGCCAGTTTGCCAGCTTTCCAGGCTGTCTGACTATCTTACAAATAATTCACAACGTGCTTACTCCCCACCCGCTGCCCCGCCCTGCCCAGCTCTGCCCCGCCGTTGGCCGTTGCCAATGGCAAATATGCGTTTCAGTCAAGTCGCCGAGAGCCGCCGCCGAAAGCCGCCGCCGGGTGCGTGTGTTCTACGTGTGTGGCAGCTGCTGCGGGACCTCGACAGTTACCCCCTCCCCTTAACTGCCTCCCGATAGTACCATGCCCCAACCGAGCTGGCACTTTAGCTCGATATTTATGCAACGGCACACACTTCAGTTCTGGTCCCCTCTCTCTCTTTCTCCATCTCTCTCGCTCTCGCTCTCGCTGCCTATCTCAGCTGCAATTTAAGCGCACATTTTTCTTGGCAACACATTTTCCTCGCCATATGCATAAGCAGTTTTTCCAGCTACGCTTCCCTCCCTAACCGTAATTTGTGTTTTCTTCGCGCTCCCTCTGCTCACTCATCGTATTGTTTGCAACACTTGGCGCTTACCACATAACAACAGCAGCAACAGAAGTTGCAACTGCAACATATGCAACAGCAACAGCAACGGCAACGGCAACAGCAACAGCAGCGGTAGCGGCAACAGCGGCTGCGGCAGCGTCCCCTATGCAGCGTTGCATGACACATTAAATGCAAAACGGGCAGCCTGCAACACAAACTGACAGAGACAGAAACAGAGAAACAGAGACAACGACTGAGAGGGGCAGCAAGGGGAAGGAAACACGTAGGAAAAGACCTGAAGAATTTTGTTGCCCACCGCCAAGAAGTCGGTCTCAGTGTCCGTTTAAGCAGCGGTTCCTGCTGTTGCCTCTCATTCTCCAGCGTTGCTCTTATTTAATAAAAGAAATGGTCTGGAATTTTTTATATGCCCTATAACCACAGCATAAATTCTTCGAGTATATTAGACCTGGGTTCCATTTGAGAATTAACTTATAAGAAATAGAATTGAATTGTTAATCTACATTAAGTATATTCAGATTATAAGAAATCAATCTTAAGTATATAACATAATTACTTTGATATCATTGAGGATTCATCAAATAATTTGAAGTTTAAGTTTATATCTAAATTCCTATTTAAGATCTATTCAGTATTACAGGGTAGATATTATACGACTATATCTTGGATTCTTGTTTATTTTTGCATTATAAACCGGCTGTTCCTGTAGCAGCTGTTTGGCTTATGTTGAGTTATTACCAGTTGTTATTTCTTGTCTTATGACGATATAATTATAATGGCAACTGTGTGATCAACGTGGATTGTCAAGGTAAACTCACAATTTTTGGCATCATTTTGGCTTGTACGAGCTTAACTCGTACTGCGGATTATTATTCTATGAATATTCTGTGTACACAAGTTCTGCAATCATTAATCAAGCAGTAAATGCATATATATATATATATGTGTGTGTGTGTGTGTGTGTGTATAGTTGTAGCTCATTAAATGTATTGAAAATATAAACTCTTAAAGTGCGTGCTGTAGTTGCTGGGATTTCAAAAGGCTGCCTGAGGCTGCAGAGTCTGGCAAGCTGGTCAGCCCTTCCATCTTCCAGCTTCAGTGTATCCATCGGTCCATCCATCCATCCATCAAACGACGCATTGAACACTTTAAATAATTGCACATTGAAGCTGAAGCTGAAGCTGAAGCTTTAATAAAATAATTAAAATGAAATATGCCATGCTCGCTAGCTGAACCTGAGCAATATTAAAAGTATTTTGCTCCTGCTTCGCACTTGAGCAAATTACAATGAGTCAACGGGTGTTGTTTGGCTGTGTGTGTGTGTGTGTGTGTGTGTGTGTGTGTGTCTGTAGGGGGAGAGGGGTAGGTGGTTGAGAAAATCAGAAAAATATCAGAAGCCACGAAGAAGCAGCCGCAGAATGCTATCCATGTTGAAAAATGTGCGGGCTACCAATCTACGCATTTTTTTCAGCCATTTCATTCTGTGTTTTTTTTCTCCTCCTTCTTCATTTTTTGTTTTTACTCTTCGCGCTCTCAACGTCAAAGGAAGACCGCCAACTAAAATGCGAGCGATAAAATGTTTTAAAGAAATCACTGAAGAGCATAAAAAATTCAGTATAAAATATAAATTTCAATTATTTACGTACGTACATCAGCAGCACGCAAAAGATTTTCCCACCAATTCACAACTTGAGAATCGCCGAGAGGGGCGCTCGTAAGTGGCATTTTGTGCGCTAAACGCGCGCAATTTGTTATAAGAATTTAAAAGCTAGACATCAGGGAACTAGAACTAGAAAGGTTCCTCATGCGAGTCATACGAGTAGGGAAATGGGAGTGGGAACGTGTATAAATCTAGGAAAGAAGATTTGATATTTATAATTATCAACAGTAGGTGGCGCTGCTGCTCTGGGATGACTCTTATGCAATCGTTGCATGTTGATAACAGCGGAAGTTATTAGAGTAAGTTTCGAGTTATGCGAGCTGGCTAGTTCCTAAGAACTTGGCGCGTTCTTGGCATTGGGATTCCCAGCTGGCGGCTTTGGCTTTCAGTCGCTTTAGTTTCACTCGCTTCTAATTAAAGACGACACTTTGGCATGTACTCAAAAGCCACTCGACGACGGCACGGAAATGCCTCGAATAAGCTGCGATGAGTTCTACTCACAATCGTTTTGTAAACCTACCAAGACTTAAATGTAAGTACATACGTACATACATATATATACATATATATAGTGCGTATTATGTTTCAGTTGATAGTAGTGTGACTCGGTGAAGATAAAAAGAATGATGACGTAATTCTGTCATATTTCTGCATTAGTAATACACATTTTAATTTGATTCCTTTTTGGCTAACTGTTCTACGAACCTAATCCCAATCACAAATTGGAAATACCAAAATAATAACCCCCCTTGAATGATCTTTTCAACCTTTCACACCACACATTGACTGCTCGTTGGAGCCCCTGAAGATTACAATTATTTGTAGCCAGTTGTCTGTTTCAGAGTTCACAGCGGGCTACCAATATGGCAAAAAGGCAAAGGAATAAGAAAAAGAAAAATAAAAAGAAAAATAATAATAATAACAACAGAAACTGTGCAGAAACGCCGAAATTGCTATAAGATATTAATAAAAGCTCAGGTGCTGCGGTAGAACGGTGTTATTTATATGCCGAAACGCCATACAAACGCAATCTGTAAAGATTACAAATTATAAAATTGTGGCAGGTGTCCCGAACCAACGACCCCGACAGGTCGTAAGCAAAACTTAAGCTAAAGTTCCATTCAAAGCCTAAGCCTAAATTAAACGTTAGAGATCCATTAGATAAGAATCAATGGCTAACAAGATATGCATAATAAAATAAGGCTTAAGCCGAACAAAAAGCCAAACAACTTGCTAAATACCAAAATACCAACGGTCACCTCATGTTACACTTGAGACTTGAAGATTAATCGTCTCCTGTCCAATGGCCACGACAACTTCCAACTTCCAACTACCAACTACCGACTACAGGGTGTAGAGTTCGATGACGTTCTGGGAATGCTCTTTCTTTAATGTTAGAGAAACGCTTAATTTGATTAATTAAGCGTGAAAAATCTGTAATCGCAGAGCCCCCAAAAAAAATTAATAGAAACTGATACCTTTAATTGACGGCGCCTAAAGGCTTTATTAATAATTACAATTATTGTTTAATTCCTGTGACTATAATAGATCCTAATGAATTGGCTCGATGCCTATATTGATTCTCTCGATACGATGGGTCATAAGACTCGTAATATGACTTCAACTACAATATATATTTGTATTTAGTAGATGAGTGGACACATGACGTGGTGCAATCAAATAAGTTTTGTGTCAATCGCTACTGAGTCATCTATATATGTACATACTCAGTGAATATATACAAGTATATAAGATAGCTAAGACTATATGAGATATGGTTCATTGGGTAAAAGTTAAATGCCGCAAGCATTGGCAATCGATGACCGAATGTTTATTTCGGCTTCACTTATTGATCGCCTACTGAGTAATAAATTCACGAAATTGCTGACGACAGTTTTTCGATTTCCCCTCTAAAGGGTGAGATCTATCATAAATATTCCCGCTTCAAACATTGTTAAGCTCTTCTAAGTCTTTTCTTTTCAAGGCTGCCTTTCTTTTACCAGTAACCCTCCAGGGGTTTTAGTCATACCTAAAGTGAAAAAGAGTGAATAATGATTTAGTCAAAAGCTAGATATGATTTTTTTAAATAAATCAATCACGAATCAGGATGTTAAGAAATTCTTTTATATACTTATATATTACACTAAATAAGTATCGTTTTATACTAAAATCGAAGGAGATCGCAAATAATTTAGCTCAAGAAAAGATAAATTTCTACATAAAAAGTTTCATAGATGAAAGTATTAAAAAAAAATCTGCTATAATGAAAGAAAATTAACCTTAAACAATTTGAGCTGTAGAAGAATTTAAGGAAATATAAAAAACAAATAAGGAAAATATATTTAAGAACCTTATAAGATTCCACTCCAATTGTATCTCCTATATAAGAATCTATATGCACAGTCTTTACGATTAGCAAAAAAGAACGAATAAATTACAAGGGAAATAGAGCATAATTATGTTTATACTCGTAAGTTTTAGGATTAGAGACGACTCCTATAATGATCCATTTACAGATGCATATGCTATATGCTATATGCTACACATTCGAATAAATCGGTTCGTTTTATTATACCATTTTATAGTAGAGGAGGGCATAAAAATAAAAGCACTCAGTGGTTCCTGGTCGTATTTTGATTGCTTTGGTTCTCTTTGCAGCAGTTCTCGTTATAACAAGTTTAATTAAAAACGCAAATTTTAGTAGCGTGTGGAAGCGTGTATGTGGGCGCTTTTCTTTTCTATTTGAAATTTACAAAATCTAATTTCAATTAGAGCCATAGAAAGAAATCTTAGTATAGATTTAATCGCTCTGTAAAATGTTTATTTGTGTACCATAAAATGATCGTTTCAAGCATAAATTAGCTGGGATTTTGGCATAGCAATTAAGTGGGGTTCAACTCTCCGAATGAATGACCCCAATACAAACATAAAACTCTGTCAACCTGTGCTGGAGGTGCCCGAAGAGTTTTGCCATTTGCTTTTCTAGTTTTTGTTTTTATTTTTGTTTGTATTTCTGTGTCTGTCTTTAAGCTAAACTTTTTCTATTCTTCATTGGCAAAACTTTCGCTTTTAGCTTCCAACCGTAAAACAATACAACCAAAAAGGTTGTCCATAATTTGTTTACCTATAGCTTTGTATCTAAGCCATTATTATTATAACCATTTGTTGTTACTATCATTAAAGACGTTTTGTCAACGCTCCAAAGACAAAAAGCTACAGTAATTTCAAGCTGCTGCTGTGCTTTTTAAATGGATATACATAAGATTCGCTTTTGCTCTGGGTTCACGCTTGATAACAACTGTTTCGCTTTTCAGCGAAAGTTTTTCTGTATCTTTTCGGTTCACAAATTAAGGGCTACCTTTATGTTAAAAATTGCGTTTTAAAATTCTTTTTATTTTATTCTTTTGATTAATCCCCCACAGCGTACTCAAACTCTTACTATATCTGACAACTACAAGATGCAAAATACTACCCGAATGGAGAAAAACACACAAAAACCTTTCCAATTAGCTTCAACTGACCCTTGTAAACTAATTTATCCCTTCCTTCTATAAACGTGTTCTTCCTTCGATTCCTTGCTCGTATTATTTCTATTTACCTTTCCCCATTGGAAATAATTTAACATATTTTATATTGTATAATAATATATAACCGATTAATCGAATCAATTGCTTCCACCTCGAGTTCTTAACATCGATTCTATATAAGAAAGCTTTAGCTTGATCTTAAGATCGAATGAATTGTGTCCTCAATCCCTTTTGCCTTAAGATGTTTTGTGTATTTGTAATTCCACGTGTTGCTCCTCATGTACTTTGCTAACCTATGCCTTTCCCCATCTCTGCTGCTACCATTTACAGATCTTGGTACCCTCAACAGCCACAACAATAACAATAACAGCAACAGCAACAGCAACAGCAACAACAGCAACAGCAACATCAACAGCACAATCATCAGTCCAGCAATCACAGCAGCCACAGGTATCAATAAGAGCTCAGTGACCACAACGACGACGACGACGACGAAGACTTCAAATTTGACTCTAGCTCCGACCCCGACTCCGACTCCAACTCAGAGTTTGCAGCATAAACACAACAACAATAAAATGGAGCTGCTGAGCAGCCCAACAGCAACAGCAACAAGCACACACCATCAGACGACAACGAAGCAGCTGCTGGTACAGGATTACCTGAGCTACGCCTCCCCTCCGACCTATTCCCGCCTGCCGCCCGATGGCCATGAGTTTCCGCCAAACTTTAGCGAGCCGCTGATTATGCATCCCCAATCCCAGCCTAACTCCACGCTCCTCAAGGCGGGACTCAAAGCAGAGCTCAGTTTCGAGCACAATAACAATAACAGCAGCAACAAACTGGACGCTGCGCCACCATTGCCCAAAACAGGGCCGCCGCCCACAGTGCCTAGGAAGGTGTATCGTCAAGACTTGGTCATCAATGTGGAGGATGCGCGTCAAGCAGCAGCATCGTCAGTGGCCACAGCGCCATCTAGCGGCGCCAGCCGTGAATACCAACGTTCCTTAAGCGCCAGCGCACCCCGCAAATCAAGCGATTGGCGCAAAGACGAAAAATCGGAGAAATCAGTGCGCGACAAAATAGCCATGTTCTCCTCCAGTAATGAACTGGACGTCATTGTGCCTCCCACCCCCAACTCCAGCTCCATTTCCGCCTCTGTCTCCACCTTCTCTCGAAAGCCGCTGAACATGAGCAGCGAGAATCTGCTGGAGGCCTCCTCATCGACGCCTCCGCCGCCATTGAAAACGCGCGCAATGAGTGTGGAGAACCTCAATGATGCACAGCGTCAGTACCAGCTGGCCAAGCAGCTGCCCCAGCTGCACGTGGCCGACTCCATGTACTCACTGCACACACTGACCACTCCTAACAGTAGCAGCTACAGCTATGCCTCCTTGCCACGACGCACTCATGGTGGATTAACTTCCGCCTCAGCAGCTGCGGTCGAGCGTCGCATCAGCTTCTCCGGTGAGGGCGATGCGGCAACTCGCAAGGCAGCTATTACCAACATTCTGGAGCAGCGGCGTCGCAGCCTGTCCAAGCTGCGTGGCCTAGTCATACCGGAGCGCCCACAGCTGCTGGAGCCCATTCTGGACTTGCCCGAAATCAAGAGCCAGGTTAAGGCGGCCAGTGGGGAGGACTCCACGGACAGCGGCCTGGGCGAGACACGCCCATTGAGGCACAACAACAGCAGCAACACCAACAACAGTTTGAGCAACTATCGCAGCATCTTTGCAGCGGGTCAGCGTCGTCCACTGGAGTCGCAACTGTCGCAGCCACCCGCAAAGCCGCCGCGCACTTCGCTGGCCAGTGCCCTGACCATTCCCAGCCGGATTTACCTTAACCAGCAGCAGCAACAGTTTTTGGTGGATCAGGAAAGCGACACGGATTCCGTATTTTCAAGCACGGCACGTGTGCCAACGCCACCGGAAAAATTTGCCCTGACCCGGACACTTAGCTCGGAAACAAACACTTCAATAGCCAGCTCCAACACATCCACACTGACCTCGGGCTCCTCGGCCGGCTCTCAGGCCAGCTGCAGCTCCCTGGGCAGCACGCCTACAGTGGACTTGACCCGTCGCGTGCTCAAGTGCCAACTAAACGGCAGTGGCACTGACCTGGCGCTGAGCAATCGGAAGAGCATCCTGACGTCCGCCAAGTGTCGCAGCGCCAAGAGTCGCAGTCAGGAGAACAACAATGACAATGACAACGATAGCACCGACGGGGAGGCCTGCGTCCTGAATGGACGTCGCATTAAGTCCAGCTACAAGCAACAACAGCATCAGCTCCTGGGCAAGCAGCTGGTCGTGGATAAGCTCATCAATGTGGCTGCCTATGTGGAGCTGACATCGGATACGGATGACAGCAGCCGGCGCTCTGACACGCCGGCCAAAATCAGTGCCATGTTCATTGACGAGGAGCGCAAGGCGAGCTTTAAGGCGGATCCCACGCAGCAGGCCAAACTGCAGCCGGTACAGGCAAAGCCCGTGATAATTCCAACACCACAACGCACCCAGACACCAAAGCGTGAGCTGGGACTGAGCACCACCGCTGAGCTGCGTGAGAAGTTCGAACGGAGTGCAGCAGCTGCTGCCGCTCCGCCAATTCATAAGGCGATTGCTTCGGTTGTGGTCTCCACGAAGCCACATCATGAGCGCTTTAGCTCACTGGATTCGCTGGCGTCCAGCTCATCCGGCGTGAGCTCCACCACGCAGAACGTGAGCACCACACAAGAGACGGCCACCGAGTTTGGTAGCTTCTCATCGCTTGGCAGCAATCAGAGTTTGATCACCGCCCAGGATGTCCAGCAGATTGTCGAGGAAGCCGATCCACCGCTTAAGACGCCGGAGGCCTTCATCATTGTCCTGCAACGGGATACGCCAGAGAGCAGCATTGGCATCACTTTAGCCGGTGGCTCTGACTACGAAGCTAAGGAAATCACCGTAAGTACTGCATACCCTACCACCTAAATATCCCAGGGTCTTACCTTTATCTTTGCCTTCCAGATCCACAAAATACTGAGCAACACGCCAGCTGCCAAGGATGGACGCCTTAAAAAGGGCGATCGCATTTTAGCCGTAAACGGCATGAGCATGCGTGGTCTGACACATCGCGAGTCGATCAGTGTGCTAAAGGTGAGCAATTTCCACTTTCTTTTACACCTGAAGAGTGGGAAAATACCGTTGATACTTATCGATGATATCTATCGATAACTCGAACTATTTAATGAATGAAGCGAAAAGTCTCAAATTAAAATAAAGATTTTTATTCAATAAATTGGCTGAAATTATAATGACACTTCGTTACCCCTCTAAATAGACACCCCGACCAGAGGTCGTCCTGGTTGTCACTCGCTCCGAGTCGTTGGTCATCAAACCACTAAACAAGAAGCGCTCTTCGCTGGGCTCGCTCAGTTCGCTTAATGAGAAGCCCACCGAGTTGGATTACGAACGCAAACGTAACTACCACAAGGCATCGCGCTCCCTAGATCTGGATCTGGATATAGTGTCTAACGATGGTGCCGCCGTCACAGTGCCCAGCACCCCCAGCACAGGGACGAACAGCCCTCAGCAGCCAGCCAGTCTGTTGGACGAGGCAAACGGTACTGATGCTGATGCCACCATAGCGGGCATACGGGCACGGCGTCAACTCTCACGGGGAGACGCCGCCAAATTGAGCACCAGTGAGCTACTGGAGCGCGCAGCAGAGGCGCGTCATGCCATAGCCGCTGAGATACGTGCACAAGGTGAGTATTTCAAACTGACTTTAAGTTATGATCCTTTAAGCTCATTTCCATTTGCGTGTATAGCTGAGGATGCTGCTGCCGGAGGAGGCACCCGCTGCGTCGAAATTATTAAGGACAGCTGTGGACTGGGCTTCTCCATTGAGGGAGGCTTTGACTCGCCGCTGGGCAATCGCCCGCTGATTGTTAAGAAGGTTTTCATGGGTAAGTTCGTTGGAAAATGTTCCATGGCTTTTTATTTTATTGTTTCATCATTTGGCTCACAGGTGGCGCTGCACAGAAGACCAATCAGGTACGCAATGGCGACGAGATCCTCAGTATCAATGGTGCATCCACGGCGCGCATGACGCGCGTTGATGCTTGGAATTTCATGAAGCAGCTGCCGCTGGGACCGGTCAAAATTTCATTTGCCTAAATATGATAATGATAATGACAAAAAAATGCGCCACAATTTCTTAGATTTAAGCAAAAAAATAATATTTTCGGTCAACGACTAGGTTTTGACGTTTTGTTTTTGCATTTAAAAAACGATCTACCATATACACGTAATCGTAATGAAATATTTAAATAATTTAAAGTGCAATTGCTTAAACTTTTACAATTTTTCTGTGGTCCAATTAAGCACCGCCCTAAATATATATTATACATATACTGTCGATGATTGTACATAACTATCGTAATTACTTTACGTATTTAATTCTTAAAATCGATGCGAAAATTTAATTTTTTTAACAGCGATATTTCCTTATTCATAATATTGGTATACACTTTCCACACAAAATAATGACACAAAAAACAAAAAAAAATATTAATATTTTATGTATTCTATGCCATAAATTATGCGGGAACGATATATACATATATATATCTATATACAAATATATATAAAGCATATATATTTATATATAATTATATATATGCTTATATGAAATTTTTTTTTTCTTTTTTTTTAATATTTATATTATATAAACAAAAAAAAAAACAAATTCAATGTTTACGTTTACAAAAGTATTTGCTAAAAATATATGAATAATACTTACATATTATACAAATTATACAATACTTCAAAATGACTTTTATTGGTGGGCCAAAAGGAAACACAAATCAATTGCATTGAAGACTTGTGCATAGCACTTTGTGCAACAGGTGGGCAGTTTTTGGAAAAGTTCGTTATTCGAGCGAAAACCTTCGCAGAATGTCGTTAAAGATCCTGGAAACTCAAGATTTATGTAATGACTCAACAAGCCTTGGACAGAAAATAGCACACTCTTCTGCAGAGCTTCTTCTGGAGGCACGCTTCACACTGAAACAGATATTTTAAGCTGTAGTGGCTTCCAAACATACTGAATTATTGTATTTCGCTTAATCTGGAGATCCGTTATACTGATATATAACAAGATGACAAATCCAATCACACCGGACTCTTAAAAAAATATTAATTTTTTGCTCCATGGTCAGCAGATGTATGCAATCGGAGTTCTGCTTTGTGACCTTAATATTGCATACGTTAAGGATCAGCGTTCTGAGCTGCCGCTTGGGCAAGCCCTAACGGAACGAGTTATAAAAGCTACCTCAAACGATTTCATATTGGAGCTTCGAGAGCTAGTGGCTCCATTATTATCATCAATTTTTTCGATTTTTCATGAGAACAAAATATAAAACCCTGGAAATTTTTGATTCGAATTGTAGAACGTATTTTTTATTGCAGCCCCAAAGTATGCAACATTTTCTATCGCGCAAATTGTATGTATATTTTGAATAATGCGAAGAGCAATATTATATTCGTTGCATGAGCATAAACAGGACACCAATGTCCGTTGTTCGATTGATGCCCTGGACTCGGTCAAAATACTACTATCCTACCTTCTGCTTTCATTTCTTTTGGGAATGGTTTGTGAAACGGGTAGGTTATTCCGCTAAAAGATTCCTACCATTGCGCGGATAGAATTGTATCCAAGGATGATATCCATTAAAATCCAAATAGTTAAAATCATCAGAATTTGTTAAATATTTTATTTATTGAATACGCAATAACTCCATGTAAATTGAAGTTTTAGCAAACAAAACAGTCATCATTAGCTAGAGAATCTGTAAATTCTTAAATTTAAATCGATAATTTTTGTGTATAATCGCCAACTTTTTAATAGGAAAAAAATATGGCGTTGACAAAGTCAACTCCTGGTATATAAAAGCCTTATCTAAATCAAGCGTTTCCTCGCTTGGTTTATACAAGTATACTATTATATATTTATATATATATATATAATCTAATATTAATATTACATCTTAAGCATCTTAGCCTTTTTTAGTTATTGGTATATGAAGTTACTGTACAGCGTAAATTCGAATGGATTACGCAGCTTTGCGAGTTGCTACGGCCATCTTTGGGCATTATTTGATTATTTTTTATTTCTAGTTAGAGATCGTTGGCGGGTCTCTGGGCTAACTTGGGCAGTTGCAGAGTTCCCGAGCGCGCCAGGAGACCTAAGTGCTGCAGAGACGTGGGCGAAGGAGTCTCTCCTGTCTTCCCGTTGAGACTTGGTTGATTGCTGTTTCTTTCGCTGCCTTCAAAAATCTCGCCAAGTAAGTCATATACACGTCGCTTAAAGTAAAGTTTCTGATGGAACTTCATGTGCATCATTTCGGGGCGCAGGCCCTGCAAAAATGCGTCATCAAAGTCCATGACTGTCGGTTTAATATCCACAGGAGAGGTGTCCGTGTCCGCACTCGTTACAGCTGACTGTAGGAGAAGGTGACTCTATTAAGGAAGGTAAAATTGCAGTTCAGTCATATCTTTACCTCGCTCGGCTTTTTCGCCTCGGCAACTGTGCGCCGACGCTTCTTGGGCGGAATGGGCCAGGCACGTTGCACTAGATTGCCCTGCATCAGAATTTCCGACTTGTGTTCGTCATTTTCGCTTTGCGAATGCAACTCAGATTCCGGCTTCTCTTGTGATTTGCTGGTGCCGCTGCGCGCATGCTCGTCAGCCAACCATTCTGAGCTATCGCTTGTGTTCTCATTTTCATGTTCGTCGCTGCTTAGCGAGTGCTTTATATGGACCAAGACCCTCGCCTGGTCCTCGTATTCGTTATCGTTGTCATCGTACTCATCGTTATCATCGCCTCTGCGATTGCTGTCGCGCGAACGCCTGCCCTTTACCGGCACTGGAACGCCAGGCGTGATATGCTTCTTTAGAAACTCTAGTTCCTCACTAAGATAATATGGTTTTACCCGGTTTGATCCGCGCTGCACATTAATGGATCGTGCAAAGCTGGTACGAATATTTCTGAAGCGTTCCTTACAATTGTCAACTGCAATATAAACTCGGTAGAAGTAACAAAATATCGAGTTGCTGCACAAAGTGGAGCGGGCCACTTACCGCTATCGTTCATTTTCTTGGAAATGTCCTCCCAGGCACTCTCCACATGAGACTTTCGCATATAGGACGGATGCGAGCGATCGTACATACAGGGATGCTGTTCCACAAGACTGCAAATCTTCGCATTGATCGCGTGCAACTCCGGTGTTATCGTCTTTGTGGAAAGCGCTGTAACATACAAGCAGTTGATACTGCTTTTGCTATTTTTAATACTGCCTGTGCTGCGTCGAGTGTTCATTGCGTTTGTTGCTGCTGCTGTAATTGCTGTTGCCTCCTGCACTATAAAACAGCAAATCAACAAATTATTCAAGTCGTCAACTGCGCAGCTACACTCCAAGTAAAACTGCAACTTGGTTGAGTCCGTTTCCACAGCAACTGTCAGCGACGCTGACGCTCTCTTCACACATACACACACACACGTAGGCCAAGACGCGCACAGGTGACAGGAGAAACGAAATCTTGTTGTTCTGCGTCCATGTGCAAAACGTTTCGGACGCTTCTGTCGCCTGTAGCGCGCAACAGCTGTTTCGCGCGTTTTCTGTTCGATGCCAGCAACAATTGCATTTATTGAAATTTGCCTGTCCTGCTGTTGGTTTGTGTTACCTTCACCTACCTGCAATTTGTAATATCCGTTTATTGCTTTTTGCACTGCTTCTCCTAAGATTTGCAGCGACTTTTAGTGGCCTTTTGTTGCTGCTGCTTCTGCTGCTGCTGCTGGTGGTGATGTTGTTGTCGCTGCTGCTGTTGCGGTGAAATTGCTGTTGGTGAGTGCGAAAGAAGAGCTCTCATACAATTTATTTAGGCTAGTGTTTACTCTCGCGCTCTCGCTCTCTCACCAGTTCATTGCCGGCGTTGCTGTTAAAAAAAGCAATGATAAGAAATTAAAAAGGCGACAGAAAATCAAACGACACTTTGTATTGTGTTCATAGTTACAACAATCAACGATGAGTTGTGTCGTATTTATGATATTAATTAATAAATCCATTTCTAACAGGAAAATTGTTTAGGCCAAGGCTTTAAATTGCGAAGGTCTCAATATAACTCAAATATGCATTGTTTTTCTTAATAAACAACTAAGAAGCCGGCAGTTAAAAAAATAAAAGAATGATTCAACTAAATCATAACATGGGCGTCGTTTATACAGACAACAAAAAAACAGGGATTTTAAACAACGAAGGCAGACAACCCTCACCCGTTAGCTTTCTACTACACGCCACTGGTCACGCACACACCATAATCTACGCTCCCAGAGAGCATAAGAGCAAAGCAGCAATGCCAGCCTCAATTTAGCTGCTGCAGCGAGTTGGTGAATAAATAGCTGCTGGCAATGATGTTTGATCGGTAAGGCTTATTGTAGAAAATTTTATTATGTTGAAGCCCTGGTTTAGCAAAAAATAATTTCTGTTTTCTACTGTTGTTCCTGTGATTATACAAATTAAATGGCCTTTAACGGCCCCAGCTGCTAGTTAGGTATTGTTTTATATATTGATTTACATATTAAAACTAAAAAATTAATATATTTAAAGTTAGGCTTTGTCGTCGCTTTTCATCTGCAAGAAGAAAATAACAACAATAACAATGCAACCCTCAAGTTGGCCTACCTATTTCGTTTGTATCACCAACACCAATGCACTCGTTGCCTCTCTGGGCACACTCGCTCTCTTTCTCTCTCTCTGTTCACTTGCGTGTGTATGTGTATGTTTGTGTCATTTTCGCAGCTGTGTCAGTTCAGTTTTACGTCTGCTTCGCGTGCTGGTGCCGGGCAAATTTCTCGTCAGTTTTGGTGTAGAAGTAAAATATAAATAAAATTTACTCAATAGTGCTTGCTGGCCTGTGTGCCCAGCTGTAAAGCAATGTCAGCGAATGCTTCAGAGAATGTTTGGAATATAAAATTATGCCGCTCAGTACATAAACAACCTATTTTATATGATCAGAGCCATGAACATTATAAAAAAAAACTACCTTTAGAGAATTCTTGGGATTTGGTAGCTTCGGAGGTGGAAGCGTCGGGTAAGTAGTAGTGTTGCAAAGTGAGGCGTGCGCATTTGCGTTAATCGTTATCGCATATTGGATTTGAAAGTTGTTCAGCACCGAAGCAAGCAAGTTGGCAGTGCGCTCAGTGTTGGAAATTGCCAAAGCCCAGATGCTTTAAATTGAATGTAACGAATCCTTCGTAACAATGCTAAACGAGTAAATAATTTATGACAGATCATTCTGGGTCCTTTAACTTATTTACTTCAGCAGCATATATAAAAGAATTAATACTTAAATTGTTTATTGTTAACAACAATACACCAGTTTTTCTTCAATAAATAAATGTTTTAATGTCTTAACAGCTATCAATCCATGTGTTAGTAATAATTTACTTATATTGTTTATCAGTGGTCGAGTTATAGCACAATCGATAGTATAATCGATATGGTTTTCTTTCAAAGATTCATCTGTGTTCAAATTAACACTGTTATTATTACCCATTTCTTCTCGTCACTGCGAGGTGAGAGATTATCATAGGTAGAAGGTAGAAAACATGTTTTAAATCATTGTAAATAAATAAGCACATTTCTTTACTTTATTTTAATGTATCGATTAATTGATATTTTGCGCCTGAACGATGTAAAATGTCGAAATTGCTTGTAATCAAGTTATTTACACCTACGCTCAGCAAAAACATTGAGACTACTTTTTACAAGCTTGCATTCCGTTCAAAACGATATATTAAATTTGGAAGCCTTCATATTGCCATTGTTATATTATATAATATCAATGTATTCAATATGGTTTATCCGGCTTATATGATAACCTGTTGATAGAATTTTCAAAAACTTTGAAAACTATCGGTTGAAGCACAATCAGAGGATACTGCTAATTTTCTGTCACAATGACAGCTGCGACTTCGATTATAAAATATCTATGATACTTTTAATCGATACTTTTGAAGTTGTTTAATTGTCACTGCTACTTTTATTAATCGGTTAAAAAATATCGTGACAAAATACGGCACCCAACTCTATTGCACAGATCAAGTTTACTTTAAATTTTGTGCGCTGCCACAGATTTCTCAGTAACGCGATACGAGAATTGTCTGCGACGTGTTTTCTGTGTTTCTGTGTCCTGTATACTGTGTGGTGAGGTGTGTGTGTTTTCATGGTTCAAGTAAAATGTGTTTCAGGATATTTCACTCGAATAGAACAGTTTCGTTTGCATGCTTTTAGTGTTTTATTCTTTTGAATCTTTTAATAACGCGTTTGTAGCTTTGACGGGGAAGCTTCGTCTGTTTGAGCTTTGTAAACCCCTTACCCATTTAAAATGGGTAAAGCGAGGCTATTCAAATTGTTATAATATATTTATAACATAAGGCAATTCTTGATCACGAAAAGCAAAATCGATCTTGCCGGCAAGTTCTTGTGTATACACAAGGATCAACTTTGTAGTTTTCTTCCAGCTGCCCTCGAAATATATTTATATTTGTGAGCACAAGTTTTAAATTATAGCTGTGGTTTTTGGAACTCATGTAGCTTGCGGTTTTAGTCCATGCTGCAAATATCAGAGAGATCGGAAAATATACAATAAACAATTTGGAATGATGATATTAGGGTTTCGTTCGCAGCTGCTTCGCAGCAGGAAACATACACACAAGCTCAGGCAGAGAGTGGTTTGTAGCTTGTCTGTGTGAATATGTGAATTTATATACATGTGTATGTATGCACGGCGTTCAGTAAGTGTCTATTCACATATACAAATAAGGTTAGGGGTATCTCGTTGTCGGGCACAGTCCACTGAATGATTCTTTTTTGTTGCCCTTGAAATTCAAGAAACAACCCCCGTTAATACGTAACCCATGTGAGGAGGAGAGTACATAATAAGCTGAGTTAAGCTTTAAGCTTGGTGGAGGAATAATTAGCAACGTTTCCCTTGAATTATATTTATATAGAGTTTTAGGTATTAATACTCGCTCAGTCCTTGTTGTATTCTCTGTTTAGAAAGAAAGAAGATTTCGCGGGCTTTTGTACATTCCATTCTAATAGATAAATCTCTATTGTATTTTATTATATAAGTAAACATGTTCCCAACATGCTAATATTCCTGGTTATGCATTTTGAAATATTAGTTAGTTTTTGACAAATATTTATGCCGTCCTTATATATGATCGCTTTGCAAAAGTCGCTAGGTGTCAACTGGTTTTCAGTTGTTTTTATCAGTTGTCAATTGTGTTAAATGATATATAAAAATATATGCAACAGACACTCACAAATTTAAATCCTTACAAATTCGAATTTTCAGATATCAGAAGCAAATTTATAAAAGCATCTAATCATTTTTTTTTTATTAGCGAAGCGCAAATTTTGCTTTTGTTTTGCTTCAACGAAATAAAATTGAAAGGGTAAATAATCAAGCTGTGTATCTGGTTATTTGCTTTCGACGTTTGACATTCGCTCAGCGGACATTTTGAATAAAAGAATCTATTTAATAATGCCAGGAAAGGGTAAAAAAAACACATTCAATTAGGAAACAAAGTTAATTATATGAAAAAAGCTTGATAAAGGCTTTCAAGGGCATTGCGTGTATTTATATATTTCAATCTGAACAAAATTTGCCATTAAACAACATTAAATAAAAAAAGGAAGCTATTTTTGATGAAGATTAGTAAAACATAAAAAAACATGTTGAGATTTGCAAACATAGTTTGTGATAGTTTCTTTTTGGTACTGTCAATAGATACATTTAAAGGAGGTCAGAATGTTGAACATTTCGAGAATTGCAATTGCTCTAGGTTCGAATTTGTGATATGCTCGGATATTGTACTAGTTTTTAGCCTTGTCCGCCTGTCTGTCCGTCGGTGAGAGAAATCCGAACTTTTTGTATTTTTGTATACAATATGCAGATTAAGTTTATTTCGAAGATTAAAACTTCCTCCTCCTGCCCTATTTTGATGAATATTTTTCAGCCCACAATTCATTTTTAACACTTATATAGTTTACTCCACTCTTAATCTAATGTAAGTTTCATAACGATGCACACAGAAGCTATTCAAGACTCAATTTAACATGATGCCGCGCTGAGCTACTGGCAACTGAGTTCCACCAGAGACAAGCTTATAGTGTGTGTGTGTGTGTGCAATATTAAATATAACCTATTATATTAAGAGAGTTAGGGTCATTCAGACCTAGGATCGGAGTACATAACTTGTAGTTAAACTAATTTTCTTGTTTTTTATTTATTGTTCGCTTTCAGTCAATTATAAAAATTTGTTACGAAATTTGCAACGCACTCATAGAATTTTTTCTGACTTATATGTATATGTAAACATAGATATATATTTTATTTACATATTATCGAACAACTATTATAATTCACATTATTTTTACTTTTGAAAGTCTAATTATTTTGTGTTGAATTTTAACAGATTTTGATCATCAAAGTTTAATATGCGATGTAAATGTATTAAAAATATTTAAAATTAATAATCAGTTATCTAAAAAGTTAGTTCACTGGCTGCATTGACCCTTAACAGATTAAGAAATGTGTGAAAAGGGACTATTTTGTAGTTGTGAAAAAGTATTTCAAAGGCAGCAGAAAGCATATCTGACCCTATAAAGTGTATAATTACTTGATTAGTGGGTCCGTCTATCTGTCCCATTAGCGATTTGATCTCAAATACTACAATATAAGAGCTAAATTTGGTATATAGGTTCTTGTTGGGGGAACCCCCACACTCTCGTAGAAGGAAAAAGTGTTTAAAAAGCTCATTTTTAAAGCTATAGCTTTGATTCTTAGCACATATAATTATTAATTATCTGATAATAAACACAAAATTATTCGAGAAACAATCTTTCCCTTTGCATTCCGAAGGCTGGCAGCAGACTTGCTCTTGCAAATTATTTCATAAAGTGTATATAGGTTAAGGGTTTCTTGTAGAAGAGTACTTTCAACTACAGCACTATAGCTTAAAGTCAGCTCATTCAGATCATTTATGAGTCGTTTACAGCACTCGTCGACTCTTTCGAATATATTTTCAATTTTCAGATGTTTCTCAAACCAGGCCCTCTCGACGAGAGTCCCAAATTACTCTGCTCTAAAATATACCTACCCATATTAAATACTTTATATTATATATAACTACATATATATATATATTTATATTTTAAACTACACATTTTTCTACTATTATTCATACATCTGATTGCTCATGATTTTATTTTACGCAATGAAGATAAGAAATATACCTACCCAACGCAGTCATTATATGGCGCCACCGGAAAGTGATATTTTACATATAAGAAATTAATATTTGTAATATGTCCTGTTTAATTTGGACCACATCCATAGCATAGGAGTTTGTTGTATAAGTTTTACTATTTAATCGTTCTTAGGCCCTTAACCCATTAAAAATTTGTTAGAAATTGACTTTTAAGGCTATACAAAGGTATGAAACAGACAGAAGGGAGCATCTCCGAGCCCATAATATATATATTCCTCAAAACTGCTCGAAGTGCATGTTTATGACTTTTAATGGTTCGAAGCCATACCATAAATTCACCATTGGTAACCTCCATTAGAACGCGTATTAACTGTTCCTTTCATTCTAAACTCTATTTTAACTTACAAATTTCATCTATTGTAAATGTTGCCAAAGGTGTTGTACGCTTCATTACGCGCTGGTCGAATGGATTTAACGATCCTTTCACCACAAAATTACTTTTCGTATCACTTAGAGAGAGGGCTTATTCTTGAATATAAAAATAATGAGGCTCGCTTCGAATCAGTACAGCAGCAAATTCTTCTCTATGCCCTAAACAGAGATCCCAATCTTTGATTGCCACCCTACCCTAGTACAGTCTTACTTTTAAAACTTCCGTCTTTAGCTAACAACTAACGTAGAATAACTGAAGCTGTTTTATCTGTTCAGAAATTATGAAACTATCTTCATTTATGCACCTCTTCCCCTATGGACTTCGAACTATGCTTTGCACAATTCTTTTCGTGCACATTCATTTTTCTTCTTATTTTGAACACCCTTCATTAATTCAAACTTTCACTGATCTATCACCTTCGGAGATACCTTCTAACACTAATACTTATTGCTCTAATTGAGGTTTTATGGGTTTTCCCCTATCATTGCAATAAATGTTGGATAAATACATATTTAAAATCTTTATTAATGATACCCTAGACTTTTTCCCTTTTAGTTTCCAGATTACTTTCAAAAATTTTATATTATTATATATAATTTATAATCTTACTTTTATCTTTTAGTCGAATGTTTTTAGTCGATTCTAAATTAAAGAAAATAAAATAAAATTAAATATGTATTTCATATTTGATATCAGAGATTATAAAAACTAGAACTACCAACATTTGGTATATAGGTTCTTAAATACTTTACGCAGATTGAGTTCGTTTCAATTGACGCACAAAATGAGAAAAACGTTTAATAAAAATTCCAACCGAAAACTTAAATTTTTATCACACTTAATAATTTAATCATTCTCGATCTTTGATGCAAATTATATTTACATCAGATAACAAGAACAACTTACCATGATTCGGCGCATGGGGCTGTCAACAGCATTCGAATGTATGTGTTTACATGGGTTAAGAGTTTCTCGCAGTCGGGTACACTTGATTACAGTATTTTCACTTGTTCTTTTCTCACTTTCCGTGCGAAATTCAAAAAATGTTAAATAAACTTTATTCTGTATACTTCATCCGCCGGTATGCAGGAACCTACATGATCAATTCGCTTTCGCTAACTAATGGTGTCTCATGGCTTATGGCCAACTCGATCCGACTATTGATCTTCAGTTTACAATAATACTTTATGAGGGCGGAGATGTTTCCTTCTACCTGTTATTTGCACAATCTATATAGGCTTCAATTACCAATTTATAATGGATTAAGGAGCGTTGTCAGTGCTCCTTAAGGACGCGTTTTAAGCAACGCGATTGCACACGTGTTTTTACATTTATGGCCGCTCTTGAGTTTAAGGATTAAGTCTGGCTCTGTTTGAGTGTCACATCTGGTTGGTAGCTGGGATTTCTGCGCTTAGGTATCGAAACCCTACTGGCTGACTACCTAGTCAATTGTTGTTTAAAATTTCGACAATTTTAAAACTTGAAAATAAAAATTAGGAAGGCAACAGTACCTTATGGCTACCTAACGAATACCCCCATGTTTCCATTTTCTAGTCCATGTAGCGTTTTCATATAGAATAAAAAACAAAAGACCATGTTCTATTGGAGAATTTTTATCCCAGGTCAGAAGTATCTTTGACGTTAGTTTTGAAATTCAAATGTATTTACTAAAAATTAGTATTATTTGCTCGGACAAATCTCTCTACAAATGTTCACAGTAGAAGTATAGAAAAGTTTGCCATGTCTCAGCGTTTATATTATGTGAGGGTTTTCTGTAGCATGGCTTGAATAACCTTTGGCTGTGACATCTCACAACACCATAGTCTGAGAGATGAACCCAGGACCCCCATTGAGGAGCTGGAGTGGCTAAATTAAATTTAATATGAAATACACTCGCTTTGTCCTTTATGTGAGGTCCAGAAAGTATTATAACAGCGTTTCTTAAATGTACAGGCGAAGACTTTACCCTATGAATTATACACCTGCATGGATCTAGTCGCTTTGTCTGTATCGTTTGAAATTTCAAGAACTTTTTTAATCGTTTATCATTAGCAATAAGTGTGTTTACAATTTTAGAATCTTCGCGTATTCATTCAAAATAATTGAAATAAAAACGTATATGTTATTCTACTCTTTACCTGCCGAAAGAGCTTTATCGGACAATAAACATTGCCGTCGAGTAAACATATTTTTTTCAGTGTTGATTATCTAAAACATGTGTGTGTTAGAATAGATTAGGGTGCCTCGCTTCTCGAGGAAACTGTAAAAATTTACATTCATTGCAAATTTAAATTCAAACACAACAAATTTTGAGATACAGTATGCTCTCCCTTAAACCGGCTCCTCAGTTAATTCAACACCCTTAATGTAAAATCAAAGAAATAATTACCTCAGTTATCGTAACTTACTTAAAAAAACTGAATGTTTTCTTTATATTTATGACTTTTTTGATCAATTCTGCCTCTGTCTAAGAGTTTCAATCAAATATGATTCATGACTCCTGGGAAACTGCCATGCAATAAAATATAAACTGTAGCTAACATTATAGCATAATAACAAAATATAATAGGTTGTTCCGATACTTTACTATAAATGTGTAGAAAAAGCATCTCTATTTCAAAGCTGCTCTGTTGGGGGAAAAATATATTGCAACATCAGCAGTCAATGAGGGAGGGAGAAGTGTACTGGACTTGTAATTCCATATTCTTGGATTTAAGCATTATTTATTTGATCTTATGTATTCATTGTAACCCTCTCTTTTCCAAAATATCGTATATTATATGTTCCCATATCTGTTCTCGTCTCTCTTCCTCATGCTCTTGCGTTCAGTGGAGAAATGTAAACGCCGCTGGCGACAGATTAGGAACGATTATGTGCGCTGGACAGCATTAGATGAACAGAGTCGGAACACGCCAAGGCGAGCGATTTTCCATTTGGCCGACGAGCTTCACTTTTTAAATAAGCACCTGAATTCGGGTCAGAAAGGTGAGGTCGAAAAGGACTCAAGTGAGTGCGAGCGAGACAGCAAAAGTAACAGTAAGGAGCCACCGCATAAATTAGACTATAAAGGCAAGCAGAAGGATATTTCCGAAGCAGTCACGGATCAGCAGATGGCCAAGTTTAAGCAAGCTGCTGCTGACACTACGAACACAACAGACAATGATAAACAGAGTAAGAAAGAGGTAGAACAAAAAAAGAAACAGGAGGCAGGAAGAACTCTGAATAAAAAAACGAGCGACATTGATGTAGAGGAGCTGGACGACAGTAGCTCTCATATTGATGACCCATTGGAAGGCACTGACACGCCTACAGCCTCATTGGGGTCAGGTAGTACCAGTGGCAGTACTGGTGCCAAAAACTCCGAGTTTTTCATCAAGCAGAGCAGCAGCGGATCAACAAATTGCCTAATCATTGGCAAAAAGCAAACAACGTCTCAAGGCAACGATCTATCTTCAGACCAGATGGCGGATGAAAGCTTTGATGATGAGGTCGAAAGCACTAAGAGTGGGCGGCGTCTGCGTCGCGTGCCCACCCGCGGCAAGCAGAATCTCATACAAAAACCGCCATCTCAGCGCCTGACGCGACTCCAGCGCCGACAGTCCATGAGCGTGGCTATAAGTAGCTCGGTATCCCCCGTGAAAATGACGCCTTTGCCCAGGGTTAGTTTGCCGGTAAACACAACTCAATTGAAGGCCCAATCAAAGGCGGCACCAAAATCTCAACCAAAGCCGCCAACAGCTCCGGTCATCCGGGATGACATTTTTCCACGTCCGCGGACTGCAGCGTCTCCGGGAGCGCAGCTAGTGTTGGCGCGTCGCCCGGGTCCTCTACCTGTACAACAGCAACAGCCAAAAACGATACTACCAACACAGCCGCCACAGCTGCGTCATCCGTTTGGTTTAGGACAGCTTCCCCGGTTACCAAATGCTCTGGTTGGTACAGGAAAGCGCAATTTCGGTGAGACACTGGGACTACGCCATCCAGGACCCATGAATACATTGGATGTAATGAAGCTACAGCCATCCATGATATCAGTGTCTACTGCCGCATCGCCACCCCAACAGCAGCGCCTCGTATCGACAAGCAACCCAATGGTCATGGGTACCACTAGTTGCCCCGTCAGCAGTATCAACAGCAGTACAATCAGTTCATCTAATGCCCAAACTAATTCCAACCCCAACTGCACCTCGACCTACACAGCACTTGGGGCATCAATAACCGCTCCGTCAAATCTAAACGGACCTCCACCAGTTTTGACATTGATCAAGCGCTGCGAGCGCGGATGTCAGACGGAAAATCCGGATGTTTTTTCGGATGAGAACTTTTTGAATATGGTGCGGCCACAGATGAGCGAAATGAATCCACGCCAGAAGATGCACTTTAAGCAAAAGATCTTCCAGGCTCTTATGGAGACATTCGACGATGCGACGGACTTTCCAGGCAACGGTGAAGTGCAGCATTTCAACATTAATACGCCTTCCGGCTTTGATAAAATCTCCGATCCGGAGTTACGTCTTGTACGTGAGCTGGTCAGCATGGTGAGCGCTGCTAAGCACACTCCCGAAGTACTTCCCAGTGGCTCCTCGTCAACTCCAGTTGCCCAAAATCAGCGAACGGCGCAAAACAAGCCCCAACAATCTAATAATCGAAACGTTAAGCCAACACAAGGCACACCAGGAACACCGGGAACATCAGGATCACCAGGAACACCGGGAACACCAGGAACATCAGGAACACCAGGAACACCAGGAACACCAGGAGCATCAGGCGATGAAAGGAAGCTCTTTCGCATTCTCCAAATTGGCAATGGGGCCAAGGTAATTTGTGGAGCAAATGGATCTCTCGGCGGCATGATCGAACAGCGCAAAGACAGCATCGACAGTAATGGCAGCTCCAGCACGACTGCGTCGACAACCGGCGCCAATCGCTTAGGCACCTTTGTCGTGCCCGGCGGCAGTCCCAAGACAGGGCGTACCCAGGATCCACTGCCTGGATTTTTCGGATCTAGTGCTGGTGCGGCTGCAGTAAGCAAACTGGCACTGCCTACAGGCCCCGCTAAAGCGCCCCTGCTGGTGCGCCAACTGTCAAGACGCTACTCGGTTTGCGGCGGCGGTGCCCCTCCCACAGCTCTGACTACTTCCTCCGTCTCTACTGCGATGAATACCACGCTACTGGATGGTGTGCTCAAGCGCCGCATAACTCCTACTTCCCAGGTGACGCCACCACAACAGCGTCCACGTTACTCTCAAAGCCCTGGAACTAGTGGACTTATTTCTGCCATTAGTCCTGGAAATTCCTTATTGATGCGACATTCTGCTGCCGTTGCTCAGAAGCAAGCATCACCCACTGGAGGCAGCTCAATGCAACAGAAACCACCGCAGATGGCCACTCTTCCAGCTAACTTATTTAATGCTTTTGTCACGCCCAGCTCAGTTCGGGGTAATGCTCCCTCAATATCGCCCACAAAGCGCATGGTTGTTGCCAATGTCAAGGCCAAAGGGCAGCAAAAGATATCTCCTCCCGCGGCTCGGCCCCAATTGATCAGTCCCACCAAACAGCAGGTGTCTTCCAGCCCTGCCAGCTCAACGAACATGGCTGAACTCTTAAGTGATTTGACGAGACAATCTCAACTACCACCACAGCCGTTACCCGCAAAAAACTGGCGCGATGACGCTCACATGGCGGGCATCATAGTAGCTGATAGCTTTGATATGGGGAGGCTAAAGCGCGAACCACAGGATTTCTCGGATGAGCACGAGGGAGATATATTAGGCCTATAAGCGCGCAAAGAAATAACACATTCAACAATTATTCATTAATTTTTTCCTTCATATATCCATTTTTTTTACATTATCTTATAAAAGTCTAAGAACTTTACGAAAAACCTTCCTACAGTTAGTACAGTTGACAGTACAGCTATAATTTCGTTATACGTGACCCATTTATGTTTATAAATTATACTATCAAAGTTTTTCAATTGAAAGATTCGAATATGCCTATACGACAGTCAATGAGGACAAAAAACATTTTTTTTTATTATACTTAAATATTATATATATTTGAATATATATACACATATACCTACATATATTTGTGGCCCAAATATTAAAATAAAATCTACATTTCTGAAGCTTAAAACCGAAAACGACATTTGTTTGTTCTTTTTGGGATTTGGTTTTTTTCCACAGATGGCCAGAACTTTGAGATCAGTGGCAATCCTCGTAGAACCAGGTAAAGACGAGCTAGGTTAATATTAACTAAAGTATTAATAATAAAGTCCTGAAGCATAGGAAACAGCTTTGAGATTTATCAATGGAGCTCTATCTTGATTGAGCGATTAAAATAAAACAAATAAAATCGTTTAGTTTAGGAAAAACACGAAAGAATCTATTTTTTTTTATATCAAACTTGCTACTTTCTACAGCTGAATCTAATCTGAAGAGCTGCGGCTGGCAGCTTGTAAATTAAAAAATTAAAATAGTTGATAAGACGTATAAAACCCGTAGAAAAGAGACGTATAAAAAGACATCCTCAATTGAGTCGCACATTTAGTGAGCTTCACGACCGTCTACAATGAAATACTTAGCAATTTGTGCGTTTCTTCTTCCCCTCGTCTATGGCGCTGTTATACCTAAGCCGCTGTTCGATGACGTGGATCTGATTCCGGATATATCTGTGGCCAGCGATGCTGATTCAATGCTCTTCAAGGTGGTGGCTCAGCCCGTGGATATTGTTTTGGAGGATAATGCTGACATTGATCTAGTGCCCGATATTTCTGTTGCTGCCGATGCTGAACCTGTCGATAGTAAGTGCAGAGCTTAAGTCAAAGACTGTTCCCTTTTACCTGTGCCTCCGATTAGCCCCCAAAACAGAGGGTGATGCCGATATTGATCAGGTTCCCGACATGGCCGTGGCTGAGGATGCTGACGATACTGAAAGTAAGTATGCCGTAACGTCTAATAGACATTTTCTCAGGTTCCTGAACAAATTGGATTATTGGAACAGTTTTGTCAGGAACATGAGAGAAATGAGTTAAGAATGTCCCGTTATAACTGTTGATCCGATTAGCCCCCATATCAGAGGGTGATGCCGATATTGATCAGGTTCCCGATATGGCTGTAGCTGAGGATGCTGAGGATACTGAAAGTAAGTATATCTCCACCATAAAGTGTAATGGAAATGTTCTCAGGTTCCTGACAAAACTCACATAAAGTGTAATGGAAATGTTCTCGGTTCCGCAAACTCAGTTAGGTCAAAATACGCATAAGTTCGTATGTTCGGGTTGGGAACAGTTTTGTCAGGAACATGAGAGAATTGAGTTTAGAATGTTCCGTTATAACTGTTGATCCAATTAGCCCGCAAAATAGAGGGTGATGCCGATATTGATCAGGTTCCCGATATGGCTGTAGCTGAGGATGCTGAGGATACTGAAAGTAAGTATATCTCCACCATAAAGTGTAATGGAAATGTTCTCAGGTTCCTGACAAAACTCAGTTAAGTGTCAAAATACTCGCATAAGTTCGTATGTTCGGGTTGGGAACAGTTTTGTCAGGAACATGAGAGAATTGAGTTTAGAATTTTCCGTTATAACTGTTGATCCAATTAGCCCGCAAAATAGAGTGGTGATGCCGATATTGATCAGGTTCCCGATATGGCTGTAGCTGAGGATGCTGAAGATACTGAAAGTAAGTATATCTATACCATAAAGTCTAATGGAAATGTTCTCAGGTTCCTGACAAAACTCAGTTAAGCGTCAAAATACTCGCATAAGTTCGTATGTTCGGGCTGGGAACAGTTTTGTCAGGAACATGAGAGAATTGTGTTTAGAATGTTCCGTTATAACTGTTGATCCCATTAGCCCCCGATGCCGATATTGATCAGGTTCCCGACATGGCCGTGGCTGAGGATGCCGGTGAGCAAATCTCCATCCTTCTCATCCAGTTATATTCTGAGGTATATTCTTTAATTTTGCCAACAGACGAAATGGTTCCCGACATGTCAGTGGCCAGTGATGCCAACTAAACCATGTGATGACCCAAAGAAATACATTTCTTTATCACCAATAATAATATGAATGAAATTTTTTTTTTTAATTCTTAAGATTTTATCAGGAACATTAATAAAAATTTTAAAGGCTGTATAAAATATGTGCGTATTATTTTCATTCCCATCCGATTTATGAGTATGCATTCGCGATAGTGTCAAGTGTTCTGGAATTTTTATTTACTTTTTAATTAATTTAAAGTGAATTTTTGTGATTGTCTTTTAATTATCAGCAAATAAAATATATGCCCAGTGATAAGAAATGTTTGGTGAAAATCAATAATAATACTGGAAAATCTTCTTCTAACGCTTTAAAAGTGCTTAGGAAAATGTTCTTTGTTAGTTTTCCCTTATTTTCCTAATTGCTATTTGGATCTAAACCTAATTTAGCAAGTTTAAGCCAAATCTATTTTAATTTGTTTCCTTTAGAAAGCAATTATTTTGCCTTGCTTAATGACAAAACAAAAAATGTTTCTCCGTTTGGACCCAACTGGCAATAACTTTACTGTTGCTTTCAGGCCAAAACCAAAAACTGATTAGTTTTACGTCATGGTCGGAGGTTCGTTTAGGTTCTCGTTTAGCAAACAAAATTCGTTTTTTTGCTCTTTTCTATTCGCTATTGTGTCGCTGGCTATTAATAAAAAGGAATTAACGGCAGAAACCGGACTCACACAAAGCGCCTGTGATCCCAATGAGGCACATGACCATAAACAACAAGCCACATAGGTTAATGGGAACGGGATTGGATGGGGAAGGGGAAGTGGTGCGATGTGGAAGCAGTGGGGGGGGATTCTGTTCTATGCCTTGTTGTCGTTGTGATTTTCATACAAAAGCGCTGAAGCGTCTACTAAATTACGTGCTCATGTGTTCTAGTTCAGAGCGAAACACCAAAGCGACGAGTCGCGACACAGAGTATGCTGCCCCTCAGCACCTTGGCTCCTCATCCCCATCCCCAGCCCCATCCCTCACCCTTCCCATCAATAGCCCGCCCACACCCCGCATGTGTATGAGTATATGTATCTTGCGGATAGGCCGCAGCATAAAAGAGCAAATCGCATTTGGTGCGCTAATGAACCGCAGTGGACCTGACCAGAACCAAAACCAGACCAAGCGAGGAGTCCACATCGGCTACGTCTAGTTCAACTACCTCTTGCAGAATATTTCAACGTAAAAATACCGTTTTAAAGTGTAACAATGCTGTTAACTATTACAGACCCGTGCCACAAAAGGCGGCGGGTCGGGGCTCTGCCTGGACACAGCGTTGGCGTTGGCGATACAACAAAAGCCTCTTGATTAAACTGAGTCTGTGTGTACAGCAGAGGTTCAGTAGTTGTGGAATGGCTAAACACATGTGAACCTGACTTGAATCAGTTCAGTCAATCAAATGAGTCATACGCTACGAGCTATTTAATGGATTCTCTCTATATATGTATATATGTTTAAGGGTCAAGCCAGTTTTTCGCCATTTCTACCAGGCTTTTTGGGCAACTTGCACTTCAAATATAAATATAAATTTCGGCCAACAACTTTGCAGCTACTGCCAGAGGAAATATATGTTCGTTTTGTTTAGAGGAAATAATATTTCATTAAGATAATATTAACTAAAATAATAATAATAATATCTCTAAGCATGGGAATCACCTTTTCGTTTGATTTATCAATGGAGTCCTATCTTGATCGAACCAAAATAAATCGAATAAAAACGTACAAAGAAAAATCTATTTGTTTTACCAAACATGCTACTCTCTAGACCTGAATCTAATCTAAAGAACTGCAGTTGGCAGCTTGTAAATTAAAGTATAACTGATAGGAACTAAAAACAAAGCCATAATCTCCAAAACAGAGGGCTGAGCTGACGATGTTTGCGATGCAGGTGAGCAGTTACCCATTTAATCGCTTTTTAGTTATTTTCTGACCTACAATATACTCCTTAAATTTTAATTTTTTTGATTCTTAATAATGTATGGAAAGAGTATAACGAAGTTTTGCAAAGGTATTTAAAATGCTGAATGAATTCAATAAATGAAGTAATCTATCTTTGTCCGCCCTTTTGATCTCATATAAAGCCTCAACACATAAAAACTTGTGTATTGTGCGTAAATCATATTTGTATAACATTTAGGGATTGGGTTTTATACAACTCAGTTCGGAGTATCTGGAAGTCAAACACATAGTACTGGACCACTTTTTACTGTTTTGTTGCCTTTAACCCATTCAATATAGGCAAATGGGGTGTGCTCGGCTTGTATGTTACAGACACTAGGAAACATCTCCGACCCGTCATAGCATATTAATTCTTTGTCAGCAACAGTATAGATAGATAGATAGATAGATAGATAGATAGATAGATAGATAGATAGATAGATAGATAGATAGATAGATAGATAGATAGATAGATAGATAGATAGATAGATAGATAGATAGATAGATAGATAGATAGATAGATAGATAGATATAGATAGATATAGATAGATATATTGATTATTTGGTCATGTCTGTTTGTATTCTTCGCTCCATAGAACCAAATCGATCTCGTAAATTATATGAGCGAGGGACCATCACTTTGCACACTATCTACGCAGATCAAGTTTGTCTCCAATTTTGCTACCCACCTACCCCCCTCCCATACACACCTGTCGGATCTGGGTTAAAGGTATCGAGTATTTGGGCACACTCGAATATACATTCTTTGGTTTTAGCTGATTTTTTAGTTTTTATGTATTATAAAATGTTGGAAAAAAATTTAAAAAATAAATGAAGTCCTATTTTATAAGTAAAAGCATCAGACTAGCAAATTGCGTTTCAATTATCTAAATATCCCGCTTGGTTTAGATCTTATAGATGCCTAAATTTATTTTTTTGTGCTGGTTGAAATAAACTGTGAGCCACTGTATCTGCATGAATACGATATGAATATTTGTTTAATCCATATGAGTAGGTTAAGTTTATTTATGGAAGCATGTAACGCACAAGTGAGAATAGTTGAGATTCTTTTTGGAAGATTTTATTTTTACAAATACGTAAAGCTAATATAAACATATATATATTTATTTAGCGAATTGACATTTCATGTAAGTATTGATATCGTTATTAGAGTTGTTAAGTAACAAAACTGAATTGTTCGTTCATATCCTTTGCTTTAATCCTGGTTTGTTTGACAAAGTTTTGTTTTATTTTATTCTATTTATATCAAATATTAAAAATGTTGATATTTAATATTTGGAGATAAAAACTAAACTTGCTAGTATCGATATATTTTTAGATCCAATGACATACATTCGATCAAATATGTTTGTTTAAATTTACTTGTTGATATGCTTAAATTTCCAAAAACTTACACATTTACTTCGGGACTCTTTTTTTCCACTTTGGCCACACAAAGCTGCTGCTATTAATAAAGTTTCCACTCAAGTGCAGCGACGAGAAAAAAATCCTGAATAAAATACACACGAATAATTGCTAACTGCTTTGACTGCAGCCTGTGCAAACTTTGGCCCGATTTGGAGTGTGTTATACTATATATGTATGTGTATGTGTGTGTGTGTCCTTACTTTCGAGCAGTGTGTGTGTATTTACTTATTGACGTTATACTTATTTCTTTATATTCGTGTCCGGCAAAAAAGTTTCACAGAAAGTTCAAAGCCGAAATGCAGAAGGCAAAGCAGAAAGCAAAGCAAAGTTTCGTTAGGAAACGAAATGAAATTTCTTGGGCAGCGCCACTGAGAACTAAAAGTCAAGTGATATGCATAACAAAAGTCCACGCGTCCCCCCTCTCCCCCACTCTCTCACTCTCTTCCACCATCAACTTTTCATAAAATAACGAAAGCGAACGACACGCAGCTGTGATGACGCCTGCAGCGAAATAAATGAAAATGCAAAGTGGAAGAAGCTAAAAGTTTTGCAATATGCGAGTGCAGCGCGAGTACGAGCAGAGTTCCAGTAGAGTACGAGTACTCGGATCTGCTTAGGCAGTTCAATTGAGAGCAGAAGAAGATTGACGAAGAAAGCAGCAGCTGCTGCGGCGAGAGTGCAAAGCCACGGCGAAAGAAAGTGGCGACTGTGCAGAGCGTTAAGCAAATTAACAATAAGTGAAATGCCAACAGTAAATGTGAAGAGCTATAAATAAATATAGGTATTCTTGCAGCATTTGGAATAACGAGTAAATGCAAACTTGGAATAACTCAAGCGGAAAACGTGCAGCTCATTTGGTTAAGTAGCCATGTAAAACTCGTCTACGACAAGACAACATATCGTTTATATCGTGTCAGTACGTTTTATTCCCTTAACCCTAATTGAAAAGGAGTACTCTTTTTCCAAAATGTCTGTAACGGGTAGAGTAAAGCGTTAGTTTCAAAATTTATATTTATTTCAATGTATATTAATTCAAGAACTTACATACCAAATTCGCTGTTGTTAGCTCTTATATTCTCTAAGATCCACGTCTGTTCATATAAACAGACAGCAGAATATGACTAGATCAACTTTATAGTCTTACTTTAAGCTCTCTTGTACCTGTAACATACAAATAGAAGTGTACAGCTGCAAGTAGTTTTTACCTGGTGCGATTAGTTTTCACTCCAATTTCAGCAGATTTCTATATATGTACTATAAGATACTAGGGTCGGGCTATACTTGGATTGGTTGAACAATCAAGTAATTGTCTAAGCCGTCGTTGTCTACAATTACAAATACGTAAAACTATCCAAAACTTTATCTTCTGCTAATGCTAACTTTCCTTTCTTCACTATCCTCCAAGTAAGATAATCAGTTGCAACATAGAAAACAACAACAAGAGTAGCGAATATTAACTAACAACAACTTACTGGCACTTTGAGAGTGCTAAGATAACACCCAACGCCTGCCAAATAGCGTATGCTTTGTATGCTTTAAATAGCCTTATACGAAAACGTACTTCTACTACGTGCAGTGCATCCGCCGAACAAAAGGTGGCGCCACAAGAGCGGCCAAGCAGCTTAAGACAAGATAAACTTGAAATTCGTAGGTAAGTAAGTAAAACAGAAAACAACAGCGAGAACAAGAATCACGAAACGCTTCAGGTAACGCGCGAAATTTGAACTGTTTTTTTTTAAAGGCACACAAAAATGAAATGCCAAGCAAAGTTTTGACAATCTTTCAGCCGGAAAAGCAGCCAGGGGAAAAATAGCGGGTGGCTGGAAGAAGGCTAAGTAGAGACATGCGAAAGTGAAGCATGACAGCCCAAAGTGCCCAAGCGATTAGTTTAAATGCCAAGAACAACTACCACAAAACCGCTTGCATTGTCAATTTACAGCAATGTCATTTTGACAGCCTTGACAAAAACAAATGTAAAAAATAAACACCAAGACAGAACTGTTATCTTTCGGGTGGCAAAGATTATATATTGTATATATATTGTATACTTGCAGGCATGACATATAATTCACAGTTTAGTAGATCATCTATATATAAATCTGATTCTTAACAGACACTAAAAGATACACAATTAAATAAATTAATTGAGTTTACATAACAGTTATTCATTCGAAACTTTGTTTTCTTCGATGAAACAATGTTTCAATGTTTAAAGTTTTATTAGCATAAATATAATCTAAAACAGACCAATTGACAGTATACATAAATATAAGGACTCAACTTGTCCTAATCAGGAATACGCTATAATATTGCCTTGTTTAAATTTCATCTTGCTATGCGTAGTACCTTTTGAGACATTTGTACGGCTGGAATACACTTTGCAAATTAATAAAATTGCACGAAAGGACATTAGTGTGACTCTTGCAACTATTATCCATATGGAAAATTAACTCTTACCAATCGTCAAGAACATTTCAAAAACTTAAATAACGGGATTTCACTACTGTTCTTACTGACAGTAATACTTATTCTATCCCATTATCTGAGTGCAGTTCTTTTCCTTTGACTTGCTGCAACTCTATATTTTATGTTCGCAAAGAAACGGTCGAATATAATCAACGTACAATAGATTTCAAAGGAGATGATAACTCGATTGTGGTAAGTATAATTATATATCATATACATGTATATGTATTTATGGGGTAGTATGTAACATTTAATATATAGGTTCTCTGTATAAAATAACTAGAAGAGCTCTGTAATAAATATTTAGGAAGGCAATCCAGAAATAAATTAACTTGTGTATATACTAATTCTACTTACATAAGAGTTGGGCTTTGACAATTCAAAAAGACACTTGACTGTAGATTCATAATGAAAAACTACTTTATATACCCTTAACCCATTAAAAACGGCTACAATAGTTGTAATAATTTTATGAAGTTGTGGAAAACAGGTGGGAAAGAATGATCGAAGATGCCCCATATATACTACAATATATATTCTAGATAAATAGCCCAGCTAATAAAGCTCTGTCCGTCTGCTTGTCTGTCCATCTTAAAGAGTATTTGTATTAATTAATAAAGCAATAATAAATCAAAGTCACTCCACCTTCTTCCTAAAATAACGATCGTTCGAAGAGCAGCAGCATGTTGTGCCCCAAAGTACACAGAAGTTTTAATCAACATCCCTTTTGGTGTGGATCGCATTATAATGGAACATATTCTAGAAAGAAAGATTTCACAGAGAACTCACAGCAGATTTATATGTAACGCAAGCAGAGTATTCGTTGTATATATGTTAGTGTGTTTATAAGTATATGTGCTTAGTATTAAGTTGTTACAATGCAATGTAGCAGTTCAGTTGTTCTTTGTGTACTTAAATCCGCGCACTCCGTAGTTTCAAAATATCTAACAAATAATTAATTACAAGTAATGAGTTAATTATGACGTTAATAATGTAATTAGCAATAGTTTTCATTGTTTAATGTTAATTAATTGTACCTCGTACGTATGAAAAGTTACTTAACCACACTTGATCGGGTTAGGACTTTGGTAAGCACTAACTAAAGTCTAACTTACCGTTAGACTGTGTGTAAGTGTACGATTTCTTACTTGTTCAGGACTAAAAATAATTTCACTGTAAGTAAGTGGAATATGAATAATGAAAAACCGTTTAGAGCTTAGCGCTTATACTTTTTATGTACTTTATATACTTTTATTCGTACATCTGTCATTTTAGAAATATAATGAATGACGTATTAGTGTATTTATTGTCTTTTCGCTTCTATGATAACCGCGATGTGCTCTCACTTCTTGTTGGGTAGCGTCAGTAACTCGTAACTCATTACGTGAGGAAAACAAGGCAATCGCAAATCTACCAAAGCAAACACGTTTTGGCTTTTCATTTTCATTTTCATTTATAGAGGCACTTTTTGCCAGTGCGAGTACGAGTACGAGTACGGGTACATCCTCCATTTTGGGTGAGTCGAGCTCGACCTGTGCAGGGGGTCGTCCTCGTCCTCATCCTCATCCTCATCCTCGGTTTATATAAGATACGTTTAATGGCAAGCTGTTATGTTGGGGGACAGACGATGAAAACAATATGGTGGCATGTTGTTAGCGTGATTACAGTTGTTATTGCTCTTAGTGTTTTTGTTGTTGTAGTTTTTGCACTTTTGATTAAAAATAACGTGAAGCTGTTAACTTTAATGACAACTTTGGGGAAAATGTGTGGGAAATTGTATGTGAAAATTGTCATCTACTATACACATAGTACGTATGTATTTATATCTATGTGCGCATATAATAGTTATCAAAGGTTAAATGGTCAAACCAACATATGTTTATCTCTCAGTGGCGCAAACAGGTAATGGCAATGTCTAGCTTTATTGTAAAAACTAGAAACCTCAAAACCCATTTTGAAATTCAGTTTCATGTCTGTCAAGATAATACCGCACCGCAGCACCGTCATTTATTAATAAACTTAATTAATGTTGATCCAATATGAACAGAATACTGTATATAACTGTTGCATTCCCCCTCGACTTGTTCAATTCAAACACTTCCATTGAAATAATGCTCATGTCACATGCATTTTGCATAAAACTTGACATCAAGCCCATAAATCAATTCCACACCGCAAACTTAAATGTCATTCAACAATAATAAATAAACAGCATAACACAGGTAAAGAAACACATAAATAAAACAAAAAATTGAAATCACACGCAAATTGCGCAAAAATACGAATAATAAGCGACTGTCAAAAAGAGAAACGGCAACGATTTTCTCATAAAAAATAAATTATTTTCCCATAGAAAAGTAATTTTTGCTTTTTGTATTTTATGGCATTAACCATTTCCATGACCCAACACGACGCGACGACAGTGTACAAAATGCTGAGGACGATTCATTTTCGCGTGGGTGCACTTTACTTGTTTACCCTTTTCTGTTCAAAGTTACAAAAAAGGGTAGCTTAGATTTAGATGTTGTGTCGTTTAAATAATTAAGTTCTAAATTGTCATTAATATTATTAATATTATGAATATTTTGTATTTTTCTTATTATTATTACAATTATTATTATTATTATTATAATTGTATTTATTATTATTATTATTATTACAATTATTATTATTATTATTATAATTGTATTTATTATTATTATTATTATTATTATTATTATTATTATTATTATTATTATTATTATTATTATTATTATTATTATTATTATTATTATTATTATTATTATTATTATTATTATTATTATTATTATTATTATTATTATTATTATTATTATTATTATTATTATTATTAATTATATTTATATATTATTTTATTCTATTATTATCATTCAATATTTATATTGTGCTAATTTTAATAATTATCAATTTAATAATTAAAAAATTTCGCTGCTTTTTTAGCATTTTATAGCGATCCGTGAATAATAATAAATAAATTTAAGTGTAATTTTGACTTAGACGCCTTCGTCTATTAAAAGAGGTAAAAGAGCATATTTTCGACCATATGAAGAGTACGAATTTACATATATATATGTATTCACCACGGTTAATCAAGTCGATCTATTTATGTCCGTGAGTGCCTTCCTCTCAGAAAATATATTATATAGCGCAAAATACAACTTACAATATATTTGCGCATATCAATTTTACATTCATTTTGGTGACTTACTTTAAAATACACTCATAAACTTTGCTGTAACCACATTTCTATCAATATAACTAAGTTGTATGCTAGAAATCCGTAAGATTTAGATATTATAGAACAGGGCTTGGGGTATTTGGTAGTCGAGCATAGGCGACTGCAGCACTCGTGGCTTTGTTTTGATTGGCAAAAATAAATTTAATTATCTAACGATTTCGTACAGCAAGCGGCGATTGGTTGCTCATAAAGAGGGGGGCGAGGGGCTTGGGGGTAAGCTAAGTTCAAGCGACAGTGGCTGCTGCTTTGACTTTTGGCGCTTTAGTGGTTGCGGCAGCAGCAAACGTGATGTTGACTCTTGCGTCTCATTCATCTCTCGTTCAGCTTTGCTCGTCTCGTCTCGTTCAATGCAGCTTTGCTTTTGATTTAGCTTTTTTATGCTTTGCTGGCAATAAATATTTTATTGGATTCGGTGTGAAAGGTGCTCAAAATTTACACCGTAGCACAGCTCGAGTCCAAGGCTTTAAGCAAAAGTACAATAATATGTTTCTGGTTTAGTCATGCACCTTCAAATGGATTCTGTAAGCTTCCACATTCACCAGAAGTATCTGCCGACTATTTTCCGTTCCTCTCTGCCAATTGTCATCCACAATTTACTTAAAGCGCTGACCAAAAATCGGTAATAAAAATGATGTGCGTAGCTTTCATGTCAATACAATTCCAACTGCCTTTCTAAACACAGAAATGACAAGTGAGAGTTTTAGTGTGCTCAATCAAGTTATCCTGGATAGTTAACAATAGTTAAGTTTAAAAGAAAACTTCATCTTTATTTTATCTTAAATTTACGCAGGGGGACAATGAACAGATACATCGACTTGGTCAAATATACCATCAACACTACTCTACTACAATAAATGCCTATTACATTCATTTGCATAAGTACAATGTATTCTCCTGACCTATTTTAAATTAGTCCAGGATATAAGCAGGTTGGCTTTTAAATTAATCAAGTCAGCTAAGCGGTGAGCAAGTCAACGTAAATCACTCACAGGTTACTACTCCTGGACTTAGATAATGTAGGGACAGGTCTCATGTTTTTGGATCTTTTCTGGGTATCCGCGTTGCTTTTTTCTTACGAAGAGATTTTTAAATGGAACGGGGATGTGTTCCTTTGAGCTTTTGTATTCCGTTTTCGACGGTAGTTTTCAAAGTGATGGACCTTGATGGGAAAACAAACTTTTTGGCCAATTAATATGTTTTTTTTTTCAGCGGAGCTTGTCCAAACTATGTTAACGAAGCTCCAACTTTTTGATCTCATTTAATATGACGATGGGTCAAGGTTACAAAAATATGTGTCAGCTCCATGGATGAAGCCTGCTGTTCACAAAAAAGAAGAGGGAGGAGAGGCGGAGTAGATGGCTTTAATCAGTATAAAAGGTAAAGAAAAACCCAGGTAATCCTTGTATTGCATGTTCTTTGTGTATTTTATTCAGAAGTATACATAATTAATATTAAGTATTAGCTTGCAGGTGCTTAAAACAGGTCTTTCAATTTGGGGCATATCATTTTGGATTTTAATCAATTTAATCTCTTTAAGTGTAAACTTAAATATAATATGAAATTATTAAAATAGTATTTCTAGACAACTTTATGAAAATATTGATGTATCTAAAGATTAAAGCGACTGGTTTTTGTTAACAAGCATCATTGCTAGTTACTCTCTTTGCACTTATTTTAATCGAAAAGAACTGCAGATTTATGACTTCAACAAAGTATCGATTGTTGCATAAAAGTGAAAGCATCGATACAATAAATCGTTCTGGCTGCAATTTTTAATTGTTCTGCCAATGGCACGTTGCCATTCACATTCAAAAGTTATGAGCTGCTGAACTACTGAAAACAACTGTATATGTATCTCAATAAGAAGTATCAGCAAATCATCTACTTGGCTATAATAACTCGGTTGTAATCGAATGTTTTAGAGTTGCGTAAGAATCTGAACGAATTCCTATTGATGAATTAATCATGTTATAAGTTTATTATCTTAAAGGGCGAGGGTATGCTCAGTTATTAGACTCTGCGTACGAGTTCGCTTAAATTATTCAGCAATTTTCGGTGGGAAAATGTTCGAATAGAATATGGAAAATAATTCTTGCCTATGGAGGTTAGAATATGAGCCCATTTAGTAAGAAAATTGCGTACTTTTTTCTGGCCCCTTATATAATTGAGATGTGATCTAGTAATCCACTTTAAAAATTAAGAGTTTTATTGTATAAATGTTTTTGGTTTACTTTTCTTAATAATATTGTAAATATTATACATTAACTTTGGACTGTTATCTCCAACGCTTTTTTTAATATGCTTTATTCTTTCCATAAAACACCCAAGTAGTTATTGCTAAGGATAACTTTGAAGAAAAAGTAACTAAATGAATTATGTAAAATGAAAACTCGATAGGAATGGCTTAAGGGATTGCTCACATCAATCAATTGGATACATACACATACACAGAGATAAGAGTTCTAATGAAGACATATTTTCTTTTGACATGCAGAATATTGCAAACTAAAAATAACTAAAATGAATAATCCTCTTAATAAATATTTATACATTTTTCATTTTGCAAAGAATTACTTGACAGACTGTATTGGTAGCTTTAATGAACTGGCTGAGCTTATCCTTTAAGTTCCAGGCACATACCAGTAATAGGCAACAACTTATGAATGTCATTGGAGTTGTAGTGCCAGATATATTCCTCCAACTGAAAGCAGAGATGTTACCCAGCCAGAAAGCCAACAAATGAAGCACTCTCCACGAACGCAATGGCGGAGACGAGCAGAGCAGGGCAGGAATTTCGAACACTGCCGAGGCTAGAGGAGTGTATGCCAAGGAACTTCATGCATGTGTGGGAGCCGTTCCTGGGTAAAAGTAGAAAATGGCAGAGACTGGAACTAAGTAACCGGAAATGCTGGTACCGAGCCCCCGAAAGCGCCTCCCGCTGTTTTTAAATTTATGCAATTGGCAACACGAAACAAGGTAGTCGGAGATTCCAGCTACCGAATACAGTTTCGGATGCTACAATTCAATCCTTTTGGACGCCTTGAAAACAATTCCTGGCAGGTGGGTTGCTTTCAGCCCAATACATATTTCGTGTGCTTTTGCCTCGACTTTATTCCTTCAATGGGCCCCCAATTGTCGATAAGTTGCCATGGTGCACTCAATTAAGCCAAGTCTCATCCCCATCCACTGGCACCAGTCCTCCTAAGAGTCTACCTGTGCAAAGCTTCGAGTTCATGGCATGTAAGTCGTGCTCTTTATGGCACATCCGGCCAGGCATCCTGTCGGGGCAGCTGTTTAGCCAACTTATTTATGCCACTTGCTCACACACACACAAACACACACACACACACACACATACACACACACAGAGATACACAAACACAGACTTTCCCACAAGTCCTTTGTTTTTAATTTTGCTGTGAGGAGCTGTGGAAAATTCCATTGGCAAAATGAAAATTCCCTTAGAAAATTCGCTTTTGCTATTGTAAATAGTTTTCAGGACAAAATTGCAAAAGCAGTTGTTGTTGCTACCGTACTGTAGCTATTGTTTCTGCACTTGTTGTTGTTGCTGTTGTTGTTGTTCTGTCTGCTTACAAAATATTTTTGCACTTGCATTAACGCTTTTGACTGTGAGACGCCAACACTGACGCCACACGCCCTTCGAGCTGAATTTATTATCATTGTTGTTCTGGCCAATGCACTTGTCTTGCCAATGTCTGAATGTCCTGCCAATATCAGGGCTTTGTGGCGCATAATTAAACCCATTTGTTGCAAGCTTCCACTTCGCAAAGGTCGATGAGGGCGATTTATTGTATTTTTCAGTTAGTTTATGGCTTGTATTAAAAATGGTAAAATTAAAGAAGGGAGTGGGAGTCACGCTGACAATACAAGCACAGTAATTTATACGGCAATAAATTCTAGGAGATCCAGGTAGAGAGAGCTTAATCAATTACCAGAAACTTGCCAAGTTTTACGAACATGCAATGGAAACCATCTCAGTTTTGCTTCCACACAGACCAAAATGTCACGTTTGGTAAATTATTTGGGGATTTACGGCTTGCTAGATATTCTCTAAATGATGGCATCATTCATTCAAGTGGAATCGGGCTATTAGTGTATGCTTTTTAAGCCTTTCTAATGTCCTTGCAGCGGGTGTGATTATAAAACAGCATTACTCGTCTTAAGCTGAAGCTGATTCGATGGAACGAGAGAATTTACAGATGTAATTATCAATTTTAGTCGCAGTTAGATATTATATAATTGATTTGATTTCATCAAATTAAAAGAAAAGAATAAATACAGAAGGATTACAATTTTAGCAAAATGCGATTAAAATAGTATCAATTCATCATAATTCAATTCATAAATTTAATGGGTAAGTAGTGCGTGTTGAAGCCAAGACAAATTTTGTTTCAGTGTTTAGAGTTTATTCCTCTTCAATTTAACCATGAGCTGTCGTCCTTCCATTCATATTTTATTTGGATAAATGTCTGCTATTAATTTCCATACAGCTCGTTTAATTTTCTATTCGTGCTGAAGAATTTTTCATTTGTCACATTAAGTTTATATTTCCGGGAATGGAAAATATGTCTCCATCTTTTAAATTGTTTAATAAAAATTTTCTGCAACAGATTTTATTCCATTCATCACAGTTTGCCCATTGCTTCAAATTTCCTTCGAGCTCAGTAGGGTTATTGCCTTGTAAGTTTAATAAATCCTCATAATTAGTGTTGTAATTTGTTATTCAAAGTTTACCGTTGACCCCTCAGAGCTTGTAGTTAAGTGTATGCCACCCAAAGCTTTGGTCACACTCATTAACACGTTAGTCTAGCTTTTTATACCCATAACTTACTTGGTACGAAAGGTATATTAAAGTTGTTCAAACGTATGAAACATTTATTTTTGACTTCCTTCAACCTTCATATTCTGAAAGAATCTGTCTCATAGTCTTTATAACAGACGTCGTAGTTCTCTTATGTAAAATAAATATATATATATATATATATATATATATGTATAATATAATTGGGATAAAGCAAACCTGGGTTCAGGGTATCCAGTAGTCGGAAATAACTTTATTACTTGTTTGTTTATGCTTTTTTGGTCTGAAACTTGTGTAAACACTTTAAATAAAGGGAAGTCACATCGCCTCGTCCTTTACCTTGTGAAATGAATCAGCAGTAATTTACGCAATTTCTCTCTGGTCCTCCCACTGTATGTCTTTGTCACTCAGGCAACAATGACACTCTGCTACAAAGCAGATAAAAATATGGATATGTCTATTGAAAATATACTTATTTGAAATCAAATGTCACTTAAGCTGATACATTATTTAATTAATAAATTTAATGTGAAAAAATCAGACTTTTAAGCGAATGTGTTTTTAATTCTCGATATCAATTTAAGGTGCATCTGGTTGTTAAAGATTATATAATGATTAAAAATAATTTCTTTATAAAAATAAAATACAGATCATTTTGGTTAATTCAGTGAAATGTAAAGTTTCCACGAAGTCTTTTCTTTTAACTTGAATGAGTTGAATGAAAATACATTTTCTGATTGTTAAACGACAAAATGAATTAATAATTAAATTAAGAAAGCCTTTGGTAATCCGTATACAATCATAATCCGTAATCAATAAACTTCTGTGTATATGTTAATAAATGTACACTTTATGTGTTTAAGATTTAATTGACACAACGAGTTAAAGTGCTATGACGAAGTTAGATTCGGGTGGCATGTTGACTAGTGTATTTTAATATCAAAGAGAAGATTTAATAAATGGCTGCACACTTGTTTATTTATCATTTACACAGAATTGCATAAAAGTTGCCAATCCTACACAGACACTTTCCATTTATCTAGTTGAATCCCTTTCCCTTGCTCTACTCTACCGCCTCTCTGGGCCTGACCACGTAATGGGAAACTTTCGGTGTGCCCAGCCGAAAAGTTTTTGTTCACATAAATCCTGCTAATCGCTTTTTCTGGGCAAAAAGCTGACTGCTGCGAAACTCTTTTCGTAACTCCAAAGTCATTTGCATATATCTGCTGTCTGTTTCGTCTCCTTTGCTCTTTTGTCACTGGCTAATTGCTGTGCCTGTTGCTAATTGTTTTTGTTGCTCCTCTGTTCCTGACCCTTTGCAGTACCTTTTCCATGTACTTTCAACACTCTTTTGTGTGTGTGTGTGTGTGTGTGTGTGTGTGTGAGTGCTTGTGGCCATTTTGGTTTAATGACGAATGTGGGGCAGCATTTGCGTACACTCAACACCACCCCAGCCACCACTCGATTCGTTTCACTTTTTTCTTTAGCTGCGGCTAATTTTAGTTTTGCAACTAGGTATTTACACGCTCAACCCAAGAGCAGACCAGTAAACAATGATATAACAATAATAAACAAACAGCAACAGCAGCAGCAGCAGCCACAGGGAGAGAAGTGATGACAGCAACAGCAGCCTTCAAATCTTTGGAAACAAGTGCAAAAAAATGGAATGGCACCAAAATAAAACAAATGAAAATGCGTACAAATTACCCGAACAACAAATAAACAACAACAATCCCAAAGCTGCCGCTGACAATGACAACAACAACAGCAACAACAACAGCAACAACAACAACAACAACGACAACTACAACAAAAAATATGCACACTGACACTTTACGAAGATTTATGCGTTTTAGTTGAGTTCTGTTCTGTTCTGTTCCGTTCTCTTCCGAATTCTTTTTCAGGCGAGCGGAGAAATTTTTTGCACTGCTTGCTTCGCTCTGTCAGTCAGCCCCCAGAACACGCCCCTTTTTATGCTGGCTAGTGGCCACATCACTGGACTGTAAGTTGCGAGTTATAGTCATTATATCCTCTGCCCATTAAAGGGGTAAATTGAAATTGTGCAAATGTACGAATCAGTCAGCAGGACGCATCTGCTGGCATATCCAGCTCCTGCCGAAAAGAGACACAGCCAAAACCACTGAGTGTTAACAGTTTAAGAGCTGCAATAAATACGTTAATTACTGGGCTTATTAAAAACTGTATTTCTCTTAAAGACTTTAATTTGTTATAGAGTCTATCAGTTCACATTTAAGCTTCAAGAAGAATTTTCTCAGCTTTATATTGTAGTAATAGTAGAGTAAATCTAAGAAAATAAATAGATGAAGAAAATAATATTTATTTATTTATTTTATTTAATGTCAACTATTAACAGTCGATCAAAATACAATACAAATTTTTAATATAAATTAAAACTGAAAAAAATATAATTTAAATTTAAAATGAAGTTTTTGAGTAAAAAATTTAAGTTAATATCTGGGGTGTTCAAAATGAGAATATTAAATGATCCAACATTTGTTGCGAGGAATGGGAAAACCCAGAAAAACCCAATCAGATCACTATGATTAGTAAAGCAAATAAGTGCAAGTTGCTACGTGCTAAAAAGTTAAGGATATGGTTCTTAATCGTATTAAAAGAGGACTCTGAGTTGAAGACTCGAAAAAGTCTGTTATAGTCAACACAGAGAACAGAGAACAGAGAACACAGAGAACAGAGAATATAAACTAAGCATTTATATAATATACCTCATGGAATTAAGTATATGTGCATACATTTCTTTATATCTTTGTTCCTTTAAAGGAACGGTAAATTTAATTTTGGTTTTCAAAAGTCTTCATTTGTGATCTATTAATTATTAATAATTGTAAAACTTTCTAAATTTCAGCTTAGATTATAAATATAATAGCAAAACTGAAAAATGCACTAAGAACCTTTTTCATTTAATTCTGTATATATATTACTTAATATAAATTAAAAATATTATGTTACATTTTTTGATTCTATTCTTCAGTAAAATAAGTAAAAAATAAAGTTTGCTTAATTCTTTTTGTCGAAAGTACTTTTTTCTTAACAAAATCTATGCACATATACTTATTTCCATGAGGTAGTTCTATACTCTTTACATTCTGCTTTTTATGTATATATGAGCAAATACAGTAGGCGCTCACTAAGAAACTCAAATTTTCCGAAATTATAACCTAGAACGAAACGTGTTGAATACTCAAAAACAAAAAGCGTCAATAATTTAATGAAATAGTGTAAAAAAAAGGAACTTTCCATACAACGAATCCTTACGTGATATCAAATTTATTGAAGCCGAAAAACACCTTGAATCATTTCTCGATTATGATAAATTCACAATATTTATTTAATAATAAAATTAGTTGGAAACACGTTTGTATAACGAATTTCTTTTCGATTTTCTACAATTAACAGGAACCAAAAAACCATTCAGAAATTTGAGCAACTCGCAAATTGGAATTGCGAACAAATTCGTTTGAACTTTATATATAAGAGCACATTTATATAAAAAAGTACAGAATCAATTGCTATTGTGTTGTAATTTAATATAAATTTTACTAGCTTTTTACGAGTCTTATATTAGTTCAACAAAACGATAACAGACGCAAAAAACATTAAATATTGCATTTCATTTTTGAAAAACTATTAAAGAAAATCAGAAATAATTGGAATTTGATCATTTTCCATGCTTTTTTAAATATTATTGTCAGAGCTAGAACAATATTCAATTTTGTATTCATATGGCCTTTCCCTTCACGAATTTCCTTCTTTGTGATAAACACTTTCTTGATTTTGGTTCCCTTACATTCTCATTAACATGCTGCTCACCTGTCACCTGCCTCTCCATGTTCCCTGCCACTGGCACGTGTCAAAAACTTTATTTGTGCACGCTTCACTGCAACCTCCGCACTTTCATCAGCCATCAGCCATCTGCCTGCCCCTATCTCCATACTGCTTCCTACTCCCATTTCCCTACTGCTGTATCCAGCCTCTCACCCATTACCCGTAGGCGCGTCTTTATTGGAGGGCGTGGTCAATGGACCGCCTCATTGGCCGCCATATTTGACGCCAGTTGAGCATGAAAATGCCATTTAACAATGGCGAACGGCCCGAAAAAAAAAACAAATAAATAACAGCGAAAAAAGGCAGCTAAAGCAAAAAAAATAAGAGCCAACAACAATAAAAAACTGCGTTGGAAAATGTTTAAAACAATGCAAAAGACCGTAACAACAACACAAGAAGAACAATGAGCGCCAACCTCTGATAACGCAAAAACAATAACAATGAAAATGTCAAAAAAGCAACGACGCTTAAATCAAATTAATGTGAAGTTGACCCAAGGTTTTTTTCCAGCTCGAAAATGTTCTGGAATTTAATTTCGCATTATTACAAAAAGTTACAGCAATCATTGCCAGTTATGTGCATAAATCGAGAAATAATAATCTGTATCGACTTTATCGAGTTCTTGAATCAGATGAGAAACCTAAGACTTAACCATTATTTATTATACCAAAATAGGTATTGAGGTTTTCTCCACCATTTTCCTTATTAATAAATATTATATGAAAAATGTATACATTAATTAAGTCACAAATAGTTATATATAAATTTATAAACTAGTTTACGGATACTATATAAAGTGCAAGAATATCAGACTTTAATCTAGATGATCCAGTCATGGCTGTTCATAGGACAGTCTTTATATGTGAACCCATCGAAGACGAGCTCTGAAAAAGTTAAAGAAACAGACTTTGATATTTAAGCTCCTTGTAAATTAAATATAATATACACAAATTTAATGCTTTCACTAAGTAATAACTACGATTTACAACCAATAGTAAGGTTTCAAATTCAAGTAATGGAGCAATTGTGTGCTAAAATCACGAAGTCGACCACTCAAGGGCTTCTCTTAAACATTACCAGCTGACATTTTAAGCTAAAGAATAGTATTTTCAGGCTATTTTTGAAAACCATTTAGAATTTTTTAAAAACTTTTAACATCCTGTTTCCTTACAATCGAAAAAAGTTGAATTTTTTGTAATTTTAAATTTTCTCGAAATGTTTGCGGATTACCAAAGAAATCGCTTGCGGGAAAAGTAAGTTGAATTTTCTTGCCATTAATTTTTTAAATATAAATCATTGTTTTACATTGTTTTAACACATTCGCTAGCCATAAGAGTCATGTGAATAATGTGTTTGCCTTACATTTTTAATTTGTATTATTTATTCGCATTGATTCTTAATGTGTTCACAGTGCGGATGGAAAATTGATGAGCTAACAATTTATATATTGATTGGCCACTACAAATATTGATAGCCTTTTGAGCGTTAAGGTTTCAAGTAGTAATTAAACTAATTAATTAAAATATGATTTCAATAAACTGTAAGTGCAATCCCTTGGTTTATAATAACCTAAAATATGTTTTCCTCTTCACGTGGCTAATGGCCATGTTAGATTTTTGGTGGGTTCGGTGCAAAATTCCAAAAATTATGAACAGCTGCATTTTAAATGGCCACTTCGTGCCCATCCACCGCAACATAGAGAAACTTGCTGAAATTGCACTAGAATTTGTTCAATTTTAATAAACTAATACCCAACACGGTCTGCACGGTCTGTCCAGGTCCACCCTAAGCACCACCCTGAAACATGACTAATTCTGTAAATAATTAGTTAAAATTTTGGCGAAACATTGTCAATTTTCAAACAACGTTTGAGTACTCGCTGGATGCAAATATTTACTATGTATATATATATATATATAGTATACTGTGTGGTAAGAGGGTTTTATGATATTGGATCCGAGCGTCCTCAATCCCTGTTCCATCGCCATGTTTTAGCCACAATATCCTGGCAGCGTCAATATAGCGGCGCTCGTCTGTTTGGAATATAATTTTAATACTTTATAATTGCATTATTCCGATGTGGCGGCGTGGGTGTGGGTGTGGGTGTGCGAAGGGCCAGCGGAAAGTTCCTCGTTTTTGGTCATCATTTTGGCAGCGCAAATTCAATTAAGTGCTTGTTAGCTGTTTACTGTGTCAGAAAAATGCACCAACTGCAGATGCTCTTTATGGTTTGCCTACGGTTCAGCAGCTCTCTCTGTGGTCTGTCCTCTAATTATACAATGCAGAGGAAAGTATTGTATAATATAATATTATAAATGGAAAGTGATACTATTGGGTGTAGTTAGACTCGTACACGGTTTTAATCTTCACTCATGTGGACTGTGTCGTAATGTAACTGCGGAATTATATCGTCTAATTTAATTAGTGAAATATGAAATTTAATTTAATTTTTCAACATGTTTTATCACTTGAAATGCGTCATTAAATAATTGCGCAATTGCACATTATTCGCTTAATAAAGGTGTGAACACTCATACAACGACGACAAAACTCTTTAATTGTTGAACAAATTGTGAACTTTAAGCCCAATGAAAATTGAATTAGAAAATTGTGTCAATTCGTTCTATTTATACATATAATACAATCAAGAAGTAGGAATTAAACTATTGATTATACATCTACGGGTATAACTGAATAAAATCGGTTGAATTATTCGATTTGATTTATTCGTATTTATTTGATTTCATTTAATTCAAGCCATAGATTATTTCAATTTCAACTTTTGTCGCATTCTAAAGCCTTTGGTAAGCGCAGATCTCCCTGCGCTTAATCAACGTTGTTCGCTTGCCAAAAGGACAGTCAGCAGGGGAGTCCTGGCCAAAGTGAAAGCCAGAACCAGCCTCAATACCCGTACCCGTACCCGTACCCGTACCCGAACCCGAACCCATACCAATCCAAACCTGATCCCAGTGGTGCAGTTTAGTGAGCGCGTTTCCGTTTGAGCGCCATAATAAATTTGCCAGCGACTTTTTGCCAGCCAGTTGCGACAACTTGGATGAAGGCGATGCCATTGCAGGAGTAGGACGTGGCAGCGGTAACAGCAGCAGGAGCAGCTCAGAGACCAATGCCTCATCTTGCCTTTTTCTTCATTCTCCGAGTTCCTTCGATGCCTTCGCTGCCTTCAGCATGCCATGCGGCGCTTTGTTACGCTTGATTTACGCTAACAAGACATGAACGAATGGACACAGAGACAGGATAGCGCAGGAGGACAGGAATAGTATGGGCTAGAATTGAAATGGGAAGACGAGCAAAACACCCGGAGACATTTTAAATGTGGCGCAAAAGAACGATTACAGGTTGTCCCGTTGCAACCGCCACAAAACCACAGACAACAAATGGGCTACGGTCGGGCGGGGGCGGAGGAGGCGCAGGGGTTGAGGTTTGAGGTTGCTGGCAAGTGCAGCCACAGGGCGTGGGCATTGGCATTGGCATTGGCAAAGGGAAAGGGGAAGGGGAAGGGGAAGGGGAAGGAGCAGTGGAAGGGCTTAAATGCAGGAGTGGGCCAGCGAGGTGTAACCATTGCCAATCCAAGCGAAAAGTTGGCGCACTTTTCCATTTCCGAGCAGAGACTCGGCCAAGACGTGCTTCTTGTTTGCCGAGAGTCCTAGCTGGAGGACTGACGGGGTAGATCCGGGCACGTGGGTTGCAAAATATCAGCAAAAATGTCAGGAAATTACAGGAAAATGAAATAAATGAAGATGGATATGCAATTTGAATAGCGTTGAATTGGTTCAGCGCCGTTGACAGCGTCACGAAGAAGCCGATCAGCGGTAAGTGGAGAGTGGTTAATAGGGCTAAGAAGTTGGCTGTCTCCTGACTTGAGGTGCCGTAAGAACTTCTTAAATGAGCGATAACGGAAACCTTTTCTCTTAAAGGGAATAACTAATACGTAGTTACCTCTATTGGTGCATACAGCTCTTAAATGTTAAGTTAAACTTGGATCAATTTTAAAGTAAAAGACAAACAATTATATAAATAATGAAATGCATCAATGCACAACTGTACTTTCCCCTTCCGTTGGTTGAGGAATCAAGGCCAATCCATAACTTGCACTAACACTATGCAGTAGCCCGAAGACAATCGAGGCAGCAGCTACTATTAGGACGGCTTAAACCAATTTAGGCCGGGTACTTAAGCTCCTTATTGTTGCACCAGTTGGATGCACAAGCTCCGGGTACACAAGATGGGCCTGTAGCCTGTGGCCTGTCATGGCGGCTGGAAACTAGCCAGAGGCCACAGACTCCACACAAAGCAAGGTCAAATCAAGCTTTTCTTATGCCTTCAGCTTTCCTCGTAATTCCTCCCTTTGCAGATCTTTATAAACGAACGTATTGTAGGGGAGCCTAAGGGGGCTTTCCATTTCCACAAGCTGATCTAGAAGCATGTAAAGTTGGTAGCCCGTTAGCTATTAAGCAGTTGGATAACCAGAAGGTCAACATTTCAGCTCACATCTTTAGAAATTATCTGATTTATAACTGAATGATAAAGTTCTTTTGCAATTGCATTAGCTCTTCTCGAAAGAAATGTTTTATATTAACTAAAATATTAAAGAAAGGAAATAATTTCTAGTCGCTTATTCACACAAGTGGAACATGAATCTGGAATCGAATTTGGGTGTGTGGAAATCAATCATGGATGTAGGAAGATAACCAAAAGGTCCAATTGTGCATACAACTCAGCTCTGGGCTATTTAGAGTTCCATTTACCCGTATCATAGATAGTACCCGCTAGGAGACTTGTAAACAAGGTGCGTACCCATGTTGCGCTAGTTGTTGGCCAGAATTTCGTGCTATAATTTGTACGTGATTGTAAGCAATCCTTGGAATCCCTATCAAATCAGGCAGCAGGTCCAAAATCTCAACCAAATTACACAAAATGCAAATCTAGAATCCACGCAGCGGGATTAGAGGCCAATTACAGCTTCGAATACGAATACGAATATGTAAACTAATTTTGCCTCGTAATTACCATCAAAGCATTGCATGAAAAAGGATGAGGGGTCAGGTTGGTTGGTGCGGCGCGACGTGGCGCGGGGCGGTGCAAGGTGAATAGTAGACGGGCTTAAGTTGAGCATGTTGCAATAAATTGGGGTACCGTTGCTGCCCATAAGCAGCAACAAGGACGAGAATTGTGCAGGCTCCATTGAAATGATAGGCTTGGGTTTGGTTCGGGAGAACTTAAAACTGTTGATAGGTTCGGTTCGGTGAGCACAGGACATGCACAAGCAATGTCCTCGTGTGTTGTCAATTGATTGTCGAGCCCACAAGTGATTATATTCAACCCATTCTCATAATTACTGCGTGGGTGGGGCTAATAATTAATGCTGCCCTAAGCCCCTCACAATTTCTGACGCGTTCAATTTGAATCAACCTTTGGGTTATTCAGTTAACACAACCCCCATGAAAATAACTTCTACTAAACCTTTTGGAGTGGGTAAAATTCATAAAATTTTGCCTACTCCTTATTGGCAGTTAAAGCTTATTGACGGCGCTTCTACTTATTGTGTTGGCCAAAAGGATTATTAATTTAAAATTCCATATTTATATAATTTATTAACTTTAATATGAGAGCTTGTTTAAAGTAAAGCTTGCTAAGTTTTATGCTTACATCGCATTATCTTTATACTGTAGCTTTCAGCCAATTATAACATTCATCCTGTGCTCCTGCTGTGCATTTTATGACTGTGTATTATATTACCTTTTTATGCCCTCCAACTGAATTCTTATAAATCTGCAATTCGTGAGGCATTTCCCATCATATATAACGTTTACTCCAAGTTACATTCGGTAATCGTCTTTATGGAAATAGGAAAATAGGAAAATACTATTAAATAAACTTTGTATTATATATTCTTCACGTATTCAGCGAATCCATTTTAATACTATTCTAAAAGGGTATTTGTGCTTCGTTGTCCGTCTTCATGTGGTTGTGTGTGAGCTTAGTGGCTTATACCTCATCTGGCTTATTTCATGAACAATGCAGGAGACTTCAACGCCTGCACATAGTCGTACAAGAAGTATCCTTTCTGCACACAACATCCTCGGAGCACGAACATTGCATTTTGCCAAGGCAGTTTCCAGTTGCAGCAGGGTAATTGATTTAAGATTTCTCGGAATAATGTACTTGCTAAGCTCCTTTTTCAGCCTGGCAACTACAATTAGCAGTGGACCATAAAGCGCTTAAAACCCTTTCTCAACATAATAATTGACAAAAGAGAAGGTGCCTTGGCTTATTTCAAGAGGCATTTTATTGGCCGCGTCCCTCTGTTCACTTCCCCTCTCCCATTTCTCATTTCTCATTTCTGTGGTTGCTAAGCAAATATTTCAGCAATAATTTTGCTACAATTTCAATTGAATTATAAAATATGTGAGAGCAGCTTTCGCTTTGCTAAGCTGCAGCACACACGCTCATACACTTACATACATAAAAATATATATCTTTATAGATATATTTACATTTATTTCGTATGCAATTTGCATTTGCCTAAGACTCCAGTTTTAATCTATGTAACAAAGAAATACATTCGTAATAACATCCTGTTCTGAACTATCGAAAGGACTTCGAAGCATGTTTTTTATTCTTTATTTATTTACGAAATACCAGCCTTAATTGGAGCTGAGGTATATTTGGTTTTATACTGGAATATTTATTTTACTTTTAAACTTCAATTTCAGAAATCTTTTAAGTAACTTGCACCTGTAGATAGTATATTCTGAAAAATGGGTTGCACAGTGTAATAAGCGCAACATGAAGAGAAACAGAGACAGAGAGAGAAAAAGAGAGAGAGAGAGAGTGAATGAGGTGGTTGAGTGAGAACTAGAGCGTCAGGATGCAGGCCGACATCGTAGTCTATAAATTTAATGCCACAACAGACCAAAAACACAATGGCAAATTGTTATTGCTGTTGCTGTTGTTGCCGATGTTGTTGTTGTTGCTGTTGCTGTTGCTGTTGCTGTTGCTGTTGCTGTTGATGATGTTGTTGTCATTTGTCTGTGCGTGTTGTTGCGTAAGCGAGCCACAAGCGAGTGGCTTGTTTATTATATGTAGGGATGCTCATAATATTGTTAACCAGTGCGTATGAGTGATATTTAATTATTATGACCTTACGCATATTTCAAGTGGACCACAGTTGGTTACAGTAACATTTATTGGCAGTGCATATCTCAACCAAAGCATCACCCCTCTTCACGCACAAGTAACTAGGGAGCTTGTTAACTTATTTAATTATGACAATCAAATGTGACCGAGGAAGAGGCCATTTGCCAAGTTGGTTTCATAACTTTTCGGTTTGTTTTCAATTAAATTGCTAAGTCTGTGGGGGATTCGAGCAGATGTCTACTGCAACATATGTTGCAAAATTGAATAAGTTTATGTGGCATGTGTCTGATAACTGGATATGCACAGAGTTTAATTGGCATTGATTTCGCCAAGTTCTTGCTGCAAAACTTATTTACACCAAAGTATTACAATATTAAAATTAAAATTCAGCATGAGTCTTGCGCTAAAGAAATGCTGCAAAAAACTTACGCAACAATAGTATATATTAGTATATATATTATATTATATATATATTAGTATATATTATATACTAAAGTATTTGAAATGATGAAGAAGCCAAAATAAAAGATTGATTTATTAAATGAATTTACAACTGTCTCTTTTCGAGTGCTCAAAATACTTTAATTCGTGCTTATGTTTTTTGTCTATAGAAATCTTATATCTTCTATATAGATATATTATCATTCTCAGAAAATAATATGCGACATATATAGCTCCTATAGGACGACGTTGGTTGAAATTTTGTATATATTAGATATCCACTAGACTGGGTAACGCTCTCATATATACATAACTTCTATATAAGCTTGGGGAATGGTAATCGGTATATATTATATTTATGTGAATTTCATCAAGAGGAATAACATTTAATTAATAAAATGGTCAGCGTTCAAAATGAAACGAAATTCATCATCGGCGTCTATTAAGTGGCAACGTAAGAAAACTACTTACATTTAAAAGTATTTTACGAGAAATTGATTCAAGTGACAAATGGGTGCAGCCACGCCTTCATATACAATAAACACTTTCGTCATATTTCATCATATCAGTTTACATTGAGACAGACGGATGATAGTATGTGGATAAAGAGGGCGTTCCTAGAAATCCTCGGGTTAAGCGCGTCATGGAATTAGTTAGTTAGTTAATGTTAGGTTCCAAGATTTAAAAATAGGCAGACATTTGGTTTGCTCTTGAAATTTAAGTTGTTTTTTAAAAGCATAAAGAAAAAATTAATTAAAATGTCCTTCATTAACAAATCAAGCTTATAAAAAGGCAAAGTTTTTAAACGTAAAAAGTAAATTTAAGAAACAATTTTAAATCAATTTGGTGGCATTTTCGGATTATATATGGTTTTTTTTTGTGGTGGCAAAAAAGAACAGTCATTTTGGATTGTGTGTAGTGGCTTTTAAAGCTTTTTTGTAGCATTCCTTATAAGGTAAAAAGATGTATCCCAACTCTCTCTTAAATTTGGATCGTCTTTTGATAAAGCATGATGGATCCAAGCTCTTAGCATATGTAAATCCTTCGCGGAGTTTTTCTATGGCTAAATCATTCATTGGTTCGGTTTCTTCAGAGCTGCTGTCATCTGGTATAAAATTGGCTGCTTTCACGTTTCGCAATCGTGTAAGAACGAGGCTGACAGCGTGTTAAAAGGGAAAGGGACCAATCGCAAATTCGTGTTAGACCGAGCTGCAATATATTTTAGTATATGCTTGAAGTTATCTTATTATCTCTTATGCTTGAAGTTATCTCTCGTGTCATATTTGTGTTTATCCAATATTTTATGTAATTTCTGTATTTAAGCTTTTGTTATTTGGCCACACTGCACGCGGGGCTGAAACAAAGTAATCTGAAATGCAAATCTGTTCGCTGGCTTAAGAATTATGCATTCTCATGTGTACATAATGTGTGTCATTTCCTATGCCTTATCGAATGCTTTTATCAAAACACTTGCCATTAAAATTGCAGCAGGGAAACGCGGGTCTGGTCGGGTTCCTTCCCCGTACAGCTGTCGCTGCACACTCAATCACCTGTCATTAAATTATGCATTTGAGCAATCACTTCCTAAAATATGCGCGGGGTTGAAGGGTAGATCTGAGGCGGGGCATGTTGCACGCCTCAGTGCGATGCAGCAGGCATCCGCAAACTCTCTGGCGTCGCCGCAAGTTTTCAAAGAGCTTGCAACGCTTGATTTGCGTTCGTCCTGCCATTGTCCTGCCGTCTTCGTTGTCGACGTCGGGCGCTTACATGCCGGAAGTTGATAAAGTGCCTGGCAGCCAAGGAATTCCGCGGCATGTCGCGCATCTGTCCCTTTCACTCCCTCGTCTACTCGCATCCTCTGCTGTCGTATCTTTATTAAAGTATTACACACATGTAGTCGACAGTGCGGAAATGCATTTGGACCACGCCTCTTATGTACAACGCCCATTATCCCCAAACACTTCACTGTTCCCCAACCCCACCCCCTCCTTTTCCATAATGCAACATACCAGTATAAATTCCAGTTTATTTTTGATTCACAGTAAAAATCCATCGGATCTCTATCAAAGCCATATATCACTATTATCTGCAGGCTGAAGCTTAGCGCGCTGGGAATGTTCGGATTGGGTGCAGAGCGACAAAACTATTCTTCGTTATATAATTCACATATCCTGCTAGAAATACGCTATGAAATTTCTGATACGAACCATAAAGAAAGCCAGAGAAATTTTAATACTCGAACAGCTCTCGGGATGAAGCTTCCAAAATAGAAATTAAATTTCAAGAGATGGTAATTTCGGCAAAGTCTTTTCGAGTATGAGTGAGGTTTATCTCTCTATCAAACTCTTTCACGCATTTCCAGTTTTAATTGATATTTTTTGTTAACTGGGTGTGCATAAATCAAGCATACGCAACGTTGCACCGCGTACTGAGTTGACAGTTCATTAAATTTTCATTAATGGTTGCATCAGCGCGTGCTTAAATTCTCTTTCAGTTTTCGCATTGGATTTGCTAAATTATTGCTGCTTGCGAGCAGATATCGTTAATTATAGCACATAAATCAGCACAACTCGCTAACTGAGGGGCAGGAAAATGGCGATGGATTTACTAGTATGCGGCAAGCGAAAAATAAACAAATGAAACAGTGCAACAACAAACGAGACCAGTCCAAATACGCATTGTCAACGGCAAAAGCAAAAGCAATAGCAAAAGATAAACGAGCTGAACGTTAAATATTATTCCGAATAACATGCGAAAGTAAATATAATGCAGTCGAAGTAAGAAAAGCAAATTAAATGCGACAAACAGTGCAAATAAACAGGTTAACGGCACAGTTTTTATATAACATTACCCACATTAAAGAGAGGAATGAAAAAATATTGCGGTTTTTCCAATGTGAAGAGCCTCCGACAAGACTTCAGGAATGATAAGTTTCTGAGCTCTAAGTTCTTTTGATTGCGGAGTCTCGCTTTCAAATGATTTGCCCGTTTAAGCATATAAAAGCCAATCAATGGCTGCTCAACCATCGGGCAAATACCAAGGAGCACCATCAAACAAACAAAAATCAATCAAAAAGGAACTATTCTAGCTATCTACATATACATGTAGTTGGCTGTGGACGTACATATGTTTATCAACAACAAGCAACCAATCAAAAAAGAACGTCTTCCGGCTTAACGCACAGCAGGAGCAGAAGGAGCTGGAGGTGCAACAGGAGCTGCAGTTGGAGCTAGGGCAGGAGAAGCTGGAACCAGTACTTGGTTCAATCAAAAGTAATACACTTTACTAAGTGAGACATGTTTCCACAAGGTTCGATCAGGGTTTCAGGGCCGTCTTCGTGCTGGAACAGTTGCTCTGTGTGTGTGAATATATCTTTTAAATTCAAAGTTATTTATATGTGATGCGAAATTGAAATTGCTGTGAAAGGGAAGTGCAGCGTTTGTCACGCCAGCGATTCATCTTCGTCATTGCCATCCACAGCTCATCGTCATCATCATTATTATCAACATTCAATTCAAAAGGGAGCTGTCAGAGCACCAACGGTGATGACATACAACATACTCGTATTTACCTCGTACTCGTACTTCTATTTCCTGTGATAGCTGTATATATCTATTCCGGCAGACAATCAAATATAATGAACTATTTTTTTGTAAGTAAAGTCGATTTGAGTGGAATTGCAATAAAATTAGATCACCAATTTGATTCTTGGCTCTCAAAGTTAGTTTCAATTGGAGGATTTACTTGCTTCATTTCCAGCTTGTCAACTTTAGGGTACTTATTCTCTAAATTATTAATTTAAGCTTTAACATATCGTACTACAAATCACATTTCTAAGTAAGTTCTTCAGATTTACTTACACTTGAATATTTGCATCGTGATTCGTGATTCGTGATCCGTGCTTAGCAGCGCATCTCTAAGGAGAAACACCCAGCCAGGACTACTTACGCTGACATTCATTTGAGTGCCAGGCGAGTAGTCTAAAGATATTTTGAATATATCGAAGTAAAAATGTCAGTGACGGCTCCCGTTCCTCCTCTCCATCCTCATCCTCTCCCTCATCCTCTCCCAAGCTCCATATTCCATTTACTCGCATATCAAAGACGCTTGAAAATGCTTCACATTTCCCTCCAGAGAGCGGTGAAAAAGGACTAACCAGAGTCCTGAGCTGGTTTGGTATGTGTGCAAATTGTCACTTGAAAATTGGAAAGCTGTATAAAAGTCTCAATGCATTGCGATTGTTCGGAGCTGCTTAGTATGAAACTGGACAGAATACATAAAGCTACTTATCAAAACTCACAACTAATTTCTCTATCTCCAAATCGCTTCCCCAAAACCCAACTTTTCCCCTGAGTATCGTCTCTGAAAAATAAGTCACTTGTCAGTTGCCCATTGATTGATGAGGCTCTACGCAAGAGCAGCTGCTTTCTTTGACCAAAACTCCACCTACAAATCTAAATTACAACAGAGGCAAGGTAATGCTCGTATACAATTATAATAAATAATTACTCAAAGTCGTCTTAAAGCTACCCAAACCCAAGGCTCCCAGCAATTAACATAATTAAAAGACTACTCAAACGAATGGAAAGCCACTCCCCCTCCATATTTTGTCTACGTGCCCCGATTCTGGGGGCCTCAACGGGGCCCTACGCTAATTTGCATATTTTAATATCGAACGCACATATAAAATGCTTAATTTTTGCCATTTGACGGCCAATTAAGTGTGGCTTAATTTCCGATGGGTAGATAATGTATAGAAGGCTCATAATAAAGTGAAGGTAAGTTCAGGATGATTATTAATTGATATGTTCGGGCTGTGATATATTAAGGGAAATGTATTTACTTTTATTATATATGATAAGTATTCTAAGTCAAAAAATACATCTTAAAGAATCAGCGGAACTTTGATCTCTGACTATATTTTGTTTTTATCTGGGAGCTTTTTGTATAATCTTCATTTAACGAGTTTGGCTCAAACCTCAATTTCTTTCTGCTGCTTTTTGGATACATAAATTTAAAATATGTTGATAGGAATGCATTTCACCCAGAAACTAATTGTAGGCAGCCTTTAAACATACTTATTTTGATCTATATGTAAATCTGGTAGTTATTGGTGGCAGCAGCTGTCGAAACATTTGACAGTCATAAATTTTAATGACGAACGCGCATAAAATGTAAATCAAATGATATTAAAGTGTCGCCTGGTCGTACTAATGGGTTGCTGCTCATATAAAGGCCCAAACCATTTGGTTGTGATGTGTAACATGCCGTTTTTATGGGAAATTATGGAAATTGATTGCCAAGTGGTTGTTGACGTTTGTAGTAGGGGCTGGAAAATAATCGCGTGAAAAGTTTGTCAACACGAAAAGAGTGAAGGAACTTCAGCTTGAAGCTGCGTGCTCTCTAACAAAAGAAAGAGGGGGTTTTTTTTATGTCTGCCACCGCTGGTGGTAGGAAGATGATGGGGAAGGGGCTCCACGTCGGTGACATTGATGACGACGTTGTCCATGGGCGTTGACAGTGTTTGTCAACACTCAGCCAGACAGTCAGCTTGAGAAGGCAATCCCAAAATAAAGACAGATAGATAAGATTTAAGGGGAGATATCAGTCCACCCGAAAGGTAGGCGAAGGCCTTGTTGAGAGTTCCAGATTCTGGAGTAGTGGGATTTTCGTCTTAGCTTTTCCATAATGAGCTGCAGTTTGCTGCATTTAATTGGTAAAACGGCTATAAGAGCTTAACGGTTTTTGGGGGAACTGGGATTGGGGTTGGTTAACTAAGACGGCTTACAGGAGTTTGCAGGCAATTAAAGCAAACTTGGCTGAGATGCTTTGTTTGTGGTTTGAGCTTTAAGTTGCAAAGCGGGCAAAAGTTTGGCACTTGCAATCCGAATGGAAGCGATAAGCGGCACTTTTCCGGTTTTGTGTCTGAGAAAGCAATTAAAGTCGAAAGTTGTATTCCATGATAGGAAACGCAGAGAGTGCTGAGATAATTGAGGGAAAGTAATGATTGAAATAAATAAGGGAGAAATTTAGGGGGAGGTCGAAACGAAATGAGTTTCAATGATACAAACAGACAGCTGCTGATAGATACAAGAAATATGAAAATGTAAATATTAATATGGAAATGTGCGAAGGAGCAGGCTGAGCAATTGAAGTCAATAGGAGAGAATGAGAGAGAAAGCGGCAGAATTATTTTATTACTAGATGCAAAGATAAAAAGAAAAGGGTTTTTTTCGTATTTGAAATGATTGAAAACGTTATTCAAATTTAATTTATTGAAAACAATAGAAATTTGATATAAATGGAAAAGCAATTACATAGAAAAAATAAGTAAATATGGTTTCAAGTTACAAGGTGAAGCAAACACATGATAGATTCATCAGTAAAAGAGACGCAGTTAGTCAGTAAATTATTGTAAAATAAGGAAATGTTGGCAAATTTATACATAATCTAATTAAATGTTGAGACTTAACTCAATTCAGTAAACCATATTTACCAAGGATAGCCGAGCAAAGGCAGAGATAGTTGAAGCAACCACAAAAGAACTGAGCTTTCATTTCTAGGAGATTACTATTTATCAATTCGCACAGGCGAAAACCTAAATAATTTGCCCATAAGGATATTCAATGAATTTAATGCAAATAAAATCAAGACTCTAACATTCTATTTTGTATGGCTTTGTATCTTTGTATCTTTGTATGTGCTGAGCTGGGCGTAAAGCCCACAAAATGAAAAAGCATTTTGAATACCAGATGCCTTGCAAACATTGCAAATGCACAAAGAATACATAAGAACGAATCAAAACCATAAAATATTTGCAATCAAAACAAGCAACAACAAAAAATCTTAAAACGATTTTGCGGGCTGCAAAAGCAAGAACAACTAAATGAAAAGCCATGAAATAAATTTGCCATAAAATGTGAAAAAGATTTACATACATATAAAATACTAGAAAATGCAGTTGCAGTAACAGTTGCATTAAAGAAATTAAAATTCTCTTCGGCTACGGTTAGCATCCATCTTTTGGAAGTCGTGGTTAGAGCAAAGGCCATGGGAATGGGAATTGGTTGTGGCTCTTTAGCTCCGACTGTGGCTCTGGTTTTGACTCTGACTCTGACTTTGGGTTTAGTCCTAGTCATAGTCCTTTTCAATGCCTGGGTAAACAACTTAACAACTTTGCCTCAAGGTGCCTCGAGCTGAGAGTCGACTCAAGTTATATTTATGTTCTCATGCCATGTGGGCGGCCGTCACGCCCATCAGCTTTTTGTCAATTTCACATGCACGGCGCTTTCATTGCCAACGCCGACATCGACTTCACAGCGAATTGCTCCTGCAGGGCAAATATCCTGCGCACAGAACGTGCACAAGTCCTGCCCAGCAGATAAAGATAGAAAGAGACGCACTAAGACAAGACAGCAGGGAAGAGAGGTGTGGATAGACTCGTTGATGCACATGGCAAGCAAACAAATAGAGCACTGGGCAATGAGCTTCAGCCTGAGCCTTGGTCTGAGTCGGAGTTGGAGTCTGAGTCTGAGTTGGAGTCTGAGTCGGAGTCTGAATCTGTTTCTTTGGTCTGGCGAGTTCTGAACACATGAAAAGTCGAGCAAGTTATCAAAATTCATGGCTTGTTTTTATCCTTTAAGTCCTAGAGGGTATTTCGGATTTGTCAAGCGTCTTGCAGGCCACTTAATAAAGACTTAAGTCCTTAAGTTTCAATTAAAGCTGCTTCAAATTATTAAATTAGTGCTGAAATTTGTAAGCATGAATTACAATAAAAGTTAAAAGTATGTAAGGTACATTTTTTTTAGTTTATTTCATTAAGAGTTAAATATGTTGCTGCACTTAAACTGTTTCTCTGTAATTACCCAGAGCTCTCATAACTGAATAGAACTTTTAATTCCTCACATTCTCCTTTTTGTTTGTTGTTCTAGTGTTTTGCCATAGAGCATCTAATACTCTGTGTAGAATATGCTCATATGGCCTCTCATTTTTTGTTGTTTTGATTTGCTGCCTGCTCGTTGCGGGCAGACCAAGCGATTGCTGCTTGCAACTTGCAAAAACTCACAGCAACAGCAGCAGCAGCAGCAAAAGCAACAAAATACGAAATGTGATTTAATGCGCATTGGTGTCGCATGCTAATGAGGTAAGTTTCTGGCATAGTTATACATACTCGTACATAGGTTGTTGCAGCTTTGCGGCACGTGCCAAGCGACACGAGTTGCCCCCTAAAGATGCACGACACACAAAAACTGTGCCTATGTGGCTGTTGTGTGCCTGGAATACGAGTACCTAAGAATTATTATATGCTAAATAGTTTTTCACTAGCCTCAACTGATTTATAGAGTGAGGCAGAGATGATGTCGTGCTAATTGTGTTGCCAGGTTCTTTCAAATGCCTGCAACGCCTTTCTCTCTGCAATACGTGACTCTCAGTAAGTGGCTCTTTAAACTGATGCCAGTTGACAGCAACCAGACTGAGTTTTCACATAGGTTTCCTTTTGTCAAAAACACTTATAATTTATCTTATTTCAAGCTCTATTTAATTACATAACAAGAACTTAGAAACATTCTTCTAATTAATCATTGGTATTTAGTTATGTCTTTCTTTGGAGAAAATCAAGTTTCCATTCTTATCAAAACATAGTCTGTAATCGAAATTTCGATTATTCGAACGATTATTTTAACGTGTGTATTAAGTGACGACAAAGCCATCAATAAGCGATAATTTTATGCTAAAATCGAGTTCATTTCCCATTAATCAACGGCACCTCGCGCGTTGTGATTGTTGTATTCCAAAACTGAACACTTAAGTATTTTGTTCATTTATTCATTAATCATTCAAAGAGAACTCCTATAAATTTTAGACACCAAGCCAACGGCGACTGAAGCTAATTTAATTAATATCTTAAACATGTTCGTCATGGTTACTTTTCAATTAAACGCCCTTAACGATAACAGAGAATGAGCTTAGACTAAGTCAACGACTCCCTTAGACCTAAGAGGCACTTAAAGCGCGTATCTGGGATACTCGTACTTGCTATACTGAATATGAATATGAATACGCGGGACACGCACTTTAAGGCCAAAATCATAAGCATAGCCATAACAGAAACCAAACCAAAGCAAGCCAAATCAAACTAGCTCAGATTCGCGCAGGTAACGCAAACTGATAATCACTCAATTTGCTCCGAGGCACAAAAACTATGAAGTTCACTCAACTTGGCTGAACAGCTGGAGGGAGCTGAGAGGAGTGTGGAACGGTGGGCAGGTAGGTAGCTCGGTGGAAAACCAAAGTAACCAAAGAAGCCAACGCCTGCGAGCCATTTAGAATAACAGCAACAGGAAGAGAGTGGAGTGAAGTGCACCAAATTGGCATTACCGTGGCAAAGTGGGCAGCCATGGGTGGGCTGGGGGGATAAGAGGGATAAGGGGGAGGGGGCATGAGGCAGGAGGCAGGGCATCTGCCATGCAAAATAAATGTTGTAAGCGTAAACATTGCTTAGCGCTTGCAACAATGCGGGGCAACACGTTTGGGCTTACCTTTAGCCGAAGTTGAAGCTGAAGCTGGAGCTAAAGCTAAAGCTGAAGAAAATACATAATGCAGCAGCCGCAAAAGGTTCAAACTTGCAACTTGCAAAACTAGGAAAACAAAAACAAAAAGCAACAACAAAAAAAATATGGAAAACACTAGAGAAAAATTAGTCACGCCAAAAGCAGTTGGCAGCAACGTTGAATGCTCTGGATGGATGCCATGCTAAATGTCTGCGGGGCACGATTATCATGTAAGTCGAGGCCGAGTAAGAAGAGAGCTGGTACCTAACAGGGGTTCTGATGGGGGAGGGGGGTGGGAGGGAGAGGGTTCTATACTACTACTATGTGGGGTAGTACTCACTTAAGTCCCATGCATGGGCCACTACATTAGCGGCATCAACTTGAGCTAAAAGTGTTGAGCTCGTTATAGTACATACTCGCAAGATGGCTAGATGAAGGGTATGAAGGGCTTCTTATGCAGTTTGTAGAGGTGGGAATTAGCTATCTGTGGGACTTAAGTATGAATTTGTTAATGGTCTACTCAAGTAGGCATTTCAATTGTTTCTTTTAATAATTCAAGTCTTTCCTGAACTTGATATTGAAAGAGGTAATTCAACTGCATTTTGTTTTTGTTTCTTTCTTAGATTAATCTAATTTAATTTAAGTTTATTCGCTTAAGAACCCCTAAAGCACCTATCTACCCATCAAAGGTCAGACCTGTCTAAAGGTGGCACTTGGATGATGGGAGATACCCCCAGGTCTGCAGCTCGTTAAGTTTCGAAGATTTGAAAAAAATTCATGAATTTTTCTTCCATTTTCTTCATGATTTGCTGGAGATTATTAAATTTAAAGCTTTACTTCGATGCTTTTATTCAATGTTGTGGAGCATAAGTCAGAATTAAAATGCCATCAATGCACTTTATGCGTTAGTTTTACGAGCAACCTCTGAAAAACTCGTAATAGAGAGATTTAGAGCATAAAATGTTCGGCTTGGATTTTTTTTCTCGCTGACTTTGTGCTAGTGGCTGAAGCCATTTTGCATAATTCTAAAGTCAAGCCGCGAGTTGGCGGCCAAAATGTGGCCAAAATGCCGGGATGACAGACGCTGGCAAGCGTGGATCTATGAAGGATGCGAATGTGGATGAGGATGAGCAGTCGCTCCAGCAATAGCATTGGCTGTGGCTGTGGCTGTGGCTGCGGCGGTTGCATGGCTCAGTGCGCCTAAGATCCGTTTGGTGGTTGACGTTTTGATGCGTCCGGAGCCCGGAGCCCGGAGGCGTCTCTGCACCAGGCAATGGCAACTATCGCTGAGTGCAACAATGCAGCCATTTTGCAACACTTGGCTGCGGATTTGGCGACAATGTCGCATGATTTGAAGATTTCCAGCTGACGACAAGTTATCAAGACGAACGTGACTAGCAAACAGTTGGCTTAACTTCTTCTCCCACTCCTTCCTCAACTTTTCTAAACTAAAGTCCCAACTCCAACTCCAACTCCAATTCGAACTCCAACTCCAGACTCTTCCACTGACAGACCATAGGGCGTTAAGGCGTGGCACTGTCACTGTAAACTAGTGGGCAGAACTTTGTGTATGTGTTACAAATGCTAAGACCCATGGGTCGCAAGACAATGCAAAGCTTATCAAAGTATAAGAGACACTTCAATTGTGCTTGCAAAATATTCAAACAAACTTAGAAGGTTTCTAGATTACTGAATCTATAGTCAAAGAATGAAAGTATCCAGAAACATTTTTTGGGTACATCTCTTACTCTAAAATATATATTAACAATTGGCTATTCCACTCTCAAGTCTTATGGACTTTTCTTCCTCCTTGCAGTTCAAAGGTTATCCTCCTTATCAATTCACCCGCTCATTAATGAACTGTAGTTTCATTTGTAGACCAAAAAAAAAGAGGAGAAGAAACTTAGCTTCAGAGCGAACAAATAAATAAATATGTATATAAAGCTCAGAGAAAATGTGGGCACAAAATGAGGCAAGAATCAAAATGGCAAGAATGAGACTTCATCATAAAGGGCACTTGGTAAAGGTCGTGAGCATAAATTTCAAAATTGTTTTGACGTTATTAAAGCGTCGCCAGCGTCTAGAGAACAATTCGCCAGAACGAACCACCAATGGACGGCATTGATGAAGTACATCAAAATCAGCATCAGCAAGCGGCGGAGTTGGCGATGGCGATGGCGACCTCATATGCCACAGGGCAACATTTGGCTTGAAACTTATGGCTATAACTCCAGAGACCAAAGACTCGGCCAGACAACAGACCCCAGACCATGAAAAAGTCTAAAAGCAAGCCCAAGACAAAGGCATAGACGTGGACGTGGATGTGGATGTGGATGTGGATGTGGATGTGGATGTGGATGTGGATGTGGATGTGGATGTGGATGTGGACGTGGTCGATGACGAAGACCAGGAAACCAAGCATTGTGCCTTCCTATTGAGAGTGGTGACTGGCATCGTCTCTAGAGCTGGTCTGGCGATGCTGTGCGGGTGATAAGTAACATGAATCACGTTTTATTTTGCCTTTAGACTTTAACGATGCAGTCGGCGACGAGGCCGAGGATGCCACTGAGTCGCGGACTGTTGACTGGATCAATGCCTGACTGACTTCGACTTCGACTTCGTTTGGGTCTGGGACTGGGACTGGGACTTCGACTTCTGCAAAGGTCATCCCATAGTACTAGTCACAGCTCCCAGCGCGTAGCTCTTCTAGTTTCCAATGACTCGTTGTTGCAATTTTTATTTAACTTTTGTGTATAAGAGTGCCGTTCAGGTTTTGTATTGGGCTTCGAGCGTTTCTCAGTTCCTTTTCTTTTGTTGTTTTTCTCTTGTTTTCTTTTTTTTGCTTTTGCTTTTGTTGTTGTTGTTGTTGTTGTTTCACTTTGGAACGTGAGAATTTAATATTTCTTTTCATTAGCCACGGTCGTAGCAACTGAGCTTGTTCAACAGTGTGGAGACTGGAGTCCCAAGTCCCCAGTCCCCAGTCTCGAGTCTCGAGAGTGAAGTGTGGAGCCTGGAGTGTCGATTTAGTTGCTAAACTTTTGTTGTAACCAAATGAGAGAGAGGCGACACTTACAAATTTCATGGGCCTATTTAAATAAGATCACGGCAACTATAATAAGAAATCGGCATAAATGATGTCAAAATGCCATTGGCAAGACTTGATTTGAGGCCAAGATCTTGACATATTTTATAATGGAAATATTTCCACAAATTTAGCACAGCAAATTAGATTTTTCCTCAAAGAAATAACCTGGTAAATACTACACTCATAAAGGCTTATATTTCCCATTACAGTTTAACACTTAACTTTGAATGTAAACTGTATTTGAATGTAAATAAATTCATATTTTCACACAAAAGGACACAGGATAACAGCATTTGGAGTGAAGTTAATCTAGCTAAAAATTGTAAGCTTAGAGACATGTAAACGTGTTATTTGTATTGCTCCATTCAGTCCATTAACCTGTCAAAAACAGTTGCAATATTGCACATAATAACACAAGAAGCAATTAAAATGTAGCCAACTGAGCTTGAGGTTTGCATAAATCCAAAATCGAAAACAAACGAGATCTTCCTGTGGTATTATCGAAGCGTTCGTCCAGAAGGAGATGCTTTCTTCTGCCTGTCACATACATCTGAACACGTTAATTAGCCTGTCATTACCCATCTTTAATGAATTAAGAGTCTTAAAACTTAAAGGTATCAAAATTGTATATAAAGAATCCTGATTTTCTCTGTCAGTTTCCGTTGTCTTTGTAGAGTTTTTCTCTCAATCAAATGCTCTAGTCTGATTTTAATAAAATGTCCCTTTGGAGTATCTCCAGTTAAGTAATCGCACTAGACGCTTATCCCAACCCTTACGAAGAAATCCCTCTCGCTTCACTTTATTTAAAATGTCTTCTTTTCTTTCTCTCGAGCAGCTCGTTACTTTCCTCATTTCGACAGAGTTTAACGCTGAAAAGAAATTATGTCAATTAAGCGAAGCACGCGCCAAAGCATTAAAAACCGCAACATAAATCTGATTATGTCCCGTCGACCCCCTCCTCGATCCCCGATCCCATCAACCCAATCGCTTGACGCACCCCACCCGATTCAAGGCCCTGGGATGTGACCACATGCTGACAGTCTTTGTGGCAATGGCTTTAATTACTGAGCGTGCCAAAAACAACTTTTTGGCCACCTGCTGCATGTTTTACGAGTACCTATACGTATACCCTAGTGGCGCCCAAATGGCGATTACTGGTCATAGCCTGGTCATAGGCTGGTCATAGCCTGGTCATAAGTAGTTTCCTAAGGCAGGCATTCCCGGCTTAGTTGAGCTTACTTCAGTTTAGAACTCAGCGTGTGGCCTCATCAGTGCTCGCCTTTTATGGCCTTCGTGCATTAAAATTTGTAGCTTGTTTCATCAGACAATCCACATTTGAATACATCTATGGCAAAACAGAAATTTATGCGTTAGCACTAAAAGCTCCAACTTTATCCATAAACCCGCAAAGTTGAAAGGCTGCCCAATCAGTTCGCTGAGTTATGCGCACACTTTTCATCCACACACACACATTTTTTGGGTAGGTATATTCATTCACATATTCACTCGAGAGGCCATATTGTAAAATCGGATCTGCTGCGAGAGGTTCTAGCAATTTTTATGGCTTCTTCTTTGTGCTTGTATTTGAAATAAAAATATAATTATGGCTATAGTTCAACATATTATCAATCAATTTATTCTCAACTTTGTTCAATTGGAAATCTTGGTAAACTTTGAACTTGTAATGCTTGCTGCATGGTTCGGGTATAATAAAGTCGGGCCATCGTCGATTTGATTGTCTTGTCGTGTACTTGTTCCATAGCTTTCTGTTTGTTGAGCCTATCTCGTAGCTCATTTCATCAAATTGCCTGTAATAACTATAAAATTTTACAACGTTTTCAACATCGAACTCAATTCATTTGCAGTTGAAAGTTTTTTTTCCTTTGCCCTAACCCAAACCCAAACCCAAGCCCAAGCCCAAACTCTAAGCCCTAACCCTCACCATCCCCACACCCTCGACCTCACCCTCATCGTCACCCTGATCCTTTTTACCCCTCTCAGATACTGGAACTGCATAAACAACTCAACTGTTTTCCTAGCTTCGCAAATTTACAGACGATATTTTCATTACGTTATTTGCGATGCCATTAAAATCGATTTCGGATGCCCCGAAAAACTTTAGCGCCAACTGTCATTAGCGTTGTTAGAGGATTGTACGAGGAAAACTTTACCAATTTGTGGGCGTGGCGCTGGACTAATAATTTATACCCTCCCCGGAGCTCACACAATACTCGTAGTATTGGCTAATGGCATTGAGGCTGGGGCCTAACATGACTCATCAGTAGTAAAGTTTGTAGCGCCTCCCCGCGCTGGGATTTATTTCCATTTGTGTCCATTCATTTTGGAGCGATTGTTTGTCTTCATTTCCGACGCTTAACTCTGATTGACATTCATGCCCCATCATTTATTCATTTGGCGCCGTTTAAACCCCGAAAAGTTTGAGATGTCAGTCGAGTTCCTGACGAAAATTTAATTGACTGCTTCGCCAGAAATTAGCAGCCCACAAAAGTGGTAGCAATTGTCAGCAGCTGACAAATATTGGCACTGCCATTAACCAGCCGGAAGTTCTTTCCCAATCCCCAGCAGCTACCTTGTGGACAGGTCCATCCATACAGAGCACATTTAGAGATTACTCTGATTTTTTGACTGGTTTCTCAACAGGATTCCTTGGCGGCTGCTGCGCAATTTGCTACAATTTGCAAACTGCTCTCACACTGGCAAGAGGAAATTCTGTTGGGGTTCAGCAGCCCAAGTTGGTCTCGATGGGGTTGTTGTTCGGTCTGGCAATTAACTTTCCCATTGTTTGTGGTGTACAGGAGTACTATAGTAGTTTCTAGTACCCCCCAATGGTCATGAAATTTCATTGAGTTGCAGTTGAGCGGAGTTGTTGAGATTTTTGTGGTCAGTAGATTGGATAACATTTTCCTACTAAGATTAAGAATGCTCTTGTCGAGAGTACTATTTATTTGTTGTAATTTAACACACAGTCGTAAATATTTCTACACACACATAGTCCCATCACATACAGACTACAACTTCCAGAAGTAGCTCTCCTTTTTTTCTTAACTTTACCCAAAATTCTTTAATAACTTCTGTACTTATACCATTATTCTATTCGGATTGGGCAGTGTTCAAAGATTATGTTCATGCTTCCATTCAATCTTCGCAATCTTCGAGTTAACTGTCTTTAATAATAATATTATATTAATATTAGTATATTGCTATACAGTCTCATTTTGTTTTTTCTATTTGGTAAAACAGCTCTGAATGTTGCAGATCCACTCGCATTTTTCAAATAGTTCAATTTGAACTAAGACCCTTTTTGGATTCGAATTCACGACAGAAATTCATCTTTTAGAGTGCTCTGTAGTCCCTTGTGTTCCGGTGGATTCCAGAGTTGTGGCCCAGCACTTCTTTTCCGATGTGTTACCTGTGCTTTGTGGACGTTCAGTGCATAATGAATGGCACCAAGTGTCCAGATATGTCATAAGCCCCAAGGAAATTCTCTTCTATTGTCATTAAACTTACTCATTTAAGGAAAACAAACCTAAAACAACAGTTCCTTTACTAGTTACCGGATGATATTAACTATCTAAGATATACGGTTCTTGTTGTAGAATAGAAGTCAATTACTCCAGAGCCATTTTGTGTTAAACTCTTGCTCAATTAGTGGCATTTCTACTCTCAATTTGTCAAAGAGCCAAAGTCAAGCACATTGTACTAAAAACTGTTTTTTTAGTTCGTTTTAATCATGATCTAATTGAAAATTGCAATTAAAAGTATTCTTTTGCAGTTTTTCGCTGGGGCTCAGTTTTCCGGCTGTCTGCCAAAGCATTTGCAACTAATTAAATGAAAATCTCTCGTTGCTTTTTACTGCGGCAAAATGACATTTATCAATGACAACTGCACAAAGAAAGGAAACAAAAGGCAGCATCGTAAATCGAAAATCTAAGGAAAGTTCTTTTTCTTTTTCTGCAAACAGCTTTAAACTTGACCTGACGACGATGCTGGCAACTTGATCTTTCCTAGTCACATTCCTTAAGCACTCTCTGGGTCTTTCTAGCCACGTCCCGCTTCCGACGAATGTCTTCAATGCCCTCGCGGGCTGTGTTTACCATATGTTTGCCTGCCCGCAGTGTCCTTTTCAGTTCGTCCTTGAGCACGCCAATGGTATCAGCCATACTCCCATTCTGCCAATGATCAAAGACCTTTCTTAATTCATATCCAGTGTGCTTAAGGATATCTGAGTTCAAGTAAGAATGGGCCAAGCCCATCGAAAGCACAGCCACGATAACCCAGAATTTGGAAAACATTTCTTATACTTGTAGAGTAATTGTATGAGTATGAGAATCAAGCAGTGTAACAAATATGACGAAACAAAAAAAGTATCTATTCAGACGCAAAACCCAATTCGAAATCAGTTTCCTGGCTGTCTGAGCTCCAGCTTATACTACTTGTACAATTTTCCCCATAAACAGGCAGAAAGCACGTTGTGAGTGGACTGGAAACGGATCTGAACATGCAGCGGCACAAAACTATGGCATATTTCCCCTTCGTTGGGGGGAAAGTGGGAGTGCACCTGTCTGTTTGTGGGGGTGTTCGGCTTGCAGCAGCTCCTCTTTACTACCCTCGCTATATTCGCACTTTTATTTTTAGTAACTTCAGCACAAACACACACACACACACACACACACACGCACACCCAGGCGGGCATACAACAAACGTAGTAAATGACTACCCCTCATATGTATTTTTTATGATTTTTACGCGACTGTAGTGAAAAAAGTGCAATACAAATAATAAAAGTGAAATAAAATTGAAAGTTTGCGTTAAATACGAACTTCGAATACCCTAGAGATTTGGAAAATTTCATAAATTAATATAATATTTTGTTGGAAAACATGAGAAGCCCCAACCCAAGATTGAAGCACACCAACCAAAACTTTCTAAATGCTCAACTTTATTATATACTTATCCCTCTTTTACAATAAGCTTGTCCATAGCTCAGTAAGCTTCTTAGATTCAAAATTGCTGAGATTGATCTATAATATTATATAATAATATTAAAGTATTTGAAGTCTTTTGCACTTGTCAAATGCTTTCAGTGTTCCCTCTACAGATTCAACGAATCAAAACTAAAATAGTATTAAGAATCATTAAAATTCATAATAAATAATAATTCTTAGAATATTTCATACAAATATTTCCTTTCACGAAGCTGACACATCGAAGGAGTTTTTACATATTAATTATCTAAACTATAGCGAAAAGTCTCTGAGCCTTCATCTGATCAGCCCAAACCTAGTGACTGGCCTATTAGGACCTGGTTTGTTTTGGGTATTAACAAACTTGTCGAGTCAAATAGAAAAGTTCATTGCAAAAACATTTTTGCCACATTAACGCTCGCACACGCCCGCGCCATTTTGTGCCGTGTGAAACATACACTTGCTCTCACACATACGACACACACACACACACATATACAAGCACACATTAATAACTTTTTTATAGCGGTCACATAAAAACGCAACAAAACTCGCTGCCATATTGAATGTTATTGTTGGTCTTGTTATATATATAAATATTTTTTTTTGGATAAGAACTTTTTGCTTACTTTTTGTCGCATTTGTTGTTCTTTTTGTTGTTGTTGTTGTTATTGTTGTTTCTGTGTGTTGTTGTAGTTGTTAAATCGCTCACGTATTTTGTAAAACAGCGCCATATCCTTCATATACCTACATGTCCTGCGGTGTGCGGCTGTGCTCCGGTTGGCAAAGAGAAAAAAGGAGCAACTAAGCAACGCAGATTTCTGGCCGTCGCTTTTAGCTGCAATTTGTTGCCAAGGCGCTTAGAGTCCGCATCGCGCACCGCCAACCCGCTGATGCAGTGGTCCTGGGTCTTATTTGAGGCTACCCATTGCACACACACATGTGCTTCCATGTGGTTCTTTTATAGCCAGAGTATTTAGAAAACAAGTGTAATCAAAATTATATGGGCGTGTGTATCCCGGCGAAGGATGTGTAGGGGAGTGCTCCGACTGCTCCGCCTACCACTCGTAAATTTCAACGCTTACGGCAATGTGGCTCAAGACTTTTCCTGGGTAGAGGAGAGGCGATCGGGGATAGTGCTTGTAGGGAAGGGATATTTTGAACCTAGAGCTGCAGGCGTTGGCAAGTTATGATTGAATTTGAAGCTGCTTTGTGGCCATCGTTTTGGTGTGTATTTCGTGTGCGTACTATGTGGTTTCGTTCTCTGTTGGTTTTGTGTGTTGGCGAGGGATAAACCAAAGTGTTAGTTGGGTGTAATGAGAAAAGTTTTGGTCAGAAAAAAAAATATAGGACAAGTAGTGCTTATTGTCTGCAATGCAATTAGTTGGGATAAGTACTGAAAATTCTTGCTAAAGTGAAACTTTATTTTTGTGAAGTACCCAAAAATAATAACATAATCCTTTGATTCTCCTCGGATCCCTTTGCTACTCAAGAATAAATTTATGTGCAAAAGTTCGTCAAAGGATTTGCTTAAGCTTTATTTTCCCTTCAGCTTAACACTGATGAATTTCGAGTATCTCTTCGAAGGACTCATTTTACAATGTTCCAAAGTCACAAATATATCGTATTATATCGACTATTACCATAACTATTCTAAGGTTTCTTTGTTCCTACACATATAGTAGTAGTTTTATATCACGTCTGAAAATAATAGTAAGATAGTTGGAATTATTGTGACTCCTTCCTAGACTTATAATGTGTAATTGTATCGCAACAATCCTGAGTATCGAATCGCCAAACTAAGTTGAAATAGTACTATTACCATATTAAAACTGAAAAATAGGTTCCCAAAAGATTCCCAGAAATAAATGCAATTTGAATTCAGTCTTTAACAATAAAAAAAAAATTTATTTTTTGCAATTTTTGTAGTTTTTTTGTTTGTTTTTGTTTTCTTGCCATTTCTTGGATTATATTATGTATACACACATTGAATTGTTTGTTCGCTTACTGCTTTACACTTACAGATTTGCGTTCTGTTTGCTATTTTACAGCGACTATAATAATTGAAAATGATTACAATTTCATCTTATGCTTCAATTGTTTACTTAAGTGCTAAACGAATTTGTCGGACTCGAACTACCAAATTAATATACATACGAGTATAGATATATATAGATATACGTATATATACCATAAATATTTATCAATATCGAAAGTGTAAATAAATGCGCAAAAACAAATGCTTAACAGTGGGCTTTAGGGATTTTCTCGTCAACAAATAGCAAAATGGCAGTTGTTTTGCTCTTTAGAAAATTTCACTTATTTCATTAGATTTGCAATTTATTAGATATTCGAGGGGCTATTCGGGGGGTGTGGTGTGGTGTGGTGTGAGTTTTAAAGTGTTATGACTATAACGTCATTAAAAATTTAAAAATTTAATAAAAACGTTTTTGGCTTTTAAAACTAATTAGTTTAACAAATACAAATACAAATACATACATAAATATACAATAATTTTTTTATAATAATAATTCTATTTTTATAATGTTCGCTTTACTCGATAGTTAAGTTAGCACATGGAGGACATTTATTGCTACATAATACATTTATATAGTAGGTTTGCTTTTTATATTTTATTTTTCATACATATGAGTGATTAATTGTGTATATTTTAATATGCGTAGTTAATTATTTATTTTGTTAAGTATTTTGTGTTTTAAGTGTAGTTTTTAAATTATGTTTTAAGCATTTTTATTTATTTTGTTTCTATTCTTTTGCTTTTTTTGTGGTTTTTTGTTCTTCTTAATGCGAGTACTTTCTATATAATATATTCTAAAATATTCCAGAAGCGAAATTCAACTGCAGTTCCCACGAATGCTGGGCTGGCGTCAGATATATATTTTGGCATATTTTGAATGCATATTATGGGATCTGTGACTAATTGTGACTCAGAAGCTGTCAAATCTCACACTAATTCTACTGCTTGTAGAGCAGCAAAGCTATCGATAGATCCGTAACTAAGAACTCATCTGTAATCAATTGCAATATGAAAATCTATCTTAACCACAATATGGATAATCATTTGTCGGGTAATAGCTAAATTGATATGCTCAAAATTACGAGTAGAGTTTCGCTTACTCATGTCAATATCAAGATAGGTCTATCGATAGTTTTGCAGTTCTAACTCATTTGTAAAGCCTACAATATGACACGACACTCAGAAAGGAAGATAGGGCAATGGAACTCTAGCCTTAACTTTTACGGTCAAACTCTTTGCAAAAAGTCGAAGCAAAGGGTGCTATTTTATATTTTGTCTATTTCGTTAATCGATTACTCAAATGCTGGGCCTATCGATGTGTTGCTTAGACTATCGATTTATTCGCCCTGACATGTGCATTAGTGATGTCAAACTATCGATCGTATAATTTTATCAATCAATAGCTTTTATAGTTCTTAAAATTACCATCAATACAGTCAATATATATTATATTGATACTTTTCAACTACTGCAAGCCATCGATAGTTTTTTTTGGAATTGTTAACCGAAAATGTTGTATCTGCAGCTAAGAAAGATTTCTTTGGGGTGCCGAAGCCTTAAATTTCCTGCAGATTAGATACTTAAATTACTTCTAAGCAGCTGAGTAATAGTATCGATCTTTTATAAAACAAAACTTCTACTTCCAACCGATCATTCCTATAACGGCTATATGATAAAGTGATCAGATGCGGTCGATTCCAACATAAGTGTCAAACTATCGATCATATCCAGTTGGCATCGTGATCATCCCGTCGGTAGAAGAACCGTGGATAATATTGAAAGTACCATCGATAGTTTGACAAAGGTGTGGGCAATGTTTAATGTTTCTCTCTTTCTAAGTTAAAGAGAGACTGCTGCGATAATATTGATTGATTGTGAGAAATTAATGTCGTGTCGTATGGCCAGAAGCTTTATGAACTAATTAACTAACTGTAGGGCACATTTAAAGCTTTAACAAAAAAAAAAATTGTTCAAAAACCTACTTAAATGCGAACTTAGTTGAATCTAATGCGTTTATTCACCTGGGAATAAAAAGATCGCAAAAAAAATACAAAAAAAATAGAGTAAAAACTCATAATGTATTCGTATACCATTTTCAGCTACGGAAACGGAAGTGTATGCAATTAAAATGGATGAGTCAATAACAACTAGGGTACTAAGTAGGATACTAGATGCCTAGGCAGTTAGGATACTAGCGATTAACTTATAACTAAAATGTTCAACTTATGCGCATAGTTTTGGTTCAACAAGAAAGCCACCAAGTGAGTAATGGTGAAGCTTTCATACGAGTATAACTAATATTTAAACAATAGTTTGGGGCAATCTTTTGATTTTGATTGTGGGTGCTGGGTGCGGGGTGCGGGGAAGAGCGGTAGAGAGCGGGGGAAAGACAGAGATGAACTTTATACAAAGCTGTGAGAGAGGCTAAGCTACGACTACGACTGCATTTTAAATGTTCGGTGGCGTTGGGCAACTGTGGGGCGGGGAGTCTAGGACTCTACGTGCTAAACGCTAAGTAACTCTCATTAGCCGCCCCCTCAGCCGCCACCGCCGCCGTCTCATACTAGACATACGCCTGGGCCCTGGTGCGGGGCTCCTTGCCCTGCAGACGCTCCACAAAGTTGCGCCAGCTGACCATGGTCTTGCTGGAGTACAGCCATACGCTGGACGTCACGCCCACCAGCATGGAGCACAGATACTTGACCATATAGATCTGAAAGATCGGACGAGCCTCGGCTGTCCCCGGTGCCCTGGCAGCCGGACAGGGTATAGAGAAAGGCTTGCAAATGTCGCGATGCCACTGAATCATCCACTCATCGAAGTTGTAGTACTCATAGAACAAGCACCCGAGTAGTCCCAGAGCCGGCAGTATGAACAGACCCGAAAAGAAACCGATGCGCAGCATGAGACGTTCCAGTTTATCCGTCCGCTTGCCATCCGTCTTCATCACTGTGCGTATGCGGAAGAGGGAGATGAAGCCAGCCAGCAGAAAGAGAGCGCCAATCGATAGGTAAATGCAGAGCGGCAGTATGAGAAAGCCGCCCAGAGAGTGTGTGTCCAGTTGTCCCACGAAGCAGACGCCAGAGAGAATATCGCCTGTGGAAGTAGAAAAAAATGAGAAGGTTTTTCATAAGTACGAGATTTTTTTTAAATCAAAAGCTGATCGCAAAGACAGCGGATGACTTTTCTTGAGATCATTTTAAACTTTTTTTCTGTATATATTGTAAAATTAAAAAACAATTACAATACTTAGGAGAAGGAGACGACTTAAGGAGTATTTTATACGTTTTAAACTATGTTTATGGCTGAAAGCGACTTAATAAGTGCATTCACTAGTCGTTTGTCTTTGCAGAAGAAAAAGTGTATGTAAAGTAAAAGAGTTTAAGCTGAATAAACGACAGCCTGTTAATTATAACAACACACATATTAAGCAACGTTTTATATCATTGTTAAGCCTTCTCCGATTATACCGGAAAATCAAGAGGTTTATCTCTAAACTGAGAATATACAATCTTATAATTTAGAATACTAGTGAAAGGGGATACAACTTCCAGTCTAGGATGTGGAATCCACCAAAGATGTCCAAACAGGAAGCCATTGAAGTGAGTGCTAAAGCCGTTCGTGTGTCCACTTCATATAGAAGATTAGAATAAATAATATATATATATATATATTATATAACTGGTACCATTTAGTGAATATTGTTCTTCCTTTTATATTTACTTTTATGTGTACAATCTGCTTTCTTGGAAAATCAGTATATTGCACGAGATAAAGATTTGGTAAGCAAAAAAAGCTACACATTATGTATTAGGTATTGCATAATGTATAAGTACATATATAAATATTTATGTAGATATATAAAAGTTTTCTGTCAAATGTTCTGCTTTGTTCAATATTTAATGAATGAATCACGAGTAGCATGAGACTATTTCAGTTCTTGCAATTTGTAGCTAAGCAACCAGTGATCAAATTTGAATCTGACTTCTTTTTATCTATTATTAGAGGAAGTCTTAGTTAGTTATACTAAGTTTCTGTTTTCGGCTTATCGAACGGAATAGTTCGAAAAAGATGTTTCTTTCCTGTATCTGATGTGAGGTATTCATATTTGTAGTATAATTGTAATAGTTATAGTAAAAGATTTTGCTAAATTTCTAAGTATTTCATACGTTTATAAACAAATTTTATGCTGTTGTTGGATGAAAGTATATATTCTTGTACTTAAGAGTAGTTATAACATACATTTCATTATTTGATCCCATTCATTATAGTCATTGTAGTACTTATGGATACTTTTTATTTATCCCATTTTTGATGCCATTCATTTTAGTCAAAAAGGTGTTTAAGTCTCTTTAAAATTTAAAAGAAAAATTTGCTTACGAGCCTCGCTGGAATTTAAAGTATTTTGAATTTCTGGAGAAAAAAGAGAGGGAGAAGAGATATAACAAAAAAGGGTATGGAGAGAAGAGAGAGAGCAATAGATCTTTAAACTGAAACATTTACAATTTAATGGCTAAAAGCCACAAATATTTTAGCTTGTCACACCTTAAAGCCTGGTGCCACATCTCGTTTTCATTTGCATAGACAACTAATCCACAATGTGGCAGGCTAAGTTAGTCAAAGCCAAATGTCTGCAACACAAATATAATTGTTCAAGTTGCATGTTGCATGAGCAACAATCGGACTTGTTTAAGCATGTTTGCGTCACCGAGTTTCAATATTCAAAATTTAATGTCTGCATCAGCCGAACTACAGCACAAATATTTGAGGCAAATACTCGGTTAATGCTCACTGCAACGTCATTTGATGCACATCAATAGACAGAGAGAGTGCGAAAGTGAGAGATAGACAGCGAGAGAGAGAGAGTGAGAGAGAGAGAAAGAAGGATGGGTAAAGATAAACAATGCTTAATTTTACTTTTACCTTTTGGGTAAATATTTACACCATGATTGTTAAACAACGTCAGAGGAATCAACTCGAAATCGTCTCCTCTATATCAAATAGCCTTAGTTCAAAGTTGCCGACGCTTGTTTAAACAGTTTACAATCTGCTCCTCCCCGCACCCTCTACACACTTCTTGTAGTCCGTTGTTGTTGTTGTTGCTGTTGTTGCTGTTGCTGTTGTTGTTGTCATTGACACCGCAATGAATCGAGGTGAGTGACGGATGAAGTCAGACTCGTTGTCGGAGTTGGTCGTTTGCTCTGCTCATTAGCGCTATTTATAAACATGTAACAGGTTTACCCTCTCGATACACATAGACTGGCCCCCCTCTAGGCATTCGTGGTTCCATTGGTTAACCAATATTTCCGCTCATAAATTATCGATTAGCTCTTATGTTGTATCTCCCCTCGCTACACCCACCGATCCTTTTTTTAACACGCTAATTCAGTTTTCACTTGGACTTTTTGGACTCACGAAACTTGTCGCCTCTTCCAGGCGGTTGCCACAAATTTTTTACGCCTGATTGACTCGTAAGTACTTTCAATTAATTTGGGTGGCCTCTTTACCTGTTTGGAGGTCTTTATTCCCGGGTTTTTTTTATTTTTATATTTGTTTTCATTTCATATCCTCAAACCACAAAATTGGTTAACAAGGCGAAAGATTTTCATATGTAATGAAGCATCGCGTGATCCTATGACATATATGTATGTATATTCTCTTGATCGAAAGTTGTTCAAGCAAAGTCTGTATCAAGCCTCAGAGAACTACCCTCCATCTAGCAGGAATATATCATAAGTATCGGGTAATAAACAGAGAAGTTCTAAAGATATAATTTGCCACAAGATAAGCGAATTTCGTAAAATGAGGCAATTATTATACAAATATTTTGTTTCTGGACAAATTCCATTACAAATTCAATTTATTAAATATTATTAATCTATACTGAAGCATATATATAGAACCTCCAACTGCGAGAAGAAGGCGTCTCTGTGTGCCTGAGTTTGTTGCAGCTGTTAAAAGAATATCTTGAAATATAATTCCTTGCCATAAAAGTCATGAGAGTTGCAGTTCTTTAGCAAATTAAGCGAATTGAAATTTATAAGAGCCTGGAAAATGCAGATAAACGAACACAATAAATAACTGCGGGAAATGTAGGGGAGAGTCGAGACGAGGCAGTAGAACAGCGGGGAAGCAAGTCGAGGAATGCCGCTCAGATGGGTGGTTAAGTGGCTGGAAGAGGAGGATTGGGATTGGGAGCTGGACATCAAACCGCGCCAATTGAATTAAAAAACTTAAATCGAATGCGTTCCACGTTCTACGATTCACGTCCCACGTATTAAGCGATTTCCGCCACTGGAAACTGAAAATAAATCAGAGATCCCAAAGAAAATAGAGAGGAGTTCGCACTTCTAAACGGAATACGAATGCCACCTGCCGATGAAGCGGCTACCGCCCGATTCGAGGCTTCGATATTGATCTTAATTTGCGGCAGAAGAGCAAAAGACAGCAATGATATTAGACAGTACGGACGGACGGACGGACTTATGGACGGACGGAAAAACAGACAGTCTGATGCGAAATGAAATGGCATTGAAAGGGAACCGGCTCAGGTCTCCTCAGTATTAAATCGGAGATCAGGAATCGAGAATCGAGAATTGAGAATCGGGTATTGGGGATCGCACTATTGATAAATGAAGAGCAGACAATTTGCTGTTGACGATGAGGAGAACCAGTTCTAGTCTGGTGAGTCCTTTCAAAGCGAACCTGTTTTGAGTGCCAACCTTTTGTTGGCCATTTTGGAAAATTGCATTTTGCAGTCAGCCAAGTTGACAAAGGAGGCTGAGAAAGAGCTGCTGCTGACGATGCTGCTGTGACAATTCAGTGCTGTCACTATAACAGAAACAACAACAACAACAACAACAACAGTAACAACAACAAGAGAGAACAACCAACAAACAGAAACAGCAACAACAACGTACGTCAATTGTTTTGTATGGCATGAGGAATGCGTGTTGGGAACGGGTTGGGCTTGGGTTCGGTCTTCGGTCTTCGGGATGCTGCGTTGACTTTTTGTCTGTCAGTTTGTCTGGCAGTCTTTGAGTCATTTGGGGCTCCGCATGTTGATGAAGTGTAGACAGCAGAATTCCAGTTTTAGTCATGCCATTGCATTTGATTATAAACCAAACAAAAAAGGAGAAAAAAAACCCAAGCACTACTGAAAAAAAAAGGAAAAATAAAAGTTTTTGCCAGTATAAAAGTGAAGAAGCAGCAGCAGCAGCAGCAGCAGCAGCAGCAGCAGCTGTGAGTTCTCTAAACTCTGTGGTTCTGTCTGTGGCAAGCAGGAACAAGTTTCGTGTTAAAGCTTCCACTCAAAAAGTGTTAATCTGTTGGTCAAATAACGAGAGGCAGTACTTCTCTTGGTCAGGTGAGAAATGGCTTGCGAGTGAAATAACAGGGCGACAAAAATGAACAAAAGGCAGCGCCTTCTATGGAGTTGATGATGAGGCTGCCTGACTTTGACTTTGACTTTGACGTTGAGTCTAAAATGAGGTGTCACTTCTAGATTGTCAATCAAAAGGGAGCTTTGTCTACCTTAAATTTACAGGTGGCAAAACTAAAGTCATTTCAGTTCGTGGGACAAAACTTCGATGGACATTTTCAGAACAAAACTATTTTATATTCTCACAAAAGCCAGACACGAATGAATAGGGACGAAACCTGGCTGAGTTACCCAGTTATAATCTAATTTAGTAGAGTTCCGATCTTTTTATATCTCCCCAGCCTGTAGGGCTCTCAACCATTTCTCTATCATAATCACATTTAAAAGCAACTTTATGACACTGTTGTCAAAATGTTTATCTAACACTCGAACTGAGTTCCACAAATGATAAAAACTAATACCGCACATAAAATTTATGGAGAGCGCTGGAACGTTCGTTATTAAAACAAACATGTGTGTGCAGAGGTTAAAAAACTAACTGTTATGAGTACTGAGTACTTTCAACTGTGTTTTTTTTCAACTGAAAACAGAAAAACTGTTAAAATAGAAAAAAGAAAAACTAAAGGGAATTGAAAGCAACATAAGCAGCTCGACAATTGTTTTATAATTATTCTATTATACTGGCAGTCAGCCGGCAGAGATAGAGAAGGAGACAGAGAGAGCACAAGAGAGATAGAGAGTGATGCAGAGATAGAGAAGGGAAAAAACGGCAAGTGAAATAAAAGGAAAATTGCTTAATTTATGTGTCACTTATCTAAATGGAGCAGAGCTGCCAAGCAAACAGAAAATGAAACGGCAACAGAACAAGAAACAGAAACAGAAACAAAAACAGAGACAAAGACGCAGACGCAGGGGCAGGGGCAGGGGCAGGGGCAGTGACAGACGGGGATGGTGAAAGACGGCAAAGGGGAGCAACCCAATGAGTGTCTCTCTATATTATTTTTATAAAGCTAAAGTGATAAGCGAGTGACATCAAGGGGGCTGAGGCGTGCTGGAATAGGGAACTGCGCTGACTTTTGTTGTCTCTCACGGTGCAGTAATTAAAATCTTCGGTGCGAGGGGAGTGGTTGCAAGCAGAAGCGAAGAAGTGAAGAGGAAGAGGAAGTGGAAGAGGAAGAAGGGCTGAACGGGGCAGAACTGGCGACAATAATCGCGGCGACAACTCCAAAGCGAGAGAAACAACATGTGATTAAATTTTAAATGACAGTTGACAGTTTCATCAGGCGTGTGCAGCAGACTTAACGTTAACATACAAAGATATAGATACATATGTAGATATGGTAACAGGATATAAGCCAGGTGAACAGCAGGTGAAATGTCATGTCTGGGGATTGCTTTTCGCACACACACCGCAACGAGCAGCTGCTAAAAATTGTACAACAGATTAAAATTGTCTCTGGTCTGCGATCTGGAAGACTGCTAAAGTGCAGCGACTTCTCTATAAAAAGGCTCTTGAATAGCAGCTCATATTCCAATTAAAGAACTGACAGCTCTTTAGTTGAATTTCAGTTGTGTTTCTGCTGACTCTTACCCCTGTATCTATTAGTCATCATTTGTGAGTCTTTTCACTTTCACTTGGGATGAAATATGTTTCCTTTGCTTCTTAGGTCCTGTCTGCTTTGTTTAAACTTCTTGTATAACTCGTAATTATGCGCAGCTTTTCTTATCATATTCTAAGAAGTGATTCAGAAGATTTTCAATGTTCAATTAAGCGAATATTCGATTGGTATTCAATTGCTATAAAAAATGACGGAAAATGTGGCACGTGTTGGTGAACTTGTATAAACATGCTCGAAGTAGGTGCATGGCTCTAATACATATGTATATATGTATAGCCATGTTCTTTCCATAGTCTTCGTTGACTGTGTTGATGACACGTTCCTAAAACAGTTCCATATGCTCCGGAGTACCACAAATGTGCCTAGCCGCCAGTGAATGCCCCTGTGCTCCTTTCTGCTGACAAGGACAACCCCGCATAGTTGCATTTTGAACTTTGCCAGCCGTTTTACAAGTGTGTGTTTAAATGTGAGTGTGCGTGTGAGTGTGTGTGTGTGAACGTGTGTGTCTCTATGTCCTTGTTTCTACATGCAAATTGAAATTGTTTGCATTGTCTGTGCCTACCCCCAGTCCTAACCTCGCCACCAGCTGCTGCTCCGACTGCTGTTGTTGTTGTTGTTGTTGTTGTTGCTGTTACTGTCGACACGTAATATAAATTCTCAACAAATTTTAGGCATGTCTGTGCCTCTATCAACACGCCTACACCCCTACATGCCCCGCTTGCCGCGATATCTGCCACCACTGTCTACCTCCCCGCCCCCTCACATATCATCATTCACGTCTCGTGGCACTGCGTTTAATTTTCAAATATTTGCAGCAAATAGTCGCAAATGCGTTGACAACAACACTTAGCTTAAACACATAACAAAGTTCGCCGTGCCCCTTGCCCTTGCCTCTTGCCTCTGCCGTGCCTCATATTGTTGCGCTACCTAACACAACATACATATGCACTCTATATCTGGCACGCCCTCACACTGATTGCATCCCATTGCCCACTTTAACTAAATAAAATGTGCCACAAAATGACATTTAATTGTTGAAAAGTTCTTTTTTTGCCTTCATGCATTGTATTCGGCGGTGTCAAGTGCAACATTCTGACGCGGACACCGAAGGGGGAAGAGAAGAACCAATGCTAATGACACTTGTCGCGTGTGCAGATTTCATATCCTTGTACTTGTTGTTGTTATTTTTTTTGTTGTTGTTGTTGTTGTTGTTGTAGCTGATGCTGTTGTGTTTTTTAACGTGCAACATGTCGCGCTGCTGCTGTTGCTGCCACCATTTTCCATTTCTGCACATTTCCATATTTAATTGCGCATCTTGATAAGCTTCGCCTAACTTTTTACCCCTTAAAGCCCCCCCCCCATCACCCCCTCCCCGCCTGCTATTTTCCCATCCCTCTGCTACAGTTGTTGTAGTTTTTGTTTTTGTTATTCATTAGCTGCCACTGCTGCTCTTGTCGTTGTTGTTGTTGTTGTTGCTGCTGCTGTTGACCTCAATTTTTATTGCCTGCCACGTTTTTAATGTCGCGTGTCGCAATTTTTGTAGTTGTTCTTTTTTTTTTAAATTTTTCGCTGTTGTTGTAGCTGGTGTAGTTGATTTTGTCACTTGTGCAACAGTTTGTTGAACTTTTGATTGGACAAAGTGTGTTATTTAGAACTGACACAGCGAACACAGCGCGAAGTGACACAATTAACAGACGCAGATACGAGTGCTCGTACCCCGACAGATATCTCAAATTGTTGATTGACTTTTGTAATTGCATATGCGACTATGATCCTAATTGAGGATAACGAGTGTATTCACAATCCTTGTAGGGATTACTTGTTATCCGAAGCACATGGCTTTTATAAGCTGAATGCACTCTTTGTTATTTGAAAGAAAACAAGTTCATTCAAAGCATCTTCAATACAAACAAGTCGCTTCTATTTACAGCTATATGCTTATATTTAATTATAGCTTATTGTAGAAGAGATGCTGTGATTGTCATAGCCGAAGGCTTTCATTTAGCCTATGCTGAAGGAAGAACCGTTCTAATGCCAATTTAACATTGATCACAAAGGATATTAAACATAATTATTGCTTTACAGCTGATCCAGCTTACACTTTAACCTCAGCAGCAGTTGATCTTAGATTAGTAGCTGAGAATGAATACATTTCAAATTCTTTGATAGATTCTTCTATACTCTCCCGTATTTAACTGCTTTTAGACTCGTAAAGGTGGCAATCTCCCCGCATCACATTATTGTTGGAGTTTTACATCCAATGAAGTCACATCTAGCACGAACATATATATATTTAACATTTACTTGATCAATCGCATAATATTTAACATATTGTTTATGTTTGATTAAACTTAGATAAAGACATTCCATTTTGTCATATTAAAATGTATTCAATTAAGAACCAACTTATCTCTATTTAAATTCCTCCATTGTTTCATTGAAAACCCCATTCAAATCGTAAACATAACAATATCATTAGTTTATTATGATTCAGTTTCCTGAATAAATACAAACATACGAGTATATCATGACTAGAACAAGTGCCATTTGAGCTCTGCGCAGTCATACGATCGGGGAGGTTCAGCAAGATAACTGAAGCTGTTTGATTTCTGACCATGTCCTTTGAAACAGAATGCGAACGCGTGCATCCGCACACTCGCACACCAGCACACACACACACACACACTGGCACACTCGCATACACGCACAGCAAATGCATTCAAAAAGCTCAAAGACTGCTTGGACATGCATAAATTACGCGCGACAGGACACGACGCGACTTGACGCATCCACATGGGTCCTGCACACATTCTGTCGTAGCGTGTCCTGGCAGCGCATTAACGGTACACATAGGACACGTGGCACAAACGGTACACAGGGGGCACATACAGAGAAACAGAAACAGACGCGTACTCGCTATTTTGCTCGCAATTCTCATTTCTTTTTCCTTTTTAGAAAGTTGTGCGCATATTTAAATGCCGACCCCAAAGCCATTCTCGACTTGCTTTTTAAATGATATGGCACCTAACCCAGGGGGAGAGATAGAGATTAAGAAAAATAACAGGTGGGGGCTGCCCCCCGCCTAACCGCAGGCATTCAACGTGGCGTATGCTTGACATTAAGTACGCCCTCCTCCATGTCCGCAACAGCCATGATATGAGGTGCCAAAGTAATTAGTGCTGCACTGAGCACCCTTACCTTTTCATATTGTACTCGTTCTCATATAATTGTTGAGCCCAACCACGCTGAAAAAGCCATCACTCCGCTCGCCCCTCGCCCCTCTCCCCCTACCCGCTCTCCGTTTAAGTCGGTTAGTTTCATGTAACTTTCTGTGGTTAAACGTAACTTTTTATACCCCTTCACAAGTTCAGTGGAAAAAAGGAAAGCACAGTTGAATGTACGTCAAGAATCGACTTAGGTAACTGTCAGATGCAGAAAATAGTTTGTAATATTAACTGATATTCAGAGTACTGATTTTTTTCAGTGAATCAAATGAGGAGCAAAATTAGATAAATCAAACAAGGAAATGGGCATAAGCTGTCATATAAAATAAATGACCAAATGAATAACATGTTGTATTTAAGCTTAAGGCAATAAGAGCTATTCCTAAAGAAGGATTAAGGATTAAGGGCAGCTATTAGCTGTTATTTTGCAGAGTATTTGAAAGTCGATCAGTGGCATTTACTATTTAGAAGTTGATATTTTTCAAGCATTGTCATTCCCTTTCTCTCTGCTTGCCATCTTCAGACAGAGAGAAGACAACCGAGTACGAGACGGAAATGAGTTTCGTGTATTTCACTTTTCATTTTTCCGCGCACCTTTTAGGTGTTCACGAGTTTCTTCGCCGCTTTACCGCCCGCTGCAGTCAGTCGTCCTTGGCAATAAAAAAGGATTAAAATTTATGAATTTGCGCAACTTGCGTTTTGGTATTTTCGTTTGAAAATTGCAAATGGAAAAAGGGAAATGGGAAATGGAAAATGGAATTCTTTTCCATGGGTTTATACGTGCTTGTGGTTAGCTCCGGGGTTAAGGTTAAGAAGGTTTTTGGGCATGTGGTGCAGCTATAAATACATGAATTTCCGGTGGCTAACAGCATCCAAGGGAAATTAGGAACCCATGAGGGAAAGGGGCAACCGACATTAATCATAGGACATGTGAAATTTTCGATTGAAATAAAACGGCAGATCCTTTTCCTCAAGCTTATCCCAAAAATGAGAGAAAAACAATAAAGGATACCTTCGTTATGATTTCCCACTCCCGTGTCCTTCTTAATTCATAGCTCCAGCTACAAAACAAAATAAACCGAATAAATCTTTTTTTATGCGTGTTCTTACACGCGTCTCTGCGGTTACTCTCTCTGTGTGTGCGTGTGTGTGTGTGTGTGTGTGACCCATTTGTCTCGTTCCCTGCGTCTTTAAATGTCGCCCTTAACTGCTCCATTGCCAGGTCGCGAGCTGCGCGGGCTAAACTCAATTATCCAGCGACACGAGAACGTGTAAGTTCGGAGGTTAGGAGCTGCCTTGTAGAAGAACAAAAATGTTTATTACAGGAAATTTAATTTAATGGAATTGTTATGTGGAGGCGACAAACTCACGAGGTAAACCAGCTTAACGTAGCTAGGTAAATGTTGTAAATGTTAACTCAAGGAAATGGTCATAAGGTTTGCTCGAAACGCGTTGACTGATAACGAGTTCCCTTAAAAGGATGACATGTCTGCTCCTTGGACAAAGATTTAGCTAAACGAATTAAGAGCAATGGGCTGAAACGAATTCCTACGCGTTTGCGCAATAAGCTCAGTTTCGAGAATAAGACTGAAACATGGCTTTTATTGAAGGAAATATTATTGTTTTACTTTGCGTGTGAAACGTGACAAAATCAAAATAATCATATTAACCACATTAACAATCTTCAAAGCTTCTGTTTGATATACTGAGAGTTTCAGGTTTAGAAAATGCAATTTTAGGACCCCTTAACTATGCAACACAAACACCAGCTATAGTACTATAAAATATTGTATCAAGACAAAGATAAGAGGGTGAGCAGTAGATTCAGGGGTAAAACTGGAAACTCTCAGCAGCTCAGCCCACAACAGTCAACACCAGCAGCGTCAAGACCCAGGAGAGAACCAAGCTCGAACCACCGTGACGAACTACAGCAGTGGGAACTGAGAGCTGGGAACTGGGAACTGGGGAGCTCTGAACCCCCGCTAAACTCCTCAGTCTCAGTGCTTTGTGGACTAAGCTGAGGGAAAAGTTTTCTTTGAGTTTTCCTGGCCAGAGTTTTGCTTATATTTAGCCGGGATGCCGTAGCCGTAGCCGTAGCCGTAGTCGTTGGCGTTGTCGTTGTCGCCGCTTTGAGTTGTTTAGAACAAAAGGCTGAAATTTGGTTTTCTTTTCTTTCTCCATTTTTGGAATAGGTTTCTTAGGGAGCCGAGAGGCTGTGGTGCCAAGAGAAACACAAAGTAAGTATTGTACATATAAAATGTATGAGTATTAACAGAAAATATGCGCACACATGCACGAGTATGGAAAATAAATTAGAAAAGTTGCGGTTTACTTTTTGTGCGAGTAGACAGCAAAACTGAGAATGAACGAATGCCCCCAAGTGCTGACAAACTTTTCCAGCACACCCGGAAAATCTATAGAAAATTTATGAATATTTTCGCTTTTTCTCAAACTCCCAGCTGACTCTCGTGTGCGATAATATATATTCAATTAAAAGTTGTTAAGACAACATTTGCTTAGTATTTAGCATCTTCTTTTTTTTTTAGTGTTTTGTCTTGAGTGCGAGATCGAGAGGAATCAAAGTTTTCGCAGGCGTCGGGAACATAAAGTCGAGTAAGAAAAAAACAAAACAAAACAAAAGAAAAGCAAATATCTTCTAAGCGAGCAACGCTTTCGCTCCAGTTTTCCACCCGCTGCGGTTTGCGTTTTCCAGACCTGCATTCGTAATGAGAATTTTCCTCGCAAGAGGAAGGAAAAAAAAAGGTTTGGGTTTCAATTACCAAGTGCCGCAGAAAATTTGTTAGGTCGGTGGGCCAAGTGGTTTTTTCGGCTATTTGTTCGTCTGATTGATAGACAAATACAATTTGGGCTTGGGTTTTTTTTCAGGCTTATTTCTGGTACTTTTTTAATTGAAAGGGTCAGCACAGTTGTTGGCTTGACTCCATTTGATTTGTGCGTCTGTATGGCTTGGGTCTCCCTAAGGCGCTTACAGCTTTTGACTTGATTTCGTTTGGTTTGTTATCGACTAAAGTTAATCAACCTAACCAAAGCCACAAAATAAGAAGGCATTCTAATGAAGCGTGCAATGGATTGCGGAATAACAATTTACTTCTAAGTGAGGTTAGCCTGCGACTCTTAAAGCGACTGAAGCAAGTGCAACTGAATTGAAAGGTATCATAAGCATTTTAAATAGATAAGTTTTCTATAAGATATTCTTGTCTCAAGTACTTAAGTTTAATATACAGTTACACTTTTGCTTGTGTTTATATTAAGTATATAGTTTCAGCTGTGGGGATATCCTTGATAAGTATTATAGTCCCAAAGAGAAACATTCCTTGTTTGAAGTCGCCCCATCAATGTGAAGTACAATCGATTATTTTCAGCTTTTGCTTTTGTTATAAATATGATACTTCTGCTTCACCCCGATTTCCTCTGTCACAAATATAAGTTTCCTCTGGTGCACTTTCCTTTCGCTTGGAGCCCTCTTCCAGCCCATTATCAAATTACGTTGTCTCTATTCTGGCATCTGGCTGCCTGGCCGTAACTTTTCTAGCTTTTTCCTTTGTCTTGAGCGATGAGCACACAAATTATTAAGAAACATTCTAACAAACTGCAGACAAAGTTGGCAACAAAAGGCACCCGCTTAATTATACACACCATTAATAACTAAAACCAATTTGTATGCGCAACAAGACGCAGCCACAGCTACAGCCATAGCCATAGCCACAGCCGCAGCCATGGAGCCAATGCGAGCACAGTGCACTCAATGTCTCCTCCAGGGAAGTCAACAACGACAATGACGACAACGCCAACGACAACGACAACGGGAACGACAACGACAACGACGTCGGTGCCGAAGTCAACGTCGACGGCGACGGCAACGGCGACGGCGTCGAGGACAACTTCAGCTGCAGGCACACCTCTGAGCCCACACACACGCCCACACATGCAGTGCACATAAATCAGCACACAAACCTACAATAAAAACGGGACGAGCGGATGCGGCGGCAACAGAACAAAACGCAATTTGTGCAGACAGAGGCTTTCATGCCTGAGCAACAGTAAAGAAAGTGGGTGACTGGGCGAGAGGCATCAGAGAGGAAGCAACTACAATAACTGCCAAACAGCCATAACAAGTAACAAGCTAAAAAGGGACAAACAGCGAGAGGGAGAGGGGGAGGGGGAGAGAGTGATAGTAAGGAAGGGCAGAAAGGGAAAAAGCGAAGCAAATAAGCAATATTGATGACTTTTATGCGCGTTGGGCCGCCAGGTGGCGCTGCCACGGACGCTGCTAAAGAAGGATCGGAATACTCTGTGCACAATGCACTAAGACACAATGAAACAAAAACAATGCAACCAAAAAAGGGCTGGCAAAATGTGCATCTAACGAGTGAGTGCACACAAGGAAAACAATGCCATTGATGGCTGCCCGCCACCCGTAGCCGACACCCGTAGCCACCACCCGTAGCTCTTACTCAATCAGTCTCCCACTCAAAGCAGCTTTTGCTGAGACGTGGTAAGAGTCCAAAAGTTACACTCGCCACATCAACGCCATGGAAAAGTTAACGGGATGCAGCTTTGAATTTGGTTTTGGTTTTGTTTTTGTTTTTGGTTTTGGTTCCGGCTTTGGTTTTGGTTTTCATTTTGGGGTTCCTTTGGTTTTGTTCCTCTTTGTTTCTTAGCATTTTTTGCATCATTAAATGGTCTACTCTCTTTCGCTCTTCTTTGCCCTTTGCTAACAGCCAGTTATGTTTGGTAGCCTTAAGTGGCAGCAGTTGAGGATAACTCGAAGGCAGTTGCAATCTCATTACGAGACTCGGATTTAGATTCGGCTTCGGATTCCGATTCGGAATCCAATTCATTCGGATGAAATGCACTGGCGCCGCTTTTCCAGGATTTCCTTTTGCCTTTTTACACTTCTCGGAGCTTGTAATTAGCATTTGGAGTTACATTGTTTTTGTTGCAATGCTTATTGTTTTCTTGCCAGTGCAACGAAGCAAAATATTCATTGTATGCACTTACACGTTGCTTTTATTTCTTCACTGGCTTTTTTCCGGTTCTATGGCCTGGCACAACGGAACTTGACTTTAATGATTGGCCCATTGTTAAGAAGTGTTTAATTAAAGCAACGAGTGTAAGAAATAAATTGAGTCATTGAATAGACAATTGAGAGCTTTATTTATTCATTTCATTCAAGAAACAATTCTAGGCATTTAGTTAAACTTAAGCATTTAAAATGTTTCCTTTTTATTGACTTAGCCACAAACTGAAAGCCAAAGCTTACTCTCCTTTGGACTTGCAGTTTTACAACTTTCTTGTCTTGAACTTCATTGCTTTTATCTATTGTTAAAACTATTTCCACTTGAACCTCGACCCAAGCCCAATATCTGAGTTATAAATCCACCTTTTCATTGCCTATCAAAACGCACTTAACACAATTGCAAGCCAAAAGTTCACAGCGCAGATTTGCCATAAAAGTTACTTAGTAACTAAACTCTCTTAGGCCAATACCGCCTCCCCGTTACCAACATCCTTTGCCAACCCTTGAACTCAGCAGCAACAGGTGCTATTTGCTGTCGATAGTTTTGTCTAACAACTTTTGGCTCATTTGCGTAAAACTTAATAGAAGAGACTTCAAGAGTGAGAAAGACTAAAGCCAGATAGAGATAGAGACAGAAAAAGAGAGAGAAAACGACAAGAAAATTACAGAATGTCAGATTTTAAGCTTTCCCAAAGCTACTTATATGTATGAGGAAACTTTTGTGTCACAATAAGTGAAAATTTAATTATAACGCAAGCTAATGACAAGCCTCTGACGAAGAGGCTGACAGTTGTCAGGTAAAGCCAATTGGAGCAAACACAATCGACTGTATTTGTTCCTATCACCAAACCCCTTCCCCCCAGAGCACTCGCCATCTACTCACAAGCTACTCAGCTTACTATGCAGTTCGTCTGGGCCGCATTGCAGTCAATGGGCTAAGCCTCCTTTGTATCTGGCTTGTGTCTGCCCGCATTGATGCATGTTGCAGATAGTATTAGTCTCTTCAAGAGGTTGGTTTGAAAAGAACAAGAGTGTCAATTCATAAAACCGTATGAATAGAAACTTAAAGTATACATTGTACAAATATTTTCCTTAATGTGTTACAAAGACACTGAAGATCTTACAAATGGTGACTAGAAAAGTTTTATTACTTTGAAGACTAAATAACTATTTCAGACCTTAAAAGCAGATTGCCACAGGTAAGCCTAAAGACGAACAAGTCACAGTGATCCATTGAAGTTCGCTTAGCAACGAAATATAAACTCTTGTATATGTTATTGAATTCTCTGAGTTTAATTAACATTTTTATTGATACATTGAATACGTTTACTTAAAAAACTTCCCTCGTTAGCATCAAGTACTCGTACACACGTCTGTATCGAGATGTCTCTCTCATAGACTGCGCTCAGCCAATCGGCAATGATTAATAATCAAAACGTCAGCGCTGTCAGTTATAAAGTCACTTGACAGTTTAATCAATTTGTGTTGGTGTGTGTGTGCGTGTGTGTGCGTGTATAGCCATTTAAGTGTCGATGTTTGTGAGAAATTTGCATGCGGGCCTCGATTCCAGCCTGCAGGCAATGTGTTTAGGATACCTTGAGAATTGTGAAAACAAATTAAAAAGTTTACTTTCCCCCTCTGTATCTCGCAGTCATTTCTGTTATTACAAGTATTACGGTTATTATCATTTTTTTTATTATTGAAAAGCAAAGATACTTTCCGTTCCTAAGTAAACACACCCCATAATGGGGACAAGACAATAGATACGCAAATTAAAGTCCACTTAAATGACAACAAAATATTGCAAAAAAAATATATGTAAACTCGTATATGCGAGGAGAATGATGAATGGGAAGACTCCGCGACAGCTGTGCGTTGTTTCAGCAAAGCCATGGAAATGAAACTAAATACTGGGAAAGATTATACAGCCGTATACATATATGTCTGTATGTGTGTATGTATACTCACTCCGTATATAGCAAGCAGCCCACCCCAGCAGTATTTTCTCAAGAAGCACAAACAAAAAGCGGTGGGGCCAGGAAAATAAACAAAAATTATGACAAGCGGCAGAAAACTAATAAAAATGCCCAAGAAAAATAGCAGAGACCACAATTGAAACGGGGACTCGTTGGTGGCATGTGTGGGCGCTTTTGGGGCCCCAGTAATGGAGTGGGAAGTGGCTGTGAGCAACGACTAATAAACAGGCCCCATATGTGCAGGGAAGACTGCCTTTTCCCCGATCCCGATCCCAGTCCCAGTCCCAGTCTCAGTCTCAGTGCCGGCCCCACTGCACGAATAGGTAAAAGTATTAGGCATAAAAATGCCAAGGCATAAAGCCAACTAACACGTAACCCGACTGCCATCGGATCTATACTTTAGACATTTTAAAGACATAAATACGAGGGCTTTATGTTGTGGGGACTACCAACCACTGACAGCCATATGGTATGACTTGATAGACGGGTGACCCACGGATAGGTAAGCAAATAGTTGTCTATAGCATCATATAAACTCGTTAAATGAGATCTAAAAATGCTGTGATAATCGTAGAATAAATGTTGGTAAGTTATTTGAAGTCTAAAACAAGGAATGCTCTTTTCGAGTGTGACCGACTATAAGATACCCTAACACTACAAGAAAACTTCCAAAATGTCAAATCTTTCATTTTGATCTGCGTAGGGTAAGGGATATCTGAGATCGTAATATACGTTTTGAGGTCTGATTGGTACATTAAATACGCTTCCTTTTTTACACATTTTAAATGGGTTTCGACCTTTAAAGGCTATATCTTAATGTATACTTAAATCTTAACACAAATTACTTATAAGGTACAAAACTTTTAGAAGTGAACACGTTTTGCTTTTAGCAAGTCTACAAAGGCCTTTTCTTTATGCTCAGGAACTTAGTCAGGCCTTTAATATTCCAACTTGTTTTAACCAATACCCAAGTACAATGGCTTTATTGTCAAAGAACATAATGTTTATAGCCATTGAATATGTAATGAACATCATTGTCCTTTCCTGTTCTTCCTCGGCTTTGTCACATACAGCCGCCCCTTGGCTCTCTCGTCCATTAACGTTTTCATTATTTTCCGTTTTCCTTTATAAAAGTTATCTCGGCCGTTTCTTTGGCTACTACAGTTGAGTGCGGCTCAGTCTTGCAAAACTAATCATTTTTAATAACCAATAATTTATTTTTAATCAAACTTTAATGAAAACTTGGACGCCCAGCGCAACGCATGAAAAATTAAGCAACCGAGCAAAAAGTTAATGGCAATCTATACCCAAAGAGGGAGACGAAACTTTTAGGACAAATATTTCAGCGGTGTTGTCATGCATAAAAATTAGAGTAGCTTTTGGAGGCGTGGCTGAGATTGAGCTGTTATTTATTTCACTTAGATAAGAGAGCTATATGTATATAAACTTTAATATATACTGTATATACTGTATATAAAAGCATGTATATATGTATATACCAGCACTCGGGATAAAAACGTGGCAATATCAAACGTCCCACCCGAAGACAGCTCGCAGGGAATCACTTGCCTCGCTTGCAATCTCTGTCCTAGTCTTAGCCCTCTTTGCCTTAATTAATTTCTCAGTTGTAGACCGGCTTCTAGGTCCACGACCAAAAGGGTTACAGCTCATTATTTTTGCCGGTATTCTTCGCTTTCTGCTGTACTGCTTCTTTTTGCTCCTCTGTACCGACACTTGCAGCCCGGGGACCTGCAATTGCTTTGATTGCCCACAACACGCCGCCAAGAGCTGGACAGCAACAGCAGCAAAAACTGTGGGCGTAGTTTTCCAGTGGGGGAAGAGGGTAGTTGCAGGGGTGTCACAGGCTGGCTACTTGCCAGAAAGGGTGGCACAATAAAGAGCCTTTGGATCTCTGAATATCTTGCGGATTATGTTTACACATCTAGTTTTTATACTCAAACAGGAATCAATTTAGTACCTCACCAATCCGAGTGTCTTATAAGTACTTTATTTAAGTGAATTGCAGATGAGAATCAGTAAACGTTTTTTCTTCTTTAATTCACTAAAGTGAATAAATTTGTACAGATTAAACTGGTTATTCTCTCATTTGCGTCTCATAATTGTTCTGATGTTTCGAATCCCAAATTAACTCAGTCGCTCAAATTATTAATTTAAGTTCGTTTATAGTTCAATTAATTTAAGTTCCTACATTGTGCAGTCGTTAGTTTTTTCTCCTATTGTATTTTTTGCTGTTTTCGGAAAACCGTTTGTGTTTTTTATGCAATTTTTTATATGTATTAAATTGCATTTGAAAACATGGAACATGATTATATTTTTAATTTTATCACTACAACACATTCATTTAAAATTGCAATCAAATCACATTAAAATAAATTCCCAACGATTTTTATTGTTTTTTTAATTCAGGAAAAGAACGTGTTGATTTTGTGATTCGCATCATTAAACAGGAATGAGAATTATAGGAACAATTTGAAACTGTCTCAACGGATCTATAATATAATTAATTCATTCAATGAATCAAGCATTTTTATTAAACATGAAACATAAAATACGTACTTTAAACTTCCCTTTTATATTATTCATTTCATTCTGTATCATTTTCATATTTAACAAACTATTCGTATAGATTCAGTTCCATATAACGACCCCCTTATAACTACGCCAATGACTCCATCAACTACTTCTACCCATGTTTGGTCAGACTTTTTGCGCCTCTCTGTCCAAGCCATTGCCCGTTTAGTTGCTTGTTCAGTATTCAGTCTCAGACTAAGACTAAGCCTCAGACTGAGACTCAGTGTTCAGTGTCCAGTGCTCAGTGCTCAGTCTCTGTCTTTCAAGTCTTTTCAGTATTTTGCTGTTCGCCTTCGCCTTGGCATCTGAAAAATGTCGCTGGTTAACTTGCTGTAAGTATAGTTTGCTTTGGCTTTGATTGTCCACTTGGACAGCCGCCCACTGGGGTTACTGCAGTTATAGCCGCAGCGGTTGCAGTGCCTCCTGCTGACCACAAGATGATGATGACAATTATTGCCCCTGCTTTAAAGCTGCCCAGACCCTCCCTGCCCATCCCTGGCCATCCCTTGTCTTCTCTTGATTCTTGTCTTATTGTTATCGGTCGGCTTTTACTCGCGTCTGGAGTCACTTTTCTTCCTTTGGATGTGTCTGTCTGAAGTTTTTATGCGTTTTCATTTGCACGAGACGCTGACGACAGGCAACCGCAGACCAGACCAACTGCCACTTATTACAACCACCAGCACCACTACAACAACTATTATTATTATTTTAAGCAACGTGCAACAATGGCGCGACAATTATTCTACGGATTCTACGGCGGAGGGGAATGACTTTGTGGTTAGCTGTCCCCTGTCTCCTATGCCATGGTATACGCCATCAGTTGCCAATCCCCTGCCCCTCCTGCTTCCTCTCTCCACTCTCCTCTCTCCTGACTCACGTTTGCGTTCCATTTCATTTTCTCTGGCGAATGCTGCTCATCAACTTGGCGAAACGTGACAAGCAATTAATTAAAAAATTAAAAGTAAAAGAGCGGACAGGGGCCAGAGGATGGAGGAAGCACTTGATTGACAGGCAAGGAAATAAAAAAATAAAAAATAAGAAAAACTTGCCAACTCGTTTAACGTTAGCCCCTAAAACAGATCTAAGCTCAATCCTAATGCCAATGGTCATGTTCATTGGTGCTTTATGGCTAACTACTATACGACTACTGGCCACAAAATTTGTGTGTTGCCATAAAACTAGCGTTGCCAATGATAATGATTGGCCAATGATGCACATGGGAAAAGGCCAAGCGATGCTTGCCAATTTAGCAAACGCCAGTTGTTGCCATTAGGCGGCTATTAGGCCATAACCATATATGCGAGACGCTCATCTATCGATCATAAAAACCCAGCCAGAGCGGACAAAGGAGGGACGCGGAGAGTGGGGAAGGGAGAGGGAAGCCTGGCCGGCAGCTGTTGCCAAATGACAGATGACATTTCAAGCGGCCAACTGGTGGGCATTGTCGTTGCTCGTACGAGTAGCTAATTTTTGTGGAAAGATAAAAACAAAACATGGCAAACAGCGCAAAAGTTTGTTGGCCAAAACGCACTTAACATTGCCTAGATTTATGTACTGTGGGAGACATGAAAAGTCCATGGAAACTCAACGAGTTATGAGCGGCTCATTACCATTGACTAAACGATGTAGGCATATGCAAAATGATGAAAGATGAAAAAATATGGATATGAACGAAAGCCATACTCCTACCTAGACAATGCTCGACCCAAACCAAATTCCAATGAAATGACTAAACACAAGACAAGAAGAAGTGAACCGACTAAACGGGGCAAAGGCGAACTCAGCTGGGCCAATGTATATACGAGTGGTCGTACACAACGAAAGAGTTAAGGAAAAAGGTGGAGCGGAACTGGGGAATTGGGGGCCTGGAGCCGAGCCTGGAGTTGGCTAAGTGAGCTCTGAGCCACGACACGGGTGTAACAAACAGCCATAATGGATGCATATACATGGCAACAACAGCAAGAAACGTTGACAACATGGCTCAAATGTCAGCCAATGGTCAACGGCAATACACTGAGCTGTTGCTGTTGCTGTTGTTGTTGTTGTTGTTGTAGTTGTTGTTGATTCTCCTCCATCTATTGTAGCCTTGGCTATTGCTTTTCACCATATGTGTGTTTGACTCGATGTCGTCGGTGCTTGTATTTTACATATGTGCCCTGTCCTCGTGTACGTCTACATCTACGTCCACGTCCTGTTCCAGTCGTTGGCACAGCTGGGATTCCGGCTTGCTTCGTTTCCGCCTGCCAAATGTAACATTTTGGGAAAATTTGGCTACCAGCAACAGAGGAAGGCTGATAGTTTTTCGAATGCCATTGCAATTGCTGCTGCTTCTGCTTCTGCTGCTGCTGCTGCTGCTGCTGCTGCTGTTCTACTACCATTGCTACTGCTACTGCTACTGCTGATGCTGATGTGTGCATTTCCAACATGCCAGGTAGGACAATACTCGTAAGTTGCCATACAAGGGCATTTAGACATGAGGTCGACAAAATTTGCATGATTGGCGAGTCAAGCCTATAAATAAAAAATGCATGTCCAGGGTCATATGTCATAGTGTGCACTTAGATTGGATTGAAGTCTCATGAATAGATCACACAGCCAGATATTGGTGTTCGGATTAGTTTCTAGATGAGAAGATAGCTTCGACATTAAAGTACTAAGGGTAAAAGTACAAGAACATATTTTATATTTTTAGTTTACTTTCCAATATGCGACTAACATAACACTTACTCAGAGGCTCAACATAATCAATTGTCTAATCAAATAATCATCAGCTGTTCTTATAGTTCTTGAATAAACACAGATTCATCGAAACAATAGAAATCTGATATTGCCAAGAATCAATCAGAAGTCAATAGAAAGCACTTAGATAGTATCAGTAGAACAGTTGCAATCATCAAGCGCTTTAGAACACTTCAATCAAGCGTCAGAATTGTGATATGAAACCTACACCGAACTGCACTTGAAATGGTAGTGTCAAAATGTCGCTCAAAAAATTGAGACACGAGATTGCCCCAAGTTGCAACAAATTTCCGCAGAAACAACAACAACAACAACAACAAAACAAAAACAACAACAGCAGCAGAAGCAGTGAAGAAAAACAACCGAAGTCAGCGACGTCAGAGACTGATGGACAAGTGCAGATACGAGTACTGAGGCTAGAATAGATGCAGCAGCGAAGCCAGTTGCTTGCGTCAAGGGGGTGGACTGGGGGGATGCATACGAATCGTAAGCCCAAAGTGAAGCCACAGCCAAAGCCAAAGCCAAATGGAAGGCTTGGCCAATTTTTCACACCAAAAAGAAAAACGAGCTCGGCGCGATTTTGTTTTGCTTTTAACGTTTTTTTACGGCTCACTGCGTGAGTTGTACAACAATTTGTTATCTGTGCATTTGTATCTAAACGTTGCATTTAACGGTACATAGTAACATAGACACAAACACAAACACAAACACAAAACACAGACACAAACTCAGACACAACAACTGCAACATGCCGGGGCACGCACCAGAGTCTGTCTTGAAGTTGGAGTCTAAATTTGTTGTTGTTGTTGTTATGCAAGTGTTGCCAAAACATATTGAAGTCAACACTTTGCCAAAAACTTTTGCCGTTCTATAAATTTACAGCTCTGCATCTGCATCTGCGGCGAAAATGTATCTCAATTTGAAATCAGCAACAAGCGAATGACTTCCACCGAGTTACAAAAACTTATGACAAGTCTTAAGTATGTAGGATGCAACTGCTTACACACACATGTATGTATATATATATAGAGTCTGTTCCTGTCCTGTGGCAGCTTGTGGAACACGCACAAACAAGTTTCCAGATGAGTTTTGTATGATGTTTCTTATAAAGGGTTACACACCTTTGCAGCTGCCCTCGTTGTACTATGGGGGCATTCATTAAAAATGATTTATGTGCGTTGTCAATTTGAAAATTATTTATAAGTTTTTATAGTTTATTTATGCTGCTTTATTATTGTTAATTTATGTATGCTTAACTTGCCACTCTTGCCACGCATGTACTACATACTACTATATGTATGTACCAGTATGAGTATCTATGTATCTGGCAGATATTTTCACACACAGCAAAGTCCCAAAGTTGATTTACAGCAGCTGTTCGCTTAGCTCCTTCTCCATATAGTAGACATGGCTTAATTGGCCCCGCCTCAAATTGCCACACACATGTTGCAAGTTGTGCGCCTGCCACAGTTTCGATTTGCGGTAATATGAAACGCACTTTCAAAATGCAAAAATTATGATTTATTGCGCCCGTAATGGGCAGCATTGTGCGGGTTTCTGAATAAAAAGCTAAGCAACTTATGTTTTCCTTGTACAATACATTGGCTTTGACTTCGCTTTGGCTTAGACTACAAAAATTGTTGCCAGGTGATTTAACTGGCATTTTAAAAAGTTTTTACAACTTCAAGCATAATTTTTAACAACCTTTAATGCTGTTTATGAGCCTCAAATGAGTTGTTAACTTACTCGCATTTGTAGAGACATCATTTTGAACTCTGACTTACGCCATTCGGCTTAATCTCAAGACAATTTGGTTGTTACTTAACTCTATACTCTATACATTACTTGGCACATTTAAGTGGTCACTAACCCCAATCCGTAGCAGCTAACCTCACTTTTAGGAATCATATGTCTTATTTATGTACGTTTTTAGCTGCTATTATAAAAGATATTTTAGGCCAGACGTCGCCCAGATAGAGGCCCACAATCCCAAACTTCATTTAATGGTCAGGTGACAAATGTCTTTATAAAATCAGTTCGCTATACAAGTAGCTATGGATACAGCCACCGATCCGCAGTTATGTATAAAATATGCCATTTTATTTATCTCATACGAGTGTATGTAAATTTATGACCCGTCTGGGCCACTCGAAGTCGAGTACTAGAATAGTTGACTAGCAATAATTATAGCTCCTTGGCGTGGCATGCGAGTGTTTCTTTTAACTTTTCATAATGTGTACTTATTTTTTATATTTTTCGTTGTTTTTTTCTTCAGTTTTTTGTATATTTTGCACCAGTCATCTGGACGGGCCATAGCCCAAGCACTTGACAGGCAGCCTCAAGTGGCATTTGGAGAAACCAGTCTCAAGTGCCACAGAATGTATTGAAGTGGGAAACTGCGGTTAGAGAGCTTCAAATATGCTACGTATGTATGTACGTATGTATAAATGGTATTAATGTATGTATGTATGTATGTATGTACAATGCATGAGAGTATGTACGATATGTGCGTGGACTATCCAAGCCAATGGCATTTCAAGCGCCATGCTTCACATGTTAACAGAAGACGAGACAAGACTCCGATTGATTCTCATTCCCAACTCGACTCACTAAATGTGTGGCAAAGGAAAACATTTACACATTCGTGCTCTGATTTCGGTTGGTGCCACAACTTTTAACCGGTTTCATAAACAACATCTCATTAGGCCCCCAGCCAAGGGCCAGCCCGGACGGAGCTTTGTTCAATAACCATAATTAAATACATTTATATTGTACTGGAGCACAATAAACAAGAAAGAATAGATTTATTCCGCTTCTCGAATAGAATACACTCTTTCGAACTCGACTCGTGAGCTATAACTTCCTTAAGCTTTATAATGCCATAACAGAAAAGCAATGAGCTAATTTAAGAATAAGCCCACCAAACATAGTAAATTTTAAAATAAAAATATATCTCTAGCTCAAGGCTCTTAATGCCATAGAATAAATTTAATAAGCTGGCTTTTTGGCCTAACTTTTACCCTGCTGTTATTAATAGTGATAATAAAAAAGAGAATTCATTTTATTTGAAATGGAATCAAAAAATATATTTTAGATAAAGCATTGTGCGGCTGCTCCACATGTAATTAAGGAGCGAGTTTTGCTCTACTATGCTGAAATGTTTATTTACTGTGAGTTGTTATGCGATGTGTAATCGCTATGCGAACGGTGCTAGGAATTGGCTATAAAGGCTTTTGGCCAAGACATCTTAACATGGCTTACATACCCTAGTTGGGAGCTGAGCCCCGAACAGTCTGTCAATTTGCCAAAATTACTCTGCACGAATTATCTATGAAAATATCAGTGATATATGTATGTGCTCGAAAGATAGATATGATATATATAATAAATATATAAAAATGTTTCTTTGATTGGTTACATGATTCGTGACTAGCTTGGTATACCCTACACGAGACTTTTATACATAGTATATGAGAGGCAGAGAGTCGCTGTCCCGGCGGGCAAACAATAAAATAAAATAAATTCGCTTTATGGCATAATTATAGAGCTTAGACTACCAACTAAGTGCTGAGCAACTGGCAGGAGTGCAATTGGTAACGATTGTAAAGAGTTTTCCATTTGCTGCATATGCGATTTTAAATAAATACCATAAGCCTGCATAAGTTGTTGGGTTAATCAGCAGCAGTAGCAACAGCCATAGAATTAATTGCCTCTATTTGCAATCATTTCAAGATTTTTAGCTCAGTGTAAACGAGTGTGCGAGTGTGAGAGTGTGTGTGCATGTGTGTGTGCTTGTTTGAGTATATATTGGCTTAAAGTGGCTCCAAGTGCATATTGATGTTAAATTGATGGCCGATGAGCTGGTAGTTACATGCGGATATATATAAAGCGATAAACCTGCTTAATTGTTGCAAATTAGCTGATGAGGTCAATAAAATGCAGCTATACTCTGACTCTGACTCTGACTCTGACTCTGACTCTGACTCTGACTCTGACTCCATGTGGGTTGTTGAACTTACAATGATTTAGTTAAATTTGCTTAACGTCAACGTCTACATACCTGTAAGTAGAAATAAATAAAATAGTATCTTAATACATGTGAATATATTATAGCTTGATGTTAGAATTACGAGAATTACTTAAGGCTAAGCTCGGCTTAAGTTTCCAATCAATTTACGTATCCATTAGCTTTGTATACGGTTATTCATATGTCAAGCCACAAATTTAAATCAAATGTAATCTACGTATTGACAAATCGAGCTTTGGTAAATAGAAGGAAAATAACTAGATGGACACTACAAGAACACACCTCTTCTTTCACTATATATACTATACTTATTTGTTCATTCAAAGGAAGAAATGCAAAGCTTAATTAATTAATTAAATAAAGTAACTGTCACAATTCCTTCAAATGCTCCACAATCACAACTTAACCTTATGACCTGTTAACAAGCATTCTTCTTTGTCACTTTTCGTACCTTTGCGAGCCTCTTATGTTTCTTAACTGATTTTCACACAAGGAAGCCGCACATACACTTTTCCCGAGTGTCGTGGAAATTTGTAGCGCGTCTCTGCGGAACCGCCCAGTTTAAAGTCTAAGTAACTCATAGAGCCTAGCACTTTCGGTGTACGTTTACATGTTTTGTTTTTCAACTTTGCATTCTAAGTGCCCTACTCTGCACACTTCCCAAGTTTCCTTTCTCTGCACACCCTTTTCACATGAAAAGTGTGAAAAACATAAAAAGGCCGCGCTCGAAAATAAAAGGAAACTTTTTGTTTTTGTTACAAAAACTTAAAAAAATCTTTAACATGACACGACACAAATTGCAAGCTGAGTTTTCCGTTGTTGTTGTTTCTGTTGTTGTTATTGTTGTTGTTGGACTCTGGCGCTGTTGTTGTTGAATTTTTGTTGTTGTTTTTGTCGCATCGACATGTTTGTCTGTGGCTTGGCTGATTTCCCAACTCTGTCTACCCGTACATCTCAACTCGAGGTGCGTACTACCTGGTCTCGACCTGCGACCAGGTAAATGCTAGACAAAGTCTCGGGCCAGGGCCACTTTGTCTATGCGTGTGAAAAATTGTAGCTCTTAGTTGCCGAAACTCTTCACGACACAAAATGCTCAAATTTTATGATATTCTCTACGTGATATTGTATAAGACACCAACTAAGTCCGAAGTTCTTCCTAAATTGTTTCAAATTTTTGCAATTGTCGATGCTTTGGCAACTTTCAAATGTGGCTCAAAAATACAAAATTTCATTTAATATTTATTTTATCTAAAATCTTCTCAATTGAATTTGAGTGGTAAATGTACAAAAAAGTATCTTGCTTTGTGTTAGCAATTGTTTAAGGGGGTCTTGGGTTCAACTCCCAACTAAGTAACATAGGATGGGAATATTGCGAAGTCGTAATCAAGTAACCAGTCATAAACTAAAGATATTTCTATTTACTCTCTATTCTATATAGGCAAAAATTCACCAAATTTCAAATGAAGTACAATACAGAAATAAACTAAAAGTAGATTAAATAAAGAAGAATTCATGACAAAACAAGGTCCTTGGTCGAGGATGGCTTTTGGAAAGAAATTTATGAAATATACTAAAATCAATATCACGAAGCAGCAACAAATTTCTGAGTTGTGGAAGCACTATAAAAGTCATTAATCACAATAAAAAATATCTCTATATGATGCCGAAAGTTCAGCAGAAAGTCGGTGATATTTTTTTGATAAATTAAATTCAGCTCACATTTTAAAGTTCAATATACAGTACAGATTTTTTAATAAAAGTCAAAGCTAATTAATCAATAAAAATTAACAAAGTCTGTGCACAGTGTTGAGCAAATAAGTAAAAATAAATACCACAGAGAAGATAAATAAATAAAAATTCATTAAAATTACTGCAGTTTGAATGTTAAGAAAAATACTATTGAAACTCTGACGAATCGGTAGATAAACGCGAATAATTGCTGGTTGATTATTAACATATCGGTAAAAGTTCAATTAATTGACAATCAATCATTTTTAATGAAACAAAGACGATGCCAAAGTCTCAAGAACTGCAAAGAACTGGCAGAGAACTGGCGAAATTATCGACAGCCTTCGATCTAGACAACAGCGTCAAGAACATTGGAACGTTGGAAAATGGCAAAGGCAATGTACATATATAAAAGCAAAAAACACGAGTTGGGAAAATAAAGAAAATAAAGAAATATCGCTGATTGTGTACGAGTGGAGGAAAAACGTGCCAAGATGGCTCTGGCCAAGCGATTGACAAGCGGTTTTGGTTTTACCTGGCCACGAACCAAGATTGGGGACTGCTATACGAATGTGAATGTGAATGTGAATGTGACTGTGAATGTGGATGTGGATGTGGACGTGCACGGGTCCTGACTCAAGCACTGGCTCTGACTATTGTGAGTGGCAGCATTGCCTGGAGCTGACTCTACCTATGGCAAAGTTGCAAGACAGCTAGACAAGTCGCTGCCCTCAGCGTAGCCAATGAGTTGCGGGTGCAACTGTGCAGTTGGCATCTCTCGATGGCAGTTACTGGGTTGGGCGTTACGCCGATTATCGTTAAAGACATTTGAATAGCTGACAATTTAAATCAATAGATGTGATAAATGCAGGTGTCAATTGGAGCTTGTCAATTACGAGAATGCAGCAGTGTGTCACACGTAGGAACTGGGAATCACTTTCACAGAAATCCAATCTAGTGTGTCAATTATTGAATATAATTACTAACATTATTCGTATGTCCTGTTAATTTACTGTATTTGTATATATATAAATAATTGTTTTAAATATTGTTTGCCCTAAAGACGGTTGCCAAATACCGCCGAAATATATCGGTACCAGTTAAATATTATTATTATTACAGTAGACGTCCAGTTTAACGTTCACTCGGCTTAACGAATTCGCGATTTAACGTACTTGTCAAATTTTTACATTGAGTACCTGATACAACGAACTCTTATACTCAATTTAACAAGCGAAAAGGGAAATGTATGTGAACATAACAAATTTCGACGCAAAAATGTAAAGAAACAATGCAATGATAGAATTTAAAATTGAATAGATAAAAACGAATTAGACACTTCACCTTGTAGGAACTGCTTTTGAACGCTCTTAAATATTTTGAAAAATGTTTTGAATGTTTTAAATATTTAGTGTTTAGTTTTAAAAGCGACTTAGCTAAAAGCAAACTTCAATCAAAGAATTTTTAACTAAAACGTTTGAGCAATTTATGTATCTATTGTATATATGTATCTTACATATAAATGATAAATTTTCGTTAAGTTCGCTTGAAAAAATGTGAAGTATTCTTTATTTTTATTGTTTCTGTTAACATAAATAAGAACATTTGATTCATTTGTAGCTACAAAACTGAATCTTAAGTTGGCCCCTCGATTTAATGCATTTAATGGTTCGTCAAGCCGAACGTCCACTGTATTCAATTTATATTTTCCATATTTCAATTATTGTTATTGGTATTCTTCTTCATGCTATAATTTTTATTACTATTATTATTATTTTGATTACTTTTATTATACTCAATTTAAAAACTTGACTTTATTCAGTATAAAGCCTTTTAAAATTATCTTATAGTTTGGCTCTACTTTTAAGAGTATGAAAGACTTAAATGTTAAAGGTAATTTAACTACATCGAAAAGGTGTCTATGTTAATGAGAGCTCTTATAAGAATCACTTCATATTTTTGCTCTTTATATTTATCCTTAAAGCGCCTCTTTGCAAATTGTTTTCAATGAATTCTAGTTGCTTTAGTTTATCCATACCCAAGTGTTATATCGACAGTTAGAAGAAAGTTACATGCTTATAAACTATCAATTTAGATCAAGAACAAGAGAGCGCCCACTTCTTGAACATATTTCAAACAAATTTATTTGCGGCAGCAATTTACGAGCTTTCATTTAACTTCAGCAACAGCTACAAGCAACAGCCACAACAACAGCCACAACAACAGCCACAACAACAAGAGCAAACCTCTAACGGGGCGCATAATTAAAATGTTAGAGCAAATGAGGAAGCTGTTTGTGCTGTTGTGGAGTGTAGAAGAACATGGAACACGAGCAACTTGCAACTTGCAACTTGCAACATGGCAGGCCCCATTCAAGTGGCCGACACAAGATTCAAGATTCAACTTTCAAGTCAAGTCGCGCATGCGCCTGACGCAAATTAATTTTCAACTTTTTTCCTGCATTTTCTTGATTTTTCTTCTATTTTTCTTGTTTTCTTTCTTTTTTTGTTAACATGTTTCAAAAATTATGCTAATACCGGGAGCAGATAAGGCGGCAGCGGTCGGGTTGCTCAGCAATTCAACTTAATTTGCCAGTTGACTACAATTTTTGATTCGTGATGCGTTTAACTGCATCCAAGGTTCTGGTTAAAATGAAATTTTTTGTTGGCCAAACTGCAACTGCACGGAACAAAGTTGAAAATGTATCCATTTACACCTCTCCAGCCCGCAGAGCCCCCTCCCGCTTGTTTCTCCGAAGACAACTTTTGCATGCGCTGCCAGTGGCAGTTGCTCATGTGTGAAATGAAATGCACAAACGATGAGGACAGCACTTGAAAGTGGGGATAGTGCAAAAGGTCTGCGGGAACACACTTTAGGCCAAGCACGCACATTTTTCTATAGACCCCATACGAGTCATGTGTGTGCGTGTGTGTGTGAGTGTGTGTGTGTGTGGGCAATTTGTTGATTAAAGTTGCGCAGAACTTTTTAATTGCCTGGATGTACCTGCGCGCATACATTTTGAGAAGATTTTCCTTGTTGACTTAAAGATGCAGCCCAAGATTATGTGGGGAAAGAAAATATGAACAGTTTGTGCTGAATGTTCCTTTGATTGGAGTTCTTAAAAAGTTGTAAAAGAGTTAAAAGTTTCTTCAAAAAAACGCAACTGCTGTGAAAATATATATATACCAGGAAATTACATAACTTTCAATGAAATTATATCAAGTGAACACCCACGTTGTGCCTCCGTTATTTTCTACTCTCCTTTGAGTAAGGTTCCAAATATATATATTTAACATTCTTCATCTGTTTTCATTCAATCTATATATCTCGTGGTTATATACTTTTAAGAAATCTCAAGCAGATATGTTTTTTTATTCGTCTATAACTTTCATTTCAATTCTTTTAGTTTAGTTTTTACTTTAGTTTATGTAATTGTCATTTTCAAGTTGGCATCTTAATTATAAATTTCCTAATTGCACAATAAGGAAAATGCTACCTTTTTTTAACTTCTTTATCCCCCTATCCCCCTATCACCGAAAATAAAGTTTATTTTTTAATAATCCGATTCAGTGCACAACGATGGTCGCCCGTCCACCCGCAGGAGCTGGAGCTGGAGCTGGAGCTGGCGAAGGCTCTTCCCGGCACACGATTTAGTCGTCGCCGTGTGATGATCTATGGCGCCTGGAGTCAAGATTTATGCTTTCAACCGCTCAGATTGGAATAATATGCAAGGCATGTGAGCGGGGTAGGTCCGATAAGCCATAAAAGAAGACGAAAACTTTATGCACAGTTCTCGAGCCTTATGTAAAGAATAGTACAATAAAATAAATAAGAAATTGTATAAATTTATGGGGGAGGGCAGTTGGTAGCAGTTGGTTGGTTGGTTGGTTGGTTGGTTGGTTGAGGCTAGTCATCTGCCTGGTAGTACGAAGTAGTCAACAGTTCCCAGTATCCATTGGCAAGTTGGCAAGCAGTTCGTACGTGGTTGCTTCCTGCACTTTGGGCTGTCGTTTCTTCTCGTTTCATTTTATTTTTGTGTTCTTTTTAGAATTTAATTGGACATTATATAGCATATTCGCATATTGTGAGTCTGTGAGCTTCTGCTGGGCAGGCAAAATCAATGCCCAGCCATATATCAAATTGTGTTAAAGCCAAAGGCAAGCAAAGCGGCTAAGGATGTTGGGACAACAAACGGTAATGGCCATGCTCCATTGTCTGGCTCCAGCTGCTCACCGAGTGGGGCATTATTTATGGTTGGCCTTCTCCTTGCCTTCCCCTATCCCATACCCATTCCGCGTCAGCATTCACATTCGCACTAATGCACACTTGGCATGTCGCAATAGCATTGGAGCATTGGGCTTGGGGTCTGAGTCTGAGTTTGGAGTTTGGGTTTGGGTTTGGGTTTGCCGCTAACTTCGTTCTTCACTTCACTTGTGGCGACTAATGTGTGAAAAGTGTCTGGGAACGGTGGCAGCTGCAACATCATCGACGACTGTGCCACTTAGTAGTCACTTGACAAACTGCTCTGCAATGATTTGGCCAAATTGCCGAATTACTGAATGAAAGAAGAGCATAATATCTTATACAAGTATGAGTCGCTGTCTGTAGCCGCCAGTAACCATAGCTGTCTATAGCTGTAGCTGTAGCTGTAGCTGATGCCTCTTTGTATTCATTCTCTAATCAAATTTGCTTATTTCGCTCATCAAAATCGCGACAGATTTGAGCTGTGGCGCTGCTACCACGTCAAATTCAGTCAATTGTAAGTAAGCGGATAAGTTGGGCTAACTTTTGACAAGGAGCCAGCCAACTGTCCAACTTGATAGCTGTCGTTCCATCTGGAAATCCATTGTTATGCATTCTAACTGTCTAACGGCCTAGCTGACTAACAATCTGGCAGTCTGGCCGTCTGGCAGTCTGGCAGTCTGGCAGTCTGGCAACCCACGCCTCCATGTGCTTTGACTGGTTTGCTTCCACTGGCGCCAGTTTTTAAATCGGCTTAAAATATAAGTAGAATGCGCCATTTTTTCATTATTATTAAGATGTTTACATTTGAGCCTAGGCCCAGATAATGGAAGAGATGCAAACTATGAGTAATGCCAGAAGGAATATGAACTGAATTTGCATAAAACTGACAAGCTTCAATTCAAATTCAGTTAAAATATCAAATAATATTTGTTTTGTTTTTGTTTATGTTCAGTTTATTCACAGCCTTTATCAATCATCTGATACAAATGAATAGTTTTATTGTTCAGCTGCAGCGAAGTGAATCCTTTTGAACCTAGCGGAGACATTTATTCATTCAATAGATATCTAAAAAGCTTTTCATAGTTTATTAAAATCTACAATTGTGGTTTATTATTGTTTCGAGCTAAAAGACAGTAAAATCACTTCTCCACTAATTAAATAGTCTGCACTTATTCAACCATTTAGAAACTCAACCTCAAGTGGGACAATATCTCTAATTAACTAACAAACCTCGTGCCATGAACTGACTATCTCTATACATACATATTTACGTACATATCATACATACATACGTACATCTGTTCTACCAAAGAATGACATTTTAATTGCGCGCATTCCTAAAATTTTTATGAAAAATACAGAAGGTGTATATATAAAATATATATTTATATATAAAATGAAATAAAAATGTCTAGATGCCCAGGGGTCTTTTTACAGTGGCGGAATGCCCCATATGTTAATTCCGTTTGGGACAGGACAAAAAACAGAGGCTGACATTATGCTACGAATTAGATGTGAATTATGCTGGACCCTAATTAATGTTGACATGGGATATACTTTATTCCTTGCACTCAACTCAGCTCAGCTGAGCTCTGTCTTTGTCCCTGTCCCTGTCTCTGTCCCTGTTCTTGTCCTGTTGTCCCTGTTTTTGTCTCAGCTGAAAATATGCAAAAAAATCTCTTAGATTAGTGCGTTAACAAGGGGTCATCACTTGGGCATTGGGACGACAAGTGGATTAAGTGCCAAAGAGGAGCGATCACAAAGGTCCAGAGAAATGTCTACCCTTGTCGTTGACTAGAGATTACGCTGGAATTTTACTTAGGTATTAAGGAAAAATTTAATAAAAATTGCTTCAGATTTTAAGTTTAAAGCCTCAAGCGAGACAAAAGACCAAAGACAACAAGATGTCCCGTACATAGACATAAATGTTAGATTTAAGAAAATCTTTATATGTGCTTTGGTCTGAGATCCTAAAAACCACATTTGATACCAAAAGCTTGAGATCGACTTGATCATACGTAGAAACGATCATATATCAAATCGAGAATAAAGGTTTATGCTTTGAACGATCAAAATTTCTATTTATACCTTTCTTTTTATACCTTTTATACCTATTATGCTGAGTACAGGGTATACTGAAAACTTTTGTGTCATAATTAATTTTTGCTGTCAAATTGCAAAGGTTTTTTTATTTGCCTCGGTCTATGACAAGTGAAACTTTATCACATAATTAAATAATTTCAAAAAGTAACTTTTGCTGCTGCTGTCACACCTTGCTTTTACACCTACCCCACCCTCCTATGGTCGCTCCACACCTCCCTACAGACACCTTTTACGAGTCGGCAAAAGTTGCGAAAAGGAAGTCAAAGAGACTCTAGCCTGAATCTCAACCCGCAGCCCAATATTTCACCTGGAAAAAAGTACTCCCCTCGTCTACCTTTATAAATAAATATAAATCATGAGAGCTGCGAAAAACGTGAAAATGCGTGGAGTAAATAAATTGGCTGTGTGTGCAAGAGAAGCAATACGAGTAGCTACAAAGAGTAAAGAAAAATTGAAAAGCAATGAGAGTGCTTAATGAAAAGGAAAAACTGAACATGACTGTGCATATAAGTTCTTAAATGTACATACATTATTGTACATACCTACAAACCTTTATATGAGTATAATCTGGCCCTTAATGACGTTGCATTGTATCGTTTAATATATTTTTTTGTATTTCACAGAGTTAATTGAAATATTGCAAGAAGGTAAACAATATTGAAAGCGAAAATGTTATGGTCCGGTGCATTGTAATCCTGGGTTACTCTCAAACAAAGGGCACATAAATCTTTCAGGTCCAAGCTGACTTCAACTCAGCGACTGGCTGCGAGTCTTTTGTACTGAAGACTCCAGTGTCCCCCCCTCATATCGTGGTCTTCTCGTGCTCGACTTGGCATTTAAATTGCCGGTGACTTGCGACGACCTCTGAGAACACAATGCAAATACGAAACTTGCCAAACTATGCCGCCTGCTTGTTTCGCTTGTTAACCAACCAAAAACCGACAAAGAACAAGAAAAACAAAAAACCGAGCGAAAAACGCGAGTACTTGTATCGTCAGCATTTTGCATACGAGTTCGACTCGTCTTAGAGAAAGGGTATATCAGACTTCCAGGCCAATGCTTCTCCTTTTTTTGATAGCTTTAGAGAAACATGTGAAGATCAGCAAACAAATTCGAATTAAGGATTAAAATATACGTAAAACCATGCCAATACAGTTTGAATATTCAGTTTATACACAAGATATTTCACATTAGCAATTGTAACGAATTTTGTGGGGTAACATGCTGTTTATCATTTAAAACTTGGCTCACTTACTTCTTCCTGCTGTTTCAACTGCACACTCCACTTAAAAAATCGTTAAGAATAAAAAACAATAAAAATAAATACCTATAAACACTTGAAATGGCACAAGTACCCCTCAGTCTTGGTCTCAGTCTCCGTCTCGGTCTCCGTCTCGAACCCGATCCGTCCAGTTGGCTACCTTAGCAGCCAGCTACCAAGTACCCCATATACTCGTAGCCCACATGCACATCACATCAGAGAGTTGGCTCTCAGTGCTCGTAAATGCCGTGCGAGCCAGTTGCAAGTTGGCAGTAACTAGTTGGCCAGTTTGGCCATTGTAAATGTCAAGCAAATTTGGTTGGTTGCATTTTCCGATGCTGTTACCCGTACTCCACTCTGTTCCGTGCAGTTCTATTCAGCTCTCGTGCCTCCTGATTCTGGCTGTGAGCTCATGTGCAAGTTATGGCCATGTATATGTCGCCAAAATGTTGTAGAAGGTAAACAAGGAGCTAGTTGCTTGGCATTGCTGGCAGTTTGGCATTTAAATGGGTTCATATCGAGCGATAAGTTTGCGGTCTAACAGTAGATTCATCGCTCAAAGTCGATTTGTAACGGAAGCTGTAAACTCACATTGATTAGGCAGATTTTCTCATAGGAAAGTAGTCTAGTCTCTATCCAATTTCACAATGCATCAGTTTCTTTCCTTATTTATTGAATCCGTAGGAAAACCCAGGAAAACGAGCAGCTCTCAAACCCTATTGTTCAATGCCTCATACACGTACATCGGAAGATAATTAATACCAGCAAATTTTTCTCTTGGCATGGCTCATTTTTTTCCCATATTTCTCAAGAGCTGGCTAAGGTCCCAAACAATAATGTGAGCCATAAGAAAATGAAAACAACTTTTTGCTAATGAATTTCCATGCAATTTTTCGAGAGCCTTTTGGTACGTGCCACGTGAAGTACGCATTTAAATGTGTAAGAAAATTAGTAAATAAATCACATGTGAAAATTGATGAGCTGCCGTCTGCCTTGGGTTTTGTGGTGAGTTCAGGAAAATGCCATGAAAATTAGATTTACTTTGAAAATGTTTTTTTTTTTTGTGTACTTTTATTGTTTACTTAGCTTTGTTGTTATGCATTGCACGTAAATTATAAAAATTATATATGGGCTGTGAACAGGAAGGGGAAGAGACTCAAGTAAATTATTGCAGCTCCCCGTGGGATCGAAAATTGATATCATACACATACTGAGGAGCGGGTGTGAGGGTTACGAGTGATGGGAACTAACTGAAGTGGACTGAATGCCAAATTAAGGCCAGAGTTAAGCAATCATTGCCATAGATACTCGTATTCAGAAAATATTTGTTCGTTTATTACTCGTATTCAGGTAGCTGAGAGCTCTGTGAGCAGCTAAAATTTAATTTGAAAGTCACTCAACAATTGAAGAATTAGTGAGTTGTCAAGCCGGAAGCGAAAGATTTCGTGTTATCTCTTTTCCTGAAAAGAAACCACAAAAACTTCCACATAAAACTCATTGCTCAGCTCAGCTCAGCTCAGCTCTCACAAGAGCTCAGGGAACAACAAATGCCAATCAGAAAGTTTAAAAGCAAACCAAAAACCGATGAACTCATTGCCATTGTGCAAGCAAAGACCCCAACATCTCCTCATTGTCATGTTACTCGAATCGGACCAACAGACCAACAAACAACAACAACAACAACAACAACAACAACAACAACAACAATAGGAACAAAAACAACTACAAGAAACTACAACAAAAACAACACTTTGCATGTGTATCCAAAGCTCAACAAACAAAGAACAAGAGGCACACACAAATAGCAACAACAAGAACAACACAAATATGTAGTTGGAAGTACAAAAGATCCAAACAAGTAGAACTTGTGTAGGCCTAAATAACAGTGGCGTTGTCTCTGAAAGGGTTCATAGCTGGGGGCAAAGTTAATTGGCATCCGAATAACAGCAGAAACCACATAGAACTTCACACCTTGGACAAATTATATATTCAAGTGGTCAGGATAGACAAAAGATTGAAAGATATCTATATGCTATCCAGTGTGTCTTTCTGCTAGTATAATTTAATATAATTAATGATAATTAATAATAACTGTATCCAATAACTTTGCTCTTTCTGCCTTTCCTTTTGATTAACAGCAGCCTCTGATATCGCACAGCGTCACCCTTCCACAACAAATGTTTCCCTTTAAAATCCAACTCCTAAAGCCGAGTATTTAAATGACTTTTCTTACGCTTTATTGGCGTTTCGGTTTCTCCGAGGTTTTTTCTTTTTTTCCCTTTTTTTTTTTTAATACTTTTCGGTGTCTAAAGTCAAGATCACAAGCGGGAGTTGTTGTTGGTAGTTGCTTTGTTTGTTGTTTGTTGTTTGTTTCTCATTTTGGCAAACGTTTTCATGGCTGCGAAAGATCGTGATCTTTAAACTAAGCAAACTTCGTTTTTGTTGCTGGTGTTGTTGTTGTTTATTTGTGGCGAATGCAGTTGCCTTTTGGTTGGCCATGCTGATTCGATCAGTCGTCACTTTGTGGCTGTGGCTGTGGCTGTGGCCGCAGCTCAGCAGATCGAAGCCAACTTTGGCTATTCGAGTATATATTTTCCTTTAGCCAATTCTCGATTTATGTTGGCTCATTTATTTTGACAAGCGCATTGCCTAAATCTACATCGAGTTTAACTCAAATTGTGTAGGTGCTACAGCTTCGATCGCTTTATCTATCTATATGTACGTTACTATGACTATACTATATATCTATCTCTCATGGCCTGAGCAACTTCAAACGTTTGCAGATCACCGCTACAGTTTCTTGTGTTTATTTTATGCAGCGTTGAATGCCTTCCCCCCGTCCCCGCCTCTCCGATAGGCTCCAGCACTCTGATTGATGTGGCGCACATTAATCAAGCCATTAAGCGGCCGTTTGTTTGATGTTGATCTGACGAACTTGTACCGTAGTACTCATATCTTGCAGCTACTCTCCTCTCTCTCTATCTGTCTGTCTGTCTCTATCTATCTTTGGCCTCTCTTTGCGCTCCATTTAGCAATCGGTTCTGGTAGGTTTGCTTTAAATTCAATCAATCGATCGATCGCTGCTGAGCTAAAACTAAAACTGGGCTTCGCTCAGATTCGTTGAGGCTTGTTCCATTCATCGTTTTATCGATCGATCCTCAACTCTGTTTTTTTTCTTAAACTTAAGCGTTCCGGTTTGTTTTTGGTGTTGATCATCACTTGTGTAAAGCTGTGGCGATCGCTTGTGGGTTTTTGGCTAGTTTATGGCCGAATCGCTTTCAACTAATTGGCTTGTTCTGTGTTAATGTTTTTTGATTACATGTATCCGTTGAACTGCTGTATTGGTATTTGTTTTTCTTCCTAAGTATCTGTGTTTGTTTAAATTTAATGAATGCCACGCAATCTTTGGCCTTAAATCACTTGCACTTTTCAGACATCATAAATCTCACTCAACAACATGTTCGCTTCCTATTAAAAAGATCAAAGCAATGGCAAAATAGCAGAACCAGACGAACTACCCACAACAGTCCATCAGTGAATCTACGAAAGAGTGACGCCTTGATAGAGTGGAGCCAACTTAACGAGAGAACAGTTTATAATATATATAGTTCAGTAAATAGAAAAAAAAGCTTGATAAATACGAACAATATCTTCTTTGAATAAATTGGAATTATTAAAAAATGATTATATTAATTATGTTAATGTTATGGAAGCAGCAATCAATTTCAACTCTTTCAGCGACAACAGAGTCCCACTGTAGTTCTGAAGATGACACAACACACATACACACACACATATGTACACACACACTCTGTGTGTATGTGATGAGCAGAAATTCAAAGATTACCGTCTGGCTTCTCCCGGTCACCCGGGCTATGCAAAATAGTTGAATGCCATTTTTAAATGAGAGCAAAAGTTGTTGTTTCACCGAGCGAGTATGGAGCGACGGGGTCTCGCCCTTTTGATATGCCGCCGAGTTGAATTTCTTAGAATTTGTCTGTTGCCCCAGCCCAGCACTTGGGGCAATGAGGAAGCGCACTGAAACCATAGAAATAGATACATTCAAAATGATCGCTGCTACCCAAATGAAGATGAATGATATATTGTAGTATCTATAAAGTTGTTCGAGCTTTGAAGTTTTTCTCTGTGCAGCTTTTGTTCATTAGCTCATTTCCACTAATTTAGTTGTGTGGCATAGCTCCTCCGGGTAGCCTTAATTTCGTACAGACGAGCTCTGAGTATGGTGGGAGCTAAACTTTGTACGGGTAGTTTGCCAAATTCTTTTGAAGTTTCTCTCTCGTGTGTGAAGTTTTTGGCAAAGTTGTGGGGCAAGTTTAATGGCAATGGTTGACGTTTACTGTATACTACACAATGAAGAAGAAGTCCGTTTAATTTTTAAGTGACGATAAGTAAAAGGTTGTATTCTAACTAAGGCTATTAATTTGAAGGTGAACAAAAGTTTGCTCAAACAGGCTGTAACTTTGCTAATTATTTCAATGATTCAAAAGGGAGCTTCAACGATCTGTAAGAAATATAATCTTCACATTGAAAAGAGAGAACAACAATAGAAAGAGGAAAATCTTCAAATGTAACACAAAGTTCTCCCCTATGTTAACCCCTTGCAAATTGCAACATTTCGTTAATAAAATGTTTTTGCTGGAGTTTTTCCAGTGTTTGAAAAGTTTTTAATTCAAATTTTTTGCCTTTAACGCACCCCAATGTAGTCGTAAGTGGCGCAATTTAAATTTATATTAAATTTAATATCGCTCTCCACTTAAAAACTGCACAAATTTGAGTCGGGACCTTCAGACACTTCCCCTAAAAACAGATTCGGTTCCAGTTGCCTCGACCGTCTGTTGTATGGCTAATTTCATTTTTATGACTTTTATGCGCCGCATTTGCGTTTATTTTTTTATGTTTTTACTTTTGTCTTTTAGCCAGATTCAGATTCAGAGTCAGAGTCAGAGTCGAGCCAGAGTCGACTCCACTTGGATGATTTATGGGCGCCTGGATTTTTCTTTGAATTTTTCTCATATTTTTTCGGTTTTGTTTTTTGCGCTGGTTTTGGCGTTAAAAATATTGCCAAGCTGCCATAAATTTTGTCGTATTTTGACAAGTAATAAAAATGCAGGCCACAGCTAAAATGCATAGTGGCAAATGCATTCCATTTGCATAGGGCTACGAATATAAAATCAAGGGAAGGACTGAGTAAAAGGGATAAGATGTGGAATGGAGTAGAGAAAGAGAAAGAGAAAGAAAACAAGAACGAAAACGAATAACGAAAGAGATTCCAGTTCGTTATTTCGATTTGTAGCTAATTTGCATATCAAATCCGACTCTTGTCTTTTATGGACGTCGAGTCAGAAATGGTTTGACAAGTGTCTCCATATTTGGACGATCCATCGATGCCAATGCCGATACCGCATGGATGAGTGCATGATTTATGGCAGCTCTTTTGTGTATAGTATTCCTCCTTTACATTCCTCATCATTTGTAGAGACCTAATAGATTTCGACGTGTTGCATTGTTAAAAACTAATTACTATCATAAACAACGTATTCATTGTCCGCATCGATACCGGCTACCAAAACAAGTTGAGCATCCATCGATTTGCTGCTTATTGTTATTGGCCATTTGCCTATCTCTATTACCATACGAAGTTATCACTTAATCATTTTTATTATTATATTCGAGTAGTTTTTGGAACTAGCTCCATCGATTCTAATCGCATCACGATCTCCACTATTCACTCTATGTATATCTACATACTTTGCCAGTTTGGTTTGGTTGGTTATAGTGGAGCATAAAACCTGGTTTACGAGTATGGATTTCTTAAAGTATTGCGTAGGCTGTTGTAAACTCTTAATGAATATGAAGTGACTTAGCTTATGCTTGTCTCTGGCTGAGAACACAGCCCTAACTTTATTGCTCGTATAAGTTCGAATGCCGTAAAATCTTAATATGAAAAAACCAACCATACAAAGGTAGACGGAAAGAGTTTGAAGCAAGTTCTCTTTATAGAGGTTCGTATTCTCAGAGAGTTGTTTCCCGTTAGGTTTTATTTTATTTTATTCTTTATAGAACTAACTTATTTCCTGCTGAGGTTATGCCTGCAGTAAGGAACTGCAGTGTGCTCAGTGGGAGGTTTAATTTATTAACCAACTTCTTGGTTGACAACGGCAGAAAATTAAAACTGCTTCGGCACAAAGGATTTACATACATCAGTTGCTTGGCAACAGGTAAAACAAATATGAAAGCTATTTTTGTCTTAGGAAATGTGGCAAACTTCTTGTTTCTGCCGTTATGGTAACTAAGTATGCCATCCATAAGCATTTTTTGTATATCTATGGTCAACTCTTGCACCTCGTGCCCCCCTTTTCATTTCAATTAAGCTCAAATAGCCATTTTCTCGTTTTATATAAACTGGCAGTGCCGACAAGACGCCCAATAACGATGTACCAACATAAACTCGTACATAATCGACAATATATTTTCCAAGCAGACACACACACACACACAGACACTTAGTCAGGACCAAAGTTTTTCAATTTTGCAAAGCTTCTGCTGCTGCCTGGCCAACACATATTGAAATTCAAACAAATAAAACGGCGCTGGGGCTGCGTGTAATTATCATAAAGCGGAATCTTGTAACGCCAATATGAAGCTCATAACTTGTGCAGAAACCCCCCAGTTGGGAGATAGAGTTTTGGCGGTACTACCACATAACTCCGAGGTCCCAAGCAACTGGTCACTGGACCCCGTGGTGTCTTGGCCTGGCCTAATGCCCATTTTGGTCATACACGTCACCAGCCCAAACGATGTAACTTTCAATTTGCGTAATTTTCAAGTGACTACAGCGAAGCGCAAGCAACTGATCCCTCACCCAATCCTAATGACTGTTGCCATGTGATGCTATGAGAAATCTTTGGCCCAGGTAGGAGATGGGCGGGTGGTGCTGAGGAAGGCGGCTGAGCAGATATCGAGGCGTGGCTAACTGCTGCGTTAAGGTGCACGCTTGTCATAAAATGCCGCTTATTATGCTGGCTATTAATTTTTACTGCTTAGGCCGCAACGGCCTATGCGAGTACCTGAACCCGGAGGTGGACTGCGACCGGGAATTGCTCCTGGTAAGCCTGCCTCTAAGGCACTAGAGATGCGAGTTTGCTAGTTCCAAAACTTGTTGGGTGCTGCGCTTCCATGGCAATTTATGACATACATGCGGAATGGACATCGCCATCGCCAACCTGGGCCTGGGCACATTTGGAGGCATATCGCGCCGCTTCTATCGCAGCTGTACAAATTTATTTTGCGCTTGCATGCACTACACTCAATTGGGCTTAATCACTTTGTAATGAAGCCTGCCATTTATTACAGCGGATAATATTAAATATATTAAATTATACTCTTACAGCCAGTTCAGTCTTAGGCATTTCAAAATAATTTGCTTTTCAGCATTTCTATACCCTTGCCTAGGGTATCCCGGTTTTGTGGGATAACTCGTTGTGCATTACCAAAAAGTAGGAAGAGCTCCATTATGTAGGAATACTATATATATTTCGGATAAGAACGATGCTTCCTAGTAATATTCCTATGACATTTGAAGATTACTTTTTGTATTCATACGAGATGTTTGTGTTTTTCTATTACAAACTTAGATGTGGCTTTGGTTACACTAAGCCCATTGGAGGAAAAGGGTATTATCAAGTTGTGCAGATGTCGTAAACAGGGCAAAAGAGACATCTTACAAAATATACTCGTATATCTATAATCTTGAACAGTCCTGGTAGCAGACTTGATCTACTTTTGATGATCAAATGTCACTGCTCTTTTGAATAATCTTAACAAACGATTCGTTCTTGTGGATATCGATATGATCTATCGAGTGCTAGAGATATTCGATTGGGTAAATAGATTCTGGCATAACACATATCATTTATGAAATTGCTCAATAGAGAGTATTTGACCTTCGGCAATTGGCAAATAGTTAGCTATTGTTATTTTATTTGTACACTTTTGATACACATTCAGCAGTCCTTGAAGCTATGGGTATCTGGTAAGAGTATCTAAACATCGTTGGCTCAAATATATGTATACCATTTATTTCCTTTATTTGTTTCAGCATCTGCTGCTTCATTGGGGCACAAGAAGCAAAGAAGTCGGAAAGTTACCCATCATTAGTACTAACAAGCGACATTACGCGGCTGTGGCTGCTGCTTTGGGGTCTCTAGTTTGGGATCTTTGGTCCCAGCTCTTGCCTGATTACATTGGCCAGATAGTTGCGAGCACGCGTAGTTGATATGGCTTTGTCTAAGTCACAGTCTCAGTCTTCCTCTCTGACTCCGTCTCCAGCTCCAGCTCCATCTCCATCTCCGTGTCTATCTTCCTTCGCTAGTTTAGTCTACTTGTATGTTTATTTAAGGAATTTTTATTACCACATGTGTGTATCTTGAGAGTGTCTGAGAGTCAGAGCTTGCGTCGGGACTGGAGGTCTGTGTTCGGCGCGTACTTATCGCATTTTTGATTTTTCATGGGTTTATTAAATTGTTTTATGTAATCGCAGATGGTCAAATGTCATAATGGCGAATGTGAGTTGAATTCTTGAAATTGCTTTTGAGTTTGACTATAATTTGGTGGGATTATTAACCTAATGATGGCATTACTTACCATCAAAGCAATGTACACATTAGATATTAGATTCAGATACTGTTAGAGGATTATGTTTGTTTTTTTCTCTTTCATAAATTGTATGCTACAAGAGTAGTTAATCCCTGTGTTTGTTTTTAAGTAAACATCTGCTGAATGTTAACTTACGAGTGATGAATCCAAGGTAACTATAATTGAAAAGGAGCTATTTTTGCTCCGTTAAACTCGTAGCGATAGCTGCGATTAAATAGCAATAATTACATGGTACATACCTGCAATGGAGAGAAACAAAATACATATATTAGTCAATCAATTAAAAGAGGTATATTTTCTGAAATAATATGTTGTAAAAGAGATACTGTTGCTCCAATAGAAAGGGACTTTTTAGTTGAATGACGAATTTAGGCTATAATAACAAGGGATATATAAAAAGTGTGTTAAATATGCAAAAAGTTAGACATGTGACATAATCAAGGATTTAGTTTGGATGACAATTATGAAGTGAGACGCTAATTGTTTTGAGGTCTGGCCTATAGTCTATGCAACATATGTGACAGGTTTCACTTTCGAAGCTCTCAATTTGACGCTTGTCACATGAAATTGTCAAAAATGCATCGATATGAGTTGCCAAGTTGGGTTAGTGGGCTGGTCAGAAATAATATTCATATTTAATTGACAGTCAGACAGGTTGAGAAATGCTACCGACTCCATTAGCGCGACTTGTCGTCAAGAGTTTCGATTAAGGCATGGTTACATACAGTGATATATTGTAGATATACCCTGTAAATTAGAAATATATAACTGGATATATGGGCGACAAGATAACCTATGATCTACAAGTGGAACTACTATCGCAGAGAGCTACAGCCTTCCCATAAAACCGGTCTATAGTAATAGTTATTTTGGGTTCAGTTCTGCCCGATCGAAATCGAATGACATCTTTAGCTTGTTAGACACAGAGTTGAGATTTTGTTTAACAGATGTGTAACTGGTTACATAGGTAGGACTATAAGTGTGAGTACTTCGTGGTATCTGTTAGTCGACAAAGAGACTAAAGCACTTTTACTTGTTTTTATTTATTTATTATTATTTTATTTTTATTTTTTTTGTGTGTGCTGCCAATAAAGTCTATAAAATTTTACGCCTGATGTTGCTGCCTTTGGGGCGTTATTTCGACGTCTGTCGTTTTATTTAATGGCAACATGTTTTACAACATTATTAGACAACGTCAGAGCCCAACCACGAACCGGCCAAGCTGGGCAACACGGCAAATTTTAATTACCAATATTTCAGGTGTCGATTCCACGTCCCACGCCATTGGCAACATTTTGCATTTTATGACAGTACTCACTCCATTCCGCGTCCAGTATGCCGGTAGAAAAAGTTAATTACATATTTGTAGCTGCAGCTAATTAGCGTTTTGTGACAAACAGTTCTAATGGCTTGTAATTGGCCAATATTTGTATGGGCCATTGATATTTAATTTCATTTATGCACCCAGTTTCTAACGTGGCCACCTAATTGAATACTCGATGTGGTAACATTGTAACGCGGTTCGCTTATAATTCTTTGTTTCCAACTTACGAGCAAATTTCATAAATTTATCTAATATCAGTTCATAGAATTCTATTTACAAGCAATTTTCCTCAAGATATAGATATTATCTGCTTTTCTTATGCCTTAAGTCAAGTCTTATCACTTCTAAGAATATCTTTTTTCCTTTGTTTTGCCTTTACACCCAATAATTTTGTTATTACGCAATTATCTCTTGAAATGTTATGTATACACTGAAAATTGATTACGCGGAAAACCAAATTTGTTTTTGATTATCCTTTATAGCAAACACGTAACATATGACGTCACGCTACTGTTCGATTAAGCGAACAAATAAAAAACATGTAAAAAAAGAGAAAAAGCGAAGAAAACAAGTATAAAAATAAAAGTTGCTAAAAATTTAAGTTGCGAATATTAAGCGCTAAATTTTTGCATGCGATTAGCGAATAGATTTTCCGATTACGCATTAAATCATTAAAAATATTTCTATTGAATCTAAAATTGTTTATGTAGACACATTTTTTTGGGTAAATTTGCATTTGACTCGTATTATCAACGGGTTTATTAGCTTATTCAGGAATTTTATTAGCTCCTAATCCACTTTATTTTAAAGGTAAATATAATTATTTTAGTTTTTAATTAGCTTAATAATAATTTTCCTTTTTCATCAGTTAACATATTGTTGACGTAATAATCGAAAAAAATGATATCACTTTGATATTTTTTGGTTTTAATTTTAAGTTTAATATATTGTAATTCGGGAGTGCTTGATGCGAGTTTATAACTACTTATTGTATTTCACAGGCTAATCACAAATTCATCATTTAACCTGCTTCAATCCTCCAATTGACACTTAGCAGTGATGATGATGATGATGATGGGGCGGCCCATGGTAGTGGTCGTAGTGGTCCTGGTGGTAATCAAAGTGTCCATGGTGCGGCCCTTCATGGTAGTGCACCGGCGGACCATGATGATGGTGGTGATGGTAATGGTCGTGGTGCGGCGGAGGCGGTGGCGGCACGTGGTGGTGATGGTGGTGGTGGTAGGGAGGTGGATTCCCGTGGTGTCCGTGATGATGATGACCCACGTGCAGTCCAAAGTGTATGCCAAAGAGACGATCCTCGTGATTCGGCGGCGACATTTTGCAACGTTTAATGTTAATACTCCTTTGCCGTTGAGGTTGAACGTCTTAATTCGTCAACTGGAACAATGGTACTGTGCCACAGTTGACAGATATGGCCAATATATAGGGTAGTTCGAAGCTATTTCGCTTATCAGGTCTATTATCTTATCATTTTAGAGGCATGTACTTTTATTTTCGCCAATTGTGAATCATCGTGAGTCATTTTTGATGTTTTGTTGTAAAGGTTGCGGAAGATTGGGAACTGTTATGGATAAGGCTAATCTGAACGTGTCCGGTGAGTAACATGCTTGAACTTAGGGTATTTTTCTCGGTAAATTACCTATTTACAGTAACCACAAGAAATGTTGCCAACTAAACTAAATAAATAAATAAATCTGTTTACGCTTTTCCGCAAGACAGGCAGGCATGAGGAAAACGGAAAAAAGATCCAGACAAAACTTATGGAAAATGCAAGTCGTGAAAAAAAGATGGAAAACATGCCACAAAATGTAGCAGCTTTTTCTGTAAGGCGGCGTCGAAAACTTTTGGCACCACAAAAGAGCAAGAAAAAAATCTAAAAACTAAATGCAAGACGCCGACAATAATTTCCGCTTGCATGCGGGAGAGAGTCTGAACCGGGGGAGGCCGGCGCAGACTCCCAGATAGACTGAAAAAATTGAAACACTGAAAGACTGGCCCATAAAGTGTGAATAAAAAGCAAAACACGCGATAGACACGAGACAGACTCAGAAGAGTGAGTACATTGTATGGAGATTTTCTTTATGCCAGTGTTGGTAAGCTATGCGGTTGGAGAAGGACACGAAAGGGGACTCTGGAGTCGGGACTCAGAGGTGAGGACGATGTCAAATCAAGTGGTTAGTGCGTGCAAGCGACGTAGACTTTACAATAACTTTGCCGCTGAGCTCCCCCTGTCGGCAGAGGGCGCCAGGGAGGCAGCTGTGATAAACTGCGTTAGAAGTTATAAAGCGATTAGAATATGTGGCGGGTTGGCAGCTTCGTTCTGGGGGCAGGTTATAGCATGCGCAGTAGGAAAAGTGGAAAAAGAAAACTTTCCGCTTGCTGTATCAATTTAATGCCTATTTAAAGAGTGAGCTCCCACAGGGCCTCAAAGCTATCAACGTGCCATCGGAAGGGTGTCACAGAATGCAGGTAATGCATAAATTTTATTTTATGGCACTGCGTAAAAGTTCTGCAAGATTATTAGCTACAAGGCGAAAGAAAAATCAAATTGAAATGGAGTTTGCCAATGTAGAAAGGGATAAAAAGTATGCAAAGTTGATGAAAAAAAGAAGATGTACTTGTAGATAGTCATCAAAGTGGTTAAATGAGCTTCGAGAGGAGTAAGCGTGGATAAGTGAAAAGAAGAAAACAGAACTGGAAAACTCTAAAGAAAATAACTCTTGAGAAACTCTTGCTATACAAATCAGGCATATTTAATAACTTCAAAGTTCCCAGTCACTTGGGATGTCTGTATGTATCTATAGTCTGGAACATTGAGTATTAATGTCGAAGCACAATTTTACAGTTTCCCCGAGTCCTAGTTGAAGTGGCAGTATTCGCATCATGTTGCCTGCGTCTATTTAAATATTTTATAGTCCACTTGACGAGCCCTTGACAGATGCCGACTGCCTTTTCAAGCTGAGTTAAATTCATTTAACCTAATTATAATTAACAAATTCCATAAGCCCCATTAATTTTCAAAGCTAAGTAGCCTCAAAGAGCCAAGTATATTCCACCTCCAGCCCAAAACACACAAACAAGCTCAAATCAAATAAATAGTACACAGAAACCTGAGCAGCTAATACTGGTTCGGGTTCCCTTATAAAAATATGACTAATTAATAATATTATCGACAACTGTTGAAAGTGCCGTAACTAGCATTATGAGTACTGCACTCGACCCGTAGGGCTACCAGATTCAAATTAATTGAAAATGTCACAACTCAGCGCAATTATCGTAAATTATAAACTCGCATCGGGGGCTCGGATTGTCGATTGGCTGGGCAAAATCAAATCAAAGTATTATTATTATTATTTTTATATTTATTACGTGAGCTGGCAAAATACGTAATACGAAATATTGCAACCCCCAAAAGCAATGCTCCATAGTAGACTTGTTGACAGGGTGAGTCATTTTCAACGCATAATGAAATGTCAACAGAAAAATTGTAAGGCAAACAAAAGTTGGCTAAGGATAAATATGTCTATGTGTGTATAATAATTTCAGAAATGCGATAGATGGATTCCATGTGCGATAATGAATAATGTTTATTGACAAGTCCCCCTCTATACGACCATCGTTGAGAAGCTTTAAAGAGTTTATTGCATGTACACGTACGTAGATACATGTATAAGAAAACAGAAATCAAAGTAAAGTTTCCATGCATTCTGGTCGCCTGAAATCTCAGACAGTGTCAACTCTGCCAGAGACCTTAAAAAATTCAAAGCCAACTCTCCGTACTCCGCACTGACTATGCAGAAATGCAGCCGAAAAGCATATAAAATTATTATGCGAGCCGGGCGAGGCATGGAGATGGTGGTAAGAGGTCCTGAAAACCCGCTTATAACAATGCTCAAAGCCATTTTTTGGCCAGCATCAGCTAAAAACCAGACAGCAGCAACGCCGGCGACAGCCCTGGCATGTGCATATAAAGTCCAAATAAACTCAAATTGTTGACAAAGGGTTACAGGCCATAATTGTGGCTGGAGTTCCGGACACATCTGGGTAGGAGCAGGAGTGGGCGGGGACTCCATCCCTAGGTGTACGTCTGGCACATTAAGCTGGAGTAGATTTTTATTGAAAGTGTAAACAAGAAGACAAACCGGGGTCATTAAAATTATAAAGCCAAAAGGAGGCACGGGAGAGCAGGGAACCTCGTCTGAGGGACTATTAACTTGTAGTATATTTTGGCAATTATACGTAGAACGTTTTGTGGACCACTTGAAGTTAGTACTAAGTGTATAAGGGCCTTAAAGGGTTGGAAGAAATTTGGGAAACTAGCTACGAGTTGAAGTTTATATGACATTGGAAAGTAAGACAAAGTTAACTATTTTCAATCCAACAATCTATAACAAAGTATATCTATTAATAGTTGTTTTACTTTTAGGTCGATTTAGAATAAATTTGTCAGATCTTAAGCATTAAGGTTTAAGGTTACAAGAAATATAATAGTTACCAAAAAGAAATTAATGCTTTATTTGTATTGTTAAGTTTAAGTCTGTTTGGATAAGGGTGAGCTTGTATTGCTCAATTATCTGTTTGAAGAGTTCAATTTCCATTAGTTTGATCAACAATAACTCAATCAGGAGACACACAAAGCAACATATTATGTTCAAAAAGAACTATAGAAAAGAGTCGAGCATGACTCAACCGAAAACAAACCGCAGAGCTGCTTTCAAAAGAATTAGAAATCTTTCTATCCCCAAGTAAGTCAAGCGACCCTTCATAAAATTCGTCCCTGCAATATTTATTTTATAAAGCTTACAAATTTGTGCAAAAATTGTGCACACACAGAGACGAAAGCAAATACGACTAGAGGTCCATATGAATGCGATCAAAAAGGGGGAAACATAAAACCGGAGGACAAAAGGCCGCGCGAACTGAATTGAACTGAACTGAAGAACTGAAGAACTGACGAACTGAAGAGCTAACAAGCGGGGTCTCCCCTTTCAGTTCTTTTAAGTGATTCGAACCCGGAAATGGCCATAAATCGATTTGGGGGTAGTATAGTAGTTAAAGTCGATACCCTTCACGTCTAAGACTCTGCCACACCACACAACTAAGTCGAGGAGTGCTCCCACTGTCGTTGTCGACACATGCGGCGGCCGCTTTATGGGATAAATGAATGAATTGAAATGGTAGCAGCAAGTGTATCGACTTATGGTTGAGCCGAACAAGAATGTGGCACACTTGTCGGCACAGTTGCACCCTGCACAGCTACACAGATAGACGCCCCGCCCCCCTGACCAGCTCGCCTCGTTCTTAGCACAATGCAAATAAAAGTTCATTACAAGCCCGGCCAAGGCGCTTAAAACTTCCCTGAATGCGTCGAAGCTTTGTTATGGCCAGTATTGTCCCGTATCGGAGTATAAGTATAAGTACTATGTGTGCTATTCTATGTGCATGTACAAGTTTGTATGTATGTGTGTGTGTGTGCTTCTTCTTGTTGCTGTCTTTTATGGTCAATGCCCCCACGCGTCTGGTTGCGGGTGCTGCCTGCCGCTCGGTCGTGTGTTCGGCACATGGCACCGGAAATGCTACATCCGTAGAGTCCGCACATTTTACGGAGCTCTGAGGTCTGGGCTCAGACCGAGAGTAGAGTGTGCAAGGCAAGTCAATAAAAAATTCTAAAGCCAAAAAGGAAATAAATTAACAATAAGCAATGATTTTTCTTCTCTTGCCAAGTTTTTGATACGTTTATAAGTATAAATATGATATGGTATCGGTTAAAGGCTATCGCTCATCCACAATTGTCGGAAGTTATACATATTTTGGCGCCGGTCATTTGCTAGCAAAGAAGTTAAATTCGATAATTTTGTTAGAGCTCTAACTTAACAAAGCGAAAATGATGATGATGATCTTATAATAGACGCAGACCGATGGTTAAAGGTGAACTAAAAGTGAGAGTTTTCTATAGGTTGGAAAAACATAATTTCTACATACATGTATTCGTAGAAAAGACATATCCTAACGAAGACCCAAGTTGACCTCAATTTACGTGCACATTGTATTTTTGTCTCTTATTATGCAATCTAATATTATTTCCACTTCACTTTCATTAACTGACAACCGGGTTACCTCATTTTTACTTAAGCTAACCCTCACTTTCTTTTGTAGTAGAAGAAAAAATCAACGTCATGGCCAATCCTTTGCTTGGGAAGCTCGTCGTTTGTTTGCTTTCAGTTTTTAATCAATTACTTGAAGTTTTTTTTGAAAATTCATGCTACTTAATTAACCCACAGTGCAGCTTAGCTAGCAAAAAACTTAATTAACCCATTGCCTTTTGTGGTGTACGTGAATGTATAAAAAGGAGAGGAGGAAGCAAATACAAAATGAAAATGAACTATTCAAAACGTCATGTAAAAATGCCTGGCGAAAAACTTTTAACGCTTTTTCACGCCAAAAGCATGTAAAAGGTGTCGTCCTGGCAAAAACTTTGCTCGTTTTTGAAGTTGTGCCAATAAATTTGGACGCAGTGGGGTTAAAACAAAAGCGCCAGCCGAGTCCAGAGCCCTGAGTTCTGAGTCCTGAGTCCTGAGTCCTGAGTCCTGAGTCCTCTTTGAAACTAATAATAAAACCCACACAAGGACTGCATTCGACAACATTGAGAGCCAGCTAAAATTATGGTCGACGTAATTAACAAAAGTTTTTTTCTGCTCCGGCGTGAGATTCACACAATTGAAATCGAGTGGCATTCTCTTTTGTTTCGCCAGTGATTTGAGCACTTTACAGAACAGACTTGCCACGCCCCATCTAAATGGAAAAGGCAATTTACACGCCCATAAGAAAGCAATGCACGAGCACAAAAAAAAAAAGAAATGGCAGAGATTCGTTTTCATCTGCCTCTGGTGCTCTTATCAAATTAGACAAAGGGGAGAAATTTTGGGGAAAAGCCTTTTCAATGTCTACCAAGTGGTGGGTGGTGGTAGCTGCCAGGGGTTAAAGGTGCTGGCAGCGCCGCAGGAAGCGCTGGAATTGCCCTTGACAGGGACACATCGATGTACAAGTATAGGACTCGATACGAGCATAAACCTGCCAGTAAAGTTGCCAAAAAGGGATTTTAATGATAGCAGCAACCGCTGCGCTTTATGGGCTTTATGTAAGATGCTCAGAATACCATTTAATGTGGGTGTGTTTATTGTCGCCAACGGCGGCAGGATATTGGAAATAAACAAATCAGCAGGAGGCCCCACCAAGTGCTCGATAAGCGGCAGCCACCAACGCAGACAATTTCAAAATACTTATGGCTATAATTTGCGCAGAGAAAAATAAATATATAAGAAGAGGTTACTACACATTTACATTAGGCTGACACGACTATAAAGATATATTCTATTGGGATCTCATTTAAATAGCGATTCCGAAAGTCTTGCTCAAATCTCTCCAAGGATTCTGAAGTTTAATATTTTAGAACCTTTAGTTACATCTTCTTTTGTTCTCCTATTCGAAAATGGATAAAAAGAGGATTGAGCTTGCACAAATCGAACAGGCAGCAGGAAATTATATTCATTTCTGCTCAGGATCAATACCAGAGTCGAGTCTTAGAGAATGTAAGAGCTAGAGACCCCAAAATGGTATGTAGGTTCTTGAATACCCTACGAAGATCAAGATTGATTCAAATAGTGAGACTTCTTCTGGCTTGTGTGTGCGCGTGGGTTAAGGACTTCTCGCAGTCGAGTGCAATGGACTTTCGGCATTCTTTCTTGTTATTAATTTAGGTCTGGTTTTCCTTTAATTTGTATCTCCTCTGACACTTACAACTTGTTCGAAAGAGTTGCCCAGACCTGAGCCACATTCATTAGTCTCTGTCTCCGTCCCTGTCCAAGCTCTCAGATCTCGCATCATTAACATTGCTTTTCACACTTTGTGCCATTGTTTCCTACTGGTCATTGGCCTGACTGGGTCAAAGTCTACAGTTGGGTTTTTGCCTTTGGGCCCCGTAAGAAGCGTAACGCGAAAAACCTTGTTGTCTTTTGCCTAAGCTTTATGTTTTTCAAATCATATTAATTTGAATTAATGAATTTAATTGCTACCAATTAGTGGACCGGCGGTGCCGACAACATGAGCCCCTAATGATCCCAACCGCTATTCGAAATTTCCATGTTCTGTATAATTATGAATAACGCTTAAGTTCGCATTTCGCAATCTAAACCTTATGCTTCTGATTCTGCTGCTACCATCGAGGAAACTTTTTGACTGACTTCAAAGCGATTCATTTATGCACAACACAATTATTAAATGGGAAAAGTAACAAAGTGAAAAAAAACAAAGAATAATTAAGCAATACACTGTGACAAATGTAATCATTTGTTTTTGTATGAACTTAAAGTAGAATTTATACACAAAAATGTAATTTATAAGATAAATCGGACAACTTCCTACCATATCAGTCGAAAGACTTTGTACAATAGACTTTAAGGAACTATAGAATCTGGGGAAAGGTTTGTTAGAAAAGACTTGCAAGAGAATAGAACCTTAGAGTCTATAACTTTTGAGTTCCAAGTGATACACGTACTCAAAGAGACAGGTTCAGCATTTACAAACAAACGTATGAAAATGCTGTCAAACAAATAATCTGAAGAAAGAAACAAGAAATAATACAGATACTTGTACAGAAGCCGCATAAAAGCAAAATTACAGATGCCATATAAAAAGTGGAGGCTTAGGCAAAGCTGTGTTCACAACGAATTTTAGATACACTAACTAACTGCTTATTAAATTTGTTTATCAAGTAATTCGTTATAGAATATAATATATCACATTTGACTGTATATTTTATAGTTGGAATCCAAAAGGCACTTCTAGGAGTTTATTGCGTCTCATATATCATAAACAGAAGCATTTTAATTAGCGGCAAATTGTAAACGTAATCAAAGATACGGCTAAAACAACGTATACCTAAGAGACTCGATGGTTTGAGGGGGAGAGGGGGGGCTTGCAATATGATAACAAAAAGCTGCATTGCAAGCGGATACTGAAACTGAAATTGAAACTGAGGCAATCGTAACATGTAGTCGTGTGTAACGTGTGTAGTATAGTGTAGCTACGACAACGCGATATCTCTAACTGCGTATCTGCCGCTGCTGATGTTTTCGTTGTTGCTGTTGTTGTTGTAGTTGTTTGCAACGTTTCTGCTGAACCTGCTGTTGCCTGCTGCTGCTACAAGAGTCGCTGCTTGGGGACTCACGCACGCTTCACGCTTTTTGTTGTCGCCATCGTCGTTGGCAGCCATTTTTGCTACCGGTTTTACGCGTCAAAGTGCGCGTAACTTTTGCCGCATGCCACATTGTTGCTGATTTTGCAGCAATGTACGAGTATGTTGTTGGTGCCGTTGTTGTTGTAGTTGTTGTTGTTGTTGCTATCCTGCAAGTTGGTCAACATTTCTTGGCTTTTAGCTTCGTTACTTTTGCCTCTTCTTTGAGTTTTAATTTTACTTTTCAAACACAAAATACGTTTTAAATGCAAAATATGAAAATATGAAAAATGTGGTCAGCCTCTGCAAGCTGAATACCAACAAAAAGTAATATATATTTTACCTACATTTTATACACCTACATATACACATACATTTATAAAATATGTATATATATATTCTAGAGACTACCAAAGTATTTTTATAGTCTTTGCTGACACTCATCCCTAAAAGAGTTTCGATTTTAGAGCTCTTTAAAAAGTAATAAAATGGTTTCTTTCTACGATTCTCTTTTAAGGTATATTATGAAAGTTTTTCAGCTAATTCGACTATTCATGTATTTGACTTTATCACAGTTTGCTAATAATAATTCTGACTATGTTGTTATAATATGTTTACACGCAAGTTTCAGTTAAGATTACTGAAAAACATAAAACTCTGAAGCAAAGCTAAAGAAACAAAAACCAAAGTCATCAAATTGAACAAAAAGTCACAAAAATTTTTATTTCCCATAGAAACAAGGTTCCACAATACTATTAAAAGCTTGTAGAAATGCTGGTGTCCAATATATGAAAATAAAACACAATCCTTTATCTCCGACAAAGAAATGGAGAAAAGCATAGATGAAGACACCAGAGAAGAGAGTCTAGACTAAAGCTTTGATATATAATACTCAAAAACAATCAATCTAACGGCTTTCAGTGTTAAAAGAATTCTTAAATTTTATATTAGATCTGCGTTTTTGAATCCTGTGTACTTAACGAGATCCTTCCTTCTGTCTGTTATATACATTTGCACAAACTTTAAATTTCATTAAAATATTGAAAATTCTGTTGTGACATATGACTTTCAGGCTCATTGTTGACCTTGGTTAAAGCTTTATTTCCATTCACTATTTTTATTCCTTTTCTGTGTTCTTAAAATCACCTGGAGTATATCTTAAACGTTTATGAAATATCTTCTCTTCTTCGGATTTTTTCTACTTTTGTTTTTATTAAAGTTTCAAGAGCAGCTGGAGGGTGCGTTTTTTGCCCACTTTCAAGGTACTTTTACCTTTACAAAGTGTTACCCATCAGCTTTGGCTGAGCAAATGCATTATTGCAGCTAGATTGCAGGCTAGTCTTAAGTTCTCAACAAACGCAATATCATAAATCATTCATACGCAATTCTTTTTATGCCACTCAATAAGTCGCTGAGCTGCTTGACTATTTGCGCTCTGTGCTCAATTCTGGTCGATGCCAACTGGCAGCTAATGCAATGTCGGCTTCCAAATCCCACAAGCCACACAATTCTAGAAACTGGCCAAGCATTGGATAAATTATGTTAATTTCATAGCCAGTAGTCGGTTTCATTCTGCGTCTCTCTTGCATTTATAATAATTGACAAATGAAGGAAAGAACGGACAAGTAGAAGACCACCGTGCTAGAGTGGCAATGACTATACAATACTCTATAAATATAGTAATTTAAAACCAGAGAGACCAGTAACATATGTTAGGTAAGCCTTGGGTTACACTTGGAAACCTTTTTTGTGTTTACCTAATAGAGAACTAGGAAACTTGTCGAGGGGTCTTTGGTTTGAGTCAATATCAAAAAATGCTGATTTGCAATATAAAGATTACAATTGATGATATTAAGTTAGTTTCTTAAATTAAAACAGATTTTAAATGAAAGCTTTATACAATATAAAATGTATAGTAGTAGACTTCAAGTCGACCTAAAAAACTAGACTTTATCTACGCGACTTACAAGTTGCGCCGTATAATTTGCAAAAGCGCAACAAATTGTTAATTTTCCTTCCGTTCAACTTCTCTTTTTATGCTCTCAGTCGTTCGTCTATGGAACCGTTTGTTAATTTACATATTTTAGTGGCAGTTTTTTTTTATATTTTTCTCAACGTTGACATAAATTTAAAATAATTGCTATGCGCGTAAAAAAAAATGTTCAAAAAATAGGAAATTGCAAATGCAAGACAAATAGAGCAATTTGTTGGCAAAGTACGAGTATATATAGAAAATGTTTATTTAAAAATAAAAATACAATACTTTGTATTATGACAGCGAATGTGTATATAGTATATGAAGTATACGAGATGGATGATATTCCAGTATCGAATTTACCTAGTTTCGAAAGGAATTTATGTTGTGCCTTGCAAATATCACGCTTGATATTGGGTTTTCATGCCAATTGGAGAAACAGCGCCCACGGCTTAGCCCAAACCTGCTTTATATGCCACACACACATATAGACACCCAATCGGATTGCTGCCCAGGCATTTAGCATATATTAAATATTTGACTTTTGCATTCAAATCCCTGTCTAAAGAGACAGAACACATTTATGCAGGTGATTCATAGGCCTCTTCTGGTCCCAAAAAGGGAAATCCATCAAATGAGCTGCCAACGCGTTGCGCAGTCAATACAAATTGATGTTTTCACTGTCGTCCCGTGTACCCTCAGTACCCTCGGTACTCTGAGTACCCTCAGTACCCCTTGCTTGGTCTGTCGCCTACGTTTATTTACTTAGCAAGAAGTGCTTGTAAGAGTTGGGGATACAGAGAGTTAGAGGAACGGACCAGACCAGACCAGAACAGACCAGGGCAGGACAGGACAGACTACATATTCGTATCTGTGAGCATTATTCAATGTTTGCTGCGAACGTGCGCAAATTACAAATTCAATGCACGTATCCACCGGCGGTGAGGCTTTAGATGAGGATGGTAACGGGAACGGGACAAGGCAGAGGATTTTGGAGTTGGTAACTGAAAGATGGTAGCTTGTAGTATCTGGCTATATTTACGGAACGTCGCCGTCATCATCGTCGCCTCAGAGCCGAGCAGCAACAGCTCTCAACCAGCTGACGACACATTAAAATAATGTATTTTTAAATTTAACATTAATTGTCGTTGAATGGTTTCTGAATGGGCTCTCTTTGCCTTTTACCGTTGCGTGCCTCCATCTTGCATCTCTCAAGGAGTACCGACACACATTTTCCTGCTCGTTGTCTCCTTTCCTCAGTGTTCAGTGTTCAGTGTTCAGTGCATTAAGTCATCATTTTTACTTGGGATTCTTTTTTTTTATAATATATTTTTTCCTTTTTCTCTTCTTTTTTTTTGGGGCAAAGGCAAAGATTTTCATAAATCGTTTGGCTCGTTGTTAATGTTTTCCATCTTTTATTATAGCCGCGCGATGGGGGAAATATGTTTTTTATGGCTTTGCCATTTTGCATGCATTAGTGAATATCTCTCAAGTGGTAGGTAAAATGGGGACACCAAGTACAGGGGACTACACTAAAGGCCTGGCTAAGTGGAAATATTTGATTGTGTTTGCACAGCACTTCGAAAATTGCGAAGAGTTTGTTTTAAGACACTGCGATTAGACTCCATGAGAGCCGCAAAAACGATAGCCATAGATATTATATATATTTCAATAGTTGAAATGCATTAGAGTTCGGTGTTGTATATGATATCATCTAGTTATTCATTCCTTAAACTATCGTGTAAGACAGATTGAACATTGTCTATTAACAATAAATATTCTCAGTAACAATTATTTTGAGCTTCTCTTTTCGATATAACCAATTAGATAGATATTAGCCACCTTTCTGCTGTTCATTGAAACTATTTAAAAGTTCAACTTTACTTCACAATATTTTGATGTTGAGCTTTGTAATCTTTTCTAATTGTTTGACAATATTTAATGTCATGGCAGTTCGTTTACTTAATCATAGGCTTTCAACGCAATAAAGCTGCAACTAATTGTCAGTTAAACACCCACAGAAGCCATTTTGGAATTGGACACTGGATCACTTCACTCAAAGTGAGCCCTGTGAGTAGTGAGTAGGGTAGTCCAATCAATAGCTAATTTGGACAGCTTTAACCGCTTTCATCCGGTGTTAAGCCTGTGCCAAACCTCTCTCCGACTGGGTACATTCGACATTTACAATGGGCAGTTAATGTTCGATATAGTCGTAAGTGGCTATCCAGAAGCTGGCCAAGTGTTCTCCATTTTCATTGGATTTGCCTAACAAGCCATAATCATGTGGTATGTGCTGTATTTAATTACTGCCTGCCTCGTACGAGTGTTCCGTATTCGTATTCGTATTGGAAATTGCTGCGGGTCGGGGAGTGTGTGTGAAAAGAGCGGAGGACATCAGCGTCCTCATCTCCATAGCTGGCTACATAACACGAAGCACAATTGAGTCATTAAGCCTCAATCTAATTAAGCCCAAAATGTGAACGGCTATCCACAAAAAAAAAAAAAAAAACAAGTAGAAAAAAAAATGGAATGGAAAGAAAAATGAACTACAAAGCAGTTAAGCGAATTCGCTTTGGTAGCAGCCCGAGATTTGTTCTTCTTGCCTGTTCTTTGACCCAAAATGGAGCTGAAGAAAAACGAAAAAGTAAGAAACATTCTAAGGTCTAGATCTACGAGTACGTTTTTTACGGCACTTTAGCGTGACCATTTTAGCGACCATTTTGTTTTACATTTCGTGGCTAAGATTTATTTCGTGTCTGCTTTCGACCACGTAGGTCATTAAATTGCTTAGAAATCGCGGACATCAACTTTCTGGCCCTTTCCGACCCGCTCGACTAAGCCCGCATCGCTTTTAAATGAACCTCAAAATGACTGTGAAACGGGCGGCACGCACCGTCTGTTCGGCTGGTACAGTGGGCATAACTCATCTGCATGTGGCCAAAAACATTAATAAAGGGTTAACACAGAGTGTTAGAAACAAATTGTGGATAATTTGTTTCAATCATTATTGACGTTCGATAATTGTATCTTAATGTGAAGCGACAAGATACAAATTTATGCAGATTACTCAAATTTATCATATTTTAATTTTTTTTATTAGCTTTGTTGTCTTTCTATAGTTATTTTTAGTGTTATATCAAGTCCTCAAATATATTTATTTAATTATTATAGAGTATGAGTTACGTGTGACTGAAATATATTGATGAAGTCTTTCACATTTTGGCCCATTGCTTTACCAGCGTTGGGGTTCATAGGGTTTCTCTCAGCTTCGCGGCGTTGAAATAGATACAGTTAATGCCACAAAATGATGTCTAATGACGGTTTTGCCTTACATGACGAAAACTGAAGGCTGCTGCGGTTTCAGCTGAGACCGAGACTGAGACGTAGACGAAGACGAAGACGCGGACCGGGATTGTTGGGCTTGGTTAGTTTGTGTATCTATTAAGTGCTGGTAATTTATAATGAGGCTCGAGTGGGGCCTCAAGTTAAAGTTCAAATGAAAGCAGCTCGTATATTCTATCTCAATCTGTATCTCGATCTCTCTCTGTCTTGTTACAACATTATTATTAAGCCAATAGATTGGGTACTCACCTTCAACTTTAGCCAGAGCCAAAACGGATATCGTTTGGAGTGCGGGCACCGCCCAGGCAACCAAATGAAATAAATGAGATTTATTTTCAATTGCCTCGTGGCCCCATTTAAGTCCGGCGGCCAGGAACCAGGCAAAAGCCAAACATGACCACCACGCAAAAGCGGCCATGCAACAAAAATACAATGCCATGAATAATACGGTGCAGGCGGTGGTCTGACGATGACCCTGCAGGAGGATGCGGGAGGCGAGCGCGAGGAGGAGTGCAGAAAAAGGAAGTTGGTAAATAAAAAATGAAATTCGTTTCACCTGCTCGGACTTACGACTTACCTGCGTTATGGTGGACATCATCTGCAGACGTCCAAGCTTCACCGGAGGCGGAAATGGCTCCCGGCATGATACCGAATCGCCCGCACCAAGTCCGGCCACATAGGCACAGCCGACGACCAGATAGCAAACGGCCAGAAAGACAATCGCACGCTCCGGATAACGAAAACGGGACGAGTCTATCAGAAAGGTGAGCACCTGCCGAGGAACCATAATAAAAGAGACCACATATTAAATATGAATTTAAATTTAATTAACTCTGTAATTATAATAAAGATGCCGCAGCGCAGATTTCACTTCACGAGTGGCTTAAAAATGCATTAGGTGCTGATGCTAAGAGCCATAAGAGGGATAGTATAAGATGGGATGGGATGGAATGGGATGGGGGATCCAAAATAGGAGGGGCTGACGTTTCTTTGGGCACGGTCATTAGGCACTACACATTAGCTGATTGTTGTGCAATTTACTTGATCTGGGCTCATTTGTATCATGTTCCAGGCTAAGCGAGTTGGCCCTAATGAGGCTGCCAGTGCCACAAGTGTCCTTGGATTCAAGCGATTCAAGCACTTGAGAGTCAAGTTTCCATAGTTTTGTATTGCCAACGAGAGCAATGTATAGCTATAAAACACATTTGCCCATTTAAGTGCACAAAAACAATTCTATAGAGCTTTAAAGACAATTTCAATTTAACGGATCCCAGACCCCACAAGAAACCAATTTGACGAGCCGCAAAAGGCAACTCAATCTACCAAAAAGCACCCACACAACCAGTCGGCCAAGCCAATCCGACACATAAACCCAAACAGATACTGCAATTACCCATCTCTATAGAACCCTACCACAGTCTCTGCCTGCTGATTACGCACCATTTAAATGAATTCATTACCATTTGGACTAAGCCCTGGCTGAGCCTTGAGCCTTGGGCCTGCAGCCTTCAGCCTTTTGTCTCTTGTCTTTTGTCCTTTGTCTAACCAATTCAGCCTACTAAGCAAAGCCATTTAATTTGATCATTACAAAACTATCAGAAGAATGGAGGGGAACACTGGGGGGTGGGCTATTTGCATTGCATAATGTGCTGCTATTATTATTACGACCAAGAAACATTTGAATTATTCATATACTCGTACTACTCGTTCGAGTAACTAACGCACTCACAAGGCGCAAATATTCGTTCGTAACAATTTTCGGGCTCTGCTATGCGTTTGTATTGTAGTTGAGCATGTATAGGGTATCATATATGTACGGATATGTTTTAAGTACTCGTATAATATATATAATATATTCCTATGTCGACAAACAGCTCGAAGCATATAAATGTTACGAAGGCACTTCAAACTTTTATTTAGTAAATTGGTGAAGTTTTTTGATGCTGCCCAAAATTCAAAAACTAATTCAAACTTTTTTAGAAATTTGTACATAAAAATTATAAAAGTAATTCAGGCAAAATAATATATTCGCTTTTAAAGTATAATAAGCATATTGCGTAGGGTATTCAATAGTCTCTTGGCATTTATACTCGACACGTTCTTAGCTCTTTAATTATAGTAGTTCTCCTCTATGTCTACATCTAAGTTCCACCCACGCTTTGTCGTCTTGCTCATTTACATGCGAAATTTATGCCTCAGATTTTGGGTGTGTAGAGGAGTTTTTGTAACGCATTTGTTGACATACTCGTGCCGAGACGAATACGAGAGAATAAATATAACAAAAATTGAATTGAATTGTTTATTTATGCCAAACGATTCGAGAAATGATTGCAGACAGGTCTCACAAAAGGCAAGGGGTTACCAGCGTGCGTAGTCGCATAGATCTCGACGTTTACTTTACAATAGATGCTTGCTCCGCCATTTTCCGAAAATATACTCGAACAGTTCACACACACACACACACACACAGCAATTTGTTATGCCACGCATGCTGCTCAATTCATTTGTAGTCGGAGGCGTTGGGCGTGGCCGCTAGTAGGTGTAACTGCAGATATTGAAGCTACAAATGAAGTGAAATAAGCAAAGCAGCCAAAAGTCGGAAACAGACTTCACGCAATCTTCACGACTCCAACTCCAGCTCCAGCTCCAGCTCCAGCTCCGAATCCTACTTCAATTGCAAGCCCAACTTTGACTTCTACACCAAAAATTTTACGCTCCTAAGGCCTTAGCTTGACTTTTCTTGTCATCTCATAGTCTTGATGGGCGTGGGAAGCCCTTTGATAAACAAGTCGGCTGAAGTACGTAAGTTTCCGGCTGACATTTAACTACGATTTAACTACGAGCTAGAACGTACCCATGATATGAGCAGAGGTTGTATGTTACACAACGAATAATTAAGCGAGCTCACGACATGAATAAAATATTGAATATAATATATTCAGTATAGCCACAGGCAAGCTCTTTAAGATTTTTATATATAAAGTACCTTTGCCAGATGTATTTTATTTTGATTTAATTCCTTAATCAATCTGTCAGAATTTTAAATTTTACCGGCGCAGTAAAATTCATCTGCATAATTCCTAATAATATCCATTCTGACTGTGAAAATTCAAACCAAACATTCGAGTCGTCCTTCAACGCTTCCTACGTACATTGCGGAGCTCAATGGCTCATTAGTACTTCTGAGGAGGAGTTAGGTAGATTCTGCGAATTCCACAGATTGGGTTTGGAAACACTCAAAAGGTCACATCCGCTGGACCGGAATAAAGCAAAGCTGCTTTAATAAAATCTTTGTACTTGTGCTTGTAAATACGAGTATAAAAAATATAAAAAAGTAAATAAAAGCCTTGGTTGGGATTATTAAATATAGTTAAGTAAGAGACTTTCCCCATCTTTCTGCCCCTTTTTATATGGGTAGCTACCTTATTTATGTTATATTATCGTAACATAACTTTTTTCTGCTCTTTTATTATGTTAATTCCTTTGGCAGTCTGGATAAATTAGTGTTATCTTAACGACCGCTTAAAGTGACCTTTAATCTCGATTATTTTTTGCCGAGCATCTTCAACTCCCAAAAGAGCAGCCCAACATTTACCCACACACCTCTTGGACACACCTCAAATGGTCAAGTTTAATGTTTAATTTCAATTTCAACGCCGCTGTGGCTCATAAATCTCTAAAACTAGTCATTAAAATAAGTCAAAAACTAACCCAACCCACATATGCCGGCACAGCGTTGTTAAAATGGGTCCGTTTTGTCCACCGGTTGCCAGTTTTTGAGTTTTGCATAAATTAAATTAAATTTTTCCATACCCGTAAATAATTTTCTTTGTTTTTTTTTGGATTTCATTTCAAATTCAAACTAAATGACGGCTTCATTTGCATACAACCAAACCAAAGAGACGACAACAACTTTAGAACGGGAAAGGCTCCACTTGGTTCTAGGGGGTGTAATGTTGTCGTCTATTTTAGCGCCTATGATTAGCATAAAATTTTGTACAGGTTTTTGTGAATTTGTTGAAAAAATAATTGTGGCATAAATTGTGGCAAATGTTTGCGATGTCGCTTTTTTCTCCACTGTTCATCCAGTTTGATTTTTGTCTTTCGATTTTTTGAAGTTCTGAATATTTTGTTCATTTTATGGCTTTTTGGTTGTCGAGCTGTCGATAAATGAGTACAAATTTGTTTATACTGCCATTTAAATGTGCATATTTAACCGATATTTATTATTTGCTCATATTTATGAAAACGATAATCTAAAAGTCAAACAACATGTCAACTGATCATTATACCTGAACCTACACACTCACTTCCACGGAGATATATTTTTGTTAAAGTCAAAAGTATCAACAAAGTTTCAGCTAGTTTTGACTTGACATACCTATGGATACGAGTAGAGCTATGTACTAGTATGTGTGCCCACATCCTGTTGCCTGCGCCTGTCTGTCACTCAGTGAGTCAGTCAGTCAGTCAGTCAGTCAGTCAACATGCGCCTCACCGAACTTCTGTTTCAGGTTTTGTAATTAAGAAAAGTCATCAAAGTCAACAACGTGTTGACTAACTGTCGCCCGCCCGCTCGCTTATTTGTTGTTAACATTATCCCTTTCTATGACTGCTTTGAGTACGAGTACGAGTACGAGTATGTCACACTACTATTTCAGTAGACAGATTCCCAGTTCCATTAACAACCCATTGAAAGCTCATTACAGTCGCAGTCATTTCCTTTTCGCTTTCATTGTAAAACAAATGTCATGTCAGATGTCCCTCAACTCATCCCATCCCATCCCATCTCCACATCTCATTCTCATCTCGTTCTCATCACCTTCACATTCACATTCACATTCACATTCACATTCTCATTCTCATCTAATGCGTTTAATGAAAAAGGTGTTGATTGTTGACAGTTTTCTCTCATAGTCGCTGTCGTAGTCTCCAGGTGACAACTTGAGCTCAGATTCAATGACATTTTCCTCTTGGATGGCAAAAGTCAACGGCAAAGTTCACCAATAGAGGAAAGCTTGTATAAAATATTTGTTTTGTTTTTGTTTGTGTTGCGATACGAAATTGAAATAAATGTGTTTATTTATGTTTAAGTTGATACTTTTCACTTGCACCACTAGTATTCCCAGTAACTTTTCCAACTAAGCTTTACAAGTGTTGGTATAAAATAGAGTTACACAAAAGTTATGTTTAAATAGAAATGTGTCTAATTTTAACTGATCTTTAATTAAGACTATAGAATTCAAATAGAAATTGCCTCATGGCCCAAGCGAATCTAACTCAAAACTCATTCATTATATTATCTAAAGCCTTCAGTTGAAGTCACAAAGAATTGGGTCAAAGCCCTTTGTCAAATATTTGATAGCAGAGCACATAAATAAATATTATTTTGTGTACAATATTTACTCCAAAGCTTTTACTGTAATTTTCTAATTCACTCGACTGACATTTTTGTCTGAAACTGTTTTCCATTGGCATTTTTTCCAGTTCTTTGTCAACTTATTGTTATTATTTGTGTGCTTATCAAAAATATGAAGCGAGCATATTAAAAATAACAAACACAGACGACGTTCCATAAAAACGTTGAGAGTGAAGTCAAACAAAATAAATCCATACGTCGACAACAGAGCTATAACTTTTTAAGTGACGAATGGAAGATACTACGTATATTGAATCTAATTCATGATTTCTTCAAATTACCATTCAATTGCTCCCTAATGATAGATATGTTTGTCTGTTGGCCAATTTCGATAATAGCCTATTCTTTGTGTTGATTTGTGGCATGCCACACAATCGTCACTGTAGCGTGCTGCTTAATTGACTTCGAAGTGCCATTCAATAAACAGAGACTGAAATAGCTCAAATTGAAAGCTAGTTAAGCCAAATTGGGATTCTTCTGTAGCACTCGTGAAGCACTGGTGTACGAAAAGTTTGGGAGTATTTAGGTGGCACGTAAATGGCTTTATTTCCTGTATCTCTATGCCACCATTAGGAAAAGTTTTGTTATACAATCTAAATTTCATGAATTAGCATATGCATAAAAAGTTGCATGCATTTCAACAATGACGCAAAAACTAAATAAACAACACGCAAAGCATTTCCATCATCATCAATGCCGAGCATGAAAATGAAAATGGAAATGAAAATGAAAATGTTAAGGAGGGAGCAGCAGGCGGGTGACCCACTGCACTTAGTAGGGAAACGCCAACAACAACAACAACAACAGATCCGAACAGCTCGTGGGGGAGAAAGTGAAAGCAGCCGCCTGATGAATGCTCGCAAAATGCAAAATGAACACTCAAAAACATAATCATAACCATAAAAAATTAGTATAGAATGCTCGAAAGGAGCGGGGACTAAATGAAAATAAGCAACATGGCCACAAAATAATAATTTTAGCACATTTTTCCCACTGATATGCGGTGCCACGCCCCACTGGCAGACACACACAACACACAAACCGACTGCCACTGACAATGAGCGACAAATTACATGCGAGGCGAAATTTATCACAAAACCATGTGAAACAACTAAGAAAGATTCTAGTCGAGAATGCTACGAGCTGCGAGATACCCTGTAGCCAGGTGCAAAGCAGCTCAAGACAAAGCCAAATGAATTACTTTCATATTTGATGTGATACCAAATTTGTTAAGAGCTCTTGGCATGGATATACAAACAGACATCGATCGGTCACAATATATATATGTATCGTCTATAAGGTCGAAGATGCCTTCTGTTATTATTATTTGCACAAGTTAATATTGTCCCACTCATACATATTTAATGGGCAGAGGGTACACAGAGAAAAAAGCTGAGAATAGAGACGTAGAACTATATAAAACATGTTGCACTGGAAGTGACAATGTTCCCCCAGGATTCCTATTTCATCCCACTCCTATCCCAAATATGTGTGATGAATGTGACTCAACTTTATGACGTGCACCATGCCTGAACACACTCTGAACTGTAACTTGCTGCCTTTTCCCTTCCCTTTGGCCCATTTCCCCCACGGAGATCAGCAGCAGGCAAATTGTGTTGCTGGCCGAAATATTTGATAGATGTGTTTGTTGTGCCACCCTGATGATTGAACAAGTGCCTTGCGAATTACGATAAAAGACTGCCTAGGATACAAATTTCTTTCTTTTTGCTTTTTTTCTCTTTTTTTTTTTTTCTTTTTTTGATTACCATCGCCAGGTCATAGCCTCTTCTCAGCTAAATTGATTTTTTATTCAAATTTTGTGCTTTTTTTGCGTAGTTTTTTTCACGTTGTAGGTTGTATGTTGTATGACGGATGTGCTTAGGTCTATATGTCAGGCAAGGATAAGCTACTAACAAGAGATAATACATTTTTTACATTGTCCGAGTTGACGTTTTAATAAAGAAGATACAAAAAAGGCCGGCTAAAAGATTTGTTAGAGACTTTCCAAAGGTCGAGCAAAAAACAAAATTAATCGATTTATCGGCCAGACAGACGTCTGCATATGGAATAATCACACTCGACTCTTTTAAATCGATAACAGGCGTATATCATGCATCGGATGATTGTCGGACTTAGTCGGAAGCGGCCTTCCTTGATGATGGGAGAAGACATCATCATGACAATGCACCGACTCACACTTAAGTGAAAACAATATAAAAACTGAATGAGTTGCATATATATCTATAATCTTTCGATTTAGCCCCCCTGCGATAATTATCTGTTGCGGCGCATGAATTTATTATTTAGTGGCGAGAGATTTTGATGAAATTAAATACAAGTAGCTGATGCATCTCTCTGGGACCTTGACTCCAAGGGCGTAGCCATATGATCTTAAATGTGAAGGGGACTGAAATTTATCTTTATCTGTGTATATCCTTTTGAATGAAAATCCTGGTATATAGAGGTCTACCTATAACATACATATATATCACGAATGATAGAGGTAAATCACAGTTAATGGAACTATAGAAAAAAAATACTTAATAGAAGCCGGGAAAGTTAAGCTTTAACTGTGTTTTGTTAATAAAAATATATATATTTAATTTGTAAACATTTTTAAGGATTCTGTGCAGCTTCATCAAAAGTATTTAATATTTTTTTGATGGCAAAACACACAAAATGTACAAACATATGTTGTAGAAATGTATAACAAGTATTATCTGTGAATATTTTGGCAAGAGAAGTGGGGGGAGGTTCTGTCAGTTATCCCCTCCCTTGGGCTGCGCCCTTGCTTGGCACAAGTATTGGAAAGCATCAGTAAAGAAGTCTTCATTTCTGCAATAACTTCCATGAAATCCGCCGGATACAGCTTTTTTTTTCTTATCTGGCCTTATAATCGAAATTTCTTACCTTCCATTTTGCTGTCATGTCTCTGCATGGTTTATGCTTTTCTGTGTGGCACTCAACATTTCAATAGATTACGACAATTGCACAAATATTTAACATTAATACAAGCTCTCTTTATGCCGCGTTGCTTTGCTGTCTAAAACATAAACATGAGCATTTTAAGGCGTAATATTTAAACTTGGCTTTATTCACAGTGTGCTTTCAATGCCACAAACTCGCAATCAGCTTTTATATACAATATATGCAACCGACAGGCAAATACGCCAAAGGGCAAACTACACACCCACCTGGATGGGCAGCTCTGGCAAGGCCACCAAACCTGACACCTGCTCCAAACAAACAACGCCGCAGGGCCACAAGATGGTGGAGCGGTAGAAGAAGAAGACGAAGTAGGAGCAGCAGTAGGAGATGAAGAACAGAAGTTATTCAGGTGTACTCAATGGGCGGGGATGCCGCATATGTTTTGCCAAGTTTATTGAAAAATATGCGCTGACAGGTAATATGTCAATGCGTGGGATTTGCCAAAGTGCCAACGCCGTCTCCACAGCATCAGCATCATAATAGACTCACAGCAGGAAGAGCAAGAGCAGCAACAGGAGGAGCTTCACTGCTTGGCACCTGGATATGCAGACCCTGGCATAAAGTTGTTTGCTTTCGCCCTCGAAGCTATGTTTTTAAGCCAAAGAAAATATGGCAGCACTCACTTGAAAGGACGAAGCCTTAAGAAAAGCAGTAGCAGCAGCAGCAGCAGCGGCAGCAGCAACAAGGATAAGGGATAAAGGTAACGGTTAAGGATAAGCTTAAGGATTGGAATGATTGAGAAGAATGCAGTCTGCAGTTCTGTCTCTTATGATTTATTGCCATCAAATTGAAAATTGAGTGCCTGACATTGTGGCACAGACAAGCACGCATTTATATTGAAATATGAAAATATTCTACTCACCGTAAAGAGACAACTGGCCACGCAAACGGCCGCCCAGGAGCCAACCCAATAGCGGAGAACCGTACGTTCCCGTTCCGGAAAGAACATGGCGTGACACGGTGCGCCACAGTCATGCAGATCCTGTAAAGAAAACCCAATTGAATGGAAATGAGTAAGCGAAGCAGCATAACGGAAATTAAGTTGCCTTGGTGCGTAATTAATTAAGCTTAATTTAAAGGCTTAACATAATGAAAGGGTAAATGTTACCTAGATATTTAAAGCATGACTTCAAGCAGTAGGAGAAAAGAGAAAGATAATAGATAGAGATAGAGAGAGAGAGGGGAAATGGGGTAGTGTAATATGAGTTGGATACTTAAAATCGATGAAACAAATCTTTATCATTATTTAATTATTTTAAGCCGCTTTCCAAAGGCAATTGCCATAAAAAAGCGACTTTATCATCAAGTGGGGATTTTTTTGTACGTTTGCATTGATTTAATATTTATTTAGTGTATTTTTTATTTATAAATTGTACTTGCAAATGTAAATGCGAATTGATAAAATAAATATTTATAATAATTTAACGAGTTGCATAATTAAGTGACTCAAATGTAATATGACCTGAATGATATAATATTTATGCGGCTAAAATTTATATATAAGTGTGTACATATCTAATAATAAAAGTAATTCAAACAGGCTCAACAAACAGATATCCTGGAAGTAGACACCTGTTTGTTTCATCTTATTTCATTTTTATGTATTCATTTTATCTTCATTTGGAATCTATCGTCAGGATATCAAGCGAATTTTATGAACAGATAGTAGTAGATAGTTTATACAATGATTTCTGGAAAAGGAATGACAGATACATTTAAAGATACAGATACATTTAAGTCGGAGTTATATTTGGGTTGGAGTTTAAGGGAAGAATTTGAAGGGAAGGTCCAGGGGGTCTCGTTTTATGGCGGTTGATATTATATTATTGCATTCATTATCTTTTAATAATATATAATTTATATTATGATTTAATAAATGAACCCAATAAAATATAACGTCAATATTTGTAATTGATTTTAAATTGAAATCTTTGCAAGTCACAGACAAAGTTTCCAGTTGCTTGTCGCTCATAAATCGAGCGAGAAAATTTGTTTTGCATTAAAAATTTAAAATTACGTTTCGGCATGGATTGTAATTTTTATTTTATTTTTTTCTTTCTGAGCCGTCTGGCCGCAAAATGCTGGCGCTCTCGATAATTTTTTCCTGCTGCCTCAAGACCGAAAGTTTTCTTACTTCTTTATGTTACTGCATGTACCACAAATATGCGTAAATTTTGCGAATGGAGCCCCTTCTTCTTCCTTCCCACTGACTGACTAGCTGACTGGCTGGCAGCTTATCATTAACATCATTATATAAAATTTGTTGCTGTTGTTGTTTTCTTTTATTTGGGGCCTCAACTCGCGCCAGATAAAACGCGTTTAAGGCGACGACGTCGACTTTCTGGTCCTCCCTTCGTGAAAAAAAAAACGCAATTTGCGCCGCTAACCTAACGATGATTGCTCCGAGTCGAAACAGTCAGCTTAACCAGGTCCAGGATCAGAAGGAGCAGCGAGCAGCGAGCAGCGAGCAGCAGGTTTTAAATTTTTAATGGGAATTTCAAAAAATGCGCAGACCGAGCCCGTAAAATTTTGGGGTTGCTCTTTGACAGAGCGACTCCTCGTGGACCCCAAACTGCTTAGTTTTGGCTATAGACCAATGACAGACAGTCAGGCAGAAGCATCCGGCTGGCTATATAGGCTACACTACCCTTCCCTGATCCCTCGGATCTCTCGCCACTCTGCAACCTAAGTTGCATATGAAATGAGCTCAAAGTCAATTCAAGTCGAGTTGAATCTGTTGCGGACATGCGTGAGGCAAACATTTGCAGATGTGTCGAGAGATCTGCATCAGATGCAGATACATTTCGTATTCGCAGTTGCCAGTCAAGAATTTTTGTACTGTTTGTTTGCCTTTCTCTATCCAGTTGTCGGTATTTGCGACTGCCTGTGACTCTGACTCTGAGTGCGAATGTGAATGTGAATGTGAATGTAAATGTGAGCTTGGTTGTGCTTGTGAGCGTGTGTGGCTCTATTTAAAATTCAAATCTCTTGTGGTTTACAATGCCTTTGCAGGCTTTGTTGCCGCATTTCACAATGCAATTTGCGGGGTTGTTTTACAGGATTTTTGCCATTCAAACTTCAAGGTTGAAGCCTCGGGGATGCCATCCAAAATAATCCACATCGTAATATCATTAAATTACGCTCATTGCCCGGACAGAGGTCCGAGAGTTGTCAGCCTGATGAATTGCGTATGCAGGGCAAGGAATTTAGGGTTGCACCAGATGTGGGAGCAAACACACACAGTGCAAAGAGCTGTAAGCCATATAACAAATTTCACAACCTCTTCCTTTAGGCCTAACTTGAAGATTCTCAACGCAGTTAGTAGTTAAGTTTTCGGAATCTTTAATGAACTCTGAAAGACAAACAGACGCCTCTTGTAGGGCCAATTACAGCACTAGTGCTTGGGGCAGAAGTGTACGAGTAGTGCGGCTGCCAGGCGGCAACAGTTAGAACAAAAGCCCAAAAGACAACGTTGCCCTGAGGAGTTACAATAACAACCTAAAACACCAACAACTTGCACACTGACCACAACAAAAGCCCTGGGACTTGCATTGTTGGGCCTTTTGTCTGGGTTGGGTCTGAGTTTAAGCCTGGCTCTTGGTCTACACCTTCAAATTTCCCTGCACTGCTTTCTCCTCCAAACTCCCTTGTCTCCTGCCGCCTGCCGCCTGCCGCCTGCCGCCTGCCGCCTGCCTCTTGTCGTTTGTGTCTTGTTTCTGGTCTGGTCTGGCTGTGGCCCATTGTTTTCGATTTTTATGAGGCATGTATAAATAATTGCGCCCAAAGGCCGCCGACATAAGTTTTCATGCCGGCCGCGTGGACGAACAGCAACAACTATGAGTACAACAACAACTACAACAACTAAAACGCTAAGCGACTAAACTGGGATCCATCCCGCTTCCCGTTGTCACGCCCATACCCTTACGCCCCCCGACAACGCCTTGGCGTCGCCAGCCACTGCAACAAAACATTTTTTTGGCTGCCGGCTACAAGTAAAATATAAAATGGCAGCGAGCTGCCAGCATTTAAGGAGTTTTTAATTTATTATAAATAAATTTTATGCCCAGCAAGTCATGGCCAAAACGGAGAGTGAAGTGCAAAGAAGGGAGAGCTGAATCGACGCAGGTAAGGAACTTGGTTCTAGCTGCAATATTGGGAGGCGTGTTGATGATGGGCAGGCTGCAAATTATTCTGAGTAAAGTCGAAAGTCAACGCTAAGGATAAAACAAAGCAATGGCGTATGGACAGTGCAACGAAATACGATGAAAATAGAAGATTACACTGAGAATGGTGTCTGGGAAAGAGGAAACTTATATGTATAGTTATTATATATGGATAAAGACTACATCAATTGGAATTCAGCTCAAGAGTGAAAAATAAACATTAAAAACTATTGAAATATTTCCGATACATCTAACAGAAAGATAGAGAAACAGATAAATATAGCTGGTACATCTCTGATAAGGAAAATATACATATAATATATATAAGTCTATACTGTGAACTGCAAAGAAGGCCTCTTTTATCAGCTTTCTATACAATTTTATAGGTTCGAGGAATGCCAACAACCTTCACTTCATCAAATTTTATGATTTCTTTATTGTATTTTCAATCCTACATAATACAATAATAACTATCTACGAGTATTTCTTTATTAGTGCAATTCAGCTTCGTTTAATACTTTAATTTCTAGGAAAATTTAAATGCTAGAAGTACATTAATGAATCGTGGTATGCTTAAGAGAAGTGATAATGTGACAGTTGTTGACAGTTTTAGTACGAGGAGTAGAGCTACGAATGTTTTGTTGAAAGCAATTAAGATAAAATATCTTTATTTCAGACAACGCAGACATAAAATGTTATTCTTTGAAGCCGCTGAGAACTACACTGAGAATACGTATAGTAAGTTACTCTACAAGTGTTAAGCCCAGTGTACGCCAAAAAGTTGTTCCATAGAGAGTTCAGCCTCAGGCATTTGGTACAGATTCATCATCCACCAGAGTCAGAGTCAGAGTCAGGGCCAAAGACAAACCTCGACAGCGTTAATGATAACTTTGACTATATGTGTGTGTGTGTGTGTGAGTGTGTATGCGGGACTTAGTGCTAGTGTGTGTGTGTGTGGGTGTATTTAAGAGGGTGGTGCTGACGTTGTTAAAGTCAAAATAGTCAAAAACATACAGACAGAGGCGGAAAAGCAAGGAATCCAAAGCATCGAAAGGACGAACCCAATGTGCAATTCGATTGTCCTAAGGGTTGATTTGGGCGCAGAGTGTAGAAGGGACATGATGTTCCTCTCGACTCATCTGTTGTCGTTGACGTTGTTTGTGTTGTTGTTACTGAGACTATGGCATGTCTGATGTCTGGCATGTCCTTGGGGGCGCCGCGACGTCGCACTTGAAACAACTGGCAAGGACAACAGGATACAGCCCGTGCCGACAACAAAACATGCATTCGAGCGTTGAATAAATTTCAAAAAATTGAAATTCAATAACGAAACCGGAACGAACATGCTGAGAAAAAGAGAGAAGAAGGCAGGCAGACAGACAGACAGAGAGACAGACAGACAGACAGAGAGACAGAACAAAGACTGGGTACAACAAGTATGAACAGGCTGTCTTATGCCGGAAGTGGAAACAGCAGGATATGCAGGTCTCAAGAACAGCCTGTGCCAAGAGTTCAAATGGCGGCCACAAAGTGCTCGGCTTGGTTGACCAAAACATAAGACAAACAAAAACAAAAACAAAAACGAGAACAAAAACATAAAGCAAAAGAAATCAAAAACGTTGCAAAAATGCTCATAATTTATTAATATTATCGAATGGGTCGCGAACCTCAATCTAGAAAGCCCAAAGCTTAAACACAAAGTCAGGGGCCGCAGAAATTACACATGTCGACACTTTATTAAGGACACTCTGAACTGTGTGTGCTCCGAACATAGGCTCTGACGTTCGATGGCATATCAAAAAACATTTGCTTTTTGCGGTCCCTCAACGAGCCGATCCCCAACCAACTCGCCACCGCCGGCTATAAAATGTCGACCCGTCCATATGTTTTCGGCATAAAAATCAAGTAGGAGGTGCTACGGAAAAAAGGCAATTCTTTGGCTCTCGAAGCTCTCGATTTTTGCGATTTTCGTTTCGTTTCGTAATTGTTGTTGTTGTTGTTGTTGCTGGTGTTGTTGTTGTTGCTGGTGTTTTTCTTGCGCTTGTTTTTGTTTTTGTTTTATTCTCTGCCTCTCTGAAAAGTTGGGCCATCCGCTTTATAAATGTTTCTGCTCTTGTTGCTTAACCCTTTTATGACCAAATTGTCGAGGCTACATACAAATTATGCCCACGGCGATGAGGAGCGAAAAAAGTTGTAAGTGGAATGTGAAGAGAATGAGAGATATAGGAGAGGTAGGTAGGTTGGTAGGTTGGTTATCTGAGTCTGTTCGGCTTGGGGTTATAAGGGAAGAAGTGGCATGGAATGTATCGAGAACTGAGGAGCCGCCGGGGCCACTCTCGCATACATCGTGTAATTTTAATGGAAATTTATAATGAGCGTCGGTTTAAAATGAATGTTGCCAAAGGTGACACAGCACGCAAATTAAGGTTGATGGGTAGATTCGAGGGTTTTATAGGACCCCGGCCCGGGGCTGTGTGAATGTTGTCGGGTCATTGTCGTTGCTAAAAGAAACGCAAGGTGTTGGAAAAGGGCGCATGAAATTTATTCATATTTCAGCACAAGCTTAAAAATTCCATCTCCTTTCTTTCTTTTTTTTTAGTCACATATGTTGATTGGGTGACCACGTAATTAGTTATTGAAAATAACCGAAAGGGGCTGTTGAATATGAATTAGGCGCAATAAAAATTATGAGGCCCTTTTCCCAAGAAGGATAAGGGATTAAAATGGAATATTTACTAAGCATAAGCTATGTTTATTCATATTAAATTATAACTTATATTATCATAAATAAAAAGGTCAAATTATTTCCTTATTATTATTATTATTTCGTCTGGATTGTGACAGAATATGGTATCTTTAAGCAGATAAAAATTAGTATTTATATTGTATAATATAATGTCGAATACATTTTATTTCCTTACGGCCAATCAATCATACTGAAATCTTAGTAAAACTTCGGCATTTCTTGTGGCCATTACACTCAGAGCCAAGTGCTTGGAGCGCAAATCTCCGCTAATACCAACAAAATGCGAACAACTTAAAACCAACTTAAAAGCAACTTAAAGACCTTAACTTAAATACACACATACCACATACTACTATACTACTATATGGGATATATATTGTGCCATATTCCATGTACCATACAATGCTTGCCCTAAACACTGCAGCAAATATTTATCGGAACGCTTAACATGCGATGCACGTCCGCAGGAGGGAGAGGCGGGGCGCGGAGGGGAGGAGAGCGGCGCTACACGGGACATAGAATGAGGGACAACGTGACGTTGACACTCATGCCATGGCCATTTTCTACTTGCTAGTTGCTGGCTGTTCGCTGGCAATTGCTAGCGGTCAGAGTCACGCAGCTGTCGCACAGCAAAAGCAACATCAACAACAACAACAACAAAAAACAACAAGAAGAACAAGAGGAACATGATAACCCACATAAAACAGCCCAAACCAATCATCCAGAAACAGGCTTCAAGTTGAACATTAACCCAAAACAAATTAAACAATTTGTTGGCAGTAACAGTAAACGGCTAGCAACATGTTGCTGACGAAATGCTGCCAATGTTGCTAGAGTTATTGCTAAAGTTGTTCCTAAAGTTGTTGGCAGGCTCTGCTGTTGCTCTTCTGCTTAGCTGCCAATTGATTTCTGTTCAATATTCGAACTTCTGGCAACTACCACCAAGTGCTGCCATGCAGGTGCAGAGGCAACTGCTACCTCCTCAAACCTGTACCTGCTCCTCTGGCACGTTTTCATGTCTGATGCGCTGACATTGACGCTGGCAACGCAAACGGCAACGGCAACGGCAACGGCAGTAGACAGAGACGAAGCCAGGCAGCAAGCGCAGCAATTTTCGATTTGACATTTTGGCAGCTCTCTCTGTCTTTTATATACCCTGTACGCATAAAACGTATAAGCGGGTATATTGAACTTAATATATCTATCAGCAGAAGTAAACATTTTAGTTCGTTTAACGTATTAACTATCAAAGCAATTTAGACACATCCTGAAAATTGTGTATAGTCTAATAAACCCAGTAAGAAATCCCTTTACAGGGTATATACGAATAGTAAGAGTCAAAAAGTTTCGAATAGAAGATTCTTACTTGTTTCTTGTTGCATTGCGAGGGGGCGATGCATATGGGGTCGTGCCTTGAGGTCTTTGGCTTTGGACACGATTCGCTTTGCTGCGTCTTGCGCATAATTTGACATATTAATTTTTAGTTGGCTGTCAGAATATGACGTCAACTAATGAGCGGCAGGCAACGAGCCCACTCTTACCACAAAAGAATGTCTCCCCTCTATTTGTAATCTTTCTCCCATTTGATGTTGCTCAAACTCTGTGGTAGAGTTGGATTGCTATTCCTTGAGTCTTTCATTTGCCACATGTAGCGCTGTTCGTCAACGCACTTTTCACATTGCAACCTCTCACAGTTGGTGGCACTTTCGTTGAAATTCTGTTTTCAGTTTCTGTATTCTGTATTCTGTATAATCTGGATTCTATTTTAATGCTCTTTTGGTCTGCTCAGGCCATTTACGACAACTTTTCACCCATTTTCTTTTGCCTTTGTCTTGGATTTTCGTTCATTTACCCCGCCAGATTCTTGTTGCGGCTCAAAGGCGCATAATTTAATAAATTTATGAAATTTAATAGACAAGAACGTGTTCGGTGGCCACAAATTTGTGGTCGGTCTTGCAATTTATATGCCAGCTGGAGAGCTGTAGATGGAGCTGGAGCCAAAGTCAGGGCTGCTGAGTGGGCGTGTCAATGAGTTTCAGCTGTGTTTGCCGAACCATGAAAATGATTATACTTTAGTCGAGGATAAACATGGATTTCAAGCGGAAACTAAATCTATGGCCTCATTATCAATTCTTTATCCACACAAATCAAATAAAATAGATAATATAACGCAAATACAAGTTTCGATATCGATGCGCAAGCAATTAGCTTTTTATGGGCGATGCTTAGCCGCTTCAGAGATTTAACCAATTAAATTGAGTAACTGAGAAATAATTTCAATGAATACTCAAGTACCAATCATTTTATGCCCGATTCATAGGCGTCTCATAACCGATTAATAGCTTAGACAAATTTCCACTGAATTTCCATGTCTGTAATCTAAGATTACAGATCAGCTTAGCTGAAAAAATGAAAAGAGAGAACCTAAGAACCGCTTAAGGCTCAAATAATTTCCGTCATTAAGCATACATCACGCTCCACTCTTTGGACTTTGTCAAATACTGTTGTCTACTAGTCGGAACGGTATTCCCGTTTTATAGTCAGAGTGTCGCCATATCACATAACAAGCAAAGCAAACGGTCCACTTTGAAGTGACCCCCCTTCGATTCGACAACGACAACAACAACAACAACAACAACAAGAACATTAACAACACCAACAACAACAACGTCTACATCGAAAATGAAAAAGCAACAGAAAGTATTACAACAATTTGCATAGAACTGAAGCCTGTTACTGTTACGATTTTGTGGCGGTGGAAGCGGCAGCAGCCGTATAAGATGGAAAGATACATAACGGGATAAAGTGTGCGGATGGGATGCCAGAGATCCGATGTTTGTCATGGCGTACAGTTAGGCCAGGCTAGGCTCGAAGCAGGCGGTTCTACGGAGCAGGTTCTCTGTTCGCTGTGGAGACTACCTGTAATAATTACAAGAACAACAACAGCAACTAGTTATGGCAGGTGGCAAAGATGGAGGCGCAGACGAACACTTTGGTCTGGCCCTGGCCAAAAGTGTAAGGAAAGTGAATAGAGAAGCGCCTCTGTCTCCTCTTGTCTCGTCTCACCGCTCAGAGCTTAGATATAACGCTCTAAATTATATATTATTTGAACAATAATGCATCAAATTACGAAAAATGCCATATAATCGATCCGACAGCTGAACAAAATGTTATAAAGCTAAACGAAGGAAACGATAAATGATACTCTGCTAAGTTCTCAATAACCGAACGTTTTGGATGAACGATTCTACGAAGATTTGTTAATAACCAAGAAAGAATGCAGTAGTCGAGTGTACCCGACTACGCGAAGACCTTAGCCCCAACTGCTACTTACTAGGGCTTACATTTTTCTCGGTTCTCGCACTGAGGATGTTAGCCTGTAGTCTTTTCGCTCTGTAACCAATTATCAGCTGCTGATCCTTCAGCTCCACCACTCTTGTGGCGATAACTGCAATCCAGTAAGTTCTCAGGGACAAGAGCCCCAAGCTACGGATGCCGCTTGTGAGGATCATTATCCAAGCTCAGGTTCATGATGATCACCGATGTGCTTGACGGATCTTGGGCTGTGTAAGCATGAGGTACAGCTCTACCACATAATTGGTGTATGTCTCCTGGTCGACCTCAACGTTCAGTAGTTTGAGCTCCTGGTTCTGCATCACCAACTGTTGCCGCTTGCCCTTCGTCTCCAGCTACCGTTGCAGCTTCTCACGCTTCGCATCAGCCTGGTGCAAATGTTCAATCAGCTCTCTATTGTCAGTATTCGCTTCTCCAGCAGCTGCTGCATTTCCGCCAGCTCCAGTATACTACGTTGCAGCTCCATCCCCTGCTTCGGATGATCCCGTGACTCTGTGGTAGTTTGCATCTTTTCCTCCAGTGAATCACGCAAGTTTTCATTTTGTTTGATAGATTCTGCCTGTCTTATTCGATTCGGAACTGCTTCAACTTTGGATCTGTCCTGCACCGCGTACTTCAACTCCGACGGAATATCAACATCAGTATTAGCTCATTTGAATAGAATTTAATATGAATATAATTGATGCCCTGCGTGCAAGCTGATTGATAGCCTCTCATCTCATTGTGGACTTCTTGGTTTCAATCACGCTTGCGTACACCGTATATTAGCCCTTCAGCTCCTTTTATGACTTCCACTAATACAGTCAGTACTTAAAATCCGATTTGAGGTTCAATCCACGCACTATGTGTATATGTAATTACCGACTCCGTGCTAATATTTTCGCGTGAAAGCTTCCCTTCGTTTTCGTTGCAGGATCAGCCATCTCCTCATTCACATCCGCAGCACACAAACTGCGGACTGTGAAATGCATCCAGTAGTGGACTCCATATTCACATCTAGAAACAGTTTTACCTTTTGCCTCATTTTAGCACGTGCCTGGATGTATTACAGCTTGCCGTTTAGTCAATAAACATCGGCGCTTAGCGCGAAATTGGTGAGCCACATCTGCACTCATCAAAATTACCTTCCAAAAATAGTCTACTGCTCATTCGAAATCATCTCTATTAACCTCGTCTGCTTGGATTTGAAAAGTTTATAATTGCATCAGCTGCTGCAACATGAAATTATTTTTGGCTACTTTATTGCCACATTGCGAATTGACCCTTCCACATCCCGCGCCTGTGGCTTGCTCACGTTACCAGACAGTCAGATCTCAGTGTGTGTGTGCGTGTGTGTGTGTGTTTGTGCTTTTATGGCTTTCGTCTTGTATCATTTTATGCCCAATAGAACGTGTATATGCCTGTCTCTTTTTCTCTTTGGGCCACTACGATCTGTTCTTTCCTGCTTTCGGCGTCTCTTCTGAAATTCTAATAACTTCTTTAGCGCGTGCTGTCTGCGTTTTCGAGTGAATGTACTCGTCGCAATGAGAACTCGTAAATGCGTAATGACAAAACTGTTTTTCGGCCAAGTTAGCCTGTTTTAACTTTGTTTAGAGCTAGTTCCTCAGAGCAGGCCAAACGTTTAAATTTGACTCGTTCACATCGATTGGTTTTATCGCCACTCAAACTTTTAATGGTGACAGGTAACGAAGGCAACCAATGCCAAATATCTGGAACCTATATTCGATGCAAGACTCACTTTCAGCCAACATTTCACCCAAGTCACAGCTGCTTGGGAGGCCAGACTATAAAAATTGAACTGGTCGATGCAAAGTAGTAGTACTGCCTCTCAAAAAGAGGAAGCTTGTCTATAGGCAATTTGTTGCCTCCATTGGATTATATACAATACCATTTTGAAGGAGGTAAAAGTCATCTTGAAGAATAAAGCCACTTGACTGATCACTGGATGCATTACACCGAAACCTGCAGCTAGTTCCCATCAAGGATTATACGCTTTCTTCTGAAGCAATGATAATCTGACAAACAGACCAACTAAACCACTTGCAAATAGCGCCAATGTCAGTCAGTGGACCATCTGACGCTCCGGATACATTTGACCCTATGAAATCACAAAGAAAGTCTTTTCCAAGATTTGTCAAGCAGCCAAGATTTAGATGATATAGAATAGATATTTCAAGTCGATATGCTAAATGAAGTGAAGGTCGACATTTTCCTAAAAGTAAGAAAATTAATTGATTTTATTCCCATTTCAATACGAAAATCTGCGTTGAACTTTGCCATGTTTGCAGTTGCCTCAAAATATACTTTTGATAAAATTCTTTTTGCTGCCGAGTCACGTAAATACTGCAAATTGTATTTCTGATCAAGGCCTTCTGAGTTTCAGTTGGTCTAAGATTCAGCACTTGAACTTTTAGCTTCATTTCGCATGCTACAGTATTCATGTAGTTTATGTACGAGTATGTGAAATACTCGATGCTTCAATGCCTGACATCGATACCATTGGATAACTTAAAATGCGGACACAAAGAGAGCGCGATATGAATACCAGTGTGGGGCACGCCTTGGGGCATTTGTGAAGACGAGAAGAGCCCAACCAATTGATGGCAGAGAGTTTCTGGACTGAGCTGAGAGCCCATTAACTAAAAGCCTCCACTCCTGATATCGGACTGTGGCATGGAAAAAACATTTACTGAAAACTATTTGCAACAATTTTTCACAGTTGGCTGCCATAATTTTTCACACAGAGCAACAGATGCAGGTCCAGATCTGTAGCTCAATTTGTATTTTTTTTTTTTATTTTATTTTATTTTTTTTACTGAATCTCTTGCGTTGCTTTTATTTTAACACTTAAAACGATGACGTTTAGAGATTAAAGGTAAGGCAAGGGACTGAAAGGAGTAGAATCGGGAGCTCGACTGCATTTTCATTTCCATTTTTCGTTACACTGGCGAGTGCTTTGTAATCAACAGAGTCGGAGCTGCAGAGCGAGTCTGGCTGCATCCACAGATGCAGCGCAGATACAGATACACCACAATTTATCTCACAGTTTGCAGTCTAAACAAAAATGACTGTCGGTCCGGTCCCGTTGGGTTTGTCTGCCCTAACCATAGGGAAGTTACTCTGTTCAGCGACGGCTCATCGGATCATCTCCTGCCATTTGCCATCTCCGCATCCGCATTCGTTGCCGCTTGCCGCTTGCCGCCTGCTCGTACCATTCCCCGATCCCTCATCACCTTTGCTCCAGCGGCGACAACGATAAATGTTTTAGCATTTCAAACACAAACTACAAAACTCTGAAATATACAAATGATTTCGTATTTATTTCAGCCAAGTTTCGAGCACCCAGCACACAGCACATCCAGCATCCAGCACAGAGCCCTGATCCACAATGGTCCCTGGCTTAACGATGACAGCGACTCTGTCCGACTCCGGGTCCCCTTGGTTTTCGTGGTCAAAGCCTGTCCCTGCCTGGCTCTGCTCTTCAGCTTTGCCATGTAATTTAGTGCAAATTTTCAGCGATGTTAGATGGCAATTTTGATGCGGGCTGGTCTAATTTTATATGCCGGCATAGGACAACATTGAAACCTATGTTTTACATGTCTGCAGGCTAAGCCAGAAACTGACTGTAGATTGTATAATTGCCGTTCAAATTTATCTCAGCTTACATTATATTTATCTTTGATAAAAGCTCAATTTATACCCTATATCCGTTCGAAATGGATAGATCTTCAAATGATGATGATCCTCTTAAGATAGAAAGGGCTTAAGAATAACTGAGAGATAGAAAGATTGAGTAGTTTATTTCAATCGTATAATCGTTCAATCGTTCCACTGAGCTTCGATTATAGCTACTTTAAGAACTTTATTTGTATTCATATATTATAAATCATTACTTCATACAAAGATTTTAATATTGCTACTAACGATTAAGATACATTCATGACAGTTAAAGTTGGGATTTAAGATTCATTTAAGATTCACTGCCGCATTTCCTTTTATGGTTTTGGACTTCCACAAAAGTATATCTTACATCACTTTATTACCCAATAGAAAAACGTAATGAAAAAATCAATCAAAGATCCTTAAAAATGCAAGAACTTTTTTTAAATTTGTGTTAATTACATCAGACACAGAGAATAAAACTCAGACACTTGTGTTTAACTACATGCGAGTCACACCAATTTACAGCTTAACGTACACACATTGATATCCACGTATATATCATATATATGCATATATATACATATATATATATATATATATTTATCAATACAATTGGAAGCTCAACTCGGTGTTTCAATGACCCAGCCGCAAAACTTAACACATACTCAATATACACATGTACAGATAGCATGCATTCAGTAAACAAATCTATGGCTGTCATATACATATTAATTTGCTGTCCATTGAAATCGCTTCAGAAATATGCCGGCTTAATGGTGCGCAGTACTCAATATTAAACATGTATAAAAAAAGCAGAAAGAAAAGGGTGCTTTAGTCAAGTGTGCTTAGCTAGCAGACACCCTGTTTCTAGTACTGAAGTACCCTAATGCATGCTTACGAGCCTAATACATATGATTAAAGTAAATATACATTAGTATAAGACAATGGATAAGCGTATATGCTGGATATCTTCATTCCGTATGATCGTTGAGAAATATCCAAGTACAGGGAATAAAAGAGTTAGAAAGGAGATTTGATACCTTTAATCAGAATGGATCAGAGTTGTGTTCAACAAATCTTTTCTATTCAAATGCTGTTCAAGAATATTTAGTAAAAGTGAGTTGATAGTTGAGACAGCTTCAATTTTTGCAAGTTATTCATGCGTTCGAAGCGTACAGGGTATTTAGCACTGATAACTAGGGAGCTGAATGCATAGAGATTGCATTTACCATTTTTTCCACATTTATTTTTATTTATTTACTCGTATTATACAGTATACAGTTTTTTTAGCTTTCCGCCGATAAGCGAAGAGCTCTGTTCTGTGAGTTCTCTGGGTTCTTGTTGGGTTCAACAATCGCTCATTGAATTCGCAACTCGGTGGAAACCAGTTCCTACAGCACAGTCCATTCGCGGGTATTTATGGGGTTCGGTTTTTCTTTTGTGCCTGCTGATAAATGATTTCAATATTTATAAAAGCGCCAAAGCTTCGGGGCATCAAAATGCGTCAAAGAGCTGTCAGTCTCATTAATTTTCAGCCTGAAAAGCGCGAGATGTCTGAATAAAAAAACATTATAATTCTCATTCGATTGCTTTATTCGTTTTGCTTCAACTGATATTCAATTGCTGGAAAATACCTCTGTCGAAAAAAAAACTATCTTTTAATAAAGGAATGATTCAACCTCGAAGCCACTGAGCCAGGAAGTGGCTAGTGGGAGTTGGTCTCTGGACAGGTCAGGTCAGTTCAGGGCAGCTGCCAGTCTGCCTACCCAACTGACTGTCTCTCTGTCTCTCTGTCTGTCTGTCTGTCAGTCAGCTATCTGTGGATGGTGATTCAGCAATGAACATTGAATTTATTGTAAATTTTGCTCTAAAGCGCAATTTATCAGCCGTCACTGGCAGAAGAAAAGACCTTTTTAAAAGCAATTAAGGGAACTGAATAAAAAGAGCTACGAAAATCAAATTTTTTCATAGGTTCAAACGCTGCGAAAATTTCTATAGAAAGTTGTCTTGAATATAAAATAATTATCTGAAATCTCAAATAAAAGCTAGACACATCTGAAATGTGATCAAATCTATCAAATATTATTGTATAATTTTTCATAAGAGTCTATTCTATATTAAACTAAGTTCTTTTTTGCAATTAAATAAAAAAAAATGTATATAAGTTTATGAAAAGTCTGTATATCTGAAAAGTTACATATAAATAAATATATATATTTATATATGTATCTGTTCTCCATCAAATTTGCATTGCGTTAAAGCCGTTTGGGTTGATGTAGGCTTAGCTGTGTCCTGGCTGTTCCGAATAACCCAACTTTAAGCATATTGTCAACAGCCATCGCATGGTCCATAGAGCGAACGAGATAACTGTGAAAAAATGCGTTGCCATATTCACCTACATGGCACACACACACACACTAATATACACACAGAGATAGGGGGAAAAAGCGTCAACTGCAATTGAACTGAAACTAACAGAATTTTTGGCAAACCTCCTCTTCTCCACGATCGGGACAAAAATTTATATGCCATGGATAAAAACAACGGCGCTTTACTTGAGCGTGAACAGTGCCAGGCAAACGTACAACAACAGCAAACTTTGACAAACAACGAGAGTCAGGACTATTTTGAGGAAGAGGTGCCAACTATCTATCCATACGTACCCGAGTGAATCCCAAATAAAATTCAATGACTCACATAGCCAACATATCCAACAGTTTGCAATACTCTGTAAATAGGGTAGGGGACTGAAAACTGTTTTGTTAAGGATAAACTTTAAATGAAAATGGAAAATGAAGAAAAAGGACACTTTATATTTAGAAAACATACAAGAGAATAGAGAATGAGATCAACCCTAACATCTATATCTTATATAGAAAGGAATATGGAAATGAATTTCCGTTCTGCAATTGTCAAGATTGCATAAGAATTGAGATCTGTATATTGAAAACAATCCATTATTTAAGAGGCAAACGCGAATTCTCGACCAGAAATACTGTTTGCGTTTTCTGCCTATGTAGGAATAGAAAATTGCCAACTGGCTGGTGGTGCACCTGCAACAATGCCACGCCCACATTTGTACTATCAACAAAAGCAAAAACAAAAAAAACCGAAACGCAAAATACAAACAGAAATTCACAAAATGTGTGTTTGAAATTTGTTCGAGCGCAATTTGGTGTATAGGCCGAGGGGTGCTATGAATGAAGTCAGATTTGCGAGCCACCGGAAAATGCCAACGAAAAGTTTTGGGAACCCCCTCAAAGCCCCTAGCCCGGTGTCTAGCCATATTTAAGGGTTTAGATGAGCACAACGGGAAAGTTGGCAAGTTTGACAGGTCCCCAGTCCCAGCAAATTCGGTTCGGTAATTGCAAAATTTGTGCGACTGGCGCGTTGCAGATAATGGAAACTTTTGGTGCCGACTTAATACCACTTGAAATTGTCGGGGCATTTGACAGTCATACGGGGTAGAGGGGTGCATGGGGTATGGTTAACCTCTCTATCCTTAACAGGTAACCAAAAGTTTTATTAAGAAACAGCTGAAACTGCGACATTCCGAAGTGAATTATTTGCGTATTTATGGTAACAGTTTTGACCCTTTGGTATGACTCCCAAACTGGATGACGCCGAGGTGCGTATGTGTCCCTTAAGGGCAAAACTTTTGCAATTGGCTTTGAGCGAAATCTATGAAAGTTTCAAATTAAGTAAGAGTCGGGCTTTGCTCTGAGTCCACCAGCTCTGGCAGACTTTGGGAGAAGCTTAGGACTTTACTTTACTGGACTTACGCTTGATAGATGACTTATGTTTAAGATATATATATATATATATATATTTTATATATATATATGGATTGAACATACCTGCAAGAAAAAGAGAACAGAAATTGATTAATATATTGATTGTTTCTTGATATAAAAGCTAAATATTTTATTAAACATAATAATAAGAAACTAAAAGTTTAGATAAATTTTGTTTGATTTTTATGAATATTAATTGAATTATATTAAGAAAGTAAACTTAATATATATTTTCTGTGGTGATTTCTTAAATTTACTCATTCAAAACAAAATAAAGTATTCTACTTTGAATTCAGATTCTGTTTTTTGCATGTCAGTCATCGTCTGAGATGTAAAACTTTTAGTCCTCTAATTTCTATCGTCAACTGCATCCCCACAGCGCAGTTTGTGCTCCTTTCAATGTCCTTTGTATACAAGCAGAACTTGCAATGCGAAGCTGGCACTTCCTTAGCTCATTAGAGAACCCATCCCACATTTTTGAGATCACCCTCTGTCTCTACCAGCAGCTTTCACCCAAATGAACAACATGGCATTGCCACAGTTGCACAGAATCCTCGGCTCCCACAAGTATATAGTATATAATCTTTGTGGTTAATGCATTTGGAAAGTAGCTGCATAAAATCGCTCAATTTGCTATTTAGATAAGAAAGAAGAAGTCTTGGTAAAAGGAAAGACGTTGCAATCCGCGGTGCTGGCCATGAAACGGCAGCTGGTTTGTTACCTATTTACTGCCACTTTAACCTAATTTCATTAGCAAGAGCGGAGTCAGAATGGTGAAGGGGAGAGTGAGAGAGTAGATGGGGAAGAGCAGTAGCCACTTTTACCTGCAGTTGTTAACTCAATTAAGCAACGACCCCAAACATGGCAAGAGATAAAAATCAAATGTAAAAATAAACCAGGCCTGGCCAAGAGTCCAGTCAATGTCCATGGCAACCTCACACTCTTACTCAAACCGCTTTCGACTCAGAAGGGGGAGAGGACGCAAACCTGGCAAAGCCATCGCCATAGCCATCGCCATAGCCATCGTCATTGCCATCTCCACATGCATGTCAAGTGTCTTCGTCTCGGGCTTCGTCGCCGTTGTACATAAAAATCCAATTTTCGTAATTAAAAAAAATAAAAGCCGCGAAGGAAGCAGGCTGGGGTCTGGTTGTGGGGTTGGATCTGGACACAGCATATAAGACTGCATAAGACTCTCATCTCATTAGAGCATAAACGTACATATCGTACACACACTGGCACACACGCACACACGCACACCCAGCAATTCTCTTTTGGCTCCACTCATCACAGTAGCGAAAACACTCGAAAGCACAAATAAAAACAAAAAATAAAAAAAACAACAACGAAAATTCTCTAGTTACCTCAGCTCGAATGCGATATACTCTATATAGGATATACTCTATATATATGCGAAACAAAAATCAACAAAAAACAGACTAATTAAAGTTTAAGTAGCAGCGCTGCTTTCCCGCAGAGCTCCACGGAAATTTATTCATTAGCTTCTGTATCCATTTTATGATCGTTATCAAATCGGATAAACACTTATGATACTGTATACTCTTAGATATTTCTATAAAACTATCTGGGATAAATATTCAAAGCCCCACAACCTTCTAACTCTATTATATCCCTTTCCCCTATTATCGAATATCACACGCTGGACGAGTGGATGCCATCATCCTGGCTGCTCCGAACCTCCAAGCTGTGTCCGAGCGTCGTTAAAAGTCTGAGCACGTTTTTAATTACGTTCGGCAATATGATAGAAAGTCAGAAAGACAGAGAGAGAGAGAGAGAGAAAGTGAAGAAGAAAGAGAGCAAGCAAAAGTAAATAAAAGAAAAGACAGAAGCCAGAGTTTGCGTTAAGTAATTGAATTGAAAGCAGTTCACATTTCTAAAGATCCAGGATCACTTCGACTCCAGTTGATAGAAGACAATTCTAAGCCCAGGTTCGCCCAATTTATTCAGTATATTCCTGTATAGGATCAAAACTGCATTGGGGAATCTAGAAAACAATGTTTTATGTCCATTCCAATCACTTTACAGGATATTCTCGAACTTTTAGTTCGCAATTCGCATATTCTTTATGTAGGAGCCGTCTGAAGCTTTGTTGACAGCTAATTTGAAAGTCAGTAGTTTTCTGCATGTACTCGGATTCTGTATGTTTTATGGCTATTGAGTGGCACCTTTATAACAAGGCTTAGGCCATATGGACACATAAAAAATATAATAAATTTTGCAGACGCATTTCATCACGTTCTGTGCCCTAAGGGATATATTGTTATATAAACGCAGGCACTGGCAATGTTAAGGAAAATGGAATGGGATTCTTTGGTACTCAAAAATTTTGATTACATTTTGATGGCTTTTAATCAGCTTAAAAATTAGTAGCCAAAGAACCACATAAAAGGCCATGCTCCTTCGTCATCTTATTATACGACTGTTTGTATGTTGTCTGCAGTCAGCTGCAGGTTATTATTCTTAATGATGCAAAACATAAAAATCCTTTTTATGATATGCAAAGTATTTTGATAATTTTCCGTAAATAATACCAGAATACGGCAACTGCAGCCAGGCAAATCGGGACATGAGAGATGGGTATGGATGCCACAGACAGGGCAGGGCAGGACAGGATGCAGTGGCCGTAAAAAAAAACCTGAGTTGTGTGTCATAAAAACACTTAAGCAGCATCTTAATAAGCGGGCCAAGCAAAGGGTCTCTACGTACGAGGAGAAAAATCATTTTCATTTCATTCTCATGTAAATTGACACGTTTCATTATGAGGATGCACGCAGCCGATGCGCCAGAGCATTGGGACCAGAAGATTATAAGCGGTTGTCATTGCCGTGGCAACAGCGGTGACAACAATCACTGCGTACGCCGTGGCAGGGAGCTCTGGAGATCTGGGATGAGGGGTTCATATAGAGAGAGGAAAGCAGCATATTATACTCGTATCATGCTTGCACCATGCCACACATTGTGGTCGACTTTGCGGGTTGCGAAACATGATATAATAGTCGACTCGGAGTAAGTTTTACCCAACGCCCAAAAGGCTTTTGAGTGTCTCTTACAGACGCTGCTCGCAAGCTGCTTTTATTGTGGCTTTTTTCTACGAAAATAAACGTCAATTATAAAGTACCTTATAGAAATAAAATATTGTAGTTAATTAGGAAAATTCTTGATGCTGTCATAATTTAGGTTACGACTATTACTAATGCTGCTGCAAATCCGTAACCAAGAAGTCTTCTAACAAAAACGCTCCGGGTTACAGAATGTTTTCCCAGAGAATAGTAACTTCAAAAGTAACTAAAGCGCTTATAGGGCTAAGATATATATATTTATATATATGTGTGAATTCACTTGGCAGCTCAGAAAGCCAAGTGTATTTTCTTAAGGCATCTTGACTCTATTCTAATTTCTACTCGCCAATTGGTACTTTCTCAAGTTAAGTGGTTGATCACTTGGCCAGTTGCCACTTTAAGCTACTACAGTTGAACTTTAAGCGTTTTAGTGTTGTTTTCTTTCCTTTGTATATTTATAAATTTCCGTTAACCGCAGAGCCACAGCCCACATGACGCTGCCCCATCATTTATAGCTGTCAACAGTTTTGTGGCCGAAACATGCCGCAGAAACACAAGAAACACAAAAACTAATATTTAAGCCATCAGCAATGACGAGTGGCAGTGACTGCACTGACGGCTTCTGCCTCTGAGCAATTGCCACTCCACATCCACTTGGCCAGCCGTCTCCAGCTCCAGCCCCAGCTCCGTCTCGGTCTCCGTCTCCGTCTCCGTCTCCTTCGTCGTTGTCGTCGTCGTCGTCGCCGTCCTGTCTGCAAGTGCAGCTAGACAAACAAATTATGGCCACTGTCAATAGACGCGCATTTCTAAGCCAACAAAATTGCCAAGAAAAAAAAGGAAAGAAAAGAGGAAAATAAAAAGATAAGGCTGTAAGAAAAACAAGTCAAACAGGGAAAAGGCACCCACAGTTGTTCAGCTGCGAACTTGCACGGACGTTTGACTGATGCCAAGTTGCAACAGTGTAAACGAATTTAGTTGCAGTTTTCTTTTCTTGGATTTCTATTTCTATTTCTACCGTTTGCCAACTGTGAAAACTGTGAAAATTGCCGTCAGGCAGTTGGCCAGAGCCAAAGCCAAAGCCAAATGTAAAAAGCAGCAACAGGCGGTTCCCTTGGCTAATCATTGGAATTGGCATTGGAATTGGCTCAAGCTTGCAACATGTTGTGGCAAGAAGTAAACAATTTCTACCATTTGCATTTGCACTACACACAAATTTCCCAACAAAATTCCTGCGTTTGCCTGTTCAATTTAAGGAAAAACTTCCATGCGGCAATTTATCCATTATTTTTATATATTTTTCTTTCAATTTTATGCTTTTTGTAAATTGTCTAAGCGATCTGCAATCTCAAAACTTTTTTTAGTTTAGCAATTTTTTTATTTTATGATACCCTGTAACAATTACTGTAAAGCATATTCGACCAACCAGAGAGTAGAGTCTAGGCAAAGCATAGAATCAGCTTCTCATCAGTTTATCCATAGAAAGATTCAAGTCCACTTCTGATAATATTGCATCCATATTTCTTTATATAAATTTGTGTGTGTAGGTGAGTTCGACTGGTTATTAGGACACGGATGTATTAGGTGTAGAGTATCTCGTCGATGAGCACAAGCAACAGGAGCATTCTTGCTTGTTTTTGTCTATTTCGCCTAAGGACATTTATGAAATATGGAGGCAGAAATTGTCAGGGTGTGTGTTGGTGGCTGTGTTAGTGTGTGTGTGTGTATTGGCGCATAGTTTGGCAGCTAACTAAATTTTTTTGTTTGTTTGTCTGCATCAGAAACTGTTTGCGTCCTGCGGCGCTTTTCGTGTGTTTGCCAAATTATTATTGCATTTTATTTTATTTCTTTTTTTTTTTTTTGGTTTTTTGAAAAATGTTTGCAATTTTTTGTGTTTTTTTGTTCTTTTTTTTGGTTGGAAGTTTGGGTAACAATATGAAAATGAATTTATATGGCTTAAATGGGGCAATTGGAAAATGGTGTAACTGTAAAATGGGGACTTTAAATTGCAATCAAATTTTAAGCCTTGACAAAAGACGGTTGGAAAATAAACCCAAAGGCTGAAGGCACAAAATCAAATAAAATTATTATATTTATATACAAATTTATACAAATATTCATACACATATTTTAAACACAAATTAAAAGAAAAGAAAGAATGTTAGATTTGTATTAAGAATGAATTTAGAGTAAGATCTAGTTAAGCCTTGTCTCACAATTAGATTGCAGAAATTTTAAAAATTTGGTACCAGGTGCAAACAACAGACCCTTCCTTAGGGTTGCTTGTACCTTTAAGAATGTACCTAAGCAAGTATTGAGTACCAGCGAATGTACCTTAGTTTGTACCCAAACTTAATCCGATGAAACTAACAGTCTGTGCCAGATTCCAGAGTATTATTCATAATTAGATGTCCAAATTTGTGTCAACTTCCTGTGCAATCGCCAGCAATTTGTACTTATTCCCAGAGCAGTATTAAAGTGCAGCTCAAAACTGCAGAGTTGTAATTTATATACTTAAATGCATTGCATTTAACCCATATTAGTCAAGGCAAATTGATTTAAGACACACTCTCGAATACCCGACGCCCATTTGTGCAGTCGCAAGTCCCATTTATCGTTATTTTTTATCGGCTCTGAGCCTTTGCATAGCTAATTTCCTTTTAAGATAAAATCATTGACTCAAATGGCCATAAATTACGCACTAAGAGTTAGCTAAAAAAAAAAAACGCATTTATGTTTATCGTCAAAGATAAACGGAGCTGCATTGCCTCTAGATAGTCATCTACAAGAGCCGCTGGCAAAGTCCGCGGCAAGTCTGGATGGAGTTTGGTGAGGGGCTTTCACTCTATAAATAACATAATCGAACCATATTTGTAATTATCGCAATGCAAGGCTATTGGGGCAATTTAATCGCAGACTCTAATTGTAAATTTGTGTGCACAAAATCGACTACGAGATACCCACAACTGTGCACAATCTCATTTCAATACACACACAGTGTGTGTGTGTGTATACTTGAACTTCTATAAAATCGAGCCTACCTGTTCATTATCTGATTGTTCTAAGATTTTCAACAGATCTGCTTTTATTTCTGTTCTTAATTCAAAACTATAGTTCTTAAATTTTGTATTCAATTTTTGCAAATTGAGAAAAAAATATTATAAAATATGAAATAAACTTCAACTGCGTAATGATAGTAGTAGATCCAGTGATACATAAGTATATACAAATAGTAGTAGATCCAGTGATAAATAAGTATATACAGATAGTAGTAGATCCAGGATACTAAAGTATATACAGATAGTATAGATACATAGATACATAACTATATACAGATAGTAGTAGATCCAGTGATACATAACTATATACAGATAGAAGTAGATCCAGGATACTAAAGTATATACAGTTAGTAGTAGATCCAGAGATACATATAGTAAGTATATACAAATAGTAGTAGATCCATAGATACATAACTATATATAGTATGTGGTTGGAGTTTCCCCCAGTCTGTTACACCTATTTGCACAACTGTTTTATACACACTTTTTTTTTACCAATTTCAATGGATTTGTGGTTTTAAAAAACAAACACAAGATATTTGATAGATTAGCATTATAATCATGGCCTGTAATGGTGTAATGGACGATATCCATAGGCGTTGCAACGTCGTCAACTGCAGCTCCTATTTAAAATCAATGCAATACGAGTATGGCTTGCAATTTTCACTTGACGCATTGACAGCTGGCCAACATGTGATACGAGTATAAGGTAGCAGCTCCTTACACCAACTAGTTGCACAGCAAGTAACCTAATCCGACCGCAAAATATGTGAAGTCTTGGCAAAAACGGATATAAGCAAATATTTTATCTATGCCCCTCTACCTTGTTTCTCAATTCTCTTTATCACCCCTGTTTCTTTCTATCTCTCTCTCTCTCTCTCCCCCTGCCACAATTGAGCTTCCTTTTTTTTTTTGCTAAAGCACTTGATTGTTTTCTTACCTGCACTGAATGAAGCAACATACGAAAGATGTGGAACCTGTTTGAAAACGAATTCGAAATGCTCTTCCAAAGCACAAAATGGAACATTGGTTCTTATATATTTAAAATTATGTCTTAAAAACAAAATACAGTCATAGCCTTTACTTAAGAAAACCTTTTCACCTTGTCACAAAACCTTGTTCTAAACTGTAATTTAATTATTATATTAATTTAATTATGGTTATAGTTATAAATTCAAACATTACTCAATTTTATTTTGTTTTCATTGGGAACTGCTTTCCGCCTGCTTAAAATGGGTCAATAAAAAAAGATTACAATGAAAGGAAAAATTTGATAGGGAAATTACGTTGCAGTTTTTTGATTTTTATAGGAACATAACAAAATTGATCGACATCAGACAATAAAACGTCAGTTTAAGTACCAAGTTGATCATAAAGTTGTTATGTCCATTGAAAGTAACAGTAAAAAAAATGCAATACGGGCTTTTATCACACCGCACTTTTATTTGCGAACTGAAGCATCAGCTTCAGGTTGGAACTTGCAACTTGGGGCTTGGAGTTTGGAGCTTGGGGTTTGGAGCTTGCAGCTTGGAGCGGAGAACGCAGACGGGCAGCAGTCACCGCATTTTATCTGTGAGTACTCTTACGTCTGCGTGTGCCATCTCAGCTGGTCCTGGTATGATTGTGTTTACCTGTTCAGCAAACGTGCGATAGATCATCTGCAGTCCAGACATACAGGTACAGGCCCAGTTCCAGCCATGGTCAGTGCAGAAATTTTAATTAAATTAAACTTTACTTTGAGACACGTGTCGGACTCCGGCATATTTCTTTCGTGTCTCGCATGTGTGTTTGGTTTGGCATTCTCATCCTCACCCTCATCCTCCACCTGAACTTCATCCACAACATGAACCTCAACCTCATCCTCATCTACATCCTCGACCGTCATCAGCATCGACATCAACATTTGCCCTGCCTACAGAGTTTTACGACAGTTTTTACTCTTTTACCGTGATGCATCTTGTTATTCAATTAAATCTCTGCCTTGTCTTTTTTTTAATTGCATGAAAAATGAATTTTAAGAGTTTATTTATGTTCAGCTTACGGCACTCAAAAGCTGATCTAATTGATTGACCGTAATTGTCAGAGCTGGACTGCTGCAACCGCATGGAAATTTCCTCAGGCACAAATAGCTTGCGGCAGAGAATTCCAACAATGTGGACTCAAAAGGCAACTTACAACTTGCTGGGCTATAAGGTGTTTCCCATAGTATATATTAATCTTAGCCTGAACCCAACAAATATTAAATTTACACTTAGCAAAGTGTGTTTGTTATACTACAATAGAATAAAGGCAAAAAATGTTATTGTATTGTTAGTTGTTCTTCGATCGTAGGACTGCCCAATGTGTTTCCTCTCATTGAAATGGTTGTTAAGCCGTATAGGGATACACTTTGTAAGCTTTAAGCCTAAAGCAGCATATAAATCATAGAAAGCATTCAAATCTTTCCTGGAATTTCACTAATACATGAACCTACTTACTAATACATATGAGTGCACATCATTTTGCCGCATTTCCTAAGTATTCGAAGGGAGAGTTGTGCTCTAGGAAAATAACTTAATTCCATGCTTTGTGTCCTCACATTTTAGTTCCATCTAGTTTAGGCGCACAATCACTCATGCTTCCTTATCTATTTATTCATCAAATTCTCTATTACAACACAGAAATGTTTGACCTACAAAAACCTTTCCAACTTTTGACTTCACTTCACAGTTGAGAGATACGCACACACACACGAAAAGTTATCGTGCCTGGTGGCCTTTTAGATGAGATATTCTTGTTGTTGATATTATTGGTATTGTTGTTGTTGTTGGTCTTCCACCCAGCCCACATGAGCTAACACAATTTGGTCACGATTTAAGCGTCGCACACGCCAGGAATTCATCAAGAACATGCAAAGGCCCCAAGCCCTAAGCCCCAAGCCCCCAAAAGTTTCGCGTCACATTTCTCCAATTTGCCTGATAAGAAGTGTTTAGCTAAGAACATGCGCTAAATTACAGCAAATTTCTCAATGTAATGTGAACAGGTCACCCTCGCTCCGCCGAATTCAGTAGTTTTTATGGCACTGGCAAACATAAATCAAGAGTGTTTCCACCCAAACCCCAAAAAGGTTGCATGTCTCCTGTTTCGTCAATACTTGTAACAAATCGAATTGTGTGCCACGAGTACGAAAATTTACAACCGCGTCACGCAAATCTAGATACCAACAACAATAAACCAACAACCAACAACAACAACAACCAACAGGCAACAAAAAATATGTTACAATGTGCACTTGTCGATCTAAAAATATAGGAACCAACATTTGATTACCGCACTCGTATTACCCGTGAGGCGAAATGACCCACAGAATGCACAGCTGTTGGCCAAATTGGAAGGGAATCTCGAACCATATTCATAATTGTCACTAGTTCGCAAATTGATTTTGCAGAAAGGATATATTGTGCATAGATTTAAAAATCGTCAGTCACGAAATGCGAGTCATGCCATCGTTGTGATTTGTCATTTCAGCCCGACTCTGGGGCATATACTCGTACTCTAAAACAATTTCAGATCTAGTCCCTGTCCCTATCTGACACGTTCACTGTAATTAACGCACTAATCAAATTGGAGCCCCATGTCAAATGGCCCTCATGACAGATCAACATCAGCATCAACATCAACATCAACATCAGCAGCAACATCAGCATTCGCTTCAACAACTGCCTGTGCCCACAGTTTGGCCTTCTGCTAGTCAAACAGCTTTGAGTGCCTCAGCTTCAATTGGAGCCGACATGCAACATCTCAGCGTGTAAATGTTGCCTCTGCCATTGGCGATTCATCTTCAACCTCGACTCATCATTTGGCCTTTCTTTTAGTGTATTCGAGCTTTGAAAGAGACACTTCTTCTCATTCTAAACTTATGTTATTGCTCAAATAAATAGTAGTATGATTAAATGATCAATGGAATTTATGATTGAATTTCAAATCTTTGTTGGATTTCAGCTTTTCTATATGTTTTGTTTTACTAGTTTACATCACATTCTGCCCACGCCTGTCCAAGTCCAAGTCCATGTCCAGTCTCTCTGATTGCTCTACATACGAGTTCGCTCCATAAGCTGTCATGATTTACAGTTATGACAATTTTAAGTTGGTTCATTAGAGGCAAACAGATGCAGACAGAAATGCACTTACATCTCGTACTTATATACGTATATATACCATACTATATAGAAGTATGTATACATTGTAATAACGTTGCGACTACTTAGAAAATCTCTGTCTTTGTCTCTCAACCGCTTTCTCTCCTCATCTCTTTCTTCTTGGGTGTGCGCGTGTCTCAATGTCTATGTTATGATTAAAGATGATTACAAATGTCTTCTTATGGCAGTTGCCTGTTAATACCCTATACGAACTTCAACTGAACTACAAGGGTATATTCATGCGGACTATAACTATGTGTATCTATGAAATGAGAAACTTCTGAAAGATCGAAATGCGATCACATCGATCAATGACAAATGGAAATCTTTAACTTTGATTGATTTGGATATAAAAGCAGATTTCTGTTGGTTGGTTTTCAATGTCAGTCGAATTGGTTGGCAGATGAATCCTAGCTAAAGGGTATCTTGAAGTCGATAACATTTAGATAGATCGTTGTTCTCAGTTGTTGTCTGCTGTTGCTTGTTGCATATTTCCCAACTCGGCCATTTGTAGTTTTCGTCATGATGGCTTGTGTCTGCCTCTAATTAATAGCTCCTGTCAGCATTTTTGAGGAAAGCATCCGACAGTTGCGAGCTGCGAGTTGCGTTTGGTTACAGCTAAATAGGAGCTGCGTAATGGTTCTTTAAGTATTTATTTATGGTTAAGCTAATGATAAACATTCGCAATAATCGAATAATGGCATGTGAGGGTCTAGAATGTTGTGGGCATCGTTAATTGAGCGCCTTAAGTTCAGCTTAAAAGGATCCTAAAAATACTTACACTAATATTATACATTTTTTTGCTATCTGATATTCTGACGGAAACTCTTCTCTTATAACGTGACAAGAATGAGCTTTATTCTGGGTTCTTAAATGTTCGTAAACTCATAAACTCATAACTAATTTATGCTTATTGCAACTCCTTACTTCCGGTATTGAAATATTTCTTATCATAAAGTGTATATCCCTTGCAGGTGTTAATTAAAATTTTACCTATATCTAAGAGCTCTGATATATCTTTATTTATTATCGAGTTATTTTAAGTACTGTCAGAAACGAAGCTGGTTGCAGTATCCTATGGCCTTTTTAGCATCTGTTGCCCATTATCATCTGCTGAAGTATAAAAAACTTCCAGCTCTGGCTTTTAAACCTTTAACAACTTCTTTATAAACCCGCTTCACAGCCCACACACTTATACGTACACACACACACACACACAGAGCTATATATATATATATATCGCACACATACAAGAAGGTAGAGAATACTTCCCCCTGAGACTAACTCTAAGCCAAGCAAGCACTGAGCATAAAATTTATGATTTGCCTTTTGGCTGCCTTTTCTGACAGCAACTGCAACTTGGACTTAAGACTGGGGCGACATCGATTCGCGTTATACATTCGACATGGGACAAACCGAAACAAGTTTCAGTTGCCCATTTGTGGACTTTGGAGCTGGATACTCGTACTCGTACTCGTACTCGTACTCGTACTCGTACCCGTACAGCTTCAACTCCACGAACTGAACTCGGTCTTCAATTCAAGTCGTGCGCCGTTCCTTTTAATTAAGCTGCCTGGTCTCCTTCTGGTCGAACTCCATTTTCAAGTCGAACTCGAACATGGTAACTCTTGCCGAGGTGTTAACTGACCCAACTGGCAATTGCAATTTGTATTTGCCCAAAAGTAGCTATATCCAAGCCATCCCATCCATGTTCCCAAAGGTGCCCCCAGACCAGAAAATTTTTGAATTCTGGCCGTATTATTTATCGACAGGGTCACATGAAGTTTGCAAGTTTATTGGTCCAAGGCCTATTTAATATGTCAGTCAATCGGTGAGTTCAGATAGGGAGCCGTACTCGTAGTGGTATCTGTGCTGGTATTTCGATCTGGTCGCCATCTTGTTTCGACCCTTTTTTGCAAATGATCTTTGCATATTTATGGGCCAAATTCTTTTACTTTACTTTTGTTGCCAATGTTTGCAATTGTCTGGCCAGCAGACAATGGGCATTATAAATTCATCAGACAGTCGCTCTGACATACAAACATACAAAACTACAAGCCGGCGACATCTATAAGAGATGAAATGAGTTGAGCTCTGGCTGCATAATGTATCTCTGAGTATCTAAGTATCTCCGAGATGCCTTTGGTCACAAAATGGCGCAGCGCTTAGCGAACAATGCAAACAATAACAACTAAGAATGCTCCAAGCGCATGTCCTCGGCTATTAGATACCCTCACTGAACTTTGAGCATATTAGTTTCTTTGGTTTGTTCGTTTGGTACGCTTCGATTCGTGCCTGAAGTCTGTATTCCGTTTTTATTTTCATTTTGATATATTTTGGGTAAAAGGTAGAAGGAGGCTCCTTCTGCCTGTTACATACTCTTGCACCACAGCAATATACCCTTTTTACCAAATTTGAATGGGTTCAGGGCATAAAAAGAGGATGTCTGCTTTGTGGTTGACATTTGTTTTGTTTGTTGTTCCTATTGTTGTTGTTACTTGTGTCGGCTTGTTGCTTTTGTTTTTAATTGTGTCAAATTTTGTGGGTGTTGGGCTGGTAGGCTGGTAGGCTGGTAGGTGGGTAGGCTGCATCCATTTCCATCTCCATTCCCAAAGTAGAGCACTGCGGTAGGTGCAAATTCAAAAGCCACTTCACAAAATATTTGCAAAGCCTCCATAAAAAGGGCTCCCACATTGTTTTGTAATCTGAAAAGCTGCATTGAGCGGGGCGAAGTGGTATGGACAATTGGAACTATGATTAAACATGAAACGGTATGCTCTCAAAAACTGTGTATATGTGAATGTGTTCCACTTAGTTTCTGGTCTAGTTGTTGTTGTTGTTGTTGTCGCAACAACAAAACCAAACCAAAAACAAAAAACCACTGCTCATAAACAGGAGTAAGCCTTAGGCTAAAAAGGCAACTATACATACGAGTAGCAGCAAATGGGATTTTGAAGTAAGCACCAGAAAAGACTCAAAGGCAACTGGATCTCTCTCGTTAGGTAGAAGAAAGTTGCCGTTTAGTATGAACTTTTATAAAGAATATTGTTTATGGCAGAGTCCGTCAATACAGATGCTAGTATGCTGATTAAAACTAGATGTAATTAGTAAAGTAAGGTCAAAGATTTCACATCAATCCAATTCAGCGGAAATCTGTAAGATATTGGATCTTGTCTATAGAAAAGTTTTTCCTATAGGAACGGGTAGATTTAATAGTTCATTTCGGCCATGTTTTATCCAGTTGCGATGCCAAATGTGTAAATTATACAACTAATCGAAAACTTTATGCAACTGTTCAATGCGAACATTTGTTTTCAAACTGTTCAGCAACGAGTCTAAAAATAATATTGTTTTTCCTATACTTTTTTGCTATTAAAAAAAATATTTCTATTCTATATAGTTTCAGATCTAACAATTTGCATTATTTTAACGTGTATTTTTAATTTAAGCGTTCAACTAGCTGTTTATTTTGGCCGCCATTTTATTTAGAACCCATTTCCATGACCATTACCATTCTCAACCCCAATCCCAGTCCCAGTCCATTTTCAGTCCATTTCCAGTTTCAGTTTATTCAATGTAAAATCTGACATAAAAAGGTGTCAACTGAATTGTGTGCTGGCTTTAATGCTGGGTGCGGTCAGTTGTTGACCAGTTATTAAAGCAAATGGTAAATTTATCGTCGTTTAGAGTTGTACGGTTCGATTTGGATTGGCGCGTGGTTTGTCATTAAATGTCTGTAATTAAATATTCTAACAGCCGAATGTCAGGCAAAAGTCACACTCAGAGCTAAGCATTAACATTTAGGAGAGCCGACAAACCATGAAAATACTACTCGTACTCGTACAATCCGACACACATGAGTATCAAAAATACAAAAAAGCAAAAAAAAACAAAGTTTTGTCGAAATATGTGTTTACCATTTGGTAAGAGCAGCCCACACGGATTTCAGGCGACAACTTGTGAAATGGAAATGCGAGACAGTCAAAAAGATGTCTGTCTAACTGTCGGTCGGTCAGTTGGCCAATCTATCAATAGTTAACACTTTGCGTAGGATGCTGATTAAGAGTAGATGCTTTGAATACCCTGTAGCTGCCTGTGGCCAAGAGGATTCTTTCGTCTGGCTTGTCATAATGATCATGAGAAAAGAGCCAAGCATCGGCTTATATTTTATATATACAGTCGAGATAACTTGAACTCTCGGTAACTTGAACAGTGGTAGCTCTAAATGTTATTTTGTTCCCAGATCGAAAGTACTCAATAACTAGAATTCAGACGTGTTATCCAAAAAGTACATCATAGTTTCGAAATAGTTTTCAATTGTATAAAACAAGAACAAATATTGAAAATTGATGTAATATGGATTTCAATCGAAATAAAAACTAAAATACTTGTTATTTTTTTGGAAAACTCGCACAACTCGTGAACTTGAACACAGCTCAAGTTATCGCGACTGCGTTGTATATATTATATATAAATATATCGTATAGTAATTAAATTCGATATGTTCATCCAGCCAGATGAATGTGCTTATTACAGGAAATATTTAAGATCCGCTTAAATGTTGTTCTTTTTTCTAATTTTATCAAATTGAACACAAAAACAAGGAAAATTAATCTACTTTAAGTTTGAAGTTACGTTGAAAATGTTGTTTACAGTTTCACTTTCAAGTTGTTGCCTAGGGACAAAGGAAAGCGGATGACAAAATCGAGAAAGGCAACATGTCCTGCTAAACGTTTTTTTTGTAACTGTTGTTGTAGTTGATGTTGTTGTTGTTGATGTTGCCACTTAGTTGTCGTCGTCGTTGTTATCATCCTGTCCAGTCAGTCAACGCTACCGAGGAGCGAATAGAAAAATAGCAACAGAAACAACAACTAAACGGAGGAGGGGATGGAAAAAAAATAGAAAAAATAGAAAAAAAAACAACGATAAAGTAAATAAATAAAAACAAAGTGTTTGCCATGGAGTCTTCTGGTAATTTTTATGGATTTACAAGGATTTAATACAAGAGCAGAGCACACACGCAGACTGATAGATAAAAGAGAATGTGCTTAAGTAGCCGGAAGTTTCATATTTTTATTGTTGTTGATGCCTGTAAATTAATTGAGTTGAAAATGTTTTTGTTTCTGTTTCTGTTTCTGTTTCTGTTTCTGTCTCTGTTTCTGCTATTGATGTTGTTGTTGTTGTTGTTGTGTGAGTGAGTGTGTGGGTGTTGTTGTTGTTGTTGCTGGCAGCGAAGTACGAAAAATAAATAAATAATCATCAGCAGCTCAGCATTTATTGGTTATAAATTGACCAATTTGAGCGGAAAATATAAAGTGGATTATAGTTTTAATGCTGCTGGTCTCAAACTTAACTGAGGCTATTTGTTAAAGGACATTGCGTAAAATAAATTGCACAGATACAGCACAAAGGACGGAGAAGCAAACAGACCATGACCAGAGGATGAGAGGATAAGATTCAAGCTCAATTCTCCCATTTCTCCCATTGACCTCGGAGCATTGAGTTAAGAGCTTAGGCTACATTGTCCACTGCGACTACAATAAATGATTATGAAGCGACTTCGTGTAGCAGAGAGATTAGTTAGAAGCTTTAAATGCTGATAATGATAAATGCGGGTCTTTGCTAATAGAAACATGGCCCAAAGGTCCACAGAACATAAGACCGATAAAAACCATCAAACCTGAAGTTAAGTTGGGATTTAATCTCTAAGCAAACGGAATAGAATCTTAATGGCTTCTAATATTAAAATAATATATACCAATAACTTAAGCTGTGGACGAGGTGTATAAGTTTTCGAACGATTTGTAATACTTCAGGGGTCAGTCAGATAGAAGTTAAATTCATTTTCTCCATGTCAATGTTTAAGTGAATGCGTCGATTTATGTCTCAAATTGTACCGGCGGCAGCTTTAAATAATATTTGAGTTCAATCGGGGTCAATTATTTTTATCGCAAAGGAATTTTTTTATATATTTACATTTTAAAATCAAATGGAATAAAGAGAATTACTTTAACTGTTTGCAGTTTTGATCATTGATATTTATTTAATACCAATAATATATGAAGCTCAAATAAATACAATTTATCAATCGATTTATTATTCGGTAACTTAAGCAACTTTTTATGTTACATTTAGTACTCGATAATTTGAACGAATTAACTCAATTAAAAGAACTCAGATGTAGTAAAAATAAAAATTACATATTTTAAACTAACAACAACAACAAATATTCGCCTAATACTCAGCTCTATCTTAGTTTGGAAATAAATAAAAATGAGATATTATTTTCCTAATACAAATTGTTAAGTTCGATAGCTCAAATTGGATTGAAATAATTAAAACTAAAATTAACAAATAACAAAAACAAAATTTAAATTTTCAGTTTTATTATAGTATTATATCCAACTATTTTATAGAGATTCTCATTTAGTAACTTCTCCATTAAGATTCAAACTCATCAGCTTTGTCATTTTAAAATGTTCTCAATCAATTTCGATTCGTAGCTAATTTTTTTGAAAGCCAAAAATTCATTTTGTATTTATATAAAAACTAATGTTGCTTTTTTTGTGATATCCTTTTAGACAAATTAAATTCAGAATGTGCACCATAGTAATTTATAAAGCAAATCCAAGTATCTGAATTTAACAAACCCAAAGTCTAGAGCACCCCACCTTAAAGGAGATGTTCAAAAAATGTTGTGAGAGTTATTTTGTCGAGCTTAGCCCGACTACGAAATACCCTGAACCCTCGTCTCAAATACTGACAGAAGTAAAAAGGAATCTAAATATTAGATTTGGTTTTTCTAATTCCTAAAGTCTCTGAGCTCGACGCTTTTCTGAAGATGAAAACTAGACTATTGATACTGATCAGGAATTGATATAAATTATGCGCTGCGCCTTTAATATATTTTTGCACAGTTTTAATCCAACCAATTTATCCATTTCGAATGGGTTGGAGATATTAAGATAGAAATTCCATTAAATTAGTCTGGTTTGGTCTAAAATTATCATGATCCTTGTTGGAAATTGAACACATGAAACGCCTTTTCTTCTCTGGACCACAAGAAGGTTTATTATGCAAAGGCAACGGGGCGTATGCCAGACCACAAAAGGATAATTATATAGCCCAAAATGGATTGTTGGGATTAGAACCAGTTAAAATGTAGCCGGAAAATAGGGACAATCAATTAGAGATTCGCTTGGCTGGTTCCTGTCCATCAATTAAAAGACCACCGCCCACAAAAATGCTTAATGACATTCAGTCAATTCAACAAAACTCAATGAATTATCCTGTAGGGGGTCCTACAAATCGAATTATTTCGTATCGTCTGGCTCCCAAAATGCGCCAAAAGCGTTTCAAATGAGCCTTTTAATGGTACTACGATTTTCCATATAGCAACGAACAGTATCCGAAGATCCTAACACTGCCAGTTTACGAGTAGGCAGTTGTCCTTTCGCGCTCTTTGATTAATTTATTTTTGGCAACCCGCCAGGGACTTGGATTGGGATTTATATTCGTATTGCTATTGCTATTGCTATTGCTATTGGTATTGGTATTGGTATTGGTATTGGTATTGGTGTTGGTGTTGGGGGCGTGACTGCCTGTCTGCACATACAGCCATCAATCGGGCATTGGCCCCGTGTTGCTGTCAGTGCGTAAACTTAATCCACTCATTTTTAAACGCTCCCAGACAAACTCCATTCCCCCTCCGCCCCTCCCAAGAGTTCCCCATTTTCGACATACTTCCGAACACATTGGCAAAATGACGGACAGGATGGATGAATGGTTAATGAAACAGTTGAAAGAGTTAGGTGGAACCCCAAAGCGAAACTGGAACTGCATTTTGGGTTGCGTGCTTTGAGCTCTTTGAAAATCCGTTGAAAATTGTTGTGGTATTGGTTTTTCAAGCGTTCAATTGTTGATTCAATTGATTGAGTATTGTAGGAATGCGTGAGTGTATTTTAGTCTAAAGTGCCAAATGACAGGTATTTTGTATCGAAAAGAGGAAATAAATTCAAGCACATACTCCCATATGGAGACACTTTTAGTCTTATTTTAAAACTCGCTCAACATTTTAAATGGGGTTTTCATTTCAAGTAGGGACCAACAATATCCTTAGCGTATTGTATTACAGTGCAGATCTCATACTTGGGCTTTTCTCATAGCTAATTTCATGAAATATTTATAGTATATTATTATTTTTTACAAAGGGAAACAAAATTCATATGGCAAAATACAGAAGAATGTGTTTTTCAATTATGATTCAAATATCATAATCTATATAGATTTTCGGCACTCGTTCTCGATTTATCTATCGTGCTGATTTTGATTTTGATTTTGATTTTATATATCCTAATCTAATGATGGGAGGAAAACTAATGTAGTTTGTTAAAAGCTATTTCACAGTTAAGGAAATGCTTGTCTTGAAAAAAATAGAGAAAATAAAAGGTAGTTAATGTACCCTCCCCGCCACTTGAATAGGACACCCTGTACACTCTCTTTGCATTCGCTCGAAACTCGAGAGCGAAATGATTAAAAAACGTTTAATTTGTTTGTTATATCTGTGGAACTATTCTGCTCTCTCGGTGACAAATTGCAAGTTCTGGAAAAGATCCTTTATATTTTTTTTTCCACTTTATGTTAGCATTCGTGGAATTTTAGACATAATTCTTGAGCCATTGAATAGGACATGCATTCAGTTTGATTGTTTTTTCGACACGTGGATTTGTATTTGTTCACTTCGACTTTTTAATTTAAATAAATAAATGTAAAATGGGTCGAGGAAAAGCCTTACTTGAGATGGAAAAAGCCAGAGTATCTCAAAAAATCGAGAGAAGCCAACACTTTATAGCCATATTCTTTAGTAATGAGGCTAAATATGCTAACATATATTGAGAAGAGCGTCAAATTCTAACGACTCCTTGGCAAAGTTCAGGCGAGGAGTCTATATTCTAATTTAGATTGCCAAAGGACTATTTACTGCTTATGTTTACGAGATTATATACAACGATTTTATAAAATGGCTTACAAAATCTAAAATATTTCCCTGGCTGAACTTTTCTGTGGAAACATCCATATAAAATAGCTATAACAGATCTTCTGAATCTTTTGCGAATAAATGTAAACATGATTGATATGTGATATACAAATTTGAAAAGTATTTTTTTTAAATATCAAATCGTAAATTTTACGGCAATGATTCCTTTTAATGATATATTATTATATCAGTCCGTTAATTTTGAGCGGAGTTTTAAGACCTTAAATCTGTTTTAGACTCAACTAAAATCCACTTCGAACTGTGTTTCAATTCTTTTTGTACCTTTAACCTAATAGGAAGTATGAATGGAGCCTACTGCTGTAATTTTTCACTCGAACATCTGTCGAACTATTTTTTGTGAAGATAGTTGAAAAGTTTTGTGGCTTCCTTGAGTGTGGAGTTGGGCCTGTACATTTATTGCAAAGAACTACTAGAGATAATTCTCACATATGATGTAACTTACATATTACATACATCAGCATGTAGTGTGTTTGACATCAAAAAAAAAAAAACTAGATTGAAATCCCTGATGCTCATAAGCTCTCTGCTTTGAATACTTACCTCACTGGGGGGGTTACTGCTGGGAAGAAGATTTCTTTTTTAAGCTTGCACTATCATTAACAAACAAACTAATCCACCACACATAAAGACCGAATCCTGGAAACAGACTCTTTCCCTTCTGCTCTTCCCTTTTGGTTACAAACAAGCTGCTAAATTTCGCACGATGCTCTAAAAAGGCACTTAAGACCAAGAGTTTCGAGATGTGTTCCTGATGATGATAATGAGGAATTTACACACACACACACACACACGCACAAACACAAACACGGACACATACAAATTGATACCAAAATACAGGCAAGCAAAAAAAAGGAAACAAAAAACAGAAAAAAGAATACCAAACAAAGTGTAGCTGGAAGCTAGACATGTATCCGTAAGATACTCGTAAGAAGCGTCGCCTCCGAAAGGCAGAAGTGTGAATTATCCTGCCTCAAAGTATTTAATGCGCTTTACACATGGCATAAGGGAAAATACAGGGGCAGCGAACACGAACAGGACAGAAAATCTACACACACACACACACACACAAACACACACACATAGACAATGAGAGCAATTTAAAGGCAGATAATGTTAAAAATAGATAACCAATGGATGGAGGCAACCACAAGAACAAGAACAAGAACAAGACCAGCCCAAACCCAATCCCAAGACCAAGAACAAGAACAAATAAAATAAGTTGAAGAAGAAGAGAAAAGTAGATGAAGAAGAAGAAGAAGCATAAGAATAATAACAACAATAACAGTGAAGGCATTTGATCATTACTCATAAAAACAAACAGCGAATGTATTTTCTGGAAAGGAACGGGGGAAAAATAAACAGTTGTGAAAATAACTTTTGGAAAATCGGGCCAATAACGATTCTGATGCTGATGTTGATGTTGATGCCGATGCTGATAATGATGATAATGATAATAATAATGGTGATGATGATGATGATGAGGCGGTGCCAACTGCTAGCTGGAAAATTAATTACACAACGTGAAAATGCGTTGAAATATCATCAGGGCCACGCAGAGGAAACTTCAACTTGGAGTTCCTCGTTTTTGGCTATTCGAATTATAAGCAGTAAGCAGGCATTACAAATTGCATCGAACTTGGAACTGGTTTTCCAACACTGAAGTGAAGCCGAAGAAAGGCAACCGAAAGAAAGGCAAACAAAAAACAACAACACCAACAAAACATGGTAAAGACTGAGAGAGACAGACCCCGATGAGTGTCCATTCTATGAGCAGTTTTACCTGCTCTTTAACTCTGGCAGGTAGACATTCAAGCGGCCAACACAGGGTGACCCCGACTCTAAAGAAACCGAGACTCCCTGCTGCTTGTAATGGTGGTTGAAATTAATTCTACTGCGCAACAGGATATGCATTTTTTTTGGAAGAATCCAAAGAGCAGAGCAAATTGTGTATGAAGTTCAAATAAAGACATAAAATACACACAGTTGACCTACTATATATGAAACAATGAGGAATACTAGGAATGTTACGAACTATTGTACAATCTGTATATAAAAATTAACTGCTATCGATCGAATTTAGAACACGCCTTAACCATTTGTAGCTCAGCATCCAAATGAAAACTATATCATATAACCTATCCTAAATATTATAAATCTTGCTTAAACAAACAGTTTTAGATAGGAAGATTAGGATTAAAACCGATTGAAGATCAGTTTAGAATTTTAAACAGAATAAGAATAACCTAAACCTAACCTCGCACAATGAAATAAAGAGAACACAATCACAATTTTTGGAACAGATCAATTTAATTTAAATTGATATTCATCTTGTCTATTATATTAGCAGAATCTGCAGAAATGGATAAATATCAAATTCTTATTAATTTTCAGCTATTGTTTTCTCGCTAACAGAAATTTATTATACTAAATCAACAGATTTCAAAGAAGTTTATATCAAAGGAATATTCTTTTATAAAAATCTTTTATATTTTTTATTCTTTTAAATTCACTATTTTTGTTTTAATAAAACCAATGGATGCATACCTTGCCACCGACTTTTAGTTCGTAGCCCATGCCGAGAGGTGTCTTGAGTTGCACTGGGCAAACGAATCCGATATTCCGATGCGGACTATCCCCACTGATCTGGTGCTTTCGTGTTGTAACCCTAGGAGCACTACGCGTGGGAGCTGGGGTCGATGATGATGATGTAGTGTTCTCAGCCACGCACAAATCATCGCCGCCATGGATTGGAAATTTGGAGCATTCAAGATTCTCGGGCCAGTTGAAGTTGTAGGTTTTCATGAGGTTTTCACAAACGCGTGCGGACTCGCAAAGCGATCGACAGGGAGGAATGGGACGCTCCAGAATGGTGCAGACGGGCACATAGAGGGAGCATAGAAATAGTTGAAGATCGGCACTGCATCCAATTTTTACCAGCGGCGCAAACTGATGTACTTCCAGGCCAGCCTCCTCCTGCTTGGTGTGGCCAATCAGGTTGGGCATAATCGTCAGATTATATGGAATATTCTTGCAGATGGAAATGGTGATAGGCTCGCAGCGATTGTGATGCGGAAATCCATCTAGCGAAGTAGCTGAGGTCCCAGCAAGCTCGGAGCCGCCGCTCCGATAATATGAGCTGGCATCCAGAGGGGTCTGATCGTACCGCTGAGCCGCTGACATAAACGCGGGGAGCATCAGTAGCAGAATAAGCGGTAACAACATCTTTCTATTCTTATGCATTTTCTTGCGATGAAACTTTTTGGCGCGTATTTGGCTCGACGATTTTTAAGTCAATCTACGCGTTTTTTTTATTTTGATTTTTAGTGCTCGTACATATCGACACAACACAAACAAAAAAAAAGCAACAAACACTGGTACAGCTGCAGACGGAGACGGAGACGGAGACGAAGACTAAGACGGCGCAACCCGCGAGGGGTTTTTAAAAAAAAATACAAGTATTTAAAACTCGAAGAAACACTTCACACCCTTTGGGTATTTACAATACACAAAAATTTGACAGAACTTTATTTAATTATAATTTTTATAACTTGGTTTTCACTTTTAAAATACTTCTTGCGCTTTTGCGGCGTTTGTTTTGCCGGCTGACCGACGGGCAGCATCAAATCCAAAAGTACCGTATGTAAAACTTTACGTAAAACGCGCGAAACAAGAAATCGCAACGGTTCACATTAATTCTGATAATCAACCGAGAGCACAACCGAACGGCAGGGCAGACGCTGACAAACTAACCAATGCACGAGCCAGTGTAGGCAGAGGTGGGAGAGAATCGACTTGTTGTTCGTGGGCGCGAGCGAGAACGACGACAAGCCGACCATCATCAACAGGCCAGTAACAGCAGCCGCCGCGTCGTCACTTGTTCGTGACTTAAGCGCTTACTTGCTGAATATGTTCTCTCAGCTGCGCTGAATAGAGCATGCTCTCTTCAGCAATGTAAGTTACATGGGGCGACCTTGAATTCGACGCTCAATGCAATTGGCGCTTATAACGAAAGAGCACGAGAGCTCCAACTCGAACAGAATCATAATACGTTTTGTTTGGATGTTGTTGCTTCGGCAGCAACAGCAGCTTCAGCTCCTGTTGATTGAATTGGGTATCAAAAAGTATCAACAAATGGTTAAGTGATGCGATTAGCGTATTAATTAAAAATTTTAATTATATGCTGATTACACTAATAAAATCGGGTGGAGTGTGCTCTTAAATTCTAGGAAAGTAAGATATGAAGGTGTAGTTAATGTTGAGCACGAGTAGATTGCGTTGGAAAAAGTCTAAAATTATTTTGTAATTTATTTACATATCGGTAACTTTATATTAATAATTTCCATAGAAGTTTTAACTGCACGCATGTCCTAACCGTTAAAATTCTTGCTTTCTTTTTTCAGTTTCTATGTACATTAGTATCCGTTATAAATTGTAATTCCTTTCCTCTTATTTGCACTAAAAAAAAGAACAGTGAACTCTAACATTTCCCCTTTATTGCACAGCTCTGATGTTTGATGGGTTTTCCGTCGCATATTTGCACGAGAATTTGCTGTGCTTAATGCGACATTTTCTGTGTTTCTTTATCTATCATCATATCTTTTCATTTCGTCTTATTCAGTTTCTCTCTCCTTCTCCCTTTTCCTACTCTTGAACTTAATTAAGTCATTAACTTGCGTTTAATCTGCGCTTAGCAGCTGAAACCAACTTCGCATATTCGAGGCATTTCTCTAATGACCCCTGCGGCGAGAACCAAGCAGAGCCGCAGCCAATAAACTTGTTATATTGACAATAATGATGACATTAGAGGAAGCTTTGTCTTTGTCACCTGTAGCCTTTTGTCCGATCACAGTCGGCCGCTCAATGCAGCCAGCCGCTCAAAGTTTAACATATTTTTCATGCTCTCGCAGACACACGTTCATGCATACTGTCTACATGTATGTATGTATTATACATACGAGTACAAATACATTTATATTTAGGTATGTAAGTAAGCTGTTGTTCCTTGTCTCCCTTTGTCTTACAGGCTGTCTCTCCCTCACTCTCAGATGCGGTCGCTCTCTCGTGTGGGCCGTAAACAAGTGTTACCGGTTTAGCCGGCGTTCCTTGTGAGCCTCTGTGGCTTCTCTTCTTTACCGTCTGCTTCGCCATCGTCGGCTTGTTTAATAAAAAGCGCCAAAGTTGAGCAGCATAAAAAGACTTTTCATTGTTGTTGCTCAGCGACGTCGGCGGCGCTGCGGCATTGCTGCCGCTGCAGCCATTTAGTTGTCTTGTTGTTGTGTTTTTAGTTAGCGCTCGGTTTATGTTAACAAGTGAACGAACTTTGACGCTGCCGTTCAACTGCCTCTCTCCTTTATTTCCGACTGTACCGTATGCACCGCTGCCCTGCCCTCTTTCCTTACACCGCCCTGTTAGAAAGTGTTTGTTCTTGTGTTTTCCGTGTGTCTTTTAGAATATGTTTCGTACAGTAATTAACTATAATTAAACTGATATTGCATCAAAAATGCGAACATAAAAAGTGCAACGAGAACTAAGATAAGGGCAGATAACGAAACTAAAATTGAATATTTCTCTTGTAGGATAATTAATGAGTGGGTTAATAAAACATGATATGTGATGATAAGAAGAATAAGTGATAATATCGAATTTAAATAAATATACATAAATACTTGTACACATACATGTAATACTATGATATTAGACCATTCACCCATAAAATTGGGTAATGACGGTAGAATTTGTGCAAACTTATGAAACTGGCAGAAGGAAGCATCTCCGACCCCATTAAGTATATATATTCTTGATCAATAGCCGAGTCGATATAGCTATTTCCGTCTGTTCGTACGGATAAGCGCGTGAATACCCAAGACTATATGAGCTACAGGTACTATTTGGTATGTAGCTTTATGGATACTGGATGCAGATCAAGTTTCTTTCAAATATTATTATATTAGAATCTTTCCCCTACACTCCACCAAATGAAACATCCTTCGGCGCTGCAAATTTCATTTAGATCAGATAAAAATGCAGAAGTTAATCAAGAGTCAATTTACCGTTGTGCAAGAGTTGGCAGCAAGTTATAGCGTATAAATGTGTGTGTTTTTGTATGTGTGCATGGGTTAAGGCATTTGCGTAGTCGGGTATGGTTGACTTCAACATACTCATTGGTTAATTATTATATACAATACCTAAATATCTTGAATAATTGAATATAAGAAAAATTAAAAATTTCTCTTTCCCGTTTTTCCGCAAATATTCTGCATAAATATTAATTTAAGTAATTTTTATATTTTTGGTATGCAGTGCTATTTTATTGAACAGCACCTTTCAAAACATGAGATAAGATTGGGAAAAAAATTGTATTAAACATTTTGTTTTATGCGTCCATATTTTCTTAACCATAAATGTATGCAGTATTTAACGATGTGTATTTAACACTTAGACGAACTGAGAAGATTTTCATATTTTTGCAGATTTTAAAGCCAATTTCCAGGGCATTCGATTTGCTGGTGTACGAAGTCTGTTAAACGATGTAGCTCCCCGAAATTATCCCTGTTTTAGCTACAGAAATAATCTATCGTAAGCCACGTTCAAAGAGATAAAGTACAACAGCATTTGTAGCTACAAATACAAAATACAAAATACAAAATCAATCCAAATAACTTTGGTCATGTTAGGTTCCTTTGTTTGTTTATCAAAGCAAAAAAATAAACAAGCGGCGAACAACATGGCACCCAAATTACCAAGGGGTAAGACAGAACTTAAGACAGAACACATACTTACATACAAGTATATATATACATACATATATGTATTATATGCTGGGATGAATGTGGTTTTACAGGCTTAGTACAGAAAGGACTCGGCCCTAAGCCAAAAGGGTTCGCCAGTTACTTATGGGAAACTGCAAGTATTTACATTTGTTTGACCTCCAAAAAGAAGCCAAAAGACTCGAAAAGTAAATCCATTTCTTAGCAACCCCTGCTCCGCACGGCTTTGCCCTTAAGGTCACATTAGCTGACCAATTTCACAACCCCTTGTAAAGGTCACGTGACATGTCAAACAGAACTTTCCTCATGCTCCCCCCCCCCCTCCCACAATCTTCCCGACGAAAGTGAAATGTCAACTTTATAGAACCTCAGCTTCAGCCGCAGTCATAACAAACTAATTAGATGTAAAATCTCTGCATGTTCTCTTATTGTCTAGCCGCGAGGCTTTGCTTAATGCTCCCTGTCAGGGCAGGGCGTGCAGGAGGGGAGGGGCGGGGAATAGTTGAGTGCGCTTACGGAAGACTTTGTTGAAAGGCCGTTGGCAAATTTCTTGATTAAAAGTTTACGTCTTGTCTGTGCACCAGCGCCGTTTTTACAGCTCATTTGTTGCTATTTGCGCAATTACAACCCCAATGGCCAATACTCGTACACTTTGTACACATTGAACAAAAGTTTTGCTAGGCATTTGGGATCGGGATTGGGACGGAAGCTACTCATAAATAATGCATTATTTACTTACAACAGCCAGCGGCCAAAAGCTCAATTAAATTTTTGAAAAATGACCAACAATTTCACCCTGAGGGGCTGTAGCATAGGGCACCAAGTTCGTTCTAGGGCTTAACTGTATGATACACCGTGTATAGAGGTAGAGGGAGGGAGGTAGAGGGCCAGAAACAGCGGGGCCACTCGCATTGCATCAACTGGCGCCATCAATCAAAGTGAGCGCACAAGTGTCCATCAAACGAGGCTCGTTTCAAGCTTCAGTCACATTGGATGTCCTTTAAACTAGATGAAAAGCTTACAAAGGCACACTAAAACCCAAATACTCTTTACACTTGAGTTGTTAATTTCTGTCGATCATTTTTAACTTTCATTAGAATAATCATATTAGGTGTACTAAAAATCAAACCTTCTCATGTCAAAAACTAAAACTAGGTAGAATATTAAACTAAGCGTTCCTGGCACCTGTATCAAAACTCGCTTTAATTATGTCTTGAAATCTCAGAAACTTTAGGTAAAATATTAAAAATATTGTGAAGAAAATAAACTATATTTTAGATTGAATAGTTACTTTCCTGAGGACTTCCAGACGAGTCAGATATGTATTACTTAATAAATCTTAGAGATAGAATTGGAGAATACTTATAAACTTATTTGTAATGAAATATCTGGACCCAAGGGGATTACATAGTTCGCAACAAAGTTATGATTCCACCTGCTGGACTATAAATAATTACATTTGAAATTTGCATTCAGGTGAACTATTTAATAATGGGAGTATGGGGGTTGGTGGGTGGACAGGGGGAGCGATGGATGTTAGTAGGATTCTGTCTGGGCCTTGGCTATTCTCAACAGAACTTGCTTTCCCAATTGCGTCGAGTTGCGGAAATTTGCAATTCGCTGCTTGGCCAGGGAATGCACTCTCAATGGGCCGTTGGCTGTGGCACGGCATAAGCTGCGTATGCGTGATAAATGTGCTTAATGTAGGCGTGGCCAGCAACATCTCTGCTGTTCCCTCTGGTGCCTACGGTCCTTTTGCCATCAACGGAAATGTGTGTGGTTCCACCTACGCGCCCCTAACGGACCCCGAGCCAGGGGCGTTATTTATGCGATTGGGTTTACGACTTTTGGTGCGCACTATGAAGTTGAAGTGTGCTTGTTTCGGTGGGGAGTGGTGGGGGAATGAGAGGGGTTAAGGCGCAGGCGGGTGTTAGGGCAGCTGTTGTACTCGTTGTTGTGCCCGCGAGCAAAAGATTTGATCAACTTTTGTGGGAGCTAAAGATTTTTGCTTGTTTGGCTCGCCGTGGCCCATTTTCAACTTTGAACCACGCTTTGATTTACATGCGAGTCGACAGAATTGCAAGTTGTTGAAGGAGTCCATGAGTGCCGTAGGTTCCGGGGTTTCGGGGCTCAGGCGTCCAGGCGTCCAGGGGTTCAGATTGTAGGAAATTGTCGGCACGTCGGTTAATTGGGCGTTACGGAGTTGAACCTGTTGGCTCTGTGGTCCTTCGGCTTAATTGAATGCGTTTGGGGCCAGTTATTGAACAACAAGTGGGCGGACTACAGTTCTTCAATCGGATTTCAGTTACAAATTACATTCCTTCCCAGCGTATATGTAAGCATAAATTTGACTTTTATTTTCTTTTTCCTTTTCGTGTACATTGAAGATTGATCTGACTTAACCATAAGTTTTTCACAAAGCTTCCATTTTATGCAGCTGCAGTCGAATTTTTAGTTTTCATTTTGTTCCTATTAGCCATAGCTTGTATATCCTTAAACATTGATTTCTCTTTCTAAAATTTGTCTTTTTTTATTCATATTCGATTGCTTTCTCTTTTAGAAATCGTTATACAGTAGACTCTCCCGATTTCACAGATTGTTTATCCTAAAATTGAATGCTTCTAAACTGGAAATCTGCTTTTTTCTATGCTTTTTGTTGCCTAAAAACATAAAATGAAAAAAAGAAAGCTTCAAACTGCTATGGAAAGTGTCAATAATTCAATTGAATGGTACAAAGGGAGCTCTAAACCGCCAGGCAGAAGACCAAACATATAGCCCAACGCGTTGAAACCAGGTAATCAATTTTATTTAAGCCAAAAAGAAACGTAAAAACATTTCCGATTCCCATGCAATAAATAAACAATATTTGTTTAATAATAAGATTTGTGTGGAAACACATTTGTATAAGGGATTTTTTTTTAACAGAAAGTAAATATTTAAATAGTTTTTTGGTAGTTGCTCTGAACAATGTGGCCAATTAAATTCGAGAGCTTCTACTGAAGAGCACTTAGAATTGAAATGAAACCCAAAAAATTGCATATCTTAACCCAAAGCTGGCTAATTACCAGACGCAATTCTGGGCAAGCTGCATAAATCCAATTAACAATCTGAATCCTGTAAGCCCATCCCTCATTATTTCAGCACTCAGCTTAACCCTTGTGCGCCACTTCAATTAGATTATACTCATTTGCCTTTTCAGGCTTGTTGTAACTTTTTTTTATAGCCATGCAAAGCCCCAACTAATTTATAGCCCAGATTTAATTTTTGATGAATGCATTTTACTAGATAGGTGCCTAGGAGTAACTTTAGGTACCTTCGTGGGGGCGGAGACAACAACCGCACCGCAAAAAAAAAAACAACAGAAAAAAGAAGAAATTGTTAAGCGGATGCGGAAGCGTCGACCGCCCGATGCGCACACATAAACTTGCAACAAATTAAATATGGCGGCAACATATCGTCTGGAAAAATGGCAGACCAAAACAAACTAAACAACAACAACAAGAACAAGAACAACAAAAAAATAGGCAACAAAAAAAAAGCCCAGACACGAACAACAAAAACTTTTAGCAAGGGTCAAAACGTGCACAGACTGTAAAATTAACGCCACCTTTTTGGGGTTTGAGCCCGATGGTTGTTGGACGTGTAAAAAAGTCAAACAAAAGGTCGCAAAAGCCGCTAAGGGTGCAAAAGGATGCAAAAGGATGCAAAGGGTTGTCCGCTGCCCATTTCCTAAGTTGCTCATACGCCACGTGAGACAGATCCGTACAGTGGCTACGTGAAAGAGCAGCCTCTGTGACTCCAAGGACTGCGGCTCCATAATCAGATGGGAGGCTGACCAAACAAAAATAAAATAGCCTACTACCCAGCAACAATAATATAAACAATGTGTGGAGTAAAAGTCAGTGAGGCATAAGCTGGATGCTCTTCTCTTCTCTTCTCTTAGAGGAAGCAATTATTTAGCATTGTCAGGTCTTTAACAACAAAGATATAAGGTTCACAGGGAAATAAAAAAGGATAGATAAAAGATATGCATGCAAACTGTGGGATAATTTCCTAAGTATAATTAGCTTTCAAAGGAGAACGTGAATAAAAGTGATTTTTAAATTAATACGCAATTCTGAACAGGATGTCAGAGCTGAACCTTTCTATCAGATTTGAAGATATGATGAAGATATGCACAGTCTGGACTATCTTTAAGGTCGATAGAGTATTTTCAAAAACCCTTTCAGACTCAGACAATAAGCGATCTTCAGGCACTCAACACTGGATTATCAGGAAGGTAATTCACACTTATTAACAGCTTAGAGGCAAGTCATGAGGATGCGTCGCTGCGGATTTGCAGATTGGCAAATTGTACACGTCTGGCAATGGCGTCTGGCAACTTTGGGCACTGGCAACCACCGACGATGACGTCGCGCACACACACACACCCACACACACACACACTTACACACTTCCGCATCCGGAATGGGATGTGTAAGGTAAATACCTAAACAGAGCCAAGGGTGGATCGGTGCTACCTTTTGACGTTGACGTTGTGTCGTAAAAGTTATTGATTTTTAGTTAAAGTTGCCCCGCTTGGAGCTTTAACAGGCACACACAGCGGTGCACAGTGGTTGGGGATGGAGGGGGACTCATAATACCAGGGTGCATGCCACAAAGGACATGTTAAAGCGCGCACTGAACGCGGCTATCTAGGAATGTTGCGCCATAAATTGGCAGCCAGCCGCACAATTTTCTTTCTTGTTGTTGTTTTCTGTGTAATTAAAAGCGCAACAGGAGCGCGGCAATTGAAAGGGGCAGTGCAGGACTTTTCGAGTAGGGGGGTCTATATGATTTGAAGCAGAAAATTAAATAAATTTGCATGTCAAATGCGCATTAAAAGGTGCGCACACAGCCTTTTTTTTTGCTTCCTTTCTTCCTTGTTTTCCCCTATTTAATTGTATTTGCTGCCGTTGTGACAACAGGAAAAAGGATTTTCCAGCACGACGATGCCGACAGCCGTGTCTTTGACTTTAATTCAAACAAGCAGATTAACTAAAAATTCTCCACTCATGTGAGCTTCCATCTACAACCCTGTCCTCAGTTACATAATGTTTAAGTCTATTAGACACTCTATTAGTCTCGACATAGCTTAGCTTCCACTTATTCATCATTATTGTAACTGCGAGTAAAAGATTGAAAAGCTGTAGTTGATATAACCTGATAGTTCTCTTAAGTGTAAATTATCAATTGAACCTTTTAGGTACTAGCTATCCCTGTTTGAAGGAAGTATACAGTAAAAGCTTCTACCCTGAGCTGACTAAAAGGATTTTTCCGAAGACCGAACTTGGTTGTTTGTTACATTTTGGGGAAGATTTGGATGGAAGGAAATAAATTACTCATACGAAAGAGTGGACACTCGAATTATATGAAAGATTGAATACATTGAAACAAGCAAGACTGACGTTAAGGAGCATACCTGACTACGAGAAACTCCTTACCCAGCATTCTGTTAAATTGATTCTTAATTTAACTTATATATATATCAGTATTTCCGCTCATTCGGATCGGAAATGCTTCCTTCTGATTATTACATACATTTGGACAAGCTTAATCACTCGGTTTTTTTATTGTCGATAGGTTAAGGGTGTTAAATGAGCGAACTCGAAAGAATGAGAACTTAAATGAAGGTCTTTGGCTTTGCACCATGTCACGAAACTTTTTATTATAGTGAAAGCAATAAAAGTTATCAATTTGTTCATTTTGAGACAGCCATTTTAATGATCAACTTCGATACAGTAAAAAATCAACAATAAAAATTAATAAATTAAATTACTATATTATATATTTTGTCAATCTAAATTTGTTAAATAATAAAAAAAAAACATCCACAGAACAAAAATAATTCATTCGTAATTGAGTGTGAAGATAAATGAATAACGACTTTTGTGGTCAAAAACAATAGCTGTGCCTCCCAAATTTGTTATCGATTCCTTCTACCAATTGAATAGTGACGTGTGCAGAAATTTTTGGAAATCATCGATGCTTAGTGGAGTGTGATCGACTATATGATACCCTGATACCCACTCCTTATTTATACGAGTAGCACACAAAGTACCACTGTTACTGCCTTGTAAAATAGTTAAAAAAAAGAATTATATTTTAAAGATAGATTCATAAATCTTTCTCTGTTCAGGTGTGGCAAATTAAAGGGTAATCAAAGTGTGATACGTACATTGTCTGTACCAAATTTAGGCTGGAGGCAATAAATAGTCTCTGATGGACAGACAGACGGACACGGATAAGCCAACACGGCTATTAATACTGATTAAAGATATATACACTTTTTAGAGTCGGCCTCCTCGACTCTGTCTGTAATACAAAATTAATCCAAGCTTAACATACTCTTCCCATGGAAAAGGAATATTCATATACTGCAAGAGCAATATGCAAAATACGAGTACGAGACGGAGAAGCCAAAGAGGAAAATGTGCGAGCTTCAATCTCTGAGGTTTTGGGGACAACACAACGGCTAAAAGCCAAAACAATAACGAAATCAACAACAAAAAGGCTTCGCAAATTAAATTAAAATGTTAAGGCTCAATGAACGAGGGGGGGGGGGGGGGGGGGGGTACGTTGGGAAGAGCCATGCCTATGGTTGCAATTTTGCTGCTAATGATTTTGGCTTGTTTGAGGATTTTTGGTTTTATTTTTGCCAATATCCACAACACAAGTGCAGCTCAGCTCAGGAATTGTTGTCGTTGTGGCCAGAAACAAATTGTAAAGAAATATTCAGACATTGCAGGAAAATGTTTTATCACTTGAGAGGAGCTGCACAAAGAGATAGAGACAGAGCGATAGAGAGAGTGGAGAGTGCAAAAAGGACGAGTGTTTAAAGGACTTAAAAGAAAATCCGTAACAAACAATGCAAGTTCACTTCAAGTAAATTAGTTCCATTACCAGAGCTGAACTCTACTGGGAAATCCAAGGCAAGTCTGCAAAACTGTTGAAAGCTGCAGGGAAATTTGTAAAAAGTGGTGATTAATTTGCCCACATAAAGGAAAGATTCGAATTGTACTGAAAGGGTTGGGGGGTAAAATCTGCAATTTTGCATTTCAATGGTTTTTTTCATCATGTGCACAAAAAAAGGATCCAAAGTAGGTGCATCCCATAGAAGAACTTATTGTTGTATCTCAGTTGACAATCTCAAAGCTTTTCTATGAGTATGGGAAAAGCAAAGGAGCTAAATGGATTCCGTTTTTTTTTTTCTGTTCAATTCACCAAAAGGGGTAAAAGATTCCAACGTGATACCAATTCCACAGCAAAAAATGTTAATTTAGGTCCTTAAATCTAAGGGGCTCAGGCAAAAATGATCCTTCAGTTCGATATAGAAGTGAAAGGCGTTAAAGCCGGAAAGTACTCAAAAAAAATTTACTTGGCCATGCTATAAACAGTTAATACATATATGTTAGATATACTTAAAAGCTTCAACCTGTGATTTTCCTACAGTATGAGCTGAAACGAACTGAAAAGGTTCCTATAAAAGATACTTTTCCTTATTATTTATCATACTTAATGTGGCCAACTCTTATAGACTTTGACATCAATCCTCAACTCTTACACATTCTCGCATATGATATATATTCATCACAGTTAATGATTATTTGGTATTACTCCTTTTTCATGATAGTTCATTATATTCATATGTACGATAGATATACAAAACTATATTTGAGATTCGAGACCTATTTATTATAGAGTGCATTTCTTTAGCTTTGGGAGTGGTTTATTTGCCAGTTGTTATCAACATGTAACCATTGGCTTATCTTTACGAGTAACTATAATAACACAATCTACTTACGAGTATCATAAAGTTGCATAAGCCGCTTCGCTTAGCCCCAGTTAAGGGCTTTAAGCCCAGTGGTTGGTAAGCGTAAATGCTTGTAATATTAACTGGTAATTTAAAATATTAATAACCGATTGGTGGTTAAATAAATAGCACTTTAGCTCGCTGCTGAAAAAAGGCAGCTGAAATGCGAAAGCGAATGCGAATGCGAATTAAGCGAATAACAGAATAAACAGTTTTTCAATATAAACAAGATACAAAAATAACTATATAAAGATATAACGCAAAATGGGGAAATGTTAATACACGGCCATCAATCAAACGAATTCAATTGAAATACGACTGCAGCTCAAAGGCAGCTGCAAAAAGTATATGTAAATATGCCAAATATTTTTACCAACAGCATTTTGCAAATATTACATACCAATAAAAAGAACGTTTCAATGGCGCAGGGAGAGGGGGAGGGGGAGGGGGAGGAGGCATTCAGAACAGAAAAAAAGTCATATGTGTTTACTAAAAAATCACTTTATGCTGAACAACAAATTTGATATATAAAGCGGCAGCGGCGGCGGCAGCGAGAAATGAATCAAAATTTGTTGTCATTGGGTTTGAACAAATATTTATGAGGCAGAAAATTGGGTTTTTCATGCAGAACGCAAGGATAAGGATGAGGGTAAGGAGGTAAGGAGGGAACTGTGTGTGTGGAGCAACTACTTGACACTTGGCCAGTGACTGTTCTGCTCTGTTCTGCTCCGTTCTGTTCTGTTCTGTTCTGTTTGCTTGTGCTTTCTGCTTTTATTGCAGGACAATAAAAAGCCTATCAAGTGCCTGGCAAAACGCACATATTGAGCCATTGCCATGTGTAGAGTCATTCAAGGAGCTACTCCATGTGCTCCATGTGCATTGATATACTCGCCCATTGCACGCCTTGGCACGGGCCAATTTAATGTGCCATCAATTTTTGCCGTCTCTTTGGCTGATTTTTATCAGAAAAAGACGCAAGAAAGTTGTAAAAAAGGCTAAGAGCGAGCAAAACTCCATTCACAGAGCCCCCAAGGAAAACCCTCACCAATCCCTATTGTGCTCCCCCCCCCCTTCCCTTCCCTTACCATGTCTGTGTGTCACCTAAAATGCCATCAGCAAAATTGGAAAAAAATCTATACACATAAACAGAGTCACAGGCACACACACACTTTGACAGAGATAGCTATAACTAGGATTGGCATCCTCCTCCGAGTGTTGGAAAATACTCGGGAACAAATAGGCTATGGGGCCGTCGCTTTAAGGCTACAAATGTGACTTGAGTCCTGTCAAGGACAACCAGGGAATGACAGTTTGAATTGAGGCTCAAGCAATCATAAATGTTTTCTGTGTGTGTGTGTGTGTGTGTGGTGTGTGTGGTGTGTGTGTGTGGTGTGGTTGGCTGCGTACGTGCGAATTTAAGAGATACTTGTATCTAGGTATGAAATGATTAAGCCAAACTGTAAATGCCACTAAATTCAAACGATATCGATACAATACTGCTGATGGAGGTAATATGGATTAGATCAGACTTAAATAGGAACTGTATGATAATTCGAACATGAATTCTTCTATGGAGCGTGTTCGACTTCCAGATACTCTTATCCCAGGCTGTGTCTCTAAATAGATACTTAAACTGTTCTACAGTCGTTACATTCCATTTTTCTTCTATTTGATGTACTAAATCCGATCGTTCTGCCAGGTAATATAGATTCGATCAGACTTGAATAGGAACTGTATGATAATTCGAGTACGAATTCTTCGGTCGAGTGTGTTCGACTTCGAGATACCCTTATCCCAGGCTGTGTCTCTAAATAGATACTTAAACTGTTTTACAGTCGTTACATTCCATTTTTTCTTCTATCTTATGTACTAAATTCGATCGTTCTGCCAGGTAATATAGATTCGATCAGACTTAAATAGGAACTGTATGATAATTCGAGCAGGCATTATTCTATGGAGTGTGTTCGACTTCGAGATACCCTTATCTCAGGCTATATATGTCCCCACAGATACTTTTCTTGATTTACATTCGTTACATTCGATTGATTCTTCTATTTGATGTACTTAATCCGATCATTCTGAAATTTTCGGACTGGAAATTGAGTTTTTTATACATTTCGGAGTGTTTGAAGTCAAAAATGTGAAATACTCGTATCCTTAATCTGCATACGATATTAAAGAACCTACGTACTAAATTTGTTTACTTCAGCTGTAAGATTTGATATCGCCGCGTTCATATGGACAGAGGGACAGATCGACCTTGCTCCTAATCATGATCAAATATATATACTCCTTATAGGAGATGCAATCCTCTGTCTATGTAAGGGTGTAAGAAAAAAAAGAAATATTTACATTATTGAATATCATGTATCTTATATCTTAGATTACCAACTTGCTAACAAGACGACGTACTAATCGAAAAATACGACTATGTTAGGTATTTTCGGACTGAAACTTGGCTAAGAGAAGCCATCCACAAGAGCCACAAAGAAGGATAATTGCTTCACATTTACGTTTCAGATATCTCTCGCATCACAGCCTCAATGTGAAATTACTCTTTCTGCCCAGATAGCTGTAAGGGTGCAAAGCAGACCATCTGAGATGAAACTTAATCAACAGAAACAAGTAATACCTGACCTATCTTTAATTACATTTACCACCCTTAGCTTCATTTCCCTTTCTCGAATAAATCCTGGTAAAGTTTTTCTTTTATTTGGTGAACTACTTCAAATCCTATTTTGTCTCTTAGTTTCTTTTAATAGCTCCAAACCAAAAATTGGTCTGCTCTAGGCCTGTGTGTGAATTTCGTAGCTAAACGCATATAAAGAAAAACCCCCCAGCCCCTCGGGAGGTCTCCATTCCGCACCCTGAACCTACTCGGCATGCAAAACAACCAATTTGCGATAAAAATAAAACATATTGCTCAATAGATAGACGAACAAGTTGGAAAAGGAAATGTTTGTCCCTCTATCTTCTCTAATTCAACCTCTCCCATACTTCCAACCAATCACACACACACACACACACACGCACACACACGTCGTATGCGTGATGGGAGAAAAGTTTTACAGTTGCAGTTGCCGTTGTCACGTGCCGCATTTGCTACCTAAACATTTTTGCCTACCAGCCTCAGAACATCTTGAATGGTACCTTGGCGTCTCCATACACTTCCCTGGACAGGAGTAACAACACAATCTCATCGAATTCGCAATGCATTCATTGAGCAGATATTTGTTATCTTTACAATGCTTCAGGCTTCTTAAGTTGCATGCCTCTACCAGTATCTGTATCTGTTAGAATGTATCTAAAGACAGCACGAGCTAAACATCTGTAATCGTATATGTATTTATATCTAGAAGCACTTTTAATTGTACATTAGTACTGGTTCCTTTCTATCTGTTAAGCTGCATCTTTATGTATGTGAATCTGTTATTTCAAAATAAGTATTGTTCTACTTTTGGTACTGAACAGTGTTGAACAGAATATCTCTGAACTGAATATCTCTGTATCTTAAGTTTCTTACTGAGATGTCAATTAAATCTAGCTTAGAAACGTTTCATTCTATGAAATTGATTTTAGATGGCAAAAAAATGTAAAATTATCCTATATCTGAATCTTAAGTGAAGATATCGAATGACAGATTGGGGTACAGCAGAACTATATGAAAAATATGTAAGAACTTATATATATATATATTGAGTCGCTCATTATGGGCGAAACACTTAGGAGCATATAAATAATATAAGGAATTCCTTAAATAGTGCACACGTTCTTTTGCATTCTTTTGGTGTCACGTTCATCTTCTTCTTGAGCATTTTAGGTAAGCAAAACTTTTGGCATGTAGAAAATATTTTCTCTAGCGAATTGATGGCCAAAAGTTTCTCTGGAGCAGACGGTGGGTGCAGGGGTGTCTGGTTTTCAGGGGGTGTTTGTTTGGTAAGGCATTGCATTAAAATTTATACAAAACTCGATGCATTCAGTAAAAACACACATAGCTGCAGTTGGGGCACCAGCTGAAGGTGGAGGTGCAGGTGCAGTTTGGTCGCTGCTTAGGGATTACTTTTCATTTATCGATTGATGTGAAAGCATTGCCAAGTTGTTGCCATAAAGTTGAAGCCAGACATTCAGACATTCAGTCAGGTACTTTCGGGCAGGTAACTTTTTAGTTGAATTCTTTTCGCATTTGCATGCAGTTTTCAATTCGTATCTATTTTCACATTAGATTGCCAATTGATGCGCAAATCGGATAATTCAATAAGCTTACAGCTGTCATTCTTGTTGTTGTTGTTGTTACTACAAAGCAGAAATTTGTGCACATTTTGTTAAGGAAATGTAGCGCAATGTGTCTAAATGCGCAAAGGATGTATCTGCAATTTGCAGATCCAGTTACAACTAAATACAGATGCAGATACAGACACACTTGTAGCTACAGATACTGCAGTTACATATATTTTACAGTAGTTGACAGCACATATTGCCACACAAGATACCTTGTGTCCATCTGACTGTCTGCACTTTACACAATTTACTTGAAGGTTTTCTCTTGGCCCATAAATTTTGTGGCCTAACCTTTTTACCAATATGACAAAATAGCTTAGCAATCCACATAAGAGAAAGTATCCCTCGATAAATTATAAATATAGTTTGAGTTGTTACACAACTTGAGCTTAATGCTAAGTTATTAGCTGAACTAGCTTTTTATATAATCACTCAAAAGCATTAAATATGATAAATGAAACACACACACACGCACACACACACACACTTCCATTGGCCAACAAGTGGACACAGCATCTGAATCATGTTTTGGCTTTTCTTAACGTCTGTTCAGTGTCATAAATTGTTGTTGCTGGCTGCCATATCTGAGAGAATACCGTAAATAAGATTACACTTTGCCATTGGCTTGGTTAAATGCACTGAAAAGAAGGATTTAAGCCTGGAATAAATTTAAAATTTAAGCCATTAAAATAACTTAGCATTTGGATACCAAATTCTGTGAGCCCAAAACCCTCTAAAAATTGCCTAAAAGTGTGTGCTAGCGTTAGGTCAAAGAACTCGTATGTAACGGCCTGAAGAGCTGTATTCTTGATCAGATCTATTGCGTATATATACAACGGATGCGTCAATCTCAGACACACAGACTCCACTAGAAACTATATGTTTGGTATACAGACTATTTGTATACTCTATATACGAGTACCCCATGCAGATCGAGTATGATGCTAGTTTATGAGTTCAAGACTGTGGGCATAAGCACCATAAAGAGGCATTAACACCGCCGTTTCCAGCATCTGCCACCAGATTAATGTCCTCTTGGCCACTCCCCCAGGACTAATAAGACATATTAATGAGACACTCTATGCGTCCACTCAAACTTAAGCTAGCATTAAGCTTGAATATTCAATATTTTAATGTATTATTTTGAACTATGCAATTGATGTGTGACAGCTAAAATAGTATTCCGCATTTTTGTTGAAAAGAAAAGATAAAAACTTATTTAAGGTACCAGATATTAGTATAGAGTATTAAATATTCGACTAGATTATTGTTTCTTTATAGTTTTTCTTAGCAAAAGCTGCGCTTTATATCATAACTTTAAGCGATTAAAGTAGAAATGTGCGCGCTTATTACTTGAGGTATTTGATATTCAAAATAACCTCGCATAAAGGGTATTCCAGTCCTGCCCCAAGCTGGCCCCAAAAAACCAATTCACAACCCTTTTTTCATTACTTTTACGAAAGCAATTTATAGCATAAGGCCCCAAAATGGAACCGAATCTAGCAGCAGAGCAGCCAAACGAGTGGCAGCAGCCATATGTTCCAAATTGACCACAGAATCATAAATTTGGAGATTTAACATGTGAGCCAGTGATGGAGGGTGGGGAGGGGGACAGGGAGAAGGGACTGACCAATGGCCATTGAAGTGCTGGCGAGCGTGCGAAATTTTGTTGCACGAAAGCTGAAAAGCTGAAGATTGCCAGTTGCCACTTGAGCTGCTCCGAGTGGAGCTGGGAGCTCGGAGCTGGGAGCTGGAAGCTGGGAGCCGTGCATAAAACATGCATTAAAATAATGAAAATTTATTGACTGCTCAATGTGCTCATAAAAGTTACAAGGTCATTAAGAATTCAAGAAGTTGCCCACATGTTGACAATTAAACGCAAAAAAATACATTTTTTAAGCTACTGCACAGGCAATAAAAATTAACATATATATCTCTCCATATATCATATATATATATATATATATATATAGTATATGGATAGATATGCACGCTCACACCTTTTCTGGGCACGAGCGAAGCTGGAAAAAATAAATAGAGAAAAAACAATAAGAACTTTCGAGGCAAATAATTTTTCATGCTCGCCGCCATGGAAAATCGTTTTCCAATCACGTAAACACAGCTGGAATTTTATTGCTGCGTGTTTTTATTAAAAAACCAAAAAAAACTAGCCGAAAAAAAAAGAATGCAAAATGCAAGCAGGAGCTGAGGAAAATCGCTGAACGCATTTTCGCAGAGCGCTCAGCATTGTAATAATAAAAGTTTTTCCGCCAAGCACCACCCACACGCCAGTAGCCAAAAAATGAAGCAAAAAAATGAAAGCAAGAAACGACAAGGAAATGAAAATGAAAATGAAAAAAACACCCAAACGCAGCCACAACAGAAACCAAAATCTGTATGCCGTCCAATATGGCACAGAACGATACACATTGCCATATATGACTGACTATATGTAAGCCCCTACATTATATATACACACACATACTATACACTATACACTATACACTATACTCATGCACACCAGATAAATCAACCCAAACACACACACTTATTTGGCGTGCAATGCGCGCTATGAAGTTGCCACTTTCCGACACTTTTTATACTCTTTTAATCAAAGAATACCCTCAGTTTTTGGCTGTTGTCCCTCAGCTACTTGACTTTGCCTCCTTCTATGTGGTCCGATATCACTATCACACTATATAAATAGATGGACTTTATGCTTAAAGCAATCAAATCGCAATTTGTACATTTTCTATGGAAAGCTTTTTCCGATCTTGTCAGAAACCTGATTAGTTAAGATTAAGATTACGGAGATGGGATTGAGAGATTACTATCAAAAAATATTCTTATCTTCGATATTGCAGTTTATTAGGACACATTCGGTTTTATCAAAGAAGAAACATGCTTATAATGTGAGAGATCAGGAAACTTATTGCAGTTTAATTTAGAGATATGCCTGGTTAAATTATGACTAAAGATATAAGATATAAGATATAAGATATAAGATATAAGATATAAGATATAAGATATAAGATAAGGTATGACACTTGGGCTAGAAATCATTGGCTCAATCCACTCGGCATTATCCTTGAGTCAAGCATATGATAGAGTATGAATATGTAGATAACTACTGAACTATTTTGTTTTTATACTGAGTCGCTCAAGATAGTGACCAAAATAAAGAATTGATCTCTAAAGATATTAAAAACTTGCTAAAGATGTCCTAACTCTGGGCTCATGCCAAAAGCGACCCTCTGGGTGATTTGTGTTTGGATACCATATGAAATAACCTGTTTGTACGAAGGCCTCGTCCTAGTTCGATGTTATATGCCAAAGCAAATTCCAAAATTACTCTGCAGTCTCACCTGGTTTAAAAATGTTGCACCATTTTGGCTATTTTCACTTGGCCTTAGTAGCTGGAATCGATTGCGCAGTGAACGCAGCTAACAGGAGAAGCTATTCAGATTCCTTTGCGTGACTTAAATGGCCATTTTCACACTTGTGTTGAATAGCTTCATAGGAGTAGACAATATTATCCGTGTGTGTGGCAATCTGCGTATTTTTGCCACATGGAGTCGGTAAGTCCAATGTGTGCACTGCGTGCAGGAGAGAATTTGCGGTACATCTGCTCAAATGTAGCTGATGTCCACTCTACTCGCAGCTCAACTGTAAACCTAAGCTCCTATGGATAGAGATGGAAAGGGTGGGGGGATGAAAATTCCCATAGAATGCTGAGCAACAATTGCGGTGACCATCATGTAGGAGAGAAGGAGCTTAGCGCCAACTATTGTCCAAGACATATTCCCCTAGGAGAAAATGGCCAGTAAGTGGAAGGGACGATGTAAGTCAAAACAATCCCCGTGCACTTTCATTCCCAATAATGGAATGAAAAGTATCGCATCCGATGCATTCCGTCGTTAAACGTTAGCAGAAGCCCAATGGGCTCTCTACTGCCAGTACTCTAATTGAAATGGTTGAAGTAGTTTTAAGTTACGTATTAGTCAAGTGTTAAAATTGTATAATAACATTGCATAAATCAAGTATCTATATGGTATATAAAATGTATTGTCTTTAGCTTCAATTTATTTTGATAGGGTGTACAAAATTCCATATCGCTTTGGGAAGCATCTCGTGTTTGCTTCTATATCAATGTGGGAGTTTGGGAACAGCGGCTGCTGTTGCATTCAGCGTGCATCCTTCGCATTGTAGGGAAGAAGATTTTTCTTATATTATTTTTTTTATCGTGTTGCATTTATTTATCATATTCTTTTGCTTTTGTTTCGAGGTCTGGCAATGGGCAACGGGGCGTATGATGAATACAGTGCGCATTAGAGAGAGCGCTTGGTTACTCGGTCTGTAAGGGGAGATGGGAAAGGGAAGGGGAAGTGGAAGTGGAAGGGGTTCTTGGTGTAGTTACCAGGGAATTTATATGTTTTGTACTTATGGCGTCATAAAATTGTTTTAGGGCCAACTTAAATAAAAATGCTGAAGACAAAAACAGAAATATATAGAAACCCGGAGGAAGCAAGAAAAGTGTCAGAGTGGACAACAAAATAGAAACAAGTGGCGCAAAAATGGCGCAAAATCAAATGAAGATAAGAAGTGCACAGAACTGGAAAAGCACTAAAATGCATTGCATGTCATTTTGTGCATATTCTCCAAATTGAAATTTTGCGTTATTTATTTAATGTAAGCATCCTCCGACTGAGGATTGCAATTTCGGAGGGTTGGAATGACGCAGAATAAAAACGACCTTAAAACGTACTTACAAAAATCGTTGCTTTAGTTCGGACTTAAATAGTTTTGTTAAGGATTTAGCAAGATATTTATATAGATATATATTTAAGAGTAAATTAATTGGGATAATTAGAGTAGACTTTTATCTTTATTTTATGTTTTAAATATAACACATATTTATTTATTCCTTTACTTAGAGCCAACTAAAAGCAGGCGACTATATAAAAAATTTTAAGGTAAAGATTTTACAAAATTAAAAATATCAAATAGTATTCTTAAGTATATATATATATATATAAATATAAAAGGAAAAAAGTTTTGAAAATGAATTAAATTAAATACGTACAAGGTTCATTCCAAAGTAAACAGGACTTTAAAAAAAAAAACAGAACAAATGGTGGTCCTCATGAGCACTTTGAAAGCGCTGAAACCAGTCGTACACTCTGCTACGGGATAGGCAATCATCGCCATAACCTTGTTCCATCAATTGAAACGTTTCGGTAAAAGTTTTACCAATTTTAAAACAAAATTTAATGTTGGCTCTTTGTTCGAAGCTCATTTTCGCACCAATAACACAAACATACTGACACTTAAAACGCAATAACTTCACTTCCAATCGATGAAATGTCATGAAATTCTCACTGGACAATCGATAAAGATAGCAGATTCTAACGCACATATAGACATATCGACATATAGATACGCCACCAGGGGGCGCTAGATTCAAAAAGTCCTGTTTACTTTTGAACACACCTTGTATATCTGGGGGTACTCAAAATTATAAATGAATTAAATCTGATTCAACATTTGTTGCATGGATTAAGGCAAACTCAGAAGACCTCAATCAGAAGGAGACAAGTAGGATGTAGAAAGTATAGAGAACAGCAAACGATAGAATAGATAAAAAATAGATAGGATTAAAAACAATAATGTAACTCGAAAGAATAATTATTTCTACTAAGATATAGGAAGAGAGGAAAGATAAAGAAATAAGCTCAGAGCTTGCTTCTTGTAATTCCCTACTCAGAACATCCTTATGCTGGCCTAAAGGGGAACAACAATATTGACTAATCTCGACATCAACAGTTTAATCATTTTGTTAAGAGCAAATTTGCGTTTTTCTCTGGAAACCCTTTGAAATGAAACGTCAAAGGCTACAACGAAAATTTGTGTTGGATTTCCGTGGAGTTCCCTTGGTACAAATTTAAAAAGTGCTTGCCATAAATTTAAGCTTGAAATGCGCTTCTGTCAAGTGCATCGTTGTTTTTCTTTTCTCTTAGTTCCTTAAATTTTTTCCTTTCCTTTTATTATGCAGTTTACTTTTGTCCCTGGCGTTGGTATGCCCCCGCTATGAGGCGTGGCAAGCCATTATATTTAAGCTGCATAATAAAATGTTTGCAAGTGGTTAGCATTGCAAATGCAAATACCGCTCAGGTGTAACCATGGACTCCACCATGCGCCATGATGGCAACAGGCAACTGTTGGCGCTGGTGGTGCCTTAAATACTATCAAATTATCTAATTAAAGCAGAAGAGCCCCAAACGTCAGTTGGGGCTTACAACTTTTAAACTACATATATAAATAATCCACAAGGGAGCACAGACAAAATGTAGCTAAAAAAAGCAACAGACTAAAAACAAATTAAATAAAAATACAAGCAACTAGGATGCAAGGACCAACTTTTAGCTATACAAAAATGCCACTAAGCAGCTTTAAGTGTCTGTCAATGTCATATTTCTGTGAAGCTTACACCAATTTTTTGCTCCTCGTACTTCTGATAAGCTTAAAACAAATGCTCAAATGCTCAAATGCTCAAATGCTCGAAGGCAAGCCGGAACAAAAAGAAAACGATTTAAATCCTGTCATGGAATGCTAATACTCTTTAAATAATAGCTTCAAGGTTTCTATTTGAATGCACAAATTATTAAAAGAAAAAAAAACTGATCATGTCTGTCAAGGGAAATTCTCCTAAAAGAATTAATATTTAATTTATTTAATGGTTCTCGAATGTGAGCATCCAATGCTGAATTTTGATAGTTTCATATAGATCGACACCCAGAGAAACGGATTCTTATGAATATTTTGAATTTTGAATTTTGAATCTTGGTTTGAATATAAATTCTTCAGATAAAACTTGATGTGAAATTAAAAAATACGAGAGAGGGGACTGACTGAGGTAGGATCTAAAGGGATTGATCGAGTCATTCGATCGTAATTTATATGGTAAGTACTAAAAATAGAAAAATGTCCTATTTGTTTTGTTCAAATACAAGATGCTCTAAGCACACCTTCTCTAATCTTAATAACTACAATTAATATAAGGAGATCTAACAAGAGTACAAAATTTGTAGAGATACATAACTGGAAATGGCTGGATATGGATTCTGATTGAGAATATAATAATGACTCGTGGCTTATATATATTTTAGATCGCATGTTATCATCTATCAGACATAATTATTCATTGAACACTGAACGATTTGCTGGATGCACCGAGCAGAGATTACGCATCCAGTCCACAATCAATCTGAATACACAACTCTGCGATTATCATTGAAATTATTGGTATGACTACCGATATATATATATATATACAATAGTATTTTCTTTTGAAATTCAATCAACTTTTCCATTAGTTTGGGGCCCGCCCAAGAACATCAGCCGACTGACCTTTCTACAAACATCATGAGGATCGGAAAATAAACTCAGTGCATTCAGTATGTGAGAAGTAGGTAAAGGGTAATTCGTAGTCGGTATATATGAATATACCAATATGCCAAATATGAATTGATTCGCTCTGTGAGACGACTATTCGGGGAGATGGACGGAAAATCCTAAGCAAATTAGCTATTGATCCTGATATAGAATATATAGACATTAATATAAATCGAGATGCCTTCAACTGCCTGTTATATACATTTGCACAACTTTAATATACACTTTTGGCCACTTTTTTATGGCTAAAAGGGCATAAAAAGGATTCTGGCCAATGATAAAGTTTTTAAAGCGCGTGCAGAGAAAGAATTCCCTGTTGCAGTTGTTGCTGCTGGCTGCCGGCTGCCCTTTTGTCTCTCTGTCCCGCTATCTGGCTGTCTGGCATAAATGCCATGTATCTCCATAATTAAGTAATCCCCAATGCCGGCAACGCAATGCACCTTAAGCTCAGATTGAAAGACCGAGAGTGGACCAACTGGTTTTTGTGGCCGCTATAACGGACTAGCGAGATACGAGTACTCCGCAGCACGGCCTGAATGGGTGGCGGCTTCCAAAATTTAAGGCGCACAAATTTCGCCCAAGTGTCAAGCGGCGCAAAGCCAGCAAAAAGCAACGACAGTAGCCGAGACCGCACTGCAGGCATCCCAATACCCAAGCCGGGAGAAGCACCTCAAAACTCGTCTTAGTTATGGCCATGTGCGAAGGCAATGAGCATATCTTATTACCACTGCAGAGATTACCAGCCATCCGTCCAACCGTCCATTTGTCCAATCGTCCATGTGTCTATGTGTCCAATCGTCCATCCGTCCTTGCGTCCAATCGTCCAACCAGGCAACAAGCCAACCAGCCAAGCAGACACAGGGAGAGGCAGGCAACCAGCTTTAACGGCCTTTTGCTTTGACTTTGACACATGTTATGAAATTTGAATAGATCACCGCGGCTATTACGTGAGTCGTGAAGGAGAGGAAAAAGGACAGATGCAAATAGAAAAGTGAAAGAAAGACAGTGCCTAACATGATGCAGCAAACCTGTAAAATGTAGATTGTAATTTTTGTTTTTCCTCCACTTTTTCACTCGTGAGTCCTGTTTCCAGCTCTTCAAGAACATCTGGACGATGAGCTTACATGAATTGAGTGTCCGTTTAATGAAGTTGTTCGGCCAAGAATGTGCAAGGAGAATTATGGATGGTATAAATAAGCCAAAAAAAAAAACCAGCTAATGTTTGTATTGAAGAAATTGTAGAAACACACATTGGAATGAGCTTCCGAGCTGTAAAATATAGACAGGGGTAACCATTGGGTTACATACCAAAATAATTTCTAGATCTGTCTCTGAGTGTGCTTAAACATGGATCCATCTGCGTGTTTAATGCAAATGTATGTAACACTATTATACTCTATATACGAGATAATATGAAACTATCATCATAGAATCTTAAAGAAGTTTTAATCCTTGCTTTCGTACACCTCATAAGAAACAACTGGTAGAAATTGCTGGAAACCTTTCTTTTTTTCCATATACCCATTAAAGAAAAGCTGTCGAATTTAAGTGTATAAAAGTATCTGCAGTGGCAACTTGAAGAAAACTTGAATTTGTCCATTCTTTCCAAAAATAAACATAAATTCTTTCAAACTATTTTACCAATTTTATGTAAATGGGAAGGTATACTTTCCACCTGATAAATAGCTCTTCCAATTTGGTTCTTATGCAAGTCTTTATGCAAAATTATCAGCTAGTTGCATATAAAGCTTTTTAGCTAATAATCATAAAAAAAAAAAATACTTGGTTTAGCAATCTAGAATCAATTACCACAACAATTTGAGTACAGACTCCCCTAGAGCTGTAGTACACGAGCAGAGACAGTAATTATGGAAAACAAGTTGTCCAAGAGAAGTGGAGAATAGGCCAGATTGCAGGAAAGTGTGACAAGTGCTTACAGGCAACATGTTATTGACACCCATTATTACCACATGTGGCAATTATAATTGTATTAGTCAAACTTACAGAAAAGATAATGGCATCTTGATTGCACACAGAGAAAGCTGATAAGGTACTACAATATAAAGACCAGTCTTCTGGGGAGACACTCGAAGAAAGAAAGAAACCCTCTTAATGTAGTGAAGCTTAAATTATAGTTAATCCGGTCTTCTATTGAAAGGTAAGCCTTAGCCTTATCGGCAATACCTTAATTAATTGATGATTCCCTGAGCCAGACAGCCAGGCCTCGTCTGCATATCAAGTGGCGACAGCTTGGAGATACTGTTCAAGTAACAGGCTAGTCTCTGGCTGGTCTGGAGGAGCTTGTGGAGCTGGTTGAGCATTTAGCACACAGGTGGCCCCGCACAATCAAAGTGAAATCAGGAAGCCACGCGAAGAGACACAACGGAAATCGCTCTTGAGACTTGATCATTATGCAAGAACCAGCAAGGAGCTCGCTCGACTCAAGTCGAGGACTCATCGTGCTTGTTGTTGTCTTTGGCTGATTGCGTAATCGTAGACTGGGGACTGTAAGCCGCAACATACATGTGCATGTAGATAGACAGAGCTACCTCTTTGGAGGCAGCAGCTGCTTCTACCGTTTTAATTGCAGCAAATTAAAGTATCATTAAAATATGTGGAAAAGTCGCACCATCATCAGCGATATATACATCATGGAACAGCAGCTCCAACCTTATGCATATTGCATATTACACATTTTCTGACAGTCCGCTGAGCAAAAAAATGGTAAATTGATTAAAACCCATTAACATGTTCTTTATCACTCAACTCATATGGCTTGTAGAGCTGACAAACCATGGAGGGAAGTGGTGTGAAATGGACTAGTGTGAAGCGAGTGTCGTCAAGTGACTTTTCAATAGGCTGGGAAATTGTTTAAGTTCTGGAACTACTTGTGGGCAGGTCCGCTCCGACCACTGGCAGCAGCAGCCTCCATACGTGAGGTATCCCTGCCGGCTGTGGACTGTTGGGGGACTGTTCACTTGGGTGCTCCAACTTTATGGGTCTGCTCTGATGGATGGGCTCTATCAGCTGCAAGTTTATTTAAGAATACTAACGGAAAAGCTATCAGAACTGGGAGTTACATACTCGTACTCGTACAGATAAAAAATGTACTAAAAGTTTTAGAGAGGTTCGTTAACTATTAATTAAAACTGGTCTGGCTACATATCAGAGCATCCTGAGGAATATATTTAAATAATGCTCCTTTAGGTAAATCAACTAATGAAGTTATCTTCTTTAAGTAAAATCTGAAAGAAATTATTGCCAAATGTTTATGACAAAACTTTTGTGAATAGGAAATATTCATGATGTTAAATTGAGTAAATTTTATACTTTACATTTTCTGTTAGTAGATTTCACAATAGAATAGTTACTGAAAAGTTTGAGCTTGAGAATCCACAAAACGATTCAAATAAAATTCATTATTTTCATATCCATTTTGAATTTAACTCGTAACAGTTCCATACGGTTTCAGTTGGAGTTCTAGTTTTTCACATCAGAATACAAGCTCTGCTTCCTAATGAAAACTCCACTCATAAACTAAACTTTAGCCTAAACATTTCCCGCCAACCTCAAATCAAGCCGCAACTTTCTCGCAATTTTGCAATTCATCAATTTTATTGTTGACCACAAAATCTACACTAGAAAAAAGAAGAGAGAGAAACTATTCCAATTTCCATTTCGAGCCACAACTAATTTCAACTTTATTATTTGATTTGGAGCGATGACCGATGGTCGAAAGTCAGAGACGATAAATCACTCATACGCCAAGTGTGCCACAAGTTAGAAATAAAACTCCAAGCGAGAAGCACACAAAACACTGAGAGTGGGAGTGTTGGAAAATGCTCTCAGCTGTCGGTATACATTTCATGGCCCGTCGCTCTCTCCCTTGGCCCAAGGACTCGACTTGTGTGTTTTTGCTACCTTCTTTTGGTTTGGCCAATTTCGCGCTTATTTACGCAGTTGACATGTGCAACACGTGCGCTGACAAATCTGGCCAGAAAGCATTAACCCCTTGTTGCCCTTGAGAAGATAATTTAATGCCAGCGTAAGAGGGTAAGAGGGTAAGAGGTAAAGGACATGTAATTTATTGACACATTTGGTTACCCTGATTTGGCTGCCTTCTTCGTGTTTCACCCCCAGCACTCACTCGCATTGATCCACTCCACAATTTCACGCTCAAGTGACCAGGCAGCTGTTCTTTGGGTTCAATCACCCGCAGACACTGGGCAGCATATGTGATGTTCAGTTTTCCACCTCCTGTTTTCTCCTGTTTTCCCTGTTTGCTAAAGTTTACTCCCGGTGCGAAGACAAGAACTTGCCACTTTTCGCGCCTCTTCTGTTGGCCTTAACACTTGACTGGGCCTAATCTCTTTACAAGCCTTGTCTCTAGTCGCTTGACTCTTGCATTGCTCGTACACTTACTTAAGGGCAATTAAAGTTAATGTCTCAATTAGCGGCAGTTATGAAAATTATTGACTGGCAGCAGCCAGCTTCCAGCATAGGATTTTTCCTTTCTTTAAGTCATATCTCTTTAGTTTTTCCAACTATTTTCCACGAGATTGCGGCTAATGCTCCCAGTTGCAATGGGCGGGGAGCACCTGATTAGTTGTAGGCCGCTGGTCAGTAGTTGTTCCATCGAGTTGACTGACTGACTGGCAATTAAATATTTGCTTTTAATGCCACTGGTTAACACAACTACATATAGAAGTACACCATGGGCAAAATCTGTTCATAAAGAGACGTCTCTTAAAGCTATTATATGCATAGCCCGCATTAAACATGTATACTGTAATCTCCAAGCTGTGATACAACCTTTCCTATCAATTAGATTCTTTAAATCGAAATATGCCAATCTATCTGAGTTTCTCTTCATTTTGACTATGATCGGTAACTTACTCCAATATCTGTAAATATTTCACACGTATATGTGATTTACTTAAGCTCTCAGGAAATGCTAAGATTTTCATCATAAAGTTTATACTTATAGGCTGAAGTTAAGCCAAAAGTTGGCCTTAAGCAGAAAAAGAAATTGAATTAATAAGAAATTATGCAGAGAAGCAGGAGCAGAGCTCGCTTTAAATTTTGCAAATGTGGCAGCTCATTAAGCGCTAAAAAGGACTTCAATGCCGCACATAAATTAGTCGACGGTAACAATTTCATTTTGCTATTGGAATTGACGGCCAGGCCCCAATGGAACGCTCTGAGCAGTGAGGCAGGAACAGGAACAGGAGCAGTTGTACAGTAGAGTAGAGAGTGGGCACTGGCAAACATCCTGGCAGTGGCACCAACTGGGCCATAAATCAAAAGCAGTGCACGGCGTTTAATACACTTGACGCCAGATTTCCGCGACAATTTGCGCATGAATTAAACATAAAAGCAAGTCGACAGGGTAACGCCCCTTCCCTACCAAAAATCTGCCACATAACTGCCCCGCACCTAGTTCCTTGCGCTCTCCTGTATTTATTCGAAATCAGAATGGGCAACACTGACTGGGGCATTGGTGGGTCTCCAAGCATCCAAGCATCCAGGCTTCCAGGTTTCCTGGCTGCCTGACTGCCGGCTGCTGGATGATGGCTGCTGGCTGCTGGCTGCTGGCTGCTAGCGAGTGGGCAAATAAAATCAAAGTAGGTAACACGCGCAAATAAAACACTTGACACATTAAAATGGCAACAAGAACTCACATGAGGCGCTGGGAAGGATGTGAGCAGAAAGTACGTACGGGCGGGTAGAAGGGGTGTTTCAATAGGGTCGCCACGTGCAATGTGGCTACAAATTTCCATTTTGTCGTTTGGGGGCTTGCCTCATGCAAATAAGTGACACTCGCCGAGGAGACAACACGGGAGGAGGGCGATGCAGGATATGAGTGCCCATATGTATGTGTAGAGTGTATGTGTGTGTGTGTGTGCTGGGCTGTGCGGGTGTCGCTTTACACGCACATACATACAAATTTAACGAGTCGCATTTATGATACCACAGACAAGTATAATAATTTCAATTAACGACACCCGCGGGTGTGTTTGTAGTGAGAGGAAGTCGCAGAGGGGGGAGTCACAGGTGAAGGAAGCAGAAAGAAAGCTCCAGGAATGAAAGAGATGCGTCTCTACATCCGACTTGTCTGGGAATAAGGAACAACGTGTAACATTATATCTGCTACACTGAACGAGTTCTATAACAATGAAATGATACGAGTCCATAAAATCATAAGGTAGATGTTAGCCCAAGGACAATTACAGTTCGTAAATTCGTAAATTATATAGAAATATATAGAATATTTCGATAAAGAAGTGCTAAGGTGATACTTTTCATTTAATTGTTAATAATTTAGGTTTTAGTCTCAACTTTTTAAATAACTCTTCTTAATATAGAAAATAATTCATAGCATACCTTATGGAGGCTGCCAGCAGTACGAAGTCATCTGCTTAACTAAGGACTACATATATGACCATATCATACCATATAATACCTGTTTTTTTAGTGACTTAAAATAACTTTACAGATAATCTGGAATAGCTGTAAAGTTTATACCTATTCTTAAAGAACTCCATTATTGTAAACTCTGAAGATTTATAATCAGTTCCATTAAATTTTCTATAAATCAAAAAAACAAATTCAGATAAAATCACTGTGATTTCAGCATATCACCGTTCCACTCATCACTGTTTACGAGTACACTGCCCCATAGTAGGCAGGTGTGGACATAAAAAGGAGCTCCTTCTGTTGCTGCTGCTGTCTCCGTGTTGCACACAAAAAAAATATATTCACGCGTCGTTGCTGGAATAATGAGAAAGAGAATGTGAGTGTGAATGTGAATGGGAGTGTGAGTGTGAGTGTGAGTGTGAGTGTGAGTGTGAGTGTGAGTGTGAGTATGAGTGTAAGTGTGAGTGTGTGAATGTGAGGAGCCGACAAAAGAGTCATGTTAAGTCTTCGTATGATATGTCTGTGTTAGTAGGTCGCAGGTGTGTGTATGCATGTGTATATAAATATATGTGTGTGTGAGTGTATTGGCGTGTGTGCACGCGCATTATTATGCCTCTAATTAACTAAACGCATATATTTTCTTAGCCAGATCTTTGGCCAAGTTTTACAGCCTCGCCATCTCATCAGCATAAAAGTTTTTAATGAGCCATTTTGCTGCCTTTGTCGCTGGAATTCACACCCTAACTCCTTCTTGCGTACTCCCATAAACATACGTACCCCACATACATACATATACACATACATACACACATACATACATATTATGTATACTCATCCACATCCTGCTCAAACTTTTCAGCCTGTTGGCTTCGAATGTGTAACGAATTTGTTATGACAAGCTCAGTTGACACGTTTTAATTAAATTTAATTAGTGCGTTCGCTGCTGCAACAAGAACAACAACAACAACAACAACAACAACAACAAATTGGCCAACATGACAGGTAGATTAGGTGGGCGGAGAACGACAGCTGAGTGGTAAAACTGAAGCTCTTTATGACATATGACATATGTCGGTATAAAGATGAGGTGTAGCATAATTGGGACATGTGTAGAGTATCTCGGCCTTGAGGCGAAATAGCGTCTGAAATGAAAGCAATCAAATGTTGTATGTAGAAAATAAAAGAAGCGAATGAAAAGATAGACTGCTCATAGAATGAAAGGAGGAAGCTCACCTTGATAGATGTACGACATTAAAATAAATACATAATTTAATTAGCTCCAAGAAGAAAGAGTTAACCTTTTCAACTGACTGACACTATTAATAATAATATATAATTATGATAAAATACAATTAGAAAACTGATACTTGTAACTTATGCAAGTTTATAATGTGACTTATTTAGTTATTTGGCATTAAGTGTCCTAATTATTGTTTCACGTAACCTTCTAATGCTTACAGCTGCTGTCATCACAAGGATATAATTTCCATGACATAATTCCCAAAGCAGAGACACAGCCAGCGCCCAATCGGCCTGAAAATTATAAATGCAAATTGATGGAGCAACAGCAATCAAGACAGCTCATTGATTGCCCATAAACAGTGGCGAGTACTTGATAAAGAAACCACAGCCAGAAAGTGCCAGAGAACACAACAATTAGAAGTTTCCTGCTCAGACTCTAGCCCAGCAGCGTAGCACTGAAACAGGCTAAGCAGCGCCCAAGCTGGGAGGGAGCAGCCAGGTAAACTGGAATGGGAACGGGAATGGGAACGGGAACGGGAACTCTATCTGGGTACTTGAACATAGACTTAGCTATGACAGTGGCAACGGCAACTTGTCAGCTCGAATGACGTTTTAATAAGTCACATAATTCATGGGCTGGCGATCCCGATGCTGATGTGGATGTGGACGTGGATGTGGATGGGGATGTCGATATGTTCGTGGATGTATATGTAGATGTGCCTTTAGATGACAATGTTGCCGCGTGCCCAAACGGCAGCAGATAACATGTCGTAGTAGAGATTGCAGTGCCATGGCATTCATTTGATGCTCTGAGGCAACGTTTTTGGGGTCGCTCTGACACATGCTCCCTCCAGACTGTCCCCTATGTCGCAATCTCAATGGCATTGCCCATACCCGACCCGCTGCGTGTCTTGTCAGCTGCTCATTTGTCAATGTAATTGATTTTATGCCTGAGCTTTTGACTAAGGTTGTCGTTATCGTGGCGGTGGATAGTTGAATTGCTGGGATAGATGCTATAGTTGGCTGGCTACCTGGCTACTTGGCTGGACGCTTGGCCTTTGCCTGATATATTATTCGATTACAGTTAGACGTAAGTCAAGTGGAAGAGCATGATGTAGCCATCAGGTATATATATATATATACTTGTATGTTACGTACGTAACTATCTGTTCGAGTATGAGTATGTAGAAGTTATTGCTTTGAGTTCATATAGATACAGAATGTGTGCGCTGGGTAATGGTCAGTCAGCAGGGGAATGCGAATTATTACCAAAGAAGGTCAAAAGAGTGGTAAACGAGATAAGACAAAGGTGAAATGCGGCACTAAAAACATAATTTATAAAGAGACGCGAATGAGACAAGGCTATATTGAAGGTGGTTCCCCAAAACCTTATACAAGTAGGCCACAAATAGAACAAAAAGGAAAAATAAACGGAATGAGAAAAATCTTTTGTGGGCAATTGCAGAAACAGAAAATGATAAAAAAAATTTAATGAGAGAACGTAACTTAATATTTACGTTTCATCATAAAGTTATAATTACATCGAAAGGGTCTTGCAGAAAATAAAAAAAACAGCACTTTAAGCATTCAGCTTCAAGCTTTAAATATCATTTCTAATTGAATTTTAACAAAATTATTATTGGTAGGCACCCACAGCACTTTCCAATTTACTGCACTCGCACCACAACTTAATTTTCAATCAATACAAGAAGAGGAGAAGCAAGTTCCATTGGATGGTTGGACGGTTGGATAGTTGGATGGAAACCGGTAGCCTGGACAATGTGGATACGAGCACACAACAATGGGAGAGAGGGAGCCTGGGCAGCTTCTGTAATTCTTGGGAGACTGTTTTATGGTGGGGCGCATTGTACGATATCTTATAGATACATACTTTTTGCTTTGTTCGCCTATTGCTGTCTGTGGCGCTCATAAATTTTTATAGCTTGTAATTTGGGACGTCGCTGCACATGCGCAGCAGGCGGTCGAATCGTCTTTGACTTCGGCTCGGAGTTGGTCAAGAAGGAAGTCTCTTGCAGTTCTCTTTGGTTTTGGCGCTGGCCAATTCCAGATTTATACTTTTGGTGTAATTAATAGCGATGTTTTGGTCATTCTGATTGGCTTAGATGGCTTATGGACGGTACGTGTAGCTGCCAGTTGCCTATTTGTCTGTCCACCTCTACCTCTACCTCTACCTTTACCTCCTCCTCTACCTCTAGCTCGAGTGCACTTAGATGAGAATTGTGTTTATTGGTAGGCTGTACGAGTATTTCTGTGCTTTGGGTGCTAATAAAGATGTCTGCTAATTAAATTGCAGGATAGGAAATTGAATGATACTTAAAAATAGCATTTCGATTCTTAACGGTATTTTTCAAAGCAGTCCAAGCAAACACCCCAAAAACACACACAAGAAAACTTTTTCATAATGAAAACTAGTAGCGATTTTTATTACTTCCAAATAACTTTCATATACTGTGCCGAACGATGCTATAGAGTTCTTGAATAGTTTTTTTTCTGACTAACAAGAAAATACTCAAAAGCCACCAGCAAGCTTATTGTTCCGAAATAGAGAAGACACCGAAATGTTAAAAAAAGATATTAAAGCTTGCCACACAGAATTTGCTTTAATCGAAAACGGAAAGTGGAAAATACTCGTCAAGTTTATAATATAAGACACAAAGGTTGAAACTTTGGAAAACTGTTGCAGCTGCCCTACGGGAATGAAAAGAGCTTATTACTGGCATATTTAAAAATAAAATGTATAGAGAAAGCTGTGGAATGACTCGTAGTCTTTATATGGAAAACACATCACTTAAATGAATATGGATACGTAACCTTCTATGTAAGTTCCAGCCAGACTAAGACGGTGGGCCCAACATTTATGGTTAAAGAGGCTTCACAGGGTGAAGCTATTGCAGCTGGTTGTGGTCGAACTTCTAGTAAAAGTTGACTGAGCTTCTAAGATAACGGACCAACGCGATGACATGACGGAGCATGTCAGTTGAACCACAGCTCTTTCTATCTCTCTTTCTGTGTCTCTCGGGATCATACAAGAAAGTGTGACGTAAGTCGGAGTTGGTATCAATCCAAGTAAAAGGAGAGATTCAAGGTTCCAACAAAGCAGTTTTCGACTTTAAACTTGTAAAGAAACTTAATAAGCAGCACTCCATAAACTGAATTGGATCATTCATCTGATTTGCTGCTACCTTGGAGTTGGGTGACCAGAGTGGCCAACTAGAGAAAAGATAAATATTTCCTAACTTAACAAAGAAAGTTCCTTGGGACTTTTATATTGAGCTAATCGTTCATGTGACTATACAACTATAGCTACAGTTAGCTAACAACAACTCAATCGGATTTTCGTGGTTCGTAATTCCTCAGGTTTTCCACAAAGACGCACCTCAAAATTGCTATAAGTTGTTCCAAGACGAACAAATTACCAGGCTGGAGACCGGTTGAGTTGAAGATATACCATAGAAGCACTACAATCAGTTCTGCATCTCCTTGGGAAGGTCTATTGACTACCACTTCCTCAGCAATGGCATTGTAGGAGATTTCGAAGCGGTCCAGAGATTAGATTCAGAAGGTTCGTGTCTAAAATGTTGGAAGTTCGTTCGCATTGGTATTTTTGGTACTTTAAGTCTTTAAATTTATATTGTTTTAGATACTAATGCAAAATATTTATCCGTTTTTATGAAATGTTTAGCATAAAAGTGCATTCGTATTGAGAGTAAGCTGGATGCTGGATGCTGGATTAAAAATAGAAATATATTATATTATATATAAGTATGCAGGTTTTTTTTAAAAAAGATTCTTTTAATAAGATTATTATCAGTCAGAAGGAAAGCTTTAATCTTTAGTCTTAAACATTCTTTTCCCCCTTGGCCCAAAGAGCAAACTCAATTCCACAGAGAGTACACATCTATTCAAGTGCCCTAAAGTTATTTCGCCAAGATTTGCTGCTACTCAAAATGCAAACATTGGCGAGGCTTCTACCATAGCATAGCAGCTGGCAAGATGTTGGCTCAGTTGGCTGGGTTGGCTGAGTTGGCTGAGTTGGCTCTGAGTTGGCTGAGTTGGCTCAGTTTACTGTTGCCTGTTGGCTGCTGCTTTGCCTTTTGATGATTACAAATTAATCACACTTTAAACATGGCAATTACGCTTCTTGCTCCGCGACAGGCTCAAACTGGCTTAAACTGTAGAGCTGTGATACTGTGTATGCAATTTCATGAGATGCATGGAGAAGAAGAACGCTACCTCAGCAGCAGAAGCAGAAGAAGCAGCAGAAGCAGCAGAAGCAGCAGCTCTTGGGCTCTTGGCTCTTTCCTGGCTTTTATATGGAAAAATTGCTTCCTTTCGCTGTTTAACTTTCGTTTTAATAAATAATCAAGCAGACTGACTATCGCTTTGGACTTGGACTTGGACTTTGTCTACGTCTTTGGCTGCGGTTCGTCAAGTCCCTCATGTAATTTCCAGGCAATTTCTCATACCCATAATTGCATAATTTCAAAGTTGTTGGCAACTTAATTGCGCGCAACGCGACCATCGCTGGCAGCTGCCTTGGATCTGAATATAGCCCCCAGTTGACTAATCGGGATGGGTAACTCTCGTTATACCCTATACTCGTTTTAAATTAATGAAAACAATATAATCAAATTGTAGAAGAATGTGCGTAAGAGGCGGAAGGCGGCAGGCGGAAGAAGGCATCTCTTTCAGACTTGAGACAAGCTTGCCATGTGCTCCATCTGCATGTCAATCCCAGTGGCAATGAATGATTATTCAAACGTCCTGCAATGAATTTTTAAATAAAGTGAATATGCAAGCACAGGGTATGGGATACTGTTAAGGTAAGTACAGGGTATCTGCCAGCTTAATACTTGGGGCCTGAGTTTATTTACTTGTTGTCGTTACTCCTGTTGTTGCTATGGCTGTCTTCGGTGTAAATAAAACCTTTTTAAACGGTTGTCATGTGGCAGCCACGTCCAAGTACCCACGACTACCGGACACTGGCAGGGATTGGAACTGGAATTGGCGGACTTGTTAGTTGGCTAACTGCTCTGCATGATGATTCTGACTTCAAAGCGCGCACATCATCAAACATGTGTTGCAGATACTCGTACTCGTACTCGTACTCGAACTCGAACTCCAACTTATACTCATACTTCATATGTACTCGTACTTGCCTCCTCCTCAGCACCTCAGCACCTCAATAGCTGCCTTTTCTGCCTGTGTTACGCCAACGCCTGACAGATGACTACAAAATCTCCATCGGATCGCGGCATGCGCCTTTGCCCCGCGGACATTTGCCATTAAATTTAATATGCTTTATATTAAATTTGTTGTCTGGCCTCGAATTGTGGCCTTTGTTCAGAGTATATGTTGCCCCTTGCCTGCTGCCTGTTGCCTGTTGTCTGTTGCCTGTTTCTTGGCAGCGATGACCATACAATCTGCAGCTGCCACAATTTCCACGGTCAGGCTCCTGCCATGCTTTGAATCCGGCTTATTGCCCCACCGTAGAATTGTTTCGGATGCGTTTGCTGCGTTTCTCATCAAATTACTCAATTAATTTCAGTTAAATTAAGAACACTGTCAAGACAAGAAAACAAAATTGTTGCTGCAGATGTCGGCAAATTGTGATATGTAATTCATGTCCAAGCAACAGCGTTTTGATGCATTCGCCTCCCTGACAGAGGGAGGTGGTTACCTGGCCAGGCAAATAGTCGTTAATTTGGCACTTGCATTTAAATCTTTGACAATAGTAATTTAGTGTTAATTGTGATTAGTTTACTAACTGAGTCGACAGTCAGAAAGTGCCTTAAATAGTCCTTGGGAACTGTTTAGATAATCTCAATATACATATATCTATCTATATCTATATGTATATATATGTATGCATATATCAGAGTGCTAACGGCCACAAACTAACTGGTTAAGTGCTAAAGAAAATTAAATATAGACTGAAATGCCCGTTGGCAACCTTTTGCAATAGTTAATTCGGTTTGTTAACTCGGCAATCAACATTTATCACAGTGAGTTTGGCTTAATGTGTCTATATGGTTTAGATTTTGATTCAAGAGCGAGAATCTAATTCATGCAGTTGGCATTCCAATTTATTCAAAATAACCAAAGGCAATCCTCCACTCGAGCTTCTCTGACTGCGCGATACTCTTTGCCCAGGTCTAAAATAAATATAGTTCTCTGGTAACGAACACACCCTGAAAGCCATAAGAAGTATGTTACTTTTGTAACAGGCTGTTGAAGGTTTCTTTGAGCATTTAAAGTATATGTGTGGGTTCCCGATCCGCGTACATATCCCATGTCATTCTGCCAGCTGTTCTTGTGGTTCCAGTTGTCACTTATTAACTTTAGCTAGTTTACTTAAGCAATTATATATGTGTTTAAATTGAGAGACAAATAATTGTGAAGAAAGGAAACACGAGCAGGAAGCCATTCAAATTGGTGTGAGCAGAGCAGAAAGGAAGAAGGAACTTTGTTAGTTTTATAGTTCAACGGTTTTGGTGAGGAGTCAGTAACCAAACTGATTAATGGCAAAGTTTGTGCAAATGAGACAATGAAATCAAAACAAGCGTATTGCTGTAGCCGCAATTTCCCAGGAGGTTTGTGGCAGACGCAAGCCAGAACCCGTTTAAACCAAAGCCAAATGCATTTGGCACGCAATTATGGCCCAAAGTGTTAATTGCATTTCCGCTGCTGCAGAGCCAGCTATCAAACTGCGGCACGGCCCACAGCTCACGCATTTGGCATTAACCGAAGTTGCAGTCCAGCTCGATTCATGCAACCCGTCCAGAAGCTGCAGCAGAAGTAAAAGCAACCAGCCAAGCCAAACACATTCAGAGATAAGCAACTTGCACCGTTAACGGCGCTTTTTGGTGCTCTTTCAGTCCATCTGCCACCGTCTCCACTCCCCCAACCCTCTCCCCTTCGATAGACGATGTTAAAGATGGCGCATGCGTGGCAGACACGCAGCGGGCAGTCGAAGAGTTGGGCAGCAGCAGCAGCAGCCAGGAGCAATAGCAGCATCAGCTCCAGCAGTCCGCTAGTTGAAGCGAAACTAAGTCAAATATTTGTAGAACAGAGCAAAAGATAGGCAGCTCCCCAGGCTAACTGCAAATGTGAAATTTATGGGCCCCAAAAGGCGCGTGGACGTCGCAGTTTTAACATGAAAGAAAAACTTCAGCTGCCAAATGTTCGCAATTGGAATACCCTTCAATTTGATTATAAAACACAAGTATACTCTTTCTTTATCTTTTGTGCATTGAAGACTTTCAAGATTACGTTTGAGATACTCCCATTTGTTATCCGTGAGTCCTTGACCCCAACGTGATTATTAATAAAGTTATCCTTGCAGCAATTAAGCTTCCATGAAAAGCGTATACAAAAGTTGTTCAGATGTGTGTCACAGGCTGAAGGAGACATCTCTGACCCAGACTTTTGCTTGAAGCGTGTGTTTCTGTATATTAACGTAGAAGTGTGCGGAAGTTGAGACTTCTGTCTGGTGGGGTAGACCTGAGTTCATGATATCTCGGAGACTTCTTACAGAACTCCGCACTAAGAGGCGAACGCTAAATCTTCATTGTGAACTCTGATCAAGAATAAGACTAGCTACTACTACATATTTTTATAATACCAGTCCCATCTCCTATTTCATATACATTAAGCTACTAAAAGCCCATTCAAAAATGTACTTGAACGAGATCAAATCTCTGAGGAGCCTTGCCACAATGCGCTGAGCAAGCACTTGATTGATTATTGCCACGGGGTTCAATTCAGGACAATACTCATAGCATCCTGAGATGAAATGACAATTCTACTATATTTACTCATTCAGTACTCATTCAGCTGGAAATCCTCATGGAGTCATTTGTATCTCAACATTGATTCATTTATAAGGCATAGAACACTCCTTTTCGTGATATCATACCAATACTTTCTTTAGATATGAAGGAATCGATTGCACTTATAAAGCAAGATCGCAAATAATTGAACAACAATTTTCTTAAATATTAAAATAGATCTTCTTTAAAATCATCATTTATATTTATTACAGGCGACAACTAAACCTTGCGACATAAAATAAAAAGCGCCTAGCACCTTGAATAAATTTTATTTTATAATTTTTTTGCTATCATTTCAAGCAGTTTCAACTAGTAAAGTCAACACACAGAAAACTTATTAAAAACAACGTAAAGTATACGGCTATAAAAACAAGTAAAACTCATTTTATTTATTAACCCTTTAATTAAAAATATCTGTGAAGTTATTTTCTCAATATGAAAAAAAATGCATTATTGCTTGCAAACTGAATCCTACTTCAGTAGATTGTTTTTACATTTTACACATATGAAAAACCTTTTTTGTATCGCAAACTTTAAGTTTTCGTTTCATAGACACTCTGATTTTTGATGATAGATGTTGCGAATGGTCTGTCAAAAGCGGTAATACCCTTTTGTTAAGTTATGCAAATTTGAAAGAGGAGCTCAACGCAGAGGCAAACGCAAACGCAAACGAAAAGAAATGATTTCTTTCGGCTTGCCGCAAAATCATAAAGTGCTTTTTAATGGGAGCAAGAGGTCCCAGCCTCAGAGTCCGCCTGTCTTAGTTCCACTCTGTGGTCAGGTCTACTCGTAAGACCTAGTTCCAACGTCAATTGCAATGAGAATGAATGCTGACAGGCGGCCAACCAGGAGGCGTCTGTCACTTATCGAAGTCTTTGCGTGTCTTTGCATGTGGCTACATTTGATAAGCGAGCAAAGGCAGAAAGAAGTGGAGCTACTCTTACATCGAAGTGAAGCAGCTGGCTGGTCCATTGCTCATTCCTTACCGGATTCCCTGTGGCATGGGAATTGGCATTGGCATTTTCTTGGCTTTGCGTTGTGCGTTCTGGGCTTTGGCCAAATCCGTTAATAAGCCATTTTGACAAATTGGATGATTGCCGTCTGCCTGGGATTGCAAGTAATGTGTGGAAAGTGCGACACAAGTAATGATAAAGGAGGCGATTGCCAATTGATCTGAGTAATGAGTAACGAGCAGCATTTACATAGGACTTTGATTGTTGGCTTAGGCTTAGGGCTTGCGCCATATATGTTAAGAAGTCGCATATATATAAATCGACAAAAGTATCCCAAAGATACAATGCTCATACAAAGCAAAATCATATCAGAGATTTGTCAATTCCATGAATGCGTCCAAGTCGTGGCTGGCATTCAACTTGACACTAATCTTTAAAGTAAACAATTGCGAACGGAGATAAGTTGAAATGGGAAAAAGCTGGGATTAGGAATGCGTTGCGAGCCTTTAAATGCGAGAAACAACATACTTTAACTCCACTCAATCCGTCCATTTAAAGAGTCTGGGAAAAAGCAAGGAAATACTTTGACCTCGTTGTGTACTCGTAAGCAGCAAACTTAATTGTACAATATCCATCTACTGACAGAATCAGAATGGAAGTCTAATTTAAATTAGTACTTATATTAGGTAAAATGGAGGGATCAGTTAGTTATTTCAATAGGAAATTGAGATTACCTGAAAATCGGCTGACAAATTGACAAGGAATTTGTATAGTACTTTAGTCTTTATTTAACTTATTAAAGAACAGTATCTATTTACTTTATTTATTACAAAATTAATTATAAATTCGCAAAACTTGCTCTCTATCTTTGTCTTTCCCAGCGATCCGCTCATCTAGTCATATCACGATCGTAGCACCTGATGGTTTTCTGGCACTCGTCGTCGTGCACTTGATGGAAGACTAAAGCAAAGATGTTTGATATTTAAGTACAGTTAATAGATATATCACGAATTCTATGCCAACTTACCATTTTTAGTATTGAAGCAGTTCCATTGACTCAGTTCGCACTGTCCCGGAAACTCGACAACGCATTTGCCATTGGAGGCACAAACGGGCAACGCCTTGCGAGGACACTCAAAGTTGCATTTGCCCAACTTCTGAAGCTCGCGCTGCTTTTCCAGCAGCTGAGGCACCTGTTCATCGTCGGATATCAGCAATCGCGCCGATTGGTGGCTTGGCGCAGCGGTGGTGCTAGTGGTGCTACTGCTACTGGTACTGGTTTGTTGCTTCTCATTCTGCTTCTCTTTTTCCGACTGGAGTCTATCGCGCTCTTTGATCGCCTGATTGATGGCCTGCGGTATTTGCGTCTGTGCCTGTTGCATCACATGGTTGACGTGCTGCTGTATCTTGTTGACCTTGTCGCCAATATCCAGTGGCGCCGCGCCGGGCACTGAGACCACAATTTGAGACACTGGCGGCATAACCACTTTGTTGTTGTGTCCCGCAACCGCATGCTGCCACGTTGCTGTGGCCTGATGATTTATCACCTGTGGCACCTTTGGCTGCTCAACGTGTGGTGGCAGCAAATCTAAGTGCGGCTCTGTCACTCCATTTCCCTGAACATTCCGAGCTCCTTTACCAACTCCAACCTGTGGCACGTGGCCAGTAAGTGTTGTGGTCTCTCCATGAGGCTTCTGCTCTAGCACATGATTGATGTGATTGGTTATAAGGGTCTGAATATGCGCGGGCAGTTCGATCATTTCCGGTAACTGTTGCTCCGGCTTCTCGTGCTCCACGGCATGCGAAAGAGCAGCAAAAGCTACACCGAAAAACAGGGATTAAGTCCAGGACTCTGTGACCTCTCACATAGCTTCAAAACTTACCAAATATCAGCAATGCTCTCATTTTCTCACTGTAGTTTCCACTCTCTAAGTTCAATTTAGGATCCACAGCTCTTACGTTCCACAGTCTTAGTTCACCTTTACAACGCGACGCTTTGTGACTTTCTGTGCCGATGTTTATCATAACCCCCAGAATTTATACGAATCCCAAACTGCAGGAATTTCATTGAAGCAAAGATTTGTCATAAGCATATTTATATATATAATATATATTATAAAGTACTTATAATGCTAATTATAATTATAAAACATTGCAAATGCTGTACGCAGTCTGGGCGCTCTTTGCAGGAACTGGTTTTGATTTGGCTGAACGAAATTGGCTGGACAAAAATTGAGCGAAATGTGTCCGATTTGCATTAATCGCTTCCTTATAGAATATAATGGCTAATATTTTAAGATATTTAAGATATTTTTAAAATATGTTTGAACTGCCTGAATGGGGCGTGGCATTCGTCATAGCCTTTCTCACAAATACTACCAACATCCTTAGGTCATTAAACATACTCCCAATAAAAATTAGAATAAACAAAAGTATTTTCGATTAAACTATTATCATTGTGATCTAAAATTAATGATGAAATAATCAGTTTCTCCTCGATTCGCATCCATAAATATGCTTAAAGTTCGTGTAGTTAAATAAGCATACACTTAGGTGCCTAATTCCAATTTCCAGATAAACATATTTATGGACACAGCCTGAAGGTATACTTCGAAAAACTCAAACAATAAACTGTCTGATTAAGACTATTGTTACATATATACACACAAAAGCATACACACACAGGCAGAGGCAGACACACACGCACATTTGGAAGTAAATTTCATTTTGTTCATTATTCGAATTTAAAAAAGTTCCGAATAGCAGACACAATTTAACGTGAACAAATGGAAATAAATATGCAAATTTCCTAAAGGGGAGGCTGAACGAGCAAAAACAAAGTATTTTATTTTTGGCAGCCAGACAATAAATGGCAGGCCCGAAGATGATAATCATGTTGATACTGCAGTTTTGCATATTTTTTTCAGGTGTTAAAATAAAGGATTATGCGAAACGGCGGAAAGTAAAAAATTTGTCACTCCCAGTCACAAAATTTGATTATAAAAGCGATTCGGAAACCTGACAGATTCAACAGTTGTACAGTAGCTGCACACACAGCCAGGTATCAACATCAACATCAACATCAACAACACCCACAACCCCACAACCACAACCAAGTCCAAACAAAAACAACACTTTAAACATGAAGGGTTTTTCAGTTGTCTGCCTATGTAAGTTTGACAAGCACTGGGTAAGCATTTCCAACTTTCACTACATACTTTTTCCTCCTCAGTTTGCTTTTCACTTGTCGCTGTCAGTGCCAATGTGCTGCCTGCCAAGCATCTGCCAGCTGTCAATCAAGCTGGGGAAATGGTCTTTCTGGATGAGATGATCAATCTGGTGCCTGATAACTGCGATTACAGGTGCACAGATTTCGATACGAGTGTCTGCGCCCACAATGGCCAGTGCCTGCAAATCTTTACCAGTAGCTGCACCATGGAAGCCTACAATTGCCGTAATCCCCAGAAGCGTTTCAACATTGTCGAGAACTATCGCTGTACTCAGGGCTACGAGCCACTCTGCAGTAAAGGCGAACGCAAGGAGTTGCAAATATCACAGTAAAATCTAAAAAGACTGTTTTGGAAGTTGGTAAATTTAAAGTTGTTCAATGGAATAGTAGAACTTGTAAAGAAAAATAAATCATTACCAATACAATCCCTGTATAAGACTGTGTTTGTCTTCAAGTTGTATTTTCTACCAATGTTCGAATTACTCTAGCATACAACTTGGATAGTATCTACAGTAATACCGTATATACCCATCGTCACAAATATGTGGGGCATTAAGAAATTCTGTGGCAAGAAAATGTTAATATATTTTCTTTATGAATCTTTTGCTCTTTGTAAATAATCTTGCATCTTCAATATCGAGTTTTTGCAAAACCTATTAAATTCATAGCCAAGAATTCCTATAGACCTATTGCACCCAGTTAGCTACTTTAACTTAGTCATTTTACCATATTTTATTGGCTTAAGAATACAAAATCAGATATAAATGAAGAAAAAGGATAAACAATCACAAGTTTTGACGAATCTCTATATTTTGCTCATATTTTGCAACCGGAAATCTCAAACTAAATGCCCACAAAAACTCTGGTATTGCATATTTACGAATATTGGCTTTGTTTCTTATAAGCAAAAATAAACTTATTTCCGCTGATTTACTTATCACTAACTGATTTGTCATTTCTGAACATAGTTGAGTATTTTCTTTGCAGTAGTGTGGCATAAAGACAAATTAGTATTTCCACGCAATATTTAAACGTTTTTGAAAGACAAAAATACGCAGAACACATAATCAAAATATTTCTTTGATGTCTGTTCACATACTCGTGACTCTATTATGTAATATCAATTTGTTTGTTGCAGAGCTCTACCGAAATTTATGATTTAATGATCAAGATTTCTTATCTTGTGAACAACTTTTTAAACAAGAATAAAGCTTAAAATATTTAAAATATTTAGGTAGATCCTTATCCTGGTCAGCTTTACTATACTTTTCACCGATTCCGGTTGACTCAGTGATTTTAAATTCTGTCCGACGGGCCCCAAAAGCAGTTACAAATAGTACTAAAATTTAATTGGAACATTTTTTTTTGTTTATATTCCCAGTCAGTTTTTTTTTTAGTTTTTATTAAAGGTGATCTTTTTTCTAAATTATTAAACAGCCAGTTATTACCCGAGCCAGTTTTTAAAATTATTTTTAAAGTAATTTTAAAAGTTTATTTACAGTTATTCTTAAAGCTGTATTTAAAAATAATATCAGTGGGAGATTTTTTTGGGAGCTCCGAGGCTTTAAGAAATTGCGGTATGTTTGAGAATGAGTGTTTGTCCCGTTTGTAATTCTGAAGTTCTCTTCTCTTTTAAATTAATTATGCATATTTTTAACACACATTAAAGCAGGATACATATTAAAACGAACCTTAAAATATAAATATATTAATTACCTTGTCTTAAAAACAAACATAACAAGGAAACTTTCGAATTTAATTCTTGGCTTACGATCAAAAACAGCTGATTCAAGTCAGGTACCCTAAGAGCAATGAGTCAATTATAACCGGCATTTTATAAGGTTACTTCGCATTCACACCTGTAAATCGGAAAACAGTCGTCACTCAACTCGGATTGAACACAACTGTTGGAATCGGACTCTTTCTCGATAGCTGTTGATATAGAATCCACAATAGAATCCACATATAATCCCGTGTGTCACAACTGCTACAATGTTTATGCTTTCATAGATTGGCTTTCTTTAACCAAACGACGACGGCCCTAGCTGATATAATTATTTAGTCGAGGTACCCGACTAGGATAAGCCATTCACTAAATTGGGATACTGTCTCACTTATACAGTAATCGGCACATATATACTTTTTTACATATCCATACACACGTATCAAGGATAGAAGACTTGATCTGCATATGGTATCAAGAACCTTTTTACCAAGTTTGGTTTTCTCGAACTCCTATAGTCTCTGAGATCGACGCGTTGACACACAGACAGACAGACGGACATGGATAGTTTGACTCGGCTATTGATCCAAAGCAAGATTATAAATAAGTATGTATATACTGTATAGGGTAGGAGATCTTGCCTTCTGTCTGTTATATAGAATTGCACAGACTTAAAATCAAATTTTTAATTATTTTTCAAAAGGCTTAGTTTTGGTACAAAATAATATTTTTTTCAGGTGGCAGCCTTGGCTGTAGCGTAAATCTGCAACAAGATGGCATCTCCACTCAACTGCACACCATAGAGGGAGACAGCATCATATACAGTGCTTCCCAAAGAGTTGTTAGTTGAACTTAGTTTAGTTAATACAGAAATAAGAAATTTCCCTCTAAAGAAAGTTAAAATATAATGTAAGCAAAATAATTAATTGTTATTATAAAAATATTTGAGGTGCACATACATATATATCTGTCAGAACATCTCGGTTTTCCCAAGAGGCTGGACCCAGTTTCGGATGGAATTAGGTGTAATTGATTAACGGTAAGTGGCGCACGTGTCAAACCATTAGGAGACAGGTAAAAGAGAGTAAGAGGTAGGAATTGAGAAAACCAGATCTTAGGTTGGATAACACAATGTATTTTATTATATTGACATTGCTTTTATTTAATAAGATCTCTAAGGATAAGCAGTTTACATCTTGAGATCGTCTTCTCTGCAGCGACGGAGGCACAAGCTTTCGCGACAGATATCCTCATCCACGGCACGGAAGGCCATATCGCGATGCTTACAGTTTAATGTATCCATTATGCACTGATTGGGGAATTCATGAAGGCAGACACCGTTGGAGGCGCATATGGGATTCAGCTCGAACTTAGTGCACAGCTTATCGCAATTTTCAATGGGAGTGGGAGGAATCGGCATTGGTGTGGGTGGATCGATAGCTAGCAGAAACTGATGACAGTTCTTAGATGCCATTTTGACGGTAGGTGGAACCGTCACCTCATCGGTGACCACCTTGGCTGGATTAACTTCCATCACGTGCGCCACCTCCACCTGATCCTTATTAGTGTCCATAACGGGCTTTCCATTGGACAGCAACGGCACTTGGACTGTAACCCGGCCGATCTCTGAATTTGGCATCACCTGCGCTGTACCAAATGCAAGATACAGCAGCACTGTGACAAAAGGGAATGGATCAATACATATAGATATATAGATATGTATATAGTACGTATGTAGATATCCTACCTGTGGCCAATACTAAACTGAATTTGACCATCTTGTAACTTCAACTTCTGGGACTGTTGTGTGTTAAAGTGGATCTTCGCATTGGCTTTTATAAGTTAACTGACAATCCCGGTTATTACAAGCCATTTAAGAAATAATAATGCAAGAGCTTTAATGACTTGCGTAATGTTCCAAAAGCCGGTTATGAGAGTTCTTTCCTTAATAAATTTAGCAGTACTGGATACGGTTTTTGGGCGGGTTCTCGACGCATCATTAGCATCATTAAATTTTAAGTAACAGCAAACAAACAATTATTTTTATTTTTGTATAAAATTTCTTTTATTTTTTTAGTATTATTATATCTGACACATCCTTTGTGTTTAAATGTTTATAATAGACATGGGCGTAGACATGCCCAGTTTATATATAATGGACTTTTTAGTGATATCTACAAGCTTAAAATTCTTAATATATTGCCATTTATTGTAAAACACATTTCTATTATAAAATAGTAAAAAAAAAAACAATCGTAAATCTTTTAAGGCATCAAATATTTTGATTATAAGTTATTAGTATTTTGGTTATTGGGTTTAAAAAGGTTGACCACGTGAGTTCGGCTTAAAGTTTTCGTTGAGTTCAAGTCTACGCTGCTAGGGATAGTCGTTGTTGAACCTTGCGATCCCTAAGCCTTTGCACAGTACGTCCATTAATTAGGTTTACATATTTATATGTATATATATTTGTATAAATAACATATAATTCAGTTTTATAAGGTTATTTGACAATCTTTTGCATACGCATTTTTGATGTGTAATACAGTTTATGTGCTCGGCCTATTTATTTTATTTAAATAACTCCTTTACTCCTTTACTCATTTAGCTCAAGGCTAACTAAAGATCTAACTACATAATCTGGGGATTGTCCATACCTTAAACGCAAATTTTTGATAGGTTTGTTTTTGGATCTGGATATAGTATATGGGCAGCCAAAGGTGTTTGGGGAGTTTAATTACAGTAAAACCAAGATAAATTAGGAAACGAAAAGAATTTAATATTGCAAGGCAAGTTATTTAGAGTAAAGTATATAGAAAGACACTCAGACATATTTTTAAACTCCCACAAATATCTTAACTGCTGCCTATACTAAAACATATTTAACAGAGCTCAAATTATATAAGTATTTTCAAACTTTTTAACGGTACTTAATACACGGAACCGTTTTTTACGGCTAATAATATACACATCAGATACATCGCAATTATCGATTCTTGTTTACAATTAAGGCTCTTTGTTAAAGGTGTAAAATGTATGTTAAAAAATATTTTTGTTTCATACATTAATATTTATATAAAAAAAAAAAACAAAAAAATATATATTTGATTACAAAATGAATAAGGTTTTCATTAAAATATCTAGTAAATTTTATATATAATATCTTCAGGGCTCAACAACACTACAAAAACAATAAACAATTCGCTTTAATTAACGTACATTTCACAATTTAGTATTTTTATATTTAACAAACATTAAATTTTTCTTTTAATTACAATGTTAAAAGTTACACGAAAAAAATTTAATTTTAACTAATTTTAAATAAATTTGATGTTCTGTTCTCTAGTGTTGTTTGGATTAAAAGCTACAATAAATTGTTATAAAATAAATTATGACTTATTTTGTATACAATATATTTAGGGATACCTTAAAATTTACTTTAAAATAATTCATTAGTTAGTTTATTTTTGAGTTATGTGTGTTAGGTGGATCAGAGACTGGAAAGTATCTGGATTATTTCTTCTTGTTCTCTAGTATTCTCTTATTTGCGCTCCATGGGCTTGACTTCAAGCAACTGTGGATAGTTCTCTACGATGTTCAGTAAGATGGTATCGATGTAATGCTTTAGGCGGACATTCTCATCTTCCTTTTCTTGAAAGGCCTGTTGCAGCTGTAAATTTCAAGAATCACATTAATGATACAATTTTTAATTTCGAGGTACATTTAACAAAAATACAAGCATGAATGACACTGAAATTTCATATATACAAAATGAAAATTATGATTTTTGATGATTTTGAAAAAGTTATTGAGAACCAATACACCCAAAACAAATTTTGAACATTTTTTTTATAATCATTTGTAAAAGTGCCGAAAAATGTTAAAGAACATGAACCATAACCAAATAACAGTGGCTGTCAAACTGCAGCACATGCACAATGGCACCAAAACCGTGTCTTGTGGGGCTTTTGCTTTTTTTTGTGGGTGATAAGCATTACCTGACTTAAGGATGCTAATGTGGCTGAATCCACAGAATCCTGTAATACAATAAATATAATATAAATATATGATAAAAATACGAAGAATCGCGGTACGGGCACAATGTGTATAAAGCAGGATACTCAAACTGTGTAAAATGTTACAAGCGTGACTGTGCGTGAACGGCGTGTTTAACAAATGCTGTAGGCGTGGACGTGGATGTGGCCGTAGCACAACTTATGCATAGGACATAGCTCGGAAGCACTGGACAGGAAGGTAGATTGCATACCTGTGTTTGCGACATCTCCTCCAACTCTTGGGCCAGACTGTTGAGCGTTCCATTCAACAGATGACGACCCTGCTCCACACCATTGGTCAGCATGGTGGCCTGATTCGTCAACATGGTAGCCTGCAGCTCCTCGTTCTGCTCCTCGAGTGCTGAAAAAGGCGTACGTAAACGTAAATTAAAATAAATTTCTTAACTAAAAAAGGGATTGCTTATAAATGTTGAAAAAACTATTATATAAGATACATTTAATCAACTTCTTCAAGGGATAAATAAGTTCCATAAATAAAAACTTTTTAAATACATTTAACGGACAAGGTTTCAGATTTGAAGCGATGATTTGGTTTTAGTCAAGTTAAATGCAAATCTTAGACTAGTTCCCCCGGACTTTTTAAGTTTTATCTCTTCATTTTACTATTTTCATACTTTTTTTAATATTCAACATATTTATTATATTTATTATCATTTTTATTCGAAATTAAATTTATATATACTCTTTTATAATTAAATTGTATCTCGAAGTTGACTGCTTTGGACGACTCCAAATAAATAAATAAGTAAACTTACAGCGATTCTTTTGGCGCATCTCCTCGAGCTCTTGATGCAGCTCCTCTAGTCTTATGCTCTCCGGCGATGTGGTGGGCATAGCACGTGCCCCATTCTCTTCACGGGCGCGTTGCAATTCGTTGCTCAATTCCAGCATTAGTTCCTCGGCGGATTTCTTTTCCTGCTCATGCCGGCGCTGCGTTAGCAATTGCTCATCGTATTCCTGCTGCAGGGCGGCAATCTGATCGCGTGCCAACTCCAGCTGCTCCTCGGTGCGATGCAAATCGTTGGCCTGCTTATCGCACAGTACACGCAATCGCTGTGCCTCATCGCGCAGTACATTTGCCTCAATTTCGGTGGCTTTGATCTTCATTTGGCAGTTCTCATTCTGGAGCGAGGCTTCGCGTTCCACGCGGGCCAAAATCTCGCGATGGCGCTTCTGTTCCTCCGCCAAACGTTCTTCGGCCCGTAGCTCCGACTGTAATGCGTGAAAACAAATAAGAATTTAAAACTTTACAATTGGAAAGGGAATCTGTAAGACTAACCTCTCTGTACTGCTCCTCGAGCATATGATACCGCGCCTGAAGCACCGCATATTCCGTCTTTGTGCGCGTCGTGCGATCCTCGGCTATGTTTTGCGTATCCGACAGATCGTCCACCTTGCGCTGCAGAAGTTCCAGCTGTAAGATACACAAAGGAAACATTTTGTTTAGTATTTGGAATTTTGGATTTATTCTACGCTACTAACACAATCCCTTTTCATGTGCCGCAAATCGAGCAGCAACTCGTTTACCAACTGCACATCAGCCATGTGATTTTTCAAATACATTTGCATATGTCTGCTGTACACATTATCTGGGTCTTAATATGAACACATATATAGTATTGTATGTATGATATGTATATTGCCTGCTGCTGCACTCTGCTCATCAAAAATTCAACAAATTTCAGTTGCCTTCGCGCGTTCGGCGTCGTCTTTGCTCATTTGCTTGCCTCGACAGACTGCAAATATGCTCGATGGCTGTTTTATTTGTTTTCGCTCAGTGGAGGCGAAGAATATGGCAACAACTGTGGGTTAGCTGCACTTAATTACACTATCCAACAAATTACTAGAAAATATATGAGCGCCGCAAAAACAATTCCTTTTTATAATATTGCCCCCTCAGACAATATTCACACTGCATAAAAAAGTATTTGTTTACAAAGTACATGTTAAAAAGAGAAAACTTATTTGAAATAATTCGTATAGACTGTTCGGATAGCACTGAAACTTGAACTGAACATATACAGGGTATTTAGTAGTCATGCAACCTGTGGCATGTGGCAAGTGTGACAGCTGTGGCACACAGCTACCATGTAAATGCTCCACTTTTTTTTGGTTGTTCTCCACTATTTAAAGGAATACGAGTAGCTGTCAATGCCAGAGCTGTTCACCTATTTACAGAGGAATTCCAAATAGAAACTGATCAAATGCTAACAGTATTTTCAGTGTTGTTAGGACTTTGCTCCGCTCATGCCACACCTGCAGTTCACTTCAATGTTGAATAGACGAAAAATTCAAAACACTAAAGCCAAATCTCTGAGGTGAACAACTAAATTTCAGATTCCTATCATTTGCTGCACAGTGTTTGTAGGCATAGCAAGCCCATAAAAGATTCATGAATATTAAGTATACGCCTATATATAGAAAAGCAACTGAGCAATTGATCCCACAAGTGTTGGTGTTGCATTTATTAACTATTCTTGGTAGACATACGAAAGAAAACTGTTGACTGCTGCGATTTGACTCCACTGAAAACTGCTGTTCAATTTAATTATCGACGTACATATATCATATATACAATATAAATAGGCATATACAATGTATACATATAGCAAATCACTCGCTGTTTGTGTGCTCAGCTGCTGCTGCTCTGAGCAGATAAGAAGCGGAATACAGGGTAACTGATAGCCAAAAGATGCTCTCAATCTGAAACTGAAACTGAAACAGTTGCCAGTGCTGGAAAACGATAAAATAACAACAAATTGGAGCTGTTTGGTTTTGAGAAAGTAATCATTAGACAGTTTTGCACTTGAAAGCATGAAATTTGAATAGACACAGAACTTTTCTTTATTGTTCGTGGTCCATTGGCCTTTTCTTCTCTTACGAGTATCTATTATAGAGTTCAGATATTTTCGCTCGCAAGAAGTCAAGTTAAAAGTTCAATTGAATAAAATGCGTCGCATATGTCATACACATTGTGGGTGGCATGGGCTTGAACAAGGGCCATTAAACTTTGGGCAAATGCTTCAATTAGACTTAATTAAATGCAATTTGCAGCGAGGGGACTGGTGTAAGTAAAAGCAGATGAAATCGGCAACAGAAACAGTGGGGCACAAAACAATTTGACGTCAATTTGCAACAAACTATATGCGATATATATATATGCTTATACTATAATATCGAGCAGAGTGAGAGACTTGGACAAACGATACGTCGCGCGGCACAGCAATAACTGACAAAACCCAACCATAGGGCACCAAAAAATAACACATCAACTACGTATGTTATGTTTGTAGCTGAGAGGCCGAAAGAGAGAAAGACAAAAGCAGCGAACGACAAGCAGCTAAGGCAAAGTCTATGTCTATATGTCTATACTGCCATATGTAGGGGGTCTCTAATAGGGGCTCTGTGCGCGTATGTGTACAATGAACCATGCCAAAAACATAAAAATGTTAGTATATAAAACGGCACAAAACTAGAATTTAATTCAAATGTCTACAAATTCTACAGAAATAAAAAAAAGCAGAAACAAAAGAAAAACAAAAACAAAAAAACCGTTGGTCAAAATAAACAAACAACAAAGTACAGGCCATAAAAAGAAATACTAAACATAAAACGAAAATATCAAAAATCCAAGCAGACAGACACATTGAGTAACAAGTGCCACCGTTGCTCAGCGAAAGAAGAAAGGGAACAGTCCAGAGAGGTGGAGGGAAGGGGAGGGGAGAGTGCTATGGTTAATGCTTCACTTTTTCTTGTCACTTTTGTTGGAGCCCTTCAAAATGTCAGCTGGGTTAGCTCCAGGGTAACTGCGGTCTGTTTTATACCATTAAGTTGCGTGTAAAAATCGGAAACGCTCTGTAACAGATTGTTCAGTTTTGACACAAGTTGTTGGGGAAGTAAAAAGTGGAAGACGTAAACTGTGTGACAGGTGACATTACGGGGGGAAAATACTATTAGGTACCTAATAATAAAAACTCTTTGAAAGAGAATGACTAAAACAGCTGAAGGGACCAATTAAATTGATGATATTCGTTGAAACAGCAGTCTTCCATTTCGCAGACAAAACTCGAAAGGGTTTAAAGGAGGCGAGAAAATTTGAAAGTTCTCTCTAGTATTTCTCGAGACATGTGATTGGCGCCTATGAAGTTTGGCAATTCCATTTTTGGTATAATTTCTTAGTACAAATTAATAAATTATTATTTTTATTTTTATTGCTGCAACACATTACGATCACTTCCTTCAGTCAAGCTCAATTTTCCACACATTAGCAGCTCATAAATTTTATTTTCAATAACAACTGAAAAACTCTTAAAGCACAATCAGCATTAGCTTTGACCTCAAAAGATTTGAAGAAACAATACAAAAACAAAAATCTATTTGCAACACTTTCCGCTGCCAGCAACAATGCTCCATTTGTTACATTTATTCCCATTAACATTTATCTGGCATATTATAAACAAATGATCAGCCGAACAAGTGGACGTTGGTTTCTCGGATAGCATCCGTTTGCAGGCTTATCGGCTTTCAGTGACCCCAGTCCCAGTGCTGGGGTGTTGAAAGTCTACAAAAAGATTGGGAGGCTTATAGAGAGCAGCTCTTGATTAATCACATGCTCGCATTCTCAGCTATATGCCCAATTAGCAGCACCCAGTAGACAAGTCTACGAGTACTATGTAAGTACTACTTACTCATGAGTCTAATGAGTAAAGTTAGATACTTGTGTCATGCAATTAGCTGCATGCTGCAGTCTTGATGTTGTGTGCCCCATGGTGCATGGTGCATGGTGCAGCCACCCATACCTCATTCCATCCATACTTCATTCCTTCCCAATCGCATTAGCAGTCGCAGTAAGACAAATTAATTTTTAGAAACTTAAGACCCCAAAAGGCGCTTCTGTTCTCTTTTCTCAGTTACTTTCGTTGACACATTTTCATGAAATAATTATCCAATTGGTTAAGTTTTAGCTCATTCATTTCTTGCTTCATTCATCAGCGTATTCTATTTAGTTTCACATGACTTTTACATACACATAAATATATGTATATACAATAACATATATATAGATTATTATTAATTTTTTTCTATTCTTCTTGGCTGCTGATCTCATTTCGCGACGCTTTTTTCGGGAGCTTCGAAAATATAATTTATGTATTCTTGAATTTTCTGTGGCAGATGTTTGCAATTTTCACACAGATATTATAGATAAAAAAAATGTTTTGTTTGCACTATGAAACTATTTTTGTGTTAGGCTTCTATTTTTTCTTTTCTTTTAATTTTATTTTCATTCTCTTTTGTTCTGTCAAAATGCTAGCATGTCAAGGAAATTCGTAAGCAAAACAAAAACATTCAAAATAATTGGATAAACATCAAATGTTTTCCCTTTAAAATGAATAAGATTTCGATATGTATATGGCCAAATCTTATTCAAACACTTATCAACACTGAAACACATGTTATTTAAAGAATATTTTTGAGTTCGATAGCACCAGTATATTTATTTTTCTAAACACCTTTCAACACTCACATCATTTGTCTCCAGCATTTTAGTTTGAGTCGCAGCAAAAATATATGTACGAGTGTAATATATAAAATGTTCACATAAATCAGTTCTGGCAGTATAAACTTTCTACAAGCACATAAATTCTATAAAATATTTCGAATCTTTGGAATATCCCAACTGTGTCAGGAAAAATCCACAGTTAGACTAAACCATCGGAACCGAAAGCAGCGCTTATTTGTAGTAAATTGACTTTATTCAAAACAGAGACTGAGTGCATGGCATAGGTTGGAACGGGGATAGAGACTAACTAACTACATATACTAGATGGATAGCCCACGATGCCCACGATAGAATGTGACCCTGAACTTTTCAACTTAATTAGCTGTGGGAAAGGGGTGGCGGAGGGCGAGGGAGAGGGAGAGAGGGAGATGGGGGTTTGTGAAACAAAAAGGAAGGCATTTAATGCAATTGCATTGACCATGAGATATTAAAGAAGCTGTCAGTTATTCAGGGCATTTTGCTTACTTGCTCGTTGAGGTTATCGCATATCTCAGCACTGAGGGCTCCGTTCATTTTGTTGGTTGTGGGATTGGGTGTTGCAGCGTTTCCGCCGTTTTCCTCGAAATCACAGAGTAATTTGTTCTTAAAGTTTTTCAGATTTTCTAATTTGAAACCGTTTGTGTTTGTATTGTTTGTTTTATTATTGAATTTACTTGTCAAAGTTTCCAAATTATATATCTTATTGTTATTGTTGTTCGATTCTTGACTATTATTGTTGTTTGTTTCGAGTTTATTTTCGATGAAAACCAGTGAATTGGGCTCCGAATCAGATGGCACTATATCCTCAAAATCCGCCGGATTGAGACTCAGAAATGTCTCCTGATCGATTAAAATAGGCTGCTTGCCAAATGCCGGATACTGCCCAGCAACGCCCACGCCCACGCCCACTCCCAAACTATAAGCGTTACTTAACGGATTCTGTGTGGAGCTGGTGTTAAAATTCAAATTCAAATCCTCTAAACTATCCGCAGAGGAAAGTTTTTGACTAGCGTTTCGTTCACCACCAAATTTCACGCAATTGTTGCTGTTGTAGTTGTTGTTGTTGCTATTATTGTTGCTGCTGCTGTTGTTGTTGTTGTTGTTGAGCGCGTTATTCTTCTGATTAATTGCCGCTGCGGTCGCTGTTGTTGGTCCGACAAATTCGAATTGACCCGCCCACATATCATAGGCTAAGTCAATGCTATCGGGCTGGCTGGCAGGTTGACTACTCATGATTTGTGTTTTTTATGATTTCTTTTCCTCTTTTATTTATCGTTTTCAAACTTTTTGTGGTGTTTTGGCTTAGTTTTTCTTTTAAAGAGAGGCGTGGCACTAGGTGTTGAATATTCACACTTGCTATATTGATTTTGTTATAGATTCCGTTTTGTTGTTGTTGTTGTTCCGTAGTGTTGCAAATGGAAGACTGTTTGTGTATTTATTCATTTTATGTATTCATTTATTTTTTAAGGCACATTTTTCAGATTTTTTCGTTTTGCTGGATTGTTCAGTTTTGATTTATTACATTTTTTAAATTTCATTCATTTTTTGGGCACTTTTCTATGCATTGCGACGCACTAAACATAAGGAAAATAAATCGATCTAATCATTTTAGAAGTTATTTAATTCAATTTAAATGCTATGATTTTCGATATTTTCAATTGAATTGTTTGCTCTTAATGCATGCATTTATTTATTGTTTTTCTTTTTCGATTAGTCAAAGCTATTATACAATGTTTTTTTCCCTAAACAAATCACATTCATGTCGATAAACATATTAGATAAGTTACAACAGCCTAATTAGTTCTCTTCCATAATGGAATAATCAGTAAAATTTATCAAAGACATTTTATGGATACGAATATATTATATGAATATCATCAGTCGGCTGCTTGCAAGCAAAAGAACAATCGGAACCAAGTGCAGAAAACAATTGCCAGAGACTTGAGGAAACGAATGCAAGATTCTTAATTTGCTGTAGCATTGTAATTCAAACGATATTAGAGGTAGATGAAAGATAGGCACTTTTGTAAGATGGAAATTAAGCTCGAGGCTAAACAAATTGAAAGGTAAAACTGTTCTGGATTCCATGAATCGGCTTCGGGGTTCCATACAGTGCACAAATGCGAACCGAGTAACAATTCCCTAGTCAAGACTGTTCGACTTCTCGGTACCCTATACCCGCTACTTACGACAATATATAAGTATAAAATATATATATAAACCATAATGATAATGATCATAGGATTAAGAATACTCGTGCATCAAACTTAAGGGTTTGAGTTGTGCGTTTTGGTCCGTTGAATATATTTGCACAACATGATGGGCTTTTATGAATATTTTAATGGGTGTAGGGTATAAGAAGAGTCAATAATCAAACAAAGGAAAATGGCAAATGGCAAATGGCATTAAAGAATTTTCTTCAATATTTCAGAATTTCATGCAGGAAATACGCGCGCAAACAAACAAAAGCCATGAGATCCCAGTTCTTGTCTGCCCCACCATTTCCCCCGGTTGCAGCAGCTCCCCGCTTCACCGTATTTGGTCACGCCTCTTTCTACACGACTGAGTTCTGGTCTGCTCTTTGTGTGGAGAGTCTTCTGTGTTTAATTTCCGACTTGAATTGATGAATTTCGTGCAGATAAAGACGCGCAAAGTCGTTGCAGAGTCTCGCAGAGTCGCGCAGAGTCTCGCAGAGTCGCGCAGAGCCTCGCAGAGTCTTCGCTGTTTAGTGGAGCATGCAATGCTGCAATTCTTCTCGCTGCATTGCATAATACGAGTACACTCGTACACTCAGCGGGACTCTTTCAGTATTCAGTTTTCCAGCTATCTGAGCAGTTGCAGCTGGTTTTTCAGTTTGTTTACCAAAATCACCAGCTGAAGATGATTCAATTTAGGAAATGGGAAAATGTGTCATGCACATGAGTCTGAAGATTTTTGATGCCGCCTGCTAAATTGTTTATAATAAATTCACATGATTCACAGAGGCAAAAGCCATTCGGCTAGAGAATCGCACAATTGTGCATGTCAAATGGTTTTAAGTGGCTGCTATAATAAATTTAAATGAATTTCAGCGAAAAACTTAAGAGCATTTTGGCGTGAGGACTCATAAGTCTAAGCAAATGTTCGGCATAAATTTCTCTGTGTCTTTTATTCTATCTCTTATATTTAACTATAAATATCGAATCAGTCATAGTCTTCGGTTTACGATGCTTTACCAAACCAACATTATTACAATCTGATCCTAGATCTTCAATTTTAATAGCTTGAAAATTGTTTACCTATTTAACACACCGTCGAGTACTTTGCCCCCGCCTTTCAAGCGTAAATCAACAACAACTTGACCACAAGTTTCATTGATTTATGTACTTTTGTCAATAGACCATTACAGTAGCAACAGCAACAGCAACAACAACAACAGCTTTCACCAATGTTGACCAGTCACAACAGCAACAGCAATTTGAAGTATGTCGCACATTTCTTTTCATTCAACTTTTCACGTGCTGTTTTTCATTTCATTTTATAAGTTTTTGTAAACATTTCCCCAGAAAACTGCATTAAATTAACTCCATACTAAAAGCAAAAACGGGCTTTGGCCTTTGCTCTCCATCAGCTGCTGCTGCATTCACTTGCCGCTTTTATGGCAGACCACTTATAAACATGGGATAATCGATGAATCCGTGGCGTATGCGTGTTATTTCATCGCCCCAACGTGATGAGCCGCAGACGTTTTTATGATCCTCTGATGCATATTGATTTGTGGCTGCCACTTGATATGTTGCAGTTGCTGTGCATGTGCGGTGCGAGTGCGGGTGCGGGTGCGCACGACTTGATGCAACGTTTACTTAAATTAAGTTAATGACGCACCCACAGAATCTAACGGCAGATCGTGAAAATTCAAATGAAAATGAAAATGATATTCACCAAAATCATCATAATAATAATATGGCTTTAAGTTTTGATTGTTGTTGTGCGCGTTGTTGCCCACGTAAATCGGAAAACGTTTGGCTAATAGACAGTAACTGCAGGCTGCTTTTTTGTTATAGAATTGGGAACATTTCCTGAATATATATATACCATATATAAATATCTGTTAAATTGAATAACTTATTGTGATAGTTAGACCGAGAGCCTCTCATGCAATTACCTAAGTAATTGCAGAAAGAATTAGAATTAACAGGTCTAATTTAAAGAATTATTTGAACAATTTCTGTTTTGTTTGCTGTAAAAAGCAATTGAGTCGCTAAGCTAAGCACTCAAAGAGCTCACGATGGACCCACAGATGTTACAATTTACAGACACTGTCATAATCCAGCTGTTCAAGTTTCTAACGCCAACTCTTCCAGGAAAACAATTTAACAGCATTAAGCCCTAAGTAGTACTTTTACAAACTAGACACAAAGAGCCGCATTCCATTTAGTTCAGTGTTTGCGCCAGTTTCTAGCCTCATTGTCTGAATGCAGGGTACATTTTTGCCATGTCCATTGCGCCCACTTACTTGGCCCTTTTAGAACTTGGCCAACACACACACACACACATACATAAGGTAACAACTAACCTCGTTTCTTAACATGGGTTCTGTCGAGGAGACAGACAACAGCTGTTTGCTGTCACACTGATCTCTCACCTTACCTTTTGCATAATTTATCAATGCAATTGCAGTAAAAATCCAAAAAAAAAACGAGAAGATAAAATGAAACTCTTAACTGTGTAGTAATCATAGAAGAAGAAGAAGCAGCAAACTGTTTAAGTTTTTTTTGATGTTCTTCTTCTTTCAGCTTCATTATATAAGCAGCAAGTGAGGAGTCAGCAGAGCGTAAAATGATTTTGTGCCCGTCTTTAAAGACAATTCTAAGGAACGTATTTTTTTCCGAGTGTAATGAAAGCAGTTCGCTTTATTATTTTGCATGTCCAGGGCTGGAACTGTTCCAAGTGGGTTTTTTATGAATGGTTCTGTTCCGTCCGTGCCTTGGCATATCCAACTAGTTTCTAATTACGCCAAATTCAATGCTCTGCTGCTCTCTAACCATGGAAACGACTTTGCTAAGCTAGAAAACAAACAATAACAACAACTTCAGTAACAACAAACAAAAGCAGCAGAAACACAACCAATACACACACACACACACATATATATAGGCTTATCAGTAGTCAACTTTATAGGTAAAGCGCCCTTGGCATATCTAAGGTCAATTTTGAGACTGTGCAGGGGGCTGGCAGTAGACAGTAGTCAGGCGGGCAATGATTGATAATGGTTAAAAAAAAAAAAAACAGAAAAATTAGGTTCATTTAAAGACAAGAAGTTGGACACTTTCTTTTGGTTTTCATAGAGTTGAATGTGGGAAAATGTGGAAAATTTGAGTGCTTCCAGTGTTATGTTAGAGACGATGATGGATTGGTCTTGGAAAATTATAAAATACGATCCAAATTATATAAAAAGAGAAACAGCGTCTAGTTTCTGGCCTGTAAAAGGTTCAAATGAGAATAAAATGCTGAAAGTTTGTCAATGAAATAAACTAAAATAAATTTCAAGTTCAGTTCCCTATCAGCTAAAAGAAAGAACAAATTGATATTGTTCAAGCTGCAATCGTCGGCAAATCCAGAAGAAAAAAACCAGCTAATTAACTCTTTTAATAAATTTTCTCTAGGCAGATTTGAATATTTTCTTTATTGCTATCAACAATTTGTTCATCAACTTCAGTCAACAACAGCAGCAGCAGCAGTAGCAGTAGCAGCAAAATAAAAAAGAAAATAGCATTAGGTCTTCAAAATGATTTTCACAGCACATTTACATACAATTGCGCCCCTATACTCGTGCAACATTTGTTGTGCAGGAGAAGTGGACACTCTTATGGAGTGGCAGGATGGTGGGGTGGAGGCATAAATAAGCAGCCAGGCAGCTCATTAAATGCAAATTTTCTTTTCAACAGCAACAACAATCGGAGCATATTTTATGTGTTGAACAAAAGAGCCTCGAATAATTTTAAATCAATTTTTTTTTTCATTTTTTTTCCCGTGGAACTTATGAAATTTTTAGCGTTTTCATTATTATGGAATTTTAATTTGCATGTGAAGTGGAGGCAGTAAAAGCAAACGTTAAATTGGAATAAAGCAATGCAATTTTCATATCAATCACAAAGATTAAAAGATTGCCCACTGTCCCACTTTGTTCAGGACACAGCTTGGGCAATTTTGGGTAATTATGTGGAAACTTTGCCCCCTCGCAAGTAAAATCAATTGAAACTCGCCACTGGGCAATTTCAACAAAAGAAACGCTCAAAAGCGACACGATTGATCATTAATTTTAACTCGATTTATAAATATTTGTGTAAAAGATTTACGTTTTATCATTGTATTCCGAAAACACGCTAAAATAAATAAACGAACCCAAAAGTCTGGCCAAACATCAAAAAAAATTCGACTAAAACACGCGAAACGCGAAATACGAACTGAATGCAAAATTCACGGGCATTTCGTTAAGTAAACTATAGCAAACCGAAACTGAGAGAACCATAGAGATAATGAAACAAGAGAACGAGAGGGCATTGAGAGTCCCAATTATACGCGCTCTCTCTCTCTCTCTCCCAACCCCTGGCGATTCGAGAAGATCTTAAAAATAGGCAAACAAATAATCAACAAAACAACAAAGAAATAAACGTCGATCTGCGTTTGCTTGCGCTTGCCTTGGTTCTGTCCTCTGGGGTACTAAAAGCTGGGAACTGGGAACTGGAAACTGGGTATTGGCCTTTCAATCAACAATTTGCCATATGTGCGCCATAAAATGCTCTCTCCATATATGGTACAATATTTAACGAGGGCAGTTTAATTGGTGAACAAATCATTAGAATCAAAGATACTTATAAAAAAAATTCAATTCTAGATTTTTGCTGATTGTAATATACAATTGTATGAATCTAGTTTCAGCTTGTTGAACAACTTCTCTCTATTTCCAAAACAAGAATAACTTTGAGGATTAATGTACGTTCTATTCAATTCCTACTTATGGAGCGACCCTCTCAGTAGTTCCTCGGCCTCCAGAACGAGCGACAACGCATAAATATGAGGAATTTCAGAACCAACCCCCCATCGAAAGCGCAAGTGAATAAGCGCAGACACGAACCATGCGAGTCGTTAGCAGATGGAAGTGAGACACGCATGCGGGTCCAACGATGGACACGCGTCGTCATCAGAGGATTGGAAGCCCTAGCCTTCTGCTCCCCGCCATTCTCATACAGCTGTGTGCGTGTCATTCTGTTGATGTCATCCAGAGAAGATAGAGATTTCCCTCACTTTGTTGACTTTACTTGAAAATTCGGAGAGACCTTTACTTATTGGCATTATGTTTATGCTTCTGCTTCTAGTTCTGTCTCTCCCGGTCATGTGCCGTTATAATGTTGACTACTAATTGACTGCCTAATGAAAATTTCTAACAGAATTAACGGTATGAAAAATGCTTGAGCAGCGCAATAGCAGAAGAGGAAAAACGAAAAATTATTTCGAATAAACTTGAAAACGTGCGTGATTCACATGAAGGTACCTGGGTAATTTATTACCTTTTTACCCTTTACTTACTTACTTAATAAAAATGGCTAAAAGAGGTATACTTAATTTGTGCAAATGTAATACGATAGATGAGATATATCCTAATTAGGTGTCTGTTTGTCTATATATACATATAATATGAATTGTAGATCCCTGAATAGTTTAATTTATTATATAAAGTTTAAATCTTATTCGGGTACAGGGCATCTCGTAGTCGGGCTTGTTTGAGACAATCTTATTTGTTTTTTTTTATGAATGGGCATTAAAAAAATAGAAGAGATACAGGGAGAGTCTAATTATCGCCGTAAACTTCCGCTTTCTGAACAAGGTTCCGTTTTCAGCTTTACCATTCATGAGAAGGCCTATGAATATAATATAATATAATATAATTATGAATATAAAATATTGAAGTCTACGCATGTTCAAGCAATGTTTTAAACATGTTTTTAACCTCAAAAATCAATAAGAAATCGATCAGGCAATATTACAGCGATATTTCGATTAACTGCTTGAGTGGCCACAGACCAATAGATGGAACGAGACGCTTTACTCTTTTTACGATAGACGCCGCAATTAGCGTCGTTTTGTTGCCGTCTTAATTTTCATATTGAATAATAGTTTAATGAGCTTCGCGCACACACACACATACATATTTTATAGATATTAAGTACCATAAACCATACAGGTAAATCACCTCAAATACGTAACTGATAAGCGATCGAGTTTTTGACAATCGGTAATCGATATAAGGTTGGCAGGTTTTTGGTTTGTTAAAAGCTTATTTTACACTTGGCACATTTTCCTTTTGCACGAAAATTGATTGCAAATTATGTAGCACCCACCACGAAAAAAAACAGCAACAAAATTGGACGCTGATGCAGCTGCAGTTGTTGCTGTAGCCGTTCGGCGTCTTTTGCATTTTCTAACAAAAACAAAAACACAACACAAAATGCTAAACACGCGAGCGCTCAGCCAAATATCGAGAGGGAGAGCAAGAGAGCGGAACTCCCCAGCCAACGCGAGGCGGCCGTTTTTCCGTTGTTATCGCAGTGTCCGTTGTGCACGCGGCAAGAGTTAAATGCAATCTGAGCGCGCACAGCGTACGTTGAGCGGGCGAAGCATAACGTAGCACAACATTGGCGTCGACGCAACGTTGGCGTTCACAGCTAAGCTTACTAGTTGGGTGCCGCTGACGTCGCAGTCGCCGTCGCCGTCGCAGTTGCTGCTGCTGCTGCTGCTGCTGTACTATGTAAGCAGCCGAAAATGCTACTAATACGACTAAGTAATAGAAATTTGTAGTGTAAGAGCAGAGAACAACAAAAGAAATAAAAAAACGTAAAGAAAGGGTAGATAAAATAGGAATCATTGCATTGCTTTGCTAACACGGGCACAGTTTTATGCTTATGTTAACTGAGCCAACACGTCGTAATAGTTCCTTCAGCAGATCTCAGAGTTCGTTCCTTTGAATCAGTGAACCAGGAACAAAAAAGCAAATGATCAACAGGAGCAACAGTGTGTGCTAATTTTAAGAATGATCTCATGTAAGGGATAAAGACCAACACAACAACTGTTGTTGAACCGATCAATAAAATGCAATTCCTTTCGAGAATATTGTAATACATTCCAATGCAGAATTTACCACAAGAACTAATAAACTTCGATATAAGTTCTATACATTAACCATACCATGCACTGAGTATTTTAGCTACAGTTCAAAACTACTTAAGGAACCGGTTACTAAGCACCCTCATGTACAAGTACATAAACATCTTGGTTGCCTAGCAGTACTACTACTGAGTATTTCTTATCAAGGCGCTTTTAAGCGTCGTCACAGCAACAAAGCAAACAAACTAAATTTATATACAAACCCAACCGCCGCAAAAGCCAATAGAAATGAAATGTATAAAATAAATAAGTGACCGCATGCTATTGCAATGGTCGCTGCTTCTGGATGGGTATTTATATTTACATCGGTCGGAAAGGTCTTTGGGTTCAGATGGCTTTACTTCTAGTTATTACGAATATTTTGAGCAACTTAATGCAATTCACAGAAAATCGCTTATAAACTGCCGCCACTCACTGGCAAACCTAAAAGCAAAGAAAAAGAAAAAAAAAGTTTCATAACATCGCTAATACGAATAATTGTGAATACAAATGGATTTCCAGAGATGCAATATTGATGAATACACACATACAAGCATATAATCAGATAGTGAATAATATGAATATCAATACACGTAACGCTGGATAAGAAATGTAATTGTTATTGTGGGCTGTAAATTAGTATTGAGCCACTTCACTGTTATATACTGTGAATTAGTATTAAGCTGGTTCAAGTTTTTGAACCCTTTCATTTAATCAAATCAGAGCAAGTTATTATTCGAAAAACGGCTTTAATTCTATCAAGTGTAAAAGAAAAAGGTGTTTGATACTCAATAGCAAAAATAATTAAAGAAAACAATAGAATAGATAGATTACCAAGTCACAGTACGACTAAAACCTTGTAAGTAAAAAAGATATACGAAGATATAAGAGGTCTACCCGTAAGATACAACAATTTTTCATCTCTTGTGATCATTTTCTTTGATTTTAAATGCTAAAGGCTCAACATGGTTTCATTTGTACGTAGGCCGTACTCGTAATTGTTGGCTTTCCATACCAGACAGAGTAACTGTCTCATTACTTATAAAAAAATAAAATAAAAATAATTGTACAAAAACGCCAGAGTTGGCGATTTTCGGTGCGGCAAGTGCGCGAACTAGTTGACTATTAATGTAACGCCCGTTTGCCTTGTACAACCTTGCAAAAAAAGCGAATAAAAGAGATAAAAAAATAAATGAACAAGCAAGTACGGGCACAAGTCACAAACGAAATATGACGTAATGGACCACTAGACTAGACGGACGGACAAGCCAACAGAAGGCGTAGGATTTTTTGTTGTCAAACGCCACGCCCTCACTTAAGAGACGCCTCGCGTGGGAAGCCAACAAGTACAACAACAACAAAGTAAACATTTTATGGCCAATTCCTTTAGCGATGCTTTGCCACTGATAGGCAAACAGTTCTTTTGGCTTGTCGACTCGCAGGTGTTGGACCCATTGTCTGGCACTTACTTACCCAGAAGCGAAGTTAGATAATAAACCCGTGGTATATGTTTTCATACTCTTACGAGTACAAGGTTTGATTTTCTGTGGTTGCTTACCTGCAAATAAAAAGAAAATGTTAAATTATTATTTTATGTACCCCAAGGAAATGTCAAATTTATGGCTTGATGGTGAAAACAGTATGAGATTTGTTATGATATATAAATATGAAAAATAAGTGTGCAGTAAGGACTAGGAAAATCGGAAAATACTCGAAAACACACATAAAGTAGGGGAACTGGTAGACAGTTTGACAGCAACTGAGCGCTTAATCAAAGATTTTAAAATAAAGTTTATATTTTATATTGTATAAGGACTAACAGAAGATCTTCATTTGAAAGAGAACAAATTTCAGTTGGACGCGATTGAACACAATTTTTGATCGAGTATTATATGTAACAGATAAACAATCTTTATAAGGCTTGTGGAATTTTTAATTCCATTATTGTAATTTCTTGAAGAAACCGATATTTGCATTAATTATAATATTCGTAATTGCACACATTTATGCTTCATTTTGTTGCGTTCCACGTTGCGTGGGTTTTCTCGTATTTAGATTTTTTTTTTCATTCAGTTTTCTGGGTCGACGTCACATTTGGGTTAAAAATCGATTTTCGTTTATGTTTTTTACTGTTAGTTTTCTCTGTCTCACATTTGTCTATTACGAATATTTCACTTTTGCCTTATGTTGTGGAGGCTCTAAACGTGGACTGTGGACTTTTGGGTTGTGTGGGCAGGCAGCAGAAAATTGTTTAATCGATATGATGGAAGACCAAGCGATTTGTTGTTGTCCTATTATAGACCCGACACTATTGGAATTTTAGTCTTTAAGCTATTATCTGGGCAGGGTACATAAGTATGACAGGTGGAAAATATTAAGTTTATATTGTAACGCATTTTAAAACTGAGTTCACAATATTTTCGAAAGAAAAGCAGTTCATATTTTTCATTCAAATATGGGGAAGATTTGCTGGAGAACTAATTTAAAATGCCGGAATTTTTGATAATCAAATCTATAACTACTTTGCAGTAATCGGCACTAAGGTGAGTTCTTTTTTAATATCGTACACCTTTAGTCTATGGAATTGGGTTAATCAAACAGAAACGTGGCAAGACAGAGAGATACCGTATTCTATATATTACATACCCTAAATTGAATTAAACATACACTTTGATTTTAAACTAGTTTTACTTAAAGCTTAAACTTTCATAAAATTCATCTTGAGGCAATTTCACAGTCTTATTTGTTTTCTGGATTGTCCCTTTCCCATGTCAATTTTCATAGTTCCCTTTTCCTCTTTGTGCTACCAATCAACGAGCCATAAACTATTCGAGATACAAAATAAAAAAAAATATAAACTCCAACCAGAGCTCAAAAATGAAAACTTTTCACACATTTCACCTTGGCCCAATGCCCAGCAGCGAACCCGATCAAAGGTTTCAAAGGTTTCCATGGGAATGGGCAAAAGTGCTTGGTTTTTCTTTTTTTTTCCTCAATTCTTGGTCTCTTTTCTGGCTAATTGTCAATGCTCTGTTTGGCCGGGCGCAGCAAAAGTGAAACACAAAGAAAATACATAAATGAAAGAACATAAACAAGGTGTGCTAAGCTATGAATCCGTTTAATTAGCTAAGGTCAGTTGGGTTTGTTGGGCCTGTTGCTAATCAGATGCGGAAGAAGCTAAACAAGTGACTCTTATAACGCACCCAGTTGTATAAGTCTCCTATCCATCTTTCTTAGTGAAATATGCCCAAAGCATAAGGCTAAATCTGGTCCCACATCTCTTCCCAGACCTGTCGCCAGATACAAATCTCTGTCGCACTAATGTATGTGAGTGCTGGGACGCACTTATGCAATTATAACTGTAGACACTCCAGTATGTAAAGTACACAAAAAAAAAGGGGAAAAACAACCAAGACAATTGCAATTTGTTCAATTGTCTGAGCTCTTTCAGCATTTAAGTGGAGTATCTCTTGCAACTGATGACGACATGTCTTAGCTTCAAGTTGCCACAGGCATTAAATTTGTTGTTGATATTGCAACCCACCCTTCATGTGCTTTGAGCTATTACTCCTATGCATACACGTACTTAACGTTTCCCAATTTTTAAACATCGATGTGGAAATTGTGCCTTGTAGATGGGGAAAACGAATCTATAGACAACCATCAGGTGCGAAAAAGAATCAACACAAATATCAGAGATGCAAGTTTAAGATGCTTCAATTTATAAACAAACTACGAGTATATCGGATTCTGAGTAGGTCAAGTTTCTTCAAGCAGTTGGTCTTTACTTTCCACTTCAAGCAGTTCAACTGTAGATAAATAAATAATAAATAAATAAATAATTACTTCTACAAGATCTTTTCTGATTTCAAATTAAAGAAATCCAAATTTTTAAATTTGTTTGATATACGTTTGCTGGAAGTTCATATTAGTTTTGAAAACATACAAAGCTATATTTATATCTGCTTAGGAATTATATTCCACTTTCCCTTCCTACGTGCACAACTGATTATGCTTTGTACAGCTCTTTCCACGCTTTATGTCTAAATTGTAACAATCTATTCAACGTGTTCTCAAAAGAATTAAAATCTTCTCTTTTCCTTTCTAGAAATAATTAGCCTCCTTTCTAGCAACATTATCTGTTTTTCCTTCAGTTTCTATTATATCCTTTGCTATTCTCCATACTTTATACATCCTACTTGTCTCTTTTTTTCCACCCTCTGCTTTTTAACTCTTATCTAATATAAATATATTTATGAAATTAACATACTAAAACTTACTTATCTGATTGGGTTTTTCTAGGTTTTCCCAATTTAAATAATTTACTTTATTCATTTTTAAAATTAATGTTTTTCCTCTTATATTCATATATTTATACTTAAGAACAATATTTCATTATTTTAATTTTGTAAATATCTTTCCTTTTTTTATTTTTTATATAGTCGACGGCTTTTAGTTGAGTCTAAATTAATAAATAAATAAAAACTATATGTAGTTCAGCAAAACTGCAATAAATTTTATTAATTTTCAATGTCTTCAGAGCTATAAATATTCTCTGAACTAAATATCTGTATTTTCTCCTCTATTTTAACATATTTTCTTTCTTTACCGTATGTCAATTGTTTTCCTATCAATTAATAGCTTTCGCCATGCTTTTTTCGCCCACTTTGTATGCAACACCAAGTTTCACACAACAATCAACGACGCCCTTCAATGGCGTCCATTTCGCATTGCAAATGATCTGTTTGCCACAACCCGGTGCCACCTGAGTTTCTCTTACTGCTCCTGTCACCTCCCACCTGCCACCTGCCACCCATCTCCTGCCTTCTTCAGCGTGTGCTGAAGCATTTCCGTTTCCCGTTTGGCCTGTTGCATAAAAGAACAATCAAAGGTCTTCAAATGAAACGTACGTGATATTTTTGCTCAATTTTTTGCCATTTTCACCCTGTGCTTTTTGTTTTTTCCTGCGTTGAGGTCTGGTTTGATATTGTCTTCTTTTTTTTCTACGTGCGCACCTTTCATTTTCCATTCACCAAAGCTCTCAAATGATAATTGTTGTTGTTGTTGTTTTTTATCCTCCTTTTTTTCTGCTTTTGAAAATATACAAATAATTACTTGTAGACATGGCCATCGACAGGTAAAAAATAATTCAAAGTTCACACCTGTCTCTTAACTAACTTCAAAACAACAGAATTTCTCTCCTGCTTTGAGTACACTCGACAGCTCCTGCCGGATATCTTTAAACTAAGGTGATTTCCATACACTCGCATTCGAGGCCCAAGAAAGTAACGTTTACAACAAAAGGTAAACATGTGAGGAACTCTGTTATATGAAACTTTTAGTTTTAAAAGAAGGAAGTATATAAACTTTTGTATCAATTTGTATATGATTTTCGGTGTTATTTCCAATTGTCATAGTTATATCTATTGGATCATGTCAATTAAAGATACAAAACGTTTGGGAATACATACTGCTATACAGATATCATGCAATCGTCCATTCGCGAAAAGAAAAATGCTTACTTAATGTTAGCAAATGAAAAGATTAACTTTGGTCATAAAACTGGGCAATTGAGTATCATGCAAAGCTTTCAGTATTAAATAGCAAATACGTATTTGCAATTTAGCAGATCAGTAAATGCAGAAAATTTATCGTTTGATGATCAGGCAACTAATTTACAAGATGATCAGAGCCGGAAGAGGAAAAGGCACGTTGATCATCATCATGCAATAACATGAAAAGGTAGTTAAATTCATTATGAACTATCGACCCTATTGGCACCTGCCATTAAGCTTGACTGTCCAGTGGGCTAACTAATTGGCAAGTCGTCTCAACGAAATTTCACAAAAATGGCCAAATGCAATTCGAGTCGATTTCAATGACCTTGAGGCACCATCGCACTCACTCTGGATCTTTCCTAGACGAGGCCAATTTAGTTGTTGCACTTTATATAACGACAAGAAGCAAGTGGTTAGCGGGGGAGGGAGCAAAAACCACACCAAATAGAGTTTCACCTGCCTGGTAGCTAACCTAACAACGAATTTTGCGGCTAAAACAATCAACAGCTAAAAAGACTCAGAGACAAAGACGAGGGAAAACATGTTTGCGATTTTGTAGCTGGCAAATTCAAGTGAAAAGTTGCAGCACTGAGTAGCTTTTCCAACCACGTTCACTGAGAAGCAGACTTAACGTTCACATACTTGGAATTTGGTGTTAATGAATGACCAAATTAGCTGCCAAATGCCTCTGTCTTCAATCCGTCAACAGTTTTGTCATCGCTGGTCAAGTGCAAATATTGCGATTCATTGAGGGTTTCGATATGGAAAAAGATCGACAGTCGATTTCAAAGAGACATTGAAAGCTACTAAGCTTCAATGTTTATGCCACATCATCCGAGAGAAGGAGGTCTGTGACGATGCAAAATTTTACAGAAAGGTGGAACGGATTTAATATTTTGTTAACGGTTTGTGCAAGAAAATTTCGAAAGAATTCAAGGGAGTTCATAATGAGATAAGAAGGAAACGAAAGTTTTATCAACTCTTTAGAGACTGCCTAAGACGTTAAGTGTTAACGACGAGATTTTCATCTCAATACTCTTTCTCTTCCCTGTCAATTCAAAAAACTACTTTCATTATTAATTTGGCTCAAAAGAAACATCGTACTCAATATGCCACATACTCATGTTTTCCTTGTAAGGACGATAGTTTAATCTAGTCTAGATCTAGGCTAGATTCGATTTCAAGTGTGTCTATAAGTTGTGAAATTATGTTGATGAAACATTGTACAAAAGCTGAATTTGTATTTTGAAATTTTATTCCTTTGTAAGAATCGCTAAATAACTTTCTACCTATCATAACAAAAAAATGTTTTCCATTGATTTTTTTTTTAAATTAATTTCATTTGATATGTTTACTCACCCTATAATCGTAATCATGACGATTTTCCAAGCTTACATCGCTATACATGTCTTCAGTTGTATCACAGTTGGAACTACGACCCGATGAGTTAAAACTCGATGATCTGTAGAGTTGGCTGCAATATTAAGGAAATATATCATAAATATAATTATAGTTAAAGCCAAAACTTATATTTATTAGAGATTGAGCACTCGAGAAAAACAAAGACTAAACTCTTTTAAGGGCTAATGTAAAAAGTAAACAGATTTAAAATAATGGAGCTAGCTTCAAAAGAATGAACACTTACACAAAACATTGTTTTTCTGGTCTCAATATAATTTTAAGACTAACTGTTGTTTTGTTTAACAGATGTAATAAATTTTATTTTTATTTCCCCTAAATATGATTTTGCTTCCACACTTGAAGACACATACAACACCCTTGGAACCAATTAAAGGTTTTTTCTATCTCTACCCTGCATCGACACTATACAACTCGATCGAGAAAGTGAACATCTATTATTATACGCCCATCGAACTTCAGTTGGAGCTTCATTTTCCAACTTGGGGTAATAGCATTTTACGGTGAATGGTATTGCAACTATTTGTTTATCACATATCGCAGTGGTATCCAAAAGTCACGAGCTTTGAAAACTTAATTTTGAATTAGTTTCAAATTGAATAATAAAAAGCGCAGTGTCTGGCAGAAATTATTCCATTGATCAAGATGGCGACTTAAAGGTAGATGGCGTTGAATGTTTTAAATTTGATTATTTTAAAGGTTTGTGTCTACACTTAACAAGTTGAGTGTCTACGCTAAGCTTGCAAGCACAAAGCCGAGACACAAGCCATAGTACAATGCACCCCAAACAGTGAAAATCTATTCATAAAACTGTTCCTAGTCAAGACACCAACAACACTAAGTGTAACTTGGACAGTTTGCAAAAACTGTTAGCATAAAACTGTAGGTAAAACTGTAAGCATAAAACAATAGCTTCAAGCCGTTTTATAATGAAAATAATTAAAAAAAAAAAACATCTGAAACTCGATTTTGTACTAATTATCTAAATAAATAGCTTTTTAGATCTTAAACAATTGTATTTAATTTTATAATCGAAACTTACCTAGCTAAGGCATTTGTACTTATCTGCCTACGGCCGGAACTGCAATAAAATTGTAAAAATAATAAATATATATTATATTGACATTTAGTATAATTGCTTAAAATGTGTAGTGTTCTTAGTTTACCAAACCAACAGAGTACTTAAAAGTTAACTTTTAAATTTAAGCGAAATGATTATTTAATATTAAATAAAGTTTATTTAATGCCCTTCAAATAGAAGCCCTACCGAAAAAGCCGTCAATAAATTAATTGCGCATTAAAGAAAATTCAAATAAACTATCTAACATTGAAATGAGAAAAAAGAAACTAGCGTGGGCACCTAAATACAAACACGTGATAAAAATAATTCGGAATGCTTTATACAAGTTGTGGTCGACAACCGGATACCCTTTACACAGTTTTATTATATGTACAAGGAGAGTAGAAAGAACTTGCACTGGGAACGGGTAGCTGCTTGCTGCATTTAAAGGAACCTTCATTTGATAGATATTAATATGTAAATAACAAATAACTTAATAGATTCTGAGAAAGATGTGCTTTTACAACAGGACATACAGAATTCTGATCGTAAATATAAAATATGTAATAGAGCGCTTTCTACCTGTTACATCCTGTATAATAATTTTATTATACACTTTCAGATTATATTGAATGGCTACAGGGTAAAAAGGGAAAACAATGGCCACCCACGTAAAAGATTGACGCCTATAGACAAACCACGCGAAAGAGAAACAGGTAAAAAACAAACCTAAAAACACAATGAAAAGGAAACGTAGCCAAGAAATTGTAACAGCAACAAGAGCAACAACAAGAAGAGCAAATAACTAAAATTAAGTTGTAAAAGTGAGAAGAAAAACAAAACAACATGGAAAATGTAATGTGTGAGGTGCATTAAAAGAAAATGTGTCGAATGTGGAAATATTTTGCATTGCAGGTGCGGAGGAAACTTGTCAAGTGTGAAGAGGGTGCAGCTAGTTGTCTACATGTTAAGAGAAATAAATGCTTATACTTTCATGTGCTCAGTAATTAGGCCAAAATTAATATCTAACAAGACGTTTATAATATAAAAACGTGTTTCAAATAAAAAAAACTTCAAGAAAATTGTATTTCGATATAGTAATCCGATTTTGATCAAAAGAAAAAACAGATGGTTGGGCTATCAATGAGTTTCGTTGAGGTTGTTCTAAGAAGCAAATAATATCTTCACACAAAATCTCCTAATTGAAAAGATCGCTCTTTTGGCAACTACACACACATACATATATATATATATATATATGTATATATATATGATATAATCATCCAATCCAACGGGTTTCGAAGTTTGCACATTTTATCTGCTTTTACAGCAGGCGATCAGTGCCAAGTTTTAACAACATATCTTCAAAACTGAGCAACTAGTTTGCATAGAAAGAGACAGAGGCATAGCAAAAATTTAACAACAGCGACAGTAGCGCAATAAATATATATATACAACATATATATGTATGTAACGCTTGGTATGGTATGTATGAAACATATATCTCTTTTTATGTAGCTCCGTGTTAGAGTCAGCTGCTTAGAGTTGAGTGCAGCCCCTACATAAATGAACTCATTAACCCACTTTACTCAGTTCAGCTAGAAATAAAACTGTCTAATCTGGCGTATGACTTATTTTTAGCATGACTATTAAATACAGAAGCCCAGTAAAAGAAAATAAAAGTTAATGCAATTATTTAGCAAAAAAAAAGTTTCCATTTTAGGCAGTTACTATTATTATTATAACCGTGAACTAGAGCTATGAGCTCTTTATTTTATTTTAAGTTTATTTCATAAGACATTTAATTTAGAAATCAAAACATTCCTACCCATTCCTAGGATTTGAGCCAAAATCATATTGTTATATCTTTCCCTTAGACTTCTCATCTACCGAAATCAGCTGACTATTTACAAATTCTTCAATGCTTCAAAATGAGATGATATAATCTTTATCTTCAAGGTGGAGAATAATTTAAACAGTGGCAAGTATATTATGTGATATTGAATGATCATGACCCGCTTATCCCGACTACTTTATTGTAATGACTTTAAAATATGTTTATGGCATTTAATTCGAATATTAAATATCAATTTGTATATCTATCCATGTATCCAATGCTCAATCGATTATACACACCTTGCAAAGCTAGGAACGAGAAAATTGTCAATCTAAACCTTTCACGAGACTATTTTAAGGGCAGACCTCGGATTAAACGGATTATACCTAGTATAGCACAGGTAGTATTGTGCCTGGTTAAAGCCCCAGGCATAGTATTTCTGACGGATTCGGCATGTCAGATGAGCCGTGACCATGACCATGGCTCGAACGCGATTCCTTGAATTATAAAATCAAAAGGAAAGCCAGCAAGGAGTCAAGAGGAAGGGAAAGGCGTTGCTTCTGCTACCGTAAGACATAACGCTAATATTAGCAGGCGTCTGACGTGAAGGTCTTGGTCAAAAGGCCATCAATTAGGCCCACACAGCTCCAAGAGGAAACAAGTGTCAGGGCAGCGTTCTAATGAGCAGGACCAGAATGGATCCTGTCTTGTAATATGCCTGGATCAATTTACAGGCTAATAAGAAGCGGACAAGATAACAAATTTAACAGTGTCCCAAAAAAAGAATTCATCAATCGGTTTAGAAAATGTTATCGTATGATTATCAATTGGAACTTGGCAGCGACTGGAACGTTAAAACATATACCAATTCGTCTAAGGTTAATCCAAACGGGCTAATCGAATGTGACTGTTTGGACAGAGCCTTGACTAAACCGTGTTGCAAGTTTCATATCACGGCTAAAAGACTGCTTGAATGAATAAGAACTGGCCACTGGGTGGCAGTAGCTTCATGAGCTGTAAGGTCGAGTAACAACTTCTCCTAAGCATATAAGCATACAATTTGTACAGAATCTCATGATATTGAGATTTTGAGATAACTAATCTTACTAATATCACAAAACAAATAAACAGAATATAAAAGCAAACAGTCAAACGGTGATAAGAGTAGATAAATTATATAATAATTGTGTTCGTTGAATGCTCTTTGCAAAGTGTTGCGTACTTACTGACACAATTGTAATACTCCCTGTAAGGGTATGACAAATAGAAAACGTGTTAAAACAAATTTGAATTCACCAAATTGGCAAGTCGCAATTTGCCAAAAGTGTTGGGTAGACCAACTATTTTAATATGCTACAAAGTTGCGCAATTTCTACAACAATATTCGGTATAATCAACTAAACGCTAGTGGGGGATAGGCAACTGGCAGGTTGCAGAATATTAAATACTCTGCAATATAGAAAACATATGCAAACGTCTCAGCAAAGAATTATCAAAAAAAAAAACATTAAGAAAACTCTTACAAAAATGCCTTTGAAGCTATTAGTTCTAGGAGTACATATGATAGAATTATGAATCTTAGAATACATATCATAATTATTGATTTAAATAGACGGAGACCAAGTTCTATGCAATCCTACACTATGTGAACACTTTGGACTAGGGCACTAGGGCAGCTATATATAAATAATATTCAAGCCCAGAAAGTGTGAAAATTTATTTACGACGAAGAGGTGAGTAGCCGCCTTCTACTATAAATTTAATTTATGCAATCAATACCAAGAATGTATACACCTTCTGCAGTCAAATTAGAGTTAGACCCTTTTTTGGACATAGAGTATACAGTAGATAGTAACAATGAAAAGCGTTTAAGTTGCTTCAGAAATTCAAACATGCCACGTTGCCTTGAAAGGGTAAAAAACAAAACCAAATGCGGTCCGCATTTGGTCTACCAAATTGAAGAGCACTTTTTGAGTTTTGACTCAGTGGTTGGCATTTTATTGATGCAAATTAAAATTGGCAATAAACTACAGCAGAAATTGAAGCCAAATGTGGCAGCAGTTGCAAATAAATGTGCTTACATCAATCGAGTATGTGTACTATGTATGTTGCATGTTGCCAAAAGGCAGACGCCTGTCTGCAAAGCATGCAACCAATCAATGTGCCACATAAAGCAGCCACAGCAAATTAGGTACATACAAATTCGTATTGAAATCTATGCTTTTAGTCAAACACTCAAAACTTGCAGCAACCACGCAAAGTTTAAACAAATTTGCCGTTCAACAACTTTTTCAAGCGCCGCTCGCATTAAATACGTAAAAACATTAAAATACTCATACACAAATTATAAAAAAAACTAACAGAAAAACAAATCAGAAAAAAACTGACAGTTAATTAAAAAAAAATGATCAAGGTAATGACACGTAATCAAGAAATACTATGCACGACTCCAAAATACCCTGAGCCCAGATATCCAGTTTACCCAGTTTTACTCAACTCTGCACTAATACAAATTGTAATTATAATTTGTTGCAAATTGTTGTAGGTTGCAGTACTGAAAGTTTTTGAATCTATTTAAAAGAAACCATATATCAAACTTGATGCAAGCAGCTTTATGAGCTCCTCTGTGAAAATCAGATTAAGGTTTATTATAAATTAATCAGCCTGGTTACTGTTAGTGATCAAGAATAAATACATATATATACCATTTAGGGTTGAAGATGCTACCATCTGAATGCTACATACTTTTGCTTAATATCAATATACCCTTTATATTTAATTCGAATAGATTCCGAGCATAAAAAACTTAAAAACTGTTTAAACAAAAAAGAGGTCGCTTTTGATTTAATTTTGTTTTTACTTTTAACTACTATTATTATTATTATTATCTTTTTTATATATTTGTTTTTTTTTTGTTGGTGGAAATCAATTGAAATGTATGCCAACATTTGGGCAGCTGCTGAGCTAACTAGGTGACCTTCGTACCATAACATTATGTGTTCTGTTTCATTTGAGAAAAACTTGTGATTACGTCGCAAACCCAAATTGCACGTAATGTAAACGATGGCCGGAAACTGAGGTTGTGGTTTTTCATACCTTGTGATTAACTAATAAGCAACATTACCTTTCTCAAGTCTTCAGTTTTATACCCATCCACAAGAAGGGTATATCGAGTTTCTACAAATATGTGTTACAGGCAGAGGAATTATATCAATAACCGAGTCGACATAGCCTTGTGCGTCTGTTTAGAAGTATTTAACTCAAAGACAAGAAGACAGAGAGACACTTAATTTGGTATGTAGGTAGTTGTATACAGTACGCAGATCAAGTTTATTTCAAACTTTGGACTTCTGATTCGATTTTTAGTAACTGCATTTCTTATAAATCAGGCAATTAACACCGAAGATAATCAAGAAATAATTTTCCAGTGTGCAGAACTGCAGCAGCACTGCTCAGAATTGCTAAAGTGTGTGTGTATGTCTTCTTATTTTTTGTGCTGAATTCAATTAGACTGTGCCTTTAACATTTGAAACGTGAGCTAAGGGTATCTTGGAGTCGGACACACTCAAAGGAAGCATCTTTTCTTGCTGTTTCTAATTTTCTATACCTGCCTCACTCTCTATTTGTAAACATGACAACTTTAGCAACAATTTTTACAAAAAAAAACCTTTTTATAATCCGAAACATAAATACTCTACCATACCCAGAGTGTAGAGCGAAAACAACTTTTTGTTTATTTTCATAGGCAACTAAATATATAGCTATAAAAGGATCAAATATGGTTAATTACGGTCAGATTCTCAATAAATGTATGATTATTTCTTAAATTTGATAACCAAAAAGTAAATTGTATAGGAGTACAGAATATGAAACTATCCCATAACATTGGATTCTTTGCAAGGCATTTACAAAGTCGATAAGTGCTGTAAGGGTAAGCTTCTAAAAGTTATTTTTAATTTAAAAAAAAGGCTTCTATTGAACATAGAACTGGACTGGCACCAAAATCATTCAAAATTAAACTCCCTTTTTTATTATTCATTAGGTACGAGGTATTTCTATATGCATATGGAATGTATTTTGGGAAAACATTGAGGTTACTGTTATGAATAGGTTAATCGCTTCTATCACATGTTCGATGTGCAATTATAGTTTATCTATATAATCATACTTTTAATATATAAACCTGCTACAAACTTTATATAGTAACAACAACAGTTCAAAAACCAGAAGCTTTCTTACAGAGCCCAAAAGAACATATCAAACGGCTTTAAATAGTATTTTAGACATTGAGAATGTGACAAGCTGACAACTATTAAGACACATTCAAAAGGCTCAGGCCGGGAAGAACACACCTGTTGAATGAGCGACTACCCAATACACTGTCGAAACTTAAACTGGCTTCGTGTACAACTATTTCTGTTAGGGGCACATGCTCATTGGAGCACCCTACCCTACCTCTCCCCTCTTCTGAACATTGCGTTTCGCTTGGTTTCCAGTCGAGAATTTTGTTGGGCTAACCAAAGGGTACAAAATATTGTACATATGGAAAGTGGAGAGCGGATGAAGAACGGGTGGAAAAGGAGGGCGGACATGTGACAGGGTCATGTGAATAGAAATTCATTGTAAGCCTTATATAAGTTGTTGTTCTTGTTTATTATATGACATAACTAGAAAGTCCATATGAAAGTGTGTGGAGTGTTCAGTTTGATGAAGAGTTCATTGCTCTCAATTCAGGCTAATAAAGAGGTTCGTATTCCTAATTCAAATAAATATGATAAATAGGTTTATCAATAGGCTTTGTGCAAAAGTTTATATTGAGAAGAAAAGAAGTATTTATTTTTGTAAATAGTGCTTAGAATATACCGAACTTAGTATTCAGGTCTCTTGCAACATATCCTTAATTCCCACAAACAAATTTCCCTTCACATTCTTAATTATTTTCGGAATCAAGAAATCTTTCAATTGTAAGTAGCTTTCATAGCTACTATTTGAAATGCAGAAAACCGAGAAGAGCGTAATGAAATGAGTTTTCCTTAAACTATGAAAAACGGTACTACGTACATTAAATATGCCATAATACCATAAAATAGTTTCAAGCCAAGTTTCTCAGGCACTTAATGAGCTGCTTAAAAAACTGCTTCTCAGACTTGAAAGGTGTGTTCACAGTGCCCATCCTTTGGCAATCGAAATTACTGCAACGAGCACAAGAAATACGGAAAAAAAAAAACAGTAAAAGAAACAAAAACAAAATAAGTAACAGTTACCAACACTTGGGGCATTATGAACAAATTTGCACCTTTTTTAGGTAGAAAACCAAAAACTTTAATCGTCTAGCAATATGATAAGAGTTAATGTGAAATGTGGGTCAATTTATAGACCAGCTAGAGTCAGCACTGGGGAGGGGCGTTACCATTAGGCAGTAACTCAGGTGTCTGATTTTGCATAATTTGCACTTTGATTGATTGACTTGGGGATGGGCACCGTCAAGGTAAGAGAAAAGAAATTAAACATAAATAATAACAAATATCTGCTTTAAGCTAAAAAAAAAACAGCTCTCCCAATGCTCCATTGTCTGCTTTGAATTTTAAACAGACAACCGCTGCGAAGTTCAAGAAACTCACGACTTTAGCTGATTATTTAATTCTGCTTCACCTCAAGCCCCATAAAGTTTAGTATACTTCAACCTTTATAGGCGAAGAAGTATTTACGGATATAATATGGTTGAATCGCTTGTATCATTAAAACTTTCGTCGACCGGTTGCTAGCTTTGAGTGCTTGACTTTTACCTTATTTGCACGAGGCAACAGGTAATGCAATAATATCAAGTGCGGCAACAGGTTAAAATCACCTCTCAACGCCTTTAAGGAAGGGGAGAGAAGCGAGTGGGTCATGTGAAACGCAGCCCTTTGTCAGGTGACTGGGATGGGGGCTTCAATTAACAGCTTGTTGTTAAAATGCGCTTGTGACGCACTTGACATGGGCTCAACAATATGTGAGTACCTCAGATGTGAGAACAGAATGAACAATGGAACCATCTTCAGCTGAATTTTATGGACTACTCGACGAGTTAGCTAGTGACCTAGGAGAAAGGAATCTACGTCGTAGGCGAAAGTTGAGCAATTAACAGGGTTATAAGTTAAACGTACGTTGGTAATTCTTAGTAACTGATACTTATGAATTATCAAAAGTGAAAAAGGAGATACTAAAACCTTTGATATTAACAAGAAGTATAATCGCAGATAATTTAAGACTTGTTAAGGAATTCCTTGAAATTTCCCTCCTTAAGAGGCTTTATATGCCCTGCAACTGGTTTGTGCGCGATTCAAAGAATTTGTCATGTCAAACCTAGTTACAAAGGTAGAAACAATTAATTGTGGCAAGACAAAGTTGGCCAAATGTCGCGACTGTGCGATTTCTAAAGAAATGTTGAATATTATTCCTGAATACAGTTGAGTCATAGTCTTTGATTGTTTGCAGAGGCGAAAGTGTATTTGATGTTGTGTGGGTGCTGTAGGTGGGCGTGATTCAATGAGATTTCTTTCTTAAGAATAAATAAACTTAACAATGCTTTACATGACAATTAAGTGCAACAACAAACAACAACAAGAAACAACAACAACAACAGAAATCGTAAGTAATACGCACGTTTTTCTCAAATGACTGCGGTCATAGGGAAAATATTCAAAGTATTCATCATCCATATGGAGAATTATTATATATTGTAGTGTTGTGATGTGATAAACCCGCACATACGAGTATATTGTGGGTTTATAAGCTTGTATTGTTCAGTTAACTCATTTGCTTATCGTCCGGCCATTAGCCGCATCGGACGTAATTAAAACTGCGTTCAAGTTGCTTTTTTTTAGCCTCTGATAAGATATACCAGATAAGAATTATTTCTCCTTCAAGAGTATGAGTATATATATAGTATATATGTTTTTAATAAAGTATCATCATAGGATTTCGTATGTTTCCACTTGATCTACAACAAATACAAAAGATACTTGTTAGACACTGATTACACTGGAAATTGTTGATTTCTTTTTAGATCTTATGCAATTTTCTTTCAACACAAGCGTATTTAATTAATATTACTTTTGTTTTACATTGTAGTTTAGATTCTAGTTTGCATCTAGTTAAGATTATTCTGTTTATATAAATAATATACATATTTTTTTTTGATTAACTATTTACTGGACAAGTCTTTTCCTTATATACCAAATACCATTTACAATGTTCAGTAGTAATTCGATTGCAACTAATTTTCACTTTTCAAGCACAGTTCGTGATTTTATAATTGAACAGAAGCAACACAAAACAGAATTCAATTTTAGCCACACTTTCGCAATGGGCAATCGTCGGCTTGCCACACTTCACTTTTCATTACAATAAAAACAAAAAAAAAAACAAAATCGCAACAATATTTTGTCTGTGATTTATGGTTAATATCCCATAGACACACGCTTTTCCTTTTAGTTTTTCTTAGCTCTGATAACGTTGTTAAGTGCCGCCTAAGAAAGCAAAGATGAAATCGAAATGTAAAAAATTAACAACAACAAAAATAAACTAAATCCGCTCAGCCTCCTTTTCCTCCTTCGCGCTTGCCGCCTATTGACCAACTAACAATAAAATTGTGCATCAACTGGTAACCGACTTTTATGGCTGCTTTAGTATAATTAAGGCTATAAAGCGATTTGGTTTTGATTGATGCATCGCACACTTCCAAAGGGTGTGCAACACGCCTCAGACAAAGAGAAGGAAACCAGGTAAGTGGTATCTGAAAAAGTGTCTAATACAATAATACTTGGCACCTTGTGGTTGTTGTAATGGTAAACTTTTCTTAATTGAAAAATTATTCTCCGGTTTCTACTACAGTTACAACTTTTCAATATTCCCTTTATGGAAATATTAATAATACTGTAGACTTGATAGTTATAAACTTTGTTTTTAAGGATGGGATCGCTGCAATGAGTGCATCAAAAGGGCGTGGGCAATGCATTTGGCCACGTGTGTGTGTTTTTGTGTGTAAGGTAGATAGACAAGACATGTCAGAGGTGGAAATATACGAGCCTATGGTATGTGTTGGTTTCGAAGCGTGTGCGTTTCATCTATAAGCATGTGCAACAAAGTCTCTCAGCTCGTCTGTCCGTTCATCAGTTGTTGACGCTTGTTGCAGTCATTAAGGCGTGACGCCGTAAATTACCAAAGTGTAAACTACGGCAACAACTACTTAAAACAATAACTTATAGTAAATAGTAACAACAACTAAGTGCGCTACGTTTTCTATATAATGAGAGGCGAAATTTATAGCCAAAAATCTTCGCACTCGTCGCACTAAACAACTCGCATACGCCGCGTTGTCTGCTCGGCTATAAGACTTTCACATACTTTTTTCTATGTTGTTGTGGAATTTTGCTCAGATTTTTATAATGCCACACCGGAACCGAGTATGACGACGGATGCGTTTTGGATGTTAAAACACAGAAATCCGAAGCGACAGAGAAACTCAACTCGACAATACAGAAATTGCGAACCGCACGCGTTTGCAGCAAGTACCGAACTAAAAATCAACGCAAAATGCCGCAGTCGATCTGAAGTCGGCTAACAAACAGGTTCGACGCAACCAAAAACAACAATATGGTAAATACAAAGGCAGAGAGTACATTTAGAAGAGGCAGAAAGAGAGAGAGAGAGCAGCAGTCGAAACATAACAATAAAATGCTGGTCAACTACAGAGAGAAGGCGAGAGAAAAAGACTAGAAAACAATTCGGTGCAAAGCGAAGGTGAGCGGGGGGAGCGTAAATAGTGTTGCCAGATAGTTGTAAAGGGCACTCTCAAGAAAGATGGAAGCAGACGATACAAAAAACTATCATATATAGGGTATGCTTTAAAGTCTTTTGACACCGATTAATACAGCCATCAATGATCAATTACTATTAATTATACAATAGAATACATACTAGAATCCATATACTTTAACCATAAGAAGCTTATAATGAAAATTTAAATGCATACCAAATAAAAACTAAAATAATAAAATGGTAATTTTAAATTCTAAAAAATATTATTGATTTATATTAAAAGATATGTAATTATAATGTTGATAAATATAGCATTAAAATAAAAAAGCAAAGCAAGAGTTAAGAAAATAAGTTTTATAGATAAATAATAAATAAAAGGAATGAATTCCGTTAAATTTGTTAGACAAATCTTAATAAAACTTCTGTCATTAATGTAAAAGAAAAAAAGTTAATAAATATTACATGAACAGTTACTTTACTATTATAATTGATTATTCTTTAGCACACCTTAGTTATAAGCGCATCCCAAAACTATTTCCTTAGGTTGCCTATCAGGCAACACTCAAGACACTTTCCACTCTAGCAGAACTGCATCAGCTACGAACATGTTCGTACACGACATGTTTGCAGGCATCAACTAAAAACCTAGCTAAGATAAATATTAACACCAAACGGAATTTTGACGTATGCGAAGACATCCTATCTATACATATATTCAGAATATATCATATAAAAACAATACATTATAAAGAATTTCCACAAAAAAATTATGAGTCGCAAATTACGTCAGATTAACTCACGAGTTTGTGTTAACTTGGCTTTCAGCCTCAATTAAGCAGCTACCTTAAGCCTGCCTAATGCGCTGTTATATGTGTAAGATATATAGACGAAGTGTTTAGTATTAAAATCCAAGTTTCTTTTTTTTTATATAACGAGAAAAGATACTCGATTCGGATTAAGGATATAATTTGGGGAGACTATTGCAAGTAAAAAGAAGAAATACTTAGATGGCATCTTAACAGGAATAACTAAAAATATCCTTTTAAAAATAAATAAAAACTGAAGGCTATACATTAAGTTTGAATTATGTATTTACTAACTATAAGTTGCTATGCAATATAAAATTAGAATATGAACGGATTCTCTATAACTGGCTATGAAAGCCATCGGTTTTATCAATCACAATATCTACATCCTAGATGACTGTTTTTAGTTTTCTTAATTACTTTATTCGACTTAGTCAAATCGAGTAGGCTTTGCAAATTAACAAAAATTACAGCAAAATGTGTAAAGTACTCCGAATAGAAGATATTTTGCATTGCTAACATTCACTACAGGAAGCAACACCTGCTTAGAATTTGTGTACTTTCATAAAAGATCATCAAAGCATTAACAACTTATTTTCGCAGTGTAGGATTTATTTAAAAAAGAAAAATGGCAATAGACATGAAAGTGGTAACTTTAGACACCTATATACATACATATATAAGGTTATCTTCTTTCTGTAAAGAATGGCCCTCCAATTGTTGGTGCGTGCTCTAAGCCTACAAACTGCATAGATTCTGGGCCATTGAGAATGCTTTTGATTGTGCTTGCTATTTTGCTAATGTCGCGAGTATAAGTAATATTTAAAGTAAAAATATGATTTATGTCTAAACATCTGAAATTCGCAGAAAGTAATCCGGAGAGTTGAACTACAACGTGATTGGAAAGCATATTCCAAAAGTTTGAAAGATCTTCGTAGTGAACTTTACGATGAAAATGTTGAAGACAGCGATGGTTGGACTTGCGATACATCGTTTTCATCTTTGAGACCTTAGTTCGAACAATTTCCGATTTAATATTTTAAAATTTTATTTTAGTTACATAACACGTCGATTAGAAATTTGACATTTTTCTGTGGGCCAAGTTTAAAAACCAAAATTTGAGTGCACACAATTACCTGTTTTTTTTTTTTGTTTCAAATCTTTCTTTTGTTCTCTAACCAAGTTCAGAAACGTTTGGGTACGTAGTGCACATGATAATAACTACAATTAACGCTTGACAAATCTTAATTTTTTTCAGCATGCAAGATCTGATTGGTGGGAATAAACGGATGCAGTGGACGGAACGTAGTAGCCCAGTACCAGAAGTACACAGCAATTAACGAGGCGCTTACATGAAGGTTAACCTTAACTCGGTCCACACTGTGCATCTAATTAGTGAAGATTCCCACTACTTACTACTTACTACTTATTACTGTCTGGACTGCAGTTTCAAGGCAAGCTTTTGGGTCAATTGTGGCTTGACAAAACAGCGGCCTGAAGACGATATAATAAGAAAACATAACAGAATTGCTGTAAGTAAAACCCGTTTACGTTCCCTCTCTGACTCTATCCAACTTTGTCTTCCTCCTTACCTGTTTCCCCACTCTCTAACCCCCTCTCTCTCTCCCTCTCCCTCCCTCTCTTTCATTCTGTTGCTCTTTGTTCGCATTCCAATGGCATGACAACCCCAATAACAATGCAAAAAAAAGTCAGCAAAAATTATAAGCCAAGTCAAGCTGAACCGAAGAAGCCGCAGAAGACAAACTCGGTGCTTCGTTCTAACTACCTTCAACCTTTTCACTCGAAGTAAGGCAAAAAAAGAGTTCAAAACAGATGAACAAATTCAGCTTAAACTAAGGGCCAGAAACAATGACAAAATAAGAAGGGGTCCAAGTTGATAAAACTGGAAATTAAGGCTGTAGGAGGCGTCTTCTGAACAATCGCATACAGTAATAAGCCTGGCCAAAAGCAACGAAATCCCGTCCAATGATCTAGCCGTAATCCTACAAACTAAGCGAATTTTATCTGATTTATTTGTTGCTGTATTTACTACAAACGGAAAATAGGCCATGTTATTTGTTTAGCATATTAAGAATGAACGTTCACAAAAACAAAACCATCAATTCTGTGCCAGACCAGAAAACAACGTTAATGAAATTACTTATAAATACATACATATATATGTATATTTTAAATGTACTTGAGGAAGAAATACGCGTCGCGATTGAATTTTTGTGGATAGACCAAAAATGGAATAGAAAGAATCTGGTTTAATGGGGAACAAAATCGTATAGTATATTGATAAGAAGCCTAATGGACCGTCTGAAGAGATATAATGGTAAGATAAAGAAAACTTAAAAAAAAGAACGTTAATGGATGTGAATATTTACAGAGTTGTTGCTTTTGAAATACTTATGTACACGATATGGGTGTACATATATACATATGTGTATTAAATTCATGCAAATGAAGATCCATAACCAAATGGGGAGGAGTTAGGATCAGATGAAACGCTACATGAATACCAAAATAACCAAAATGAAAAACTCAAATCTGAAAAAATTATTAGGTGTTGCTTACTGTCTCATGGAGCCCCAACGACGCTGGGATAAGCTATCGGGATTGCTGTAAAGAATGATTATTATTATGTGTATAGCTTATATAGTTTCGTTTTTCAATTTTATAACTCTATACTACATAATTAACTATGTATCTATACTTCCAAAATTTAATTTAAATGTTACTTAAGCCTAATAAAAGAGTCTTGAATTAAATGGAAGTACGAGGAGTTGGATTTTTTTGTTGATCGAGTAATTTTAGGCCCCTAAAAAAGTAAACTATAATTTGGTTACAGAATTTAATCTTTATTACAAGATTTCAATTGATTTGATACTCGACTTGAAAGCTTTGTTTTTCTATTATTTCTACCCTACTTTTTTAACTCCTTATTAAAGTTTGTCCATTTAACAAAACTTGGGTTGGTTTTCTATTTTTTTCTACTAAATTTGTTGACTATTTTTGTACTTCTATTATCTTTGATCACAGCACGGCTCATACTGTTGTATTTAAGAGAGGAGCTATTTATCAGGTGAATCTCCAATTCACCACAGCACACCTCGCTCTCTCTATCTCTCTCTATTTCTCTTTAATTGAATCTTTGTCTCCAGCTCTTCCTCTCTCTCAAATGTTATGCTGAACATAAGCGGAAACAATGAGCGCTCTTTAAACGCGTACTGACTGCAAACCTCGACTGAGACACGCATGAATCACGGCCCAAACTACCGACAGACAGTGGGCATAGAAAAACTGGTTTTTCAATTCGTGTATGCACATTTTTGTAAACGTAGTTATACAAAAGAAAAGGTTAAATATTCAAATAGTTCAAAAAAGAAAAGAAAAAAAACTGACTGATGATCACAGGCTGATCATGTTGAACAGATGCAAGTTGGCTATTTTATGGGCATTATGTAAAAACGTAGTGCCTGGACAACATAAATTCGTACTGCGATCAAGCTTTCCATATCTAATTGCTGATGGTTTGTCTGGCCTTATAAGGTAGCTGAGACTCGACTTAAACCGATTTTATTTCCACTTGCTGCTGTTGTTACCTTGTAGGCGTGCGTCTCAGACTACGTCTGGCCCAATTGTCGCGGGGCAAAATGCTAAGCTCCTCGTCACTGAAAACGAAAATATCGAACAATAAGTAAATATAATCTGTAAACGTAGTTCATAAATAACAGTAGCTCACTTTTTAGGCGAGGATGAGACCACATGTGGCGCCAGATCGAGTTCAATGCCAGCGCTTTCATTTAAATTATTATTGCCATCATTCGAGTGTCCACTGTGGCTATGTGAGGAATTAACGCCGTTGCCATTGCTAATGCTGTGCTTGTTATTTCCGTTGTTATTGCTGTTGTTGTTGCCTTGAGAGCTGGACGCCGCACGCAACTGTGCACTGTACTCGTTCTCGCCGTAGCCCTCAAAGGATTCCCCATCAGACAGCGAGGAGCACTGAGATTTGGCCACGCCTGCTATAGGATAAGACACAGCAAATTAAAGAAAGGAACAAAATTTGATATGTTTATGAGCTGTTCTCCACTTACCTGTGCTTGAGGGCGGACTGCTGGGCGTTGGACTACTGTCGCCGGAAATTGTTTCGGCGTAGAGAAAATTATTGGTGCTGGCTTTGATGGCCGCATTGTTGTTGTCCATTTGAATGCGTGGTATCGGCGCCATTCTGCCAAGGCACTAAACCTGCAACAAATTAACAAACTCAAAAGATTACTTCAATTGCCTTACACAAACCTCCAAGCAGGTAAATAGGGTATCCAATCAACGCTTGACATGCAATGGAGAAGCCGCAAAAGTGCAGCGCAGTTCATTACAAACTCTGCGAAAAAGAATGTGCTTTCGCTGAGAATGCTCGACTCTAAGATACCCTACAGGGTACACACATATACAAATATACTTATATACACAGATACAGAAGCACCTATATAGTTATCTGAAGCAAATTAACAAGATTTGTGGACTCTTTGCATAACAATATTATTTTTATTATTATTATATACCCTCTAGTCAATTTATATTGAATAGGGTATAAACATGGTTTGAGTGAAATGTTTTTCTTCTTTAATACTTTCGAGTACTATTGGAATAATTTATGTAATGGCGAATTATTTACTTCGCTTCCTTCAATAACTGAATTTGATATTTAAAAGGTATTTTATTTTTTATTTTCATTCCCATAACATTTAAACTTCTTGAAATGAAAACGGTAAAAGCTTCAATTGAAGATAAGTTATTTCAAAACTTAAAATATTTTCATTATTACGATCTACCACTTGAACTTAAAACTTGAACATTTTTTAAAATTTATGTTTTTGATTGACTTTCGCCTTTTGACTTTAGATTTTTATCCCTCTATTTCCTGAAATGTACCTCAAATCTCAAAAATAGCATCGATATTAAATTTTGACAAAAACACTGCTTAAGCTCCTTATTCCTTTTTCACTTATTGCTTATTGTATTCATAACTTCTATACCCGCAACTTTAAGTCATTATACAAGTAATTGCTCTCAAACTTAAAAATACTCATGTGTAATCAAACAATCGGATCCTATAGAAAGAGCAACAGGTGTTTACTATAGACCAAAAAAAGTAGAAACAGAACGAAAATAGTCCACCAAGTGCATAACAATTAACTAAAATGGAGCTGGGTCAAGGATTTACTGTAGTCACTTCCTGGTGAACTTGTATTAGATATTTATATAGGGCGACATCCCCGCAATTGAACACGCTCGCAATTAGAAATAGGAGAGAAGTCATTTTGTCAATGGACAGGCGACATTTCTAGGGAGCTATTTGTGAGAGCAGCCAACCAAAGATAATAGGTTTATAATTATGGTTGGTTCCTCCTTTTTCCTGTCATAGTTAGGAACTTAACCTAGTTCTTACCCTATACCAAGCAGGTAAGAGCAAGTCATGTCTGTCTGGGCAGAGTACACCAATTCAGGATACTCTGTCCCGCAGCCAGAACAAAAAATCACATTAATTTATTAGCGGAAACTTCATATCAAAATTTGAAGCTTTTGAGACGAACGTCCTTATAAGGAAGAACGTAAAAGCAGACGGAAAGATAGACGCGCCTAGATTGATCGACTCGCTTGTTGATCTTGATCAGTACTATATATAATTTGGGGGCGGTTACAAAGATTTGAAAAGCTTTACATACTCCTTTTTTAAAATTTTCCTATAGGTGACGAAACTAAGTACACTAGACATTGAATTACAATATTACACAAAAGATCGTTTTAAGTGTATTTTGTTTCTGGAATACCCTTTATCCCTGTATCGTTCAAGTCCGAACATACAAGACCAAAACAAACTCATGGATTATTTTTGGTTACACGCTTTCGCCTTATAGAAAGCAAACGAAAAGACGTAAGAGCACAGTAGGAGCTAAGTCGAAGAAACAAAATTAAATACAATGATTGAAATATAAGTTCTGTGATTGTTGTTGTTGTTGTTGTTGTTGATGATTGATTGAAATGTCACGGCCGTTAGGCGACGTTGGTAATAAGAAGTAGGTCAGTATTTCTTTTTATTTTTGGGCATAAGCGATGATACGATTATATAGTGTGGTGGAGTACGATTGATACTATGCATTAAACTAGCTTTCTCTGATCCCGTATTGATTTCTTCAATAAACGAATTTCTTGTTCGATGGAACCCAAATGGAAAACTGTCAACCTCGGTTGAACTTCATCGCATAGCTCTTTTCACTTTTCATATAGGCAAAGCAGTAATAGAAACAATTGCATTACAATTACATTTGTCATAATGAGGCAACATAAAAGCCTGGTATTAAATATTGATTACCTGGCTATTGAAGAAAACGATTTCAACTGGAAAAATGAGCAATAATGAAAAATGATTATCACATGGCAGAAGTTTAAAACGAAAGCAAATAGAAATGAAAATTTATATATGTCTATACGATATATGGAACCACCATACTAAATACCAAATACAACTAACCGAAAATTAACACAACAATATTTTAATGGTTTTGACCACTGACCGAACAACCAACGGGCGGTACCGAAGGAGGAGATGAAGGTGTAACTTTGTGGGTGCAATGAACTCTTGAGTATTGACTCGGAACCGTCGACGTGACGACAACTGCAGTGAAAAATCGATGCTCGTAAGTTGGTAAAGTTGGCAAGAAAAAAAAAAAAAAAACAAAACAAAAAAAGAAAATTATGCAATTTTCCTCCGCATAATCAAAGAAATAAGGGCGTGTGAGCTTGCCAGTCCCAAAACTGTACACGACTTGATTACTCTGAAACCTGAATAGTTGCCTCTTTCTTTTCTACCCTGTAAGTTGCCTATACACACATATGTGTGTTCAAGTAAATAGTAGTGTGTTTGAATTGCAAGTATTAAGCTGTAAATCAGATATAAGATTTGATAACTTTATGTCACATGTGACATACTTGACAGTAAATCCACTATGAACTTACACCAATGCAGCACATAGTTAAAGCTACTTAAAGCCAATTCCTTTTGAGCCAGTTGCTGTGCTCGAAGGATTTGATGCTATCAGGATACATTTGACAATTTCTGACAAGTTTTCTAGGGAATTAACACCCACTAGACTAAAATCGATCTCTTTTAGATGCAAACGACTTCTTAGCGAATTCACAGGTGTAAAAGGTAGGAGTTGCGACCGCGAAGGGATCGAATATTTGTATTAAAAGCGAAGAATTGAGGTGTGGCAAATGTTGATTTCAATATTAAAAACCTGATACGCAAATTGAATTGAAGTATAAACATTTCTTCATGTGGTAAAGTTTCTGACTATTTCAACGCAGAATAATTTTAATTGATTCCAAGTGCTATGTGGCTTGACCACATAAACAAATTTAATGTTATTACAACCTGCATAAAGAATACTCGTGCATCAACAAGTACAACAAGCTGCAGACAATTTTTTAAACAGTTACAAAGCTACATTGAAACGGAGGAGGGGAGGAAGCAGGGAGAAGAGAGAAGAGTCTACTCCCTACTCTAAAGCTAGATTTATCTGTCATGCCTCGGAGCGATTCTCAGAGTCAAATTGTATGAAGTTAGTTGTTGTTGTTGTTGTTAGCGCTTCTCTGATTCGCTGATTCGTAATGCAGTTTTCATGCAAGTTGCCGTCATCTCTGCCTGCGAGTATACTATAATTGTAAATGTTTTTTCCCATGAACATTTTTCCTTTGTTTACAACTCCAGCCACAACATCAACACCACCTGATATGCGCAATAAAACTTAAGAACTGTGTGAAGTTTTTTTTATAAAAACAAAGAGAACTCACAACGGCGCAGATGTGAAAATATTGTTAATATTATATTATATTAGCGTGTGCAAAGCCTAAAGCCTAAAGCATGATTAAATAACTGTTCGTAGCTAATTAATAGAAAAATCTATGGTAACATTGACAAGCAAAAACTGTAAGTAAATGTCAGAATACAAGAGTCATTGTGATTGAACAACAGTTACACTTTATTCCCAGAGTTTCTTCAGTTCTAACATATAGATTGCAATCAAAAGTTATATGTGTTGATAGACATCAGATATATAACTATATATATATTGGTACAATATTATCCACCCATACCCATACAAGTATATAGCACACATGACACAGAACTCAATATACGTTTAATTATAGCACAAAATGCTCGACTGTAGGGGGCGTTCGCTATTTATTAGATGATATCCGAGCCTTTAGCCAGCCAAACAGGCGGCTGCTGACCACAGACCCAGTGGAGCAGCAGCTGCTGCCGCTGCCCCCAGTGACTTTGAAATGAGTCACAAACTTGAACTTGCCGAGCTCGGTGGCAATAAGTATGGAAAAACGGTTTAATATGGGTTCACTGCGATGATGTCAAATTTACGACGGGTAAACGCATCAATTTACTAATCAAGTGAGCTGCTAGACTATATCTTCTTGTTATTATTCTGTTGTTCTGTTGTTTTGTGATGTGACAGTGCGAACACAGCTGTAGAGTGTGTTCGGGAAGGGGAAGGAACAGGAAGGGATTTATGGCATTACGTGTACGTATGCTTGCATTCAATCTAATATAATTCAGAGAGAGAGAAGATCTTTTAAATCACGATATATGTACTCGTATTTACAATTACAAGTAAATAAATTATGTACATGTCGTTTTCCAATTCAAAGTGAAGCCAGTAAAACATTTACAAACAGAGAAAGCAAATAAGAATTGTTAAATCAAGGTTAACAAATTTGCAGACAGCTCTTACCTATTATATAATAAGAAATTATAATTATTCCAGTTCTATTCACCTAGTGGTGCCAGAAGTCAGCTGGTCTGGCATTTTAATGAGCCTCCATGCCATGATTAAGCATATGGCATAAGTGGCCCATTCTATGGTAATAGTACGAGTAGTAAACTACACCGCAGGCGACTCTGGCCGACAACAACTTAAGAATATTCGGCATGTAACTCAAGTGCTTACACTATGCTTACTTATATAATGCTCAGAAGATGAGGAGTAGAAGAATAGCCTACAGCATATCTGTTAGCATATGGCATATGGCAACTTCTCTTCTCCTGGCTGCCTTCAAAGAGCAGCACACGCGACATGAGTTGGATTGTTTTGGGTCGGAGCAGATTCAAACCACATGCTCAAAAGTATTGTGCAAACGTCAGACACCCATAAATTCGAGACTAGTGAAAATTGTATTGATATTTTTTTTAATTAAATCGGCGTCTGCCGTCGAACGTACTTCCAAAGAGTCTGCCACAAGTGTCGGGTTCGGCTCATACACAGCTACCTGCTGGCAAAATTAAACGCTAAGGATAATATATGAAATTGCTGTGAACAGCTGCCTAGATTTTTACAAGCGATAATCAACAGATTTATCATGGTATGCTGCGCATCTGCTGTCTACTCGAGTAGAGCATAAAAAAGAGAAAGAAGATAAACAAAAATATTATTGCAGCCAAAATAGTGTCCAATATATGATATACATACGAGCAACCAAAATATTTCGCTATTCGAACTCTCGTCAAATTTATTTAAATCAGTACGTCGAGAATATTTAACTTCTGTAAAGTATCTCTAGCGAAACGTGTTTTACGCTTAATACAACAATTATAATTTACTACAAAATACCCAAAGTATAGTACGTGCTTTAACTGAAAATATTTGTGTACATTTTTTTAAGGTACATGCTCAAAAAACGACAACAAAAAAGATTAAGCTAGGCAAATGACAGAAAACAAAGTGTTTTCAATTTATACATTTGAGAAGGATTTGTAAACGAATTTTGGTACACCCTGAACCTTATTCAGGATTACGTCTGGGGCGTTGTGTCACCCAATTATAGAAACCAATATAATAAATCTTATGTCTGACATATTCATAAGAGCTCAATTACTTGAAGAGCTCCATACTAAGATATTCAACTTATCTGACATTAGCGAAAAACATTGGCAAAGCTCTCACATCACATCAACGCCCCCACAGAGCTCATTGTACGATGGATGCATACGCCCCAAAGATAAAAGCGGAACAAAACAAAACCTCCCCACAAAAAATAAAAGAATCGGAGAAATAAAATAGATTAAAGCAATATTGATTAATTATACAGAACCGCTAGAAAAAGAAACATAAAAAGAGAAGAACAAAAAAAGGGAAAATGCATTGCGACACTCGAAGTGGAAAATGAAATGAACTGAAAAATGGGTCAAGTCAACGTGTAGAAAATGCACCAAATAAATGACAATACAAACAGAGACAACTGTGAGAATTGTTGGAAAAATGTGAGAAGAAATTTGTTGAAAGACCTTAGAACTTAAAACAATCGAAAGTCGGAAAAGCTGAGGTTGAGGAATGTTGGGACAAACTGTTTGACAAATTGGGCTGGAATATAAAATATGGTAATTATAAAATGATATGAAAAAGAAATCACCTAAATGTCAAATGTAGCGGGAAAAATGAGTGAATGAAAAAAAAAACTAGAAAACAAATTAATTTTCCATTTGGTTGGGAAAATTCGCCGCCCTCTGCTACACCAAAATACAAATCCCATTTGCACTGCTTTGACACATTTTATTTTTATGTGCTACAAGCTGTCTGCACCTCTGCAAGATTCTAAAAGATTCACTCTATTTTGGATCGCGGACGACTGACTTGGCAACCTCTCTTGGATGCCACGCCAGCATTTCCCGCTAATTTGTAGCCATCTCTCTTTGGACGCGCAGCAGGTTTAAAATTCTTGAGATGTACTCGAAGCGGAAGTCAAAGAGAAGTCAGAGAAGTTGGCCGACTGCTTTCCTGAATGAATAATGAGGTAGGCGTTATTGGGCCAGGCCAGATTTTTATTTATTGTGACTGCACTTTGTGTATAAAGTAAAGTAGATTCTACAAATATTTTGTAATTTTTAGTAATTTATTAATTTTAAATTTCATTTCATTTAATTTATAATATTTTAGTTAATGCCTGATAAAGGAGACGAAGAGTTTCGATCAGAGACAATTGATATTTATTCTATATGGACATGGATTTCTGAACAAAAGCGAAACATTAAAATTCAACATAAAAAATTCATTGAAGTATTCAAATTTTGTTGAAATTTTCTTCTTTATGTCACATTTAGAATAAGATAAATAAAAGGTATTTTACTTGTCGCTAGGATATAAGAAGTATGGTTGAAATTAGTAGAGATCAGTGCGCAGGAATTCACTACAAATTGCGTTATAAACAGTATCGGCTTTACTTTATATAAAGTTACCTTCCTTTAATCTATCAGACATGTCTATGAACACACATACTATACACAAGCATACAAACATATGCACATATGCATTTATGAACGACACTTGAATCAAAAGGAAACGCGGAAGTCTGTTTGTCTGGCTGTCTACCGTCTACAAAGATATATCTGTGGCGAAGCATTATAAAGTACAAGGGGAAAGGGATCGGCACACATGACAGAATAAAGTAGAATTGTATAAACAATAACAAAGTAGACGACACCTGTTTAAAGACGTTTCAGTTCATTCATTTTATTTTGTGTGTTCTTTTTTTTTCATTGCAGTCGTATGTAATTATTTACTCAGGCTAGCTGCGGGATTCTCAAAAAGATCTCTGAAACTGTCGTCCGACGTGTCTCAAATATCAGACATGGAATTAGACATGGCCAGGGGTTTCTTCCGTGTCCTTAACTAATCACAAACATGTGTGCTGTTTGTTACCATTTTCAGTTCCAACTTCAATTATTCCAATTCAAATTCCAATTCCATCGATGGTGCATTGAACTAGTGCAGGTGGTAAGTGCATTTGACCCACTTTGACTGCATTTCAATATCCAAGTGGCTAATTCCCAGCCAATTAAAAGCTAGACGTCATCATATGTCTACATAAGCATACACAGTACACATAAGTCGTATGTACATACAAATGTATGCTAAACCACCTTCTACCACAGAATTTACTCGTCTTCCGTTGACTTCGTTGATTGACTTTATCCCTGGGCCTTTTGTCTCTCACTCAAGAAAAAAAATCCACTTTTTGTGCAGCCGATGACACGCTTTTTTTCAAAACGACTTGTTTTTTTGATTTTTGTTTTTCCACTCTCAACTGGCACAAGTTCTCGCTATGCCTTGTTTATAAACATCAAGTGAGTATTCCATAGTCGAGAGAGTTTGACGAGGTAAATACCCTGTGCCTTAACACGCAGTGCACACTGCTTGCTGTGCCGCACTGTTTCTACAATACTTAAGATAAACAACCTGTTTAAATATGTAAATAAAGTGCAGTCGCGATAACTTGGATTGAATAATTAAAACCAGCCAGTTCAAGCTATCGAAGGAAAAGTTTGTATCATGAATTCTGAATTGTAGTTATTGAGTACTTTCGTCCAAGTTACTGAGTACTTTTTTTTCAAGTTATTGCGCACTTTCGTCCAAGTTATTGAGTACCTTAGTTCAAGTTATTGAGCAGCTTCGTTCCAGTTATTAACTACTCAAGTTACCGGGACTAAAATGAACTTATGACTGCTGACGGAAAGATCAACAGAAGTACACCCTATCTACATTTTACCCATCTTATTTACAGGGTATACAAATAAAAAGCCATAAACAACAAAATCTTTTCAACTCGTTTGCCTTGAATCGCATTGAATTGAAGTTCAAATTCGTAATTATATTATGAGTAAATATAAATAATTTGAGTTGCGGGTTTTACTTATTATTGCGATAATTTATGCATTTACTCAACTCAATTTGTGACAATGTAAAGTAAACAAATAAATCGACGATTTAAGGGACTACAATTAAGTACATATAATATAAGTTTTTAACATTTCAAATAAGTTTATTTATTATACAACTAAGGATAATGCCTCACCTCAGTGTATTATAAGCTTGGTAAGTCGTAAAAATGTGAACATAAATATTTTTGAACAATTCTTAGCTTGGAAATGTCCCAACTGGCAGCAGCCCAAGCAAATGCAGAACAAATGCCATAAACCAATAGTCAAACAAGTTAAGAAGAAACAACAAATACAAAAGCAACAACAACAACAAAAACAACCACAACGCAAATACAAAACATGGCTAAGCCACATAACTGTGCCAAGGCCCCAACAACAACAACAACGACAAAAAATATTTTTTTGGTAGTACAATATGCAAAGTGCAGAGCGAAGCAGAACCGTTAGACAGTTTAACGAGCCAAAGTGCGAAAGAGATGAAGATAGAGAAGAGGGCTGACAGATGAGGTGATGGGGGGGATCTGTAATTTAAGAGCGCTAAGCAATGTTAATAGGGGCCAAATGGACTTGGTCGAAAAAAAAACTCTCAAATTACAATACGTATTGAAAAAAAAGAAAAGTAAAGGAAGCAAACTTCAACTGATGCAACAAAAATTCAGAACAAAGAGGAGCCAAGAACAGCTGAGAGCAGCTGCATCTTTGAGTGGGTTTCGCATTACCAAAACGAAGCTGCAGCCAAGAGTGGCAGCTTAAAGTGTCTAGTATCGCCTCGTTTTGCCCTAAGCCACTGTCTGTTTCCTGTTGCATTATGAGGGCAGGTGGCCATATCTCTCCGGAAGCACTTATACACCATGCAGTTGCTCTCAATGCTCACGGTCTCTTTCTCTCTCCCTCTCTTATTATTTTTCTCTTTCGAACTATGACGCTTATTTTGGATTGCTGCCTGGTATTAAAGTTTAGTTGCAATTACAGTGAGTAAATTAAAAAGCAACAGAAAAAACCACATAAAGCTTCCTTAACTTTAAAGGCACACAAAAAACCAAATCAAAGAAAATAACAATTCAAACAAAAAGCGTCGATGTCGACGCTGCCGTTGCCGTTGCTGTTGCTGTTGCTGTTGCTGTTGGCGTTGCCGTTGACGCCGACGTTTGCGATGGCGCCAACTGGCACGACATGGCTAAGCCAACAGCAACCACAAAAACAACAGCGGCAGCAATAAAATGACAAAGAGCAAAATGCGAATTTCGCATTTGTGCAAATGTTACAACTATCTCACAAGCAGCTAAAACTAAACCTAAAACATGTCATTTACCTAACTAAATGAACAGCAAACACCAACAACAACAAGTGCAACTGGATTAGTGAAGTAGGCTCGACTACGAGATACCCTGCACACATCTATAACGATTCATAACATGCATTAGTATGCGAATTAACCCACACACGTACATACACAAACACACTTCAGGCAATTAAGCAGCGGCACTTTGGTTAATCATTTCTGCGTACGCAGTGCTCATGCACTTCAATAACAGCTACCTAAAGGATGATTTTCAAGTTTTTAGACCTTAACCCCTTGAAAAATAGGTAAGTGGAAAATATTCCACTTATGCAAATGTATGTAACAAGTAAAAGGAAACAACTTCGCAAAGGAAATACATTTTTACTCCAGATCAATAGCCCAGTCGATCTGTAAGTTCTTCTATATGTGTTGCATACACACAAGAGGTTATTTCAAATTTCAACATTTTTGACACCCACCCCTGCAAACCGACTTATAGCAACATGATTTTTTAACAATTTTTTAATGGATAGCTTCCTTTTTTGGTGCTTTTTACTACACTCTTTAGCTAGGCAGAAAATATCCTTACGCTTGGAATCAAGAATCAATTTAACATAAAGCTGCACTGATCTGCTGGAAGTGACGTCAGAGCAGAATTCGTTCAAGGGAAACCTGATTATAGTGTGAGTGTACGTGTTTATGTGTGCAAAGTTCGCTAAGAGTGTAACTGGCATTAAATCTCATCTGGGTTAGAGCTTCTTGTAGTCGGGCATACATGGTTTTTTTATTCGAGATCATTTTGATTTTTTGTTTTATATATAAAATATTTAATTCTAAAATAAATAACTTTATACTGATTTTCTATTATAGGCGTTAATATTTAAAAAGAAATTAAATCAAAATAAAACTTAACTTAACTAAAATTTTTGGTTCACTTAATCTCTTTGAATCTTTTTGAATTTTTTACTATGTTCGGACTACAGTACAATTTCCACTAGGCCATATTTGGATAAATTTGACTCTACTCTATGAATTAGTATAGTATACACTGTATACTTAAAAAACGGGGTTAATTTTATTAAAATTATATGAGTATAGAGTATAACAGCCTGCGCTGTGTTTGCAAGGTGTAAAGATAAATACATATGATATATCCTTTACTATCTAGGAACTATTTGCTGATATTCAGCACATTTTGTTAGCTTGCAATTGGGGATCTTAATCAAAAGATTGTGTAAGCAACAAACTAAACCAATTGTTGAGTGATCGGTCTGAAAAACTTTTGTCTATCACATCCTTTCTTTCTATAGCTATATTGACTCAGTTCGCTCTCTAATCGGGAGAATACACACTTTATGAGATCGAAGACTTCTCCAGTTATTACAGCACCCTTTCTAAGGATAAACATTTCTAATAACGTCGACAACGAAATCAAAAGCTTTGATAACCAAACGTTAACCCAACCGCTTGTTGTTTGCTTACAGTTTGAGAATCAATAACGGTAAACATTGCGTGCCGCGCAACGAAAAAAGACGAAGAAGTTTGATAACGGTAATATAACTCAAATCCGCACCTACTTCACTATTTACAAGCCGATTAATATAATTTTCAAAATAAAATATATAAGTCAATTAGTTAATAAAAACTATGATTTAAATAAAATGAAAATCGGCTGGTACTCAAACTGTATTTTTGCTCAACTCTTTTCGCTTGCCTTTTGAGCTGCTAATTAGCAACGATGCACTTTGACAGCCAAGCATGACAAACTCTTAGAACTCTGGGAACTCTGACTAATGAGATTTACGCTAATGAGCTGTATGTATGTACATAAGTATAAACATATGAATGTATGTATGTAGAACAACCAACAACTGGTGTTCCAAATTATGTAAAACAGTTAAAAAACAAACCAAAACGCACCTGTTAAAACTGTTGTGCAAAATATTTATCTTCGTGTGTGCTTAGAAAACAAGCAACAAGCAACCGTTAAACGTAGCACAATAAACTAACTTTTTTTTAGCATGCACTTCACGCACAAACACACATACACTTACAAGAGACGACGCAACAGTTAGATTTCTTATTCTTCTTGTTTTAGTTGCTGCACACCTATTTTTAATCGGCTTCTGCGTCCGTTAGGGATAACAGGTAATTAAATAATTGTATTAGTTAAGTTTTATTTTTTTTTTTTTGTATTTTCTTCTTTTCCATCAATTGTACGTATTGTGTATGTATTTTTGTTTATTGGCTACGTATAGCCAAGGCCAGAAAATAAAGTCGCGCTTGCTGGCCTAAACGTGATTTGTGTTTGTGCGCTAAATGTAATTGTTGCACTTTCACTCAGAGCGCCGAAGATTATATTTTACACTTTGCGGCTTTTCATATAAAATACAAAATTTGGTATTGTATTTGTACGCGTGCGTAACGTTGGTAACGCATTTGCATACCTTATGATTAGGTTGAGATTTACTCGTTACAAAAATACAAACAGAAAGAGACACAGACACACACGCGCATACATACACATTCACTCACATACAACAGGTATGGGCGACGAGACTAAAAAAAAACGGAACGACGAAACAAGCGCGCACGCGTCCGCAACACATAAAGTGTACAATGGAAATATGAAACAACATGACGGGTGTGACCAGATGTGGTAGGCAGCAAAATCCAGATAAGTATATCGATAAATACGACACACTATACAAGGGAAATACCAAAATAGCTGCAAATACTTATATGTATAGGCTTTTATTTTAACAGCTTAATTCTAAAAAAAACCATTTGAAAACGTATTCTTTGTATTTCAAATAAATAAAAAAAACTAGTTTGTGCTCAAACTCAGGAAATTTTTTTTTTCGACTCTTTCCTATGCAGATCCACAATGTATTACAAGCGATTTATGATATATGAGACTAAACTAAAAACAAATGCAATCGTTTAACGCACTCAGCTAATTCAATTTTCCATCTTTGTAGCCTCTGATGCTGGAGTGGAATGATTTTCATCCTCCTCCTCATGCTCCTCAGCTACAACCTGCTCCGCATCCTCCTCTGTAGACGCGTTGGAGGTTGTGCTGGTGCTGCTAGAGCTACTGGTGGAAGCAGTGGTGCTGTTGGTGGTTGGGGGAGTGGTAGTCTTATTGCTACTAGTTATACGATTGAGCCCTGGTCCAGCTGCAACATTAACAACACTGGGACTTGTGTTGTTATAGGAAGAAGCGGCTGCTTTATAGTAAGCACTGTTTGCCAAACTGCTTACCAGTTCCTGTTGCTTGTAGGCCGCATTCACTTGACTGGTAACAGAAGCTAAGGCACTGGGATTTGAATTTTGTCCGTACTTGAAGCCAGAAATACTATTAACCGTGCTCAAATGCGGCAATGAGGAAAATCCCAATTCCCCAGAAACTGATTGAACACTGCGGCGCTCTCGCTGGTCGGACCGGTTGCTTCCTGAGGGCATTGCTGGTGCACGGAAGCCTAGTTTAGGTACATTAAATGTGTCCAACTTGAAGACGTGCCGGGGCGGTCCCCTATTTTGAGATTTTTCCACACGCATAGTCTGCACAGGCACCACAGGACGACGAACCATTACACGGCCTGCTGCGTTTGCATCCAATTCTCCGGTAGCTGCCTCGCCGGCACCGCCACTGGCGGGTGACACGGCACCGACATGACCTGGTTCGCTGCGTTGATCATAGTGCGGCTGTGTGTGGGCATTAACATCTGGATGGAGTACGCCCTTGGCCAACCGCTGGCTTGCAGTTATCTTAGTTCGCTCCGGCAGCAGCGGCGCCACGTGAACACTTGCGGGCAGGTTGACATTAGTGCCTAGACCAAGACGCTGCTTGACCTCACTCATAGTCTGTTGGGCAGTTTGTCGTGCCTTTTCAGCGCCCATTTCCAGCATGTAGATTAGCTCATTGCGATTTGTCAGGTGCTGGTTTATCTTTTCACGTATGGGACGCAGATGCTCAATGACCGCCTCCGAAACGCGATCCTTATACTTGGCCGTATCCAGGCAATTAGCCTCCTCCACTACAGTCTTAATGTTTTGCCCAGTAACATGGGCGTGTATATTGACAAGATTACTCACGCCAGGCCTCGAACCAGGACAGTATGAAATGTCTGAGGTAAAATCAGTTAGAGCCTTCTTTATTTTCTCCATTATTTGCTCAGGTGTATCGCTTAAATTTATGGTGCCCTTCGGATTTGGGTCGGACTTCGACATCTTCTTTGAAGGGTCGCGTAGCGACAGTATCCTGGACCCATCATTATCCTCAATTACGGGATTGCATACCGGAAACATCTCGCCATAGCGCGAGTTGAAGTTGCGGGTCAAATGTTGAGCCAGTTGTATATGCTGAAGCTGATCAGCTCCAACGGGCACATGTGTAGCTCTGTTCATAGAATGAAGAGAATTTATAAGACATTAATAGTGACTGGTATTTAATTATTACATAAAATTTGTATCGATAGAAGATGTATCACCAAATCTAAGGTCTGCCTACTATTATAGCCTAATATGATGCATGTCATATTTTTATTTTTTAATTTATGCATTTGTAACAGTGGCTTTAAAGAGATTCGGGTAAATCACAACATCTAGCCAGGTGTTGCACCCGGTATTCCTCAAAGAAGTTGCCATAATTATTCTTCCCAGTCATTCCAATTGGATTCTAGAAGAAAATCTTGTTGGAATACATGCTACCATATTGAGAGACCATATGCTCTAATTTCGTAATATATGTGAAGAGTCTATTTATATACGTTTTATTCTCATATATGTATATGTATATAATATAACTGATATCGCATTGTGGTTATACACCTTTTTATGATATGCAGGAATGCGTCAACAAATATCAAACATTAAGTAAATTGCGTCTGCTACAACGGAATCTACGTATATAATTTTCTTCATTTAACTCGAATGGTTTCTGAGATTGACGGACAGACTGGTGGTCATGGCTTGATCCACTAGCATATTGATATTGATTATATTTATGTCCTAAATTGAACTCAATTGTTACACTAGGTTTTAGCCTTTTTAACTCTTTTTTTTTCAAAAAGTCAACAAAAATAATCTATACCAGGACCTTTTTTTATTTTTTTTCTCTGGCAAAAACTTTTTTAAAACTTCTTTTCAACTATTACTTGAGAAGGACACCACCGATCTTAAAGCGCTTTACGTTTACTAACCAATGGGTTAAATCCTTTTAGGTGAAGAAAATAGTTTTCCCAGAAAGGCCATTTTCTAGCAGTTTCACTCTACAATCATAAAATAAAATAAAATTTACCTTAACTACTCTTGCTCTTATTATCTTGCTCCTATTATTTCTGGGATCATGTTTATGCAGGCAGTTTAAATTGGGTATTGATTCTGATCATAAATGTATATAGCTATTGTGTTGAAACGCCTTTTTCTATCTGTTGTATTCTAATGGTATTAAAAGCATTTATAGAAAAAAAGTTCTCATTTTTTACCAGAATTTCGAAACACATTTTATATACGTTCTAAAACAGTATTAATGTTTCTCCTTCAGATATGTGGTGACTAAGGAGCTGACAATTTGTCATTTGCAGAATAATTGCTTTTAATTATATGCCATATAATATATTTACATCCAGCACATGGTGCTTTCTACTAAAATATCTTTCACCACATGATAAAAGTTAATAGAGACCATATATAGACTTTTTTATTGCCTTAGCTCAGTTCCTCGGATGTATTACTTACTTGTATAGCATTATATCAGCAGCCTGCAGTACCGGATATACATATAAACCGAGGGGCACGTCCCGCACGGTTCTAGATTTGTCCTTAAACTGCGGTAGTTGAGCCAGTCGTGGCATTGTGGTCAGTGAACTTAGAATCCAATTGAGTTCACTGTGCTCCATCACAGCAGATTGGACAAAGAGCGTGGTTTGAGCTGGATCAACTCCACATGCGAGGAGCGTGGCTGCCATTGTGAAGATGTTCTCTCGTAATACGGGTGGATTATGGGGCATGGTAATCGAATGCATATCCACAATGCAAATTGTAACATTATCGCGTGATTTCTGCAGATTGGTCCACTTTCGCACTGCGCCTAGATAATTGCCCAGGTGTACTGAGCCCGTTGGTTGAATACCACTGAAGATTTTACGCGGCCAGCGCTGATTTTGCTGTAAAACAAAAAAAAAAATAAGTGTTCAACATTCTATTACATCATAAATATACAATACTCACGGTATGTTCCTGGTCGCTGATATTTGGTTTTTTCGCAGATTTGCCAGAAGAGCTCGCATGAGCTGGGGCCGAAGTGGGCGTTCGATCTCTGGGGGAATTCCCAAATGTCGGCTGTGAAGCGGCATTTAACAGCCGTTTAGCTAAAGACATTTGTCGCTTGTTAAGCACTCGATTGGCAGGACAAACATTGAATTTACCAACGCGAAACATTGCAAATGTTGTAAATTTTGTACTATTACCTATTTTGTTTTTTTTTAAGAAAATTGTTCACACATATATAACACACTGGATAAAACGAAATAACACCCCGAATATGTTTTGACAATTTTGACAAGCAAAATAGTTTAAAAAGAACATATGATTAGTGTGACCGTACATATATCGATGACTGAAGGCAATGCGTTCAACGATATCGATATTAAAAGCAGTGCAAAAAATAATTGTCGTGATGTAAGTTACACCCTGTATCATATATAATCGATAGTAAATGGCGCAGAAATTTCCTTCACGTTTAAATACGATTTTATTCTCAACTAATTTACACAGAAAATCGAAGTTTTTTGCTAGATATTAGATATTGCAATTTATATATTCATCGGAGATGTTTCGTTACAGTAGCAGATTGCGAATTTCAATCACGGAGAGACTCTTGCATATACCAAACTGAAGTGTTAACTAGGCAGCAATTGCGCAATTGAAGTTTCTCTAGAAATTAATGGGTTTGCCAAAGGCGGCCGCCACATTGGCCTCGCGTAAAGCCTCAGAGCAGGTCTGCAGGAAAAGAAAAACGAAAAATCAAACAATGTTAAATTATACCAAAGATTTGAGCTTACCGGATGCGCATGGCAAACGCGGGCAATGTCTTCAGCTGATGCCCCATATTCCATAGCCAGAACGGCCTCATTGATCAACTCTCCGGCGTTGGGGCCAATGATGTGCGTGCCCAGCACGCGATCTGTTGCCTTATCAGCCAGCACTTTGACGAAGCCGTCGGTCTCATTGTTCGTTTTAGCACGAGAGTTGGCTAAGAAGGGGAACTTGCCAATTTTGTAGGCAACGCCTTCCTGCTTAAGTTGCTCTTCTGATTTTCCCACCCACGCGACTTCAGGATGCGTATAAACTACGCTGGGCACGCAGTTGTAATCAATGTGAACATGACCACCATTGATACCCTCAATAGTGATAATTCCCTCATCCTCGGCCTTGTGAGCCAACATTGGCCCATGAATGCAATCGCCAATGGCGTAAATATTCGGCACCACCGTCTGGAAGGTGGCATTAACCGGAATGCGTCCGCGATCGTCCTTTACAATACCTACAGCCTCCAGACCCAGACCTTCGGTGTAGGGACGACGTCCCACGCTCACCAACAAAGCATCGCACTGAATGTCTTCCTTGGCGCCGGTTTTAGCATTCTCTACGGAAACGTTAACATTTTCGCCACTACGGGTGGCTCCCATAACCTTAGTGCCAAGCTTGAACTTAAGTCCCTGCTTAACAAGCACCTTTTGGAAGGTTTTGGACACCTCATTGTCAATGCCCACACCGCCAATGGTCTCCATGAACTCAACGGCAGTAACCTCAGCGCCCAGGCGTGACCATACAGATCCCAACTCTAAGCCAATAACACCTGCTCCAATAACTACCATGTGCTTGGGCACTTTAGCAAGCTTGAGGGCACCTGTACTGCTCACAATGACTTCCTCATCAATCTGCAAAAAAAAATATGCAAAAACGAAGATGTAGTTTAGCTTTAAATAAAGAAAAATCTAATAAATATCGATGCTTAGTATAAAAAAAAAATATTAAAAAAAAACACTATTGTCCACCTAAATGTGAAATAATACAATATTTTGGTAACTTTTAAAAGGAAATGGAAAATAATATGAAAAAGTAACAAGTTATAAAAAGAACTATTGAATCATAATGTGTTAAAATGAGAGAATTCGTATCAACATGCATAAACCAATTGGCATATTTTTAAGTTATTTCAGGTTTAAAGAACTAGTTTTCGTAACCAACAATATAAGTAATAATTATATGTTTGAAGCTAAACTATCAAAGTTCCAAAACTATAACTCCAGTTTATGAAACACATTAAGGTTATGTACAGTACATGAAAAATATCTTGAAAGTGACTCAATAAGAAATTAATACGAATCAATAATGCTATTATTACTATTAAGCTCTGTAATAACGAATCAGATGTTGTTGTTTGCTCACCGTGATGCCTGGAAAAGGGGTAACTTCGGAGCCAGTAGCAATCAATATGTTCTTGGTCTTGACAGTTTCAGTGGTGCCGTCGTTTTTCTTTATTTGCACCTCATTGGCGTTAACAATGGTGCCGAAGCCTGTCAGCTGTTTGACTTTGTTCTTCTTAAAGAGCTGAGCGATACCACCCGTGAGGGCTTTAACAGCATTAGACTTCTGTCCCATGAGCTTCTCCAGATCAAGTGAGACAGCCCCGCAGTTGATGCCTCTATTAGCCAAATCGCCAGAGTGGGCCATGTGATAGTAGTGCGAGTTGTTTAACAATGCCTTTGAGGGAATGCATCCTACATTGAGACAGGTACCACCCAGTGTGGCCTCCTTCTCCACGCTGACGGTGTTCATGCCCATTTGGGCGGCTTTGATGGCAGCCACATATCCGCCGGGTCCAGAGCCAATAACCACAATATCAGCCTCATGTGTGCTGGAGTAGTAGCGTACATTCAGCGCACCCAAAATAGCTGCATTGGTGCGCAGAGGGGTCTGCAGGTAAAGAAATTGTTAATTCATAATGCAATTTGGTCACACTCCTTTTACTGTTTGTTGTGTTTACGCTAATCGCAGCCACTTAACACAAGTAATCTGATAGTCATGGGGCTATTTATCAGCTGTTTTAGCTGATAATAAGCCTAATGAACGACCTTGACACTTGGACACGCACGATTTACACATCACTTCCATTGGCTTATGCACTTAATGCAAAAGTTCTGACCTATTTAGGTTAGAATTGCATAACCCTCTTACAGGGATTTCGACTTTGGAGGAGTTTTGCGTTTTTACCTTGCTCACAGATGTCACAGCTCTGCGTAAAGTCGACTGCATTGCTGGTTAATTAGTAAAAGATGATCGCCTAAAATTATTTAAAAAAAAAAACACAAAACTAATCTGAAGTTATTTTCAATGCTGCAACAAAATTTACCCGAAATTACGCTAGAGCTAGAGCTGCAAAAAAACAGATGATACTATCGATAAGAATTGATAGTTTTATTTTGTTCTGCTATCGATTGTTTCGTGTACTACACTTTGATTTATGATTCTCAATAAGCCCGTGTGGTAGCTGTTATATCTACAAAAAATTTTAAACTTGCCTTGATGCTAGTACAATAAAGCTAGCAATTTGCTTAAAACTAAAAAAATTTTCAGCACAGCGATTGTATTATATAGAAGAACTTAAGAAATGGCGCCTTCTAACTTTTGAAATAAAGTTAATTTGATAAAATAATAAAAAATTAATAAAAATTTTAGCAGACATCAATAATGAATTAATATACATATATATACTTAAACACAAATAATCGCTGGCTTAACCAAGTACTATCAAAATTGAGATGTTGCAGGCTCGATCGGTAAGCTACAATTATAGGTCAGAAGGAGCGATTGCTTATCGATGACACCCCACATATCAAATAAAGTATTTTGTGTACGGTTTAGTATTAACAATGCTGCTTGGTATATTTAATAGTTTGCAAGCTGTGCACACTTGTTCGCAAACACAACAAGATGGCGAGAGTTTTGTCTGGAAATTGAATAGAAAAACGCAAAAAAAAAAGTGGAAAATAATTGTTAAAATATAGAATAAAGTGTAAAGCGGCCGCAATAACAAGCTGAGCGTGTATTGCTCACCTTTTGTGTATGCGGCAGCATCTGCTAGCGAACTGTGAAAGTTGCTGCGCTGTCTGGTCTTGTTGTTGTTGCTCTTACTGCTTTGTTGTTGTGTGTTTGCCTGACTTACCGACTGTCAGTTGTCCTTGTCCTTGCCCCGTACACATATGATGATGAGCAATTACGGCAATATCATGATGGACTCACCTAGATCTTCGCCGCATGGTGGCCGCTCTCCAGTGGTTGCTCGTCAGGACTCATCAGGAACACTAAAGACGACAATATCGTTGGGAAAAACGCCGACAATAATACACACTGGTCCTTTCTACTCGATGAAGGAGCCGCCGGCCAAAGCAGAGCTAACGGGCGATAAGGATCTCATGACCGAATATGGACTGCATCACACGCTGACAAAATTTAAGGAGAAAAAATTCAAGGAATCGCTGGCGTCATTTCTGCCAAACATACCAGGCATCAATGACCTTATCACGCATCCCGTCGAAAATAGCACGTTACGCAGCGTTATAGAAAAGCCTCCAATTGGCGGTAAGGAATTGCTTCCACTCACCGCAGTTCAGTTGGCCGGTTTCCGCTTGCACCCAGGACCGGTAAGTAATTTCGGGTGTTCGGCCTTGGTTTCTAAGGCTGACTGGTAAAGGATGATATGATCAACTGTCAGCAACAGCAAAATACATTTTTGATAGTTGGGAAAAATTGATCAGATAAGGATCATGTTTTTAAGGAGCTACTGATTAATTTTCTTTAAACGCTTTACCAACTATATATCACCATTCACTGTACTTTTTTCGGCGTTAATTACGATTTTGTTTTTGCTATTTAAAAAACAAGCAGATTACCGTACTCCAGCATATTGAAATGTTGGTGCTTACAGTCATCAAATTTAAAATGATTTGCGATTAATAGATGCTCATTGTTATCATTGCTCTCTTTTTGTAGCTGCCGGAACAGTATCGGACCACATATGCAACTCCTGCGCGTAAACACAAAAACAAGCACAAAAAGCACAAGCACAAAGATGGAGTCACAACTGGAGGTACAGAGTCAACGCTGCTGGGTAAGTAACCTGCTAAATATCCAAATACACATATGTTATATGCTGTTTAATGAATTTGCAGATTCCGCTGGCTTAGAGACATATGAAAAGAAGCACAAAAAGCAAAAGCGACACGAAGATGACAAGGAACGCAAGAAACGTAAAAAAGAGAAGAAGCGTAAAAAGAAAAATCAAAGCCCTGAACCCGGTGCATCTCTAAGCATGGGTCTGCCCGGTAGCGGCGGTGGTTCAGGCTCCGGCATGGGTGGATCAATTTTGGGCTCTACAACAGGCATGTCGAATCCAATTGCAACTGGCAGCGTGGGGGTCGGCTTAAATGCAGGTATGGGCCTGACCAGTTTTCCCGTGTCGCTTCAATTGCAGCCCATGCAGCATCAGCAACAAATGTCCAGTGGGTCTTTATTAGGTTCGGTGCTTGGCACTGGCAGTGGGGGCGGTGGAGGTAGCGCTGGTAGCAGTGGCGGCGGTCCAGGTAGCTTACTAATGTCACAGTTTTAGGCGAAATGCATTAGTAAATAGACTTGGGTTATTACCTCACACAAACATACCCACGCACACATATACACTTCTCTTTCACATATACATACCTCTCCCTCTCTCTCTCCCTCTCTCTCTCTCTCTCTCTCTCTCTCTCTCTCTCTCTCTCTCACACACACACACATTCACACAAATATATAGCCCAAAAAAAATGAAAAACGTATGAAAGAAAACAACATAGGTGTCCGCAAATGCACTCTAAATGCAATTTTAACGATAAAGTTTCGTGTCTAGTTATTAATTTATTATTATAATTATGATTACTGTAAAATAGTTTAAATTCTAATTAGCAAACTTTTCGTTCGTTTTACATTGCTAGCTTAATGAGATTTATTGAATGTAAATTATGGTACAAATTGCAAAATTTTCACTATAGATTCCAGTAAATACCCCTTCACCCCTTAGAATTCCTAATGTACACGCATATACTATATACATACTTTAGTTTACTAGCAACCAATCAACTTACGCGTATCTAAATTACTTTTTACTTTTTAGTGTAGGTACAGTTTTTTTCCCGCAATGGTTTAATCTTACAGCAAAATTGTAAAAAAAAAAAAAAATATATATATATAATGCTGAGATTTTACAAAACAAAAATCCTTACTGTAAGTAATTAATTGTATATGTAAGCGCCTATTACAATAATAAACGGCATTAAAGTGTAACAAAATGCTTTAACCTATTAAAAGATTCCTTTACTTGCGCGCCATCAGCGTTAGTAGGAGTAAGGCAACATCGGCGTCAGCTGCTTTACCTAAAAATGCCAAGTTCAAATATAATTGAACAGCTGAGTTGACGTGCTGCCAGCTGCCTGAATGTGGTGTTGCCAGACTGTTAAATACGCGTTTCCCAGTAGATGTATGTACATAAATAAATTATCTGTGAATGATATGTTGTGATAAACAGATTACCTGCAGTAGTACACTTACATTAGAAGGTCCCAGTTCGATGTGTGTACCGCTCTTAAAAAGAGACGAAAAAGAAAAACTAAAATGTATAAACAAACGTGCACAAACTTGCTAGACCTTTCACCTGAAGAGGTCAAGGATTGGGTGAATAGTTTCGATACCGTTATAACCGATTGTGATGGTAAGTGTGCGTAATGCTCAAAATTGGATTCTGGGACGATATGAATTGCATAAGCGTTAGGAGTTTACGCCAGTCTACTTATAGTGCGTGTATGTAGTGTAGTGTGCTCATGCCTACACGTGCATGTATGTGGCATTCTATTTCAATGTCAAAGTACAATGTCAATGGGGTGCGGCCAGTTCGACTCTTCGATGCTGCTTCAAGTGACGAATTTTTTTTTTCTGTTTAAAATTGGTGAAATCATTAATTCGTAGTAAAATTAAAGTTTTAATGCTTTCAATTATATTTCATACTGAGAGAAGACAACATTTATTTCCTAACAATAATAAAAATGAAGAATATCAATATTGCTCCAACATGCAATCTATATTTATTTCATTTTTACAGGGGTTCTGTGGGTCTATGGCAAGGCGATATCCGGCGCAGCAGACGTCATGAACCAATTTAAGCATATGGGCAAAGGCATTTATTTCTGCACAAATAATTCAACTAAAACTCGCTCTGAACTACTCGTGAAGAGTGTGGATCTGGGCTTTCACATTACTGAAGACGGCATTATATCGACTGCTCATGCGACAGCAGCATATTTGAAGTATCGCAACTTTAACAAACGTGTGTATGTTATTGGTTCCGAAGGTATTACTCAAGAATTGGATGCCTTGGGAATAGAGCATTCGGAGATTGGTCCGGATATAATGCAGGGCAACCTCGGCGAGTTTATGTCAAAGCATTTAAAACTGGAGCCGAATATTGGCGCTGTTGTGGTCGGATTTGATGAACACTTTAGCTTTCCTAAAATGACGAAAGCAGCCTCGTACCTGAGCGATCCAAACTGCATGTTTCTTGCGACAAACACTGATGAACGCTTTCCGATGCCTTCCCTGGTTGTGCCAGGCAGCGGTAGCTTTGTAAATGCCATTAAAACATGTGCGGAACGTGAACCAATAGTCATTGGCAAGCCAAATCCGGCCATTTGTGAGTCTCTTATCAAGCAAAAGAAGATCAATCCTGCGCGCACTCTTATGATTGGTGATCGTGCCAATACGGATATCCTCTTGGGATACAATTGCGGATTTCAGACGCTACTCGTAGGATCTGGCATTCACCAATTAAGTGATGTCCAGCAGTGGAAACAGAGTAAAAATCCAGAAGACAAAAAATTAATACCAGATGTGTACCTGCCCAAACTAGGGGATCTGCTGCCAGCCATTGTTGATGTTATGACTGGCGGAAGCTATTAATTGTTATTTCCTCTTTAAAATATTTATGCACTTTTGTATTCCGCTCAGGGGCACTACTAAATTTAATAATAGAAAGGAATTTATATTTAACAAATTTGTTTATAGTATAATTTACAATAAACCTACAAATATTTTGTAAACTGATCATGTTTATCGATGTACCCAACTCGCAATCTCGCCTGTAGCGCAACTCAGCAACAAGTGCGAGCGGGATAGCATTTTATTTGCTTACCCAATGAGTTGCTTAGGCTACGCTCAGTTGGGGCGAGAACATACGAGAAAGCAGTCAACAGTTACAATCAAAGCGCAATTACATAATAAATATGTTTAAAGCAAACGCTGTTAATTTACTGGATCTTCGGCCAGAGGAGGTGAGCAGCTGGTTGGAAAGCTTCGACACTATTATCAGCGACTGCGACGGTGAGTAGAAAGTATGGCAGGGTGAGTGCGCTTATGTGTTAGAAAGGGAAAGCACATATTTTATGAAGATGCCAGTAAGCCTCAAAAAGCAAGTTGGTTTTCGATCATTATCGATATCGATGTTGGTTTATTAAAAGTAGCGCGCGATCGTGTGATGTTGCTCAAAAATTAATTGTTGCTTTAAACTTCAACCAGCTACGTTGTGGCACGATGACACAGCCATTGAAGGCGCCGCAGATGTGTTAAATGCGTTGCAAACGCGTGCTGGTAAACGCGCTTATCTGATTACAAACAATGGTCTCAAGACGCGACATGAAATTTGGCAGCGTGTCCAACGATTGGGCTTCCAGTTACCCAATGAGAAGCACATCATCTCGCCCACACAAACAATTGTGGATTATCTAAAGCAGCATGAGGCATTCGACAGCAGTAAGCGGGCTTATGTGGTCGGAAATGCAGCTATTGCTAGGGAACTAAGTGACGCTGGCATAAGCAGTTTCGGCGCGGGTGAAAAGGAGCAGTTGCAATTAGGCGAAAAGTGGCCGCAGTTTGTACAGAATGAGTTTAACCAGCCCGCAGCATCGGCTAATGTGGGAGCCGTAGTTATCGGATGGGACGAGAACTTTACCTACTGCAAAATGGCGCGCGCCTGTCATATTCTGTGTAGCAATCCGGACTGCGTATTTCTCGTTACCAACAAAGATGCGGTGCACAAATATCCGTCATATAGCATACCCGGCACGGGCGCCTTTGTGGCCGGCATTGAGACATGTGCGGAACGTGAGGCTATCGAAATGGGCAAACCGAATCCGTTAGTACTTCAGCCGCTGCTCAAAGCAGCTTCAATTCAACCAGAACGCACGCTCATGATTGGGGATTGGTAAGAAGCAGTACATCTGATTACCGGCCGCTTCTCTATCCTTGTCATTTCTTTTACTTTGTAGCTGCAAAATAGACGTCACCTTTGCTAGAAACTGCAATATGCAATCCCTATTGGTAGGAACTGGAAGCTTTCAATTGGAAACTTTGCGTGAGAACCCTCAGCTGCCTAAACCAGATGTGTATCTACCATCATTGGCCAATCTATTGCCATATATTTAAGCTTTCAACATTGTCAATAAATTGTGGCCGGCCAAATCCAGCAACAGCCCAAGCCCACAGTTTAGTTTAGTTCATTACCCTTATATTTTGGGTTTAATTATCTTATCTTTGGGACGTATTCTCATTTGTGGTGATTCGTAATTAAAATGCTATTTAAATATACAAATTGTCACAGCCTATGAGCATTTCATGTATTTACCCTTACATATTTACGAAAACTTGAATAGACAATACTAAAACAGATTTCCTACCATTCTGCCAGCAGATTTATTCCGTTGTATCACCTCAAACATCAAAGCCAAAGATTCTAATGACTGCTTCGGAATAATTCATCAATACAAGCAAATTAATTAGTTGGGTGGAACTCAATCTTCCCTCGCCGATGCAATAACATCAAATATACGTATAATTACCCTTCTACGTTTTTGACTCACAGAACTTACAGCTAAACCAAATACTGTCAAATAATGTTCTGCTCTCCCACAGATCAGATGAACGGCTAATGCTGTGAAGAAACCAATACTACCACCATCAATTTATTTTATTTAATTCATTTTAAATTTGAGTTGACCGCAAGCGTTCGACAAAAATATACAAATTTAATTGTAAAAGAAAAAAAATACAACATATCAATAAGACATACTTAACTAGTTTAAAATATAATACGAAATACAACATTTTAAAAAGTAAACTGAAAATGAATTGAATTTAAATATATCAAACATTTGTTGCATGTATTGAGGAAACTCAGAAAAAACCCAATCAGATCAATAAGTGTTAGCATACAGATCATATAGATAAATAAATTAGAAGTTAAAAAAGAGGTGTCAGAAGGAGAGAAATAAAGAGGAAATATAGTACACCCAACTCTCTTTTTACACGGTGTCTTTTTACATGGATTTGAAGCTACACGGTTGAAAAATTTTTTTTTTTTCAAAATTGTTCTAGTACGGTTTCAAATCACTGTTTTGTAATTATGTTTGTTTTTACAACACTTGGAACCATTGCTGAAATGAACATACATAGTAGTAAATGGGAAATCCCCTTATTCGATACCACTTACCTACACATTTTGTTCGCATGATATTTACATAAAATTTTATGGATATCTCCAGTGATGATACCGACTTTAGTCCAAATCGTCGCAAATAATTGCTATTGTTATCAAGTAGCGACGAATAATTATGTAGCTATGTAAATATTTTTTCTTTATTTCTATTCTAATTTTTCTGTTCTTAATTCTGGATTAACAGATTTCTTTTGTTTTTTGCTTGCTCTACCAATTTTTCACCAGTATGAATTATGTATTTTAAGTTTTAATGCTCAATAAAATGCCATATGAACACACAATTTGTATGCATATCTGAAATTTTATAGTTTTCAACATTTTTTCACGGTTTTTCGAAGTAAATATAGGTCTTTATTTCATCTTACACGGTTTTCAAATCACATGGAACGTATCCCCCATTTTACTATAGGAAACGCCTCTTTTTTTACACGGTTTCTTTTTACACGGATTTCTGAGGAACGTATCTACCGTGTAAAAAGAGAGTTGGGTGTATATCATCATAATAATCAAGTAATGAGAACGATTTCGAGATACCTTTAAGCCAGGCTTCATATATCATTAACGACAATTGAACTGATATATACACACACAACGACAACCCCGCCTATCAAAATATTAAATTGTTTTTTAAATATTTCTTGCATTTTTATCCAATCGTTTTAGAATTGGCAGCATTATTATCCGAGTTCTGAAAATTTTCAATTAGGAAATAAATCTTGTTTCTTATACCGATTTGCGTCGGTATGAAACCAGAATTAAAAAGTTGAGATAAAAAAGATCTGCGTAAAGTAGGCAGCAATTTAAATACATAAATATTTAAATACTCAGGGGCGGTTTAAGATGGTTTAAGGTGCAGGCAAAATCTCATTCGACCATTCTAATGCACAGTCACTTGGCACCCTAGGAGCAGCTACATGAAGCCCTTCAAAAATTTACGAGTAGGTTACCGCCTGAATATAAATTTGTGAAACAAATTTTGTATTTAAATCTGTGTCTACTCGCCAAGTCAGTTAGATGATATTGTTTTATGATCCAGTTAAATAAAATAAACAATCTGTTCCAGAGGAACAAGTCTATAAGTGTTATTGACGACTTTTGCATAGTCGGTTAACGTTTTTGGGCTCCCGTTGTAACATTCTTGAATAATCGTTTCAACCATTCGTACCATAAGACTATTCCAGGGATGATCAATCAAAGTACTCTATTCCCGTAAACTGCATGAGATACATGGAAAGTGTTGTTGAGATTTGACTGATAAATGTGATATTTTTCCAAGCCATTTTGGTTTGCAATCAAACAAAAGTTTATTAGTATTTTCCTATATTTATTGAAGAAAAAAAAAGTTTTCACATTTGTATGAAAAGTTTGTCGCAATTTTACAGCAATATGACAAATTGCCAAATCTCTCGCACTTCATCAAAACTCAATATTTTTACTTGAGATTCAAATCATATTTTTGTTAATATACTTACCAACGATTTCATACAACTTTATGTTGAACAAATGTTATATAAGCCATAAATATGAATATTTTTTTTTTGAATTTGGTGCAAAATTTCAGGGAATTTCGTGTAACGACTTTTGCTGCAAACAAACTCGAATTTAGCTGATATTCAAAGTGCATCGAGATGCAGCTTTAAAAAATACTTTTTAATTAAAGGATTAAAATCTTTAAAATATTTAAAGATGCACGCACGTAACATACATAACTGACTGATTGAATGAATACTAAAATTATGCATTAATATTAATTTTAAGTAAAAATATTGACTTTTGCGACTTGCTGATACATTTAAGCATTAAGTTGCCTCTGCATTAACAATAAGATATGAGGAACGTTTTACATAATATTATTATATTTTTTCTTATATATTCCGTAATATATATATATATATACATACATATATGTATATATTTAATGTGCTGACAAGTAAAACGTGTGTTTAAAACATGCAGCAAAATCTTAATTATGCTTACAATAGTAAAACATTACAGTTATTTTATAGTTATTATTATTAATTTAATTATTGATTATTATAATTATACAATAATAATCGTATGTTAACAAGCTCAATAATAATAATTCTATTGGTGTTTATATATTAGTAACCAATCGCTTTACATACATTTTATATTCAATGTTCTTAAAATTTTCTTATTTTCATTATATTTTTTCTGGCACTTTTTTGGGCTAACTCTTATTATTATTTTCGTATAATATTTATTATGTGGTCATTCCTTGAAAAGTTTTGAACAAACTGAAAAAAACGATTCCATAAATTTATAAGAATAACTTATTAGAATTAGCATTTTGATTATTGTTTAACTTAGCGTATAAAAGCTCAAGAGAATATGCAACTTATTAGCTAACTGTACAAATTATATAGACGTAGTAGATGCACATATGTATACCATATTTATGATATATACATATATATATGTATTGTACAATATGTAGTCCTGTGATATGTTAGTTTAGCATTTAATGTTTAGCAATTTAGCGCGAAAGAAATCCCATGAAGCGTTCATAGTTGTTAGCAAATCAGGTTAAGAGCAAATAACTGAAGCCGAAATACTTGTCTGTCCACACAAAAATTTTGTATACCCTTAACTCCATAAGAATGGATAAAAAGGGTATATTCTTTTCCTTAACCATTATCCGTTGCCGCTGCTCTGCCTTGTTGAACGCTTGTGGCCTGCGTTGATTTCTTTTAGGACTGTGTCTAAATTGCTAAAAGGTAACATCAGGTGCTCGTAGGCGTGTTGGCTAAAATGCGTGAGCTCCTGGACAAGTAGCCATACCAGTAGAACACATTGATCAGGAAGAACAGCAACGGAAACACAATCCTCGAGGCGCGATCAATCTTTGATACCGAATTGTATTGCGGTGTCCGTTTGCCCTTGCGTCGCGCCTCAAGTTCCTCGCGTCTATAGAAGGACATGCGTCTGCGTCCCACAACAGGTGGCGAGTTGTGAGGAGCTGCTGTTGCTGCCGCCGCTGCAGCTGCCGCTGCTGAGGTGCAGGGAGCTTCATTGGCACGCAATTGCGTTTGCTCATCGTCCTCTTCATCCTCATCGGAACAGGTTGCTTTGCGACCCTGACGTCGTCGCCGCCTAAAGCTAAACCATTGCAGGCACCGCAACAGGCTTAGACCCATCAGACCATGGCGACGATTTCGCGACCTACGTCTCGAGCGGAGCATTCCAAGGCGACTGCCGGTTGAGTCCGGTATATTAATGGCGCACATGGACAGCGGTATAACTTCGTAAATCTTAGACTCACTGCTACCGTGAAAGTCCGACTGGCCACTCGCATCAACATCCGTCTCGGATTCGGCCGAATCCGAATCCAATTCCTCAATTATAAAGTAGCACTCGCCGGAACCATACTTTGTAAAGTAGTGTACGACGGCAAATTGCAGAATTGTAGCAAATATAAAGCCAAACGAGAGGAACACAAAAAAGTCTAGGGCAGTGGGATACGATACCTTGGGCAGGTCTGTACGCGCTTCCAGCCCCAAGAAGGTCATGGTCAGTACCGTGGTAATGCCCAAGGAAACGCGATCTGCTGTTGCCTCGCGATTCAGCCAAAAGGAAACCCAGCTGAGCACCACCAGCAGACAACAGGGTCCATAGACCTGAATCAGAAAGTTGCCCATGTGACGCTGCAGATGAAAATTTACCATCAGCATGGAGTACTCCGCTGTAGTCGAAGAAACGCACAGATTAACAGATGTTAGCTGGAAACTTAACTGATAGCTTACATGGATGATTCGATTCCAGGGTTATGCTTCCTGCCAGATTCGTGACTACAACACCACCACCAGCAACGCCACGTCCCGAACCGAAGGCGCCTTTGTCCAGTTTTAAGCCCGTGCCACGTACGTGTTGATTTTTGGCACCCGGACCCGCAAAGGTGGTCATCGCTTTGTTGTTGTTCGGCGGCTGTTTGTGTGGCAGTATATCCTTGTTGTTGTATCGCTCCGGTGTTGGAGCGGCTGCCTTGTAAACAATGTCTGTTAAATTACCTGCCGGACAATCGACCAAATCGAATTGTGACAATTTCATGTCCTCCGCAATGGCAACTGCAGGACGCTCTTTGTTCCACCGATAAATGACATCCGACGTGGTGTAGCCAACTGCGCAGAGTTCAAAACAGGCGGAGGGAGGAGGCAAAAATGGTGTGAGATTTGTTATTCTAAATATTGTCAATTGAAAGACTGCGCCTCCACAGGGATGAGACAATTTACACAAAACTGTTATTCAATCATCGTATACCCTGAATAGTATCCCAAACGATTTTTCTAAACGAATATATACGTTTTTTTGTTTGATGCCAGTAAAATCTGGATATCGTTGGAGTGATTGGTTTCTAATGGTTGTAATTCCCCAAAAATTCAAATTATTATTCTTGTCTCTTCCAGTCTTTCTAGGTCTTGACTTGGGGTCACAATTGTTAAAAGCAGATCAAAGGAGTTAAATTTAATTATATAATACTAAAGTCGATCAATTTTGATAATTAATATTCAGGTAAGAACATCCTAATCATTTGAAGCTATAAAACTTTTCTTTAAATTACAAAAATCATTAATATCAGCTATTAATATTATCAATTAAAAGATAATGTACTTCTAGCAAAAATAATTACAATTTTAAATAATTTTATACTTTTATGATTGATATAGAATCCCTGCCATATGATACATATATAATATGATTCATTCAGTCAAATTCTTTCAACTCCTTTAAATCTGCTGCTACTTCTACTAGAGATATTTCCTATTCAGAAACTTTTTTATAACTTTATTAAACAGTAAGAGTAACAAACAGCAATCCGCAGTGAGTGGGTCAATCGCAGAGCATCATTTTTGCCTCATCGCTAACCGAATATGTATGGTACTCTCTCTTTTCCCCTTTTGTGCCCTTTCTACAGGGCCGACTCCCCCTATTGAAACGTTTGCTATCAACACACGTACAGATATTTTATTTTATTTTGTTTTGTTGTCACCGAGTCGATGCACAAATTGCCAAACATTGCGACATGTGTGGATGCGGATTGGTTTACCTTACGAGTATTCCTATTTTTCGGGCTCAATGCGCCATTCGCTGACTTTGGCAATATTTTCAGTAACTCAACGTCGCATCAAATGGGAAATTGTCAACATTAAGTGGCAGGCAATAACAGCGGCGAGTGGCAAAGAGAGTCGTGGGGTAATTGAATTCTTGACTGCATACAACATTATTCACAGCAAATCGGAAGCAATAATACCTAGAGCACCAGCAGCAGTATTCTCAGCTGCTCACGCCTCTTCAGGTAGCGTCTGTTAATTTACTTTTGCGATAAGGCATAGAAGCAGTTAACTGGCTAAATAAATTGCTGCCAAATGTACGCTTCTTTAAATACTATACACATATGCTACAATTTACTGTTCATCTAGTGAACCTCTTGTTGGGAATTGAATATATACAAATACAAAATGCTGTTTCCTATTTTATATGCGTCATAAAGGTTGTCTGAAGAAATTTGAATAACGCCAGAAGTTTGAGAACATTTTGGCTTGTCCCGCACAATTGAAATGTTAACTACAAATATTTTGAGGTGCAAAAAGCTAAAACTTATGTAGACACAGTAGCTTAACTTTAAGGTTGGACAACTTTTAGTTATATTGGAAGCATATGCATATAATTATAAATCAACGGAAATCTATAAATTTCGATAGTGTGGACGAAATGTGCTGCTAGCCACTGTAGTTCCTTTAGGCACTAAAGAATAAATATTAATAATTTTTTTAATTTTTACAATGAAAATGTGAAAGATTATGTTAAGACGAATTCAAACTAAATATCATCAATCCAGATAGTTTTTTTTACTACATTGAATGATTATTACATTGAAAGATTCTCTGTCTGTTCTTTTTTGTGTCTTCCCCTTGATTAATTTAAATTAAAGCATAAAAAGGTAAATCAAAGTTTGGATTTGACTCTAAAGTAAAGATCCAATAACCGTGAAGATTCGCGTATGATTCGATTTGTTTTGACATGACCTTTGGTTATATTCATATACACACAGTTACTATGAAATTTAATATTTGTTTTATTTCATTTTATAACAAGCAGCACATTTTTACTAATAAGTCATGAAAATAGTAAATCTAAAAATAATGTCCCTTGGCTCTTACTTCGCCACATAAGGAAGCTCATTGACTTCGCATAGAGAACCAATATAGGACTGGGAGGAGGATTGACAAAAAAAAAGTTTAATCTCGATGGTCTTGACAGCTGCAAGAAATACTTGCGAGATATTCGACAGAGAGATGCACCTTTTAATATTATTATTATGTCCATAATGCTGAGACGGAGGTATTTTACTATAAATGTCTTTTATATTGAAAGGAATGAATGGATTTATTGGACGGCAGCTTGATAGAGAATGTCGGTCAGATATAGACAGATGACAGGATAATCCAGCATGATTATCTACCAACACACAGTGCAAAGCTACCACAATCTTAACTGAAATAAGTATACCAGTAATAAAAAATAACCAGTATTACGTCAGAATTAATTGTGGAAGCCTGTGCATAATCCACCCTCAGGTAAATTGAAGGGTACTTTGCCTTATAATTTTACTATTTGCGAATGAATTAATTAAATCATTAAATTGAGAAATTAAAGCCAAGTTCACTATAACTTTAAATTTACTTTGGGACACATTTAATTCTCTTACAGAGGTACTTTAGACGCCATATAAAACACAGCCAAAAATTTATGATATCCAATCGAAACAATCTAGAAGCCAATTTTGAGTGTCAGATTTAGCATATTGTTGCTTGCTTCTGTTTTATAAATTTAAGTACAAATTTAACAAATTATTTAAGAACTTGATTTTCGCAGATATCAAATTAAAACAGAAAAACAAAAATATCAAAATTATCAGTAAAAATATCATACTTTATGATATTGCAAAGGGCTTAACGTTCAATTAAAGATACTCAGAAAATTAAAAGTTTATTTAAGTTGATTTGCTATGATTACATATGTACTTCGACCTGTTTTATATTTTAATAAAAAACCTCAAATCCTTATTCGATTTATTACAAAAGAATGGTGTAAACCCATGGGTAGAGTCTCTTTAAGTCGAAAAGTGTTTACTTAACAAGTTTTACTCAGTTAAAATCATACATCCACTGCCATGACATTAAGTATATGAGAGTCCAAGGACGAGTGTTGTACACACACTTAATACCACATGCGTCATTATCCTTCCAACAAGTGGTCGCTACGGACATGCCATTTATAAGGCTGACAGAAGGCGAATCACATCAAAGGACTCTAAGCGCCAATTATGCATAATTATGCCAGAGCACAGCTATGCCCAATCCCCCAATCCCTCAATCCCCCACTTTCCCATGATCCCTCTGTTCGCATGTCAGCTCAGTGGTTCAGGGATACGATTCGGTGTTCAGTTATTTTCACTCACATGAGCCAAATTTCAGAGGACATTTCTGTATGTCCATGGGAAAATCCGCGAGATTCATGGGACAGCCCGCTTTAATTGTCAGCCGACTGGAGTACAGAATGCGTCCATTCTGATAGATGCGCACAAACTTATTCGGGGTAGTTATCGTATGCAAATAGCTCTGTTTGCCATTGTAAAAGTACGTATCCGGCTTCCAGATGCGCGCCAGCATTGACACTGACAGCGCCAGCGTATCCTGGGCACCCTCGAAGGCGAGACGCTTATCCACCCAGGATTGCCGAAAATAACAGTCCATCGAGTAGGTCTACAAAAGGCACAACACAGACGCGATGATAAGTGAAAGCAGGTTGTTATTGAATGCGTGTCTGATGGGCGAGGAGCGACACACTCTGAATGTGTCCATGAGCTTTGCTTCTTTTCGTGTTCTTGACTTTTGACTGTCTGTGTGTGTGTGTGTGTGTGTGTGTGTGTGTGTGTGTGTGTGTGTACAGAGCGCTTATGCATGCAGTGTGTGTATAAGTATGTGTGCACTGAAGGAAGTGTTGTTAGTAATTCAAAGCTTACCATATCGACCTCTGAGATTGGACCCATGCTGCGCACCATTATATCCACCTCAATTGTGGCAGGTGGACCTGAAATCCAATGAATAAAGAGTTATCAAAACCTTTAATAATGTAGCTACAAATATTTTGAAGAAACTATTCCTATAACTATCAGAAAGTATTCTGTCTGCTGTTGTTTTACATTAGATAATGGAAAATTATAACATAATTTCTGCTTCATCCCAAAGGGAATTCCAAAGATACTTTTAATCTATTTGTATAAATTTGGCTTTTCCCCTGTGAAACTCATTTTGTATGACGAAATTCGTTTGGTATTTGGTTAGAAAAGAAATAAAAGTATTTAAAGTTTTTAAATCTTTTATAACATTTACTATATAAATATATTCGACATAATTCCCCCTCTATGAATTATTCACATGAGTCCTTCACATGAAACAGAATTTAAATGTTGCCTCTGTGAACAATGACACTTAAGCCGCTTGGCAGACAGCCCCATTCCAGAGGGCCCAGACCTAGCCCCAGGCCCATTCCCCTGGATCTGGCCCCTGCTTAACCACTCAACATATACTCGTATCATCTATCATTCCTCCATGGCGATGTATTTTGCGCTAATATGCATTTTTTTTTATTTTGCCTATGTGAACAGTTTTTAATGACTTTGGCGCCGAGCTTGGCAAACATGCGTTGTGCATCCTGTGTGCCACGTACCAAATACTCGCATCCTTATATCTCCTGCACACTCATGGTGCAGCACCAGCACCGTGAAGCACTTTGCAGCCGGGCCCATTCTTAATGAAGTGTTTAAAACAATGTAATTTGGGCTTAAGTTGCATAAACGCAAACTTTTGGGATGGCAAAATGCGCACTAAGCTTCATTGAGTGCCAGCCACAAGGCTTTTAAATTTCGAAAATATTTAAATTTTTATGTTGTAGACCATTTGGAAAATTGAAAAAGCTTATCAATTTGCTGGGGTGGCACGCCTGGAAAATTCCTGCGAAAGAAACATACACAAGAAATAGCGGAAAACGCAATGAAAATTGTATGTAAATAATTGTCGATTTTGACACTTAGTATTTGCCAAGGGAGCTGCCCCATCAACATCGACATCCCCATCATCATCATCATCATCCCCATCATCATCATCATCATCATCATCATCATCAATGTCGCCTTGTCGCTGTGTATGTCTCCTGGCAACGATTTCCGCTTCATTAAACGCTTCCGTTGAAGGGGCAAATCTGCACGTATGTTGATTACAGGATTCAGGCAAAGGGTAAACAGCCAAAATGTATAAACAAAACTTGAAGGGATGCAACCACAGAGCCGGATACACGAGGATGCCACCTTGACGGTATAAACGCCAGTGATGCAGATCTTGGATACAATTTATGTATTTGCCTTGCGAGTATATTTACATAAATATATTTAAATATTGTTTTAACTTTCTACCTACATTCGTTTTTATAGCTTTCTTTTTATTTCAACTTCTATTTTATTCAAAAATTGTTAAAATCTTCTTAGCCATAATTTCTGTGTGCCATAAAGATAGTTTTTTTTTTTGGCAAACTTACCACCAAAATCCGGTCGAATGCTATTGTCATAGCCACGCAGCAAATTGTCCAACAATTCGGAGATATTAGCATGACTATTGCTTTGAGTTAGCCAAGAACGAGTCAGTGAGCCAGCACCCATCTCGCCCAGGCGATGTGTATCCCCACGTCCCTTGATGCTGCCGGCCATGACCCCATGATGGCCAGTGGACACATGCCAGGCATTTGTATAAATGCAGCATATTAGGACGAAGCAGCTAATCAAAAGTTTAAATATGCGCAAGTTTAAACGTTGTCCTTGCGCCAGCCAGGACCGACGATTGTTGCTCCTGCTCCTGCTCCAGCTGCTGCTTCTGCTCCTGCTGCTGCTGCTGCTGCTGCTGCCACAGTTACCACCGTCGATGAGGTCAGCCGACGCATTGCCGGATGTTGTTCTTGTGTCAGATGTTGTTGCTCTTCTTGTGTACATATTGCCCACTTTTGTTGTTATTGTCGTTGTTGTTGTTGTTATTGTTGAGTCCATTGTTTAGACGTCTGACGGACGACTGTTCTGGCCTAATCTACACATCCGTTTGGCTAACATTTGTCGCTCCAAATGGCAGTGGGCCAGTGACCATCTCCTGTTGCTGCTCCTGCTTCTGACAGTTTTCGTTTTCGTTTTCTCGTTTCTCGTTTGTTTGCCAGCCGTTTGGTATTTATTTTCATTGATGCACCGGAAGTTGCACTAGACACTGGAAGGCTGCACTCCGAGCATTTTCTTAATTTCTTGATCTCGTCCAGTTTCTTGGCTCGCATTAGTTCCGTTTATCTTGTCTTTTGTATCTTGACTTTAGTCTTTGTGTACTTCAGCTCGCTTTGGCGGCTTTTGTGATGAGTTTTATGATTTTAATTGTTTGAACTGCTGACTGCCGCCTGCAGTTGGCAGCTTGATTAACTGCTAGTAGTTTGATTGGCCAATTAGCCAACAGCGTCCTGATTTCCACTAAGATATTAGTTCAATGTTGGCAGTTCAGCTCGTTTGTATTCGTTTTCTCCTCGTTCTTTTTGATTTTAAAAATTAATTTTAATATATGATTCTTTACAGAATGAATTTTGTTTTCCACGACAAATGATACACAAATTTTGAAAATTTTCGTAAATCCTTATGGTCTTCACGCACATTTTCGTACAACGTGGCGTATGCGTATCATGATTTTTTTTTTGTTGTAAACTACACGCTTGGGAGCCGCATAAGATTAATGTATACAAAACTGTCTTGTGCGCACATATTTTTTAAAAATAATATTTCTATATTAATCATGGCCAACAGGAACCCCGAACCATAAGTTTATTGATGGCAAGTTATTAAATGAAATTAATACGCACGCAGTCAGCCGAGGAACTCAACCAACTGGACCATATTCCGTTAATGAAAAATCAACTGGCATCAAGCTAAATGGCATTCAGCTGAAGGCAGCCGTTGCATAAGGAGACGTGTCCTTTAACAAGTACTCGTACTTGGTCAGTTGAAAGGCGTCAAGGCGGAGACCATCCATCTAATTATGCAAAATACAATTCGACCCATAAGTTGATTATGTGTCTCACCCACTAACCTAATTTTGTGTGAATGTGTCCTTGTCTGTCCCACTGTCTGAGGTGGCATCAGGTAGCGTAAACTATTTTGAAAACTAAGTGGGGTTCCGCTCTAGCCACTTACATTTTGCCTTGCCTTCAAGTCGGCCATCCGATAGCATCTCAGTCAGAGAATCTCATCTCAACATTGAGGCCTCGTCAATGCTACTTGCCACTTGATTAGACGCTGTGTTTGCTAATTAGGCATGAGGCTGTGGTTCTGGCTGTGGCTCTAGCGTTGGCTGTGGCTGAGTCTGGTCTTAGGATATTGGCATTATATTTAGTTGGTTTACTCAGCGTTTGCCGGATGCGCAAAATATGAAAATTGAGTCACTTGCATATGAAATTGCCAAGTAATCTTTGAGGAAATTGATTTTGTGCTATTTTCTTTTTAATGAATTTAGCTTTTCTAACCATTGGCAGTAATTGATGTTTTTCGTTATCATTCGGTTCAGAGGAATAAAGTTTGTAGCTGTTCAGTGATTTACCATAGAAAGTTATTAATTTATTTATCAAAAATATTGTAATTGGAATCTCACCTAAAATTTAAATTGTTGACTAGTCTCAAATATAGTTGACTATAACCTTTTTCTTTTAGTTTCTCTATTTAGACAAGATACTCAACATTTAGAACATGATCTGCCTTATTAAAATGCATTAACTACTCAAGAGCTTGGTTTCAAGCCTGTCCTAGAGTATTGGCTTTCATCATAAATTAACCAGATGATCATAAATATTATGTCGTAATCTGAGCCACACACTTCCTTTTTAATAACAATTTCTTTTTGGTCGTTGTTTCGTCAAACAAACAGCAAACATCCATCCATCCATCTATCCTACCATCCAGTGATGGAATCAGCTTTTACTTCTAATTTCTTGGTTGCCGCGTGGCAGCGCATCGCGAGGCGACGCGCCGCGACGCGTCGCCTTTTCCTACACTTTGTTCCTTTGTTAACTGGCAAAAGGGTTAAATGGGGCCCCGACCACAAGCGTAGAGCACAACTTGAGCACGTTCAACGCATTTTCTCATCAACGTCGTCTAAATTGCACTCAATTTTTGAAGGCTGCCCTCCTCATCTGAGGCAGCTTCCGTTCTTTCTTGTTCCATTCTTTCCGTCACTGCTCCCTAGCTCTATAGAATGTGTCGCCTTTTTTCGGGTCTAGCGGCTGCATTGTAACTAATAGTATGTGTCCTTGCAGGGTATTAGCTCAGTTCGCAACGCTCAAAAACATATCTAAGCACAAAGTTTTACTACTTCTACAATAATAATGATTGATGTGCCGGTCAGCGCTGTAATTTAATCATAACTTTCGAACATTGAATAATAATTGCGGAAAATTAAAATAAAAGTTTACTAAATTTAACTCAATAATCGAGGTAAGAACAGGCACAATAGATTCTATGGACTTGTATAAATATAAGGCATAATTTCTTTTAATCGAGTTTTAGATATCAGAAACTATATATATATATATGTATCTATTATTTGAATTACTATGAGTTTTATATGATAAATACATCTATACATCTCTTAGATTTCTTGACAATTGCCGTTAAGGTAATCATAGAGTATTCAAGCTCCGACATCTGATATATATAAATTGCTCTTACCAGTTTTGTAAGCATCTGGTGCATATAAACTTGTGTGTATTATGGTTTCTTTGGGGTTAGCTTCTCTGTGGGTGCAGCAAGTGGTTTCTATAGTCCTGGACCAGGACCCGCACCCGTAGCCGTATCTCGGCCTCATATTATTTGGTCGCTTTTTGTGTCAGCGTTTACAAATGAGAAGTGCATTTCAATCTGCCAGCAACTTATACTATATGTATGTATATAGTATATACTCGTATGCATAAATATATCATTTATAGTTTAGTTTTAGTATTTTTTGCGCCGTGTGAAATCGCATTGTCAAAACGGCATGAAACAAAGTTGGCCACAAGTTTTCTAGTTAACTTAAGTAGCTTTAAAAAGTGCAATTTAATTAAATGCAAGTCTGAATTTGTGCCACAGCATTTTTGACATTTTTCTCTTTTTTTTTTGACCCAATAGGATTTAGACATAAAATAATGCAATCGTAGTAATTATTTCACAGCAGAGCTCTGGTACGTGCTGCTTAGAGAATGGTCAGGATAACAGGACAGCTGGTGCACATTTTACAGAAATGATTTTCCCTTAGCCACTGGGAGGACGAAGAGAATTGCAATTGGTTGATTCTAGCATTAGTCTCAGATAAAAGCATTATTCTGTAATGGAAAGACTTTGACAAAATGTAGAGATAGACGATGCACTTTTGACTTATCAATTAACGCTAAAAATAAATTTGGAATATCATTAATGGCTGGTGCAAAACGCGTAAAGACATAAGTATGCAATATTAAATGGAATTTGTCAACTGTAAAAACTTAAATGGGAAAAACATCCTAGATACGAATTGAAGCAGTTGATTACAAATTTCGTAGGGTGTATTTTGTAAACCACTTTAGAATAAGCTACTAAGAAAAAAAACTAAATTCCGGAACTCTTAGTACCATTGCATAATGAACGCTTCATGTTTTATTTCCAAACATTCAATTTGGTACCCAAAAGCCCAAACGCATTCGAAAGGTAAACAAAAACATTTCAGCTTAGTACAACTTGCAAATTTAATGAACACAAATGCAATCCCCCAAGTAGACCGAAAAAAATCTAAAACCAAGAAGATGCACTACAGGGTCACACATAATGACACACCAAATATATATAAGAGATTGAGAGGCGACCCTTAAGTAAACCTGATAGACGAAGCTTTTGGGTCAACTAACAAATCCCCAAACCAATTCAATAAAAGCAATAAACCAAATCGTACTGCGTTTGTACGCCTCGTACTATGGGTTGCCCCTCTCGGCTCTCAAAAAATCTGGAAAATTCAATTAATTTAAATGCAGTTTTTGTTAGGCTGTTGCATGATATGATACCCTCTCCTCGTATGCATAGCTACACATGCATAGTGTGTATGTGGTAGTGTTTTTTTCTGTGGCTCTGGGTGTGGGTAAGGAGTTAAGCCCATCACTTTACAATGTAAATCTCAAGAGTGCGATGCCCAGCTGCGATTTTTAGGCCCCATTGTACCCATTATGTGGATAAAGAGCTCGTAATGTAGTTTTTAAATGTGGATTTAGTCGTTATATAAATACAACTATAGCCATCTATCTATATAAGTGAATCGATCTTAAAGAAAATTGGTTTCTGGCTTCGTAGCCGAAATCTAATGGCTGCTTTGATCTTTATAGTACACCTGTAATTTGCACCTCGATCAGCCTTCTTATTTCATTTTTAGGTAAGAGAAATATTCAAGATTCAAGACAGAGGATATTTCCCAGTCGTCCACATTCTAAAGAACCATTTCTAACGTTTTCTTTTAAATTTTTTTTTTATACTTGTGTTTGTTTTGCATTTGCCTATTCCTAGCGTTTTTTGTTACTTGCGACAAACTGCACAAAATAAATGTTACCAAAAAAAAGTTGTAGATGGACAGTTTAAAGCGCTTATGCAGCCAGAATTAACGAGACGGTTGGCAACTTTGAAATGGAAAATTGGAAATTGGAAATTGGAAATTGTTAAAATACTGTACTTATCATAATGCCTTAAAGTTAATATACTCAGACATTTTTTAAAAGAATTTTATTCTTTTCGATGAACTTTTTCACAAATTATGTAAAACCTTTTTACTGAGTACTCGATTTACCCTCGAAATGAAGATTTGGATATCATTAAATTGCAACCCAAGCCCACATGATTACAGTCGTAAATAACCACGCCTCCTGCCTCCATATCCCTCATTTTCTGTTAGCCAAATTCCCTTTACGGTAGTTATTAGTTAATGATTTGTGTGGCTGACCAAATTCGCTGGTGGCTTAATTTTGACCAGCTATAGACTTATATTTCTGCAATGTAATTTTCAATCTGAGATAATTTCAATTTGTTGGCACTTTAAATTTTGACTACATTTTATAAATGGCATATTTTGTGGTTTTTGCATTTTATCATTTATTTCTAATGCGGGTCGACCGCATTTCAATTGGTTTTTAATAGATTTGCGCCCTCGCATTAGAGTATATTGTAAATAATTTTTAGAGAATTGAGGGCTTGACATTTTATTGGTTCTGTCTCAAACTTTAAATTAGAATTAAACATTGGACATTTAAATTAGTTTCGAATAAATGTTGACACTTTACAGGGGTCATTAAAATTAAGGAATTCATTCATTTATAATTATACAAAAATATTAAAGATCTCACAGTCAAAACTTTCTTGGGCATAGATTATAAAAAAAATTAATTACACACATACCAAATTTCACACTATTTTTATTAATTATGTTATGTTAATTTGTACTTATGTGTTGAAATAATATTTTTCCTAGATGTTTGTTGTCAAGCAATGAGATTACGCATACGCCATGTGTTGTCGGAATTCAAATTTGATATATGAAATTAATGTTAAATTTTATATTTAAATAATTTTCAATTTGTAACATTTAAAATTGAAAACTATCACGTTAATGTTAGCCACTGTAGATTTTTCTTATTCCGCGTCTTATCACCTAAAAAACACCAAAAATTTTTGCGATGCTTGCGGCTTAAATCCATCAGCGACACCAGTCAACAATAACAATGGAAGACAAACAACAACAAAAACACAGATAACGAAATCGAAATGGAAATCGAGTTCTTAATGCGCTGCCCGCTTAGCCAGAATATTGGTTACAGGAATACGTCGAGACGCGCCAAGCGCGCAACGCCAACTGAAACGACATTAAAACCCAACGGTTGGCCAAGATTCAATTGTGCAGCTGGGTACATGAGCAGAGGGTATGCCGACAGCACAAAGCACAAATACAGTCTTACACTCACACACACACTCACAGACGCACACAGACGCACACACACACACATATACAGGCACGCACTCACTAGTGGAGGCGACACATTTACAGACATGCAAAAGGCGCAAAATCTGTGACGCCCTGCCACAGCGGGCTAAATCATGGCTGAAATCCATTAACACTGCGTTGGTAAGAAAGAGGGTTTCCTAGGTGATGCTTCATTCATAAATGTGAATGGTTTTGGTGTTGTTTACGTTTGAGCTTCTGCGCAGCCGCAGTTCAAACTGAAAGTCGCCACGTGGCATTTGTTATGACGCCTTTCAAATGTACCTGTTGCTCTTCCACGAATTCTGAACATTTTGGCATTAGGATTTAAACATCCTTTGGAGTGGAGAGCTGTCAATCAAATGTTCCATTTTTGATGGTATGACAAATTTTTGGATAACAACTTAATTGTATAATTTGGCTTGGTATTTATATATTTAGGGCTATATCGAACAGAGCTTTTGTAGTCTTCATCATTCAGTTAACTAACTTCAAGATGGCAAATCTAGCCTTATACAATTTTATTGTGAACAATTTGTTACAAATTAGTTTGCGAAATGTTGTCATATTTCATTGCTGGCAGCTACCAGGTTATATTTTATAACAATGAAATGTAATAATAATAATTAATATATGTATATTGCATTCTTTTACTTTTTGCTTTAGTTTTTCTGCCGTTGGTGCAAATGTTATCCAAAAATAACATATTTAACCAATTCGTTGACCTCGACCTTTCAAACGAATCCATCGCTAATTTCCACAAAGATTATCTAGACACTGGATTACCTAAGCTGGGCGTCTTTTTGGACATGGGCTGCGAACAAAGCCCGTTCATAATGAATCAAGTAAGTTATGAATTGAATTTTACCTATTGCTATTATTTACTAATATTTTTACAGTCTAGTAGAGAGCGCATCTACACTCATCGCTTTCATTGGTTGCTGTTCGATGAATCTGGCAACTTGAGTCAATTAGCGGAAATCTTTGGAAGAGCCAATCTTAGTATAAACACGGATGTTACTTACTTGAAGCAGGAACCAGTAGAAAACTTTACTATTGGTAGGCTCTTTACACTCTTTGATCTATACAACAGGGGCAGCCATTTGGGGGGTAAACTCAATGTGACCATAGATCAGAGTGTGTATTGTAATGAAACGACATGTGAAGTTAGGCAGTATTTGAGTGATTTGCATAAGAGAACAAGGCTACAACAGCGCAGCAATTTGAGTGGAATAACCTTCAGGCAGGTGGGCTTGGTAAGATTTAAGATTTATATTCTTAAGATTAAAGCCATTCCAATAAAATGTCTACACGCAGGTCACTGCTATACCTCTAAACTCTAGCGAACAGCAATTGATCGATTTCTTGAACAGCGAAGAGTCAGTTCATCTGGATTGGGTATCGCGAGTTGGCCATCGCAACAACTTACACCTGCAGGAGATGCTCCAGTTCAAGTAAGATTGGCTCGAATATTAAAGCACAAAGTTGATCTGTAACCATACTTCTGCGCAGTGTTAGATATATTTGGCGAAATCAGTGGAGCGTCAGTGACATAGTAGGCGGTGCACTGGGTGAAATGGTCAATGAAAATGCAGAATTAACAACATCAGCTTTCGTTTTATCACTTGCACGCCTGAAGCATATTTACCCCACATCGGATATAAGCCAATTTCGATCAATCTGCATCTTTCGTACTCCAACCAATGCAGGCATCAAGGCTGGCGTATTTCTAGAGCCCTTTAAACCAAGTGTTTGGATAGTCTTTGCCGCCTTACTATTGTTTGCTGGAATAATGCTTTGGCTAATGTTTAGATTGGAACATCGCTGGATGGAGGAGTGTCTCAAGTACATACCCTCACTTTTCACCAGCTGCTTGATTAGCTTTGGTGCTGCCTGCATTCAGGGCTCGTACTTGATACCACGATCGACGGGCGGACGTTTTGCTTTCATTGCACTTATGTTCACCTCATTCCTAATGTATAACTATTATACATCGATTGTGGTCTCTACTCTGTTGGGTTCGCCTATGCGTTCCAATATCAAAACCATACAACAGCTGGCTGACAGTTCCTTGGATGTGGGCTTCGAAACCATAGCTTTTACGAAATCTTATTTAAACGTAAGCCCTTCCAGAAACCACCAAAATTGCTATTGAATTATATCTCCTATCACAGAGTTCTCCACGATCTGACATACGTAGTCTCTCTAAGCGGAAGGTGGAAGGACACAATCCCAGCAGCATATGGTTATCCGCCAAAGTTGGTGTAAACAGAGTACGCGAACAGCCTGGCTTTGTATTTGTCTCAGAGGCATCAAATCTATACACCTTTGTCGAGAAGTACTACTTGCCCCATGAGATCTGCGAATTGAACGAAATATTGTTTCGTCCGGAGAAAACAGTCTATACAATTGTGCACAAGAATTGTACGTACAGGGAGCTATTAAGGCAGATACAAGTGCGCATGATGGAGAATGGAATGACACAGAAGCATCGAAATTTCTATACCAAGTCCAAGCTGCACTGTTTTTCCAACAATCATGTCATCAAAGTGGGCATGGAATATGCCGCACCCCTCTTCATGGTCCTGTTCCTTGGGTATATTGTGTCGTTCATTGTGTTATTGCTGGAACTGAGCTGGGTTCACCTAGGGAGGCGGCAGCTACAGACCTGGATAACAGGACAGCTATAGGATAGAAGAGTTTAGTTTAGCAAGGTAAGTATGCAATAAAATAATTCCTTTTTAAACTCTCTCTAAGATACTTTAGTTTTATAATTGGCCACTTAGTTGGGACAGCAACTTGAACCACCTTTTGACAGGCTATCATCGGTCTGTCAGTGACTATTTAATGTGCCTATTAACATGTCAACTATGGCTCAGTTGTCCTCACATTTTGATAGATAATTATATAAATTTATTATGTACATTTTACTGTGTGCTGGTAATGGTTCATATAAAAGGACTTCAGCCTAAACGATGGTATCATTAGGCAAATTGCCGATTAATTGCTTGGTTCTGGAATCATGTTTCTATTCCAATTTATAATATATTATTTTGTACAAATTGCAAAACTAAATCACATTTTGATTTTGCACTGTTGGACGCCTGATTGTAAGTTAACTAAAGGGTTTAATTTTTTAAATTTCTATCAATCTCTTTCAATCCCTTCCGAATAGCACTGCTTCGCTTCGCACACTTAACCAGCAAAGAATCACTTTACACCCAGTTCTTAAGCCTTAATAATGCGGATTCACTTGTAAACTTGCAAGATCAGCTCGTTAATCATGACGTCGACAAACTGGCTGTTTACATGGACATTAATTGTAATGAGAGTGCTGGCGTCTTGGATATGGTAAGTTGGATTACAACTATCTACTTAAGTGCTTATAAGTACTCATTATATCTAAGCTTATTGATATTGTCTAGAAAGGGTTATATGCGGCACGAGCCATCTTTTTTTTTATTTTATTTATTTAATTTATGGACGCCTACAAACAGTCGACTAGCAGAAAAAGTTTAACATTAATTTAACAATATAAAATATTAAAAATAATCTGGAAATTAAAAAGAAAAAAGTGGAAAAAGGTCTGGGGTATTCTTAAAAATGATTTTAAATTTGAATTGCTCCAACATTTGTTGCAAGGATTAAGGAAAGCCCAGAAAACCCCAATTAGAACAATAAGTATTAGTGTTAGTATTTACAATAGGTATTAGCCAAGGTGATAGAAAAGCGAAAGTTTGATTGAACGAAGAGAATGTGCGAAATGCGAAAAGTATTGTGCAAGGCATAATCAGTGGTGCATATAGGAAGATATAGAGGAAGATAGTTCCTAGTAGGTCTGCAAGGAATAGAGAAATTAAGACGGCTTAAAGGACTAAAACAAGCTGTGTTGCCATTTATTAATTTTTGAATAAATAAAACATCTAGAAATGTTCTACGGTTAGCTAAAGAGAGAAGATTTAAAAGTAAGAGTCTACTAGAGTAGAGGGCTAGCTAGCCAATTCGGTTCAGCCCTGTCCGTCTTAATCAACTCAGAGTCTATAAAAGCTTAAGACACCAAAAAATAAACTCAGAAGTTATTTCAAAAAGTCGATAAATTGTCCAAAATTTGTATATTTGATTTATTACTTGTTAATACTTGTTATTACTTTTGGTTACAGGCTAACGAGGAGCGTCTTTTCTTCAATCAGCATCACTGGCTTATCTACGATCTTGAATTTAACTTAACACAGCTTCATACGCGCTTCTCCGACGCACAACTTTACATGACAACAGAATTGACTTATGTAGAACCCAACCCAGAACTTAACAGTTTCACACTTTACGACGTATATAACAAGGCGAAACATTTGGGTAGCAAACTCAACATTACCATCGATCAGGAAATCGCCTGTGATGCACAGAAATGTCAAGTCAGGCGATATCTGAGTGATCTTCATAAGAGAACTCGACTGAAGCATCGCAACCTTCTGACAGGACTAACAATGAAATCCAGTGCAATAGTGAGTACCACATTCTAACGTAATAAGAAATATTAAATTTCTAGCATAGCTGTCGTGTAGATCACTTCAATACCGTTAAACACACCTGGACCGCAAATTTTAGAATTTCTCAATAGAAATGATGATATATATAATGACACGTTTGCCAAATTTGGATACCAGACGCATCTGTTGCTACTCCAAATGCTAGACTGCAAGTAGGTGTACAGCTTTAATCGAGTATCTAAAGGAAAACACTTTTGACTTATATTTTTCTATAGCGTTGCATACACATTTCGCGATCGCTGGTCGAACACAGAAACATCTGGCGGCCTAATTGGGGATTTAATTGATGGCAAAGTTGATATCTGTACAAACGCCTTTCTGCCATCCATCAATCGTGTAAAATACTTTAATTTCGTATCCTGGCACACGTCCTTTCGGTCTATATGCATGTTTTTGAACCCTCGAGCGACTGGCGCTGAGCTACGTATCACCGAGTTTCTTCAGCCTTTCAGCTGGACAGTTTGGCTCATATTTATTGCGACCCTCTTTTTTGCTGGCGTCCTGCTTTGGCTAACGTTTCATTTCGAGCGAAGATTCAACAGCAGCCCCATAAAACCCTCATTACTGACCAGCATAATGCTCTCCTTTGGTGCAGCCTGTATACAGGGTGCCTGGCTGCTGCCACGCTCAACCGGTGGTCGCATGGTATTCTATGCGATCATTTTGACCTGCTTTATTATGTACAACTATTATACATCGGTTGTAGTCTCTACTTTGCTAGGTGAACCGCCCAAGTCAAGCATACAAACCATACAACAACTGGCGGACAGCAACCTGGATGTAGCCGTCGAGCCAACGATATATACAAAGGTCTATTTGGAGGTAGGCTACAATATATCTAAACGTTTCAGATACAATTTAACTATCTTAACTTAAAAATAGACATCTAATTATCCCGATGTGCGCAGCTTGTATATCAATAAGTTTGTAAACGTCAAACACGAGGCAACACGCATTTGGTTGCCTCCTGAGGAGGGTGTCCTAATGGTGCGCAACAATCCCGGATTCGTCTATATTACGGAGGTATCTAGCGCTTATACGTTTGTTAAGAAACATTATCTGCCACATGAAATCTGCCGGCTAAATGAAATTCTGCTGCGTCACGAGACGAGCGCCTATCTTTTTGTGGTCAAAGCATCCAGCTTTGTGGAGATACTAAAGCTTAAGTTGGTCCGGGAGAACATATGGCAAATTTAATAATGAATATACTAATATTTTAGTCAGATACGCATGCTGGAGACAGGAGTTCATTTAAAACATTTTCGCTATTGGATAAATAACAAACTTTTTTGTTACCGGAGCAATGTGACTGTGATTGTGGGAATGGACTCTGCCGGGCCACTGTTCCTGCTGCTTATTGGTGCCTACTTCATTTGTCTGTTGGTCTTGGGCTTGGAAATACTGTGGCACAGACGAAGTGCTGCAAGGTTTTGAGGTAAGTGTACCTAATGAGCAATCATATTTGCTTAGACTGTCGACTAAATTGTGCAATTTAAGCAAACAAATTGACAGGCGACAGGCGACAGGCAAATTGTTCTACGAACGAATATAAAAGAGCTGCCCGAAAAAGCTGTTAAAGTCAATAACAAAATGCAACTGACACAATTGGCCAACTTTTTATTGCACAATTTGCTGCAGTCTCGCATAAGTCTCATTATTATTTTTCACTGCTGGCAAAAAAATCAAAGTACTCGCAAATATGATGGACTATTCTAATAATAATTTGTTATATATTGTACTTCGCAGCTTTGGAGGTGGCAAAACAAATCGACAATCCTCATCACTCACATCAACCCATCTATCATCAGTTTGTGCACCTGGGTGACTGGAACGGGGAACATTTGGAGCAACAGTTCCTGAATCATTTGCAACCCACGCTGGCAATTTATGTGGATATGAAATGTGTGAAAACTAAGCGCCTATTGAGACTGGTAAGAGCATACATCGAAATAGAATATAGCTGAAGATCATGTTTGTTTCAGGCCAGTCAAGAAAAGCTCTACAATCAGCACTATCATTGGCTATTACATGATAGTTCGGAAGCTTTTAATTTCTATGATTTCTTTGAGTCTTTCAATATATCTATAGATGCTGATGTTAGTTATATCAAACAACGAATCTTGGGCAACGGCAGTGCTGTCATCTATTCCCTCCATGATGTCTACAACAACGGCAATCACATTGGTGGATTACTCAATCTAACCGGCAACTATGAGCTCTCCTGCAATCCAACTGTTTGTAGTCTAAATCGCTATCTGAGCTCGTTGCATACGCGCACCAAGTATGGGAATCGGGAGGAGCTAAGGGACGTAGTGTTGCGTGTGGCTACAGTGGTTACAAAGCGACCCCTCGGTTGGTCAAATGACCTGCTGATACGTTTTCTTAGCCAAGAGAATAATACCCATATCGAGGGCATCGCACGGTTTGGATTTCAGATAACCTTAATACTGAAAGATCTGCTGAAATGCGAGTAAGTCCTAATTATTATCATCCCAGTTGAGAGTAAAGATTGATTTTGGTTCTTTCAGTATGAACTTCATATTCACGGATCGTTGGAGCACTGGCGACTACACCGGCGGCTCTGTGGGCGCTGTTGTCGACCAGACCGCCGACATTGGCTCAGCTCCGTGCCTGACCACCGAAGGAAGACTCCAGTATCTGTCGTCCATCATTGAGACAGGTTACTTCCGATCTGTTTGCCTCTTTCGCACGCCTCGCAATGCCGGCATACGTGGAGATGTTTTCCTGCAGCCCTTCAGTGCCCTGGTTTGGTATGTCTTTGGTGGTATCCTGCTAATTATTGCACTGCTGCTTTGGTTCACCTTCTACTTAGAAGGTAAGCCCATGCAGCGTCGTTTGAGTCTGGAATTTAAGCCATCGTTTCTCAACACGTGCCTGATCAGCTTTGGAGCTGCCTGCATCCAAAGTTCAGCTCTAGTACCACGCTCAACGGGTGGACGCCTGGCGTATTTTGCACTACTTCTCATCAGCTTCATAATGTACAACTACTATACTTCGGTGGTTGTGTCCTCCTTGTTGAGCTCACCTGTCAAATCCCAAATCAAGACCGTGCAGCAACTGGCAGAGAGTTCGCTATCCGTCGGTCTGGAGCCCCTATCGTTTACGAAGAGCTATCTAAACGTAAGTGTATTGTATTCTATATTATAACATAGTTGGTAATTAAATCATTTATTATTAAAGTATTCACAACGCCCCGAGATTCATTTGCTTAGCAAGCGCAAAATTGACACACAGTCAAACAATCCAGAGCTCTGGCTACCCGCAGAGCAGGGCATTCTGCGTGTACGCGATAATCCAGGATATGTTTTCATATTTGAAGCCTCCTCTGGTTTTGCTTATGTGGAACGCTACTACACACAGCAGCAGATCTGTGATCTCAATGAGATTCTGTTCCGACCAGAGCTCCTGCTCTATACGCATTTGCATCGTAATTCCAGCTACAAGGAAATAGTCCGTTTAAGGTTGCTAACTTAAAGCTAGGCTGGACACACTTGACTAACCATTTTTCCATCTCTGACAGATTGCTGCGAGTATTGGAGACGGGTGTCTATCGCAAGCACCGCAACCGTTGGGCCCGCATGAGGCTCCACTGCTATACGCAGAACTTTGTCATTACCGTGGGCATGGAGTATGTGGCTCCACTTTTCTTTATGCTGATCTGTGGCTACATTTTGGTGCTGCTATTGCTGCTGTTGGAGTTCATGTGGCAGCGTTTTGTTCAGCGTACACATTAACTCTACCACAAGTTGCATGCTTTAACTTTCACACTTTGCACCCCCAAGCTCTTGCTGCAAGTTGCACAAAACCGCTTAAAGCTGTTATGCAAAATAAAAAGAAAGAAAAAAGAATAAAATAAAAACACTTCGCGTTAACTTTTTGCCTCATGCAACGACTGTGGAATTATGCAGCAATTCAGCGACCCGTTGTCCCTGGTCTGCTTCCTGTTGTCAGGACCCGTGGAATTGCAGCACGCCTCACTGAGTGGACCACGTTTCATGTTTTCATGCGATTTTCGTATTTGCATTAAAAAGTTTTCCTGTTCGCCGTATTTTGGGCTATGATTTTTTGCGGTGCCCCATTCTATTTGCATTTTTATGCCCCATTGTAACTTGGTCGTGCGTGTGGATACCCAAGCTCAAAGATAAGCGTTTGCCTAAGTAATAAACAGTTATCAGCATTTGGTAATACCTACATACATACAAAGTTGGCAAGACCAACCTTTAAAAGGCCTTAGCAACGGACAAGCCTCATTAGACTAGTTAGATCATAGCCACAAGTACCAGTCCAAAGGGCTTCTTATCACTCTTTTTATTGTGTTTTACAACTAATCAATCATTTCAATATACATGTTGCCTATTTGCCGCGTGATTTATGTACATTGTCACTGATGACCTGCGGCGACACTTCATTGTCTTTACTCGTATTTGATGCACGTTTAAGCATTTGTGATACAATGTTAGGAAATCCTTAAAACAAGACAATTTAGCGGGGAAGTACAAATATTTTAGTGGTCAATCAATATTAAGAGGCTATCAATTTAATTAATTTAGCGATAAAACATTCACTATACTAGCAACAAATAACTAACTATTAAGATTATTATTATTGAATAGATTAAATAAAGAACAGTTCAGAACTTAACTATCTTACACAATTCTCAGTTTCAAACTTAAGCACTATTCACTGCCTTCTATGGCTACAAATCACATTTGCCACGCAGGACTCCTACGCGTGTCATGCATCTATGGTGAATGGTAAATAACCATTTCGCTGACAAATTGACATTTCAATCATGTTGTCAACGGGAAGGCAGAGGGCAGAAACCTCGGCTTGACTTTTTCCGCCATTGAAGAAATTGTGATACAATTCTGTCCCTGCACATCAGCTTAAACGATGAATTGACAGCCAATTGTAAATTATTTACTACATTTCCTTGTCTTTATCGAACAGCTCGCAAAACTGTCCCCATTGTAACCCTAATACAATCACCAATACCCATCTACACTCCACAATTCCAGGGCATGTCGCTTTTCATTTTGTAGTTTGTCAATAACATGTTTTAGAGTTTTCTTTTTTTCCATTTTATACGTCTCCTTACTCTTCCATTTGCATTTGCACTTTTACGCTTAATACCCTGTTTCCTCAAATAACAAAAATAGTTGGGTAGTCCAGACTGGCTAGTAGTCTTGTATCAGCATCTTGAGTCGACTCGATATTTCCTTACATATTTGAACAAACATTAATACGAGTGCTGTAGTCGAATTTGCCTGACTCCGAGATACCCTTAGCTCTGGCGTGATATGATATTAATAATAATTATAATTTTCTGTGCTATTTATCCAAAATTAAGGTGTAAGCTTTATCTTTGTTTTTATAAATCATTCAAAAGGATAGACAGAAATAAACTTGGCTTAGGTCCAGACCAATAATTATATAAAAAAGGACATTCGAAATGGGTATCTTATAGCCGAATAGCCTTGACTCAAGCATTCTTTACATGTTTTTAGTTGCATACTTTGCGGCGGCGGTGTGAAATTGATTTTGGCGGTTTTGTGTACGTGATAAACAAGCGCGCAAATGGTTTTATTTAAAATTGCGTCTGACATTTTATTTCTAAATTTAACGTTTTATTTTTCCAACTGATTTGAGATTCACTCGTATATATGTACATACGAGTACTTACCTGCTTTCTACAGCTATATGGCGCTGAATTAACGCTTAATTATAGATTTTTACTTCACTGCTCAAACGCCGTTGACATTCGTTGTCTCAACTGATATCTTAAGATTTGTACACTTAAGTTATTGCTCGTGTTTTATATGTACCCCACAATGTACGTATGTAGTGTACATACATCTTATCAGATTGTTATTGCCTGCAACTGGCGTTTAATCTATGCCTACGAATTACTCTGATAAAGATAATGATGTCAATTGGTACTCAAGTATTTTAGCTAGAATTTGAAGCAATCAGTTGGTTTTCATTGCTCTAACACGCTAAATCGTCAGGTGCCAGGATTTTAAGTGTCTAAAGGGTAAAAGAAAACGTGAGTACTTAATAAGGTTTAAGTATTGTTTAAGGGGGCCTTTTTTATTGCAAATCTGCAAGATTGTATGCTTCATCTTGATTGCCTCCAACATTACCTGAAGGCTTTTTCTTAAGCATTGCTAACATGCTTTTACTGTTCATCAATTAAATGAACTTTATTAAAGCAGTTCAAGTTTATTTACATATATATAATGCTGCCTATTATTTACATTCCAGTTTGCTCAATGAAATTATTCCTTTTCATTCAGACTTTCAACTCTTGAAAAATAATTCGAATTGTAAACAATTCCACATTTTGTACTTATAAATTATTTCAAGTTTTTTGTTTTTGCTTCTCCTTCAACTGAGTAAAATTTTGAGTCAGGTGTTCTTTCCACCTTTTTTTAGATTACGCATACGACACGTGCACTGGCAATCAAGAAAAATGACAAAACAATAAGAAATATAAACAACAATTAAAACGCCGTCTGCATGCAAAATGAATTTGCCAAAAGTTAACTAAATAATAATGAAAATTCAATGAAATACTTTAGTTAAATCGTCGTGAACCGCTGCCAAGTAAAGAAAACAATAAAAATACAGTGGATGTGTGACACTATAACAAGTGATTAAAGCCTTCGGAATGATCGACTAGGCCATACCTTGTAAAACCAATACAATAACTATACACGTGATAATATCGATGATTGTTAATAAGTTCGTCGTAAATTGATCAAGTTCTTCTATGTTTGATATAGGATCGTAGATTAAATTAAGTATACCAAAATCAAAGTTCTAACTCATAGATTAATTGAGAAGTTCAGTTCAATTTCCTATATAGATTGAGAATAAATATGTTATGCAGACGCAAATGTGATTAAAGATTGTGTTATACCCTTGTAACCCAGTTTCTGGGTACAGAGTATGAAAAACGTGAAAAACGCTTACCGGCCTATTGCCAGCAGCTAAATACCCTCTCCCCCTCCTCAGCAAGGGTAATTGCAACTGCAGCATACTTGTCGCGCTGCCCATTTGAAGAGAGTGCAAACCTGATTGCACTTTGGCACTTGTTGCTTCTTTTTTGTAGTTGTGAATTTACTAGGGGTTTTCATGTTGCCGCTCGCAACCCGCGTGTTTTTTAACGCTTTGGGTCTTTGACGTTCATCGCTGCCGCTGCTACTGTTGCTGCTTCTGTTGCTGCTTCTGCTGCTACTGATACTGCTGCTGCTGTCGCCGATATTGTCAGCGGCGTTGTGGGTTTCATTTGGTGGGCGGTTCACTTAGATTCAGTCGCTCGTAATACGTTAAAGCGCGAGATACACCGTCGTGTCTGCGAGGTTATCTGAAATTCTCGTAGACTGTTATCCACGTCTCTGAAAAGTTCAACAGCACAGAAAACTTTTGAGCAAGTATACAAAAGTCATAAACCATCATAAATTAAAAAGATTTATAAAAGGTGCGCATTATTGGCACATTATCGTACAATTGCCCGAAATCTGTTTTCCAAGTATCCAATGTAAATTGCATTATTAAGCAAAGATCAATTTTACATTTACTAATCAAACATTGATCTACGTATAAAACAGTCTCTAGTTTTTTTCTTGTTTTACCTACTTCAATAACAAAAGTCTTCTGGGTTTACTCCTTAGAAAACATATTTGTAACGCCTGTTGGCGTCTTACCATTAGTGTTTTAGTTTTTGGGAACAGTTCTAAACGCTTTTTTTAATAAACAAAATCCATTTTCGCGATTGATAAGTAAACATTTATTTATTTTTTTTTTCATAACATTTTGCCCTGTAATTAAAATACAAAATACAAATACAAGTGGTACTATTTGGCTCATTAAGAAAGCTCTCATAAAACTAATTTATTCTTTGATCATTTCAAGTTTTTACTTAAGTGCACTTCAAGCGTTGCTTTACTCGTAATCACATTAGCATTAACCGCTTTCTCGCTTGTAAAACAAACAAACTTTTTTTATACTTAACAAATACAAAACTATCCTTTCAATGAACAAATAATCAGGTTTGCTGTATAAGATATTTAATAGCTAAAAGAAACTCACATATTTTTAAGAAATGTGAAAGGATTTTCGCATTCTTCGTATTATGGATCGCCGGCAAAAAACTTTTCCTTTTGAAATTTGTAAAAGTAATTGCAGATCTCGATCAACTTTAAACTTGTCACAAGTTCGCATAATATCATATAGTCAGACGATTTATTTACTAGTGCTACAATTAAGCCATATAAATAAGGCCTATTATCTCCAGTTATTCTTCTATCGATATTCCCATATTTTACTTAGCAACTTGAAACTAAACTTCCTACCCATAATTTATATTATATGTATATACATACATACATATGTATATAAATATATATATATAAAATAATTGTCATGTGAATAGCACTGATTTTGCTTTGCCATAAATTGAAAACTCAAGGCAAATGTCGTAAACTTTTGGCTCAATTTTCACTTAGAATTCGATGTGCATATTGCATTTTAGATCGAATAGGTTTCAGGTTTTCGTCGGCTATGCTAAATGAAAGTGACAGCTTAGCTGGGATAGTCTTACAAAGTGGGTCAACAACACGCTGTGGTAGAGTGAAGTCGATAATGAGTCAGAACACCGAATACAATTGAGAAATTCAGAAGTTTGGAACGCAAAATTTATTAAGAGCTTATGATAATTTTATAAACTTGTGGAGGCATTACGTGCAACACGAAATTTAATTGATAGAGAATGAATTTGCTAAATTGATTGATGCCACTTGTTTATTTCTCACGTAAACGGAAAAGGCATCTAATTAGTAAATTGGCTAAACCTAAGAGCTGACAAGGTCAAACAGACGATCGTGACGTTGAGATTGCAACTGATTGGATGGGAAATTTTCGAATCGAATCATTTAATTAGATGCAACTGATCTAGTTAGGGAACTACTTTCCTCAGAACTTCTCTGCTCGTCTCTGAATTTGTTTGCTATTAATTGTTTTATTCTCTATCAAGTCACAAGTTCTTGAGATTGTAAACAAATGGAAGCATTTGCACTTTAATCATCAGATATCTTTGCCAATAAATCATCGGGTTAAGGTGATTGGGGGCTTTTCTATTTCCGGGCTTAGTTCAGTTCCCTTTTTTTGCCATTAAATAGTTGTACACAGAAATGCATTTTGATGATAAACAAACAAATCGGCATTTCATTTTCAAAATTGGTTTCGTTATTATTTATTTATTTATTTTTTATATCTAAAGAAAACTGCTAAGTGGCAAAATAAGATACAATGACAAATATATAAAGTAAATAACAAAAACTCTCAACTGAGTGACGTAATTCAAGTGAAGTCGACTTCATAGCCGGGTCAATGAATTAATGTAAAAGCCAATTGGGCAGTCACAAAAACATGTTTAATATAATATAACAACAAAATAAGAAATATGTATGAAACGCTTTACTCCAAAAATAAACAAACAAATATTTGAGAGAATGTACTCCTCCATTGAATTACCCAATGTCTATACCCAGAAATATTCTACACTTAAATTATACCAAAAAGTTGCATTATTTGGCAGTAAGCTTATGACTTAAAATTTTAAGCACGTAATATTAATGCAGGCTTATTAAAAGTTTTAGATCGAATTCAAGATCGAATGGGACATGTTTAGTTTAACAAATTAGTTTGTTAAGGCCCCAAAAATAAAATAATAATTAAATAAATAAAAGTGTTTAGCTAGCATTTAGGTTCTAAATAAGCTTCAAAATATATTTAGAACTGAGTAAATTTTTGATTCTTGGGTTCATATGAATCAGAAAAGATGTGCCTAAACTGATTTATAAAATCGCTGATAATGGAAATTCTAAATATTTCAGTACATAGACCCTTATGTCGCCCAGAATGAAGTCAGAGGCGGAGGAGAGGGAGCATGATCCACAGGTGGTGGTTGCTCCCACTGGCGCCGCGCACAGCGTTCGACACGATCGCGGAAGGTGGCGAGATTTGACAGCCTATTGGATACTGGGTCTATGTAATAACTATGGCTACGTGGTCATGTTGAGTGCTGCTCATGACATCATTGCGCAGTTTAACGATCAGGTGAGCCATATAATAACATCTCACTTCTGTGGATACTGATACTGTACCCTATATATTAGCCGAACACCGATGAGGATGTGGCTGGTAATGGACGCGATTGTCATCTGGTTTCAACCGGCGCCATATTGCTCGCGGATGTGTTGCCTTCTCTATTTGTCAAGATACTAATGCCCTTCTTTCCTTTCTGGGTCAAGTAAGTCATTTTACCTCTCACCTCTTTATTCCGATTCTTATGCCTATTTTTATATTTATGTTTCAGCATTCGCATAGGAGCTGCAGTTGCCTGTTCGGCGGCGGGATTTTTACTTGTTGCATTCGCAGATGCGGAGTGGATGGCGTTGCTAGGCGTGGTGATCACTTCGGCAAGCAGCGGCATAGGAGAGGCCACCTTTCTGTCGTACTCATCCCGTTTTAACAAGTTAGTTCACATTTCTTGGCTCTTTGCCCTGTCTCTACAACGTTTTATTTGCCTCTCGCCAGAAACGTCATATCCACCTGGTCCTCAGGCACAGGCGGTGCAGGCGTTATTGGCTCACTTAGCTATGCGACACTGCGCTCCCTAAAAGTCAGTCCACGCGATACCATGTTGATCATGTTGATCTTTCCTGCGATTGAAGCCGTTGCCTTTTGGCTGCTATTGCGTCGTCCCGAAGTATTACCTGTCACCACTGTGGAATCCACCGAGGAGCTTATTTGCGAAGACAAGCCACTGGTGGGCTTCAAGGAAAAGTTCTCCTACATAAAGCATCTGATAGGGTACATGGTTCCATTATGCTTGGTCTACTTCTTTGAGTACTTCATTAACCAGGGCCTCGTAAGTTAGAATTTCCATGCATTTCGATTTATGTGCTAATTGCTGTTTATCTTCTTAAGTTTGAGCTGGTTTACTTTGACAACATCTTCCTGGATAAGGCTGACCAGTACCGCTGGCTGAATGTAGACTATCAAATAGGCGTCTTTATTTCACGCTCTTCGGTCAATCTCTTGCAGCTAAACCGAATCTGGCTAATGTCCGTGTTTCAGTTCGTTAACGTTATCTACTTTCTCACTGAAGTCATTTGGTTCTACACGCCGAGCATATGGATTGTGTTCGTCATTGTCCTTTGGGAGGGGCTGCTGGGCGGTGGCGCCTATGTGAACACATTCTATCGCATGTCCAAAGAGATACCGCCAGGCCGTCAACAGTTCGCCATGTCCATGGTGGTCCAGTCGGATTCCTATGGCATTGCCTTGGCCGGTTTTCTGGCCATACCCGTGCACAATGCCATTTGCGGCCTTCCCGCCGCAGTGCGCCACGTCACTTGGTAACATTACAGGAAGTAGAACCATAAAGACTGCTCATAATGAGCAATAGATTGTGCCTTTAAAGCTAATGAGTAATAAATTATATGTGTGTAAATTGTGTGTGCTGTATGTGTGACTGTACCTGAGCCCTATGAAGGTTCAGGCTTGGTAGTTAATTTTTTTGTTTATTATAATAGATAACAGTTAAGCAAATAGTTTAAAAGAAACTCTAATTTATAGTCACTTTAAATGAAGTGTGTGTTGTATTAGTATTAAGATAAACATGCCTAAACTAACCTAAAAACTTATAAAATCAACTATTGAACACGATATGAATAAAATAACTGATAACACGGCAGTTTCAAATCCAAAAAAATATACAAAATATTTGTTTAACGGCATCAGATATAATCGGGAGTGTTATCCTGTCGACTGCTCAGATGTAAGTCGGGTAAAAGAATCTGAATTTGTTTTTACGAGTCTTTCATATTATTTGAAGAAATCAAGAAGAACTTCACATATGACACAATTTTAATCTATGAATATTCAGTTAGGATATAGTATATCATAATGACCAGGTCTGTAAATAAGATAAACCATTGGCTGGGATCCTTCAGGGAAATCGTGTGCCTTCACTGTGCCTCCCTCGCCTCGGTCAAGGTATTCAACACGTACACCTACCCCTAAGGCGGTGCACAGGGCGATAATGTGTATGTGGTCTGACTCCTTAAACATGGGCTCGACTTCCTGATGCCGGAACTCTTCAATGGTAAGGTCACCTTCAATAAAATGTTGATAAAACTCTGCATCCTCCTGAAGTTTTCCCGATGTTATTAAGCGCAGATAAACGATTACGTAATCGGAATATCCCTGCTCGTTGAAAATATTATGCAATTCATTTTGAATTTTATGAGGTCCACCGACGCTATCTGGGCTAACTCGATTTATGACATCCATAAACTGGTAGAAACATAAATAAAATTACTTAGAGAAGAATATAGTAGAACAATATACTTACAGTTCCATGAAAATCTTCTAATGTAAAACTTGGAAATCCAAGTTCTATGAGTTTCTCTTTGGATGCTTCTGCAAGTTTTCGAAACTCTTGGTAAGCACTATCATTCATTATTAAATACTCCAAATATGAGTAAGCAAACGCTCGAAAGAAGCAATTACCATCGGGACGAGTTCGTCGAATGAATTTATATTTTCCAGCTAAATCTTGAATCTTAGCTGTAAAAATGGCGTCGCCATTATATTCAGCCGTTAGAGAAATTAGCGGCAACTGGTCACTGACCAAAGGAATTGATTCTCTGATCTATAACCAACAAATGTATACCATAACAAGAGTGCTTTAGTCGAAAGTGCTCGACCAAACGATACCCTGTACCAAGGTAAAAACAATCTCCAATCTCCATCAAAAAACTATAAATATATAATATATGCAGTTTCACGGTCATAGACAGACGGACATAGGAACAGGTGAACTATCATTATTTTTTATCAAGAAACGTAGGCACAGGGTATAAGAATGTGAAAGCGTTCGATGCTCACCTCTTTTTCTATTTCACGTTGCTGTTGTAAGATCAATTCGTCACAATTACCGTCATCATGTTCCATGGACTCCATGATTTTATTTTTTAAAAAAAAAAAGTAATAAAATAAAGTCACAAAAATATTTGTTCCAAATTTGACACCCGGAAAAAGTCATATAAAAGTGTGACCAAAGGCAGCAACCCAAAAATTTAGTTAAAATAATATATCTGTTTAGTACAAAAATACCTAAAACAGGGTTTCGATTTACGTGTCTGCTTTAGAGGTCTCATAACGCTAACGTCCATTCTTCAGCAAAAACACTAGATCGACTTACCCGAAATCTTATTGGCATTTGCATTAGAAGGCAATAGCAGAGACAAATGAGTTTGAAATTGAGCTCAAAAGTTGGACACGTACAAGAAGAACTGTAACAAACTTCCATGTCCTTTGCAGCGGAAACAAAAGCTGGTTATGGATCTGATTTTAGTCGTGTTGTCCGAAATGTTATTCTGCAGTTGGAACATTTTCTTGTCAGAAAAACACTGGCAGTGAATTTCGAGTTTGGGAATCACAGATATGGTTACAGGCCCATACGTGAAATCTTTTGGGACATATACTGGGTGTTTGGTGGCTTCAATCTCAATCAATAACATAATGCTGCATTCAGCAGAAGATTGAGAATAGACCTCGTTTTCTTCAGTGAATATTTCATATCTGAGAAGGTAGGGTGAATACGTTTCCCATGTTAATCGGTGATTACAATAGCTCGATTTCTATTTAGACCAACTCATAACTGTAATCGGAGCCATGGAACTTGTTCCCTCCTCTTGTTGGATTCGGTCCTTTATGAAATTGTATGTGGTTATGTTGTTTAGCACCATATTGTGAATTGAATTTAGGCACGAAATGGAATTACTTTACCGATTCAGAGGCTTATATATTCTTTGCTACTCATCAAGGAGAGCAGCAAATACCCAACAGTAGTTTCAATTGTAACATGCCATGTAAAGGCGATAATTGTTAATTCGATTTTATCCCGTGCTAGGCACCATGAGATTAATCCAATGTGGGTACATATTGGTTCTAATCCTGAACGTATTGAATATAAAGAGAAGTAAGAATGTATACCCTACTAAGAGAAGACAGGAGTGTACCGTCCACTACACACTTACTAAGCTCCGCACACACACGCACACTCACAAACACACTCACACTCACACATGTACGTGGTCAGATCAATAATAATGTACGCAGCACCGATCTGGGCAGCCTTGCAGCGCCACTTACCGCACGTGCGCCTTACGGGTGCATTCCGCACAAACTAAGACGACGCTTCGCTTGTTCTCGCCGGCATGATACCACTGGATCTGCTAGCGGCAGAGACAAGAAGCACCGAGCTGACAGCAGCAGCCAAACGACAGCACTTTGGCAAATTGGCAAGGCAGATGGAGGATTGCGAATTGTGGCGGTTGGACTTAGCGCATTATCCCTGTTGTGCGCCAATGGGTGAATAGGACTCACGGACAGGTAAACTTTTACTTAATGCAAGTACTACTTTAGAGCATATAGGTTTATATAGGTTTATATAGGTTTCGCCATGAAGAAAGTCCATTTTCCACTGTGCCCAGACTGTTGAAGACGCAGAACTTGTATTTTATTCTGTCCTCGATTTACCGCTGAACGGGAAGAGCTAAGCCTAAGCATTGGGGACCTCTTTCAGTCACCGACTTATTAGACATCCTACTTAGCCCGCAAAACAATTGATTAGCAATTAGCCAGATATGTGCAGTAAACATAAAATCCCTGCATCGTGATTGTAGATTCTGACTCTAGACGAGTTTCAGATGAGGCTTTCATGCCATTCTCCTCCTCGTTAAGTCATACTTCGGGAGGGAATGGGGAGGCGGGTTAGGTTTAGTGGGTGAATGTCCCAGATTTTCGGTTTATTATTAAATTATTTATTATTATTACTATTAAAAAAAAAAAAATAAGTAAATACCCAAACACACACACACTGCAATCAAGTTTTTGCCTGCGCTACAAGCTAAATCTCTGCGACACAGCTTTTAGCAGCTCAGCGCAGCATCGTGTTAAATTGAATAACTTTTGTGTTTTTTATCTGTTCATTATAAATTTATAGCACAGATAAGTGTAGAGTATAATAATAATTACCAAAGACTATAGGAGCTGGAGACATTGGTAAGTTAGTTCTTGAATACCATACGTACTCGGGAGTTGATCGAAATTTGCGCAATGGAATTGTTGTTCTAATATTTGTTCATCGTTTTTAAAAATCTAAATTGTAAATTTTAGCTGCCACTTTTTGCCTCTGTGTCTTATCTTCATTAAAAAACCAGACCGGTCTGGTTGTTTTTTCATCGTAATGTATGAGCCGAACGGTCTTCAATTTGTTTGTGCTTTCTTTTTTTATATTATTATCTCTTAAATTCATGAATTATTTTTTTCATATATAAATGTACATATAAAGGCACATCTTATCAATGTATATTTCAAGCCTTAACCCATTCAAGATAAGTGAAAAGGGCTATTAAGTTTGGGAACATGTAATCAATAGACAGAAACATCTCCGACCCCATATAATATATATTCTTGATCAGCATCAATAGCCGAGTCAATATGCTCGTGTCCGTCAGTCCATTTCCATTGTGAATCGCAAATAGAGATGTATATCGACATACCCGATGGGGCGAGAGTGTGACGGGGGTGTTTCCATAAGGGATAGAAAATTTAAGAAAACTCAATTTTCAAATCTGCTTAAGAATCGTCCCTGAACATAATATACATACGCCACTAACTTATTGGAAGTATTGGTCTCAGTCCATGGTTTATCGACTAATATGTCTGCACTAGTTTTTGAGGATTTTTTAATTTATCTTGCGAAATACTCTCGGCATCTTTTTCAAGATGAAAAATGTTTTGCACAAATAATAAAACAAACGTTAACGTGTATAACTCATATCAAGCAACAGTTGTTAGAGTCAAGAGGCAAATTACAGTTTACGTGAATTCCCACTTTGGCTTATTGATTTTGTACTTTTTGCTTGTAATTGATTTTAAGCAATGTTAATTATAGCCCGAAACTACAATATATATATACAATATATAATATAGATACGCTAAACATTTACTCGTACATATGTACATATCTGTTGTTCTTAAAGATCATCCCAAACGAGAAGAGTCCACCAAAGCTGGATTTTTTATCAGCATCCAGCATAACTACCACCGATATTCAGATTAACCCTCCTTCTAGTCACAATAATGCACATTCAGATCTTTAGATGCATCAAACATTTGACATATATTCACCTGTTTGTTTTAAACAACGCTTGCAAAGCAATTTATTGACAAATTTTGGTTGCTTGTATTAGTCGTTGTTGCTGTTTTTGTTATTCCCACAATAAACCTACTCGTACTACGTAACTGTGACTTAAGCTAAGATAAGCTGAATGTTTCGGCTGCTATTTGCCCAACGTTCGAGCAGCTGACAAAATATTTTGAATGGGCTCCTCAGTCGCTTTGTAGCTGCCACATGGAACGGTTTTCGAGCGGCATTTCAATATTTCTATTTATTCTTCAAAATGTGCGTTGTCACCTTTTTAGCACTTTTACTTTTACTTAATCTGAGCTGGGTTAAGGCAAGCGAGTTCAATACAACAAAATCTACAAGAACCGACAAAACTTTACCCAATATTATAATTATAATGGCCGATGATATGGTAACTGGCGAAATAATCCGTAACCAGTTTTGGAACAAAATCGTGCTGTTAACACTTTTAATCAACTACTTTAGGGCTTTGACGATGTGAGCTTTCGCGGTGGTCGAGAGTTTCTTACGCCAAACATCGATGCATTGGCCTACCATGGACGCCTGCTGGACCGTTTCTATGCACCGGCCATGTGCACACCCTCCAGGGGAGCTCTGCTCAGTGGTAAATACCCCATACACACAGGTGAGCAATGTGTAATATACTTAAAATAAACTCTTTGACATTGTGAGGATCGGATTATATTTGACAATGACGAAAAATCGCACTCTTTTTGAATTAAAACATACATGTATGTCAATATGTCAATATTATTTGTATACGTTGATCTCATTATACAATATATGCGTATAAATCGTATTATAAAGTTGTGCAAATACAAATATATTCGGGATCAACATGATCAACTGTTCCGATGCTACCATGTCCGCCCACCTGATCTCACAATTTGGTATTGACTTTTCATTGTTACCACAAATGAGCATTCGGCTAATACAATAAAGCTACATTACAGGGACTCAGCATTTTGTGATTAGCAATGAAGAACCCTGGGGACTGACGCTCAATGCTAAGCTGATGCCAGAGATCTTCCGAGAAGCTGGCTACTCAACTAATTTGATTGGAAAATGGCATTTGGGATTTGCCACGCCAGAATACACACCCACACAGCGTGGCTTTGACTATCATTACGGCTATTGGGGCGCTTACATTGATTATTATCAACGACGTTCACAGATGCCGAAACAGAATTACAGCATGGGATATGATTTTCGTCGAAACTTACAGTTGGAGTGTTCCCAAAGAGGCGTTTATGTCACCGATTTGCTGACCAATGAAGCGGAGCGTCTAATTCGGGAGCAATCGAATAAACAAAAACCTCTCTTTTTATTGCTAAGCCATTTGGCCACGCATACGGCCAATGATAATGAACCGTTGCAGGCCCCAGAGGAGGAGGTTCAAAAGTTCTTGTACATCAAGGATCCCAATCGCAGAAAATACGCAGGTGAGTTATGATGAAGTTCTGAATGTATCAAAATCAAAATTATTATTTTCAGCAATGGTTTCGAAACTGGATCAGAGCGTGGGTCGAGTTATAAACGCACTGGAACAAGCAGGCCAGCTAGAGAAGAGCATTGTTATTTTCTACTCGGATAATGGGGCACCATCAGTGGGTATGTTTTCCAATACCGGGTCCAATTGGCCGCTTAAGGGCCAGAAGAATACACCCTGGGAGGGTGGAGTACGTGTGACCGGCGCTATTTGGAGTTCACAGTTACAAGCACGAGGAAATCTGTTTTCTCAGCCCTTCTACGTGGGTGATTTTCTACCGACGCTGGCGCAAGCTGCGGGCATTGAACTGCCTCAGTCGCTTGACCTGGATGGGATTGATTTGTGGGCACAGCTCTCCGGCCCAAAAGATGCACCCCATGTGCCCCGCGAAATTTTGCATTGCCTGGACGATGTGTGGCATGTAAGCTCTCTGCTCTTAGGTCAGTGGAAGTACGTGAATGGCACCACATTGGCGGGCCAGTTTGATCAGCTGCTGACCTATCGCGAGCTAAGCGATTTGGATCCCCGCCGGGCCCGATATGTATCGGAAGTGCGTAATTCCCCAGCCTCTAGAGCGCTCTCACGCTATGATCTTCAACGTATCACACCATCGCGTATTCATTCCCTAATGAGATCGGCTACTGTACGCTGCGGTGACATGCAACGTGGCTGTAATGCTCTATTGGAGGAATGTCTGTACGATCTGAGCAAGGATCCGTGCGAACGTAATAACCTAGCCTACTCTGAACACCACAAAGCGATTCTTTTCTCACTTCGTCAGCGCGTAGAGGAATTGCGCGCAGGTGCATGGACTCCTGGTAACCGACCAAGTGTCTTGCATGCAGATCCCAGCTTGCATGAGTGTGCGTGGGACAATTTTGGCGTGAAATCGGCAGGCTCAGGTGAGTGATCATCTATAAATACATATACCAAACATCTCTAATAATATAAAGTATAGTTGTTTTGATCAGCAGCAGATTTTAACTGAGAGATCTGTCAATTCCTCTGACATTATATGTATCTGTCCATCTGTTTGCTTGGTTTTGTTTTAGGATAATAGCTAATTGATTTTTCACAGTATAAATTTGGACTTTGACTGTGTACAGAGAAAATTATTTAGCATCCGCTTTATCTACTATTACAAGTTAGTAGAGATCGTTAATTAAGCACCCAACTAAATATAATCAAAATCACGTTCTAATAGCATAACTATACATAAAAAGATGACAAAAAGTGCACTATATTCGGCTGGGATTACCATGAGCAAGATGACCTTGTCATCGATATTCTCGATTAAAATTGATATTTTGTGGTAGAAATTATTCTCTTACCACATGAAAATTAATTAAAAGGGAATTCATTTTGCCCAAAAGTATGCCCATAAAATCTATACATATGTATGTATATGTTTCGTAAACATCAGTTTATGTAGCCAAGACAATATTCTGTGTCGATCTCAACTATTATACCATGTTTCGCAAATATATGTATTCGCTTCCTTTTACACTATACTGCTAATAAGCATCGGGAAATTGAAACAAAAAAATTAAGAAACTATTTTAAATTACAGCGTAGGGCTTAGTACACAATTACACAGAAAAATGTATAAGTACTTTCTATGTGCTTTGAACGATGTAGCCATATCCGTCTATAACTTTAGACAGGCTTAATTAAACATGATGCAATATAATCAAGCGCAAGGAGACTCCCTTGGGTTTTGTTTGTATGTGTGTATGTGTATGAAGAGAAGAAGTTATAACTAAACATTAGAGACTGCTCCAGTAAAATATTTCAATTCACAAGATATTTCACATTCAATGCGTATAGTAAATTATATTTTTAATTGTCATTATATTTGTAGCAAAGTATACAAAAACCTACGTATCAAATGGTTTTAAGCTCTTGTAGTCTCTGAGATCGAAGCGGATACATCGAATCGGCTATTGATACTGATCACAAAATGTCATATCTTATCGATATTATTCAGCCCTTTTACTTGACTTTACTGTGCGTAGAATATTCAAATTTGCATTTAGTTGTATGCGTAGTACGCAGTGCGCAGTTGCTTGTTAGTTCGGTTCCTAAGGTTTATTTTCACAAATCTTCAATAATAATATTCTTTTCACAGTGCCTCTGGTGTGCGATTATCATGGACTGCCTTGCGGCGCCTAATTAAGCTTTTAATTTAATTACCATTATTAATTTACCTAACAATTAAATATACAGCAGAATTGAATGACAACATTGCTTACATATAAAAGCTTAATAAATAAGTTTAAGTTAAAATTTTATATTTTTATTGCAGTTTATTATCATTATTGTTTTTTTTATAGCTTATTATACTTTAAGTGTACATATTTACTAAATAATAAAAAAAACTTGCATTGAAATTTAAACTCGATTATTTTTAACGGTCGATAGTGTCCTCTGATGTCTGCAGCATTGTCATGTCCGTTGAGAATTGGGGTGGAAATCGAGTCGCATCCCCAGTATTTTCATCGGCTGGCAGACAAAGTACAATTCGCCGTCATGGAGGAACGTGCTGTGTTAGCAAATATAGCAACAATTTTAACAAAGGATTTGCTAATAGATAAAACGACCAGACGCAACGGAAACGAAGGCTTTTTTTCCACCAGTTTTCCTCTGCTCGACACCAGTGATGATGACGAAGCAGAGATATTTGCACTGATGAAGCAAAAACGAGCTACGGTACCGGCCAGACTGGCGAAAGAAAAACTTAAGCGCAGGCAGTTTATGGAGTCTGAAACGGTAAGACGGACACCCTGCAAAGTGCCCAAATCGGAGTGGGACTACGCGGAGCTCAATCTGATGCATCGTTATACAGATGAACAATTTGAATCTAATTTGCATATGCGTAAGCTAACCTTTCTGGTAAGCATGCCTGTGCCAATCTCAATCGGGATAACTGCACAATAACACTTATGGGTTTGCAGAAAATCCAGCATGCTCTTGAGGGGACACTGCAAAGAAATCCGCTGCCAGGTGTGCCTAATCCGCAAACCACACTCTCGCTGGCTCTGTGGAAGTTGGCTACGGATGAACACTTTGAGGAAATCGCTCGCAAGTTTATGCTTCCGTGGTCGTTGTGTCAGCAGGTGGTACGAAGCTTCTGGCATATTATCTCCGATAACTATGAGAGCTTCATCAAATGGCCTAACTCTTTAGCAGCGCAGCAGATTACTCTGCAAGGCTTTCAGGGTGTGCCGGAGCTTTGTTGCTTCCACGAACTGTTTGGAATTATAGCTTTAAAGCGTCTGGACATCTTCATGGATAATGAACACGCAGAGGTACCGGTTGTAGTCCAAGTAATTTGTAATGCGCAGCATAAGGTAATCGACTGCTATGTGGAACTGGAGCAGGACTACATCTTTGAGGAGTCACCCATTGGACAAACACTGGCGCTCAACCCCCGTACGATGCCAGCAGGCAGTTACCTTATTGGCAGCAGCAGTTTTCCACTTAAATCGTATTTGATACGACCCATTGAGGCAGAATGCTTTCGCAAGGACACCATATTTAATGGTCTCTTGGAGCCAGCGTTTCAATTGGCCGATAAGGTGCTGGACACTTTGGCGCGGCGATTCCACACTTTGTATGCCCTGGAGGCTCGGGATCTAAATGAAGTGCGGGTTGTCGTGGAGAGCATTTGCGCCATGCATAATCTGTGTGTGGATTTTCAGGACCCGTTTTTGGAAACGGACGCAAGTGGACAGCATAAATTTAGCTGGGGCGGAATTCTTCCCATACGCAAAGGTGGCGAAAAGGATGTTAAAGGACTGCGGCGACGAATGGATCTACTTGATGCGTTGATAAACACTGATAATGGGGAATAAAATAAGATACAAAAATATATGAACTAAAGGAAGTGAATGTATTAAAAAAAATAATAATAATAAAAAAATTTAAACGTCCTGAAAACTTTTGTCATTATATTAAGACCATTTTCTCTCTCTCTCTCTCTCTCTCTCTCTCTCTCTCTCTCTCTCTCTCTCTCTCTCTCTTCTCTCTCTCTCTCTTTGATATAAATAAATATTATAGTTAGAGATGGCCGATATATCATAGAATTGATATATATCGCAGATATTTAAAAGTAGCAGTCATAGCAATAACAAAATTAAAAAAATGTTAGGGATCAAATCATTTGCGTAAGTGCAATGACAACAATAATTTTGTCTCCGATATTAATATACATATACAATATGTCAAAATGGCTATTCTGACTGTGACAGTAAGTAAGCAATATCGCCCACCTCTAACATTAATATCGATAGCATGTTGCTTTGAAGTCTGATAGTTTTAATAGGGGAATAATAAATACGACAATATCGATAGTATTTTGTTGTTAAGTCCGATAATAAGTTTACCGATTAGTTTTCCAAACAACAGCACGTGCGCAGAACTTTGACAATTATTTGTTATTCACAATTCGTTTATAGACTGAAAATGGATAGGCATGAAATATTTAAATTATTAACAGTCGGTGTGACGTTCCCTAAAAAGCCTAAGGTAAGTACAATCAAATTAACGGCAGTCAATATTTAGATCATTTTGTATGTTCCACAGCCACAGCCCAAAACTTCAAGCGCTGCAATGATGGAGGATAAGGAGGTCACAACTGCTCTTGAGACACAGACAGAACCAGAGAAGGCAGAAGAATGTACAGAAACTCCTGAGTTTCGTTTGCTTGATGCCCCAGCCACAGTGCCAAATGAACCCACCGCTAAGAAGGCTAAAAAGAAATCGACAAAGAGGTCGACAAAGAAATCGACAAAGGAACAGGTCGAGCAACAGCAGGAAGAGGAGGAATTAGGTGCACTGCGTGATAAGTTCACCATAACAGTGCTGGGCAACGATATTCCAGCACCTATTACATCTTTTGACGAACTAATAACTGAAAATTTCTTGCTGCTACCGCGTCTGCACCAGAATCTGATGTCCTATGGTTTTACACAGCCTACACCTATACAAATGCAAGCATTGCCTGTGCTCTTAAGGAACCGACAACTTATGGCATGTGCTCCAACCGGTTCGGGCAAAACGTTGGCATATCTCACACCTATAATCAATGGGCTGCGCATCCACAAAAAGACTGGAGTGCGCGCCCTAGTGGTTGCACCCACCCGTGAGCTGGCGAAGCAAATATACCAGAAATGTGCGGAGCTTGCTAAGTGTACGGGCCTGCGCTCGATGTTTATTAACAAAGTGAGCGAAGCGCATCAAAAATTTGATCCAAAATGCAAGCAGAAGTACGATATACTTATATCGACGCCAAATCGGGTGCGTTTCCTTTTACAACAGGAGCCACCATTGGTAGACTTTAAACGTATTGAGTGGCTTGTGCTGGACGAGGCCGATCGTCTCATGGAAGCGGGTAAAAACAACTTCAAAGACCAGCTGGACGAAATATATGCTGCATGCTCTAATAAGAATAAGCACGTAGCTTTCTTTAGTGCTACCTATACGGTGCCTGTGGCCAAGTGGGCACTGCGGCATCTGAAAAACCTTGTGCGTATAACAATTGGCGTGCAGAACGCAGCCGCCGATACGGTACAGCAAGAACTACTCTTTGTTGGCAGCGAAGATGGCAAAATTTTGGCGATCCGTGACCTTGTGCGGCATGGGTTGAAGCCGCCTGTACTTATTTTTGTGCAAAGCAAGGATCGTGCCCAACAGTTGTACGAGGAGCTTCTATACGACGGCATTAACGTAGATGTTATCCACTCAGAACGAACACAGCATCAACGTGACAATTGCGTGCGCGCCTTTCGTGAGGGGCACATCTGGGTACTTATCTGTACGGATGTGCTGGCACGAGGCATAGATTTCTGCGGTATTAACCTAGTCATCAACTATGACTTCCCGCCCACAGCTGTTTCCTATGTACATCGCATTGGACGTTCGGGCCGTGCAGGACGAACGGGACACGCAATTACTTTCTTCACGCAACAAGATACCCCCTATTTAAAAGAGTAAGTGACATTTCGACAACTGAATCTTACAGATCCTCCAAATCTGAAACTTAAAACTTGTTATCTATAAAATCTATTCTCAGCATTGCAGAAATCGTCAAAAACTCTGGCGGCGAAGTGCCGGATTATATGCTACAAATGAAAAAGGTGAACAAATCTAGGGCCAAAATACTTGCAAAGAAACCACTGGAACGTGAAGATATATCAACAAAAATACGTCCTGAAGAACCAATGCGAAAAAATTTTGTCCAGCTGCAAAAGGTACAAAAAACCCAAAAAGCAATTCAGAATAAACAGAAGAAAAATAAAGATAATAACTTGGACAATAACTCGGATGCGACTGCGACGCGAAAACTCAAAAAACTGGATAAGATTAAGGAACAGCTAAACAGCGAACATTCAGATAAAGTACAACCTAAAGGGTCGAAACAGAAGAAAAATACGAAGACGAATTAATATTAATATGTTTAAGTTTATTTTAAGTTACTTTTAAATATTGCCATGAAATAAGTAAATAATTTTTTTTTTTGCTTATCGGTGTTAAATATATAATGTTGACATTAATGGCAATTGCTTAAAATCCTATGGAACTAGAATAAACCAAAAAAAAACTACTACAAAATACGTAATTTATTATAAAGTTCATTACTACAATTTATTGCACTTAAATAAATGAACTAAAATAATTTTGTACTTTTCCTATAAAAAGAAACTTATGGACAATCTTAAGTCACACAATATACATATATTGTATCGATATTATACTATAAATCAACATAAAGTGTGATACTTTGACTTTGTATCTGGAAAGTCGGCTATTTTTTTGATTGCAATAGATTAAAATAGAAATGTTCTTACAATATTTTATTAGAAAACAATTTTCAGGAGTTTCTTTTACTTTAATACTCACTTTTATTTAGATCTACCAATACTTAATACTATATAGCCCATCATTGATCAAATACTATTTTGTTTGTACTTTTACGTCAAAGTGACGGTCCACCTTTGTTTTCTTTTTTTTTGCTCTACGTGTAACCCGCTGGGGTTGCTGTTGTCTGTGTGGAGGCGCATGTGAATTTTAAGTTGATTTTTCCTAGAGAATTTTTCAGTACAGTGTGAACATTCAAAGGGCTGTTCACCTCTGTGAACACGAATGTGCCTATCCATATCTCTGCGGCGGTTAAAGGCTTTTATGCAGTAGGCGCACTTGTACGGTTGGTCGCCGGTGTGAACGCGCATGTGTTTCTTTAAATCACAATTTCGTCCAAAAGATTTCAAGCACTGATTGCACTTGAACGCATACTCGATGGCATGAACGTGAATGTGTTGCTGCAAACTTGATCTTTGAGAAAAGATTTTTGGACAATGAGGACACATGTGTGGTCGCTGGTTGAGATGAGTGCGTATGTGATCTCTAGCATGGTGACTTTGGGAAAAGACCTTTGGGCAATGAGGACATGTGTACGGACGTTCACCGGTATGTGTGCGAATGTGCGCCGTAAGAGTCTCACGCAAGTTAAACGTCTTTGAGCATTGTCCACATTTGTATCTATTATCTGAGGAATGCATGCGCTTGTCTTTGGTCAGATGACTTTTATCAAGTATTCCATAATCGTTAGATGTGTTAGTATTGATATTTGTAACATCGTCTTTGATCCTGTCGATATTATTGCTAAATTCAGACTCCGATACGGGAAGAAAATCTACGTTACTTTTACGTTTTGATTGACGAAGTGAGTAGCGATTTGAACTCTTGCCATTCCTAGAGTCAGAATTCTCATACGGCTTACTTTCGAAACAACCCTCCCCTCTCCTTTTCATCTTGTTTTTGGGATCTTTAGATTGCACCTTACACTGAGTATAGTTATTTATGCCGTGACCTGTGTTCGTAAGCGATTTTGTAACTGCCGAAATGTGTGATATGTTTGAGGATAATTCTTCCAATTCAGAAATGTCAGGATTGGGTTTAGAGTTCTGTGGCTCAGGGTTTTGGCTGTCCTCGTCCTCTATCTTAATGCAATCAGGATCTGCAACTCGATTTGAAGTTCCCACTGCTCTGCCTCAAGCATTTCACAAAAGGCATCTACGTCAACATCGAATTTGATATTAGTTGCCTCTAGTTTCATCGTCAGCAACTTGTAGCTGTGCTCACATGTGCGCTTAAATTTGAAGGCTATTTTTGCGGCAGTAGAGCACAATGTGCATATTTTTTTTGGCAGTTCATCATCTGTCTTCACCTCATAGTCGGTGCACTCATGCAGCATATCTGCAAAACTACTGCCGTCTTCTGACTCCTGTCCCTCGAGAAATATATCTATAAGAGTGGATGAACTTTCCAAGCAAACGCGACACATTTGGTCCATCTCCTCAGCAAAAGACAAAAGATGTTATATGATTGAATACGAAATTATTATTCCATGCGACTCGCAGGATGCGAGCAACAATGATAACAACAGCAACAGAGCTTACATTTATCGGCATATGGCTAGCAAAATATCGCCACTGTTAGGAGTATCGACCTATCGTTATCGATTTAAGCTTTTAACTTACCGCTGTCAACTGCGATGTTTTAAATTGAAATTTAAATAATTTTAATCATTTTAGAATTGAATGAAATACTTTTGTTGTTAATGCATTTTTGATATACGTATTTACTATTTCGTTTTTAAATATTTCTATACATAATACGTTCTCATGAATCTTTATTGTGCAATTATTTAAGTTATTTGTTTTATTTTCGTTTAATTTGCGTGTGGGTGTAAGTGTCAACATCTTATTGCTAATATATAAATTATTGTTTTTTATTTTTTTTATTTATTTAAATGCTATTCTTAAGTTTTATCTGGAAGCAAACTTCTATTTATGTTTGCCAAGTTAACAACATTTCAAATACTAATATTATTAATAATAATGATAATACAATAATAAAATGAGCAATGATAAAAAAATATTTGATAAAAACCAATAATAAATAAGTAATGATATTAATGTATGTATGTGAGTCCAAAAGGCAACAACAAAACAAGTATAATAAATAAAATGCATAAAGGCCTAGATTTAATATTATAGCAGCGATTTAGTTATTTCGAGATGGTTCATTAACAACGTGTTATGACCTTTAATATTCGCAGCTGCCAAATTTCTTTTATAAATTTTTTAACTTATAAATATATATATATATATAGATATATGAATTGGTAATTTTGCTATTGCAACATTTATGTACTAAGTTAAATCTACAATTCATTGTATGTATAATCAATTTTTTACGCTTTTTTAGAAGCTGTTGTTGGCGGTTAATAAAAATTTTGATTAAAATAATATTTTAGTTTTGATTATTGTTATTTGTTTTGCATAAGCCAATTGGTAACTTATGCTCAAACAATTTACAAATTCGTTAATCGTCATTATTGATAAAAATTATTATTTATGCGGTTACATTTTAGGTCAGTTAATTATTTTACAATTCGCACATTTAACTTTATTTTAGCTTTATTATATATATATATATTTGATTTTTAATGCTTTTCTTTTCGAGAATTTCACTTAAGTTTAGGTATATGGGGGAAAGGCATGTTAGAAATTTCCATGAAATTTTAACCAACAACAGTGATTTGTTTTCTTTTGTTATTTTTACATTTAGGATTTGTTAGCTGCTTATGACATATTACAGTACGTTCTTTAGCATATGGGCATGGGTTTGTATGCGTGAGTGTGCGGCACGTGAGTTTATGTGTATGTGTATGTATGTGGGCCTGAGAGTGGGGGTGTGGGTATGTGTGTGTGGGAGTGGGAATTGGAGTGGATATTAAACTAACACTATGCATATTTGTAAGAACGCACGATACAACAAACATTTTTCTCTTAACGCACTACCAAATGAGAAACTATTAACAATTATAATTTTACAATTATGTTTATAATGCTTATCAATTTGTAACTGCTGGAAAAAATTTGGCTTCGATTTATTGCAGCTATCTGTATGCCTGTTTGTTGTTGCTGTGTTGCTTTAATAGAAATGCGGCGGCGGCAACGTTTGTGATGGTGGCGCTGACGACGACGGCTTCGGTTCCCATCAGACAACAGAATCCTTGCGTATCCTGTGTGTTAGCATATTTGTGTATGTGTGTATGTTAAAAATACATTATGAATACAAGAAAATGTCATTAGGCAGTAATGAGGAGTTTAATTTATAAATTTTGCTGTCTAAAATTGTTATCGCACCACATATAATTCTCAGTCTGCGGAGCACGCATAACGCCAACGCCGCCACCCAGGCGACGATAGTTCATGCATCCGCACAAGCGCCATTGATTTGTTTCCGGATCGTACACCTCAATCGTTTTCAAATAGGCAGAACCATCAAAGCCACCTACAGCATACAGCTGCCCATTGACCACGGCAAGGCCGACCTGTAAGAAGAAATTGCACTTAGTAGATGTTGCCGTACAGGACCAAATTAAGCCCTGGATCTCGATTCGAGGTCTGCATAAATTTATTTAAAACGCATGTTCAAATTTATTTGACTGCATTTTTCCATTAAGAAAAATGCCATGCGGACATGAATTAAAAAGAGACAGAAACACTCAAATGTTATATGCTCAGAGCATAGAATTATAACAAATAAAATGGATAAAACCAAAACAGAAAGTACATATGATGAGCTGAACTGCGTTGTCGTCTGGACAAAAATAACACCTGAATACACAAGGATGATAAATCAAGAATCAAATGCAAAAGAGAGAAAACTCAAGAAATCAAAGGATGATGGATAAAAGAAGAGATAAATGCGAAAACTGAAACTAACGGAGTTATATTAACAGAGTTAAGCTGAAAATATTGTGTGGAGGAAAAGGGCCCTCCAGCAATTGCCAATACAAACGTTTATGGACAAAACCAAATGTTCAAAAAGAAGAAGATGGGTACATGGAAATCGACCTAAAATTGTGTTATGAAAAAGAAACCAGTTGACAATGTATAATATATATGAGAAACCGTTTAGTTATGAAAAGATTGTTATGATGTATAATATATTTAATGATTGGAATAATTTGAACAATATGATGATTGGATGTACATATATGCCATGCGACTTCAAGAAGAAACAAAATATAAAAAAAATAAAAAACACAAAAAAAACAAAAAAACGAACCCCAACAAAACAACAATTTTGGAACGTCGAATTGGCTAGTCGGCGAATTTCCGGAACAAAAAACACGTTTGAAATCAAAAAATACTGAACATGTTTTAAATGCAGATATTTTGATATGTAATATCATACCACCCAAATGGAACTCATTATACTCCTAATACCTAAAGAGCAATGTTGCATTCAAGCAGATTAATTTAGATTTCTACTCTGATCATGGAAAAGTTTTTCATATATCGTATGCTCCAAACGTTTTTAAATAATCCCGTTTATCTCAAACAAGTTTTTGCCATATACACAATCTGTAATAGATAATTAATTACTTCTGACTTTTCCTTCCTGTAGTTTAAATATTGTTAATTTATGTTTAACCTACGACTCAAACACTTAAAAAATTCAAGTTATTGAATTTTTCTTTAAGACCAAACTTTAGGGACTTCCCAACCACGAAAGAAGTTCCAAGTTTGTCATGGAGAATGAGCCAGTTTTTCTTTTCTTATCAACTTAAAAAGCGAGACAGCACTATAGACAGTTGGTGCCTTTTTCATCGATATCGAGTCAACGTCAAGTCGAGCATATTCGAAAAATGCTCTTCATAATACTCTAAATACTGCATGAACTTGAACACGTTTAAATTAAAGAAAACTTGCAATAAAGAACCTATGGAATTGTGTTTTTTAAACGCCTTTTTTTTTTTATCGATTTTCCGAAGGTGGAGTCTTAAATTCTTAAATTTTCAATAAATTTGATCTGCGTAAGGTACAAATTTTGCTGTGTCTAGATATTATTCTCTTAGATCAACGCGTATATACATAAACACAAACGGATTTAGCTATCTCGGCTCGGCTAATAATAATGATCAATATAATGTATACTATTGCTTCATTCTGCCTACTAAATACGGTTGTGCAATTTAATATAATCTTTTCAAAAATATGAAATAAATAAATAACGGGAAAGAGAATAAAATCTAGTGAGCACAAGAATTTGGGATATTTTATATGTATATCTCTAATTAACAGTTGCCACTTACTCCACTGCGTCGCGATGTCATGGCGACAATAGGGCTCCAAGTGTTGGTGTTTGGGTTATAACGTTCCGCGGAAGACAACTCCATGCAATCATCACGACCGCCAACGGCATAAATATAATTATTAAACACGGCGCAACCAAGATGCTTACGACGGGTAGACATAGGATTGACGGCCACCCATTTGTTTTGTCTATTACATGACAAAGATGGTCATAGAGAGACAATTGTTAGCCAAAATAAAGATTGAAATATGCATAAACAAGAATTTACCTGGGATCATAGCGTTCCACTGTATTCAGAGGACATTGGCCATCAGAACCGCCTATGGCATAGAGATGGCCGCTTAGGACGGCAACAGCGACCCCTAAACGGCGTGTTGTCATTGGCGCAACCTTGGACCATTTGTTCTCCTTAGGGTCATACCGTTCAACATGATTTAAACACTGCACGCCATCCTGGCCACCCACTGCATAGAGGAAGCCGTCCAGAACAGCAACGCCAACACTTGTGCGGCACGAGGTGGTAGGTGCCACATCGCAAGACCATTGATTAGTCTGAGGATCATAGCGCTCAATGCTATTTAAATAACTTTGACCATCATGTCCGCCAACTGCATAAAGTAGATCATTGAGAACGGCAACGCCTACGCCACATCGACGTTTGCTCATGGGCGCCACCATTTTCCAATCATTGGTCTGCGGGTCAAACCGCTCGACTGAGGCAATTGCATCGCCCGAGCACCACCCTCCAACGGCGAAAAGCACCTCACCGCGACGCGTGGGCTTCCGTGGACGGGTACGAGGTCCCTGCATCAATGGGCGCTCCTGGGGAAGCAGTAGATAATTCTTGGCTTCATCCACCAAATCGCGACAGGCTTCGTCCGAGCGCACTAGGAGATCAGAGCCCACAGTACCAACCAGGAACTTGGGCGAGAGTAACGGCAAACGCACATGCTGTAACACCTGTTTATCAAACGAAAAGAAAAAGTTTAAAGTGCCGTGGGATTTGAATGAAAATGCGATTTACCTGTGCCAAATGCTGTCGCCGTTCGGCCACATTGTACTTGAGCCAGGACATGACTGCATTAAAGACCTGCTCCTCGCTTCGCACGTTAAGCTCATCGCTGCAAATGATGTCCACCAACTGGCTTACAGGTAGCAGAAGGAACTCCTCGCTTTCCATGACCTCCTGGAAGTTGTGCTGTGTAAATTTGTCGGCAATGCGCAGCAGCTCGCGGCAAGAGTGCGTGTCGGCAAAGGCACGAATTCCCAAGCAATTGGTCGGATCGAGTTGGCGCTTGAGGAATTCGCAGCAAATATCCTGAATTTCAACCAGCTGAAGCAAACAGGCAGCTGGCAGCAACGTTTGCACATTGGACTCTTCCACAATGATATGGGCGGTGTAGCAAAAATCAATCAGCAGCTCCATCGCGTTCTCGTCAATGTCGCGTATGGTTACCTCCGTTTGACGCGACTCCTCCAACTCGCCCGTGAACATGGCACAGAAATAGGAGCTGCATGCGCTCAATATGACGCGATGGGCAAAGATCTTGCGTCCACCTACATTCAGCACTACGTCACAGAGCTCCCGATGGCGTCGCAACATGTTAAGCTCCGTAAGCGTCACCTTTGGATGCTTCTCTGATGTGTGGGTGAGACGTGCTGGAGACGGTGGACGTTCCGCACCACCTGTGCCACCGGTTCCCAGTGCAGTAGCCGTTGCGCCCGCACCAGCGGTGGCTGTGGCGGCAGCACCACTACCAAGGCCGGTGGAGCCCGGCAGCAAAGGATCGCCCATTCTGTTCGCCGCTAAGCGCAGCGGGGCGGAAGCCCAACCCCACACGGCGTCTATCTACAAAACACAAAAAGAAAGGGCAAGTGGATAATGAGCAAACGAAAGAACGTTAACTTAACTCTACGCATACTGACTACTTAGATAAAATGTGAATAAGAGATGTGTGCGTGATTAACCGTATGATTCTGATTCTACTTTCAAACTATAGTAAAAAAATACAAATTCTTTTATATAAATCTTATTTGTATGAATTTAATAGAAACATTTTATGTATGTATGTATAACAGATGTGTTTTTTATTTATATTTGCATTGCTTTAAAGGCGTGAGTCAAAAGATTCACGTGCTCATCTCTAGTTATAATCGTTAATCTTGTCCAATACCTTTGCGTCTCTGTTATCCACCGATCCAAAGCACGTCCACGGAAACCAGGTGCAGGCGGAAATGTTCGAAAATGCAATTTTGCTGCTGGCTTAATGCGACATCTGTGCTAAATATTTGTATTGCGCGTTTTTAAGCTGCAGTTGCGCAGATGGGCAAGATTTTACACTTCCACAGATTTTGTACCTTTGGGGAAAAATCGAAGAAACGAAAAACACTGATTTTATGACGACTACTACAATCAGCGCGAAAATCTACAATCGGCAGCCAATGCAAGGCATTTGAATAAACACTTCTAGCATTATTTATTATTGCATTTGCACTTATTTTTGCACACCAAACAAGAATTTTCACAATATTTTCATTAGAAGCTTCTCCCTATGATAGATAGAGGCAGGCCTTTATTGAGCAAGAGTGACCTAATTTAGAAAATTAAACTTACTTTTCTGATATAAAAATACCGAAATATACTGGCCTAGTATATTTATTTAGCCATCGATATACTGTCATATTAAAAAAAATAAAAATCACATATATTAATTTATATACATATTTTCAGATACAATATTTACAATACACATTTTATTACCATACCCTGAAAATGGCACAATGATTTGAAATTTGTAAATAATATTAGAGTTTTAAAGACAACAATTGTATTTGGTTTTTGTAAGGAACCAGCACGCACTGAATCGTCTTAATTAATGTTCAGTAATAGCGTCTTCTGACAGTATTCTGATTTCGATATTATTATTATTTTTGTTTAGGGCCATTCGTAAATTTCTAAATAGGCAAAAAATATCATAACTGCATATCGGACAAAATATTCCAAGAGAAAATATACCAAAAGTGATCGCGGTGTATACATCTATAAAGATATCGCTGTTAGGTAGATTCAATTTTAGTATTTTATGGAAAGAAAAAACATTATTATTATAACAAGTATAATAAAAAATTTTAAAGTAATTTGAAAATATAATATTTCATTATAAAAAATATATCGATCGATTAACTTTATGAATTTTTGAAGCAAATGCTGTGTCTGTGTCAGCAAATTGAATTTAAAAAACATTGGATAAGTGTAACCGCTCAATAGTAAACGAAAGTTTGAAAAATAGGCATATACATTCAAAAATGTATCGATACCTAAGCGTTTTACACATCCCTTGGTATTTAGTTGATGCCAAGAAGTGGTCTTATGTGTGAGGCTTTCATATGTATATGTGCGACGAGGAAGCATTTTTCAAAAAAAAAAAAAACAGAAAAGCTATTAAATAGTGCAAAATATTTCATAAATTTAAGTGCAACGTACAAATAAAATAAATTAAAAGAACGCATGCATATATATATCAGCGAAAAAACCAATTTCAAGCAGAAAATACGAGTGACGCAAAAACCACACACACACACACACACTCGGGCAGCCTAATTTTTTTTTAGAAAGTACGTGAGAAAAAACAAGTTTGGTTGTGTGTGTACGTATGTCGAGTGGAGAGTAACGGAGACTTGTTTCTGTTTAGCGACACAATTAATTGTGGATGGCTTACAACACAAACAAAACCCTCACAAAAACAAAAGCAGATAATGTTGATTGCAACACAACAACAACAGCAGCAGCAAAAAATGCATACAACAGAAACAAAAGAAACCATCAAGTACAACAATTGCATTGGAAACTGAAATTTGTGCGACAGAAGCAGCAGCTGACAACAACGATTTTCGACGACGGGCAGCCATATTTTCAACAACAACAACAAAAGCGTGATCCACGATATTGTAAAAATACGTGACAAAAACCGAAAAGAGAAAGACGAAGACTGAGCATGAAATTAGCGTGAATAAGAAATAACACAAAATCTACTTTATAAAACAACAATATAAACAAAGTGTATTACGTAAAAGAAACTAAAAATAATACCACAAAATATAGAAAATATTATGGAAATTGGTTCAATATTTAATACCGCCGTCGTCGCTACAGCTGCCGCATCCACGTCGCCGTCAGAGCACAAGCAACGACACAGACGCGCTGCTGCAGCAGCAGTTTTGGCAACAACAACAAGTCGAACAATAAACACCGAGTCTACAATTCTAGCATGCAAGGAGAGAAGCAACAATCCAAATGATAACGGTAAATTCTCGCAAGCAAACAACAATAGTATTAAGTATTTGTTAAAAATAATAACTACATTAAAAGAGATCAAAAACAATACAATAGAAATAATGTTGCAATAAAAGTTATTGGTAATTGCACACACATAGTAATTGCACACAGAGCAAGTGCTGTCTATCTATCTCCTACACCTCACACTCCGAATGTTTAGTATTATTAGTACTATTATTTATCTCTCCAACTCAGTAGTTTTCCGCGCGTTCAGTTGCAGCGCAGTCGCTTGCAAGACTTGAAGGCAGGTCGCTGAACTGAGGTCCCCGTCCGTCTCCCATCACGTTTTTAGAGGCCAAAATACAAGTTCATACATACATATGTATGTGTGTAGTAAAAAGATAGTGTTTGTAATTGTGATACTTATATATTTGTATATATGGTTGTTATTGCGCAACTTTCAGATCATTGGCCTAGCTGCGATCATTATGCATACATATTGACGTATACTTGCTAGCAACGATTAATCAGCATTTTTTCAAGGTGGTCTCTAATAAGCATTTGAAATTGAAACGTCACATATAACGGCGATTCGAAAAGGTGACATTTTAATGCTAGGTTCAAAATATTGCTCATTAATAGGTGCCTTGAAAATTATGTCCCATTAACATAACTTATCGAAGAAATAATCAACCTTATCAGCGTTCATTATGATCATCATCGTTGCTATCGATAGATTTGCTAAAAAAAAAAAACAATTAGATGCCATAGTCTTAACAACTTAGTGTTTTTAACTGTAAACTGTTGTGGAGTCACTGGCCACATTACATTTAATGAGTAACTGTTGGTTAACAGGTTGTCCTCATGTAAATTTCTGATAACAGTGACATGTTATTGCTGAAGAGCGCTTAAGATCATTTTATATTGCTTCTGTTAATACCATACAGGGATACTATGAGAGGAATTGTGGATATTTTTACATGGCATAAATTATTCTACAAAAACATAAAGTATCTATCAGATAGAGGAAATATTTTTTAGAGAAGAACTGTGAAATATTAAAAAAAAGATAATCGAGAGTATTTTAAAATCTCACCTCTATAGACCAATTTTCAATTTAAGTACATAAAGAGCCATCACTGAAGTGTGCCATGCCATGTTATTGTCAACTAACCTTGCGTGTAAAATAGTATTCGAGCTGCCCGGTGGACAAGTTTACTAAGTGGCCGAATAGAGTATTTTAGGCAATTCGTCGAGTGGTCCTGGGTTAAATTTCCAGGTAAGGTGTCAACGTTGTGAATGTCAGAACGAAAAACACCATTTGCCAATTTTATATTACAAACGAAGTTGTTATAAATAAAGAAAAATCCTGCACGAAAAACTTTGATAGTCGGGCTGGAACTCAAGCATTTTTTTCTCTTACAACAAAATTGGCAACATAAAAAGATAGGATTCATAAAAGGATCAAAAGGGAAAATAAATTTAATATTTTAAAATATAATTCCTTATGGTCATGTTTTAAAATGATATTTTTGTATTTATATGAAGTTAACAACTTGACGTTGCTCGCATCGCTGACGCTGAAAAAGGTGCTCAAAATCAACAACATTAACAACAACAACAACATTAGCAGCAATAACAACATTAACAACAACAATGGCACAATCATCGATAGTCTGTCGTCTTATCAACACCAAATGTCAGCTGTTACAAAAACAACAGCAGTAATCAAACCACAAAAACAGCAAGAACAACGACGACACTCTGATAATGAAACTGAGAACGAGATTTTAAACCAATTGCTAAAAACGGGCGCGGTGTTCACAACAAAAACAACATCATCAGGAACTTTTTCTATCACGCCCAAAGGCATCAGTGCGCCCATTGCCATTGAAAAGAGAAAGCAACAACAAAAACAACAACAACAACATGCGAGCAGCGCACAAAAGCAACGCCTTAACTCATCCATATCATCAACAAACTCAAGCACATCAACCAACTCCTCAACGGCCAATAGCTATGGCAGCTCCTGTTCCCCCACAGAGGACTCAATAACATCAGGAACAGGCATACCAACAGCAAGACGAACACAAAGAGCAAGTGAAAACGGAACAGGCACAGCAACAAAGTCGTCCAGCATTAGGTTACCCGAGAAATCAAAAATTCCGTCCGATATACTCGACGATCTTGCCAGTCGTTTCATTATTAATGTGCCGGACATGGAGTTAAATAATTTAATACGCATTTGTTTTCAAATTGAATTGGCGCATTGGTTTTACTTGGACTTTTTCTGTGCACCCGAAGGTTCAGAACAAGCCGTACAACAACAACAACGGAAGCTGCCAATCGTTGGCATCAAGCAGTTTGCTATGCAGCTATTTCAAGTAAGCTTAAAATTGTCTAAAGTTAAAACAATTCTAATTCATCCTCTTTTTTTTTTTTAACAAATGCAGCACATTCCCTTTCTGAACAAGCATTTTGGTACTGTGGATCAGATCTTGGAAGAGTGGAAAAACTATAAGCTATCAGTGCCTACATATGGGGCCATTCTTGTATCGGAGGATCTCAATCATTGTCTGTTGGTACAATCATATTTTGCTCGGAACTCTTGGGGATTTCCCAAGGGGAAAATAAATGAAAACGAAAATCCTGCACACTGTGCCACCAGGGAGGTAAGTATCTCCTTTTTATTGTAAATTGGAACTATAAAATTATTACTCTATATTTTGCATAAAAATCCCTTTTGTTTTTTAAAAGTTATGAATTTTAAATTTGTATTAGAACTTATCAATGGCTTATTAAATTGATTTTATGGCAGGTGTGTGACCAATAAAAATATATATAAAAGGGGTGACTTCAGTCGAAAAGTAAAAATAATAAAATTTATCATACAAGAATTTAATTTAAGATTATTTCTATAAATAAATTATAAAGTAATCCGCTAGAGAGCAAAGCACAAGCAAACAACATATACTTACATGGGGGAATGTTTCACTTTAGATAGACACCAATGTCGATTCTTAAGTGTAGAATGTATTTGGACAACAATTTTAGTATTCTTTGCATAAGCTTTTTAACACAATAAGACGCTTATAAATTTGATTGCTTCGCTCACTTTGTTCTTTTGCGAGGAATTTCAGATCAATTAAAATTTCGGGGTTGTACAGTTCCTGCTATAAGTATAAAAACGAGAAAATATCCCCCATAGTCACACGAATCTTTTTATTGAGCAAATATTGTTTAGAAATCAGAAATCTTTTTCTACAGGATTTCTTATGTGTTTGGTACAAAAAAAAACTAAATAAAATTATTGGAACTTTCTTGAGTTTTTTGGTGATTGTTTATGAGTTCCAAGTTCCAATTTGCATTCAAAACTGAGGTAATAATATCTGAAAATTTAAATTGAATTATTCTATACCAAAAATAAAAGGATAATGCAAAGGAATTTGTTGGCAACTATTATGTATAGCGAAGGTATATTAAAGGGTGGCCGGGAAACCATTTAAAAGAAGACGTCCAGATAACGCCCATACCGTAAATGGTACTACAAAATCCAATTATATTTCTGAAATAGTCAATAACATGGTACTTTAATATACAATCAAAGCAGATGCATGCTCGAGTGATATACATAATAATTACTCTCTTAAGACCTTCTACACGCACATCAAGTTTAATTTTTTTTTTTAATGAAGTGAATGTTGTCCTTGAATTGGATTTATTGTCGTCACTATTGAAAATTAAAAAGATAAGATAGAGAAAAGAATTTATTTGACAAGATTTGTTTATTTTTTTGTCTTAGGTCTATGAGGAAACAGGCTTTGACATAACGGACAATATTGATGCGGATGATTACATCGAGGCTTCAATCAATTATCAATATACACGATTGTACATAGTGCGCAATATACCGTTCGATACGCAATTTGCGCCGCGCACGCGCAATGAAATTAAGTGCTGTGATTGGTTTCGCATTGATGCATTGCCGGTCAATAAGAATGATGCCATATTGAAAGCCAAACAAGGCAAGAATTCCAATTCCTTCTTTATGATTATCCCATTTGTAAAGCGCTTGAAGAAGTGGGTGAACGATCGACGTTCGGGCATTGAGCCACAAACACGGCGCAAATGCTCCGGACAGCAGAGTCCAAACGCCATTATAAATGCACCAACATCAGAATCGCCCACAGTGCTGATAAACAACAACAATAATATCATCAACAGCTGCAAAAAGGAGCAACGCGTTGCAATGCGACGTCAGAGACACAAATCGATGGGTGATTTGGATGGTGTTAAATTAAATAATCTCAATGGGAAGGTTAATTCAGGTGGCAGTCTTGCTCCTACTAACATATGCAATAGCAACTTAAAGCGAATTGGCAACAATAACAATAACAATAACAACAACAACAACAGTAACAACAACAGCAACAACAGCAACAACAACATTAACAACAACAACAGCACCAACAAGCAACTGAATCTGGCTGCGGGCAGCAATACAACAACACCAACAACAGAAACAGCAATTGTTCAGCCATTGACAACAACAGCAACAACAACCGAACCAACATCAATAGCAACAAGCAAACGCCAGCTGTTTCATAGCCAAAGCCAAAATGATGCCCAACAGCCGGCAAACAATGAGAAGGTAAGCAAGGCAAAGATAACAACAAATGCACTCAGAGTTAAACCGAAGGATTTGCAGATTGTCAGCTCCTTTGATTTGATACGCAAGGAAAAGCAGCAGCAACTTAAGGCAGCCAAGGCTCAAAAGCAACAGCAACAGCAGCAGCAACGTTCGCGCGCCAAATCGCAAAGTGATAAGCAAAGCAATCCACCACAACAACAACAGTTGGTAGTCAAAAGCATTTTGAACAAAAATAATACACAACAACAACAACAGCAGCAGCAACAACAACAACAGAACACACCAACATCTGGTGTGAACTTAATTGCCATGCTGACAGCAGCAGCCGCAGCCCAAAAGACTCCAAAACCGGTACAGCAACTGCAACAAAAACAACAAGAAGAACAACAACAACGTCCTCGCCCAGCTTCGGCTTCACTCAATTCTCCAATAACAGTTTCTGGCGCATCCAGCAATAACAACAGCAGCGTAACCCCAGATGCTCAAACCTTACACAAACTTGAGCGCATGGCATCCGGCACCAATCTGCGTATTTTAAAACGTGCGCAATCTCAGCAGCCCCTGGTAGACCAACAGCAGCAGGAACAACCTGAACTCCAACAGCAGCAGGAGCAACAAGGGCCTTTAAACTTTACGCCTACTTTTAATTCGTGGACGAATTTCTCATTCACTAAAAACTTTATAGCAAATGTGTTTTGCTAAGCCCCACTCCAACTTTCTTTCTTTCCTCTTCTTAACTTCTCACTCTTTATGCATTTCTAAGTCATAAGGCCAGCTTATCGGCAGCATTAAGAACCATTATATAATATACATTTTTTAGGTCATTTCATGGATCTCTCTAAAAAAAATTGCATAGATTTTTTGATGATGCATTTTTTTAAACAAGAACAAAGAAGATCCTGCAACATTTTCGACATTAATTTGTATATAGCAAGCGAGGATTGTATAAAATTTTGTAATTAGCGTAAACACATTTTCATACCAAATATGAAAAAGTAATGAAATGAAAGGAAGTGAAATGAAAAGTAAAGTATAACGTGAGTCTTCCGCTCCAGCACACGTAATTTTGTATAAACCGTCAGGTAAATTTTTATATATGTAAAAGAAAGCAAAGCAAGCGAAGTTGTGCAATTAGTACGCAGAAAAAAAACACATTTTTAATACGGTACGATACAATTATATAAATAATAATTATTTTTATTAGATCGTTTTTATTTCTTGTAAGCGATAAAATGAGCGACGTAAAAACAAACTTTCTGATTAGAGTTCCAGCCAAGCCGTGCGCGTGTATTTTTTTAGATTAAAGTGATTAATAGATTGACTATAATGAAAGGAAATGATGAGAACAGATAAAGAAAGCGTAGCTTTAAATGCCCAACATTCTGCTTAAGGTTTTGTTTTCTATATTTTTCTTAATCATAGATTCGTTTATTGTGCATATGCAATAAACTTTTTTACGACATTACAAACAACAACAAACTAAAAAAAAAAACTACAAAAACAACAAACGTGGCAAAGAGGCAAACAACTAAAATGCAAATATTTGCATGACTTTTTGGGTCGTTTTTACTGCCCCGCCCCATCACCACAACCTAAGATGTAATGCAAAAAAGCAAAAATACAAATAATAACGAGTGTAAATAATTAATTGTGATATAGTATTTCTTAGCACAATTGTGATCTTAACAAAACGGCTAGCTACTACGACTACTACAACTATTATTACATACATACGACTACACAAATACAAAACGAACCGAAAGTGTTTTATAAGAAATTTTAATATTATTTAAATGATGCTTGAATCGAAAAGAACTTGTCCACATTGCCCTTTAGGGAAGAGAGTCTCCAGAATCGACTATTGACTGGGGGCAATATCAGACAGGCATATCCATGAAAGAAAATACATTAAACAAGAAACTACAACTTGAGAACTTGATACGGCTCTGATAAATTTAAACAATTTAACAAATAAGTTTAAGCAATTTAAGATGACAACTTTTTTTTTAAAAATGGTTTACCCAATGCTGCCCATACACTGGCCTTTAAAACTTTTCTATCAACATTTTTCCAACATCTATATCGTCAACCCTTTCAAACTTTTACTTTTTTTAATGACTTTTAAAGCTTTTTGAAAAGCCATATTGATTTTGTAACTTATAAGACAACAAATTCTTTTAATTCTTTTAAATTTCTTCAAATTTCTCAATTATTATTTAAACAACTGAACAGCAAAAAAAAAAAAAAAAGAAGCTGTTCAGGGCGTCAGACAAATGCAAAGTGATATTTACTTACTCTATTTTCAATTCAATTTCATATTTAGTTATCAAATTTTTGTATAGTTTTCTGTTAATTATTTGTCAAATTTCACTATGCATTTGGTTCTGCCAAAATCGAAAAGAAAAAACAACAACAAAAACGAAAAGCAAAATGCAAATTTCAAATTCAATAGCTACAACTACAAAAACAATAACAGCAAATTGCAATTAATATCAAATAGTTAACAAGATCAGAAAAACTAATATTGTTAAATTGAATCCAACAAATCAAAAATAGTTTCCAAATAAAATTTCAAATATACATAAAACGCAATAGAAACATCAACATTGTTATATTCAACCCAAACATGTTTCAAAAAATCTGTGTTAAAAAAAAATTCACGTCAAATTTTAGACAAATCGCAACGAAAATTAAAATTGTATAACCTCATTGTACGAGTACACAAAAAAAAAAAAAAAACAAAATCAGAAACAAGTACGACAACAAGAAAATTACTTTTATGTTTATCCTGTAATGTGCAACTGAAAGCAAATGCTTTTACAATACTACGAGTATACCTACATATAGTTTTTATTTCACAAATCCATAGACATAGCAAATAGTTAACATTAACTGGTAAACCACAAAAACACCAACCACATACCAACCGGCAGTAGGTTAACTTTTAAGCAGAAAATCCAAAAGTACTTGGGCGCACCATTTGTGTACGATTAATCTACAACAGAACAGTCAGACACTATTTTTTATAAACGTCTGTTAAATAACACATAAAAACTCTACACTTGGCGTAGACCAAATCTAAACACTAAGACTTAAACGTGCTGCCCAAGTATCCAATGAATCAAAATTTAAGAAACCTTTGGTATGCATTTCATCAGTTTTCAACTGTAAAACGTCCAAAAAAAATTTTATATCTAAAAATGGCAATTTGTAGATCTTACAAAAAAAAAATATGTATATTTTTATATATATTATATATATAAATATATACGTATATATCTATATATATATATATATAAATCTTATATATGTGTGTATATATATACATATATATATATATATATATATATAAGAAAACCGAACCAAACGAAAATAGTTAACGACCATTTCATTCAATTAAAATCAAAAATTAAGCAACGTATCGAATCAAAATTACAGTGTAATAGTCTTACCTCCTTTTGTGTGTAACCAACAATGGCAATATTTTCCAAAATTTTTTGGCAATAAAATCTGTTTTATTTTGTATTCCCGAGAAAACTCCCCTCCCCCCCAAAAATGAATGTTTTATTATTTACTAGCATGACCCAATATGGGTAACTACGTAGCTTTTTTTTTAGCTCAATTTGCAACAGAAAGCTGATAAAATAGTGCGGTCTCTTTTTCGCTCTCACGAGGCTCACAAATGGGACACGTTCGTACGAAGATGCTGTCCCGTCTACTTACACCCAAAGTACTGTGCGAAGATTGGACAACGTTTCGAGCAAAAAGTAAGGTTTAAAAACTATATTTATTTGTATAAATCTGATGTTTATTGTTTTTCTAAATTCAATCCATTAAGATGAGACTTAGAATGCACTCGGAGCAAACTACCACAGCAGTAGGCGACGTAAAGAACCCTAGTCTTCGTGGTGAATGATTTTTAGACCGCGCCAAGTTGACTTTACTCCTTTATTTTATTTCAATAAGCTTGGCATGGTCAGGCATCCCGCAAAGTGTTGAGTTTCGGACTCACACGTAGCTTTGTTACCAGTAATAACGCGATACACTGCAGTTAATATACCAAAACGTATATATATTTTATCAATAGCCAAGTCGCTGTTTTAGCATAAATTTGTAACATTTGCGAATTACTTATGCGTGTGTACAGTTGGCGCAGAAAAGCTTGCATCCCACTGAATTTTTTGCGGCTTAAATTCTCACCCGGATTTCAGCAGCCATTTAGCATAACGATACTGAGACTTATAAGGAGTGCCTCAACTTTTCTTAAGTTCAAGCATTGGCTCCCAATACTATCGATGCTGTCCTTAAGGTTACTAAGTCGCTTTTGATCTAAAGAATCTTAAGGTTATTTAGAGTATGTTCAAATCGCGTAATGCCAGCTTGGATCTGGCTTAGCATTCCCTTGACCAGAACAAATAATTAACAAGTTTGTCAAGATCACTGGTGTCCAAAACTAAAGACTAACGGTGTTGCCTCGGCTCAAACAAACTGGTGCTCAGTGCACGATTTCTTCTGAGTGGTGCGTAGCCCCGTAATGCAACTCCAGGTTATGAGCTGTGATGCGCCAGAAATTGAAATAGCTCTTTGCTACAACTCAAACTGTGGAGCGTGCTGTCGTGCTTTTGCCGATGTACTAGAGCTTATTCCAATGATATTGGTAAATAATGCTCTATCCGATTGCTACCATCACCGAACTTGGTAAGCATCTTACTCAAAATATTAATGTGCGCAAGGGTGCTATTACGGATAAACGGATATATTGAGCAGTGGCTGCTGGACGGCATTTCATCGATCACAACGGAGACCAATATTGAAACTATAAGTGCTTTACACAACTTTTAAGATATAACTATTTTTTTTATTATTTAATAACTAAATGTTATTTCTTCTAAATTTAAAATTTCCACTGTAAAATATTTCATGTTAAAAAATTAAAATTATCAACTGGGATTTAAAATGTTTTTTTTTTTATTATTGGAAAAAATTTAAATATTCTATGTTTTACTGGCCTAAAATCGGAACTTAGGAAGGTCACGACAGTTACACATAAGAAGACCTATGATTAAGATACAAATAAAGATTTTGTGGCGACCTTCGTTGTGATTACTACTAGTTACATTCCATCCCGAATGTGTCTCTGCTTTTGGTTTTATTTGTTGTTTATTGTTTAATTTAGTAATTATATAGAAAGAAGAAATTTATTTATAAATAGTTTTTAATTTGATTTTGAATCTATGCCTATAAAACTTTACCCCCCAGTGTCACCGTAATGGGAGTTTTTTCCGGAAGAGTTAAAGGTATTCCTTCGAATAGTTCTGTCTCTCGACTGGCGTGGGCGATGTATCATTTATGTGATACAGTCTATGTCTTTTTAGGTGGCTGCTTGTGATAAATCGTCCGAGGCAGATATCGCACTCGAAACGTCGCTCGTTTAGGTGAATGGTTCGAAAATGTACCGCCAGGTTGCTTCGATTGCTAAAGTACTTTTCACAGACCTCACATTGGAAGATCTTTACGCCGCTGTGCGAGCGTTGGTGCATAGTCAACTCGTATCGAGAGAAGAAGCTTTTTGTGCAAGTTTTGTAGCTGCAAGTATAATTTTTTATTGATCTTTCTAGGTGCTTGCTCATGTGTCTCTCGTAGGCGTTTTTGTAATTGTATTCAAGGCCGCACTGACTGCATTGAAATTTTGCCGTTAGTCCACGATGCACCTCATTCTCGTGCCGAATCATGCAAAAAAGCCGATCAAAGAGGCGACCACAGTCCTGGCAGCGAAACTCGACGGATTTCTCGTTTGTTCTTTCGGAGTCTGTGTGTTCTTTTCCATGACCATTCACACGTTCATGTTTCAAAAGTATCTCGGGGTGCTTGAAGCTTTTACCACAGCTACGACAGACATAGTACCGCTGGCTGTGACTTTCTTTACTGTGCTGTTGGAGCTTACAGGTGCCCCGAATCAGTTTGTTGCAGTAGTAGCACATCAGTTGGGCGCGCATGTTGGTATCCCTGATCACTTTGCCAAGGATAGCACCATCATCAGCAATGGCTATAGTAAAATGGTTCCTAGGGGCTTGAGAGCTGGAATCGTCATTATCATCATCGGAGGTCTGCTGCGCATTGAACGCCGGACTAAAACCCACTAGCTCCAGCTCTATTTCCGAGTCATTAATATCAATGTCCACTACTTTTTCTGCATTTCTGCATATATTTTCATTCACTGGCGTTGGCGCCTCATGCTCGACTATTAGTTTTTCTTGCGCGTCCTGCCAGCAGCGTAACGTATCACAAAGGTTGATTACATCGCCCATGCATGACTCGCAAATGCAGTTGCACAGCTCATGGACCAAAGCCTAAAAATCAAAAGGACCAGTCGGAAATTTGTTTCTGCAGTTTTGATCATATATGCGACAACTTACAAGTGTTTGATTCTGACCTTTATTTGGAACGATGTAAACAGAATTTGAAGTAGCTTTGTGGCAGGCTTAAATTTATCCAAGCTAAGGTCTATGTTTACAGCCAATTTTTCCACACACAAACCGCACAGCTCCATAGCTGACAGAATAAACTTGGTTTAATGTTGATAACATGTAAACAATAGATATTTTACAGATAGTTATGTTATGTTAACTGGAGGAGCAGTTTTTTGAGGAGGAGTAATATTCTGTTAATTGAAAGAGCTTTGAGCAGTGTGGCAACACCCAAGTGAAAAATCGATTGGCTAGTGTTATCGGTATTATTCTGCACTTATTTTACAGTTCGTTTTTTCGTCGGTGTAAAGTGCATAAAATTAATACATTTTGTGCTGTAATATTTATATAGTTTAGGTTCCATAGTTGCTTTAAATAATGGTACGTAAGAGTGTGCGAGTTTTCCGTACTACTCCTGTGCGATTGAATAAGTGTTTATTTTATCTGGACGCGGCAGAATTTTTTGGTGACGTGAATTATGAATGTGTGTGTGTGTTTGTCTATATGTACGGCCGCGTCACAAATTGCATGTCTTAAATAGTCGATTTTTCCAATCATAAAACCGTTTGAATAATAATAAGATTCAATTTGTAATTTTTTTGTGCAGTCTTTTGTGGAAAGGATAACGGGATTGCTGGCGCGTCCAAATCAACAACCAGATCCAGCTGGCGGCCCTGAAGCGCCTTGGTATCTCAAATATGGTAGCCGAGTGCTTGGGATCTTTGCCGCATTCTGTAAGTTGTAATGCATATTTTTCAGCCAACTACCACCCACTAACAACAAAGGCGAAAAAAAACAACAATAACATTTACTGTAGCTTTTTCATCGATTTTCATTCTTATGCGTTCGTGTTGGTGGTACCAACTTTTGAGATGCAAAAAAGCTATTTTTAGCGGGAAGAACAGTGAATTCCAGCTGCATACTGGAAAAATTCAGTACATATTGTGGTTTATTTTATTACATTTAATCTAAAAATTTTTGAATATATTTTAACATATTTGACAACGTCATTTCATGTCACATTTTTGTTGGAACTGCACAGACCTTTGTTGGTTTTTTTTAAGTTGTGTATCAATAATTTTCCGATAAAGAAAAAATTTGACGGGAAAGAAGTGAAATTGACAGCACTGGTTGTTACGCTGCTTATATTTGCAGACAGTATGTGTGTGTTTGTGCTTGGGTGTGTGTTTGTGTGTCTGAACGACCCAATACACCCACAACGTGCACAGCACGCACACTCGCTCTTCGACCTGACATTGATAAAGACAAGGAAATGCTAAAAGGATAGAGAAATGTTTGTCAGTATGTATGTATGTGCGTGCCGACACATGAAGGTGTATACATAAGCAAAGGTATTAGGGGGCTGCTTCCCGCCCTCAATTTCATAAGGCTGCTAAGAAAAAGTAGATATAATAAAAAACAATATTGACTATAAGTCAATACATTTTTTTGAATGTTTTGCAAAAGTCATGTTTGTCTATGTCACGGGTTTTACATATGAAAAGAAATGCGTATTTCTCTATCCCTTTTCATATCGAGTTTGTCGCTTAAAGTGCAGTTTAGAATTCTGTTTTCCTTTGTCATTTAATTGCAATCAATTCAACATGCATTTTATTATTTTATCAGTAAAATTGACTCTTTGTGTTGTGTTTTCTCTCTCTCTCTCTCCCTCTCTCTTTTTTTCTCTCTCTGTTTCTCTCTTTTTCTGTGCTTTCTGTTTTTTGTGTAAAATATTTTTGTTCTTTATTTCTTCAGTTTCCCTGACAATGAACTCGGTAATTGATGGTTTTCCTGCTAATTCATTGGGTGTTTGCACTTTGCACTAAATACGAGGAGTTTTTCACGTTTATTTTTCACCCGCATAGGAAATTGCACATAAATAAATAATCTCCTTGTGTAGTGCAATGACATAGTGATTAGTCTCGCTATTATTAAAACTAAATGAGAACAAGAATACTTCTGTTGGGCGGGCTCGACGACGAGATACTCTAAAACACGTCAGAAATAATATCGTCAGCACTAAAGCGAAGCATTTTTAATTGTTCCTCGTAGTATTTACTATGAGTCCTCTATACATACATATCTGTGTAGGGTAAATGTTGGATTTGAATACTAGTTACATCTGGTAGTTACGAGCTCGACGCATTCAAATAACCAGACGGACATGGCTAGATTGACTCAGCTGTTTAGACTTATCAAAAATATATATAAAAGAGTCGTGGAAGCTACCCGCTTCCTGTTATGTACACTAGCACGCACTCCATATACGTATTAATATATCTGCTGGGAAAAATAAAGATTTTATTTTAAGCGGTATAGTTAAATCGGTAAAGGTTTTTTTTTAGCACCTACAAGTCACCAACGGGAGTAATACGAATAAAACGAAATCATAAAGAACTGTGTACTTCAGTGTTATTATGACTTCACCCTTATGTCTAATAGTTTTTTTTTCAGAAATCTGATAAAAATCAGATCATGACTTGATTCGTATATACTAATAGTGGCTTAAAGTACCTAAAAAATACAATTACCTTAAATTTAAATAGGTCAAAGTAAATCAGCAGAAGCAATTGATTCTTGCAAAAAATGACTATGTACTCCATTTTATTCCTACATAAACATATATCATAGTTGTCATAGAAAAAGGCAGACAAAAATTGATTGAAGAATTTTCACTCATGCGGCTTCCTTTAACCGGTTTTGGAATAGAGCAAAACTAAAACTGTACATAATAATTAATACTCGTGCTTAAAACTTTTGTACCTTAGTTCATTCAAGTCTGTACCGCAAAAACCTCTAAATTGAGATCATTTTACAAGAAACGGGTTTATTTTCAGATTTATAGGGGAAGGCTAGAGTATAATAAAAATGTACAACTCATGCGTGGTTCACTCAAACAATACCTAAAGAGATTATTATGAGAGTAAGACTTTTTAAAGATTATCTATTAGCATTTCTCAGAGTTCCAGAATGATCTTTACTTAATTAACACGTTTAAACATTTATTTATTTACGTGGTCCTCAGAGTGCTTTCATATCTGGTATAAGTTTTTTTTGTTTGCTTGACAAATCCAAAACAGCTGATAAAATATTTAACATGTGTAATTATATTACCTTTGAGGGATGCCAGAGTACTTGAAAGAATACTTACTACAAACTTATTTTGCTACAGCATCGATTTTGTACACTTTCAATTTCAGGCATACATTTATAAAAATGTATCATCTATCAGTTTTTAGAACCCTGACAGAAACTATGAATTATCCATTTATCACCATTCAGACTAACCAACCAATATTATAATTTGAACAAGTGTGTTTCTATTGTATTGTCACGGTTCTGTGATCTGCGTGGCGCTTTTGTTTATTTTTTTTCTAGTTTATGTGGAATAGAATAAAACCTTGTAGCGAATTTAGCACATAGATGAGTCAGCTTCATTGATTAGATAACGTTTGAAATTTTATAATACCATACATATGTACATATGTATTATAAGGGTATTATTTGTAACAAAACCCAAGAGATAAGAGGGCCAAATGTGAGAGGCGTTTATTTGTTGCATAGATAAATATTTTGTGAACGGATTTAAACAGCATAAACCATATAAAATGAATGCTATTATCTACTATTCTATGTTTTAGGTTTGGAGACACCCACACTTTGGTTATTGGAAACGCCCCTTTTCTGTTTTCTTTACTTTTAATACTTTTTATCAAATTACAAAAAATGTACATCAAAGTATTTATAGGTAGTACATTTATGAGTAGTACATATATATTTATATTTAGAACGTTAGTAATGTATTGATAATAAAATATCATATGTACAATATCATCTATGTATAATCAACACAGCTCACTTTCATTCCAATTAAGCTTTATACTTATTATACATATGTTATTAACACCTTGCGATAGGATTTAATCACATTGCTCCTAGTTTCCAAACGTGACCCGCATTGGTCAGCTGACACGTGAAAATTAAAAGTAAAAGTAGCCATATACCTGCTAGTTATCTTTAACGCATGGACAATAGTGTGGACGTTGTTATTGTATTAGTCGTAATCTTTTTTTGCTGGACACGTTCAAACACGACGATGATGACAAGGATCAGGCTGTGGGGTCCACTCTTTGCCACTAACAAGCAATGCTCATTCGTTGTGTTGTTGAATTGATAAACAATCCAGAAGTATTATTTTACTTTGTTTTATACAAGTTATTATATCTATGGCATATCCCACTTGGGTTAAGAGCTTCTCGCACTCGACTACAGTATTCTCGTTTTAGTGGTGTATATTTCGTAATAAACACAACATTTTATGTCCTTAGTTCAGTGTGATTGCTTCTATTGTTTAATCTCCCTTATGTGATTCAATCAATTTTTTTAATTGATTCTGCTAAGAGAGCAAATAGCATTTGATGATCCTGTCAGTACATTACTCTCTCTCTCTTCTGTGCATTATATGTAATAATATCATGTTTATTCTTTAAACTGTCCATAATCTAGAATCAATTAACCAAATTAAGAAAAATGATCGTAAAAAGAATGGGCATTTAAAACCAGTATCAAAAAGCCAAAAGAAAAATTGATCTTATGAGCTTTTTTTTTATGGGCTTCTTGATTAACTACACAAAATAATCAAATAGCACACAAAGCTCCTAGATTTTGTTGTTTGGTTAATTGGGACCACTCTGGATGAACACAATTAGTTATAATTCTCATTAACCACACCTTCTTTGCATTTATATATATTGTATGCTTTCAGTTAATAATCTTTTATTCTATCTCATTTGCAGTTGCCATACTCTTTGGGTTATGGAATGTGCTCTCTATCATTGGACTTAGCGTCTCTTGCCTTGTCGCTGGCATCATACAAATGATAGCAGGATTTGTGGTGATGGCGCTTGAAGCGCCTTGTTGCTTTGTATGCATCGAGCAGGTCAACGTAATGGCGGATAAGGTGGATTCGAAGCCGATGTATTTCCGAGCTGGACTCTACTGCGCGTGAGTAATGAAGTAGACAATGCAACGTCGATTATTAACCATTAATGTAACTTCCTTAATCATATAGCATGGCGATTCCACCAATTTTCATGTGCTTCGGCCTGGCAAGTCTCTTTGGAAGCGGTCTGATCTTTGCAACCGGCGTTGTCTATGGTATGATGGCGTTAGGAAAAAAGTGAGTATTCGTTGGATAGCAGGCCCTGGGCCATATATCCAGTTAGTTGTCTAGTTAGCTATTAGTCTAACCCGATGAGGATTAACAAAACAAAATGGCACAAAATGTTAACCGAAACAATGTTTTCTTTATTCCTTGACGTGCTTGCGCTGTGTGATTACGCTTAAATTTAAACCCAATGTTATCTAACACAATAATTAATGAAACTAAATAACAAACACAAAAAAATATTAGAGCATCGCGTGAGGATATGGCCGCTGCGGCAACTTCGCCAACACAAATGGCCGGTGGCCAGGCGGGTGGACAAATGCAAATGGGCGGCGATCAACATATCACATTGATGGAAGATCCTGATGTTTGGCGTCCAACATAAGCGCGCTAACCAATTACAAAGAAAAACTGCCAATGAAGCATAACACAAAAAAAATAAAACAAACAAACAATTAAACACATATACACACACATACACGTACACGTACACGTACACATACACATACACATACACTTACACGAAAACACAAACTTAAACAATTAGACAAAAAGAAATATCATAACATATTGAGAAACAAATATTTTACGGCGCATAGTTTTTAGTGTTCGTTCCAATTAAAATTAATATAAATAAATAATTAAACGTTGTAGGGCCGCGCTGAGATCAAAATTAATAATGAATACATGTATGTAGGAATACAGAATACAGAATTACAAAACACCCCACCAATTAACAAAAAGAAACTTGTCATAACTGTTACTATACAGATTGTTGAAAAAAAAAAATTGTTGCGCAAGTGCATTTTGTCTAGTTTGATCATTTTTCGTCCTTTGCATGTAGTTGCATTTTTCCATTTTCAATGTCCTTTGTCGTGCAAGATATTCAATTGTTGAAAACTACAGTTATATATACAAAAACACATATATTAAACATATGTATAAATGTATATATTTATACATACATATATGCATATTATTTATTTTTAGCGAGAAATTATATTTATACTAAACAAAGAATCGTTAAAGACAGCTAAAAACAGTTTAAAGATCGCTAAAGCCGATACAGATTAACATTTATTAAAATACAGCTTAAAAGCAAGCATCAGCTTCCACAGGAAAAAGTACACAAATTACCTGCTTATTAAAATCAAGATCAGTGATCATTCACTTGAAATGCTTTATTTCAGCATAAAAATATATATATATATATGTGAAATGTTAATTGAGATGCAAAGTATTCCTTTTGCTCATGTTTTACAACCCGTTTATTTATAGAAGAGAAATAGAAATTCTGGAATTGTTCAGTATTTGTATTTAAAAATGTTGTCAAGGAATTCTTTTCGAATGATTATGAATTGCCATTCGTCAATTTATTACTGGGCTTTTTTTTTCATATGTTTTACAACGTACATGTGATTAGTTTATAATAATTGTTGTCAGACTTAATTTCGGTTATAGCCTACAGTACTCAAAAATTTCAGTCCTCCGTTAACATTCCGTTTTTAATGAATTATGTATAAATATATATTAAAAGTTAGTCCTTAGCTTAATTAAGTTTTTGTTATATATGCCAAAATCAGACACTGGCATCATTATGAAACCATCCTAATGGATCCATATTGGCGTCCAGCTTGCTTTCTTTTTATAAGTTAAGTAAAAGTACATGAATACTCTCGATGAAAACTTGTTACAAATTACTATATCATAGGCCTATCATAGCCTGAGCAGAGTAGCCTAATATACCTTGCGTATAGCGAAAATTTAGTTATCAAATTTATAAAAACGAACGTAACACTAAAAATCATTGAAGTGAAATATTTGATTTATTACTTACATAAACGAAATGAAAACTTAATTAATATATGTATACTATGCAAATGAATTGTATATGCCAAACTGCCCCAGAACAGTCCAGTTAAAGCCAATTGCAGATTCCAGCAAAACCAACTATAATAACTACAAGAGCATCAAAAGTACGCTACCTTCAAGGCAATTGAATGCATATACTTAAGTATTGTAGTTCGAATGATTGTCTGGCATTTATGTAGTTTAGTAACTCCTTTAGTTACTATTTGTTTACGCAATTTATTTTTATATTCATTTTCGAATTGCACTTTTCCAAGTGAATTATAATACAAATTTCGATTTGAGTAATGATTTAGATATAGATTATTTCGGTTCCTGTTACTTGTATATATATATATATATATATTGGCTATCAAATTTATTTCCTGCTTCATTGCTAAGATACATATGATTTTTGTTATTTTAATGCCTGATGTTACTTTTTAATTTTTGATTCTTGTTTCTATATAATAATTATGTAATACTTGAAATTACGCTTGTTTAGATCTTTCCAATGTTTATTTTCCATTTATATATGTGATATACTTTAATATTAGTAAAACGTCCTCGATTCTTTATTGTTATTATTTAAATTGCAAATGAAAAAAGTAGAGCTACAATTTCTTCTCGGCAAAAACAATAAGAATTTTTTTTTTAAATTCTTTGTTAATAACTGTGTCTAACATAAATATTTTTGATTCATTAGCAACTTTCCTTTTTCTTCCAAACCAATTATTATTTAAATATTTCCAGTTTTTAAATCACTCGCATACAGTCAGCGAAGCTTAAAAATCTAACATACATATAGATGAGAGAGAGCAGTTGAGATGAGCTTGTCAGCTTCTCATTTATTACTATCATACTTTACACCGAATAAAAAGAGATAGCACTAAAAAAAAGGTGCTCTAAAACGCTTTCTCTCATTCTCTGTGTATGTGGCGGTAAGAGCGCAGCGTTCCCTATTAAGTTGGTACGGATAAGCTCTACTCTGCTTCCGCACTACTCGTTAGCTGTTTGCAGGTGGTCTTACAGTGAATGAATTTGGTTTTTCTATGTACTCGTAGTTTAGGTCTTTCGCACATAACGAGATTTTAGTTCAGCACATTATCTTATTAGTGTTGTATTAATTTTGGCTATATCCCAGTATTATTTTGTGATAACTTGAGTTTTGTCAGGTTGTATATATTAACATAAGTGATTGTAAATATAAAAATATCTAAACTATTACTCTTTTAAATCGTCATAGAGCCTCCGCTGAGGATATGCGTGCCGCGGTGCAGCAGACGGGATACGGTGGCAGCATGGCGTCTACCACTAACGATCGGGCGGGCATTGTAAAAAATGAACAACCCTTCTCCTTTACTGGCGCCGTGGGCACGGATAGCAATGTGTGATGATATCAGAAGCGAAACGCTTGGACCACGGGTGGGGTGTGCGGTAAGAAACAAAGACTCAAAACGCAACGCAACGCATAAAAGGCAAACTACAAACACAATAGCAAAAAAGCAACAGCAGGAGGCAACTACCTAACTAACGTGTGCAATTTACTGTTGGTGATCAACTTCCAACTGATCGCAAGGATCTCTCTCGGTATGCAGCTAACGACAATGTTTTTCAAAAAATAAAAAAAAAAAACCTCAAGAAACCTCTAGTAATTGGAAAAGGTTATGTGTTAAATGTTTTGGCGTTTTCAGTTTAATATTTTGTTGCCTGTGTATCATTCCAATTTTTTTCAAAGTTAACACAAAAACTTATTAAACATTTAGTAAAAATATAATTGAACATAATTATATTAAATTATTGAGCGATGGCATAATTATGTGAATTTTATGTTTAGTCATAGTTTAAATATACCTAAAATATATTTAAATGCATAATACAAATAAATATTAATAAATAAATATATGTAAACCATATTAAAATTGAATTATAAATACTTTAAATTATGTTAAATAAAATTAATTATACAAAAATTTAGCTTTGTGCACAATTTGGCAATTTGAAATTTATTGTGGTTTAAGTGTTCTTTACTTATTTTAAATAGTGTTAAAGATTCGTTTTTTCATAGTTCTCTACATTGTAAATCAATTTAAATTAGGCATAACATTCAACTGGGTAGTATTTCAAAATATTGAAAAAGAAAATGACTTATTCTTCATTGTCTTCTACAACCGCCTCTTCGTCATCTTCAGTTTGGTCAGGCTCATCGGCTAGAACTTGTTGGTCATTGCTATCATCAGTACCATCATTGTCATTCTCATTCTCTGACTCATTCTCATTCTCATTCTCTGCCTCTTCGTTTTTATCAGCTTCTTCGCCTTCACTCTCTGCTTGCTGCTCTTCGGATCCAGGCCAACGGAAACGGCGATCCATAAGTCCTTCGTGGCTGTCCTGGGCAGAAACCGCGATGATCACAGCGAAGAGCGCTAAATTTTAAGAGTTGAAAATAATACTTATCTTAATAGTCCATGAATATTAATTACTTACCAAAGCTCATAACTAGGAACTTGTTGGATAGCATATTAAATTAACTGTTGCTGGATGAATACAATGCTAACTGAAGCGTTTACCGTTCATTATATAGGAAACTTTTGGTGACCGCTTTTTGCCAAATTTTTCTATGCGTCGACCTAAAAAGCTATTTGATTTAAAAACAACTGAGCAAATATTGGCGCTCATTCAGTTTTTAGGTTATAGCTTTAAGGTTAACATCTTTTGATTTACTTCTAATTTCACCATAAGCTTTAAGAAAAAGTATTTCATTATGTTTATAAACAGGGGTTTTTAAAAATAAACATAGACAAACTAACGTAACAAGCTATTTCTAATAACAAAAACTATGTTATACAAAATAAAAAAAATAATTTTAAACATGCGGAAGAACGCTTCTCCAAACATGTAATTTACATATAAATGCATAAATAAAAACATTTAATTTTAGTTTTTATAGAAAATACGAAAACGTAATTTGTTATAAGTATATATCATATTTATTAAGTGAAGAATTGGTACACTCAAAAAGCACCATAAAAACACAATTATAAAAAATATCTAAGGGCCAAACTTTATGGTAAAAAGAAATGATAAAAATTAAAATCATGAGTATTTGTTTGATATGGTATTTATTATCATTCATACCAATTACGGTATCTATGTAGCTCCTATAGTCTCTAAGATCAGCGTGTTAACATGGACAGATAGACTTAGTCAAGAATATAATCTGTGAGGTCAGGGATGTTTTATTTAATTTTTTATTTATTTATTTAGAGTGGACTATTTAGTGTGTCCACAACATAAAAAATTAAAAAAGACATATATTATTTTAATTTTAATATTATATATAAATAGAAACGTATAAATTGTATAAATTGTTACATACATTTGCAAATTTAATCATTTAAACAATTTTAATGGATTCCATTCGCCTGTCAGTCGCTGTCACAGTTGAAGCATACCTTTAGGCTGCTTAAAAAACGTGTTCAATCTATACGGCTTTTAAGGTTATAACAATTATAGTAAATATATTAGCATACTTATAAGGGCATACGTACAATTTTGCACTAGAATAGCTGTAAACTGTTCCCAGTTATTTCTTACGTGTTAAAATATGAGTAAGATCGCTGCTGTCGAATACGCTTGACCATCAGTTACCCACTACATGGAAACAAAGTATATTATTTAACATCCATACAATAGACTCGATTCAATACAGAATTTGTATGACATACAAATATAATCGATTTTAGCACCCGGTAATGTTTGGTGCTAACTATTCCTTACATTTTCTGTACTTTTTACACCTTTAACCACTTAAAAACAGATCTGGTTTTGTATGTAACAGGCAAAAAGAAGCATCTCCGACCGCATGAAGTGTATATATCTTCATGTTCATAATCAATAGTCAAGTCTATTTAATTATATCCGTACTATTAGTCGTCTGAACGAACGCGTCGACCCCAGAGAGCTACGGACATCAGGTTTTGTATGTGGGTTCTTTTAATTTGCAAAAAAAACGTTAAGTACTCCCAATTTTTAATGAATATGATAGCTTCGGTTTTTGGAGCATATCAAATATAGCACTATAACACTTAGATCGTTTTGCAAATATCATATGGATTGGATAATAACGACAAAACTGTTACACGAAAACTACTCACTTGTGGCAGCGTGAGGGACAAAGCAGCATTACATATAATTATAGTGTGTTTTTTAATGTTTGTGTATGTAAATGTGTATAAGTATGTATATATATGTAAATAAGTATAATTATGTATATATATGTAAATGTGTATAAGTATGTATATATATGTAAATGTGTATATGTGCTGACTACTGAACTCAGAATTTGTTTTTCGTATTGACTAAAACTGCACTGTTATTATTAGAGATGTTGGCTAACGATATCTCGTAATCGGGCACACTTGTCTAATGCGTTTTTGCTTGTTGTACCCTTAACCCATTAAAAAATGGGTGAAAAGAACCTAATGAAGATATGCAAATGTATGTAAATACCAGAAGGAAGCACCGCCAACCTCATAGCGTGGATACATTCTTGCGCAGGATCAATGGTCGAGTGCAGGATCAATGGGGGAACGCGTGGATTTCGTACACTATAAAACCAAACAAATACACCACAGCAACACATTTATAGACGACTTTCATTTTACACATCTGAAGTGAATATAAAGTATGAACATCTTAGTAACTTATTATATATTCTTTGGCATCTTTATTTAACTGTTAGATTCCAACTTAGAACAAAGATATGGAATTATATTATAGTTAATTAAATTATAATTAGGTTGGGGAAAATCGACTCATAAACAGTAAGCCCATAGAAAATGGGTAAAATACGAATATTGTAGCTGTGCTTTTTAAGTGTATGTATTAACTCTTGGATATTATGAAGAATACCGACTTCCTTTTCTTCCGTGTATATGAATGTCTCGACCTCAGAGAAGATAAGAGCTTATGGGGTAGTAGAGGACACGCAACAGGAGCGTGTTGGTTTGATTATATGTTACATAATGAATTCAGAGAGTATTTGGATGTATCCGCTGCAGAAAACTAAGTATCTTTAATGTACAAAAATTAAATTGCAGTTTCGCGAATATAGTATGTATTATAATAGGTATATAGTGTACATACATGCACATGTATTTTAGTTTTCTTTTGCATTAGTTCGTCTTCTCACAGGCATCAATCCAATCATTGTAAACATCTATTGGTTCAGATAGAGATATGATTGCCGTCTGAAATGATTCCTGACAAACGCGACAAGTAATACGCCCTAAATGCCGTAGCTTGTCCCTATTAAAATTTAAAATATGAGTTGTTACTAGTTACCTTGATATTCTGCATATGCATGCGTCTATATTTACATATGTACATATGTAGGGAACACTTACATAATAACATCGCAGGAATTTTCGTGATTGCAAAAAGGACAATTGAACTGCTTTGGCATGGCCTGGATATGCTTTTTCTTTGGCGGTGGTTTGCGCTTGGACTTACGACGTCCCATGGTAATGCACACACACTAATTCCACTGGGAAATGAGAAACGATGTCAAGTTTATTTAATTTCGTAAATCAAATTGACATCCTCACAATGTCAAAAACAGTTGTTTGTTGTTGGCACACGTAAAGCTGTAAACTGCATTTAATCGATAGAGATTTATTAATATTTGACAACTAAAATATCGGTGTTTTATGTTACGCTACAGTACGAGGAGTTTTATTTGTACAAGGTGTATTTTAAGGTTAATTCAATTAAAATAAGAATGGCAACTAGATTTTGGGACAGCTATTTAAAACAAGTATACATATAATGTATTTATTATTCTGACCCAATTTCGGCCACTCTCGTGTGGATGGCAAATAAATGCATTGCCTATCGATGAATATACAGATGAGGTATTCAGGTACTCGTTGTGCAGATTTTGATATCGAAACCACAATCAAACTCTATTGATTGTGCCCACATCTGAGCAGATGCCACTTACGAGTATCTTTGCTTTTTATTTTATTCAATGTAGCATAAAATCGTTTGTCCATTGTATACGATCCCCAAGTGATCCCGTCAAAGTATTGATTACAGACTGCGCAATTAGGTTCGAGGGCAGGGAATTTGTTTAGATTGATGTTGATATTGTTGTATGTCTATATACATATGTATGCATATGCATGCATATGTATGTATATGTATGTGGGTCAAGTGTTTGAATTTCAATGATTTAGACGCAGGATTTCACTGCAGGTAGACTTTCCCACAGTTTGAAGATACCGAACACAGATTTTTTCTGGCTAAAGCGCCGTAGGACAGCGAACTTTAAAACAAAACTCTAGAACTCTGACGACAGCTCAATACGCAGTTTGAGTTTTTTGGCGACCTGCTGCTTAGCATATTAGCACCAGGACATCATAGGACAACGGGTGGTGTCTTTTTTTTTTTTTCTTTTTGCAGGACAGCTGAAAGTGTCAACAGTTGGCGGCAACAGTAAAGCAAAAAGTTAGCTGTGAACATTTTGTGCCAGCATGAAATTGTTAACTAAATACTTTGCTAAAAGTTGACACTGGCCACAGGTGGCATTCGGGGCGCAACAGGGTACAAGTTTGTCATACAGCTGTGGTGCAGATTAATAGAATTTGCCACGCTTGTTCAGGCTCAAAGAACCCATTGATTTGAAATTATTTGTTAAATGTTCTTAACATTTCATGGGGCTTGTTGATCAGCCTGCGAGCTGTATGCTGCTTCCTCGGCAACTTAAGACGCTGCTTCCGCCTTCTGCCTTTCACGAATCGCAGCCTCCTTTGTTGCTCCTTTAAGCCCATCATTTCTATTAATCTCTTGTCCAGCATCTCTGCCAGCTGGCTCCGTTTACCGTTTGCCTTTTGTGGTTCGTCGGCCAGTTGACCATTCGCCGCTGGCCAAGTGCTAGCCTTTCCTTTGTTCGTCCTTCTTCAATGCACAGCCGACGCGTTGTCAATGCGTTTTCTGCTCCTTTATGATTTCTTTAGTTACTTTTTGCTTTTTGTGTGTTCATTTGCTTAAACGCATTTTATCCTGTTAAAGTGCCCTGTTTCAAGTCTTTTCGCAGAAAATTGATCTTTTTGCAAATTTCCGCCAGTAGCTACGGCTCCGGCTCCGGCTCAGGCTCCGGCTTCTGGATTATGGCTTCTTTCAGATGCTCTCGAGTGTAAACTAATTAATTTTTTTTATGTCTACGGATGAGGTTTCTGTAATGCAAGTCGTGAGTTCTGCTATCTTTTCGGCAATTGTTTGTCTTTTGAATGTTTAAAGAGCACTTGGACTTAAAAAAAAACCTGGTTATAGTTACATAGTTTAAAATCATACTTTAAAATAGCTTTTTACATGTTTAAGGGAAAACAGTCTGTTGAAGTATGTTAGACCACAACAAATAGTGTATAAAGATATACATTTTGTTTGGTATTTTATTTCATAATTATATTAATTCAAATAAATCTTATTTTTACTTATTTCTAAATTTCACATTCACCTACAACCCTCAGCTTTAAATAGAATCCCACAAATAGATAGACCTGACCAAACTCCCCCTTCGACTAGACAAGCTTCCAAAAGCTTTTTAGCATAAAAATTGATTTTCTTTCTGCCCAATTAGATGTTCTAAATACCATAAAATGACTATGTTGAATATTTTCGTGGGTTGATTTTGATTTAATATTTAATATCCATGTCGAGCTGCACTGCTGCACCGCTACCCCTCCCACGGTTCATCCATAACAATAATTCATTGAAAATGCAATGCACCAAGGCGCCCAAAACATGATTATTAATTAAAATTCCCAAATCAAAATCAAATTACCACTAAAAAAGAAGAATGCATAAATTTTTTAAAAATGACAACAACACACACACACACACAACACGCATCTGGCTGGGGTGTGTGTAGCTGCCTGTCGCCAGTGGTTTCCGCTTCGCCTTGGGGCACCTTCCAAGAATTCTGAAACAGAAAAATTCATATTATAATAAAATAAAATTATGCATAATTATCATTTTTCTGGCTTGTATTTAAACGAAACTAGCGTCGCGAGGAGGGAGATGGAATGTCCCCATAAAACTGTCATGAGGAACAGAAAATGAGAGGAGCTAACTAGATAGGGAATAATATTTAGTATGTTTTTTTCGGATTCTTTTACGTAGAGACACGTGTGCCAAGGAAAAAGAGCAACAGGCACACTGGGATTTAACACTCATCCACAAGGATCTGATAATATATAATAACTTCGTATAAATGCAATGTAGAGAGTAAATAAATGGTAATATTTTTATTATTTAAATCTAATAAACGAGCTATGGTAATAAAAATTTTAATTTTTTTTTATTTTTTATTTTGATTTTAATGATTCGTATTTTAATTTTTTAATTTAAATTTTTATTAATTATTGTTTTTTGTATTTTTTAATATTTCAATATTTTCTTTTGTTTTAATTTAAATTCGTTGTCTGCTCTTAGTTGAGCTTAATTAAATAAATAATTAAATAAATACATAAATAAATATTTGGAATGCACAAGTTACTTTTAGAGTCAATTTCTATTTGCTTATATACAAAATATATTTTTAATATAAGGACATACGAGTTCTATATTCTATAAAATGAATTTTGTTTATAAAGATTATAAAAACCCTTTAAAAATATAATATTGTACATCTTTATTAATTTTTTTCTGATGGATTTTATTGAAAATGTGATTTGTAATATTCTTTTATAGGTATTAAACTCTCCCATATGGTGTAATCTTTATATATTCTGTAATAATCTCAACTTTGTTGCACAGTGTAATAACATTTCCATAAAAACGATGAACGTGTTGAGGTAAAAATGCTTTTGTGCTCAATTAGCGTATAACATTGTCACAACCTTCCGGAAGCCCCAAGGCCCTAGGTCCCGTACTATCAACAGGTAAAAAGCTGATTTGGTATGCAAAGGAGAATGCAGAGAAAGAAGGGCGGGTAGCCATTGCATAATCGTTAAATTGGGAGACAACCCTTTTTGTCTAATGCTCATTTCCATGCGTTTCCCCGGAAAATTATGGCTGACAGCCAGGCAGCCCGGCCACAAAGTGCTCGGGCATAGTTTTCCATATTTTTCCTCGGCTTACGCGTGGCCGCGATTTAAATTATGACAACGAGGAGCTACGAGGAGCCCGGTGCCTGGCTTCCTGGCGCCAGACCTGTTGGTGGGCATTGAATAGGGATTTGGTTTTGTTTGTCTGCTTAACGATTTAAATAATGTCTGGGCACAGGAAGGATAACAAGCGCTATGGCGCTTCTATGGAACTATAAATTTTCAAGCAGAGTTATTACCGGAGCATATTAATAGGCAAGGTGGAAGGGCATCGAAGAGCTGGGCGGTGTGCCAGTAGCATCAGCAGCTGCAATTTGGGACAAGCTAATCTTATCAAATATTGACAATAAGCTAATTAGTAACCACCTACAGTAAAGAAACGAAGTAAAATACCAAACAAATATTGCGCAAAAGGTTCTTTTCTCCCTAACATTTTATTTCTTGAAAAGTGCTACCAGGGAAGCTGCCAGTCTGAAATAGAATAGAAGTAAGACATCAGGAGCCAGAAACGTAGGACAAATATCAAACGCAGCTGCCGGCAGGACAATCGCAAGATCCTCGCGTCAACCATAAAACTAGCCAGAAAGATAAACCAGGACCTGGGACCGCCCCTGGCGAGTGCTACGAGTTTTGGGACACTCCATAGGCAGCCTCTAATTTGTGAAACTTGCCTACAGTTTAGAAAGCGACGGGCAGTCGCATTTGAACTCGTATACCTAAGACACCAGGACACCAGGATAGAGAATCACAAAAGAGCAACATCCTACTTGCCATGACATTTGAGATTTTGCAGTCGATGATTTTCAATGCCGGACAATGTCCTGGCTATAGAATTCTATAGAGACATTTGTGCATAGCTCATGAAAAGCGCAATTCTAACTGGCCACAAAAGGATCCGAAAATTTGCCATAATCATGATGTCTTGTAGGTTTTCCTTTCTTTGCTCTTTACAGCATTTGTCTCGCTGTTTTCTGCTGAATAGTTAAAGATATCTTCTTTATCACATAATCGTTGTAATGTTGCGTCTTTATTCGAGTTAACTAAACAGAACCGGACAGCTCGAGAGTGGGAGTACGAATACAAATGGAAGAGCCATCAATAGAGCAGTTTGTGCCTTTGATTGTTGTCCATGATGATCTTCAGAAATTATCTTTCTTCAAAAATGTACTGTCTTCTGCAGTTTGATGTCTAACTTTTATAGCTCAATTGCTTGAGAGCGAGTGCTGAGCGTTTTGAGTTCTTTAAAGAAATTGCTACTTTTCTGGAGTTTTCACTTTAACTATGGAATACACGCGTATGTTGAAGCAGACAGCCGTATCTGAATGTCTTCTTAAGCCAAGCTTGTGCCAGCAAGATATACCTACAAGATGGTCCTGCATCCTGCTGTGGCGTACGGCATTGCTTCATGGGAGTGCGCAGCCGTGTTATTCATCCAGACCCTTAAATATATACCAGACAGAATCGTCCGGAGAATTGCTGGTGCCACCAGATGCAAACGTCATTCACTCGATAACAATGATCTGCGAGTAGTCCTCGCACAAATCAACTAATATACCAACCTTTCCGGCAGACCCGCTCCTTGGCTACCGAGTAGACTTAACTTTTCGGCCTCTATACCCATGGGTGACATCCAAAATGTTGGCATCGTATCTGAAGTCCTCTGAATTAATAATCTTTTCTTGGTGCTAAAGTTGACGACTAAGCATGTTACATAATTCCTTTGCAGTTTTCCTCTTAATTTTTATTTACCTTTAGAAATATGTTTTCAATGCATGGAGCTAAGTGAGTAATGTTTGCCCTAAAATAAACCGTATGGAGCTATAAATGAAATCATATTTTATTTTTAATTTTTCACGTATTTTGCCCATTTTGCCCTTCAATAATTTAACAGTTTTCCTATTCGTTTATATCCTGTTAAATGCGTCCATGTAGTCCAATATTCATGCATATATTTTTTCGAAACTATAAATTATCAGGCATTCATATAGGTTCAGTGAGAAACTGGCCAATAAATCCCCAAGGAATGTTTTTCATTTACTGAAAACGTAACTCATGAATATTTGAACAAAAAAAACTAATGGCCATAAAAATAAAATGCAAAATGTGCGACAGACGCCGAAGTAAAATCAACAAATAAACAAAAATAATGCACAGTTTTATGTAGGAGCAGGTTTTTTTGTTCTTTTCTTTTTTTTTGTTTTTTTTTCTTTTCGGCCGGGAAATGAGAGCTGGATGCTGGCCAAAAGCAACAATCACAAAAGTAACCTCAAAAATTTCAATAAAGACCACAACAAAGCAATTTATATAAAAATGCCACATAGATTGTGGAGCGGGGTGTGGGGGTAGTGTGAGAGAGAAAACAACGACAACAGACGGCAAATAGAACAAAATATTGGATGAAGGTTGGGGCCGACTCTCTCTATTGGTTGGGGACCCGGCACGACATTTTAACAAAACAATAGAAATCAATTGATTGCGTTGTGGGAAGCTTAGCACTTGATTTCCGTTGTGTTGTTGTATTTGGGACACCGCCGAAGGGGCAAAAACAGTTGGTGGCGGGGGAGTGAGGTGGGTGGGAGGTGGATCTGTTAGGTTTGGGAGGATTGCGTGTGCCACCCATAAAGCCAGAGGACTCGTTGCCTTGTTCTTGCTGTTCTTGTTGTTCTTGTCGTTACTGGCACTGCGTTGTTGCGGCTAAAATTCTATTTTTCCAATTTTTGCGCAATTTATTGCATTGTCAAGGGATTCGCAGGAAAAAAATGGGAAGAAACGCAAAAAGCATGAGAAAAACACCAAATACAAATACCAAATAAGTAAGCAAATCGAAAATAGCAGGAAACGATCAAGAAATACTATGTAAAGAGTTCTCAAACACTAACAAATAATATTCTAGAAATATTCAGAAATATTATTGTATCTAATTTATTATATAAGCAATCTTTGACAAAAATAATCAATAATTAAAAAGAAAATCTTAAGAGAATCCTTTCACAGGAGGTACAAATTTGCTGCATAAGCTTTATATTAAAGATAAATTGAAAGTTTTATATCTTAAATTAGATTGTCTGAGTGTTGGGAGTATAAAATATTTACATTGAATTCCACGTAGTTTTTTAAAATGAAGAGTTCCAGTATGTCAGACTCTTTTTGCTTGTGATTACAGGGTGTAAACACCAAATACAAATACCAAAACATAGTGCGGCTGGTTCGATGGTACGTGGGTATTGGGATTCGGTGTCTGTGGCTGGGGTTTGCTTATGGTGCTGGGGCTTTGGGGCTTTTGTGTGGCAAGCGTAAAAGTAAACAAAGCTAAAAGCGGAAACGCAACTGAAATAATGCCACAGAGCTGCACGGAGCTCAACAACGGCAACAACAGCAACTAAACATCAATAAGCATTGACTAACTGGGATGCTGTGAGTATGGAACCCGGCAGCAGCAGCTCCTCTGACTGGCAACTGGGGAGTCACAGCATTAATAGCTGAAATTAAATAATCGCTCCTTAAGCGAAAGGCAAAGAAGACCCAGACATGGAGAAGCACAAAGGAATAAGTGAAGACCCAACTGGGATTTGGTTTCGATTGAATAAAATTAATTTTAATTGGTTCGACAGGGGCTAACTCCAGGGAGAGTGCCATTGAAAATAGTGTTCCAATGATTTGTGTAGCTGTCTTTTAATTCCTAAAGCACACGTATTATACCAGTATAAAAGAGTTTAATAGATCTTTAATCACATGCAATTGAAGCTTTGTTTTCCAAATACGTCACCTGCACATCGTCCGTCCAGCTGCCTTCGACAATGACTCACACTGATGTGGTGTGAGTCATTGGATCCTGGACTTGAAGACCCCAAACAACCCTCTATAAACTACCCACAAGCTGTCAGTTTACTGATTTTTATCACAGCATACCAAAAAATCCATTAGATTTTGACAGGCGCGCACGTTTATTAATAAAATTTTATTTTATTCCTTACGATGCTTGAAAAGAATCATCTAGGAAGAGTAAAGGAAAACTGCCTTGATAAACATCAGTTCCATAAATGCTAGTAATAACAAAAATACATGGAATTGAGTTTTTATGTGAGCGTGTTTTACCTGGGAAAAATATGACAAACAAAGGTTTCAGTTTGAGTTTGAGTTTGAGTTTGAGATTGGGTTTAAGGGTTACAGCTGTTTAGGGGTCTACACCTGTTGATAACGCGGCTAATTTTGTGAGTGCCCATAAAAAATATAAATCCCTTTTCTTTTTGTTTTTTTACTTGTCTCCGGCAAATTAGTCAATGATTTAGTTAGCCAAAAGGGTTCAAAGTTCGTAGAAACCCAACCAAAGATATTTTGTGGGGCGCCATATGGAGAACTGTCCCTTGGGGGCGATTCCTTCATCGATGAAGTGTGAATTTCTGGCTGTGGCAAAGAACTTTCCTAAAAGCCAAAATGTAATCAAAGTAAAAGTAAATAATAATGTGTTAGATTGCTCTAGTCGGGTCTGCTTAACAGCCAGATTCCCTGTTTTAGTATTCGTATTCATAAATGTTGATGACAAAGATATCCTTTATCTTCGCTTTCACAAAATCATTTTCCAAATAAACTTCTGTGTTTCTTAATCCAACCTTTTAGCTAGATTTATTTAAGGATTCAGATGCCTTTCTTTGAGTTGTGCAAACAATTCCACAAGTTTATTATACTCTTCAATGTTTTTTTAAGAGTCCTGGGTATATTTAGAGTAGACAGGATACGTTCTCTGTGCTCTGTCTGATTGTGTTAAACGGTTAGAGCGTTGCTGATAGGCAGCTACGGGATAGTGGGGGGAAAGTGAAATCAATGCCGCAATCAAAATGAAAATCATTGCAACACAGAAGTTGTCTAAGCCTTTTTCGGTTAGTCCTAAACTATCCTACAAAGATGCAGCCAGTCGAGCATGTTGTTGTTTATTTTGTTGCCTTTGGGGTTTGCCTGGCAATTTTATTATCCTTTTGCCGACTGTGTGGGAAAAAATTCTATATTAAGATAAACATGAGCCTTTTGATTTGTTGTTGTTTATCCTGCTGCCGTTGTTGCTGTTGTAGTTGTTGTAGTTGTTGTTGTTGTTGTTGTTGTTGATGTTGTTGATGTTGCTGTTGCTGTTGCTGTTTTGGGCTGAAGTAGCCTGAACGTTGATTGAATCTTAAGACCAGCATCCTTTTTGGGAGCTTGTTGAAAATTTGATTTTAGGTTAAACGCAATTAAATTTTGCCTTAGGCTTTGATTTGATTTCCCTTCTCCTTCAGAGCCTTATCGACATTTTCTTGTTTACGCTACAGCAAAATTGAAATTTTATGCATTTTCCTATAGTTTCATATTATTATTATTATTATTATTGATATTGTTGTTGTTGTTGTATTTGTTATTGATGCTGTTGTTGCTTCTGTTAGTTTAGGCTCTACGGCAATTGCTCAGTGCGGTCAGCTGTCCAAAAGGATTTGAAATTATTTTCCTCCTGTGGTTGCTGTGGGTGCTCACAGTCGTTGATTAATTGATTCCACATGGTCTCTATGCCCAACACGTCTCCAATAAAGATGTTTTTGAATTTCGTCTGGATTAGAAACGTGTGGAAAATTATTCTCTGCTAATTAGTTTTTGAGGTTTCATTTTATTTGGTTTGTGATGTCAGTTACTGACTTGCCTTCAACTTCAAGTGATTTTAATAGCTTTATAATATTGTTTAAATCATTGCATTACAATTGAATTATTTGCTATATAAGCTTATTTATTTTGTTTAAGATTTTAAACCTGCATTATGAAGCTAGTTACACAGATGAATAACTTTATACACGTATCTCTTCCTTTTTACTGGGCACGATAAACTATTTTCTTTGCAGACTCTCTGGAATAGTCTAAGTTTTTCCTATTGACATATGATATTGTACTCAAATTTCCGCTTAATATTTGTTATATCGTTAGTATAACTAGTTAAGCTTTACTAGAGCTATCTATTCTATCTGTAGTTACTTACATTTTAATCGAACCTAAGCAGGATTAAAAATAATTCATTACATTTTCATTTATTTATTCTGCACTTCTTTCTTTAATTTCAATTAAGAAAGGTCTTGGGTCGTTAGGTTTTAGTTAACTGTTGGGATTTCTTAAATATACCTAACTCGTTCTCATTTCTTATGTATATTATTACTGTGCACTGACATTGTCAAGTTCAAAGCCAAGCAAATGTAGTTCCAATGGAGTTCAAGGCTTTTTGAGCCAACAAAAAGTCGTTGGAATATTTCACGCTCACTTGGCGGCCGGGCTAAAAATGTGTTTACCATTGCCAAGACGGTGGTAGCCACGGCTAAGCTGGAAAGAAGTAGAGTTTGCCAAGGAGTCTGCATCCTGTAGGGAGCGCGTCGAGCACATAAAATTCAATAAAACGCATATTTGCTGTCATTTGTTCCGAGTTTTGGGCGCCAAAGTGCCACAAAATTTGCTAGAGTTGCAGGAAAAGCGACGAAAATAGCGCTAAAGTTGCTAAGAAAACACAGACAAACAGAAGGGAAAGCAGATAAGTTGAAACATTTTTATTTCTCATCTGCTTTCTACCATCTCCATCATCATCAACATCATAATGATCATCATCTTGAAATGATTATAAGCATTTTTGGCTGATTTAGCATATTTTCGTCTCTCTTCTTCACTTCTGTCTCTTTGTCTCTCTTACTCTGACTGGCACGCACTTCCGCTTCCGCCTGTTTGGTTTGATGTTGGCCTAAAGACTTCCGCTTTCATCGGTGCTCTAACTTCATTTTCATCTTTTTTGAACGTCATGATCCTGACAGTTTTTATATACCCAGTTATATTAGAAAAGGGTATATTAAGTTTGATTCTATTACAAATAGCACCTTTAAATCAGTTGGAAGCAACCCCATCAATGGTCAACTTCAGACTGTGCTTTAGTCTTAAAAGTTAACATGAAACCTTATGTTAAGTATAAAGTTTTATATACAAGTACATATCTTATCTGCTAAGGTGCAACCATAAATTCCTAAATTTAAGTATTTAATTTCATTACAGGATTTCTTTATGTGCAGTATACCCAATTTGGAACTCTTTAGCTTTTTTTCTCCTGTGGTTTGTTTGCATATGTTGAGAATGGAATTGGAGGCTGATGTGGGAGTTGGGCAAGAAAATGTGCAAATTTGTTTTGCTAATGTTTATGCAAATACGCGAAAGCACATCAAGAGTTGGAGCTGGAGATGGTATGGAAACTCGTGTGCTCATATATTTATATGAAGTTGACTGTTGCTGTTTATGAAAATGTCTCGTAAGTAGATGGTTTCCTTCCACTCATCCTCATCCTCTTACTCATCCTCATACTCATCCACATCTAGAGTCCACAGTCTCCCTTCCCTGGGCACACGCCTTCCCCTGTCTCTCATTGTCGCATCTTATGTAAATTTAATGCTAAAATGTTTATTTTAGTAAGATTTGCTTAGCTCTCTAAATGTTGCGTCTGTTTCACTCCTAATGTCTTAGTGGGCGTTAGGCGGCAGGCGGCAGGCGGTGGGTGTTGTGGGTGGTAGGCGGTGGAAGTTGTGTGGAGCCCATAACCTGGGTCCTATCCTTGCTTGTTATGTGGTTGCTCGGAGTGGGAGTGGGGGTCGTTCAAATAGCGTCCATAATGCTAAACGACGCATAATTGAAACATTATGTCAGATTATTGTTAGCAAGCGCTGAGATTTACTTAGTTGACGGTTTTTTGTTTTTTTCTCTGCTTGGTCTGCTTGGTAGCAAAATTGCTGACAGAGTGGCGAGATAAGTTTGGGAAACATACAAGCAAATGCTACCATCAGTTCCAGAGTATGGGTAAATATGAGGGTAATAGTAAAAGACATTCTGGCGAATAGTGGTTTGAGTAATGGCAATGATAAGAAAGCTCAAAGTTCGGGCATAAAACTTGTTAGCCGTTTGGGCTGGGGAGGTTGTTTTTCATATTTTTTGGGGGGTAATCCTAAAAGGGACAGGCATTACGTCTGCAGGTGAAATGCAGTAGTGGGAAAGCACTTATGCTTTTTAAATGGGTCGACCCTAAATGTAAAGATTGAGAATCAAATGGACTGTAAAATGCACACAAAAATAAAAGCTTAGATTTACATATACTCGTTTAGAGAAATAAATGAAAAATATTAAATGCAATGCCAAGAACCTAACATTTTTTTTAATTCTGTAAATCTCTTCAACGCTTTGTAAGTATGTATATATAGAAAATCTTCAGTAAATGGCTTTTCTCTATTTCTTTAACTAGTAGTTTCATCCTTCAATCTACAATTTATCCCAAGCTACACATTCAATACGTTTTTTTCCTTTACAATCTTATTCTAAGTCATATGATTAATGAAGCTTTAAGCTGCGCGTAAACCAAACTCATTTTGCCGTGTTCAGCCAACAAAGCGAGCTCAAAACTTTTTGAATTCCCTCAACGTTTTGCCATTAATATCACATTTATCAATATCACAGATTTTCATTTCAGTTCTTCGTCGTCCTGCAAGCGTATTATTTTCTTTTATTTCCTGCTCTTTTTTATGTGCAATTTTCATCCGCAAGACGAAGTGAGCAGCAGGAAAAAAAGGAAGAAAGAAAAAACAACAAAGAGAGTATAAGTAAATAGAAAAACCCATTTCCATTATACAATACCACATTTCTCTTTTCCGGTTTATACCGTTTAGATCGATTGCATTTTATAGTTTGTTTTAATGTTGCCTGTTGTTTGGCTCACAGGATGCAGGAGTTGCGGGTGAAGTTGGCGTTGGCGTTGTAGAAGTAGAAGTAGAAGTAGAAAAAGAAGTCGAAGTAGAAGTTGAAGTTGAAGATGGGAAACTGTCTCCGGGACAGGCATTTATTTTAACTGGTTGCAGCAGTTTCCTTTGGCCTCGGAAGCGCTACAAATTGTCTGCTTGCATTTCTTAAAAATTATTTTATTGCTTCCTTTTCATTTAAACTGAATATAACTTCCGTTTGTGGCCCATACAATGTACTATTGTTGGCCCGGGCTTCAAAAGATTTTAAGTGTCCTTCTCTCTTGCCCAATTTTTTGCTTCTTTTTTTTCACTTTTGCTACAATTCAATTAGGCATTCGTCTTTGTACTTTAACCAGATGGAGCAAAAGGTCAAAAGTGAGCATGTTTTCCTTTGCCATTTGAGTCTCTCGTGTCCCTTCCATGGGTAATGTTGGTAATGGATAATTTTAAAGGAAGGGAAATGGCAAATGCTCTTGCTCTGAGTAGTATGTGTAAAGTGAGTCTATAATTGACAGAACTTTATATAAGTAGTATGAGGGCTTCATGCACTTAATAGATAAAAAGGTCGGCATAGATTGTTGAATTGACTTTTCTACATTTCTTTTAAGATACTGAGGACTTCCGAAAATTCTATTATTATTATAAATGGAATTGAAATATATGTACTAGAATATACAAGCTTCACGATAACAACAAAATATATCCATATATTCCATTTTAAATGAGTTAAGGGTTAAAAAAAATTGAATAGCACTGGCCAGACCAACTCGGATAAAGGATTACAATTTTCAATGGAAGTCCATGCGTAAAAAAACCAACTACGAAATTGTTTGGCACTCATGGACAATATTATAAAGAGGCTTAACACATGCCCACCTTTCAGTTATAATCCTTCAACACAATCAACATTCAAATGACACCTAGAAAAACCTCATTCATCTCAGTTTCACACCCACAGACACACACACACACACACACGCACACAGACACGTACAAATTAAACCACGAAGAGAACAATTTTCGCAGTAATTAATCAAATTAAACAAGGACATTCAACAGGGGCAAATGGTTAACCTTTAACAAAGTTAATTGAAAATTTTGCGGTTGTACTTTAAGGGGGTCAGGGGGTGGGGGGCTAATGCGACCTTTCGGGACAGCTGCAAAAGTATTTTTGGCGTACAGTCTAAAACTGGCGAATGCTAAGGATGTCAGAATGCAGCAGAAATGGGATCAGGATCAGGACTCACGCACTGTGGCAGGACAATTACGCAGACGATTAGACACGCCGCTAAAATCCAGTACCTACTCGTACACCCCCGACTGCACGGTCCTCCTATAGACGTCCATGTACACGTACTCGTACTCAAACTCAAACGTCGTCCTCGTACCATTTACAGTCTCTCTATTTTCTTTTGCTTGGATCTGCCAACTTTTATCAGCTGTGAAACAGTTGCCATTGAAATGGTGCAGAAGTCGTTAGATAGATGGGCAGCAAGGCAAGCGAGAAAACCATCGAAGGATATTTGAAAATACGTAGGAGTCGCAACAATGCTCCAAGCCGAACCCAATCTCAATCCAAAACCAAATCCCAATCCCATTCCCATTCCAATTCCAAACTGCTGCTCGTTGCTGTCGTTTAAAGAAAAAACATTGCGAAAATTGCTTTACAATTGATTAAACACTGAACAAACGCACGGCACGCTTAAATTTGGGTTAAATAGATTATATGAACCGGAAGTGTTATGAAATGATGTGGTCCGCTAGCTCTACTCTACTCCTCTGTTGCTCCTATGCTTTGTTTTCTTTTATTTCAGTTCGCTTTTCGCCTCGTCTGCTCATCGATGACTCCTTCCTGGTGGCGGCGGCGGCGCCTTTCACGCTCCAAGTGTGCCAGTTAATGGATTTGGTAGATGGTTACCACAGTTAAGGATTGGGATTTTGTTAGTTTTTTATTTTCTCGCTTAGTCTTTCGATACTTCTAGTCGTGTGCGGTAGGTCTGTTATTGGTTTTGATCTTGAAAATGTTCGCCTCAAGAACTGCCAGGCAAATAGTAGTCATTACTCGTAGTTGGTTATTGAAGACTCATCAAGAGGTTGACTAATTTCAATAATATCATATTAGGGAGAGAAAACTGTTGGTGTTCCATTGGTTTAAATAAAACGCTTCAACATATTTTAGAAAGATTTTTGGAATATAAAAAAGCTAAAACCCTCATCAATCACATGTACCAGTATTTCATAATACATATCTGAACTCTCGCCCAATACATGACGTGCCTATCGCTAACCCAAATCTGTCCAAAAAATTCAAACATGCAAACAACAAAATATGCTTGAAAAACAGGATAAAGGATGTCACAGGCCAACGCCGCCCACTAAAAAAGAAAACTATGCAGACTGTATAAAAGGATTGAATAACTCGCTTTTGAATTTGACACGCACTTTGTAAGCAGATACCCTGATACCCAGATACTCGAATCCAGCTAAGGAACAGACCGGAGCTGTCGAGCTTTAACTAACAACGGCAACAACAACAACAGCAACAATCAGTATTTTTGAGGGGAATGGGAGGCGCGTCCAGACGCTGTCATGAATCATAATGGTATCGTCGTTTCATACGTCCCTTCGTCCCTTTGTCCCTTCCTGTCCGGTCTTTGACTGCCTTTGGCCACTTTATTTGTGTACGAGTAGCGACTTTTTGCCGTATTTATAATTTAATTTAGCAGAAATTTTGTGGGCGTTAAGCAAAAGAAACCAAAAAATATGAAACGTTCGTCGTTTGCTTGTAAGGATTCGCTTGCTTGACCGGAAATTTGAACGCTGCCCCCACCTAACCGTTAACAGGCACTAAAAGTCCTTCCTTGGATCGTAGTTTGCATGTTAAGTGCACATATGGACAGAAGTGACGACACTACACTCGGGCTTGGGATGTTTAAGTTATGTACTACCCATATAAACTATGTATGTCCGCTTTCCATATAGACAGACATACTGAAAAATTGAGTGTGTGGGAGCAGTGACAGTGTGGTCACATTGAGGTGGCGTGCTTGGGTTCCTGACTTGGGTCCGCTTGGGTCTTCAGCTCGACTCACATGTGTTTATGAATACATAGACATTTTTTGACATTTTTATGGCTGCTTGGGGTATTGCTGCGCTACAAACGCTTGCGGGAGCAGTTAAGATTGTGAGGAACGCCAGAGATTGCAAAGGACTCGACTCTTTAAAGGAGAGGAGATACAAGTATGCAATGTATCGATAACACTGATCGTATTACAAACGTAAAGGCTTTAGCCTATGTATGTTCTGCAGGATGTGAAATGCTCTCAAAGTATATGTATAAATCAAGGAGATAAATATTCAAATACGCATATGAATCATTTTAAGTTTATTCAAAATATTTCACAATAATAGGTATATATAAAATATATCTTTAAAATGTAGTTGAATAGTATTATCAACTGTTATTACTATACGAATACAATTATGATCAAAAATATCACAGATCAGAGATTAATTATGTGACATTTAAGTAAAGTAATGAATGTATTAGAACTCAACTATTCAAGGACCTGTTTACTCTTCAGTAGAGCATACGATTAAACCATAAGTTTATATGATTTTTCGCCCAATTTGGCTGTCTATCATTTACTATATGTACTTGCCTCTGGTTCTGACAACCCCCTTGACTTATTTGCTTTATTTGGTATGACCATACGGTCAAGTTCTGTTACTTAAGCCATGTGGGTGTTGACTTCTTTAATGTTTCAATATGACTAAATGCTTTGGGGCAGAGCCGAGTTGGTTCTGGGACCTGCCCAGTTTTGTGGTGTTTCCCTGGAGCGAGCGTGTTTTGTTATTCGGGGCGACGCCTTTTAAGTATGTTTTGGTGGCCTGCTTTGGGTATTTATGGAAGTTTATAAGGGGACAGTATGACAGTATGAGTATGTGGACATGTGCGGGAGGCCTTAGCAGTCGAAGCAAGTGTCAAATTCTCATGCGTTACGGTCGATATCCCTTTGGTTTTAAGTTACGCAAGGAGACTAAGAAACCTCTTAAGCACTTTGACAGTTACTCTTTTGCTTATTCGGTGCTCTTCCTGCTACTCATCACTAATGAGGCTATCAAATGGCTGCTTACCAAGTGCCTCTCGGTTCGCCTGTCAAATGTGTCAAAATTCCAGTGTGCGGTTGATTCTCGCTGCCTACCACATCTCAGATTTGGATGTCTGCGGCTTGTGCGGGTCGTTCCTTATGCATATAGTATAAGTATTACCATTCCCATACCAAATACTTCCCCATTCCATTCACATATGTCTGCCACACTTGTCACTTGTGTTTTTATAACAGTTTTGACTCTTGAGTGCCCGCTGCTGCTCCGAATTGTATTTTTATATTTTTCTTCTTTTTTTTTTCAAATAAAGTGCTAAAATCTGTGTCATTTATTAATTTTGGTTGAGTTTCTGGGTTGGGAGTTTCGTGCTTTTACACTTGTCATTAGCACGGATTTGACATTTCAATTATTGGTCCCTTGTTTTGGCATGTGGAGAGATGACATATGTGGGTTCTTAATGGGTTTTACAACTGGCAAATCAGAAGCCTTAGATAGGAATGGTAATGGGACACATTTATATCCCATACCAGAAAATTAGTTTTATAAGTTTGATAGATCTTTAGTCGATGACATTTTCATTTAGAGAGAAACAAATGTTCTTTTCCATATTTATATGTTTAAGTTTTTCTAAAAATAACCATTTTGAATCTTTAACCAGGCAACCCTTTTACCAGCGTTTTCTGCATTAGCGTTTTCTAATCTGATTTAGACCCACACCATCCATCAACGACAGACAAAAGGTCCTGTGTGCTGTGCGGTATGTCCTGCTACCCATCTCTCGTCTTGTTTGCACTTCGTGCTTTTGCATTCAAATTGCGTTTATTCAAATAGATCCGCGCGCACACATTTTCAATTATTTTATGCTGATTTTCAGGCGCCACAGATCTTTTGTATCTGTGCAGTCGTGTATCTCTTAGATACTTGTGCTAACAACAACTTTTTTCAGCTTGCCTGTGCCACAAAATTTAATTATGCAAAATCTTTTGCTTCGGTCTCCTTTATTTTTCCAAAAAATCACTCAAGTCATTGCAGAGCTTCTCTTTGTCATTCTCATTCTCATAAAAATGCAAACCAGCGCGTTCACTTTTTGATGACACTTGAATGTCACATATGAGTCGGGAAATGTCAGAAGCTGTATATTCACACACACACACATATATAAACATATACACATACATATATATATATATATATATTTTTTTTTTTTTGCCTTTGCTGTAGTTGTGGCTGCTCACTTCCCCTTAGACATGTCACAAAGTTTGACATTTAGTGGCTGGCAAAAACTGTCATCACGCGCTCGGAGCTTGACGATGATTGCTCGGTTTGGAGTTACGAAAAGTTTAACTAGAAGTTGAAGAGTCTGTGATTTCAGGTTAAAAATTTACCAAAACTATCTGTTCAAGCTATTGTAACTTTACATGATATATAATATATGCAAACCATTTCATTGGGTTCCTTTGTTGATATACTTGTACACACATATGTATATACATAGATACTCATGCCTTAGGCATTCAAAGCATTACAATTGCCGTACTGGTAAGTATATATAGTAAATATATATATATGATGGAATTGAATTTACAATACAAACTTAATATAGATATGTGCATATATATATAGATAGAAATTTATGAAAGATACAGCTCTAATGTTCTCTGGTTGTTTCACGGCGGATAAAAAAGTACATTTGTTGTCCGGTTGGGATGTTCTTGGAAGTTTCTCATGCGTCTTATCAAGCTTATCACCTATGAGAGGAGTGTTGTGCAATGTCCTGTTTCTAGACTCCAAGGTGCTGTATCCTTATTCTGTTTGGCTGTGTTTTTATAATCGGTGCTTAAGTTGCGCACTTATCTATCTTATTGTAGATGAAATCTTACTGTCCTTCATTTTCATTTGAATTTCTGCAATACTTTGCTACTATCTTGAAGCACTCAAGTCAGCTTTATGCTAGTTGCTTTAATTCTTGGCTACAGGTAGGTTAAAGTCCCAGTCAAACGAAAAATGCATGTTGCATAGCAACATTTAGCTAAACTCCGCCTCTATTCCTATTCGATTTGGAAGTTATACTCCAGAATTGGGCTTCATACCAGGAAATGTATGACTCTGGATTTTGAAATTGAACTTCCCTTTTTACTTCCCTGAGCGAAAGATTACTTTTCATGTTGAGGAGCCAGTGAAGCTTATTTATTGAGTACGGCAAATTTCAAATGCGGAGATGATGTACCTCTGGCCTCTATTCCGTAATTGGCTTTGGGTCCCATCGAGGTATATGTAAAATTGTATGTCTTCAAAGATAGGAATACTAATTATTCCTATTTATACGAACTTTGATAAACTAAGCTGTGTATTATTGTTGGCACAGTTGAGGCAGACGTACAGTTAATAAGGCACACAATACTGAACACAGAGGTCTTAATTTCAAGCTGTTCTTTAATCTCATTGATAGAATCAAAACAGCAAATGTCTAACCAGCTGGGCCTAAGCCTTTGCCTCAACCTTTTCGCTTCTCCCAATTCCCCCACTCCGCAATCCTTTTAACTCGCTCGCATTGTGCACTTCCATTTACAAATTTCCACACCTACGCACACAATTGAGCGCGCGGGCAAGTGCAAAGAGCGACAGAGCAACAGAAACAACAAAAAAAATTGTTAATGCCATTTGACAGTTGACAATTATAGCAATTGTCACAGCATTTAACACGAGCAGAGGGCAAGAGATAGAGAGAGATGGAAATATGGATAGGGATAGATATGCATATATATATATATATATGTATGTATATGTATACCACATATACATACATGGAGTAGAAGAGAGAGCGAGAGAGAGAGAGGGAGCGAGACAAAAAGAGGTAGCCCTTTGTTCTCTTGTTGAGCCTGTTCGGTGTCCTGTCACTCATTTACCCTTTTTTTGCATGTCAGCGCGCATTAGTTTTGGGCTGCTGGCAGTTCTCGGACTCTGCTTATCTGCACCAAATTTGCACAGTCATTGTCGGTGTGGGCTCTACGAGTACTCACCGCCCTTTGTCTGCTTTGTGTTGGCTATCCTTTCATTTGCTGCTGCTGCTGTTGATGCTGCTGCTGCTGCTGCTGCTGTTGCTGTTGCTGTTGTTGCTGCTGTCCATGTCCTTTCCTAGGATTTGCCTCGTCTCGTCTCGCACTTTTTGCCAACTTTGCATATGTGCGAATAATTTAGCATCCAACAACAATGTCTGGCGGAGCTGCGTCTGAACCCAACGCTGGATTTATTCGAGATTAGGGATCTTTGTTAGTTGGTTGTCTGGCTGGTTGGTTGGTTGGTTGCCTACTTGGTTGACTGTTGTTTGTTTGTTAGTTGTTACTTGCAGCCAAATAAAAATTACAGTTGTTGAGTGGCTGCAGTTAAGACTGGAGAGTGGGTTATGTGAATTAGCCATAGCAAGACCCTAAGAAGTTCCCTTTTGACAAGTGCAAGCTGGACTATTAGTTGTTCCTACTAAGTTACAGTTCTCCAAAGCGAGTCTAAAACTTTACATAATGCAAAGCTTGGACTAGCTATGATAAGTAGAATAAAACTGTTATATATACATAGCATACTATACACCGTTATACATATCTTTTGGGAGATTATTCTAAGAGTAGGCTAAACTGTTAACTAAATATTATGTTATTTGTCAACCTTAATTGAAATCGAGTATTTCTCAGTTAATCTAATTCAACTTTCGCTTTGTGCTGCAACTCTGAGATAATTTTTGATACTTCATTCCGCCGAAAGCGCAGCTCAAAATCTGTTTAAATTCTTATACCACGAATAATACTTTTTTTAACTTATTGTTAATTTTTTTCATTTACTCCATAATTGTCTGTTTCATAATTGTTAGCAGCTCTTAAGTTTATTGTTCTTTTAAATCTTCATTAAATAGTAATTAAGCAAAAAAGTTGTAAGTAAAGAAAGTAGATATGTGAAATGTTTTAAGCTACAGACTTGTTTTGTTCCTCAGCTTTCTATTTGAGATATTCGTAAACTTGGTTGACATTTCAAGTTCATTATTTCATATCCCTTATCGCGCCAGAGCTGTGCTAAGGGGATTTTTTGTCCTTTAACTCTAGCGTTAACCCAAAAGCAGCTCATAGCTTTTTATGGTATATAACACTCTCGTCTATACAGAAATTGGCTGCCACACACAACACAAGCTGTGCACATCTCAAAGTTCGACGAGGCGAACAAATATGAAAACTTTCAGCGCAACGAAGCGAATTTTTCTTTCTTGATGCGAGGCAATCTCTCATCTTCAACTCTCAGCATACAGTCCTTATATGCGGCTGAACACTTCAAGCTGTGCCAAATGCATGAAAATGCAGCTCCTTGACGAAGCCTGGATTCTCAATCCTGCATCCTGTATCCTGCACAACACCAAAGCAAAAGCTGCTGAAGTAGGTCAGTTAAGGGAGTCTCATCTCCGTCTCCTGTCTGTCATTGTTGAAACTTAAAGAGCGCGTCTAAAATCCTTTTTGTGTAAACAATGTTGTGCAGCTACACAGTACCCCGTACCCTGCACCCCACATTCGTTTACCCTTACCCCCGTCTTCATTGTCCTGACATTTTATTGTTGTTGCTAGGGCGTCATTGTAGCAGCATTTCAAATGTAAAATCCCATTTTGCTTCTAATTGCTTTATCGCTCAACAAGCTGTTGGATGTGTTGGCTGTTAGGATCTGCTCTGCTCATTTCTCACTCGGCGCCTGCTGACAGGACACAGCACCAGAGCCGAATATGGTAGAACAGGGCCAGAAAGAACCGGAACTGAGCCAGAATCTGAATCTGAACCCCACAACCAATCAACCCCCTGCCAATGCCCTGTTTACTTTTGCGCTCTGTCAAATATGTTCGAATTTTCTAACGATTACAACTGCATTGGGCCATGGCTCTCCTGTTGGACCTGACCTGATTTTCCATTTTTCCTAGCATGTGTTTCCCATGTTGTGCCTTTGGGACTTGTTCACCATGTATATAAGTTGTTTGTTGTTGTCCTTAGGCCAAAACGGATTTGTCCAAATGTGTTGTCAGAGTTAACAACCTGCCGTAGTTATAGTCACAGTACTGAGCCTACTACTTCTACAACCGCCCCCGTTTAACATTTTAAGCCTGCTGCAAAATTGTCGGTTAATTGGTCTGAAAAGTAACCAATACGGAAATATTTCAAAAATTTCCACATTCTGTGAGCTCTAGCAAATTTTGTAGGTGTTCCTGTTTATATTGGGGTATCTTAGTGGGTGCTTTGATTTTGCAACAGTTGTGAAATGCAGTTAGGCTAATGTCTGTGACACTATGATAGCAAATTAGCTAAATGGCCTTCGTTTGAAGAAATGAATAGAACACAATAGAAATTCTTTTTATTCAACATTTTAAAGTTGAATTTTAACTATCAGCCCACTGTTACAGCCCGACACTTTGTTTAACTTAACCAAACTTTTGCTCTATACCTTTTGTACATCTTAACTGAGATATTCAAAGAAATCATACATAGATATAATAAATTTTATAATAAATTTTATAATAAATTTTATGTTAAGCATGTTGTTTGTGCTCAACCATTGTGTGCGAGGCATGTGCGTGTAATCAATTTTATAACACGATCCTTACAAAAGATCAACGTGTGTTTAACGCGATAGTTTCGAATAGACGCAAGTTGCGAGGCCCTTTGTGGCACTGTGGCACTGTGGCCCAACACTTTAGCCATAGACAATGTCAAACCCATTTTTAACTAGAAGTGGCAAACACACAAAGCAGCGTGCAACTTGTGGAAACTTCTTCATAACCTTGGTTACTCATACAAAAGAATAGAATAGAAATGGAAAACGAGAAATTATTTTTATTTGATCTTCTTTGTCATGTGTTTTTTCTCTCATTGTTTAATGCTGAAGCTGCACCGCAAGACGTCTCAGAGTCTGTTGTCCATTGTTGTGCCCACGTTTTAGGGGCACCTCCTTTTGTTAGAGAATCAGACGTGAGTTAACCACAGGTGTATATGCCTACATAAAAGTATATAACCATATAGCTATACACCTCGTACTCTCGTACTCGTATGTGATGCGTGAGAACTTTTTTAAACTGAATTTATGTGATTTCTCTTTGTGGGTTTTCAATTTAACTATGCACGAGTATGTGTTATGGTTGACCCCTGTCTATAGTAATTTCTGTTTGTGGTTTTCTGTTGGGACAATTGCAAAAATATGGCACGGAAAATGCTAGACGCCGTGGGAGGGCGAATGTGACTAGCGCCAGGACGTGTGAAATGAAAACAAAACAATGTAAAGGGCCGCTCGTGTAATTTATAACTTAAATTAAAATAAACTTGGTTTTCCAGCTCCACTCGTACATGCAGCAGCTTTCACCTAGTTTTCCAGCACACTGACTTTTCATGCATTTTTAAGCAATCATTTGGACTTACACTGAGTGCTCCTTCAGTTTCTGCAGCTGTAGCTCCTTTAGCTCCTGGGCTGCCATCATAACAAAGCCGCCGACCTCGTCTAGGCTGCAGTTGAATTCTTCAGAGTTTTTTGGGCTACTTGTAAAATATTAATTTTTATATGTTTACTGCGCAGGTGGCAGCTTGCCGGCTGCTTCGCTCTGAAAATTGAAATGTAAAAAGAACCTTAATGTGCATATAAAAAATTGAGAAAGGAAATTGCATTTGAGCCCTCTGCAGTAGGTCACAACCAGAAGCCAACGCCATAGCCATAGCCATAGCCATACCCAAAAGCCAAAGCTAAAACCAAAGTCAGCAGCAGGTCAGCGCAGTTAAACTTCTCATAAATGGGTGCATTCAACTGACAATGTAAACGTGGCTTATACGATAAAGTTCCTGCAAGTCATCTACAGTTTATGTTCTTAAACCTAATTTATTTTGGAAATTAGCAATAAGAATGAAAGTTTCGATCTTAGTACAAACTATCTGTAATATATATTACCTCAAGAAACTTTTATTTAAATCTTATTTCATTTAGGTATACTGTCTATATAAGCCCTGTGTCTATCTTCAACGTAATAAAGTATATATATTCTTGAGCTGGATTAATTCCAAAGTTCTTTTGACAAATCCTTCATCTGCATGACTGCATCAGAGTCTATAACCCCAATAGCAGTATAGGAGTCTTCATACTGAGTCTGCATACAGAGTTAGGGTAAAAATCAGTGCTACTATTGATTTGATAGTAATGCACACAGAGTACAAATATAGCTTAAAAGTTGGGAGTAAGACTTTTTGCTTAAGATTTCCGTACAGGGTATGTCGTAGTTGAGCAAATACGAACAGAGTATTCTTACCTGTTCATTGAAACATTGTTTCTATCCATAGTGCTTTCCAATTATATAAGCATTTTATGGGGCTGTTAGCCTAGGAAAGAATGGCTCAGCTCCCACATTTCATAGAACACGGTTGCACCCGTATGTGGTTTGAATACGTTGTAGCCGTTGCAAGTGAATTTGTTTGCTAACATTTTCTTTAGAGCTTTAAAGTTTTTCTTTTGTTTAACATTTAATTTGGGAAAATTGAAGAAATTTAAGAATATGATTTAATTCGATCAGATTCTAAAATTATTACCTTTTGTGCTCAGTGATGCAATCATTTACATGCATTTACGAGAACATAAAACATTCTTAGCAAACCTAACCCAGGCCATGCACCAATTTGTCCCATAGCAATTTTCATAATTTGTACAATATGTAAAAGCAGTTTAAATAAAAGAATTATTATGCAACTTGGCGCTGTGCTAAGCGCCATGCAAACAAATGGCAACAATTTAAACCAAATTGCTGACTGGACGCCCCATGGCGTCAACGTTTGGGCTCGTGCCAATGACCACGCCCCTTTTTACACCTTTGATGCGAACGGCTGGCAGAGAACAAGGCGTGTACCTTGACTGTCTGGCACGCAACTTTGCACTTACAATCAGCAGTTGGTCGGGGAACGTCCTGTGCCAGGGAAACGCCCAAAATATTTGAGTCCAATAATAACCTAGGCAAAATGCTTGCTTTAACTGCTCTATGACATTTGATTGATGTGGACAGCAGTAGAATTGCAAGTATATATATATATATATAAAATATGCATAATATATACTTGTATATGTATAAGTATAAGTACATATATGGAAACACTGCGCTATCAGCTGCTGCAACATTTCGTGCTTGCTATCCTAGAGTAATTTTTAATATGGGCGACTTATTAAAAAAGCGCATTTTATGTGAAAGCTTTACTGATAGCACGAACAACAGGGAACAACGACCACGACAGCCAAATACTCTCTAGTACTCTCTCTACTTTAAAAAGTCTATCTATACCTGTCTGTAAGTCAAGTTTTCATTCACACGCTTTTCATTTAACAGAATACCTTGTACAATTGACCAAATAATACTTTTAATAATCATCGATAAATATTTGTATTAAGAAATCAGCAAAATATTTGTTATAATATAAGATATAAGTTTTAAATTTATTGATATATTTCTATACTTTTTCTTACATTTTCATTTCCCATGCCAAGGGTATCTGCTAGTTCGCAATGCTTGGATGGAATTCCATATATGTATGTTCGTATTTAGGCCGATTTAAATATGCATGAGCGTGAAATTTTGCACGAAAATATGTCACTAGTGCCAGCAACAACAAGAAAGCAACAACACAAGAGAGGAGAGGTACAACAACATTTATGACAAAATTCCATTTGGCGATCCCATTCCAGAAGCGCTTTGGCACAAGTGGTGGGTGTTTAGGCTAATGACTTTTGGCATCGGAACCAGCCAGTGCAGTGGTGGATGGGGCAGAGAGAGCCTATTTTTAAGCGGCAGCGGGAGTGGGCAAGGGGGAATTTTCATGTGGAATTTGTCATGTGTCAGTATGACTTAAATGCCGAGAAAATATTATTTTTCAGCCTTGACTGGGCTACAACAGCAACAACAACTAATTGTGTCGGGCCGTGCGACTCTAATGGACTTTGATAAGGTGGCAACGGCAGCCGGCAAATTTATGCAAATCCGCATTTGACCTAAATTAGCACGAAAATTTGTTAGATTAGGGGCATTCATTTCCGGTCTATCGTAGGGTAACCGAAGAAAAAAAACCACGTTCAAAATATAACACTTCACTATATCAGCCAGTGTGGGAGGTGGGCGGCGAGCTTTTAGCAGGGCCATTTCGATGTCTGAAATGGCAGCCAGCTTACAAGCCATAAAAATTGCATGTGTGCATGTAAGAAGCGAACTCTGGACATGAATGGGAACATTTCTGGGTAGCTTTTAAGTGCAACTCTTTGTATACAACTTCCGTTTGGCGTGTGACTTTGGGAAGAAATGCAAATTCCTGCACATACTCCATACGCCATACGCCATACGCCATACGCCATACTCTGAGCCGGAATCAGAATCGGAGTCACAATTGGAGTTGGAGTTGGCGGCTAGAATCGGAATTGAAGTCGAGTCAGCAGCGCACACGCATTCCATTCCATTAACTTTATCAATGTAAATCACCGAAATGTGGTGGCTTCGCTCGCTACTGCCTGGACCCTCCACTGGCCCATTGTTATGAAAGAAAGGAATGTGATAGTACAAACGATAAAACAAGTGCGTGCTGGCATGGGGCGGGGCGTGTGGAATGCTGAAAGTAACTACATACTCATAAAAGCAAGACATTGAAATGAGCAAAATGTGAATGTACATTTGCTACGAATAATAACACTCGTAAACTCATACGAGTAGGGTTATCCGCAACTAGACCAATTTTTACCTCAGCAATCCCATACGAAACCTCTGTGAGGATTGTCCATGTCAAAGAACTTAAACGATTCATAATTTTAAATTCTTTTAAAGTGGTTTAACTTTATACATAATGCTACTAGCTAATTATTATTATCTTATTATAATTGTTATGCAACACAATATAGACTTATTAGTCTAGTGGCCAACTAAGCCCACTCACAGCTTAGAATTTAGTTATGTGAAGCGTAAAATGGCTTTTGTTGCATAATATTATTAATAATTCAGTATGTGTGTGTGTGTGTGTGTGTGTGCTGGTTAGCTCAACAATTCCTCTCATAATGGTACTTTAAATAAGATGTGTTGATTCCTCTTTGAGCCAAAGCTTGGTAATTGAATACCTTTGTAAAATTTATCACTATTTGTCTCATTTTAAACTCCCTTTAGATATTTTATTCAATCATTTTTCTTGCTTTGTTGCCTCCGGATTCATCTGTCAGGCGTGAGAACCTACCACGTCGTAACAGAATACGAGGGCGTCTCTCGACAATTTTCACTGCATTTTCAATGACACCCCAACAAACCATTAGCATGTCAAATCCAGTGCCAACCCCTCTCTCAGTTTGAGGTGCTATGTAAGGCAAATCCCAACTTCAATCCTTTGCCTGTCAAGCCTAAAAATAACATTTTCTTTAATTTGAACAAGAATAACAGGCGAGGCAAAGACTTTAAGCGCCCTTTGACAATTTTCACGTCAACTACAAATCCCGTCCGCTGATAACATGAGGCAGACGTAGGCCCCCAAAAGAAAATTCCCAGCCTTGCTGCCTCATTTGCTTGCAGCACAAAAAAAAAAAAAAAACAAAAATGGAAAAAATGGAAAGATGGAAAATATATAAATTTACATACATGTGCAGCATTCAACGAAAATCTGTCCCTGGCTGCCTTTATATTATATCTTGTATATACAAAAATAAACACAATTTTTCTCGACTTTTTGCTCAACGGTTTGGGTCTCTCTGGAGGCATTGGATATACACTCTTATATCGTTTATACTTATATACGTATGTATATAAGTATATATATTTATTTTCAATATATACAATATATATGTATGTATATATAATATGAATATATAAATATGAAGCAGAAAATCAGTGACAACAGCCAAGCGGCGCTGCCTGCCACGTATTTGGAGTTTGGTTGGAGTTTTGAAGTGGAGTTAAATTACTTTTGTATGGGGCGAGGAGGATTTGTGGTACGAGTACTCGTATCTGCGAGTATACGGGTGTGCACCGTACGCTCTATCTCCGTTGTTTTATTGGAAGTTATTCCCAGTTATTCCCACAGTTTCAACTGGCGCTGATAGCCAGCTCCGACTGTTTGTCCATCTGTCTGTTAGCTTGTCCGATTTGACTGGCAGCGAATGAAATATGGCTCTAGCCAAGAGCAACGAATTTTTGTTGAAAATCAGCCAGAGACAGATAGATGGATGTAGAGAAAGGGGGCAGGTCATAGAGAAAGGTGTTGGCTTAGCAAATTGCATTCTGATATTCGGTAACTTCTGTTGCCTATTGATTTTTAGCCCTTCAAAGTGTTAAAGTGCTTCAAGTAAACAGTTCTTTGACTTTGAGCAATCAAATTCAAATTCACGCCCCAGTTAATAGGCAGCCCCTATGCGAAAGATTTCTTCAATGATTTATGGCTAATTCATGTAAATTTCAGTAGGCATCGAACATGATGATTATTATTGATGAACTGTTGCGTAGATTCCCAACCCTAATTATATTAAATATTCTTTATGACTTTGTTGCTGCAATTAAATGATTTCTAATTGCTGTCAGGCGAATTTCTCATGGTCTCATCACACATTTGATTTGTTGATTTATTATGCCTTGGACTTTGCTCATAATTTGTCATGTTTACCGAAGAATTTGATAAAGATTTATTATGACATTTCTTTTGTTGTCGATTATACATCATAGGCATAAACTTCTTCATATGAATATTTCCCAGTTTTCTTTTATGCTCGAAATAACTGCAGCTAATCAAATCAATGTCTGATAAGTTAGTGGAAAGGGGGCCGGGTCTGTTATTTCTCAAGGCTTTGTGTTATCGTTTAGGGTGTTTTATGGCATAATTAGGGGTATATTAGGGAACATTAAATTAAATAACTCGTACACGAGTGAGCCGTCTGACATTTAACTTTACCCATAAAGCACAATCTACTCCAGTAAAAAATTTACTTAAGCGAGTATATTTTATTAATCGTATAATAAAAAACACAGTAAGTTTAAGAGAGGGAAAGAGAGAGAAGAAGAAAAATAATGAATTTAATTATGAAGGCGAGTCAAATTTATTTAGCTCAAGTGCTTCCATGCACAATAAACCTTAAAGCTCGTCTATTTTTATCCAATCTCCCAGGAGATTCAACGCATGCCTAACCCAATTTTTGACAACTTGTCGCACACGAAATTATGCAGAATATCAGCATAGAAAGTTAATCAATGAAATTACATGCAGCATCAGCACTAAAATTTGCCATAGTCATTGCCACACACATATTCACACTCATACACGGATACACACACACACAAATACACACAGGTCCCTAAGCAATCAGCTAAACACATTTGATTTTTGCCGAGGCAGCCAGAAGTTGAAAAAACTATACGACAGATGAACATTTCATTATCGATATATGTATGTATATATATGCATGTATGTATACGAGAATATGTCGAGAGAAAAATGTATAGTTAAATTATGGCCCAAGCACCGCGGTAGAGAAGGAATCATCATGATTGACAATTGACAGTTGGACATTGAATTCGGTCGGAGCTAGAATCTGGCTGGGGCGGACTCAGACTCAGACTCAGACTCAGACTCAGCAATCAAGCAGCAAATTTTCTTTATTTTCGCACGCTACGAACACTGGTCAGCTTTTATGGCAGCTGAATCGAGAATTGAGGATTGAGATTCGGGATTGGAGGTTGTTGTCTTATCAGTGCCATGATGTGCGGGCTGCACCAATGAGTCAGTGTACCCATCCCAGACGAGACCATCATAAACTGACCATCACTTTGATTTTCATTTCATGGTCGGACTCTGTGAGTATGCGTGTGCATGTCCGTGTCCGTGTGCATGTGCGTGTGCGTGTGCGTGTGCGTGTGCGTGTGCGTGTGCTTGGGTCTGCCATTTACGAGTGTAGCTCTGCCATGGACTGGACCCTGGTCTGTCCTGGTCTGGGGGGCTGGTGGCTGGTGGCTGGCTGCTGGAGTGTCCCCTTTCCTAATTTGTTTTCTATTTGGTACTAATTTCTTAATTTAGTCGAGGCTGTTTCACTGGTCATTGGTCATTGAGTTTTTCAGTGAGTAAGGGTCGGATCGATGCTGGTGTCCATTGATTGGATTGTGCCTGTGTGTGTGTGTGTGTGTGTCTTTGGGAGTGTGTCTGCCCTGCTCCCAAGTTGGTGATAAAACTTTAATTTTTTTTAAACGAAGTGGGTAGCGTTTCTATTTATTTTGATGGTCCACGCTGATGAATGGCCAGCCAAAGTGAATTAGTTTAGATAATGTTCAATTAATGCAATTGTTTGAAGCAGAGCTGCCCATTCCATTATTTTGTGTCCTCATTCGTTTTTGTAATTGCTTTTAGGTCTAGCTGAGCAATATCCAAACACTTCTCTAAACTAAACTAATTTTGCATAACATTTTCGTAGGCTTTGTTATTGCCGCACTAATTCCCAATATGTTTGTTGTCTTGTCTACAAGTTTGCACTTGGAAAACTCGGTATTGGTTTTAAGCTGCCGGGGAAATGTTAGACATCAGACAATGCGAAAATGCACAGTTCCTTTTTTAAGTGCACAAATTGAAATACAAAAAAATTGTTCCCTTCTATGTATTTGTGCTTTCATTTGTATGTATTGGCGAATGTTCGGACGTAAGCAGCTTTTGGACACACCTGGTGTGAAGCTTGAAGCTGCCCCAAAACTATGTCATGCAGACTGGAATTGTAGCAAGTTAGTTACTTTAACTGATAGCAATGTCGAATCTAGTACATGTTTTAAGCCCTTTAAAGGCTTTTTTTTTATTGTTTATTATTGTTTATTGGAGAGTTATCTAACATGTCCTTGTTTAATGTTAAACTCATTTATGGTTTAATTCTCACAGCTTTTGTTTGTTTTTAGATAATTTTGCAACTATCTCAAAAACAACTATGGCTATGGATACGCTTAAAATATTTGATTTGCATTTACAAGTGCTATTTTCACATATATTTAACTGTTGATTGGCACATCAAAATCCCGATGTTTTCGAGGAATATTTCCTCTACGTGCCTCTGCTCAATCTTTTATTCTCGTACTATTTTATGTAGCTCTTTGCTACTCACACCCAAAATTCACTTATGGCTCTCGATACTCTATCTGCACATTTTCCATTGTTAAAATCAAATGGCAAAAGCGCAGAGAAAATTTTTAATTAAAATCCACAGACACACCTACAGGCTCACTTCCACATATGCATAGACACACACACACACACACACATAGAGAGGAACCTCAATGTCCCAATCTCAGAGCTCTTCAACGCATACCAGTATACACGGAGTATTTACCTGGAACGTGAGCCAATTATCGGGTTGAGTAGAAAAAATATTTAAGTTTTCCTTCACTTCAGTCGACACTTATCTCTCTTTTTTCTTTCTTACGTCTTTCTTTCCTTTTTACTCTCTTTATTCCCCGCACTGGTGTACAATCGATGTTATTAATCTGATTTTTCAAATCGCATGCATGCAACGTCATCAATGGCATTTGAAACCGACGGTCGTTGGTCGACATTGTCATCATCTTATATAAACAGGAACGCGCCTTGGCTGCAATTTCCATTTATAACCCAAGTAAGCCGCTTATCTGGTACCAAAAATCCCGACAAATTGGCTACAGAGCTCAAACCCTGGCTTTGGCTCTGACTCTGGCTTTGCCTCTGGCTCTGGCTCTGGCTCTGGCTTTGGCTCTGGCTTTGGTTTGAATAGACGACAAAGCAAACGTCAAAGTTTTGAACGGAGACAGACGTTGATTGGGTTTGCCTTTCGTTCGCTTTATGCTCAGAATATGGCCAGAAATTATAAAGAATTACGACTTTGATTGACAATTTATGGCGGTGTCTGTCAGCGAGAGAGAGAAAACTGGAGTAATACCCATAATATGCGCTAGTACCTACTTGCTGTCATATCGATCTATTGATTATGACTCAATTTCTTGTTTCTTTTTTTATTTTCGTTATTGTGGAAGCTGTCAACGAAAAAATGCAGCTACTGTGTCCACTATTCAAGGGATGCGGGCTTATATCAGCTACCTACGAGAAGCTATCCCTATCCCTAGCATCATTCTCTGCCTTATTTATTTGATTTTCCAGAGCTCAGGCTCAGTATGGATGGGTATGAGGCGCGTGTGCGGTGGTTGAAAATGCATTTCAATAAAAAATTTCAGTAAAAAGGCAGAAGTTAATTGTCTGACAGCATGCAACAACAACAAGAGCCCGTTCACAAATGCATTAATTTATCATGCTTAAAGTTTGCATAGAACGTGTGCAAACAATTTACTCAGGAATGAAAGTGTGATCTAATGAAAAGACTTCCATTTTAGGGCGTGCCAAAAACGCACATTGAACTGACGCCTTGGGTGGTAATACAAAAAAAAATAAAATAAAAAAAAGAACGCCAGAATAGAATAAAAGCAAAACAAACAGCGGGTGGTCACTAATTTTTTACGTGACTCTTACATCAACTGAGCAGAAAAAAAAGAAGCGAAGAACAATCGCGAAAATCAGAGCCAAGGCGCCAAAAAGTATGCAATGCCAGACAAAAATCAAAGAAACGAACTTTTGCAGCACTCGTAGTTGCTTTTGTGATTGTGATTGCCAGATTGTCTTCTGCGTCTCCAACCTCCTTCGCCAAATAATTGAAATGGCGTGGGTGGCAACGAAACGTGCAAATTGCAAGAAATTCCAAGCAGTAGATAGAGGGATGTATTAGACTATTCCTGTGAGTTAAAGAAAATAGTTGTAAAATAGTAATAATCGTATTAATAAGCTGATATTGCATCAACCGTTTGCGCAACCCTCGCTGTTCCAAGCTTTCTTGGACTGTCTATCCGAGTGCTCCACTGGCCAACTCTCAGGCTGTTTTTGTAGTTCTGTTGCTGTTCCGTCTGTCAACCCATTTCCTGCCGCCAATAATTAAAGTAATTGCTACATTTCTGCCACTTGCCTTTGTAGCCTCTGAGGAGCCAACAGATAACAAAGTGAGAGAGACAGAGAGAGAGAGAGAGAAAGAGAGAGAGAGAGAGAGAGAGAGAGAGGAAGTAAGATAGATAGAAGAGGCTCTTGGATTCTTAAGACTTTGCCAAAAAGGAAACTATTTAAAAAAGGCAAAACTACTTTGGTTTTAATTGCAACTATCCAACTATCCAACTAAGAGTATTCAACAATTCAACTGTCTGAATGTCTGCGTGTCTGAGTACATTGTAGTTTTGGCTCGTTGCTGATGTGTCCTGAGTGTAATGTCCTCTTAAGGTCCTGCAGCTACAATGTATTTCCGTTTGCATGCAACTGCGCTAAGCTGCTTAACTTTGAGCCGATGGAGGGGGTTTCTGGCCCCTAAGCCCATTGGGCGGTGCGTGTTAATGATTACTTGAGCTGCCGTTTGTGGTCTGATCCTGGGCCATGTTTCTGGACTGGGGGCACGTAAAAATCAATGTCACTGCGTTGTTTGCTGTTTGTTTTTGGTTAACATTCCTTGGTTCCGTTTCCTACTGCACCCAATTCACCGCCACCACTTTCCCGTTTCTCTTTCTTTTCCTGCGATTTTCCCAGTTGTTGTAATAGCAACCGCTGCAATTTTCTGCGCTACGCTGCAAAACTTTTGCGGCAAAAACAAAAAGTTTTTCACTTAAACTTCGCCGCATTGCTGCAGTGAGTCCTCAGTCCTGCAATGCCTGTACCTTACACAGTCTTGCCTGCTTATAATACTATCCTATGGGAGGGTATCACAGCTTAGTCCTGCAGCTTATAGCACATTGCAGAGTCTCGTACAATCAGATGTTTTCAAGACTTTTCTCAGAAATAATAAAAAAAATATATTTGATTCGTTTCATATTCATGTCTTATTTTTCTTCTCATCGGCTTGGGTGGGTGTATTTCTATAATAAAGTTATATTCGATCAATTTGTATGTACTTTATCCTACAGCTTATGCAAATATATATACGTATAACATATATACATACACACATGTATATGTATATATATATGTATTTATGCTTCGAAAATATTTTTTTTAATATTTAAATACCTCAATTGGAAATTTTGAATAATCGAAATCTTTCGCTTCACGTACTAAGTAGCTCTCAAAGGGTATGCGGTGTTTCCGAACATCCTTTCACCTCGACTTTATTGTTGCTCTTCTGATTATTCCCACGTTGGATCTGCGCTGCCTTCGGGCTGGGGCACCACTTAAAATTTGTTTAAACATAAGTGGTTAATTATCTTGAACGCTTGCGTGCCACGCCATAGAGATAGTGAGTGCTACTGTATGGAAGATACCTAATGTACATTCGCATCTTCAAGCAACCCCCTGGATATACTCATACGATACACTATATATATATATATATGTACATATATGTATCTGTATATATGCACCCCTATAATTAGTTTTCATAATTTTATATCACTGCGTTTGAGAGCTCTCATGTTACCGTCACATTTCTGAAAAATTTTCTAACTCTCGAATGTTTTATGTTGCGCTTCTGTCAGTTCGAGAGAGAACGGAGAATGGATGCCCGCATGAAAGTTGTTTTTATCATTTTGGGAAATTAAAACAAAATATTTACATTTGCAATAAGTTTAATGTTGAATGGGTTGCTGAGTGCCACTGACAGCCAGTTGCTTGCTCTCTCGCTCTCGCTCTCATCTCGCTCTTTCCCTTTTAGCCACTTTCTTGCATTTCATTAGCCAAGTCTTAGTCCTTACAGCTTTTTTCTTTCAAGTCAAATTATGCCAGCTCCGTTTTTGGCTAGCTAATTTTTACTCAGTTTCTTTGTTGCTTTTCAGTTTATGACAACTTGACGGACATTTTGAGTTATGCATAGCGTCTCGGTTTCGTCTAGCTATAGTTTTATGCATAACAATAGACAGTACTTCAGCGGATCTTAATGTTATACCATTGTCTAGGACAGAGCGTAAGAAATGCTAATGTTCATTTGCATTACAAGTTATGGTTAAAAGTTTTGTAGGCGTTGGAACTCAGATACGAAAACTAGACTAAGACTTTGTTTAGGAATGAGCTTTTTTAAAAGTTGTCCACGCTATGAAAGTGGATCCATTAGAATAGAAGTTCTTAACCTACTATTTCAAATAACAGAATGTGATTCTTTGTATTGTAAGTGAGAGAGGTTGAATATTTGGACGATAACTGAAAGATTTTCCTGATTATTTTTATAGAGCAAAAACTTATGTAACACCTAAATTAATAACCTCAGGTCTAGTGTGCTTGACTACGAGATATCCTGTTCACACGTCTTAAAAAGCCTAAAACGCAGTTCATGGAACAGTAATTTAAAGTTCTTGACATATTGTAAGGAATTCCAAATATATAGTCTGTTTGTCAGATAGTCTTTAAGATCGACCAGTTCATACAGATATATAGGCTGACATGCCTAGATCGACTTGGCAATTGATACTGATTTAAGTATACTTATTAAATGGTTAAATGTTGCATATATTTCAACTACTTTATTATACATTAACTAAATGTTTAATGGGTTTATATAAAAGTAAAAAAATAACTTCTAAATGCTTATTATAAAGAATAGAATGTTGCTTATTTGTCTCTGGTCTTGTATGAATCGAAATGAAAGGCAAGAAAATCAGAAAGATATTTAAGCAGTACATTATCAAAGAAAGACTGTAGTATATTTACTATATGCTACGGGGATAATTAATTATTAGCATATCATAAAAATGTATCTCAGATGCAAAAATATATTTTAATTATACATATGAGCATCGGCATATTTACCAGCAAGAGGCGTCCATTTAATTAGTTAAAAAGCTTTAACGGCTGCTCCCCATTGGGCTTAATATCTCAAGAGTTGATCTAGGTTCTATGGCAGTCATAAAGAAATATACATACATATACATATATTTATATATATATACAAGGAGTATACATTCAAGGCATATATAATAATAAACAGCTCTCAGGGACTGTTCAAGGGACTCTTAATAACTTAATTAACTCCAACGACGGGCAGATAAAAATCAAGCGCAAAAATTAACAGCAAATCTGCGGTTGAGGATGAAGAGGGAAGCCAATAAAAGTGCGTCAAAGGGCAAAATAAATAAAAATGAAATCAAAAGAGGGACATAAAAAATTAAGCAATTACATGCACGCGGCCAGGATACGTCAAGAAGGCATCAGGAAATGCACAACAGCATTTTATTTGCGTCCTTTTGTCATCATCATGTGGCCAAAGGAAGAGGAACTGGCACGAATAAAAAGCCAAAGAAGTTCTGCGAAATTAAAGCGTCGACTGACAAATTACCAAAACAAAAAAATATATATATATCTGTATACATATATATATATATACATATATATACATATATATACATATATATATATATATATAGTGTATATGCACTTATATGGAAGAAGTTGCGTGTCTTAAATTTGCCATTAAAGTGTCACATAGAGGAGGACAAGAAAGACAGACAAGGACATGCGTGTCTTTTGTTTTTATGTGCCACGCCCCCATCTCCCATTAAACTTGACGAGAAACGGCAGACAGCGAATGTTTGAGGTTAGGTTCATTTGCTCTAAATCTTTTAAATGCCTTTATTTATACTAAAAGCGTCGAGCAGACGTGACGTGGAGCAGGAGCCCGTAGAATGGAGGCAGGACAAGGCCCGCCTGTCAGTTTAATGTATAGAGTTCCAGGCAAAATGGTTCTCTGTTCTGTGTTGTGCTGTGCGGCAAGTGTTTCGTTGGGATCCTTTAGCTTTAATGTCTCGTTCGCATGTCCTGTGGGCGTCCTAGCTACGGCATCGGCTCCGGCTGCGGCTCCTGCCTTTGCTGCTACTTCTGCTCTTCCTCCGTCTTTGTCTTTGTCTCTGTCCCTGGCTTTGGGTCTCAGCTGCCTTCGCGTGCTGTAGCGCTTTTATGTTGAAACGCGTGTAAATATTTTGTTTTACAGCTTCTAAACACAGCCTTCTAATAGACTTGGCGGCTCTTCTAGCCGTAGGTGTCTCAATTTTCTAAATAGTTGCGGGTTTCCCCAACGCTTCAACGAGGACGGGTGGTGTGGGCGGTAGGGGAAAGACTTAAGTAAACAAACCACACGAGGAAAATGTTTTGCAATGCTCGAATCAATGCTGGGAACCCAGGCTATATGTCATATATCCACGTATCTCCAAATGTGTATGTACAAGTACAAGTATATGTTTTCGCTTAGAGCCACCTTTTTGATTTCGCATTTCTATCGTTATTCTTTGCGGAAGCGGTAGGGGGTTCAGGGTTCGGGGTTCGGGATTCGGGGTTCATGGTTTTGGCTTATACCTCGCTAGCGGCGGCCACTTTTGAGGATTCGTTTGCCAAAATGTTGAATGTGGTTCCTTTGAGGGATTTACGTTTATCAAATTGAAGCTTAAGTTTTGTAGCCATTAAATAAAGGCGCAACGCCTTTGCGGTAAAGCTACGGGCTATACAGGTCCTAAGTGGGGGCTTTTTGGGGTATTTTGCATATGAATCTGGTATGCAAATATTATTTTTAGTTAACGAATATTACAATATGGGTCACACAGTGATTTTAGTATATCCACTTCCAAAGCTAAGAACTGTAATATAGGAACTATTCATAGTGGAGTAGAATTAATTATTCACTTACACTCTTACGTGCATTGACCATGAATCTTACTGTATTCGTATTCATTCCCTTCAACACTTGACAGGCTGCTATTACCCATTTGTTTCACATCTCTAATTCATTTCTTGGCATGTTTGTAGTTAAGACTTAGTTCAATTCATCTAATCCCTTCGGCAAGCCATCCCAGTTCGCTTTCAACACATTTCCCTTTTGAATTACCCCCCAACCTCCTGGCTTGCTCCTCAGCTGTCTTCTGGTTCGTTTCATTCGGCCAAAGTTAGTCGAGCCTGCAAAACATATGCATTTATATTCAACTACATCTGCGTCTTGTCCAAAGTCGAGTACGGAACCCAACTGCAATTACAGTTTACAAATGTTCGCACAATTCACTGCACATGAAACACCATCAATAAAATTAGAGCACAGGACATAACAGAACAGAACAGAGCAGAACAGGGCAGAACAGAACAGAATAGGACTGCGTAGAGTAAGAGTAGACCAGAAGAGAGCCAACAACCGCAGGCAATTCTTTATGGTAGCTCAAAGTCGGGCCCATAAAAAAGCATTTATTACAAATTCTTTACGCAAATCCGTTTCGAAATTAAAAAAACATCATTTTGATTGAATACTGTCCCGGTTGCTGGTTGTGCCAGCCCCTCCCAACCGCAAAACATATGCTACCTAATTTAAAATTGTATTACACAAAGGAAAATGTAAGGAGAAAGAAAAGAAAAGCCACTCGAAAACATACACACAATGACTTCAAGAAAAGAAAAAACAATGCCAGGGCAGTTCGTAAATTGCATTTCAGCTACAGACCGCAGTGCGAGGCCGAGTCTTGAGACCCGGAGAGAGGAAAATTTATATAAATTGACTTTTTTGTGTGTGTGTTGTGTTGCCCTTAATTTCGCAGAATTTGTTGAGGGCTCTTGGTTCTTGGCTCTTGGGTCTACCAAAACAATTTACCACCTAGGAAGCCACAGACGCAGCCGCAGAAGCCTCAAAATGAGACGCAAACTCAAACTCCATACTCGAACTGAACCTCGACTACGACCTGATTGAATTTTACGCTTCATTTAAATTGAATTTATTATCCAGGCCTCCAGCTCAGGTGGGCGCTCAGATGGGCTCCTCTGCAGACCCGAAATCATAATTAATAGACACGCATACATTTCAGAAAAACTGAAAAAAATAAAGGCAAGGTAAGGTACAGGTAAAAAGCTTTTCCCTCCAACTTTTGAGCCTTATAAATTTCCACGCTTATTTCAATTACCCGACCCGCTTCCTCAAGGAGACAACCTCAGGAATTTCTCGCACTTTATCATAACCCAGGCCAGCCTTAGGATTATATCCTGTCTCTCAGATATGTATGTGCTTCAATTTGTTTGCTACTTTATTAGCTTCTTTTTTTCTTTTGCTGGCAGCCCCAGCTGCATATTTCTTTAGCCTGTACCCATTAAAAGTGGATACAAAGGGTATAAAAAGATTGTGAAAATGTTTGTAACAAACAAAACCCAACAGCTTTATGAAGTATAAATATGTATAAACTTAATCCTTATTAGTCGAACTAACTAACTATTCGCTGAAAATTTCAGAAACTTTATTTTAGAATAAAGTCTTTGTAGGTTACTCGACTGGGTGCAAGGATTTGGATCTGGATGTGGATATAGGATATCTTGCAGTCGATCACCTTTAACCAGAGCATACTTATTTGTTATTTTTTACTTTTCCAATACTGTTTTACCCGCTTCGTTTGTTTCACGTGTCTTAACCTTACAGGAAGTTTTTCCTGTAGCTGTCAGAAATTTCAGTTAAAATAATACAAATGAACTTTTTACTTTGGCCTGCTTCTCGATTGCCGTGTTTTTGGGTTAACAGGTTGCCTTTGCGCTTACGTTAAGTTAAGGCTTAAGTTTCAGTGTGGGTCGACCTTAAAGACCTCTTTAAGAATTCTTGTTACAACTAAAGTTCACTTGAGTGAAGTAAGAGTATGCCTGGCGCCTGGAAAAGTCATCAATCAATCTATCAAGCAGTCGATACGACTCATCAAGTCAACCAAACTGACAGCCGAGTTGCAAGATCACGAATCAAATGGTAATCAAAGTGAGGCGCCTCCTTGATGCCAACTACAGATGAAAGCTTTTAGGAAATGTAAATAAGCAGTTCTGAATTGTAGGCATCACTCAGTCAATGTGAGATTTGTGAAATTACAAGCATTCTGGTTTCGTGCTTTAAGTTTAATATTTTACAAATCTAACTATCACAGCTCTGTCATAACTCAAATTACTATCATACGAAGTTTGATTTTGGCAAATGTGAGTAAATTCTGCTTAATTTAGATCCTATATCTTGGTAGAAATAATTAACCTCCTTTCTAGATACATTACTTTTTTATTCTTTAATTTCTATTCTATTCTTCATTCTTTTTCCATCTTACTTGTCTCTTTCTTGCAATCCTCAGCTTTTAAACTCTTTTATCATTATATTTATTTATAACATTAACATACTAAAACTTACTGATATTATTGGGTTTTCTGGATTCTATCCAATCCAGGCAACACATGTCGGATCAGTTTTAATAAATTTATAATTTTGGATACCCCCAGATGTACATATTTCAATTTTTTTTTCTTTTTATATTTATTTATCTATACGTAAGGAAAATATTTCTATTTTTAGTTTTGTAAGGTCTTTTACTTTTAATTTCTTATATAGTCGACTGCTTTTAGTTGACTCTAAATAAATAAATAAATAAATAAATAAATAAATAAATAAATAAATAAATAAATAAATAAATAAATAAATAAATAAATAAATAAATAAATAAATAAATAAATAAATAAATAAATAAATAAATAAATAAATAAATAAATAAATAAATAAAAAATAAAAAACTAAATAAATAAATAAATAAAATTTCCTTCAATTTATTTTTAGGCACATATTCTATTATTTTTATTCAGTAATGTGTAATATAAATAATTTACTATAAAAACCTTTTTTGCTCTTATTCATATCAAAACTGCAACTTCTAAGACCGGTAACAACATACTTTAAGTCATCAAAACAGAAAATGCGGAATGCTTTTTTGGCGATTGTTGGTCGAATTATTCAACATATAAAACTTTATTTTGTTTATATTAAAGGTTATTTTGTCTACTTTTTAATTTTTCTTAACATTTTTCATTTATTTCAAGCTAGAATTCAAATTTATTCCGTGAAAACTTTGTTTAAATTTTATTTTATTTATTTTTTGTTCTGTTAGTTTTATCTGTAGTCAAACAGATTTCATTTTAACTTAAAGTTGATAGCTATTGTTGAACCGTGTCACCTCTTAAGTTTAGTCTGCCCCATTGTATTGTGTGGTTGGCCTAATAAAAAAATTAAATTTAATTACCAGCCACAAAACTAATTTGAAACTTTATCTCTGGATCAGAAACACACACACACACACATACATACGCACACATACACATACTCACTCACACATAGACGTCGGCACGAGGACCAGTCGAGCATTATCCAACATAAATTTCCCATTGCGTGTCCAAATGCTATTTGTTGTCTCTGGAACGCACTTCGTCGGTGTTCAGTCCGTGTGTCCATCAGTCAGTCAGTCAGTCAGTTGGACAGTCGTCATGTCAGTCAGCAAGTTAGATAGACACAAGTTTCAGCCAGTATTTCACCACTTTTCTATTTTTTCTGCCATTTTCACATATTCACATACAAACACACACATCCCACACGGAGCACCACAGATATTTTAGTAACGAATTTTTGTGGTTTGTCGGTGGTCCTCTAAGTTTTCCACCATTGCGGAGGCTGATGGTCTACGCAATTTACCCAGGGTGTTTCTAAGCTGAGGGCCCAGACCCAAGATAGTAAAATGTATTGTTTTTTTTTATTCCATACTACATACGTGCCTCAGTCTATTAGCCAGGGCTAACGGACTCCTACGTTTGGGGTAAGAGAGGAAACGAGCTCAACTGATTTAATTGGCTTTGGCACTGTGTGAGTATGACCTTAGACATTGACTTTATTCAAGTGCTTGGTAGACTTGAATTGCATACATATTGTGGTTAGAAATAAACGGAAATTTTCAAAATGATGTGAGAGTCGATTTTCAAATAAAAATGCTTTCCCCATTCAAAGAAAGATAATAAAAGGGTTAATACAATATATTGCATCGTAAATTTTCGATATATCCGTAATTGTCAATTGTCTCGTGTCATAAAAACAAGTTTGAAAAAATAAACATAAAAATATAAAAGGCCATTTTACGAATTTTCAATTAAACAAATTACCCGAAATAGTTGGATGGTTGGGCTTAAAAATAAAAATAGTTTTTCCGGGATGGGAAGTGGCACGCGTTGAGTTCCGCCATTCGGCTTTGAGGAGTGATACCATGCGGGTTGCCTCATCAAATTTAATTTACAATACAATAAAAATTTCATTTGTTGATGACGCTGATTTAAATAGTTTTAAAATTTAATTGCATCGCATTGTCAGGCAATACAACAAATCGCCCACACCTAGTCATTATAAACGGGCTACAAATAAGCTACAAATTTTGATATGTACAAAAACTCAACGAACTGCAACGAATTGTGGCTTGGCTTCAGTGTTTCCATTTCTATTTTCTACTTCCACTAACTAGAATTATTTGTGCATTTTTCTTGGAATTTCCGCTAGTTTCGCTGGTGACAAAAACATTGCGCGCTCAATTTTTCAACATTTCGGGGACTTTCAGCGCCCGCCCCGGACATGTCACCGAACCGAGCAACGCGACGCGGCGACCTTTGGCGACTCATTGGCTCTGCCTGGCTGACCTGACCCAACGATCCCAGCCATAGCCATAGCCATAGCCATAGCCACAGCCACAGCCGCAGCCACCGACATTACCACCGGGTCTCATTTTTGCTGTTGTAGTGTCAACCAAAGTGTTATTAATGGCTTGTTTTTACTAAATTTATTGCTTGCTATTTATTAATTTATTGACTTTAAATGCAATTAGATAAGAAAGTGCATTGCAGTGGCCGTCGAGCGCCATGGTCAGCCGCTTTGGGTGCATTTCCCTCTTGGGTTCAGTTCATTTTCCTTTTGATCACATGCTTGCATTTGTGTGAAATGTGTAATATGCGCTACAGCTGGTTGATAACATAAATTGCACTTTGTTGTTTAACAATCATTAAGCTTTAATGTTTTTTTCGCGTAAGAAAAGTGGTTTCTGTAGTTCGACAGAGGACAGGATTTTTTCATATTATTTTATATATTTTTTTGTTACTCTAGAATAGATGCCACACTGCAGATTTTAGTACCAGTTCAAATTTGAATTTGATATTTTCAAAAAGGTTTTTGTTCTTTATGTAAGGTAAGTATTTGGCTATTTTGAGCCTTCTCATAAATACTTGGTAAAAAATGTTACATACATATATTTATTGTATGTGTACAAGCATAATATGGTAAGTATGTACATATTAATCTGTTTGTTTTCGCTTTCGTTTCAACCTCTTGCTAAGCTTCAAAACATGTCACACACTCAGTCACTGGCCTGTTCGACTCGGCGCTTTGACAATCAATAACAATTTAAAAGCTGTTCCGACAACATGTGCCAAGGCCCCAATAGCCCGCTCAGCTATACCACATATAGCACCACCTCCGATGAGAGCCCCCACAGATTGCAGCAATTACGCAACATGCCATGCAACAACAGCAAACAACGACAACTCTGCCAGGAGAAGTGCCATATTGTGGGGAAATTGGGGGGATGTTCTACCCTACAATTTTATGTCACATTTGCGTCACATGCCGAACAGCCGAAAAATGCCAAAGAAATAAGCTACAAAGAAGAGAAAAAAAAAAGCACAAAATATATATATATATATAAATAGCTAGCGAAATGCGACAAAATACGACAAAACTCCATAAAAGTTAAACAGTAATTTGACATAGACGACAACAGCATATGTGGGAATTTCCAAAAGTGCTTTCTATGGGGATTGGTGGGGGTGGGGGGGTCTGTTTGGGAATGAACAGGCTCAGTTTCTCGGATAGCTTTTGAGCTTGTGTTTTAAAAATGGTTTACAAATTTCGCCTGACAAGTAAATATTTTATGGATAAAGCGTCTAAGTGCGTGTGCGAGACCCCCAATAAGCGTAGGCACGTGAGCTATTTAAAATGAAAAAAATAAAAAAAATGAAAAAAGGGAAAAATAGTTACCCGAAAAAGGACCCAAAAATGTCATAGGGAAGCATAGGATTCTGTTGGTCAAGTTGACTGTTCAGACGGTTCTTTGAACTTTGCCATTGCGAATTGTTCAACATTGCTGCTTGTTTAAATATAAAAACATTTATTTTTGTGGTTTTAACTGTTGATGTCATGCTGTAAATAATTTTTCTTCTGTGGTCTCTAGAGAATTCGCAAAAATGTTTTTATTTTCTTTTATACTCTATAATAGATATGATAAAGTTATGCTGTTGCTTGCAACGAGCAGAAGGATTTGCCTTGCCACACAAAATATTGTGAGAGTGGGCAATTCAACACAGCAACTATAATTCTATTAAATACATAGTATACTCTTATTCGATACTATGGATCATCTATTTTAAGTCCCTCGAAACTTAGTTGTACGCCCAATAATTTTGGATTTTGTGGGCCTGCAAAGTGCCTCTCTCAAGATTTAGTGTTCCAGATCATCGAGCATTAATAATCTATTTATTGTATAATATTATTTTCAGACAGATCAGTATTGACTTCTTCATAGATGCATCCACAGCAAACACACATTGAGTAGATTCGGAGTACAGGTTATCATCTGGTCCAGCTATCTGTTATGCTATTATTTGTGGCACATGCAATTGGATAGTTTGGTCATCACTTCCTGTCCTTAATCCTGCGTCAGTCAGATTGCATAGTCATAAAGATGTTCATCATCAGCATTCGGGGTTTTAGAAACCACAAATCAAAATGTCAAAAAATCCCACAGCTGTTGACGTCTCTATAAAGGTTGCATCTCTCGCATAACTGAAACGGAAACTGGGAATGCGGCTACCGTTCAGTGGGGCAACCCACCTCAGTCTCAACCTCAGCCTCAACCTCAGGTAAGCAACCACCAAACGGAGAACAGCAGGCAGCTCATTTGGAACTGCTAATTATACCTGCAGGCTGGGTGCTACGGCGCTGAGGAATACGAGTTCGAGTACGAGTAAGGTTGAGATCAAATAAATACCAAAATTATGCATTACATGCAACCGTTTTTGACTTATTGCCTTCATTTTTTTTTTTTTTTTTTTCGTCGTCCCAATGTTCTTTCCTTTGGCTGGTCTTCCGTAGCAGCAGCTCCTCGTACTCGTAATTACCAAATTATAGGCTTACCCTTTTGACTGACTGATTAGACTCATTTACAAATTTTTGTCCGACTGCATTTGGCTGCCGTTTCGCTTTTCACCGAGAGACCCAGAGACCGAGAGACCAAGAGAGTCTCTCTGTGAGAAAGACTCGAACCTAACGGCGCTTAATAGACAAATTAACTCTGTTAACTCAGGGCAGCTGTCTGGGTCTATCAGTCTGGCCTATAGTTAACTTCGATAACATCTTGTAAATATTATGTAATTTTTTATAAATTTCCCATAATTATGGTGGCCATGTAGTTGGGCTATTTGATTTATAAGGTCCACAACTTACTGCGCCTTGCACGGGTGGTGGATTTCTATTGAAAATTGGAATTAATTTTGGATAAATGGAGGGTAAATTGGAATGCATAATTATTGAAAATAAAGTAACTACTGTTGGCAGATAAAAGTCAGTACTAAATATTTAATAGGTTCAGATTTTCAGACTGTGCTATAGCTCTTTTTTGTATGTTTAAGCTTCAAGTTTAACAATCAATTTTAATTAAAAAAAAAATAAATCAAGATTTGCAAAAAGATATTGTAAGTCAAATAAGATTTACGTACATACTAAAGTCTTCAGGCTAAGTAATGAAAACTTACTCGTAGGTCTACTAAGAGCTCTTAAATTGAATTGAATAGTTTTCAATTAGAACTGACCTTTTTTTTGGAAAAATATACTAATTCATCTCAGGCAGCTGGAATCTATTGAATACCATTTAAGTATCTCTTTTTCTCACTCCTTGCGTTGTATTCAATACTTCAATTTTATTTGATATTATTTGTTTGTTCTGTTCGTTCATTTAAATACCTCTCAGTGGAGCTCTTGTACCTTCGATTTTAGTGCGCGCACTAAAAAGAACTCATTGAAATGTTTTAAAATGTTTGCTGTAGGTACTACTACTGAGGGAATGGGGTATGAGTTGAGTACGAGTATGCCCTTTGCTGTAGCTTGTTTTAATAGAGTTGTTTAAGGTAACTGTAAGTTTTTATAGATTTTCGTGTTTCGTGTTTCGACAACGCTGGCAATTTAAATCAATTTGAGAAGTGCACAGAGGAGGATTTTATAACAATTTTTAATGGCGTATTTTGAATGGCTTTTCATTCCACGTCTGGCAATTTATCATGGGGCTCTTAACGAGCGGGCCCCGAATGCGTTGACTATAAACAAACAATTAAAAATATAAAGCGCAACGAAAACTAAAACTCAACACTTTCATTAAGGCATAGATACCAAATACCAAATACCAAATACAAAATACAAAATACAGTGAAACTGAATTGGGCAACAATAAAATATCTTTATACGAGCGAGAAGTGGGGAATGCGGCTCTGCTCTGCTCTGAGGCTCTGAAAAGCTGTCATAAGGCAGCCAAAGGGGGCTGTAAATTCATTCTTTGTTTGTCTGATCGAGAATAAACAAAAACTGAATGTGACTTAAATGATAAAAATGTCAGAAAAGTGTCAAATGACGTCGACGAGGGCGACGAATGATGATAAAGAGCTGTGACTAAGCGGCTACCAGAAACCCCTTTGCTCCCCACCCTCTCTACCAATCCAAAATGTACTCATATCATACACACGAGTGTCTCTTAGGATCTTGGGGGGACTGCTAAAAAATGACAATAATTAAACGCACGGGACACATTTGAATGGAAGTTCTTTCTTTTAACGACTCTCAGGGAGACGCACATCCCTGTGCACTTCCGCCTCGTCGAACCACCCTCGCCGATTGGCGATCATATTGGAGTTTCAGTTGCAGTTGCAGTTGCAGTCGTTTTACCAGTTCCAGTTTCCCCGCTGATTTCCCCAGTCTTCGACTCAGACTCCGATACTGACGTCGACGTCTTTTTCTTCATCTTCGTCTTCAGCTACGCCCCCCCCGCTTCCGCTGTGTCTGTGGCAGCCTCTGGTGATCTTGCCGCTTGATTTATGCGCCGCCTTTACTGAAATTTTGTATCTAAATGTGGCATTTAAGTTATCAACAACAACAAGAAGAAACTCAGGGTCCGTCCGTGGCCATCTGCCGCCTGGCCGCCTGACTGCCTGGCTGGTTGGCTGCCTGTCTGGCTGCCTGTCTGGCTGGCTGCCTGGCGGGGCTTGTTCTTGTATTCTCAGCGTATGCCCTTCAGTTTTCAGCTCTTGCCTCATTTCTTTTGTATGCGTTTCTGAAATCCCTGAAATATTTCGCGGCATGATTTAGTTGCATTTCACGCACATCACACGCAACACGCATGCTGCGTTGGGGCGTAAGCCGTAAGGGGGTTAGGGTAAGGGGTAAGGAGTACGGGGTACGGGGTAAATGGAAGTGGGCAAGGGGCAAAGGGGTATGGACAATGTGAATGCGAGTTATTCGCGTGCGCGTAGCTGGCATATCTTCATATAGGGAGGAAGCTCTGTACCCTGGGTAGGTGTGCCCCATAGCAGAGTCACGGTGCCAGTTCCCAGTCTTCAGATCCCGCTGCGTTAACTTTATACCATATTTTTTTTCTTCTTGATATTTACAGCAAAAGTCGGAAAGACTGGCGGCCCATCAAAATAATCTCGGGCGCTACATAGAGTAGGCAATGAACATTATGTGGGAACGTTTGTCCTAGTCTTTTGGGCCAACAAATAAATAAAGCAGTTTCTAAATATAAAATATTTGATAAGGACATAAAACTAAGGATAGTAAATACGTTTCTTAATTTTATTATGTTTTTTGTTTTATATTTAGTTTCACTTTAATATTGGACTTTCTCTTTCAGCATGAGAATATTCTTTTAAAGATTTATTACTGTATATACTTTGACTATTATACTGGTAATATTTATTTATTTATTTAATAAGTAAATTTATGGTTAAATTTCTAGATTAATTGGGGGGTAGACTAGCAATGGCTACTAGGCCTTTAGCTTGGTTTTTTCTTCTACATATTCGAATCCTTAGATTTACATTTATGTGTGTAGGAGGTATTTACGTTGATCTTCTTAAAGTCTAGTTGTCTATATATATGATTGTTAATATTAAACATGTAAGATATATACGTTTAAGTTGTGTAAATATGCCCTTTAATTTCTTGCGTAGTAGATCAACATTTTTGCAGCTTGCTAAAATTGAAAAATTTGCTTCCTTCTCATATGTTTCGATCTGAGGCTCCATGGGGCTTTTGAGCAAACTTAAAGCAACAGCTGCCTGGCAATTGACTCATCCCAGACTGGTACCCAATTCCTTTTATGACGCGGCTTACAGTTCTTTTTGGGCTTTTTTTTGTTTTTTGATTTAAATACACTTGAGGCTCTTAATTATATTTCTTCGTGTTTTGTTTTGAGGCTTTCAGGTTTTGTTTTTTTTGTCGGATGGGTTTGGCTTTTGTTGTTCTTTGCGTTAAAACTGAAATCACCTGCGGCGTTTCGATGGGCTTTCGTTCTGTATTGTATTGCCCATTTTTTTTATTTTGCTTTTGGCATGTGTTTTATCATCATCAACAAAGCGGAAATTTAGTTTTCGCTAATGCGTGCTAATGAAGCAGCTCGTGTCCGAGTCGCAGTTGGGGATCTGGAGAGCTACTTACTTGCAAATTAGGAGAAGGCTTTTAGTTGGGTGCTAATTAGCCGCTGCTCTGCATTTACATCGTGTTAGCCATTGTGTTGACCCAAGCTCCAAGCTCCAAGCCCCAAGACATCTATGGCCCCTCAGCCTGGTTATCATAATTAACAAGCTCGCGCATTGACCAACACACAACACACAACACACAATTGGATAGAGATTCCCGCCGCCCCAAATCTCGGGTAGCCCACCCATTGAGTTGCTTCCGTTGTTTCCTTCTGGGGCAGCGCAGCGAGCACAACGAGGCTCGGGCACTTGAACCGCGTCAAAAGCGGACCACACACACACACCCGTGCACAACCGTACACACAACAACCTCTACTCCAACGCCTGACAGATGAGTTGAACTGGCCCGAAGAGGCGTCGTTCTCGAGTGGCTAAAAAAAAGGAGAAGCCCTGAAATTTTGCCTTTTCTGTTTCTTTTTCATACAAATTGAATTCACAGTAATAATTTTTTTATACTCTCACTAAATGGACATTTGTATGGACTAGAGCCAAGACATGTCACCCATTGAGGAATCTTTAGTCACATGCAAAGAGCAAAGATTGTTATTTTTTTCTTTCCTTTTTGTAAAACTTCCACCGATTTTTGTCTATTTTTGGTTATGTAACAAGTTCGTATTTCTATTTTAAATGTATTTTTAAAGGCATTACATCTTCGTTGTGGAAAAAAGAATTTAAAATTGGTTTTTTTTTTGCCATCGCCTTTGGGCGCGACATTTTTGTCAGCAGGCAGCGACGCCTGCGTCACATTTCATGAGAAAAAATGCAGTCGGAGTCGACGTCTGGGATGGAGTCGAAGTAAGAGTCAGAGTCAGAGTCAGAGTCGGAGTCGGAGACGTAGTCTGGGGAACTCAAGTGGTGACAGCTCTGGTTTTGTTAGGGCCTGCGGCTGATTATGGCCAGCACTTGTAGGCAGCGCTTGGGACCTGGCTACTGTTTGTTTAGACTCCTGCGTCCAGTCAAAAACTATGCCTGGCGACGATGATTTACAAATCAGTACAAAAAGTTCAGAAAAACTCGAACTCATTGCGGTTGTGGTAGGTATCTGGTATCTGGGCGTTGGGCTCTAGTATCTAGTATCTGGTGTCACATTGTTTACACAGACAACTGCGTGCGGTTTGTTGTTTTTGTTGTTGCACTTCGGGGGGATTTGTGGGATTAACGTGTTAAAAAATAAATATTTGGTCTAGTTAGTTTTCTCTGGCAATTTGTTATTCAACTCTCGACAACAGCAAAAACAAACAGAGACTCTGAGACACCAGCTCACAGCATGCAAAGTTTTTCATTTCTGCAGTGTTTCATCTTTGCACTTTTCCAGCAGAAGGCGAAGGCAACACAAGCAACAGAAGCAACAGAAGCAACAGAAGCAGCACCAACCCATCAACATCATCATCTCCAGCATCCACATCCACATCCGCAACATCGTCATCCTGGTCATGGTCATGGCACTCCAGCTCTTTGCTCTCATCTCCTTGTTTGTTTGCTCTTTTTGAAATGTGCATAAATTCATTTCGGTAATGGGGTTTTCCTTAGCTTGGCTTGGCTTGGCTTGAATTGTATCCTTTTTTTTTTGTTTTTTTGTTTCTATTTTTCTGTTGTGGGTGTTGCTTTTCGGTTTAAGAGATTTGTAGCTGCTTGTTGCTATAACAAATGTGTTTTGGCTGGGATAGCTCAGCTCTGCGTTTAATAAGCAGTAGCTGCCAAAGGCATTGAGTGAGTGTGGGCAGAGAATGATGAGGTCCGGCGTTGGGCTAAAATTAATTTCCAACATAATGATATGATATAAAATGTTGTATTTTGCAGCTGTGATGCAATTATGTATAATTTATACTTTGTGTTTATCCACTAAACTAATGTTGTGCCCCATTTTAACTTGACTTTCTTCATATTTATAAAAAGAAATATGAATTCCATTCAGCAATTTGATTTAGTAATTTTCATTGAATACTTTTACATTTTTAACTTGTTCAAAATATGCTAAGAGGATGTTTAGAGTTTGAGTCCCATATTCTTTATCAGTATCAATAACTATAAATTGAAAACGATCGCATTATAAATACAAAAGATATTCAAGAAATTATTTAATTAAAGTCAACTAAGATCAGCTGACTACGAATTACTAAATTTAATTCAACAAAAGAAAATATTGAAAAAAGGAGAGAAAAAATCAAATAATGAATACAAATTTAAATTATAAAATTAAAATTAAAAATAAAAATAAATTAAAAATTTTAAAATTTCAATTTAAATCTAGAGAATAAAAATATAAAAAATTGATTTAATTTAAATCGATCCAACATTTATTGCAAGTATTAGGGAAACCCAGAAAAACACAATCAGATCAATAAGTATCAGTATAGAATATTGGCGTTATACTATTACTTACATATATACTATTAGGAGCAAGAGAATCTAAGTTTATTTAAGTATTAATGTATACAAGAATTAGTAAATAGGGTTTACACTGCTACTAACTAATAAATTATTAAAGTCGATGCTGCGCAAGGTTGCCGGTTGGTAGAGGTTGAGTTAGAGTGTCTCTTAAAGCAATCCAGGTCAAGTCGAGGGTATCTCGAAGTCGGGGATGCTCAACTAGAGCGTTCTTAGTTGTTATGCTATTGGATTGGAATTCACATTTAAATTGAGTTATTTTTGTGTAATTTAAATGCCTTTTTATTGAATGCATATATATATATATTTTTTTCACAATCGCAGTTTCATTTAAGCTAGTTTTTCATGTAAACATTCTTGGTATTCGAGTATGTGCAGCATATAAAATTTGCATATTTAATTTTCTGTGTAAATTAAAACCGTATTATAGTTGGCTTATTTATGCGATTCTGATTTCTTGTATTCCGCAAGTTTTATTCATTTCATTTGGGTTTCTTTAGGTCTTCCACAATTAACCAGCAATTGAGTTCAAAGAGCACGCGAAAAACATTTTGTGCAAAATTTTCCCTCAGAGCCATAACAAATTGAAAACGCCAGCCAACTCTCTGAGGTTTTTCATCATAATTTGTGGTTGTGTTTTCAATGAGCTGAATAATTTTTCCCATGGTCATTAAATGTAAAGCAAAGCAACAACAATAACAACAATAACAACAATAACAAGAGCAACAGCAACACCAACAGCAGCAGCAGCAGCAGATAGATGACTAATTACGTCATGCTCAATTAGTTGTATTTGGGTCATCAGTAGACGGGGGGTAGCAGGGTGTGGCCAGCTGCTTAAAAGGTGTGTGTGTGAGACAGAGTGTGAATGTGAACGTGCTTCTTACAGTATAGTCTGGTCAGTTGTTGCTGATCGATATGGAAATTAATATGGCCCAAAAGAAATTAAAATTAAACATGGGACAAACTGCATTACCTACGCATTGTGTGCACAGCCGAAAGGGTTAAGATGAGCCCAGGGGCGTAGTTACTCGTCCAACCCTTGTTGTTCCTTCAGGCCTTGAGGCTGTTGTTGTTGTAATCGGAGTTGTTGACATTTCGTAGCGTAAATTGGTATTTACATATGTCCCGCTGCCGTTACAGAACCGATCAATGCTCCCCTCCTGCATTACCAATTTCGAAATTTTGTATACCCGTAGTGTACTCGTATGTCCTTTAAGCTTTTCCGATGGCAAGCAGCCGCAGGAACCGAGGAATGGAGCTGCCCAGGACTTGTATTTTACCGTTCTGTTGTATGTGAGTGTGTGTACTGTATGTATGTATGTATGTTTATTTGGTGATTGTCCCGTCCTGTCGTCCTCGTCGCAATGCAGCTGTTTCATGTCCATTTAACACCTTCAATCGGCTATGCCTTTGCCTTTGGAACGTACCAACAAACACATACATAGATACTCGCAGACAAAAAGTTTCACTTAAATATGTATGTACATATATATATTGTAGGATGTATATGTGTGTTACATACATATAGTAGAAGGCAGTGCTGTAAAAATATTATCGCCTGACATACTCTGCTTGTCAGCCCAGGCATGTTTGCGCGCCTTCCCACGTCCTGTCTGTGCATTTGTATCTGTATCTATCAGATGCACATGGCAATCGGTTTATTTTCCAATACGGTAGCCAGTCAAATACTATACCATTGACTGGAGATTGTAGCAGGGGGCAACGGGTTGCTGAGGTGGCTCAGGGGCAACGTAATTTGTGTAAACATTTGCCCGGCTTTCTCACTGATTTTTGGCTCTCGCTCCTTTCGAATCTTTTTTATGATAAACAGTGTGAGAAATCATTCGATGGATGCCTCGTAAATTTCGTATTTTGAATTTTCACTTACTTTGCATTTCGATTTTCGTGTACGGGTCTCTTGTGTAAACACATCACAGATTACGTTTCTGTTTCTGTTTCTGTTTCTGTAACTATTTCTGATTCCGATTCTGATTCGAATTCAGATTCACATTCAAATTCATACATATGTCTGCAAATTGCTTGCTTCAAAATGGATGAGAACAATCAGTTGCATAAATTGTTAAGCAACAAAAATGTTGCACATAAATATTGGTGCATTGATGGAATATTTCCTTGATATTTGGGTTAGTTTTGTTTTGCTTTTGGCACAGAGAGAATCATTCGATATTGCGAGAAGATAAAAACTATCAGATATACATAGATTCTTCTTTATATAAAAATGCTTTCTGATAGAGTAAAAACTCTCTATAATATATTTAATTATTTTGTTTTTCTTGTAAGAGAATAGTCTCTAGTTTATGTTTATATCATTGCTCTGTGGAAAAGATAAAGATCTTAGGCATTGTTTCACATAGCTGACAAGCAATTGTCCGTTCAACATATTTTGTGTACTCATTTTGTTTCTCACACTCCGAGCTGATCCCAAAATGATCCTACGGAAAACGGTTGAGTGGCAAAGTGACACAGCTGAAAGTGTTCGAAAATAGCAAGTAATGTTGGGCGCAGAAGAGAAAATAGGAGCAGGACATTACCACCCACAGACTGGCTGAAACAGAGACCAACCGCATAGCTAACGCCCAAAACAATTTTCCCATGAAAATAAGGCAAAAATGTACTCATATTTTTTCCAGAGCTAACACATAGATCATTTTTAATAGGGGTTGCTGGTGGGATGCTGCTAGTCGTGCGTGGCGCTACTTCTATCCCGTGTCCTTTGTCCTCTGAGCTGTGTGCTCAGTGCTCTATGCAGTGGCCTCCCCCTTTGCGTTTCCCTTTCGCTTTCACGTAGTTTTTCATGTTTATGCGCATTTAGTTAATCAGTTACGGTTCTTTGATAGTTGGTTCGGGGGCGGTTTGGATTACAAAATTATAAAACACGTCACGCTTAATGAAACTTTATGGCGCCTACTTTAGAGCCAGGCGCTTCTGTTACCTGTTCTCAATTAAGCGGCAGGTGTAGCAGTTGCACGTGAACATTTACGAGTTACGAGCCCACATATCATTCCTGTTAGTAGTTGTTATTGTTATTTTAAGCGTTTGCTGCTTGCTCTTTTCCCCAGAGTGGAAATCCGTTTGGTTTAACAACAGCTCCGGGTTCGGTACTAGGGAACCAAACACACACACAAATACACTAAGCTACATCTCCTATGCTCTACTCTTCACATAGCAATGCCCGCCTCCGGCCCAGGCACATACATCAAAATTAACTGAAATGTCAGCTGCAGTTACAACAAAAACAGCAACAGTAACAACAACAACAACGACAAGAGCAACAACAACTATTTTCAGTGGCCAGTTGCGAGTTGTTCGCATTGTTGTTTTTTATGTGTTTATAATTCATGCTCATTCATCTTATGGTACACATACTGCAACTGCCAGTGGACGTGGTCCTAGCCCTGGGTCTGTCATATTGGTATTAAATGTTAAGACCAGAGTCAACGTCAACCTTACTACAGAGATAATTACAATTGTGTCATATTTTTCTCATTAGCGCACTCTGCAGAACTCAGACTTTCTACAGGCGACTACGACATGTCGCTGGGGTCCCCCATCACCCTATTCATTTCCCATTGCTCATCATATAGTAGGACCCATAGTTAGCTGCTTGCCACGCCCTTTCCATTTGAAGTGCGCACCTTTTCGACTTGACTTGACTTGGCTGCTGTTTCTGTTCTGTTGTTAATTAGCTTTGCTTGATTACTTTCGAAAATTACAACTGTCAACGTATTATTTATGACTAAAAATTCATTTTAGTTGCAGTTTCAACTTCTTTGCGTATTGTGTTTGTCCATCCATACGCGGTGCACTTTCAATGCATCTGCCAAGTGAAGAAACAACGAACAAAGAATAACCTAACCTGGAGTGGTTACAACTAAGAGTTGGTCAGAAATTGCTTATGACATCACAAAAAAAAAGAAAAACAAAACGCAAAAGGAAATTCAACAGCAAATTAAGTTTCGTATTTCATAACTGGAAAACCTTTAAAGCCAAGGCAGGTCAAGGGCCTTAAACTTTGTTAAGTAAAGGTAAATTTAACGAACTTTTTTTTATCTTAGTTTAAGAGGGTTTGCAATAAATAACTTTGCCATTTCCCAAGGATTAAAAGCAGGGAATCCCACTTCACTTAAGAATAGAAAAAACAAATGCAATAATACAAATTCCTTTAGCTGAAGCACTTCTTTGTAAGGTTTCCTTTAACGGGACCTCAAAAGACTTTACTGAGTAGTACAATTTGCTCTAGAAAAAACCATGGGAAAGCAATTCCTATAGTAGCTTTCAATGGTAGTTGCATGTCTTCCATTCATAATTGGACCTCAATCTTAAATCCCTTTCCGTATTAGCCCTTTTCTTGGGCATGTCATCTTCAATCATGGGTTTTTCAAGCAGACAAGTTTACAGCTTCATGTTGGCCATACATAAAAGTGCCCAAAAATATGTCACTAGCAATTAGTAGAATCACATATCGAACACGCCTCAGAGCACAAAGCACAAAGCACGGAGCATGGCCCCAGGAAATTCCAGTTAACCTTAACATGACATCTCTTAAATATATGTGTAAATACCTTCGCATAAAGCTGACACACATGATCAAATTATCGGTTTGACGGGTTCCACAGAAAGTATCTGGTAAATGCGATCGAGCGTTGATCAAATGAAGTGCCGCCTGGTCTACGAGGAGAATGTGGCTGTGGTTGTGGTTGTGACTCTGGTTGTGGCTCTGGTTGTGGTTGTTGTTGTTGCTGTTGCTGTTGCTGTAGCCCAACCACAATTTGCCCCACTCAGCCAGCTGTGTGGTGTGAATGCAATCACTTCCGTTTCACTGGTTCTATTTGCTTCTTTGAAGTGATCGTGCGTGCTGATAAAAGCCAAAGGCAGCCAGGTTCGTTTCGTATCTTGTATCTAGCGAGTATCTTGTATCTGACGGATAGGAATCGCTGTGCGTTTACCTCAGTTTGCCTCAGTTTTGTTTGATGTGCTCTGTTGATATTTCTTTGGCAATTAATTGATTGTGACAGATTGCTATGAAGTGCTTTTCCCCTCAACCTCCCGGGATCTCTGCCGCTTTTTGCCTGACTGTCACTTTTGTGTTGTGTCATGCGTTTAAATTAAGAAAAATTCACCGCCCTGTCAGGGGGCACATCAACCAGTGCTGATGGCTGGCTGCATCCTCTACTAGACATTGTCTTCCAGCAAAAAGTTATACATTCTGTTTACATGGGGTAAATCTAGCAGCAATTGCTATAAAAGAAGCAAAAAACTGCCATTCGATGGTGTTGCTGATATGTAAAACAGATGTCTGCATGACGCTCTATACTGTTGCATGTTGCATGCTGCTGATGTTTGCAGTTCGGACTGTCATCAGACTTGTTGTCCCAACATGCATATTAATTTTATTGCTAACAATAACAAATCCATCGACAACTATTGTGAAATGCATTTAATAGTAGCACTAAAAAGCAGCAACAATGCAAGCGACAACAAAAGAAAGCGTTCTCGAGGATCTCTGGAATAGGCGACTAGGCTAGACTCTCTCTTTTCTCAAATTTAACTTCAACTTTACTTTAGCTTCACTTATATTTAAATATAAAATTACTACTTTATATTTTGTACTAATTGTTCATTCTATGTGAACCGTATGTATACAGATAGATTCGTTGGTGAGACTCATAATTAATGTGTCATATTCACATAATCTTTTGTGATGAATTCAGACAAAACATTTATATAGTATCAAAAGACTTCTCATTGCTGCTTCGTTGCACTCTCGTACCTGGTGCCTACATATGCAATAGTGAATCACGTGGGCTGTTACATAATCCAAACACCCTTCTATAGCTCTTATATAGAAATGTAGTGTATTCGAGTGAATGCAGTGGAAACAGGAGCGAACGATGCAAGAGCTGACAACAAGTGGGGGACACCTCGGACTCGTTCGCTTCACTGTCGTCTGACAGCCTGTCACTGACAGGGCACAGTCAGTAGTCAGTGTCGTCATTGTTGTCGTTGTCACCGATGTTGGAGTTCTTCGTCTTCGTTGTTGTTGCTGTTGTTGTTGTTGGTACGCCACATGTGCAGCAGCGAGAACAAAAACAAACTATAAGATTTTATTGCTCTCTAGCATGTGAAGAACTACGCTACGCTAATGCTGCAGGTTGCTGCGGGTTGCTACGGGTTGTTGCTGCTGTTGTTGCTGTTGTTGCTACTGCCACTGCCAGTGGCAGGAAGCAACAAGCCGAAGCCAGGCAAAACCCTAAAAGAAGCTTCTCCCGTCTCTTGCTCAAAAGCAACTGCAAACAAGGGCGTTGCACGAGCTGTCAAAATGAGCAATTACTTTGCAAAAATGTTGCACAACTCACGTGTTCTATGCGCTCCAGCTCGAACAGATTCCCTCCTCTGCCAAACCTCCATCCGTACTCCACTTCAGCACTGCACAAGTCGTTTGTCTTGTTGGGCTGCTGTTTGGCAAAGTTTTCGTTGCGCTACCCCCGAAACCTGGCATATGGAATATGGAAATTGATAGCATAACCTACTTATTGTTAAGTTTAAGGCTTTATGGAGTAAGCGGCTGTCTGCAGATGCTTTGTAATTAATTGCCTAGCATAATTACCTTACAAACAGGTGCCTAAGTTATGGGGGTTAATCTGATAAGGAGACCTCTTATCTAGCTACCTAAAGTTGTATTGTTTGTCCTTAGTTTCTTGTATTGTTCAAAAGCTGTTGGAGAAAATGAACATTTTCAAAAGTGAAAATAAAGAAAATCAAACTAATCTGATTAAATAAGCACGAGGTAGGTATAAGTATAGTTTTCCTTATGGTTTTGTATAATATATAAAGAAATTATTGTGCTAAGTGTGATATTTACACTGAAATTAAAAATCAATCTTTAGATTTTAATATCTAAAATTGCTTGTTTTCAAAGAGTTTTTTTATTTTTCACATCTTTTCTAAGATATAATAAGATACTGAGCGATAATCTTTTATGAAACACTTTTCTAGGATTTATTCAATCGTTTGGTCGCCTTTGCATTGCCTGTTTTTGAGTATTTTGATAGGATTTTCCCCTTTTGCTTACTAAAATATCAAGGGTTAGCCATAGCCATTAGCAGCTTTTAAACCCTACTGCCTGCACTTAATGCCCTGACCACAATTTCTGTAGCCCATTAAGATTTCGACTCAACCTAAACCCAATGTTGGCGTGCTCGCTGTTACTGGACCAATTTTTTTCAGTGTCCCGTCAACTCCGGGGTGCGCTACACTTTAGCCGCACACACGTGAAAGATGTTGACGTTTACGACGTAGACGAGACTCCGTCTCCGACTCTGATGATGATGATGATGATGCGGACTGCGACGATGACGATGACGTTTGAACCAGTCGAAGAGTGTTGCCCAGTCTATCACCTCAGCCCTCCACTCTCCACTCTCCATTCTCCGCCCTCCATCAATCCGCCGCTTCACCCTTCCGCAACAGCAAACTGGCAACGCTTCTACGGGTGTTAAATGTGTTGCCACTGGCGCTGGCTGCAGTTTCCCCTTCTTCCTATTTCTTTCCTTTTTTTTTTTTTTTTTTTTTTTTGGGAACTTTTGCCGTTCATTTAATGGCTTCATTTCTGCTTTGACATTTTTCCATGTAGCTCGCAGCTCTCTTTTTTCTTGCTGGCATGTTTGTTGTGCTGTCAGCCTGTCAAGCTCCTCCTTCTTCTGCTTCTTCGCATACTCCCTGCTCTCTTTTTGGCCTTTTAAACTAATTGCATTGCCGTGTGTCTGGGTGTGTGTGCTCTCATGTGCCTGTGTGTGTGAGTGTGTGTGTATGTGTGTGTGGGAAGAAAAGTGCAATAACTATTTAAATGATTGCATAGCGCACATGTGGCAGCCACAGCCGCAGTCTCTACTCTCCACATCGTTTTTCCAACCGATTCCCCCACTTTTTTGCCAGCCTCCAGCCTCCAGCCTCCAGCTGCCTGCTTGCCTCATTACAATTTTGCCGAGGATCCTTTGGCTTTCTATCAATCTATGGCACGCAAGGCGTAATTAAGGTCTCAAGCAGCAGAACATTTTAAAATATATTTTTATGCACTGTTTGCTTTTAGTTTTCTAAGCAGCAGAAAACTATTAAAATATATTTGTATGCACTTTTTCCTTTAAGTTTCCAAAGCTTTTAGTCAAAACCTTCATTTAGAACAGTTTCATCAAGTTTCATTAAGCGTAGACTAAGCTCGGTTTAAAATCAAAAATTGTACTGTATAATATCATATAGTCGGCATATAAAATTTTTAAATTTCTATAAAATACTTTTGTTAAATTTATTTTTGGAAATATGTTTCAGAGTTCGTTTAGCTTTGTTTTGTATAAAATAAAAATTGAAATTCAAGTACATTTTTATAAAAAAATTTCCTTAATTTGTTTTTGGAAATATGTTTTGGAATTCGTTTAACTTTGTTTTGTAAATATAAAAAAAATTAATATTGAAATTCAAGTACAATTTTTTTTAAAAAATTACTCTTTTTATTGAAAATATGTTTTGGCATTTCTTTAACTTTGTTTTGTATGAAATGAAAACTGATAGTTATTTTACCTATGTTTGAAGTAATTTTTTGTGCACGAAATTGAAGAGCATTAAGGCTTCGTCTAGCTTTCCCCTTTATGTTATTTGACTTTCAAGTGCCAATTAAATGTTGCTTATGTTTGATTATGGCTGTCAATTCAGTTGCACATTTGTTGTTGACTGCTGCAGATGCCACGTCAAAGACTTCCAGCTGTTTGCCATCAATGCAATAGGCAAGTGCTAGAATTCTTTTACTCGTAAATGCTTTACACGGAAAATTCTCATACTTTCTAAACATACACTCGTATGTGGAAGTGGAAATGAGGGGGATGTAGTGCGTTGACCGGCTCTACTTAACCGCCCCAAATTGCAGGGGCGTGACCGCCGCACTGCTCCTCTGAATGGCCCGATAACTACTACAATGGTTGGCAATCAATTAATCATAATTCTGATAGCACAAAACATGTTGCAACACGACCGCAACATCAGTTCAAAAACGAGAAGGCTAAATCGATAGAACGAAATTTTCCCCAATCGCCCTTTCCCCCTAACGATTGTGAGTGTGAAAAACCATAACATGTGCTTATCACATCGCAAACACAAATACAAGCACAAAATACTTCATACACACTCACTTGTATCCACTCGTACCGTAACACAGTCATACAAAAGCATATACACATATACACATGTGGTTCTAAAAACCATGACAAATTAAAGACAACTCCCCCAACATTCAATCCCAATCACAAACTCAAACCCAATCCCAATCCCAATTCCAAATCCAAATTCGAAACGTGCCACGTTGCGGCATAAACGATAATTACATTTGGCTGAGCTGAGCGTTTACCTACACGTACAGCAGCGACATATATTCGAATTATCCTTATTGATCCTTATGGACGCGGCTTATATGCAGTGAGTGCCAGGACGTTGATAAATTGTAACAAACTGCAGGATAGGAAAATCTTCGAATCTCAAGAAATGCTCTCGACATGTGCATTATAATCTTTTTCTTCCTCTTCGTTTTTTCTCGATTCTTTGTACAATGGAAAATGATGCAGTGCCTTTTTGCTCGGCAGTTTTCTTCGGGAAATTTATCGCATATGTCGCAAGTCTCACATGATATGCCAGATTCCCGACTGTCTCTGGTGCCATTGTAATTTTTAATGGTCTGCCGGCACTGCTTCCTGCGGGTCATGCCAACAGGCTGTGGGAAGTGGGAGAGTAGCGAAGGGACATGGGCAAGGAGGCAGGCCGCATTCGGTCTGTTGGCTTGTAATAGAATTTTTGCATTGCACTCTGAGCTAAGCTGAGCTGCCTGCAGCGATAAATGTGATAAATGAAGCTTTAGTTGGTCTTGTTTTTGGTCTGCGTATAAATGCATTATGCAGATGGACACACCGAAGGATTTATATCCTTGATGTTTGTCTTGGTAATAGCCCAAGTCGAGAGTGCAGAGCTATAACACGTACATACACATGTATTCAACGATATGTTAGAGTGTTCAAAATGTTTGCAATTCTTACTTTGTGCCCATATAAGCCCACAAAATGTACCAGTATCTGTGATATTACTCGAAATGGAAGCAATCATTAAACCAATAGCACAGGTCTCCTTTTTCCTGACTGTTTATTTGTCTAACTCTAGTGTATTCTCTGATATTGTGTAGAGACCTGATTTACCTTTTCTTTTCTCATTCTTTTTCTTAATTATAAAATATCTTTATAAAGATAGTTAGAGCATTTTAATTGTAGTTCTCTAGTGTCGGATAAGTTGTTTGCCACATTGCCGATCTGGTGATCCAGTTCTGTAACTCCTTGGTGCATAGGGAAGATCCAGTGGTTGACTCCATTTGAGTCGGCTGATATCTATATCCAGCTAGTTCAGTGCGAGGTTGCTCATGTTGCTATCCAGTCAGTTGCAGTTTCATGGGCTAAGTCTCTGGATTTAATGAACCTTTGAAAGGTTCTGAAACCTGACTCTAAAGGGGTATACTTTACTTATGTATCGGCTGATAGGATCATATAGAAGCAGCTTCTTGCGCTGGCTGAGCTGAGACCTATAGCCCAGGGGCCAGTTCAACTGCCCAAGCTTAAAGTCCAGCTAACTACACTTTACTCTAAGATGAGCCGACCAGATCAATCTCCTATATATGATGATCCCAGGTATTTCAGTGTTTGGGCAGATGGCAGACACAAATTCTAAATTTTTAAACTATATTTTATTTTTATATATGCTAAAAATATTTTCGTTTCCATTTTTTCAAGTCTAATAAGCGGGGCAATAGGCAAAGCAGAATCTCAAAATGAATAAAAGACAATTCCGAAGCTGAGTTTCTAATTGTCTTATATGGCATCTTGTAAGATTAAGCCTAATAAGGTGTATACTGATCTAAAGTTCGACTTATATTTGAATAGTAGCAATAGTCTGTATTAACTTTTTTACTTAATACGGAGGTACTATGTAGACGCTTATACTTTGATTTGCAATAACTACACACCTTTACATATGTATAAATTTAAAAATATAAACTTAACTAATATTGTCCGCTTACCTGGAACAAGGTATTAGAATATTGTTCGATACGCAGAGATCGATCAGAAATCTCGGGAGGTAAGTCTCTTCTGATCTTACTTATCTGAAATAACCTTCTTTGTGAAGGATAGCAACATGTGGTTACGATTTTGATACAGTGTAACTTAATTCATATATTTCAGAGCTTATGGAAATGAGGCCTAAAACAGCAAAGCTCTAGTAGAAGCTATAATTTAAAGATGAAGGAATTCGCTTAAAAGAGAAGAATGTTTGTTCGTTTTTAGCCAATTTTCTATATACTATAATATACAATAGGAACCAAGTAAGACCTCTTCAGTTCAGTATACTCCGGGCTTGGCCCGAGTCCAAGCCTGACAAACCGCACCACACAATCGCAATTCATAATTTAATATAAGTTTCTTTTGCGTATGGAATACATATTCATTGTGGCAGCTTTAAAGTCTTAGGTGAAGAGACAGTCGGAAGAGCAGGCAAATTATTACGAGTATATCACGATTGCTTCTAAGTTTTATAGGGTCGCAGATGTGTCCTTAATGTACGAGAATGTGCGAACATAACAGAACCTCACAAAAGCAGTTTATTTTTTAACCACTTGTAATAGGTTCGGGATGCTGTTAACGTAAAAAAAGAAAGAAGTTGAGGCCATAAAAAGGAAAAGAAGCTTTGTAATAATATATGTGAAAGGTATTTTGCAGAAGATATCTCTGTCTATATATTGTAATTTGTACAGATTGTTGGATATCTGACAGCATTAAACGGCATCCCAACTCAACTCACCTTTATTGCATAATTTTATGTTCTTCAATTTCAGATTGCTTTTTTATGTTGAGGGCCAAATACCAACTATGGCAATTTATGACAAATAAAAATTTTTATATAGCGTTTCCTGCAATTTATTGCAACGCAGTTTGCCGTCTGCAGTCTGCAGTTTCCAGTTGCCAGTTTGCAGTTCGTTTCGCTTATCAATTGACCCAGCAGAACTGATATGGCAGCAGGGGAGCTCTGGTAGTAGTAGTAGGAGTATTTGTTGTACTTGTTGTACTTATACAGTACTCATATTTATTTAAATATCATGGTCGGCTATTGTATATTGTATATGGAACTCGTTATATTTTGTGTTTATTTGCATATAGTATGAAAAACGCAAACAAACTGCCGACGGACAACAAACATTGTCGCCGAGTATCTGAGTATCGTCATATGCTATATAGAAAATATAATGCATGGCGCGTGCACAGAATTTTAAATCGAAATATAAACACAAACAATGCAGATGAGCAGCCATTGGTGGAGGGGGAGGGGCAAAAGTAAGGGGGAAAAGTAGGAGTTCGGCACACTTAAAAGATTAACCACAAGCGAACAGTATACGAAACAAGGTTCAGCTATGAGGTACAGCGCTCGTACTATACTGTATGCACTTGTATTCATACATAGTACATACATATATATATATATACATATATCTGTATAAACATATGTTAAAATTGGAATGTTCTCATTCCTGTTGTTGTCTGGGCTTTATTTTTGTTAAATATTAAACATTGCTTAAGCCGCTGAAAACAATAACAACAGGCGCTCACTTCATAATAATGGAAACAGTTTGTTGCGTTTGCCTTTGGTTTGGGGTTTTGTTCTTTAAACCGATTTTAATTTCAACTCTGATAAGCTACCACTGCTATTCGGTATTTATATATTCCCTATATCTGAAGGGTATGATACATATGGGAAAAGGTAGACACCCTTATAAAGATGATCTTTGATCTTGGTTGATGCAACAATGTTTTTTGTAATTTGCATTCTTTCTTAAGCTTTAAATTTTTAACTTTTAATTTTTAACTTTGGATCTTTTTCAACCGATCTCATTTCTCAGCTGACTGTCTTATAATACATATAAGTAGTGTATTTTACTTTCGTGCTTTATAAGATTTTTTTTCATTATGTTCGTTTCTGTCTTTTATTTACATACGCGACTGCACACCGACAAATTGTTTGCTTTTGTTTTCTGTCAATATCTCAGGAGCAGTGCGCACTTGTCGTCATCATCATCATCATCATCCTTGGTCTGGGTCTGTGCCTTGGGTAAACAGAAAATCCCACGCACGTTGGCTTACGTAATAGAATGGTCTGATATGGAAAGAGACAGAGAAAGAACCAGCAAGAGAGAGAGAGAGACAGAGAGAGACAGAGAGGGGAAAAGAGGTAGTGCTATATACTCTTGAGGGTCTGAGTCAATGCAACTTTTGCCGCCAAAATCCACTTGACTTTTTGTCAGATACTTGAGCAAGTCAAACTGTCGGTCTCTGAGCTATGTTTCTGGTCTGCTTCTTGCCTGCCGGTTTCTTACGGTTTCTAATTATATACTGCTCTGTCAGCAGTCAGTGGAGCGACCCGTAAACCCTTTCAAGTTCCAAGTGCATGAACTTGTGCATTGAACTTCGACCAGCGAGACAAGCCGAAAGCCAACTTGAAAATGGCTTCAACTTCAGTTTTTGGGAGTTCATTTTAGACACGAATTTTCTTCGTACATAGTTTTTCCCTGTTGTTGTTCCTGTTGTTGTTATCGTTGTGGAAGTGTTTGTTTTCATTAGGTTGCAGTAGCCATCTGTTCCTACTCGCAACTGCAGCAGACTTTTAATTTGTGTGGATTTCCAGTTCCGTTCTAAACGACGACGCGCGGATCTTGGGCGAGGTCGAGGTCATTGCTTGAGGTTGAGGTTCCACTTTCTTGCCATGTAATGTAAAGTGGAAGTTGTAATTTAGTTCGCTTCAAATGACTTTTCGGCACAACATTATCATTATGTGCATTTAATTGGTGTTTGTCTTCCACTTCTTCTCACCCTCTCTCTCTTTTCTCTCCCTTCTCTGCCCACTACACTAATTTGTGTGAACTTCCACTTTGGCGCACAGATTGTAGATGATTCTTTTCTTTTGTTCTTGTATATCGGTAGTGTATCTTGAAGTCTGTCTGAAGATTCTTTCTTCTTCTTTTTAAGAAATGATACCGGAGACTATACACATTCTCATAATTTGATCATGGATTCTTTTAAATATATTCAAAATCGATAAATGGACACTTAGATAGAAGAATTAAATTTAATTACTTGAAATACTGGTATATTTGAACTATTTTTGTAGTTCATGTTGGCATCAGAGATAGTCTTCTGTGTGTATGATAATCCATTCAATCCTTACAATTTGCATTTCCATCCAATTTTATTTGTCTAACACTTCTGCTGGCAATACTCACATATCATTAAATGTGAATAGTTTTGTCTGTGGTACGTTGCATACTCATTTACGATGCTTGTGGAGCAGGAACAGTGCCAGGACAGAGCATAGCCACAGAGACCGACAACTGTCCACAACCACAAAACACATCAACAGCAGCGGGCCGCAAAGAGAAAAACGTTGAAATTAATGAGAAAATTCTCAGCTTGATATAAAAACCGCAAGATAACACAACGGTAAAGGGGAGGGGGTGACACTGTGGTACAGGCATTCAGGATATGCGCCCAGATGTGCAAGTCCAGCTTCAAATGCAAAACGCCAGCCAACATCACGTAGTCAAGGGAAAAACTTCAGAGCAGATAAAAATTGCAATACATTTAACAGCATTAAAGAACCCAACAAACAAAGTGCTAAATAAAATTTATAAAAAAAAAGTGTATAATAAAAGGAAAAGAGGATGGGAAGCTTGCAAATGATATTAAAAGCGGAAAGAACATCTAATGAAAGCACAACTGGCTCTAGTTCTGGATTGTGCTTTGGCATGGGATGAGGCACGGTACGAGTATAAGTGTAATGACAAAGGCCGCAGTTAGTTGACTTGTTGTTAGTTCTGTCCTATCTTTTAATGACACCCACAGGTGACCATAAAAGCAATCATATAACAGTTGCAGTAACAGCAACAGCAACAGCAACAGAAACAGAAAGAGAAGCAGCAGCAGCAGTTGTTACTGTGCCACTTGCAGTTCCAGTAGCACTTGAGGCCATACGACATATGCTGACAAGTGCAACAACGCTGCCGATGATGACACGTGGCAGCCACAACTGCTGCCTGGGACTGGGACTGGGAGTGGACCTGCCACTGGGAGAACGTTTGTCGGTCACGTGCTGAAACTTGAGTTTTACTACGCTTGAGCTGAAACTGGAACTGGAGCTGGAGCTGAAGCTGTTGCTGGAGGTGGAGGTGGAGCTGGATATGTATCTGGTGGGGCGTAACTTGCAGTTGAACGCTTTGCCAACTTAATTTTCGTTTGGCTCTGCAGCTTACCTTGCGGCTATGAGAATATTCCATACCTCACTGCATCGTCACCGGCATCTCATCATCGTTGTCTGATGCGCCCATTCATTTGGAATGGCAAATAAGTAACCAACGCATAACGACATTTCAATGTTCTCTATACGATTATAAGGACGAAATTTCGTTTTTTGTTGAACAATTTAACAATTAGACAGAAGAATGTTTATTGAATCAAAACTATGTAAACAGAATTTCACTGTAAACATCTTTCTACTCAGATGCGATCGTATCTCAATAACTATCATTATACTGGGTCCTTTTAAAGAGAGAGAGATTGTTCTTGGCAAAGTACATTAATTTGTGGATCAGCTCTGACTGATCTCTTCAGTAAGTACGAGAAATTGAAAGTGATAAAAGTATATATTATTATTATTATTAAAGCTTTAGAAAAAGTTCTGGAATTTTTTCATTGAACTTTGATCCCAGAGTAAGCCTTATGTAAAAAAGTTGAATGAACCATAAAAATTAGTTTCATACATTATTTAAGAGCTTTTAGGCAATTTCATTGATTTCTTTAGCCCCATAACAAACTTTTCCACACAGTTGAAATACCCCGTGCAATCGCATGAAACGTCAGCCAACTGGCAGCCATTTCAATTTTTGCCAATTGATTGCAATTTTTATGATTAATGCGGGGCGCTCAGCATGCACCAATACATACACACACACATACACACACATACATAGACTTACACACGGAGCCAATTTAATTAAAGTGCCGCCTGTGCACCGATAATTATGCAACAGCTTTTTCTTTGATGCGTTTATCGATTTATTGAAGTGTTAACCAACACTGCGGCAAGTTGTTGATATGCCCCGATTATATATATTATCCACCAGCACACACATACGTACACGCATACGAGCACACACACACACACACACACACGCACACACAATTGATTGACGCCATGTGGTTATATTGCCTTTGCCACCGCTATTGCCATTGCCATGCCCCTTACTTGTCAAACGCCCACATACACTAATGACACGCTTCAACGCGTTTTACATTGATTTCGCCTCGTTGACGCGTTATTTATTATTATTTTCCATCGTGTCTCCTGTGCTTATTTATTTTACACTTTTTTCTCTCTTCTTTTCGCTAGCCATTGCATTTAATAAATTTCAGTGCTCGTGGAATTAATTTGCTGTAAATTTAAAAGTGCTCTTTCAATATTTATGAATATAGCATAGTAATTAAAAGGTAAATCGACTTTTGTTGCGAGCAATTAATTTTATAATTGTATAAATAGTTTGACAAGCGAACCCACGTTACATCACTTATGGTAGTTACTCGTATCACTGAGTAATTATTATTACCTTAATTCTATGAGCATTGCGTTAAGATCGCAGGAACTTATTTAAATTAATTAAACTCGTGAAATACCTTAACCACATCGTCTCTCTATAACACACACACTTGGAACCTCTTTCGAAAATTAACTAAACAAAGAATATTAATCTAACCCAAAAGTGTAACTCCCTTGACATTAATTTACTCAACAGAGAACACACCAAACCCACTTCCTTGACTTCCTTTCCTTTCAGTTCCCTTCCCTTCTGTTTCCATCCGGTATCCCCTGATGTTGCTAGTCTCAAAAAGTCCATTAAGTCGGCGGCATTCTAAGCACTTGCCAAACAATTAAAATAATTTGCCACATACTCGCACCGTCCCTCGACGCAATGCACTACAAACAACAAAAACAATAACAAAGTTGTTTTTTTTCAAAGGCTAAAATTGCCAGCACTTAACTGTGACAGTGGCCAACTGTACTTTCGGGCCAGGACATGGCTTGGAACATGCCGTAGATGGCTAGAAAACGCCAAGTAAGCAACGATTGACGTCAACGCTTGGAAATTCTGTGCAACTTTGGCCTGGTTTAAGCATACTCTAACCACCAGGGGAAAGCCTAAATAACTTGCCTCTCAACCATTAGCATATGTCATGGATATGGATATTATCACATGGACATGGAAGTTAGCACAAATTAAAAGTAAATTAATCAATCAATCTTAGATTTAATAGGCACGATACCCTTTGATAAATGAAATCGAAATATTTCGAAACTTAAGAGCAAGATCTGGCCATTATGTGTCCCTTTACAGGAACATCAGATATGGCCAGAATCTCGATGAGAGATAAGAGAGTTCATGAGAACTCCTAAGAACGAGTCATACTCATGAGTTTAAGCTAATTAATTGATTTAAACGAACTATTCTAGACACATTTGTTAAATAATTGAACTTTTACTAGCACTGATCAGTAACTGCCAGAAAGTCCTTTAAGCCATAGTTTTGTTATAAAATCTACTTTGTGTTAGATACGTAAATAATGTATTTTATATTTATTATTTATTAATCCATTTTGTGTCATCATTTTTATAAGCTGTGAACATTATAATTATTGTGTTGTACATATAACTAGCTTAGTTAACTATCAGTTAATAGTGTTGTTATTTTAAATAAACTTCAGACGTTTCCTTTAAAAATGGTAGAAAAATTGCTTATTATTTCATTATATTTCAGATCTTGGTAAATTATATTGTTATATTATATATACAATTTGATAAAAGCGTCTCAAAATCTTAACTGTCTAGACATATTGGCTAATACTTATATTGCTTTTTGATTATATAATCTAAAAAGCTGAGAAATGAAAGCAGGTAAGAGGCAAGTTAGGGTATCCAAGTTGCTTTTATGTGTGTAGACTCAGCTGTTGTTTTTGGTTGCTGTTGTAACTGGGGCTATGTGTGAAATATGCCACTTTAATGAGCCAACGTTGCGCATTGAGTACTGCCTCTTTGTGCAGCCCCTGTTACGCCCACTCAGCAACCTTTCGCGTGGCAGTTGTTGTAGGTGCAACGACGCGGACTAAACTGAGACCGGGCCGCGGTGCATGTCGTGAATGTTTGACGTCCGACAATTCGCATCAGAGCACCGCTACCGGCACCGGCACAGGCACCGGCACCGGCACTGGTATGGCCAAGAGTATGGGCTGGAGTGGAACTACGAATTGGGGTTTGGTTTGGGGAGCTTAGATTCTCTGGCTGCTGTGGCACTCAAGTGCTGTTGGACTGCCACATGGCCGCATGCCTCAATTGACATTTTGAATTGTGCAGGAGCAGAGTGCAAAAAAGCGTTGCATATCGCTTGGGGTGAGTGTTCGGTGAGCTTGCGTGTGTGTGTGTGTGTGTGTGCGTGTGTGTGTATGTTTGTGAGTGCTTGTGTGTGTGAGTCTGTTGTGTGTTCTGTGCTAGGCAAGGATAATGCCGGGCAAAAACACGTGTTTAATGCATAAGTGCGAACGTGACGCTAAACTCATTTAAAGGATTAAGTACTAAAGTGTGTGTTGTGCATGTATGTGAGTAAGTGTGAGTGTGTTGGTGTGTAAATGAGATTAAATTTTGTTAAAAGCAACGCGAACGGCGACAAAGTGCGGTCCACACTTTTTTTCCACAGATATTCAAAGCGCACTTTCAAGGGGAAAAGGGGTGGGCGGTTAACTTTATTTATGCATATGTACTCGTACTCGTACTCGTACTCGTATACATATATGTATGTATGGATTTACAGATGAGAGTGCGTATGTGTGCGTTGTGAGTTTGTTTACATGAAAGTAGGTTAAAAGCACTTTTGGGCCAAAGCCATGCCTACACGCCCCCCTACCCACAACACCCACCCACAGCGCCCACTCTGTTTGTCTGTCACTTGTTTGTGTTTTTTGTTTGCATTTTGTCTTCGGTTTTTGGAACAGTTTAAGCGTCAAATTGTTGCCCATTGTACTCGTATTCGCATTCACATTCGTATTCGTACTCGCTTTCGTATTTGTATTCGTATTCGAATTCGTATTCGTATTCGTATTCATATCCTCATTCGTATTCGTATTCGTATTCGTGTTTACACTGGGTAATCCTTTCATTTTCCCTTCAACCCCAGAGCCCCATTGACTGTCTGCCTGGAAGAGTTGACTTTAAACTTAATTAATTACAATTTTATGCGCTGGCTGTTTAATTCATTCAGACAGTGTTGTCATCATCATCGCCTCACCTCCCCCCACCCATATTCCGGCCCACAAGTCCTGCCCCCTAGCGCCTTGAGTTTCCCTTTTGTTTACTTGTTTCATAAGATTAAATATCAAATATTTGTCTGCCTGTCTGTTTGTTTGGCTTAGGACATGGCTGTGCACTTGTAAGCCAACTGGTTCAGGCTGGTTTGGGTGTGTTAATCGCTTGCATTTCCATTGTAGGGTTGCCAGGTGCCTTTGACCAGCAGTTGACTGGTTGGAGTGGGGACCAGTTCAAATGAAATATGCTAATTAGTATCTACCTTAAGCATACGCTTATTGCAAACATATTGGATACAGGTAAAGTTTGTGATGGATCTTGATGATGGTAATAGTGACTTTTTTGTTCTCTTTAAATTATATTTATATATATTAGTTAATTTGTATTACCAAATATATAAATATATATTCCATGTATATAAAATGTAATATCTGAAATAAAGATTCAATTGCTTATCTTGAAAAAGTCTAAAAATGTTGATTCGTTTTGGTATCAAAAGTATCTTTGTATAAACGAGCTGAAATTCATTAATTTTTTAGCTGGCTGACAACCCTGGTTAATCAATTCTATGCGGTGCTTTTGAACTCCCAGTCACTGAAAGGGCTCAAAAATTCTAAATGTTTATTGACATTTTGGCAATTACTGCGCCACTTGCACACCCTAGGCCCAAACTCCTCTAGACAGTTTCCAGTTCCAGTTGCCAGTTGCCAGTTGCCAGTTGCCAGTTGCCAGATACCACTTGCCAGTTGCCAGTTGTCAGTTTTGGGCTTATCAAATGTTAAATTAATGAAGTTTAAACATGAGCATTGGGTGACATAACCTGTCACTACGTGTGGGTTTTCAAGTCTATGGGCAGAAGGCAGAGCTAATGATATCAACGCCAACTGCAGCTGAAGGGCTTATCGATGCTTAATTCAATTATGTTAATTTTCTAAATGCGACAATTTCCAGCTCTTAGTATTATTATTTTCTGTTTCTTGGCTTTTTTTCTCTTGTTGTTTTCTTTATCGAAACAACAAACAAAGTCTATCAAAGTTGTCTCACGCCCCTCACAGGTGGTCAACTGAGCGTGAATAATGGTTAAACAGACGAGTAGAAGACCAGAAGATAGGGAGATGTGCAGAGTGTACGATAGAGAAAGAGAAAGATAGACAGACAGAGAGAGAGAGAGAGAAGGCATTTGGTCATTTGCATACATAGCTGGACATCTTGGAGCTGGGACATTGGCCGAGCCCGACGGGTGTCTAATTATGCAGCTTGACTCGTGAATGCCTCCTCCTCCTCCTCTGATAGGAGGAGTATCGTCAGCGCCGTTGTCTTTGTTCATCAAACTGTTTAGAGGGAAATCAAGATAAACTTTTAATTTCTGGTCAGGTCATAAAACGTGGACGTGGGAAGCATTGCGGGCAAATGCGGAGCTTCTCCTCGCCACACAGTTTTGTACAATTTATTCAAATTTAAACTGCAGTCAGCGGATGAATATAAAAACTGGCATTTTATGGGCGCACTTTTAATTGTCCAAAGAACTGCCGACCAATAAAAAGGGTTAATTTGCCAGAGAGGCCACCATGTGCTACCAACTGCACCACATCCTATTCTCCTGTTCCTCCTCGTCCTGGTAATATTCCTTGTGCTGTTCCTGAGTGGGTCCTTAGACCCTTTTTTCACTTAGCGGCCCAATGCTCGGCCATCTGATAATTAGAAATTTATTAAGCTTAATTATGTGTTTGCTGGAAGTACGCACTTTGAATATTTTCAGCTGTTTTCGGCTGGCTGATTAAAGGCGGATCACGAATAAAAAGGGTTGCCTAAATTTCGTTAAAGGGCTCTTGCCAAAACTTTCCTTATTGTGGTCATCATTGTGGCGTCATCATGAAAATTAAATTAATTTTATACAACTCAGGCCACAAAACGAAAAAGAAATACAAGTATAAAATCAAAATGCTCGTGCAAAAGAATTTACATTTGGCCGTAATTCATTTTAGTGTTTCGTAATAAAATTAAAATAATACTCGTTAATACGCCTTTTGCGGGTTCTTGTACTAAAAGACGAAATGCAACATTAATTTAAACTTGATGACTTGGCAGACTTCATGAACGGAACTTTGTTTAATTTGCAAATTTTTAGAAGTTTTCTTAAAAGTTGTTTGCCGTTTTTATGAGGTTTTAAAACAATTTAAAGGCGTTTTTCTTTTATAGATTTGATGACTCTGTTTAGTTCTGGGCATTATGTGTTTTTAAATATTTTAAAGATCTATTCAGCATACATTTAAATATTTTAAACATTTAACATACCATAAATCTTCAGAGCAATGCGAGCGATTCGGTCATTTCTGGTTGATTACGATTATAGATGTTTTTCACAATCCTATCATAAACATTTCTGAAATCATGCACACATAAACGCCCAATCTAAAAGCTATAAAATAAGCCAAAACATTTTGAAAAACTTTCGAAAACAGAAAACTTTCTTCTAAATACATGGCAAGAAGAAGATCTTGAAACTGCAGCTCCACAGACTCCATAGACTCCGCGGCTGCTGATCGATGATCACATTAAACTTTTAACCCGTTTAGAATCGAATCCGAAAATAGAAATCAAGACTCATTTGGCGTGGGCTGCCAATGAGGCGACCGGAAAAACGCCTCGAAACAAGAAAATTATTTAAAAACACATCAAATTTGCATATTTATGTGTTGAGTTGTGAGTTGACGTGTTTATAGGCTCCCCAGACCCGAATCTGTGGGCAGCCAACTGTCATAGTCGTATATGCATAAGGTGATAAAAAACAAAACAGAGAAAAATATCTTTTAATTGGGTGTTGTACATATCGAAACGTCTAAGTTTTTCAACAATTTTAAATTCATATATGCCAAAACATACTCGTCGGGTTGGATAAAGACTCTTGGATATTCGGCGCATTCGGTCCGCATCTCAGACGCAGACGTGGCAGATGTTGCTCTACGTGACCAATGTGAAATCCGTTGACTTATGTCAATATGACGTAGCATCGGGCTGAATCTGGCACGAGTTCTGGTCGCGTTTTTGCCAGGAAATCGACTCAAATTGAATGAAGATAGACAGATTAGACGACAGACTCATACTGCCATACTGCCATCTTACCCAGTAACCACTACTCACAGCGAGACTGCAGACTACCGAGCTACCGAGCTAACGAGATTGCCAGGTTTGGGTTTGGAGGCGATTTCATATCCTGTATAAACTTTTTGGCAGTTGTGAGAAAACAAAAAAGCAACGCCAGACGGCAGGAATAGAAATACTGGAAGGCTGGAGGTCTGTGAGGCTGTCAGCCAAATGACAGTCAGAGTTTTGAACTTGAAATTATTTGCACGACAGCGCACATTGTGCCCTACAATCGGAAAGTGGTTGCATTACTTTTAGGGGTAACTATGGCACAGGCCAGCGTAATATCCATTATAAGTTATGGATTTTCTTTTTATTGTTTTTGTAATCCTCATATAAGTAGCTTAAACGCATATGCTTTAAAAGTGCATGTAAATAATGTAAAATTTCATATTATGCTGTATACTTCTGTTAAACAGGATGTATAGAGTACTCCTAGGATAATGGTTTACATATGTTGAAGCCAACCATCATGGAGCGTCATCAGCTTATCAACATTCTGAAGAGAAAAACTTATTTTAAACAATTCTTATTTGAATTTTTGAGCTAGGCATCTAATTTAATCAACGTTGGATTACAACGTCATAACATTGGCTATCCATAAAATTGAAGTTTATATCCTGCCTATATAATATATAATTCCGGATATTCTCTGGAGTTCGTTTGACCAACGAACTATCGACTAAGCCCAAATTGATCGCATAATTTATTTTCACGCCACGTTGTCAGGCGGCACGTTGAAAAGTCATTTTTACATTGGATAAAAGTGCTTTAAACTGTTGCTAGACAGCGTCTAGTCGTGCTCCACATGCCTTCCCAAATCCCATACCCCTGGCCTAGGACACCTGTCAACAATTTGTGAAATGTCGTTCAGTTCACAGCCAGAAATACGGGGCGAGAGGCGGGCTGGTTGTCACTTGGCTAAGTGTTTGCCAATTTTAATAAACGTTTTTTCTCCGGGCACGTAAACAAGTTTAATAAAAATATAAAATACATGCATATTAAATTTGCCATTTGTAGTCGTATTGACTCTTCCTCCATAATACAGCTTCATTCCAGGCGATGGCGATTGATAACAGAGTTAACAGCCAGCAGGACGTAGCCTACAAATGGCATTTTGCTATTTTTTTTGGCAAGTTGACACCTCTGACCAACAGAGCAGGACACACAGAATCAGAGCAGACACCAGCAGCAGGACCAGAGCCAAAGGGGTCCGGGGGCCAGGAAGTGGATAGCATGCGTCGCCAGCTGTCGGAGCTGCCCGGACGATGCGTGCAGCCACAGAATGTCATGCACCTGTCAACTGGCCATAATAAGATGCCAAAACAGTTGTGCGGTTTTAGCCTGACCAACAGCTACCCCGGGCGAATGGACAATGGACAACAACAGCCAGAGCAGGCAATGGCAAAGCGGTGTGTGCTGACCAAAAGGAGAGTGAGAGGCCCGGGAATCGGATGAACTTTTGGCTCACTGAGTGTGCTGCTCGGTAAGAGCTTACGGCTTTGAATGTGGTCAAGTCCTAGCGCCCGGACATTTGTGTAGGTAGTTATGCTGTAACTTTAAGTATCGGTCTTTGGAATTAGCCATGTACCAAAATAGTTACCAACACTGAGAATATCTCATCTTCAAGCTGCTTGTATGCAAAAATAACTGATATTGGACACTCGGTTTGCTTGAGTATCTTTTAAACTGTGTGAATACCCAGAAAATTCCTTTTGAAGTTTCAAATTCTTTACTTAGTTTATCTCATACTTTGTGAAATTGCAAAGCTGCCTTGTTGGCTTTCCGCTAACGCTACTCAACGCATTATATTAACACCATCTCAGTAAGTTAATAACATACACAATTTGAACTAAATAGCTTTCAATATCTCGTATTTCTAAATGGAATGAGGTATATTAGGCTTGCAGCAGAAGAAAACATATGAAAGCAAACCGAGAATGATATTGTCGAGATACCCTTAACCCCTACACACTATGCATATACTTCATGGGGTCCTTCTAACTCTTACATATATATCCACTCTCTTAAGAGATCCGTTCTTATCCTCTTTAAATGGGTCAAGGGACTGAAAGTGTTTCTTTAATTAAGCGTTTAGAGAGTTAAGGTAGACATATTTCAATCCTCCTTGCCTTCAGAATATATAATATTACACCTCATAAAATTTATATTTAGCGTACAGGGTATTTGCTGGTCGACCACTTTCTAGAGCTGGCGCAGTAACTTATCTTTCATTTTAATTTAGCGAAAATGCCGCTGTAGTTATTTTTCGCACTTTTCATTTTTTTTGTGTCCACCCGAAGAAACTTTGCCTTTGGCCGGCATTCGTCTCGTTCGTCCTGTCGAGGTCCTTTCCATCGTCATTGTCAGCCTTGGCTGTTAGGAGGCTGTCGGTGGGTCTTCGAGTACGGGTATTGTCGTGCACACTTCAAAAAATATGGCAAGCTCATAATTTTAATCCAGCTTTCAGCTCCTGCCTCCGCTCTTTCCCCTGTCGCCCCGCCCGTTGCCGCCTGCTGTTCACGCACAATGTGGCAAATTAGCAACAATATTTAAAACTAACTGCCGAGGACTCTGCCCTCTTTCCCCGCTTTCCCCGACTCGCCAATTATTTAAAGCTCAAAGTTTTGCCATTTGCGACAGTGCTAGACAAAAACAAGGCAAAGAACTGAGGCAGAGAGTAGTGATACTTGCAGTGGCAATGGGTAATGTGGGTGAAGGAAGGACCAATGGGTGGGAATGGGAGGGAGTCAGCCACAGCAGTAAAGCAAAGTTTATGTTAAAAGCTTTGCATTATGGCAAAACGCTTCAAGTTACAAGGACGACACCAGCCAAGAAGCCGCCTCTCCGATACTCGCTTATCCAGGCTATGATTGTTTAGGGGAGGGAGTTGAGAAATATCATCGCAAAGTTCTTAGGAATATTGTGACACCATTTCTTGGACCAGCTTTGCATCTTGCATTAATTTTCAATTTGCTTGCGTGACAATTTTTAATTAAAAGCAAAAGCGCAAAATATACATTAATTTTTATTAAGCTACAACCAACCATCTTCTCTACTGCCCCTCACCCCCTCTAAGAAGTAGCCCCCCCACCCCACCCCACTCCTTAACTTACCGAGATGCCTGTGGCTTATAATGTGTATTTCTATGTTAATAACATCATTATTGGCCATCTCTCCTGGGCAAGCGTCAGCGTGTCCCGACAAAGTCCTTGCCTCGTGCCATGACTTCTTTCGCACCATCCTCCCTAGCCCCGCCTCGCCTCGCCTCCCCTCGCTTCGTCTCCTTTTGTCTGGGTTTTGGTGTTGGCTGTTGGCTTTTAACGCCTTTGCTTTTTGCCATTTCATTGTCGTCGTTCTTTGACTTTTTAGCTGGCCGGGTGCCTAATGCAGGCTCAACCATTTACCATCTACCATGTACATAAGTAGCTGCGCCTTATCCTTGCCTTATCCTTATTGCCATCGCATCTTCATTTTTGCTCGTTCAGCTTTATTAGAGACGCGTTTTCCTGCCGCGTGTCCTTTACTACCCTGTCTTGTTCTGTCCTGTCCTCTTCTGTCCTGTCCTGTTCTATCCTGTCCAAGCAAATCCTGCCATCAAATTTACACAAATTTCTGCTCAAGTCCGGCCCGCCAAAGGACTCGCTTTTTGTTATCGCTCAACATTGCAGAGAGCTTTGTTTTTTAGGGCTTAGCATTATTGTTGTTGTTGTTGTGGTTGTTGTAGTTCTTGTGGTTTTTTCATATTGCCGGAAATTGTGGCTACCGGATGTGGGATTATGTTTTCAAGTTTGTACCGGAACTTTGGCGCTTCACGGTCGCCGTACTAAAACTCATGACTGGGTTACGGTTCATTTGGGTACTTTTTGGATCTGGGCTTACTATTGTGACAGGTCAGGTCTCACAGGGAAGTCCCCCATTGAATGTAGCTTACACTAATTGATGTTTTATTGAATACTTCATTTTAACAGATACTTTCCAGTATTCCCCCGAACACGGGCTTAAAGATGCGAGTATGTTCTAGTAGAGCAAAAGGAGAAATCTTCAATTAAATCTATTCCGTTTGACTAGCAGCTCTTCAGTCTGTATAGAAGCATTATTCTCAGACAGTTCGAAATAGAGAAGATACATACAACGCAGATCAATTTTATTCAAAGAACTCTTCTCATATTAAATATTAAATAAATTTTACAGTTCTTCTCTAAAATCCTTTTTCTATTAGTTCCTACGTTCAATACAATAATTAACTACGAGAATTTCGCTAAAGCGATATTCAGTATATATATAAATATATTTTATTCTCTTTTCTAAGCTTCTTGCCATAAATACATAACTCTTTTGCTGTAATTACGCACTTCGTTCCTCCATCCATTCTCGGGAGAAGGCATCAATTAATTTCACACTGTTTTCCAGAAATTGTTGGTCCTACGCATTATTCACGTCAGAGTCAGCACTTGAGAGAAAATTTTGCGATTTAGTTGGCGTAACTTTTATTGGCTTGTGGCGCCTTTTGTGTTGTCACCAGGCAGCAGCAGCAGCAGCTGCTGGAGATGGGAATGGGGATGTGGGTGGCGATGGGGGTGGGGATGGGGGTGGAGCTGGATCTGGCGCGTACAGCTGGGGCTGTGTATTGGGGCCTGGGACGGGGCGGGTGCTGCTTCTGGTGTTGGTGCTAAGACTCAGGCTAAAGCTGGCAACAGGCATTTGTGGATGCCCACTGAGTCACTTGGTTGTCGACGTTGTCGTCGTCGTCGTCGTCGTCGTCATTTGTGCACTTAAAGTAATTAAGCGAATTTCTTTAGAAGTCGCCAAGTTTTCTAATTATATCGAATAAATTTGTTTAATACTCGTATATTGCCATGGAAAGTTCTCCCTCACTTTAATAACTCTGCACAGTTACTGTTTTCCTCTTCCTCTTCCCCTTCGCCTTCCCGGCTATCTTCTGTAGCCTATCGCTTACCTTTCTTGTCCTCCTCCCTCGGCTTGCAAAGCATTTTTATATATTTTGGAAATTTTTGTTTGTTTTGTTTTTAGTGATTTTGCCTGATTGTTTACTCTAGTGGAAATGTTAATTTCTGGACTTTTGAGCGCTGTTGCGCTGATTTTCAGTAACTTTTCTGATTTGAATGATTTTGTTTTGAATGGCAGACGTCGATTTTCTCATTTCTCATTTCTCATTTTCCCCGCATTCTTGTTTCCCCGTTTTCCCGTTTTCCCGTTTTCCCGTTTGGCCATTTGGCTTTTATTTAATGTTTCTCTTTGGACGTTTTTGTTGCTTTTGATTATTTGCTTCAGTTGTTTATTTAATTTCCGCCTGTTTTCTTTTGTTCCTAACGATTCCTCTCGATTGGCTTTTTCATTTTCAAATTAAATGCTATTGGATTGAAAACTTTTTATGACCATTTAAAAACCTCGATATTAGCGAAAGCCATTGACCATCTAATCAGAGGCTCGTTGAACGCAAATGTACACACCATTTAACCCATGTCCTGCCAAAAGATTTAAAAAGCCAATTTCACCAAAGCTAATGATTCGATTCAGGAATCATTCGCCCCTAACCAAAGCTTACCTGGAGATCACCTACTGCCTGCGCTCGTATGTTGAAACTTTATAAGCTTTAAGTATATAATAGTTAAAAGTAGATTGCATGGAGTGCAATTAATACACACCTCAATACATGTACATGTAACAAGGGTCTTTGTTACACTCACATACGAGTAGCAGTTCTTTCCCACAATGTCAGAACTTCTCATCAACCTCTCAAACTCTCAAACTCGGAAACTTGTGAACTCCCAAACAATGTACAGCAGTTCATAACTTCAGCGGCACATAATCTGCTCGCACACCTATTAAACAATCCAATCTATATCAAAAGCAAATAAACACGCGCCTCTTGAAAGCAACCCTCCTTCCCTTCGAGCCACGGACTGCTCTCCGGACTGGCACTCCGGCTACCACAGCAACGACAACTGCAACATAGTTGCTCGACTGTCTGACCCAATTGAGGCCTGTGGAAATGTAACTGTAGTCAAGTAACCCTGGAGGGAGTGTAAGCCCTGGAGCACTTCATATGCCCACCTCTTTTCCTCTTTCTTCTCCCTGCCTCCTTCCCCTTCGTCCCGCCTCTCTGCACCCTGCACTCTGGTCTCCTTGCTTCCCCTGCTGACTGACTGTTCTTCTGCCTGTCCGTCAGTTCTTAATGAAGCAACGCACGTAAACAATAAGCAAACTTTGAAGCGAAAATTTTGCGCAAATAATGTTGGCTTAACATTTTTTGTTGCTGTTTTCCCTTTTTTTTTGTTGTTTTTCTTGTTTTTGTTGTTGTTTGTTTGCTCCAAAAAGAGATACGGATGCGGATACGTGCGGCGTCATGCGCCGGCAGGAACTGGCACGAAGGTCGTCCTGCTTCAGGTCCTTGCAAAAGTTTTGCGCCTGTAACAAGTTGCTTGAAATTAGTTGCGAAAAGTGTGGCAACTCTGGCGGCAGCGGCAGTCTCAGCTTCAGCCTCAGCCCTGCCAGCTCATTAATTTTAAGGCACAAAACGGAAGCGTGCAGCCGGTTTCCGGTTAGCAAAGGCCCACAAACCCCAAACCGGAGACAGCCACGGCCATGTCACGGCTTTGGATATTCCTATTCGCATTTGTATTTGTATTCGTATTCGTATTCGCATTCGTATTCCTATTTGTATTTGTATTTGTAAGCCGCACTTGAATTATGGCGAAAATTCTTTTGGCCTTTCAGTTTGCTCAGTTTGTTTTCCTCTTGTTGGCTCTTAATAAGCAGCGGCACAGAAACTTTTCAAGTGCGCAAAATATGCGCGAATGGCACGCGATAGGACAGAAGAAGTAGTCGCTTCATGGGTGGAGAGGGGCATCAACAGCTGATGCTGCAAGTCGGGGCAGCAATGGAAAAAATTAATGTAGGTCGAAATGGTGAAGCATGCGACTGAAACTGAAATAGATTAATTACATGTAGTTCAACTTGGGCTCCATCCTGAAGCCCTGTCCCGCTGTGGAACTCCAGCGCCAGCTGAAAGCTATTTATTTTGCATATTGTACATACATTTACGTACCCTATTCCCACTACGAATGGGTTCAATGGGTATGATTAAGATAGAGCAGACAACTCTTTAACTCAATAACTATACTAGTATATTTATGATGTCTATCAATAGCTCTGCCGATTCACCGAGTCCTTCTTTCTGCCGTCTCGCCTCTTAAAAATAACCAATACTTTTTTTAAATATCTTTGATTTCTATTTTATAATACATATGTTGAAAATATAACTGCAGTCTTCGTGGGAAGATAACAAAACAAATAACACTGCTAAATTCCTGTGTGCACACTCCTATGCACTTACATCTATGTGTCTGTGTCTGTGTCTGTGCATGTGTATGTGTGTGTGTGTGAGTTGGGGTTTGTGGTGCAACAGGGTATCTTGTGGTAGACCACATGCTGAATCTCTTGCTTGATTTGATATATTAGCATAAATAGTAAGATGCACTGCAGATAATTAAGTTTTGTCACTTTGAAGCATACAAATTAAATTCCATATATTTCATTTTAAGTTCAGACATTTATGAAACTCGCGATTGTATTCTGAAAATGTGTTCAGGATATAAACTATTAAGTTTAACCAGATTTGAATTTTCAGCACAAGTTGCTGGATACACTACGACTCATTAGAGAGCGAGTAAAGTGACCAATGAAGTATTGTGAGATTGAGAAATTGATCAAGAATGCAACTATTTATCTATTTTTTATTTATTTAATTTAGAGACGACTACAAAGAGTCGACTAGTAGAAAAAAGTTTAACATAAATTTAACAATATACAAATTTAAAAGTAATCTGTAAATAATGTAAAAAGAGGAAAAGGTCTGGGGGTATTATTAAACATGAATTTAAATTTGAATTGTTCCAACATTTGTTGCAAGGATTGGGGAAACCACGAAAAGCCCGTTCATAACAATAAGTATTAGTGTAAGTATTTACAATAGGTATCACCGAAGGTGATAGAAAAGCGTAAGTTTGATTGAACGAAGAGAATGTTCAGAAGAAAAAGCATGGAAATGAGAGTTGTAAAGTGAACATAAAGTGCGAAAAGGATTGTGAAAAGCATAAGATCAGAGGAAGATAGTTGTAGTAGCAGTAAATTGTAAGGTCAATAAATTCATATTAATGTTCTGAAGAAATAGAGATGGCAGATAATGTAAAAGAAAGTATGAAAATACATAACAGGATTTGGGACTTATTATATCTCAACGAATTTGCATAGTTTCAAACGTAATAAATTAGTGTATTTGAGTGTGTAAAGGACTCGCAGGACTTTGTGTTAAGAAATGTTACTCTACATGGTTTCGACTCATCTTCTTTTGGGCCCAAATTGTTCTTTTCACTGCTGTCGTTTCTATTTGCATAATCTGTGTATTCATATATATATATAACAATGTGCTGCACATATTTCAAGCAACAAATCCTTTTAAACTGTTCTGATGCAGCTTGCCTTTTGTTTTTCCATGATGCAACATGCCAGAAGCAACAACAACTGAACCAGAACTGCTCATACTTGCACAGGCAGGACCTTAGCCATATTTGTTGTGCTTGTATCCCAAAAGAAAATATGCTGCTCGGCGTAACAAAAATAATAAAATAGGAGAAAGAAATGAGCACTTGTTTGTTTGTCAACAGTTTGTCCTATGCAGTCCTTTTGTGGCCTGCCTAGTTTCCTGCCAGTCTCTTTGCCTGTCTGCCATCATATGTTGTCAGCGCTAATCAAGCGCACATATGATAAACACACAGACGATAAACACACATACTCGTACGTCTTAATACTTATGCATGTAGTATTATGTGTACATATATAGACAAAGAGAGAGAGAGCTGCCAGGATTGCCAGGACTTATGCAATTGTATTTGTTCAGCCAGGCCCTGAGGCCTTGCTCGTCTGCATCTTTGGCATTCTGTGCATTTCTTTTAGCCTTTTGCCTTCTGCTCAATTTCACAGGCATTCTGCTGAGGGTCCTGTGCTTCCCTCTGATTGATTTATGTTAATCCCTATTCCTTGGGCAATTATGCAGATGCACACAAAGTTAAAGGCATGCCAATTGCATATTTCATTAATAAGATTATGAATGCTTTGAAGCATAGCTCAAATTTTAGTTAAGAAACTTGGGATCTGCATATTTCATGTGCTCTTATAGACGCCGTCTAAGCTTTGAACTACAAGTAGGAGAAAACTAACATTTTATTATGTCACTATGTCACTCTGTGAGACAGAGTTAGATAGATAGATAGAAAGACAGTGAGACAGAGAGAAAGAAAAAAATAGATGACATGTTGACACTCTAAAGAGCGTGTAAGTGGATGCCGGGAGATACTATAAAACACTCTGGGATCCACATAGTCAGAAGGGTGTCCGCCTGTGTGCCTTCCTTGTCTCGTCTTTGACTTGTCAGTTTTTATGGTTTACTTTTTAGTTAGTTAGTTAGCAAAAAGTATACAACTTTTCCTTACCAACAACCCCTTCACTGCCCTCTCTCTCTCTCTCTCTCTCTCTCTCTCCCTCGACTCTTCTTCACCTCCTTGTCGCTCTCATGTGTTGCTGCGGTTCAGCCAACTACTGTCTAGGTATTCTTTATGATGGAATTTTTAATGAATTTACTTTTAGTTTGGTGTCACACAGCATCTGCATACATGGAGTACGGCATGAATGTCTGTCTGGGCTTCATAGAGACTGACAGCTTACATATTTTCTAAGAAAATATATATTAAAAACGTGCACAAAATGAAAGGTGTAAATTTGTTTATAAAAGTTAACTTCTGCCTGACTGGCCACGTCTTTCCTTTCCTTTCCTTGCCTTTCCTTGCCTTTCCTTTCCTTTATTTTCTTCTGGCTGCGCAAAGATGCACAGGATACTCCTAGATGTACTCTTACATGACGGAGCATCTATTGTCATATTTGTATATGTGAAAAGTGCCAGTCATGGGGAGAGTATGGGTATTTATTTTGAGACGGGCTTTGCAAATTTGCAAATTGAATGCGACAAGTCAAGTGCTGTGAATTTAATTTTCATTCCCTACGAATTAGATTAACATGAATGAATGAATGAATAAAAGAATTATGGCAAAGTGTTGAAAACTCAAAGCCAAATGCAATTCCGATAAAATCAATACGACTTTGTTTTCTTGAATTGTAGAAAAATAAAATAGCTTGAACAAAGCTTACAGCTCAGCTCAAGTAAAATGCCAGCTTTTTGGCAATGATAATTCTCATAGATGATATTAAGTCCGTTGAAAATACAGGATAGAAAGTTCTGTTACCAATCACAGTAATAAAATTTGGTTGATTATTTAATCAGTTTTACTTTTAGCATTATCTTTTTACCCTCCTTTTATAACTGTAAAGATAATTTCCTAACTTGGATAGATTAATGCACTCGTACTTATACGGAAATCATATAACTTTGTGAAAAATAATTTTGGCGAACTCAATTAAGTCTAGACCACTGCTAGATATTAAACAGTATATATCAAGATACGGTAGCAATTTTGATTTTAAGAGCTGCTTCTTATAATTACCCAATGCAAGTTGCAACCTAAATCGAAACTTAAGTAACTGCCATTAACCCCAGCTACCGTGTGGACATAAATCTCTGAGGCAATCTACGTTAAGCGGGCTTTAGTTAAACTTATGTTTAAGTTCAAAATTAGTTGAAAGCTAATTAACGATAAGCGTTTCGTTGTTGCCTGAAGCCAAAGTAAAGGCCCAAGTTTGCAGTAGTCGAAAAGTTTTAATGCATTTATCGAATGACTTTGCTAGCAGCAGCTACATAAGTGCATATTATCGGGCATCTATTTCAATTTCCTGCAGCAATTACAAGCTTGTAAACTCCTCCTGGTTCCCACACCTTACAGCTAGGCCCGAACTAGTTGCTGGTTTTACGTACGTAGTTCTATATTCGGGTACGTAAACCAGGCGGGCCGCACACAGCGCCCACGCGGTCTGACCTTTAGCATGTCGCAGTTCAAAGGCGAATGCTGGCAATTTGACTTTTTCTCGCTCTTTCGTTGGCTTCGTGCAGGGAAATTTTACTCAATTTACTCTCACCGAGTGCGCACAAGCGCTCTGGGAAACCGGTTTTTGAGTGGCTTTCGAATAGTTGAGCGTGAGTGATTCTGATTGAGGGTGAATGCGCGGAGTAGAGAGAACGGGACGGGGTACACGTTGAGCAATGCAATTGTTCCACTTTCTGAGCACGTTTTTTCGGCCAACATATCACGGAGTACCTTTGTGCATTGAGTTTTGCTGTCCGGCTGTTGGTCAGCCCTTGGGTTTGAGTTGCAATGAGGCGTGCCTGGAACATACACGTTCTTATCCTGACTGCAGCCTGCAGGCAACGACATGGCCAGAAAGCAGTGTGGCATTCTTTTGCCCAAGGGGCACATAATGACTGAGATTTGAGTTGTATTTCTTGGTTCCATTTTTTTATTATCATTTTTATTTTTTGGATCTTTAAGCTTTATGTGCTTAAATCACTAAAGAAAATGATTAAAGCGTTGGGAAGAATAGGTCAAAAGTATTCTTGTCCATTTTAAATAATTGCTTAACATGTTTATTAGGAATAACGCTTTCTGTATCTCTGGAAAGAGATGTGTATGAGTATAATAAAACCACTCCAATTTTTAACATTGCTGGGTATCAAAGTTGTTCCCATTTGTTTACATAGGTATATCTTAAAACTTTTGGAAAACACTCTTAAGTCTCTTTAAAATTGTATGTCCTTTGCGCCTTTCAGCAAAACCATAAGATCTGATAAAGAGCTCCAAAGTTTCTTAGCCAAATCCATGTTTTTCTTCTGTTCGGTTTTCGTTGGCCATAAATTCTAAGCTAGTCTCTAGCTTATGAATCGTCCCCCAACCCGTGCCTAGTCTCATTATAAACGCCGTAGAAGTTTTCGATGCTGCAATTTGGTTTTTGCTTCAAAAACTTGATAACTTTAAACGCTCCCAAAATGCGTCAAGAACGTGACCGGGAAGAAGTTTTCTTTATCCAAAATGTCGACGTCTCTTATGTGCTTTTGTCTTTGGCCAGAAAGGCGAACGTTTTAAACTGGGTCACCAAAGAGGACGTTGAATACTTATTTAAAAAAACAAGACACACCAAAAAATAACAAGCTACAAAAATTGCAAACGCTTCTTAAAGGCAAAGGACTTGGACTTGAACTCGACTTTGGAGTGATTTGATAATTGGAGTTGGGCGCTCAAGCGACTGAGTGAGTGAGTGCAAAGTGAGTTTTAAAATATCCCCGAGAGAGCGCTCAATGCAGCCACCGCTCTCTCGGTGCATTTCACTCGTCGCGTGTCGGGCAGAAAGTTTACCTTACGCTCGCCTCGCTAGAGCCAATTCAGTCAACGACCAACCGCTACAGCGAACGGACGCAGTGTGCGGGCCATCGTGAATTGTAAACGAACTCGAGTTCGCCCAATGACTATTTATAGTCCATAACAATTTTGTTTATGTGTCGTGACGTGTGTGCCAACAACACAACTAAACAATAACAACTGCTAATCAGTGGTTCAAGTGATAAACGATCAAGAAGAAGTGAATCTTAGAAATCTAAATCTTAAAAGTCAGTCATGTCGCTGTCAAGTACAACGGATTTCCCAATGCCGGAGGAGACAACTACAATGACCAGCGGCGGAGAACTATACGCGGAGTTCATCTCGGCACCGGCGAGCAGCATGAGTCCCGCTGCCATAGCGGAGCACATGCAGCAAAATCAGATAACATTTGAGATACCCACAGCCCACGATCTGCGGCACATTGACGCACTTCATACGTTCAATTCGCTGTTGCAGCGGATCGGCAATGCGGGTGTCTCCTATGATTCATCGCCACCTGCCAGCATTAGCACGGAGCAGCTCTCCAATTCGGTGGTGCTGGACTTGGCCGATCTGCGTGATCATAACGAACCAGATCCTAACTCCACCTGGGAGGAAATCTTCGGAGATGCAGATATGCATGCGGTTGTTAACTATTTGTGGATTGGCGTGGTCACCTCGCTGGTGGTTCTTTCTTTAATCTTCATTATCTTGAGCTGTTACTTCTATCGCAAATTTCGTACATGGAAGAAATGCAGTAAGTATCCAACATCCACCATTCAACATACTCCTTCCTACATCCTACGTCCTACATCCTACATTGTAGATGTGAACCTACATACTCATAGCCCAATCTGCTCCCCTTTTTATTTAACAACTTTGTGACTTTAATCAAAATGTTTTTTGGGTGCGACCTTATCAACGGCCATTTATCCAGCTGTTTTGGCCGCCAGGCTAAACAATATAAAATGCAGTATACCAGTGTACTCTCAAACAAACAACCATATAGCCATATAGTATCCATATACCACCCAGACCCCCCTTATATTATGCTTTGTTATGGTCGACAGTCTCATAAATTTTGGCGCGCTTCGAAATTGTCAGTCGCTTCGCGTTCTCAGGCTCTGATGTTGTAATTTTAGATACACAAGTTTATGATGCCACAAAATATACTTATGTGCCACATATTTATAATATTAAATAGACCCGCAACCCGCCCCCCTGTTGCCCCCTTTTTGGGTATGATAAACTGTGCAAAAAAATTCCTCTGGTTCCTTTGTATGTTATTGTCGCTGGGCTTGTGAAATTTGAAGAGAGGCGTGAAGTTGTGAGTAATATATATTATATTTAAATAAGTGATACTGATATGGTCAATTTACCGTAACTGTAAAAGTAAATAATGTAAATGGAAACTGAAGAAAGAAACAAGATCCATTCCATTTGGTAATTCAATTGTGTTATGCGAGTAAAACCTAAAAATATTGGCTACGATCGGAGTCTTCTGAGCAGTATTTACAGAAAGAAAGAGACGGGTGAAACGTGTTTGTTAAAGTGTTATGAAATGGTCTAAATTTGAAAGAGAATTAAGAACTGTTAAAAAAGAATAAACGTTTCCAAACTAGTAAAAGCAACTCTTACTAAATTTAGCTTTCAGCCAAACCTGTTGCTTTCGGTCTAAATAAATACCGAAAAGTAAATCATATGCTTGGGCACTTTACACATAATTAGAGGCACACAAACTGTGCACACACTTACACACATACCATTATATATATATGTATGTATGTGTGTGTGAATAAACACAAAGACAGACGGACACACTCAAACCAGGCAAATCCCCAAACAAGCCGAACTATGAAAGTACGGAACTAAACAAGTCTTAACTCGAGTGTCAAACTTTTTGCAGACCAATTTAGCCAAATGATTTATTTAGGCCAGAACCAGAAAAACAGATGAGAGAAGTAAAAAAGAGAAGTACAAGTTTACAGAGGGGCTGCAGGGGAAGTCTGGAGGTGGCAGGGGCAGGGGCAGGGCAGATGGCCCGCCGAGTGGGGGGCTAAAGGCCGTGGCATTAAAGTATGGCCAACTCAACTGTCAAACTGTCAATTTCGTGCTAACGAGCCTTAAAAACTTTTTGCCCTACAACAATCGTAACGAGCGGGGACTGTAGGCCCGGGGTACGGCAGGGATAGGCCAGAGTACTACGTAAAATATCAATTTGAGCTTTGAGCGATATGTGTGTTGCCTGCTTTTGGGCGCCTGTGCGTCTAATTAGTTTCGTTAGTGTCGTGTTGGGTTTAGTTTCCGCTTGTTTTTTTTTCTTCTCTGGTATTACGTGTTATGCTGGCCTACATAGATAGGCCCTGGGTATGCCTTGACTATGTATATAGGGTATAGATGTAGGTAGTTCAATTGTACAACTGTGTGTGGCACACGTGTGTCATTTATAATTAAGCAACTTTGGCTTAAGTTTGCTCAATTTTCATAGCACGCTTTGTGCGTTTAATACTCGCTACGTGCCCCCTCGTGTAGCCGTCTCTGTCTAATTATCTCTCTCTTTCTCTTGCTCTTGCTCTTGCTCTGACCCTCTACCCCTTCTCGCATTTTGTGGCCGCTGCTCACAGTGTGTTTACCTTATAAATACTTAACGAGCCTGAGATGCAGACCTGCCATTGCCTGCTCTTACAGTTTATTTATTAAGTAAGGATAAACACACACACACACACACACACACACACACACACACATACACCCACACTTACACATACACACACACACACACGCACATAAGGAGCAAGTTTGGCTTGTTATCAATTAGAGCAGCGCACTACTGAATTTATTAACAGGACAACTACCGGCGGAGCCAGGCCCTTGTAAATTAAAGCACAGGACGAAACAGGACCTGCTGCCACTGCTTATTATGTTGTATAGGTTCTGCATAATTCACTTGCCTTAAAAATGTAATTAAGCGTAGCACATTTTCTCTTGGCCAAGCCAAAAACTAACAGGCAAAAGTTAAGTCATCCCCTTCACTGGAAGCCCTTTCAATTTTTAATGACGTTTTTTGGCTGGACCAAAAACTAGCTAACTGGCTGTTTTGGTCCATCTCTTTCTCTCTCTCTCTCTCTCTCTCTCTCTGCGCTCACATCGCACTTAACAGAATTATATAATGCATTATAATTTTTGTGCTTTTTTCTTTTTTGGCTAACATGGTTTTTGGTTTGTTTTTGTCTTCTGGGTTTCAGTTAGCCGACGCAAATTGAGAGTTGTAATTAGCCAAATTGCTTTATAACAGGGCTTTGTTTTTAAACTTGTATCTCGTGTTGGTATTCATGAAGTTTTTATTAATGGCCAAACAGTTTTTGTGCGTTTAAAAGTTTTTCTGCTTGGCTCAGATCAAAAACCATGAACATCTAGAAGCGAAAAGAACACCTTTAATAAATAGTCACTTTTATCAGTGGATTCTCTTTCAAGCCAAAAGCTTTTATATAAATTCTGGCCAATATCAGAGGATTCAGTATGAATTGCGCAATTCAATTTAAGCGTCGCTCAGCTCTCATTGATATCACCTGGAAAACGCGTAAATGTAATAAAAAATATAAAATGCAGCCCCAAGCTTAACCTACAGCCCAAAGCCTGTTTCACCTGCTGACCAACAACAACAGCAAAAGCAAACGGCGTTAAAAAATTAACGGACATTTATGAATAACAGCTTATATCCATATGGGTAAAATATAAATAAGGGAGCGTGGCGAGCCGGTCTCAATTGTTGGTCCTTCAGTGTTCGTCAGCTCATTGCAATGAATTTAAATTGTTGCATACATTTGGGCGCATCAGCACAAAAAATCGAAGAAGAAAGAGAACAAATAAAAAAGAATACAGAAAAAACGAGAAGAATTGCTGCCAACATCCAGCGACTGCCAACAGTAACAAAAGCCAAAAACAAATGGCGTGCTAATTTTTTTTCGCATCCACTGCAGCCACCACTTGGGTGACACCCCCTCGTGGTGGTAGCTTCTGTACCAAGAGCTCCACCGATGCACTACCGAGGGACAGTTACTTTTTTTTGTTCCTTTGGTGGGGAGGGACATGGGCACTTGGAGAAGGTATGAAGCCTGCAGCATGTGTGTGTGTGCGTGTGTGTGTTGGTTTATTTGTATGTTGGTCGTGTTTGCCGTCTGTCTATCAAAAAATGAAACAAAAGTCAAATGGGTCTGTGAGAGTCCTTGTCCAGGCAGAACCCAAAAATATACGAGCTGCTACAGTTATAACAATAAATCAACAACCGCTGCCAGCAGCACAGTGAGTGCTGTTAGTGTGCGTACGAGTACTTCAACTGGGCTCGTTTTAATATTGTAATGTGCAAAACTGCCCTGGCACACACACACACACACACACACACACACACACAGATACAAAGGAAATCGCAGTCGCTTTAATGGAAAACCATTTGGCCAAAATATTTGCACACGCCAGTTTCTAGTAATAAAAATAAATGAATACAGAAATTAAAAGCAGAAAAAAATGTATTAAATTAAATTTAAAAAACATAAAAACATTCGGCTCTGACAATTAAAAAATTGTCAAGGTTTTAAAAACCGCGGCATTCGGCATTGAACACGGCTTTCATTTATTAAATGCAGCTTAAATCACATTTAATAACTGCAACAATGTCCAATGGCCGGGGAAACCAATAAAGAATATCCCGAAATTGTTATGAAATTCCGCAGACCCGCAAATATCAAAATATCGTATCGGTCGAATAGTATCTCCGGTTCCATTCTCTGCATCAAATGGATTAAAACCGCATGCATGAACTTTTTTTACTAGTTCCGCTAATAGTCTTTAACTCAAAGACTGGAGCTCGGATAGTCATTTGCCTTTTGCTTATTAAAGCTGAAACTTAATTGAATTTAATAAATTTAAATTATTTTAAAGTTAAGCTTTTGCTGTTTCATACTTTGCGGCGTTTTTTTTACCATTGCATTTCTGCATCTTCCTCAGTATTTTATTTATATTCATTTTTTTTTCGACGTATTTCATTTCACTCGTGCCACGCGCGCACTTCCGGCATGTTATTGCCTACTTGTTGTTTTTGTTGTTGTTGTTTTTGTTGCTATTGTTGTTATTTTTGTTGTCACTCACTCAGTTTGTTGCTGTGAATGGGAAACTTTGGCTGTTCGGCCAGTCTCACAGGCATTTCCGGTCGCTACAAAAAGTTTGTGTTTTTTTTCCTCCTTTTTTTCTCGCTCTCTCTCTCTCTCTCTCTGAGCTTTTTGTTGTCGCTTTGTGTCTTTTCAATAAAAGATCCAGGGGTTCCTGTTTATATCCTGGCATTCACAAAGTTCAAGCGTTTGCGCCTTTACGCTAAATTGAATTTAATGCCCAGCCATCGTCTCTCGTCTGACGCCTCTCTCCCCTCTTCTCCTCAACTTCGATCCAACAAGTGTCCTTTGTGTGTGAAATCTAACAAACAATCTAATGAGACGTCTGTCAAAGTCAAAGTCCAACAAAGAAATAAAAAAAAAAAAACTTTTTTATAAAAATAACTTTTGTGCTTGCAACAGGAACTAAAGAACTTCCCACCTCTTTCCATATTTGCAGATAAGGATATACGCGCACAGATTCATGCGGCTACCGACTCCTATTCTTCGCATGGCGCCAGTCATCACCTGATCAGCTGCGATGCTAGCCGATTGCTACAGCAGTTGCCGGAGAGTGGCAGTGGAGGTGATAGTGCTACAAATGGGGGCAATGAGGCAGCCTTCTATCAAATTGAATCGCCGCCGTGCTATACAATTGCCACAGGGTTGCCCAGCTATGATGAGGCTCTTCATCATCAGCCGCGTCATTTTGCCTATGGCATGAAGTATGTGTATCCCAGTCTGGCGGCTGTGCATCATCATCATCACCATCATCATAATCAACGTGCGTGCATTACCAACTGGGAAAAGGACGCAGTGCAGCGGCGCTCGAATAAGCTGCAAAAGTGCAAACTGTCAGCAACAGTCGAGCAATCGCAGGCACAGGCACAGACTCAGACACAGGCGCAAGGAGAGGACAAAGCCTCGCCAGCCATTTGCATTAACATGCCGGATGAGGAGGAGCAGCAGCAGGCTGAGCTGCAGCATCGAAATGTGGTGGCCAATGCCACGTCGACAGATGCCGCACAAACTTTGCTGCCGGCGGCAGCTGCTGACGACGATTGCGCCTCATTGGTTGTTGTTGTTGCCGCGTGATTGCCCAGCACCTAAATTGGGCGCCGGGAAAGGGGTAAGGGACTGGGACTGGGACTGGAAATGGGAATGGGAATGGGAATGGGAACGAGAATGAGAAGGGGAACTTGGATTAGGTTTGGGGAAGAAGATCATGGTTACATGCTTAGTCACTTGTAAATAGTTGCATCGTCTGCCCATAAAGTTCTTTCCATCGGCGATTCCATACGAATCTATATATATATATATATACTCACCTACAACAAATCCTAAAGCTCTGATAACAAAATATTTAATCTTAATACAATTTTTTTTTTTTGTTCTAGAATTTTAGTTATTTGTTATATCATGTATTATGCAAGACTGAGTATAATTTATTGTATTTAAAATGTAATTTAAACAAATTGCCTATCGACTAAGCCTAAATGTTAATAAAACAATATTGAAAAAAAAAACAAAAAAAAACCAAATTAAAAATTACGCAAGTAAAACCAAACAAACAATTAAAATTTAAGAGCTTCGTTTTTATTTTTATTTACATTTTTCTTTTTACACAGAATTTTATCAACACCTAAAGCTAAACATTCAATGCATATCCTGGCAAATCCTTTTTGCAAACACTTCACTTCACAAGAAGTGAAATATTTCACTTCCGTTTTATTGTTCCTCTTACGTACGAGTATATAGATAATCCGTACGTGATGTTTGCCCGTATGGCAAATTAGTGCAGTCCAAATATTTTCTGGCCAAAAGGCAATCACTTAATCGATTACGAGTGTTCTAACTGGTCATATAATATGGATCTAAGATATATATATATATAAATAGCTTAATGAACTTAATCAATCTTCAGACTGATTGGATCATCTTTTACCCCTATATAACAACCCCTAGATTTCCCTTAACACATCAAATTTTTTTTTATACAGTTTGTTTTTAGTTGTCAAAGCAATATAATTGTTAAAGTTTGGTTTCAATTACAGAGGCACCTCTTGATCGAGCACATTTAGTTGTTAGAGTATTGCAGTTACTATGACTACACATGAAGTGGAAAAATATATACATAGAAACTAAATGCGAACACATATTAAGGAAAAACTTAAAGAAAATATATAACTTAAAGAAAAGCTAAAATTTAATGCATTAACTAAAGGAATACAAAAATAAATAAATTATTGTCAATAAATGGTAAAGAGAAATGCAAGAAAATTAAATATCATACATATGTGTGTATGCAAATATTAGTAAAGAAAATTCATTTATCTTGTCTCTGGAGAATCTATTGGAACAACAACTGAAATTGAATAATTATATAGGTAAAGCTCTCGTGTGAGTGTAAATAATTTCATGTCAAATTTGACACTTTTGTTGAAGCTTCTGCGCCTTAGCTCGTAATGCTGCAATTTGTATTCAAATGTGCGATTTGATGATGACTCGACAAGGGAAGACTGACGTACGGACAAACTGACGGACGGACGGACGGACGGACTGACAGACGGATGGACGCAGTAACACGCCACATCAAACATTCCATAACGCAGCAGAGCAACAAACACCAAAACAGGGCCATAAATTATATTATCGTGCATCGTGTATCTGGTTCAGGTCACAGGCATGAGTGACTGCCAGTTAAACTGAGTAGAGGGTAGTGGGTAGTGGGTAATGGGTAGCGGCGTACGGGTTGCGGGTAGCGGGTAGCGGGCGGCACTAAAACGGGCACAGGCAACTAAAGGGCAAGAAGGGGAAGGGAGGTCTAGAACCTAGAATCTGGCACTGACATCAACACCAGCAGAAGTTGCAGTACATCGTTGGGGCTTGTGTCGTGGTCGTGTTTTGCGTTCTTGCCATGATTTGCTCTACGAGTAATGCACAAGAAATAACAAAAAGAAGCAAAGAAAAGATCTATAAAACACTTTTGGAAGTCGACAATTGTATCCTCTGCAAATGAAAGGAACTCATTATTCAATTCAATTAAGATTTATCGATATAGCAAAATAATCTCATAAAAATAAACTAACACAAATAATTCACATGTTGGTTATGCTAGTCTTAAATGGATCTTGTAACTAGAGTCTACTTAGCTCTACTTAAGGTAATCATTCTACTATGGACCGGCGACCACTGGCATTGCTCGACTCAATGATAAGCGATATGCGATAGTATAAGTATAGACTCTTAAGTATCGTATAAGTACTAGTTGGTATGGGTAATGCCCCAGTGTGTGTACGCGCGGAGTTCGAGTACGTTTTTATGGGGTCTGCACGTGCCGTAATTTGTGGACGTTATTTTCCTTTGTTTTTAAGTTGCGTTGAGTTCATTGAACAGGTTGCTCTCAATTGACTTTCGAGTGATAAATCTTTCTGGACACTGAATAGAAAGACACCTGTTAAGCTGAGCATATATCCAAATTGTATGAGTATTATGTTATATATTGTCAAAAAATAAAGCAGATATCATAAATTTCTGTTTATTGGCTCTGGGAAAACAATTCGTATATTTTATGCTACATAGTCAAGGTTGCTTCTTACAATATCTGGAGATTCTACATACATCTTTATCCCTACGCGTACTCTCTGTTCATGCCTAATCTGAGATCCGTCGTCATAAGATTCCCAATATTCTGTTCTGTGCTTTCTCTACCCTGCATCATTGTTCTCTGGAGCCTCCTCCTGGGAGTCCACAATCATGTCATCCATTGTCCTCAGCGGCAGTGCATTCGTTGCCCTATTCTTTGTTATATTCTCCTCATCTAACCCTGCATACACGACATCTTCTGCCATCTTCTTGCCCGGATCACTTGTATATGCAGCGTCGCTTAATGGCGTTAATGTTGCCATTTGCTTTGGGGTGAAGGGACTATATAAGATTTGCCAGTAGAAAGTTAACCAAAAGATGATGAGAAAGTCGTGGAAGAGAATTAGAGATCCCAGTAAAGCATCGTTCAGACGCATCTCGGCAAATCGACTGCCCATTATAGTCTGAGCATGGTACATTACGAACTGAGGGTGATACAAATGTGTGTACTCATTTTGAGAGGATTGTAACTTCAGTGGGACTTACAATTAGTATTATACAGGTAATGGCGATCTCGACAATTAGATAGGTAATAAGCGCAGTTTGGGGTAGCGCGAATCTAGCCATGAGAAAGAACACAGCGATTATCAGGAAAATGAATCCCAGAATAAAAAGGATGGCTACGTCCATGGTGAGGTCAACCTAGGCCATACACAAAATATAATAAAATATCAGGAAACATCCAAATAGCTAACCTTCCTGGGAAGTAACGGTCCAATAATCAGAAAGATTGCGAACAGTAATAAACATATACCGTAAAAGCCCAAAAGATCTGGCCAGAATACGCGAGCACAGAAAGCAAACAATGATATAATTTGTAGCTCAACCTAGAAATAGAAGAACATATAGGAAAGTAAGATGGGATAATGCTTGATTATTGAAGCAATATAGTTTTGTTCAAAACTCGGCACTCACAATTAGAAAGCTGATAATGAAGTTCAATCCGATGATAAAACGCAGCTTCTCAAATAATATGAAGAGAGAAAAAAAGAGAAGTGCAAAACCGAACGATATAAAGCAGATATAATAGTTTTCCTGAAACACACGTCTTGCGGCATCTCTGTATGTAAGTTATACAGAAATTGGTGTAAGGATCACCGGAAAGGAGTGTAGCCAATATGAGACTTACATGAAGCAAATGGCCGCCCATTGAGCAAGTGCCACAACTAGCCATAAGAACAACAATAGGTAGGTCTTGAGGGCAAACTTTCGTCGGGACCTCTTGTAGTGACGATAGTTTTCATAGGTAGAATACATGTTTGCTCATATAACGGACAGATATTGATTTTAGTAGTAGTCCCACCTATATGACAATACAACATTCACTGCGAATTTGCGCAAGACTACAAACTGAAGACGAGAAGAGTCCACAACAAATTTAACAAATGGCACAACATCAACCAAAACAGAACATATTACATTTTTAAATTTGACATTAATCTCAAAAAAAAAGAAAAGTATTGAAAACTAACGGAATGTTAACTTCTGTATTTACGTATCGCCGTTGTCGAATCAACTAGCCGCAAGGTACATACATTATTATTCTCGACTTAAGACCAGTATAAGTATAATATGACGACATAGACGTTTGGGTTTACAATTCATAAGATTTCTTTTAGTTGAGTTCCTTATTCATCTATAATATGCTCAGTGGTGCCCGCAATGTTTAAAACATCATCTGGATCGATCAGATTAACATATTCGTTCAAGCCTTGCAACCTCTTTGTGTCCATTCTGCTGAACTTATTTGATCGAAAGCGATCGGTACGCCTTCCATGTTTCATGTTAAGTGGCGCACTAGCACGATAGAAAGGATTTCGATTTTCATCAGCCAACCATATATCCTGCCAGTTTTTTCCTTTGAATGAACTTGTTATGCGTTTATTTTCTTCATCCTCGTTCCTAAAGTCAAGAGTTATAGCCAATTGTGCGTCAGGTGACCTCTCAGTAGTTATCCTTGAAGGCTCTGCTTTTTGAACATTTTTTGGCATGCTATATATTACGCCTATAAAATATTATATCTTAGCCCAAATGCTTATGGCAACTTTAATAGCTGTTAATATGTTACCATCTTCGTCGTCTTCTCGATCGTCTGCGAAACGTAAGTATTTGTGGCCTGGTTCATGCGTTGGATTAATATTCTTCTTCAATAGAAAAGGTCCGTAGTAGGGCCAATCGCTGGGAGTGATTAGTCTGTAAATGATTTGCCAGTAAAATGTGAGCCAATATATTATAAGAAAATCGTGGAATAGAATCAATGATCCGAGGCAATAATCATGCAGGCGCATCTCAGCGAACCGCCCTCCATGGATGGTTTGTGAATGGTACATAACAAACTGATGGATGTTGGAATGCAATAAATGAAGCTTAATGATAATAGTAGTAAACCTTACGAAGAGCATAGTTATTGTAACGGCCAGCTGGATGAGGATGTAGGCAAAGGGAAAAGCGACATCGGTGACCAAAAGGTGCCACATTAGGAAGAACACAGTGATTAGCAGATAGATGAAGGCCGTTATAAAAAGCAGTGCCACATGCAACGTGAGGTCCATCTGGAAGATACTCTTGTGCTTAGAGAGATGGCTGCCTGACTACCAACTGCAACTTACCTTTTTTGGCAAGAACATTCCGACTATCACAAAGATAAATAAGAGCACTGTGCAAACTATAAACCACAGGAGCATTTCTGTCCAATGAGTGCGCGCGACTATTGTGAATAGCGAAATGATCTGCAGCTCTACCTAGGTGATAGACAGGATTTTAGTACGTGTTGCAACTTATACATATATACTACACTCACAATGAATAAAGATATTATAAATGCCAGTATCTTTTTGTGTCGCAGCTTCTCAATGAACAAAAAGAGCGCAAAGAGCAGTATGGCGAGAAAAAATGTGACGATGCATATATAAAAGTGATTTATAAATATTTCTCGCATGGGTTGCCTAAATTAATTGGAATTCAATAAAGCGTTTAATGTCGCTAAGCAATGGCAATTGCACTTACACTAACGCGACAATCGCCCACTGTACCACAGCCAGGATCAACCAGATGATCAACAACATATAGGTTTTTAGGGAAAACCTTCGACGAGCCTTCTTGTATTCATAGTAGACATCCTGCCCCGTATTATACATTGTGTTAGTCCCTGGTTGGGGAACCAATTCAGTGAGTGTGTGTACCGCCTACATTCACTGCAATTTTCAGTCAGTTTAAATAAAATATATCATCTACGTAATGTGTACAATATAGGAACAACATTTTGTTATTTTAGATAACTCAATTAAAATCAAAGCAAACTTGATGTGCGACCTTACAAATATTTGACTAACTTCGATCGGGTAATCTACAAGTAATTCAATTTATGATATTCTACGTCTGTTGTTCTTCTACCTTAAGAAAGATTACAGCTTCTCTAAATACTAGTACTCATGAGACTTATGGCTGCAAGATTTTTCTTCCAATGGAAGTCATATATTAGACCTCCTCAGCCGTGGGATTTATGCTGACAGTTTTTTCTGGTGTTGTAACTGAATCTGATTGAAAGATAGAAAGACAGAGAAACAGGCAAGCAGCTAACACATAAGGCCAACAGAAATTAACTGCAGATGCACAATAACAACAACAGTAACAACAAATTGCAAATAATTTGCACTTGTTGGTAAATTTTAGTGAATGTACTCGCACTCGTACATAGAATGCAAATAGCGAAAAAGGCACAGAACACGGCAAACTGTCAACGCCAAGTGTTAAAAATGTCAAATAAATAATGCTAGAGCAGCAACAGCAGCCAACAGCAACAAAACACGCACACACACACATACACACACACATATATATATATATATATTTATATGTATTTATACATCAACAAACAAGCACACTAATGAGCTGACTGACAAATGCAATGCACACTTAAAGCCTAAACCTCGGTCTCGGCTCTCGATCTGTCAGAGCAAAAGTTTTGCATGAGGCGTATGCAAACAGCCGACGCAGACAAACAGTTAGGCAGAAGTCCCGTCCCTGTCCACCCTTCCATCCTATCAATGGCACTACCCCCTTCGAAGCCAATTTGCATACAAAAAACTGAAACGAAAAGCCAAGTCAAAAGCTAATGCCAGTCACAAGCTGCGATGTCACACGGAACGTATGCGCAACGCACGCATCACAGACGAACAGACAAACAGACAGACAGACAGATACATTCAGATATGTTGGGATAGGTGGGAGGAAGTTGGGAGGCAGGTAGGGGAAAGGTGTTGTTGTTAGCGTAGTGATTGAGTGGGTGGCAAGAGCGAGAAAGCGAGAGGTATGCGCTTGGGGTTTGTAATAAAAAGAATCATTTAGCGACACATTTGGCATATCAAAATCGGATTCGCCCGGGCCGCATCATTAAACGTCATGCGGCATTCAAAATCAGCTGCCGTGTGCGTTGTTTATTAACTCCCAAAAACTGTCAACTGACATTAAGACACACAACTAAGACCTATACTCGTCTGTGTGTGTGTGTGTGTGTGTGTACATGTACTCGTATGTACCGGGAACTGTTTACTGTTTATGCTGGTAGTCAGTTTCAGTCTGAGTTCCAGTCACCATCTCGCTGTCTTTATCTGACTTGCATGCAAAATTAATTACGAGCAAAATTTATTTACGATGCTGACGTTGACGCTGCCCCTGCCCCTGTTGCCGCTGGCACCGCTGCTGCCACTGAGCGTCTTCGACGCGCGCGCTCTGCGCCAGCAATAAAACTTTTACGTTTTAGCCCTAACCGAATTTAGAACCGGGCCCAGATCCCATAGCCCAGTCCTCGGCACAGTCCCAGCCCAGCCACGCCCAGACCAGGCCTCTGGCCAGCCAGTTTAGATACATTCTCATTGCCATTTGCGGCGAACGCCATAAAACTTGAAGCAGCGCTGACATTTTTGGTGCTGCATTGCAGTGCTCTGCGGTTGTCGCTGCACTTTTTACGAGCACTACTTTTGGGGCTTCTGCAACACTGGCTGCTCGTGTGCCCATCTGTCCAACACCCAGCGTACAATCACAGCGCCCCAGTCGAAAGTGTGAAATGAAATTTTAATTCTACCTCCGTTCGAGTTTATGATTTGGCCATAAAATGAATGCTGCTGCTGCATTTGGTAAGCCTGAGTAACACAATTTACGAATATACGAGACTGTGGCCAAAGTAATAGTACTTTCCTACTCCTAGTAATTGAATGGACGAATAGAGAGCTCAATTGATCCAAACTTCAGCTATACTGCAATCGATCCTAAGTTATTATTGTATTTTTTTCATTATTTCCACGAGTCCATATAGAAAGAAGTCTTAGTATCGATTTCATTTACAAAGATTAAGATCACGATCGATTGCTTCAGGTTACTTGTCTTGCCTGCTCTAAATTAATCCCAAATTTGGATTGTGATGAACCATGAAACCTATCAAGTGTAGTGTCTGTTGTTTTAGAATTACCATCGAAGCGTTTAAGGTAAACAAACAGACAAATATGAGGAGAGGGTATAACCTAGTATCCTACTGACTTGGGTAAACGCTATAAGATGTATCATTCATTGATTCATTGGCTGTTCGACATTCTAAGCACAAAAGTCACAGAAGGTTTTATGGAAGACTTAATGCCATCTGGTGCTCTATTAAGCACATAAAATTCTTCCCCTGTGCTTTGGAATTGTGGATATCATCAAAGCAAACAGAAGTTAATTTTTGAAATTATGATTTACTCCACTTGAGACAAGAGACCTAAGTATATAGCTAATCATTGCACTTTTTTTAAACACAAATAGAATACAAGTAGATAACTGTCTACTGAGTTTTCTGGGTTAATTATTATCACAGCTATCACACATCTCATATATGAAGATGATGACATACGTAAAAAGTCTTAGCTTAGGTCAGGGTTGGGTTGCTCATAGATAAACTGAATGACAAGTTTGTCTATTATCTACTCAGGCAGTACGAAATACTACGAGTAATATAGTTTAAACCATCTGTTGAAACTTATTATTTCAACTGATTGTTTGACTAAGTCGAATGCAAATATGAAATAGGGCCACACGGAGGAGAACAGAGTTCGAGACACAGTGCCAGCGGCACATGCCCAGATAAGGACCACACCGAGCATGGCTGGACCACGTGATAAGGCAGAGACTATGCAAGTGGAGTATGGGTAGAGGAGATAAAGTGCCGCAGGCCAAGTTCAAAGGGCCGACGACAACGACGTCGTCACATCATCAAACAAAGTGAGCAACAAATTAGAGGCAGCAACTACCAAGAATTTCCCTTGGATTAGGCAAGAAATGGCGTGGATGCCGTCGACGATGCTTGCGTCATCAAATTTGTACCAGGTTATCAACTGGAGGCGGTGTCGGTGTCGTTGTTGTTGCCGTTGCCGTTGTCGGTGGCGGTGGCGGTGGCGGTGGCGACGTCGTCTGTTAGCTGATAAGCTCAAAGAGAACTGAGACAGAGCTGAGTTCTGCTGCCGGAACATTCCGTGGGCTCTGTGTGAGTCATCTGCCTTTGCCACGACTGGAACGTGACCTGGCACTTCGGTGACATTCCATAATCGCTTAGTTTTTCCTGAAGCGCATTTTTGTTCTTTGTCCTTATCAACTTTACGACTTCCTTTCGACCTGCGCTCAGCACTCGGAGCACTCTTTCACCTATTCTGGACCACCGGCTAACTGCAATTAGCCTTCTTTACGACTTTCAAATCGTAGGCCGTGGCTTACTTATGTATCTTAATCTTTGTTCTGATATTTATAGGTCCAACACGTTTTCCGAACTTTTCCTACGAATCGTTCGAAACGATTTCGTTTTTCCTTTCGAAATGTTTGTTGGCAAACTCAGATATTGATGTTAGGTCAGCCTAATCTTATGCGGATTTTCAAATGTATTCCATTAAGAGAAAATTATGCATTTCATTCAAAGAATGATGGCTAGATGAATAACTTGTATATATAAGAGGTAAAAGTTTGATGAAAGAAATAGTCATCGAAATAGAAAATAAAAAAATATTATTTGTGATACAAAATCTTCATAAGTGTATTTTAACCTATAAATATTTCAAATATTTCTAAGCCTGAAATAGTGTATAATGCCATAAAAAATGCAACTACAGGATGTGTAAGGAGTTCTACATTTCCCTTCACAGAGGGCCCTCTTCCTTGTTCTTGTTATTTAGGCATTCATCAGCTGTCCATAGCTTGATGTTATGGGCTATCATATTTCCAATACATCCATGCACTGAAATAACCATGAGGAAGCACTTTTTGTGACTAAGGAACACTTAAGAGGTTTCCCTTAAAAAAATAACAACATGGCATGGATATATCGAAAATTAACAATACTTGTAGCCTTGATTTATGAATGAGTTTGTTGTCAGGATATTTTTTTTTTTAGCATGATGCGCCAGTTTTCTGAGGAGCCGTCAACGAATACTGCGACTACTTAAAAGTAAATAAATATGAAAGGAAATTACAGTCTTGTTTGCTTAGGAAATACGTTGGCATGAGTTGTGGAAATTGTGAGATGTGATATGCCATAGACAGGCTACTGTTCAGTTTATATGGATAAGGTAACCAATCCTTAAGATGATGATAAGTTTTTCATACAGGAAAATATCTGTTAAGTAAAGAAAAATGAATGATAAGTTTTTCATACAGGAAAATATCTGTTAAGTAAAGAAAAATGAAGTAAATTATGATTTCAGCGATTATATCTGGAGTTTCATTGATAACTAAAAACAACCTGATTTGCACTCGGGGACACTTTTTTCGCCACGGGAACAGCAGCCAAATCATCTTGAGAGACTTTTGAGCAAATATATGGCACCTACAATTATGAATCCTGTGAAGCAGCAGGAAAGTTTCCTACTAAAAACCCCATGCTACTCGTACTCCTTCTACTCGTACTTCCCGTTGTGCGTAGGCATTGCATTAGTGCTGAAGTTCCTTAAATTCTGGGAATAGATTGAAGACCATAATTACGCTCACGCTTACAATTTACTGACTGCCTGTCAATTGCAAAACCAAACATAAGCCATGACAGAAGATGCCAAAAAGAGCAAAACAAAAGCAAAAGGCAAGAGATGGAAGCAGGAGACGGGATGAGACAACGGGGAGGATGCGAGCTACAGCTACCTGAGGAACACAAGTGAGTTGCGTCCTTGGCCACAGGCATTTATCCAGTTACCCAGCTACCCAGCTACCCAGTCCAAAATTCAAGCAAAATATGTCATTGCTGTCTATTCATGGTGCTGACAAATCAGCACGCTAAGGCTGAATTTATGAATAGGCATAGGATGATGTCTTTGACTCAGGATGAGCTCTGTGCCTGCCACTGATCGCTTCATTATGGACCAGAACATGTCAATTTGGTTTCTGAGCTCAGATGTTGCAACTGCTCACTTCCTGTGGCGACACAAATCCGATTCTTAAAATTCTCCTCACAAATCTATCATACTCGTACTCACACTCGTCCTCGTAAAATATAAGTAAGAGTAAAATGAAATAAATCAATTTGTCCTCTGAATGTCAGGGTATAAAAATATTTTTTATTATTCTACAAAAACTCAATAGTAAAAGCAGCTTAAAAATTATATGCTGCTTGAGGCATTAAAAACGCCACGCAATGTTATTTAGATTGATGGCCCATAGATATCCTTATCTCAAGGACAAGTGAAAGTTTTTGGAAAAGTATACGAACAATTCTTAAAGAACGCAACCTTTTTGCTAATTTTTATGGGTTATTCGTGACCTGAACTAGAGGCCACATAATGTTCTCGTATTAAGAGCAGTGCCAATAACAGTCATAGTAGGTGTTCTAGGACAAGAGCCAGGATCGAGTCAAGGAATGAGTCCATGTGCTAACCTGTTACTTGCTGCATGTGGGCATTAAATTGGATTTCCACGGCTCTAAACTCGCGACCGCCACGCTTTTTGCCTCGAATTTTGGTACCAGGCAAATAAAATTTTTACGTGCCCACGCGTCCCGTCAACAGTTTTTCCAATTTCAAGTGCCTTCGCACGTTGTTTTTCCGGAAAATTAGTTTAAAAGCATCATAAAATAATTTTCGTGCGCGCGTTGGAAATTTTCGCGCTCGCATTTACCGTTTTATTGCGGGCGAAGTTGAATGGCTTTTAACTTTCAGTTGATACCCTACACTCTCTCTGCTCGTGCTCTCTAGCATTTACAATTTGAAATATTATATGAGAAGAAAATATTTTCTCTAGCTCTCCCCTCATACTCCGCTTCTCCTCTGCCTTTTTATTTTAGTTAAAAACTCGCTATTCACAAATTTTACGTTCTAATCAAAATAGTTGGTAGAGTTGCTTCAAGAGCTGTTCTAACTTTTTGCAGGGTATAATACTGTTTTTGATTGTTGGTTATGGTCTTTCCTGCTTGTTATTTTACGCTCAGGTGTGTAAATGGATTTTGAAGTACTACGTTTTGGCGCTTAGATAGCCCACCATCATCATCATCATCATCATCATCATCATCATCGTCATCAAAGGCATTTAACAATTCTGTTTCAAATGATCCGCTGCATAGGCATCATAAAAGACCCAGAGTCAAATTAGATTTATGTGTTCTTTTTGGAGATTTTACAGTTTTATTACGGAGCGGGAATGGTCCAGGAGAGTAAAAATCAAATGCTTCTAATGCATTTTCTGGGGTCAGTGGGTAAATGTAACAAATATTATATTGTTTGTGTCTACTACTCACAATATTATAATAGGTTTTATTATTTCCTTTGCTCCAAAGTATTCTAATCTATATATACTCGGTTTTGATATAGCAAAATTACGAAATTGGTAACATGACTCAACCGATTACGTAAGCAGCTAAAGTACATTTCCTGATCCTTATCTCGGCATCGTTTCGAAAATCTGAAACATCTTCCGGGGATTTTCTTCTAGCTTTCCGCAAACAGTATGACAAATTCTAAATACCATGAACGGGTCTAGATAAGATATCCGTTTGTTGTGGTGTGTTTGATTAGGGTTTATCTAGACCACTTAACGATTTTTCAAATTATAGTAATTACTTCTGAAGTAATTAAAGCTGACAAATATTTAAATATGAATGCTTTAAAATCCATAGTTAATAATCATTTATAATAGTTGTATCTTGCAGCAATATGCTCTAAGTTTCTTATACAACTAACATACGAGTTCATATGAGTACTTGTTCCTTGTTTGAATATGAGGATTATGATTTTCCTTTGAGTCAGGCGTAATTCAAACCATAATGCCCTTAAGCTGGAATGTTTCTGCTAAAAATATCATCCAGATACAAATAACATGATAGTAAGGCAACAAAATAGGGACAAGGTGAGCTACAGCGAAAGATAGAGAGAGAGAGAGAGAGAGAGAGAGAGAGAAAATACAACCTCTTGTAATATGAGCAATTTGTTTTCATAAACTACGCTGCTGGCAGTCCTCTGTCTTATACAATGTGAAGTAACCCGCCAGTAAATAGTATCTTGTATCTGGAAACTCATAAGGACGAGGCAGCAGTCTGTCTGCACTGCCGTTGCTATGTACGAGTATTTTCATTGGAATAACGTGAAAAAATTTGTTAAGGATCTCTTAGGTTGAGCATGTGTGGAAGTGAATTTGTAGGGCTGCATGTTATTACTGCTTTTAACAGCACATCCTTAAAAAACAATCAGAGATCCTTAACAAGCCACTTGCCTGGAAAACTACTTGCAGCTTGGCGTTGTGGTTGAGGCGTCAACATTTTAAGTGCTCAGCAGAGGCCCCTCTTCTGTCTCCATCTGTGCTTATGTCCAGCTTGTAGTTTCGTTTTAATTGTTTTTATAACAATTTGCCACAAATGTGACCAGATTTTTCTTATAAGCTTAAGTTTGTGTAAATATAATTTCTTTAATTGGATTTTGTCGTCATAGCTACCTGGAGTTCGAGCAAACACGAGTATTAAAAGCGCCGCAAACACATTTGGCCGCCAGTTGGCGGCGTTGGTGTGATATTAAGAGGCAGTCACCAACAAAAGGCAGGTTAGGCAGACCGACAGACAAGCAGTCTGACAGACGCTCAGACAGACAGCTAAACAACCAGGCAGCCAGGCAGCCGCAGCTGGTAAAACCCGTTAAAATACCAGCTGAAAAGCATGACTCGTGGCTGGCCCTGCCTCATAAGCTATGCAACACACTGCACTAGATCTGCAACAAAATATTCGGAACACGTTCAAATTCATATTCGAAATATCCGAATGCAATCGGAGTTCTGGAAAAATCTTTCCCTCATTTAGACTTGGGATTAATAATCATTATATCTTATCAAACATTAAGCTACAATAAAGAAGTGAAGAGCTCCTTAAGTTATAGCAATATTGAAAACAAAAATTCGATCTGAATTGTAATCCTACCTAATAAATATTGTGTATTAATCCCATAACTACTAATGAGTACTAATAATTGCTAAGCAACTATTCTATATACTTTTTTCTAATTTGTTGTCATGCATTAATATTATTATCATTTCGCTTAAAGAATATTTAGTAGGTGTAACTTTTTATATCTAACTTCGCATCTAGAAGTCCTGTAGAGGAATCCTTAGAGATGTTTAATTCAACTATTTTATAGGCTACAACGTTAGCCGGTGCTTGTTTGCTAAATGCATCAACTTCATACTAAGAAATACGAATTAAATTGAATCAAATGTGACCCACACTGAAGCCGTGCTAGGCCGAGTGGCCTTAAGACATTTTCTTAAGTCTGCAGCAGGGTATTCGTATACGTATACGTATACGTAATATTATATATATGTTGAGCAAATGCCAGTGACGGGCGACAGCGCGACACGTTGTCTAACAATTTTAATTTTCAATTTTAACTGAGACGGACAACGACAGCAACAGAGCAACAACAATAACACAACAAGAGCAACAACAACGTCAACAGCAAGAATGACGACAACAACATCAACGACAACGTCACACGGTTCACCTCTTAGTCAGTTCCAGTTGCAGATGAAGTCCAAATCAGAGTCGGAGTCGGAGTCGGAGTCAGAGTCAGAGTCGGAGTCGGAGTCAGAGCCGCGTCCATTTTAATTGGGCCAGTCTAACTGGGTCACTGGTGTCAATCGTCAGTTGTTGTTGCTGTTGGTTCTGCCTGTTGTCTCTGCTCTTGCCATTATTGTTGTTGTTGTTGTTGTTGTCAACTTAATTATGTCGCAATTGCTTTGAAGTCGACTTTTGCAAATGTAAACCAACAGCAGGTGGCATTGCTCCATGGCTCGTACTACGTGGCTCGTGGTCCGTGCTCCATGGTCCACACAGTCATTTCAAATTGTACTTTATTCAATTTTTATGCGCTCCCCATGCTGTTCGTCCGCCTCCGCCTCTGCCTCCGCCCTCGACCCTTCCCTCACCCTCCAACAATGCGCCCGCGGCCCCCTAGTGCCCTTTTATAGTGGCTGCAGCGTCGTTGTCACCACTTTAATTGGATTTGCCTTGCTGCCGCGTGGCTTTGTCTTTGGCATTAGCTTTGTGCCTCCATCTCTGACAGTCCTGCCCGCTCACCGCCCCCTCCTCTCTACTCTTCATACTCCTCCTCTGCCGCTCAGTTACTCCACTTTTCCAAGTCCCCAAGACTTTATAGTCATCATCATCATCATCGCCATTTGCCATTCTCTGTAGCTGTAGCTAAAAAGCTGCAGCGCATTACAAATTGGTTTTGTTATTGGCTTAATTGAATTGTTGCAGATTGGACTTTAAATATGCGACTGCCCCTTTCTCCATCTCCAACCTGTTACAGTTGCTGGTGTTCTTGTTACCAGTCCACCAGGGGCCTTCTTTCAATATACCCATGTATTTTCATAAGGTAGCGTCAACAACTTGGCATGCAATTAATTGTAGGTTGACATGCTCGCAGCTCCAGCAAAAGGAATGGACAGACAGACAGATGGATGGATGGATGGATGAATGAATGGATAGCTGGGTAGATGAATAAATGGATAGGTGCGAACTGTGCTACGTACTAGACATGTAAGCCATACAATTAGACCATTGCAGTGGGCGTATGCCATAAGCTGGAAGAAGCTTTAGACTGTTAACCCTATTACGAATGCAAATTATGTAGGCTTTTCCAGCTGATGGTGGAAAAAATGTTGTGAATAATTAAATACGCTAAGAAAAGTGTAGTTAGAAAAAAATTTGAATTGGCAAATACAATGGAAGTTGCAATTAGGCAACGGTACAAAAGCCTCGCCTCAGAGTAGTTTCCCCCTAATACTTGGAAAATTGCATTTCAGGCGACCTGCACTTGAATGGGTTGGGATTAGGAATGGAATCAGGTGTTGTAGTCCGATTGAATACGATTCTTTCTGTGTCTGTTTTTTATACTTGCTGATCTAAATTAAAAGAACGGTATTATTATTCATTAAAATATTTGCTTTGTATCCCTTAAATACGATATACATGTATGTGTGTAATTTCATTAAGAAACCAGAGATTAAAGATTGTAATGCCCCATTCACCCATTTACCCCATTCCAATATCACTTGGCCATATCGCCGCTGTGACACTTCCCCAGAATTGCTAACCCGAAAGTCGAAAGCAAATGCTTTGTAATGCTACTGTCGCCAGTCTGAATACCCCTGGTCCTCTAGTACCCCCGCCAGGTGCTCTACATAAAAAAAAAATAAAAAAAACCGATTTCATTGTTTGCATGCAACGTTGACGAGGCAGAAAGAAATGTCAACAATAAAGAAAAAAGCTGAGACTGGGACTCGTACTGAAACTGATTGACACCCAGAGACGCAACGAGCCAAATGTACTTGGTATGGGGGAAAAATGATTGTACAAGGTAACACTCGAAAACTAATGCGCTTATCGGTGGAAATTGATCGGAGTTGTATGAGTTCGTCTCCGTCTCCGTCTTCGTCTCCATGTCCACCTCTGTCTCCTACAATGAATGCAGGTGATTGTTGCTTGTATGTGGAAATAATTAACATGTACTTTCGATTTCGTGACTCGGGGTATGGAGGCCCAAAAAGAAAATCAGCCCGTGAAAAAGTGAAACGATATGGAGGCAAAACTCCTGCTCCCCCATTCTGTCTAACTACAATCAATAACATTTGTAATGTCAATAATGACAAGCCCCGACAAGGCGTCGGGCAGTTCTCGAAATTGAAAGTTTATGGTTTATGGTTTCTGGCTGATGAATTTGATGAATTACGAGTAAAAAGTACTCGCAGCCAAGCAGAAAGCCGGCCAAGCACCTTGCATATCATTTTACAGTGCCTTGGCGATAAGACGGCGCTGATAAGACAGTCGAATGAATTTACAATCCATCAAAGAGCAATGTCTCCTCCGTTTTCGGAATCAATCATAAAATGCATTTATTGACTGGCCAGTCACGACTTTTCATTTTGAACATTTTGCTGGGGGAATCCAAAAGACTAAGTATAATTGGGGTCGCCAGACCAGACCAGACCAGACCAGACCAGCCAGTCGGTCGGTCGGTCTGTCGGTCGGTCGGTCGGTCGGTCGGTCGGTCGGTCGGTCGGTCGGTCGGTCGGTCGGTCGGTCGGTCGGTCGGTCGGTCGGTCGGGTTAGGCGCCAAGTGCGAAATTAAGGTTAATTGAGATACATACTCGTATGTTGTACTTATTACCCAATAGCAATTACTCTAACTATTGAACCTTTTGTAGGGTCCAAATCTTTATTTCAAAACTGTTGAGCAAAAGGATCGAAACGTGTTCATCTTTTAAGAGGTTTTCAATAATTCGTTTCGCTCGCTTTAGTTCATCGACTAGGAACGTAAAAAGTTGAACTTAGCTTCTAACTAAATAGGTAAATACCTGTATGGCACTTTCATTTCTGCCTCCAAAGCATCTTATGCGATAGTAGTCGTATAACACCTGGATAATTACATGATATTTATCGACTGTGTCACTTATCTTTCGATTAATATCACGACTAGAGCTAATATTTGTAATTAATCGCGTACTTATTTACATACTCATTTACACGTACAACTGGCTTACATATTGTATAGCATTGTATTGTTAACACGTGACTATACTCTAGCCGTGTATGACCGACTACGAGATACTCTTATACTTCAACTCGCAAATACTCACTACTTAGCACGCTTTTAATACCACAAAAGCAACTTGTGCAACGCTGCGGCAACGCCACGCTGCATGGGGAAATTGTTTTATGAACTTCTTTTTTTTATCAGACGGATAGATAACCGGGAGTACTGACTGAAGCCAGAAATGAGTAAATCGTCTCGGCTATCTTAATCAAAAGTATACTATATAATTTGTTTGTATACTTTAACACAAACTTAAATAACCGTCTTTACCCATTTTTAAATGATTAAGGGCATACAAATTGTTTTAAAATTTCCTTATTACTCAAGCGAGCCACAAGTGTTGACATGTATAATAGCCAGTTATTTAATAGATAGTATATCTCTAATCGATTGAAACTCTTGCTGCCTATGTAACTGTCAATGATTGTTTAATCCGAGTATATACGATTACTCTGTCATTCCTTTTGAGTTTGTTACAGACGTAGAAGTTTTGCATTAGAATTGAAAAGTGTGTCTATAAAATAACTCGTAATCTCTGATTTGAATTTTAAAAGCACGCTCTTATGTACTTAAGCTTTACTTATATCATACATATAGTGGAATAGCCACGCTAAAATCAGTTTTTTCTTTGCATGATTTCGATGCTATTTTAGCTTATTTCACTTAATAAAGATATTTATTTATTTAAAAAAAAATGTCGTCTATAACCGCCAGTCAAATGTACTACTATTTTTTTGGCCCTTTTTCTCATATCTGTCTAGAAAATTAAATAATATGAAGATATTTATATATGATTTAAATAGTTTTACTACAACTGAATCTTCAGCAGCCTGAAATCTGTCACTACGAGTATTATGTTTTCACCTTTGCCACAAAACTATTACGTAAATTACCCAAGCAATAATGGTCTGAGGAACCACTACCCAACACCCATATGGTAGTCTCCCTCTACTCTCTCTCTACTGAAGGGTTACAAGACCTGGCTGCACCTAGAAAAGTAAGCCTTATAGAGCCACTTAGCTGCCTAGAATGTCGAAAAAACTTGTGCTTGAGTGCTAATAATGTTCAATCAATTGTTATACGAGTATCGAAAACCTTTGAAGCGATAAACCAACAAAAACAATAAAAAAAAACGAAAAAACTATGACAAACAACGACGACGACAATAAAATGTAATAGCATCATAAGTACTACGACTATATACATGCATATATAGAGATATAGGTGCATAGTGATGTATGTGCTATAGGCCCGGGCTAGGTACGGGGAACCTGGCCAAGCGCAACGAACTTGAAGCTAACGCGCCCAAGATAATCAGAGACGGGGCAAAACCATAAACAAATAAGGAAAAAACTCAATCCGAACGACAACGTTCTTGGTAGGTGGACTACTTGCTTATGGATATGTGTGTGCTTGTGTGTATGTGTGTGTGTGTGTGTGTTTGTATGTGAAATTACAGCTGCGGTTCATTGACATTGAATGGGTTGACAGTTGGCGTTGGATCTTGGGTGGTTCGAGGGATTTGCAGCTCGAGTTGAGTTTTGCTTTGTACAACTGCGTTTTTAATTGTGCATGCAATGAAAGGGGCACTCAAACTGCACTTGTTAGATAGCAGACACAGTAGACACAGTGGGAATCAGCATCAAGCAACATAATAGAGACTAGGACTAAGTATAGGAGCAGGACTAGGCTACTTTCTGTTGCTGTCGTTATTGCTCTTACTGTTGCTGTTGCTGTTTCTGTTGCAGTTGCAGTTGCCTCGAGTGCAGCATGCTCACAAGTAATTTCTACGAATTTAGAGAGCACCTACAAAAGGCAAAGACAATGCAGAGGCATGTCGCATGAGGCATGGGGCATGAGGCATGAGGCATGAGGCATAGTCCTACGCGGAACCTTGAGGGTTGCATGACCTATATCACAGATTAGAGACAAGGCAAGCCAGCAGCACGATTTTGAAGACGATGACGATGACGACGACGACGACGACGACGACGACGACGACAACGACAACTTTCCCAGGGCATCTCACGGCACGTCTCGGTCCATATGACAAATGTTTCACATCAGTGCGTCCCGGACTGCAGCAATTACCTGCCTATGCAGTTCTTCTCCTTGTTGTTGTTGTTATTCTTGTTTTTGTTATTGTTGTTCCATAGATCCCTCCCGGCGTCACAGCTCAGTTGGTCGTCCGTTGCGTCTTGCTGAGCTTCAAAAAACTAAGCCTAAGGGCTGAGTTTTGAGCTGTGCTTCGATTCTGACTCCGGGGTCAGGGAACAAGTGCTTCCAGTTGCCAGTGCCTGGCAGGACGTCGTTAGGGTAATCGGTTTCTGGTTTATGGCGCACACCCCACCACAGGAGTTGATATCAGACTGTGCCAAGTGTTCCCACCTCTTGTTTTCCATTTCTTTCGATATATACATATATATACGAGTATACGACTTCATATTTCCCTTTTCACTGAGTGATGCTCAAGTCGATTACTCAATTAGAGTGTGAGAAATGTATTAAGTGCACGTAATTATATGGAAATGGAAAGAATAGATTTTCACATGTGCGAATCTACACAGCCCAAATTCCGTTCCAATCGGTTTACGACTCATTCACACAGGAAGCAGAAAGATTTAAAGGAATTAAATTCATATCCTGCAATAAAATATCGTAATTCGCTCTAAAAAGCCATCAAACAATCTAAGCCAAACAGCTTCCGGACAATTCAGCTCAAGAACGTTTCGCTGTTTGAGATATAAGTATGAGTATTTGTTTTTTTGTTTAGTTAATGTATGTTATTAGCCTAGAATGTTAACTTAAATGTGAAATATTGTTTAGTTGTCAGTAACTTTATTTTAAGCCACTCTTTTTTATGGCAGTTACAAATGTTTAAAAGATTCCCAAGTAAATTAATTTTGTTCTGATCAATAAGAAATAGAATTAACAATTCCTAAAAGGGTTGAAAAAGTATTTCTCAGTACGTAACAAATCTTGTGCGAGAGTAATATCGTAATAGCCTAATGGAAAGGAAAAAAAAGGAAATTTTCCTTACAACTAAAATCTATTCATTATATGTTAATTACTTAAACGATTTCAAAAACGATCTCTGGCAATTCTCAAAATGTTTCAAATTAAATTTCCAATGACAACAATTTATTTAATGCTTTAATCAAGACATTTGTTAATAATAAACACATTCGCTTGCAATTTTGTTTTCATGGTTTTTTAGTAAACTTCATATTAGAATATTCGCTAGTTTTCGATTGACTTAGCGGTTTTGCGTCTATGACTAAAAAATGAGGGTTTTGCGAGAGGTGAAACACAGAAAAGATCTTATGTTACCCATAAGATAAGTCAGAGAAAACTAAAGGTAGGTATAATGCATATGGGGGATTCACAATCTAGTATTATAAGGTCAATTCACACAATCAATAAAGCTAAAAGCCTACAGCACCAAGTTTAGGATGAAATACGCCGTTCAAGATCAAATTTAAGCCGATTTATAAATGTCAGAAGAGCTTGACAAACCTGCAGTCAATAACTGAATGGGCACCACAAATGGATTGGAATGGTTGAAAAAATATCTTAGAAATTAATAAACTATGTTAAATTTTGGGCTGCTGGTGCATTATGCAAAGCAGAGCATTGACTTGGACTTGGACCCCATAGTCAGTGAAAAATTAAGCGGCTTTATCAGTGCCATCACCCGCATGCAAAGGCTCCCGGATTGGGTCTCGGACTGTCCGTGGACTCATTAATTTTTGTGGGGCTCAGCACAGTAGTCGGCATTGAATACAAAGTCAGAATGCAAAATGCCTAAATGCCTCATTAGGGCCTTAAATTAAAGCTACTTGGGCCCCTTTGAGCGCAAGTCGGTCAACTAGGCCTCAAGGGTCAACGAGAAGCCAAAAGAAAGCGGCAGAAGACAGCGGAACAAAGACAACACTTGGTAGTAGGTAGCTACTGGAATAGGGCAACAGCTTGGCCAAGTACGAGGTACGGAGCACGATGACTTACCTCACCTAATTAGATAGCCATTGTCTTACAGTCTGACAGACGGGCAGAAATTATTGCAAGCGGTTTAGGGTCATGCATACGAATCTCTGGCAAGGTCTGAGCCCATATGGTTAGCCGCAAGATCCTCAAATTCCAGCGTTAAATGAGCTGAAAATAAACGTCATCAACTGTGACAGAAGATGCAGCCCAACAACAAGATTTGCCAATCTTTCCCTCGTAATAGACAATCGTCTGGGTTCCTTGATGGGTTGCTGGGCCCAGGCAAAGAGCGTCCGCATTATCTTCGTTTGCTCTGCTGATTCATTTGGCTGGCTGGCAAGATTAGCCAATCATGATAAGAATGTTCTTTTGTGCAGTCGATGAGCTCATCATCATCATTATCATCAGCAGACTCCGACAACCCTTTGTAAATTGCAATGAAATTTATCTTAGACGAACCTCGTTGAAAAGCAATTTCGTTTCCCGTAACATACAACATGATGTCTATGAGAAACAGATCTTATCCGTCTATGTTTTGAGTGCGTGCATTTCCCATACTCTCGTTACGAAGACTTCTTATCGTTTATTCGAGGGAAATGAAAAATGGCAACTCGGACTATCTTAATAGCACCAATGATCAGTGTTGATTTATGGACATGTTATGAAATTCCTGCAACTATCTTACGTCACTTTCATTAACCACGATTATCTGCAATTAAATGCATGCAAAGTTTTATGTACTCGTAATAATTTCTAAGTCGAGCTTCGAGATCTCTTTATTTATTCGCTCTTCTTCTCTCATCAGGCTCTTATAAAAAGATATATATATATATGATACATATGTATGCACATCAATCCCAAATTGAGCAACTCTTGCATTCTGTGTGCTGTACCAAAGGCTATATTCTACCTGACGCTATCGCCAAACTCATCTTCCACCAGGTGAATACGTTAAGATTCTGCTGTTGCTTAGGCCTGTGCGCCCACAAATTGCTGCCGAGTCTCGAAATAAGATATCTGCACGTAGCTGTAATTTAAAACCCCACCAAATAAAGGAAAAAAATTAAAAATAAAAATAAAAATATAAAACAAGAAATGGTCCAGGCCTCGTCACAGCGACACAAGCCTACAACACACACACGCGTTCGAGCATTATCCTACGGCAATAATTTCTTTTCCCAAACAATACAAATGTAGAGATATGTCATTTGCCAAGCACAACGAAATCGAAGAAGAGAACAGGCCAGAAATGAAGATCGATGCTCCATAACAGTAAGAATGGGACGAGAACTGGAACTGGAACTCGAACTGAGACAGAGACAGAGACTGCGAATGGGAATGGGACTACAACTGACACTGCGACTGGGACTGGCAATGAGACTCTAAAACTCTGAGACTGGGCAGGCAATCGGGCAACATGTGCGCCGCTTTGTAACGCCAATTATGGGCCCATAATTCGAAGGCATTGTCTGAGCCACAAAAGATGAAGCGAGCGAGCATTTCTCGAAGAGAAAGAAGAAGCAACTGATGAAGAGGAAGATCATTTCCCAAAACTTACACACACACACACACACATAGACAAGGGTACACACAGAGTTGTAATCTCAGGTCTTAGCGATGCGTAACCAAGCGGCAAATGAGCAAAACCCGCTTGCTGAGCGCGTTGAGCACATTTGAGCGCATCTGTTGCCAGGTAGCACATATTCTCTCTACCATCCTCTCATTCTCTCACTCCGTCTCTCTTGAGTGAAGTAACGCTTCACGATCGAGCCGAGCTGCCTTCGGCTGTTCTTCAGTCTGAGCGTTAATCAGTTTGTTTGCAGACGTAGCCACCGCCGGACGTGTGTGCTTCGAGAGTTAAAAAGAAGCTAGAAGATAGAGATACATACAGTCACTGTTACGGATACCGATACAGTGAAAGTGTGCCGCAGCAAAAGATACTCGCATTGTATTACTCATTATAACTGAACGTGATCTAGACGAATAAAGAAGAAGTTAAGGTACTATATAAAGCCAAAATGGAGAGCCTGCCACGCGCATTAAACTACGAACTGCCGCATGATCTGCATTTCGATCATTTCGGAGGCGCCGCACAACAAATACTTGAGAACAGCAAGAACATTGCCGCCGCAGAGGCCTCAACACCCACGATCACCACATTGGATGCCCTGGCCAAAAGCGATTTTCTGCAAAAGATTGGAGCCACCATATTCAACTCAATACAATTGAAGCATCACAAGCTCAACGAAGCCACACAGAATTCCAGTGAAGTGACCATGGATTTTGACTTTGCCGCTAACCATGTGGTGCTCGATAGCAGCAGTGTGGATCAACTGCAGCAGCAGCTGGAGTACGACAAGTTCATGAACGAGGTGTGGATTGGCATTGTCTTTACGCTAATCTTGATTTCCATGGTCTTCTGCATATGCTCCTGCTTCCTGTACCATCAGTTTCGTACCTGGAAACGCAATTGTAAGTAATCCAAATAGGTTTTCAACTCTGACAATTTTCCCCTACACCAATCGCTGGTTGATATGTTAAATGCATTTGTATGTATGTACTGATTAGCTGTTATCAAACAAAAAGTATTTTCGATTGGGGTTTAACTACCTCTATTAGCTTTTATGATTAGCTTCAATAGCACAGAAAACTATAGTACATCGGTAATCACAATAACATCAGTCTGGTCTACTTGCTAAAATGTAGAACAACAGCTCAAGATGTATATCTACATACTCGTACTCGTATATTGTTTTGAATAATACATCTGAGATATGGGACAAAACTGAAAAGAAATCATGTCGATGGGTCCTATCACAAAACAGATATCAGAGATTAAGTGAAATAGCCACATAAACGAATAGTTGTTAAACCAGTTACCTATGTATATATTCTAATGTAAGCAAAACTTAGTTGGGGCTTAAAAAAAAGTTTAGTTTTTGATTACTATAATTTAGACACGTGTAAACGACAATTAAATTAGGCATTGACTTCTGTTGGTACACGATAGTTTCAAAGAGCTGATACATGATTGCCCTAAAAAGTTTTGAAAATGTTTTCTTTTAAACTTTTAGTTTCATCTTATTGTTTTTTCTGTGTCACTTCGACCTTCAAACGAATTCGCAGAGAACGTTTTCCATGGCTGAAACTTCTTTTATTTTTTCCTGTTTTTTTTTATATTTTTTTCTGTGTCATGTTTGCTGTGCCAGCAAATTCAAAAGTAAACACAAAAGGAAAGACTAAAACAAATCCAATGAAATGCAACTCAAGTGCAATTTACAAGCGCCAAGGCAATTAGTGAAAACAAACCGAAACACGTAAAAATGTTTAAACAGTAAATGCTCAGTAAATGTTTATATAAGAAATGAAGAATTTCAGGGCAGAGCTCAAATATAAAATAAATAAATATTCTTGAGCAACAGTTTTCAATACTCGTAGAATGAATAATAAATACAAATAATTTAATGAAAATTCAAGTATGCAACTAATGTCCAAAGCAAATTCTTTAGCACATCCCAGTTATGCATTCATTTAACTAACTAATCAACAACTTTTCTCTACCTCTTTTTAGATCATAACAGTGCAAACAGTTCCTCTTCGTGCACAATTGTGGACATTGAGGCGTTAAAATTGCAACCTGATGCGGAGGATCCGGTACCCGAATACACATTGGTCTCAGGTCTGCCCAGCTATGAGGCTGCTTTGGAGTTATTGCATAAAACGCCACAGTCGTCGTGCTTGATTGTTTATCCAAGCGTGTTTAATGTATTCAATCAGCATGAAAGAGTCAGTTCAGCAACAACAGCACCAACAGCAGCTACAACAGCAACATCAGCTGGAGAGACAGTGGAAGTTGCTTCAACAACGCTGCCACAGACAACATCGTTGTGCGAAGCAACAACGCCACTGCTGCCAGCAGCAACAACAACAAATATAACAACAGCAACAACAGCAACAATAACACCAACATCCACACCCACATGCGAAAGCATTAAGCCCAATTTTGTGCCCAGTTATGCTGAGGTATTTGGCTTTAAAATCATCGATGAGAAGAAAAAATCTTCGAGATGCCAAAGCCAAAGCCAAAACCAAAACCAAAGCCAAAACCAGATAAAAGATGAGATAACGAAAGGCCAAGGCGATAAATGCTAGGAACGGCTCTCCAGGGAGTGTAACTCTGAGTTCTGACCTATCTCATGGTTACATCTCAACGATACCAACCAAATGTGCTCTGTGATATTTGTTGCTGTTGGGCTGCATACTTTCCTAACATATGAAATGATATACCATATGCCTATATGATATGTACTTATGTACTGGTATTTAATTTTAATTTAAGCGCTGTGATTATGAAAAAAGAGAGACAACTCGCAAGAAATGATAAACTTACTTTCTGTACTTATGAAAATATTTGGAACTATTTTTTTTTTTTCTTTTTTTTATTGTTATTAGTTTTTAAGTAAAACAACATAGCTCACAATAAATTATTTTAAAAATATAAAAGTGTACATTATTATCAATTGTCATGTAGGTACGAATAAGAGTAAAGTGAGTGTTCGATTGAATCACTTTCACCCACAGACATAAACTAACTTGAACTGTTTTTATCAGCGACTTTGCATTCGCATTTATTATTTCGCCATCAATCAAGGCGGCGTTCGAGTTGATTTGATGTCGTTGCAACCGATTTGATTGACATGAACAGCAGCTGACGCCACAATCCAATCCCAATCTGAATCTCAGCCTTTATCAGACATCGTATACCGTCAAGGGCTTTCCCGGCATTTCTTCTTTGATGAGCTTTATAAATAGCCGCAGCCTCAGCTCAACAGATGCTAGACTAGATTGAGACAGTTGCAACAGACAACAGATAGAGTAGCAGGCACGCAGACGAATAGACAGACAGACAATAAGACAGAAAGTCAAAGGGGCGGTTGGATACAGTTTGACTTTGACATTGAGCTAAGGACGTGCTACGTGATAGGTTGACTAGAGAAGTGAGTTAGCTTTCGAATACAGCTCGTACAATACAAAAAACGTGCATTGCAATTGTACAAGTCATTTGTAACTAATCTCAAATCTCGGTCTAGCTATGCAAATCTGTTTATTTGTGCTCTGTTCATCTCAACTTGTACATAAATAATAGAACGGGAAGAAAGAAAAGCGATTTACGAAACAGTTAAACTGAAAACTAAACAAAATACGAGGGCTGAAATAAATCTTTGGTTTTCTTGAAAATAGCGCCGAAATGAACCCATCAGTGTCACATTGATAGAATAGATTACATAAGTATGTTAAAGTGACGGACAATTAAATTAATCTATTGTATATAAATATGCGAATAACGGTTTCTCTATAGTACTCAGCATATATATCACGCTTGATCGAAACAAATTGTATTATTAAAAATGCCATCATTTAGTATGAAGTATGAAGCTAACTGCAATGCCAGCCAATAAAGCATATATTATCTAAGCCTGGAGGTATCGCTAGACGGAATCTCATTGTCAGTAAACAAATACGTTTAGCAAAATGCATTCGATTGCAGTTTGAATTTATTTGTCTCTCTGCATTATATTTATTTATACTATCGTTTTTTTCGATGACCAATAACAATTTCCTCACTTATCGCTATTATTATGTGTGTGGTGCAAATGGGAATAACAAATTGCAATCCATTAGTTAGAAGGCGTTACCGTCGATACTTATGACAGGTCAGGTGAGCTTAAGTAAATAAAAAAAATTACTTAACTTTAAATTATATATACTCGTATACTCAACGGCTAAGCCCTGAAATGAGTGCAGTAATATCTCTTCCAGCTGGGTTAGGGTATAAAGGGGTTCCACTTAATATGCATGCCTTAAACAAGTAGAATGCATCAGTCGAATATACCCTACATAGAGATACCCTCTCCACAAAGAAGTATACAGGAATATGCAAATGACGTGTTTAGCTCTTGAGTTTCTAAGATCGACATATTCATTCGAATGAATTCCATTAACTATTGATACTGATCGAGAATATAAATATTTTATTGGAGTCGAATATGTTCATACACTCGCAGAACTGCAATATACTCGTACCTTTTTTACCCTTACTAAATGGTAAATAATAAGCCGTAGCAGGTAGAATTTGCATTTATTATAGGCTTTCTTGGTAAGATTTGCCAGTCGTGCCAGTAATATATTTTATTTGTAATTGCAATATATGACAGGCTTAAGTTTATTAGACACTTTATGATATTTCTTATGCATTCTAAGTGCCCTCCTGGGTAGCTAAATCATAAATCAAATGACTCACTGACGCTTTAAACAGCACCATTTCGGTTTTCACACATCCATCGATTAAAGAACTTTTTACTGTCCTAAGGCAAAAGTTGTTAACTGTCGTTAACTTTCGGCCAGAACAATGTGTGCAAATTATTTGATTAGCCAAAGTTAAAATCAAACAACGCAAAACATTCCAAAAATGTTACGCGTGCGCGTGCCTATCGAAGCGTGTTCCCAGTCTGAGTTCCGTCTACTCCCATTCATAATTAGTCCACGCACGTAAACCCGATATATAATATGTATATACTTGTATATAATATGTACACACACATATATGTACCTGCAAAACTGATCAAATATTCCGATTTCAAGCTATAGCTAACACACTTGCTAATTGATATATATATACTAGACATATATAGCAAATAAACAGCTTTTACTTACTTACCTATAGGCAAGGGTTAGTCAAAAAATGGATAACTATGTTATCAATGAAAGTCGATAGAAATAACGATATATGGCAACTGTGCAGAACTATTTGCCAAGCAAAAAAATATCTCTTTCGAATCTTTTGAGTATTTATGCTCTTGACATATAATCGTGTCGAGAATGTATAAAAACTAAAACTAACTTCAATATAAATATCCTCTTTTAGGTAAATAGTTACTTAAAGATTTGCAAATATAGCTTCGATTTTTAGAGTTTATATATATTAATTATTAATATTAATATATACAATTTATTCGGTTGAAAGTTTTGCACTTTGTGTGTTCCACACTTTCTATTTTAATAATTGCAGGGTATAAAAGGAAACAGATTCCAGCTATGGAAATAAAAGCTACAAATGAGCATATTGCACTTTTCAATTATTAATTTAAATTTAGTTTTGAAAGTACTTGAAGTTAAGTTTTGTGTAACCTGGTCGAAATTTTGAAAGTATTATATAAGAATACATAAATACATAAGTTGAAAAGATTTTGTAATAATTTTACTACAAGCTTTTCATATTTCTAGCCACTAATTTAAAAACTAAATAACATATTCTACCATATTTTACAACTTTACCAATCCTCTCTCCAAAATTATGCAATATGAGTGGATTCGATAAATCATATCTTCATAGTCTACGAAAATCTCCACTTCTTCGTCTATATTACTTAACCTGCTGCACCAACTATCCAGCTGAGTATAAAGTAACAACAGGTTTCACTATTTGTTAATAGCTGAAATTCCTGCTGGGAAACTTAAGCGTATATAACATAATCCTCTAGAAGATATAGTCCCTAAGGCTCATTCATCTGTATGTGTGTATTATTTACTGTTATGCAAGAAATTAGACAGTGACTCCCTGTTAAGATCAAAAATCAGTTAGTGTTGAAAGCTTTTATGTCGCATACAGAATCGCATTACAGTTTGTTTAGAAAACGTGTAAATATGTGAAGTGCGTACTTGAAATTGTTGCTAATGAGTTTTGTTAATGTAAACCAATTAGTCGGCTAATGGGTTGAGACGTAGTAGTAAGCTTATAGAAATGCATCCAGATGTGATAGGTTGTGTTATTCACACCTAAGTCACGCTTAGGCTACCTGTGAAATTTGCTCATCTCATAATACGGACCTAAGAGTTCTCATTTGCATATTCCATGGCTCGACCCAAAGCTTGTTGCAAAAGCAACAAAACATTTGTTAACCGGACAGCATATCAAAATATTATACAAAATAAACAACATAATTAGCCCACAATTCAAATAAAATACCCAAATCCGAATGCAGATGCAAATGCAGATGTAGATGCAAATGTAGATGGAGATGGAGATGCAGATGCAGATGCAGATGGAGATGATGAGACGGCAAGGAAAGCGCAACTAAAGGGCAAACAATTTATTAAAAAACCATCTAAGAGATGCAGATGAGGAGAAAGTTGCCCTGTGGAGTCTGTGGCCAGCCTAATGAAACGAACAATTTATTAATAAAATGCACGTTAGCCCACGGTTTAGGCCAAGCTCACAATTTGGCTTGAATCCGGCAACGGCAACGGCAACAGCAGCGGCCACGGAATTTAGTTGAATGAATTTTCAATTAAGCGCCAAATTGGTTGTTCCAAGCTTTGGAGTAACTGCAGACGCCCCGCCGCCGATATTTGAAAGTGAAAACCGGTTAAACAACGTATTCGAATCTGACGACGTCATACGCAACATTTGACCCACTTTTTAGTAGGTGGCGTAAAAAAATTGGCAAGCCAGTTTTTCACATTAGTCGCCAGAGGTAAGGGCAGATGAAAAAAACTATTTTAAATAGTTAAAATATGTCTATTTTTGCTAGTTTTACCTATTTTGTGTTTAGTTAGTTTGCTCAGCAGAAATGTTCTTAATTAAGCAAATGAGTAATTACTGGTAGTAATTTGCTCAGAAGGCCGCATATTGTAAACACTTTAACTAACTAAATGTAAATTATTTAATATAAATGTCTAAATATTAGTTTTAGATAAGTTATTAAATTTACTTACCATAATAACAAACCAAAATCTATGGACCAGAGAGACTTTTACTATAAAATAATAACTGCTTTATTCTATTATTAAATCATACATTACACTTATCGAACACACATTATTATAATTATAAGCTTTATTTATAATTATGCCTACATTAAATATATCCTATACCCTAAACTTATAAAAATGGTTTAAAAAAAATGATAGTTGCACTTTGCGAAATGTATGCAGCAAGCAGAAAAAGGCAACTCCGATTCTTGAGAGTATACATATAAATCTATATATATAAATTTACTCCTCGCCACTTGAATAGGACACCCTGTATACCCTCTTTGTTTTTGCCAAAAATCGAAAGCCAAATGATAACATAACGGTAAGTTTGTACTATACGTTATCTCTGTGGAACTATTCTTTTCTCTTTGTGACATATTGCAAGTTCTGAAAAAGATCAGCTTTATGTTTTTTTCCACTTTATCTTAGCATTGGAGCCTCTTGAGCCCCTTGAATAGGACATATATATTCTGAACCAGTATCAGTTGCTGAATCTGCCAGCTTACCTCTCAGTCTGTCTAGCTTTCGCACTGCATGCTTATATATCTACGCGTTGATAATAATATGGAGTGATGATAATATGATTTGATATTAGCAATAGCACAGAAGCTATTAAAAACAAAAGTAAACAAGTTGATAAGTAAGGGTAGGCAGCGGCATATGAGCTCGTATTCTCATATGCGAATGTGTTAGAGTATTTTGGACTCCAATACAGTTTGTATATATGTAAGTACATTTGAGTAGGGCAATCCCGATACGACTATAAAACATGAATTTAAAATGCATTCTACAATTTTATATTTTTTTATGTAATATTGAATAGCTCAAGAAGAGATTTTGAAAACGCTCATAATTGCTTGATAATTTCGAGGTGTAAATAAATATTAAAGAATTCTTCAGAGATTTGAAGAATTTACATTAAAAATCAAACAGCTCTATCCGCATTGTCTCTCGTCTTGAGTCAACCGGCAAAGCTCTTTAAACACTTTTATTTGCACTCGCGTTAAAAGTCACAGTGTCTTCAAATGTTTGCGCCTCGTGTCAGTTTCTCTTAAAATTCCTGCCTTAATTGAGCTTTATATTCAGCTTTGATATATTTATCTCTACCTTCTCAACTTGAGCAAACAGTTTCAAAACAAACGACACTGTTGTCGCAGGGCTTTTACTTTATGACCCCAAAATGAGACTAAAATCATTTACAAAAAAATCATCAAAAAAATAAAACAAAAAATTTCGCCATAGAAATTTGCTGTTCTTATAAGATTGCCTTGCAAAACGAAAAAACAAATGAGATGTTTGAATAAATATTTAAAACAAATATATATTTATACGATTTAAGCAAAGACTTTCAATATCAGATTACCAAAAAATGTTTACAAACTGATTAAAAAGCCCATAACGTTCATTTCTTAAAGAAAAAAAAATTTTTTTCTTATCATTTGAAATAACGTACTATAAATACTTTTATTGACATTTTTATTATTACGAGTATTGCATTTGTTTTATGGCTCATTGTTATTGATTGAGTTAAACGGTTCGTAAATTAGTTTCATTGATATTTTCATGATTAAGTGAGTATTCGGTACTGATTTAAATAATTCTAAAATTGGATAAAAAAAGTTTTCGCTTTATATTGCATTTGATTAATAACACAAAGTATTTAAATTTATCGCTTGCATTAAAGAAAGCAGCGGCTAAAAATACTACAATCGATGTTCGATTGTACATCGTTATCGTATTTCTTATCGATACCTAATCATCACTAAAATTCAACACAACATGATGGGTAGAAAAACTGCTATTGTGGAATTCGCAGTTATAATAATCCCTAATCAAAATACAGCTTTAACTGGGTCAAGATTGACATGCATATAAGCTGATAGAAATGAGGCTTAAGTTGTAGAGGAAATTACCATAAATAATATGATTTGCACAATTCAAAGTGGGAAATGAAGCTTAACTTTATGTTAAATACTTAAAACAATGCTTAGTTTGGCACTTTAGAAAAACTGTTGGTCGTATTCAACAAATCAAATTGGATTCAGCCGGCAGCAAAATAAAAGTTCTGGGGAACGAAAAACAAATAAAAATGCAAATAAAAGTTATATGAGTTAAAGTTATGGGCATGCTGCAAAAGATACTTCTTACCAGATATAAATGTGAACCCAAATCATAAAAAAATAGAACTACAGAAAGACGGTTAGAGACGAGTTAACTGCGTTGTTAACTGCTAACTGTTCTTATCTGGGCGCTTGCATCAGTAAACATCAAAGCGCAGCAGTCGAAACAGGCCAAGGGATTCAGCCAGGGAGCATCCACACATCCACGCATCCACAGCAGCTCCAGACACAGATACAGATACAGATGCAGATGCAGATACAAATGCAGAGACAGCAACAGATACTCTCGTACAGATGAAGATACATTCACATATAAAGTTGGTTGCTTGCAGGTTTGTATTTCTGATAAGCTCCGCGCTACAAGATTAACGTTTAGCTAACTCCCTCGTTCTCTCTCTCTGTCTTCTTCTCTCTCTTTCTGTCTTTCACTGCAATCGACATTTCTCGGTCCTCTTCTACGTATTTTGCTTGTTTTAATTTTATGGGCCAAAGATTTTATTTTGTAACTTAATGTTTATTTAGCTTGACTTGGCTTGGTTTGACTCGAATTGGATTGGATTGGATTGGAGCAGCAGGTTGTTGCCTTTGTTGGTTGGTTGCTTGGATTTCAGATTTCAGGGGAAATACACTAAACATGAAATGCTACAGAGAGAGAGACAGACAGAGAGATGTAGCGAGTAGTTGGACTTAGATTTGCATTTTATGACCCTACTCGGTGTGTGGTTAATTGTGGATATTCGTAGTGCTTAGGACTTAGTATTGTTGTGACAACATTGGATTAGTGTATTAAGAGTATGACATAAGCCGAGAGTATACTGAGAATATCGGAATATACTGAGTGAAGCTAAAAAAACGAGACCACTTACGGTTATTACATATTAATGCAGTCGAATATATTAGATTAACACTTGAATGTGAGCAAATGTTTAAATTAAGCTTTACAATTTACAATGTAAAAGCGGAAAACTAAACCAGTTTGTTCAAGGGTTGATTAACTTTTTCAAATATTTAGTTTTTTAAGCGGCTTATAACATTTGTAAAAAAAATCAATAATAAGCATTGATTTTTCGGAAATATTATTCAATCACTCAGTCACAAAAAGAAAATTAAACAAGTAGTTTACTGACTTTCCTGATCGTTTTCGAGGGCAATTACATAATATTATTAATACTAGAGTGCTTTTAAGAAGACGTGAAAACAGAAGAGAGTTTCGGGGAAATGCCCAAATTAGAGCTCGCAATTTCTTTTCGATTAACTTAACTTTTTTAAATAGATTTAAATTTTCGAACATTAACTTTTTCCGCTATTATACTGTATATAAAACAAAAAAAAAATTATTTAATTCTATGTAAGTTTAAGAAGAATATAATTTTCAGAAGAAAATTAAAAGTCTGGGAAACAGTTTTCACAGGGTACTTATTTAAAGTAGTTAGGAAACTAAACATTAACAATTTAACAGGGGAATTAAAAGAAACCTAAAGCAGGTAAGTGATAATTATATTTAATCTTGATTCATTATTAAAAAAATGTCCAAATGATAAAGTTCAATGCACTTTGAACAAAACACAATTGTATTATCGTAAAAACTTGAATCAAGGAAACAGCTCAGCCATAAAGTAAAGCCGGTTTTCAATCAACGTTGTCAACTTCCGTAAGAATCTAAACTAAACGCTACACTGAACACATTGTCTAAGTCAACTCACTAAAATAACGACATACTTAAGTAAATTACTATTCAACCAACCCCAACTCAATTTAAAACTTCTCTATCTGGATGTACAACTTCTAAGTCTAAGGTCTCTTTAATATCCTATCGGAACTTCTATTCCGGATAGTTAATGGTCCGATCTGAGTATTTTGCAGTGGGTCATGAAATTTTCTACGAAGTACTTAATTCTATTTAATAGCTGGCAACTTATTATGACTGCACATAGACTTCGGTTCTAATATTTTTTCTTATCATGTTTTTCTATAGGAGCCACCCAGAGCTATAAATCTCAGGAGTGCGAAAACTGGAAAGCAGTAAAAAACTATATTGAAACTCTATATATAATGAAATCTGCATCATATGCCTGGTTACTTATAAATGTTCATACACTAATGGGAACTGCAGTGCAATGTGCTACTTTTGGATAGCTGGCAACCGTATATTTATCTGGGACCCCTTGTACTGGAGGTACGTCAAGGCCATTTCTAGGCGTATGAGTAGTACAAACACTATGCCGATTGTTGAACTTTGGGTAGGAGTTAGTCGTTAAGTCCATAACTTCATTTGAATTGTGGCCCTCATAAATTGCCAAGTCGCTCTTTGTCATTGTTTTTATCACTTGCATATTGTTATGACATTCAAAACATTCGTTTTACTTCTTTATGTGGTCTTCTGGCTCACCCTTTTGCCTTTTGCCTCTTGCATTTGACTCTTCATTGATAAAGTTATCAGCCTCTGGGTATGGGCTTGTGTGACACTACGGTTCCGCTCAATGCCGTTCCGTTCCGTTCTTTTATTTTCTTTTCTTTGCTTTTTCCTCTTGCCATCTCTTCATCAACGTATCGTATTCTTTAACTTCCTTTGCTGCTTTGTGGTTTGGCTCACACAACGATTCTTTTATCAACTGCGCCACGGCAGAAAGGAAGTATCTTTAGAGAGCATTTTTTTATCTGCCTCTGTCTTTTGTCGTCATCGTCATGCAACAACAACACAACACAACAACAACAACAACAACAAAAACCGAATGCATTTGCGTTTAGCTGATTGCACTCCAGGGAGTATTGGCTTCATAATTGGTACAAATTCTGTTTGAACCTGAGTCTTTTCCCAGCTCCAAGACGTAGATAGCCAAATGAAATTTGTTGCAGAGCCAGAAAGCAGTTTAGAGCAGATTATGTTGATAAGCCCAGTTGCATTGTCAGACTAACAATTGGCTTAATATCTGGTAATAAAAGCGTAAGGCTTAATGACATGGGAAAACGGAAAAGTTAACTGCCAACTTAAACATAAACGTGCCATATATATCTGACATATCTCTCACAAACAAATTCATACAAAGATTATATTCAAGATATAATTTATGGATACAATATCATTGGCAAAGTGAAATAATAAATTCAATTACATTTAATTGAAACGTATGTTTAAATTGAACCTAAATTAGGCAGTAATACGACAGTTTTTTAATTTGTATTGACCCAAATTTCAGCTGACAAATTAAATTTTATATATTGACTTAATTTACACACAGACTTATCAATTTTATACATACATATGCATATGTATTTGTGTATTTGTATATGATTTTGGCGCATATAAAAGATTGGGAGTATCACTTGCCAATTATAAAAACGTCAAATATACGAAAAAAGCAAAAAGAGCAAAAGCATAAAACACGCTCCAGTCGAGTATGCCTGACTATGAAATATACCTACCCAGGGTCTGATATATCATAAAGAACAGGCTACAGCGGCTCATTCACGCTGCAATCCATTGATATTGGTACATCTCGTACATCTCCACCAAAAATGACAATCCACTATCGAAGGTGTTCGTCAAGCATATTCGACAGTGGATGGCACTGCTCCTCAAACATAGAAAATATATAAAACTTTAAGGTTTTGCCAAGCCGAGCATCTTAACTAACGACCACCTGAGCATATTCGTAAGTGACTTCCATACGTCTGTTACATATATTTGTACATGTTTAATATACCCATTTGAAATATATTTAATTTTATACCCCTATAAAAAATATTATTGTTTTGATTTGCGTTTCATTCTAATCTATTGAAAAGTATATTATTTTTTTTTTAATGACTATGTGTCAAATATTTTAAGATTAATGCACAACGTCACACTTATCGCTTATCTCTGACAATAGTATATACAATACTATATTATTGTTAAATGAACGAGTACCATCCGAACTTTATATTTTTTAAAAAAGTTCGTGCTGCAGGGTCAATTAAATATCTGTGCGCTGTCAGAGGAAGTTTGATTGAATTTATGCCGACATACATAATTGGAAATTTATTATTAGTGATGTCAACACCATCGAGAGATGGTTTAGAGACTGGGAAATGTTTAATGAAAACTGGAACATTTTCTGTGGAGCTTAATGGGCCCTGAAATGAGGCAACTTTTCTGACACTTGGCGACTTATCGACTTCTAATTATATAACTTACCGTCATAGCTGAGAGGCTTATTCTTATGTCATTTCCAGGTTCAGGGTGGTGAACCAAAGAAACTTTTGCGCAAATTCAATTAGTCAGATCCATCAAAAGTAAGCAAGTGCTTAAACCACTATAAAACTCTAAGGTTCTGCGAGTAAGCTGCGAACCGGTTCTAGTTTGTTTATATGATGGCAAAAAAAAAATGGAAAAAAAACAACAAAAAAAAGGAAAAACAACATCTAACATGTCGTATAGCACCTCACCTTATCGACATTATCTACAATTATTTTGGCTGTTTGTTTGGCAAATAAATCAGCATATATACATACACACACACACAGACACATACACACACACACTCACTTGAAGCCTGTGGCCTGTGTGTATAATTTGTTTTTGTGTACGCGACTCAAGTGTTTTTTTTCCACTTTTATTATTTTTAGTTTTTACCTATTTAGTTTGTTTACTGCGCACATTTGTGGCTTGAACTTGGCATTGCTTACATTGGATCGCCGTCCATTCAGAAACGGATCTTCGGATCTTCAATCGCCGAATCTTGTTGACATGGTTCTCAAATGGGAATTGTTTGTATATCGCTTTACGTGTATTTTAATTTTCAATATAAGTATATTTGTTTCTTTGTGGTAGATTTTTTTTCTATTTTTATGTGTACTCTACAGATTACAGATTGCTTTATTGATATGCACGATTTTGTGCATTGAGTGGAAGTTAGGAGTTTGTTCTTCTGATTTGCACAATGAACTTTTTTTATAAGATTTTTGCTAGTTTTACTGGAAAATTTACAGGAACGCTACAAGCTATCTGATCATTTTAAGATAAAGCTATAAAACCTAATCAACATTTTTGATATAATTAATTAACTTTGATACCTGCCATTATCGTAAGAATTATAAAAATTAGAATTACTGGACTAAGAACCTTTAATATGATTGCATATGTTTGTGGCCTTTCATTTATAATTTAAGATGCAGTTTTCCAACTGTCGGAAACTTGCGCCATGCATCAAAATATGTTTTTCTCGGTTATGAGTTTAATATTCTTACTTTCTAGGTCAATCTATTCGATAAGGGTATCAAATAAATGAGTCGATACCAGTTCTCCTCGAACTACTCAAAAAACGGATACGTGCTGAGCACGGAGGCTCCGTGACATTATACTGCAAAACGTTAAGCGACTCCTCGGAAGATACTCGAACTATGCGCAATTGCTGTGGTTGCCACCAGAGTCCAAACTGAGTTTTATAGCCCGCATTACGGTTGAGCTGTTTTTTGGCATTAGGTGGCTGGGGTTAGTATACTCGTAAAACAAGTAGTAGCATAATATTGTGTATTAACCAACCGTATCCTATCTTTCTGAATAGCATTATGCGCACATAACACGATCCCCGTATCGAGGCGAGCTATTAGTTTCATCTTTGATTATCCATGCAAAATACTCGTTCATAATCTGTATTATTAATATAAGTATCAGGTTTAAAAAAACACTGTGCATATATAGTACTCGTATCATAGAGTTGTCGCCTCAATGGAGATGCAATCAACTGTCACAGCAGAGCATCTGGCAAGTACTTCCATGTCTCTAATGTTTCAATTACGCGTAGAGGGCAGCATCTTAGGTTTCGTTTATGGCACTTCCGTGTAACCCACATAGTATCATCTATCTACTTAGTCCAGCAGTTTCTCACAGAATTCATGCCACATACGGCATTTCAATCCCATTCAGCTTCAACCCACACATGCAAAGGCTGGCACAACCACACACACTCGCACTGATTGCAATACGTGTTCATCAATTAATCGTATGTTTCTTTGTCAGTCTCTCTGTCCCACCAGGTCTCAGTTTTCTCATACCTTTTGTCTCCGTTGGCCGCCTGTGCAAAATTACTTCCGTTTTGTTGCAACTGCAAAGTGTCATTGTTGCATCATGTCTGGCAGTGCCTATGGGATCGGTCTTCGGTCTTCTGTCCGGGATTGGGATTGGGATTGGGATTGAAATTTCTTGCCAAAAGGGAGAAAGGCAAATTGTATGCAATATTGCGCTTTTTCTGATGCTGATGCTGATGCCGATGCTGCTTCCTGTACCTCACTTTGCTCTCATATGTAGACCTTTTGTTTACCATTTTGTGTTGCCAACCTGTTAGCCAACAATGACAACTCATCTGGTAATTTGAGCACGTAAACTGAGATACAATTTCCCCATATGAGGGAGTATCGGCTTATTTTTTCAGTTTCACATGAACTGTCTAGCATGTTATTATCGAAGTGTCTGTACCATGTTTTGTTTTGGCAATCACCTTCAAATCAAACAATAGCTTAAATACTGAGCCTGTGTCTTATATGACAGTTATTTTGTGTGTTTTCGTAAAATTATGTGTAAATAATACGTAGATCTTGGCATGTGTGTTCTTCTGTAAAGATTATAACAACATATTCGTATGAACTTTAAAGCAGTTTCCATCTTGAAAGAGAATATTATCTTTTTGTATATTTCTTTAAAAAATAAAATAATAAACACTATCTTTACGCTTGGATGTACCTTATTTGAATGCTAACTCTTTATTACAGTCATCACTTCAATTATTTTATATTCCTATATCAAACCCATTCATACTATCGCCGACTTTCAACACCTTCGGCACCTTCAGCCCAATCAATTCATTATAAATTCCACACTTGCACCCAACCACGCAATAACTGACAATTTATGCACCACTTCATAAACTTACTATGCGAGTAACTCATAGATACATACTCGTATAAGTATTCCAAGTACTCCCTGCAGTTCCCAGCTGATTTTCACATTAAAACTTCCCATATATTTGTATGAATGCACTCGTCAATTCTCAATTCACAATTCACAATTCTCAATTCCTTTTTCAAACTGCGAACGAAGCATAACCAAAGTTTTACCTCAACTCGAGCTCCAACTCCAACTCTAACTCCGACATCAACTTCAACTTTACCTTCAACTTGAGCGGCACGCAAAGGCATCGCCTAAGACATGAACTGGGAGCACAGTCACCTCGCAAGGTGAAGTAATATTTCTAATTGAAAAAGGCAATTTGTATGCGGTGAACCAATCAAAAGCAGGTTGGGGCAGCGGAAATTCTGAAAGCCAGACAGACAAAAGCACTCAATATAATTAAATTGTACCCGGCACAGACCACAGTACAAGCACCTATCATCATTAGCATCATCAGCTCTGGAGCTGGTTACGGTTTCAGTTTCAGTTTCAGTTTCCATTTTAAAATGCGACGGTTCTTTAGCACGCGACGCTGCTTTCTGAGCGGCAAAAATAAAATTAGCATTTTGAATCCATGCAGCAGTTGCTCCGCGATTATCTGCCCATTTCTTTATAAGTTGGCCGTACTGGGAACGCTTTGCCTGCTGACCACGTTTCTACTTCAAAGAAATGTAACTGAAAGGACTGTGGAGCCAACGCCAGCAGCTCGAATATTCTGCATTATTTCCACCTATGACTATCGTCAAGCCAGTACGGCAGTTCACGTCAAACGCACCTGGTCCAAGCACTGTGACCACTATCTATTTGTCAGCAACGATGCCCACGAGGAGCTGGAGCCCGCCGTATTCCAACATCTAACCGATAAATGGCAGCAAATGCGTGCCCACTTGGAGTACGTCTACAAATATCACTTTGACGAAGGCGATTGGTTTCTCTATGCCAATGATGATAAGTAAAATTGCATTTGAAACTTAACTAGAAGCAAATTACCAATAACGTTTTTTAGCTATGTTGTTGTAGAAAATCTGCAATATATGCTGAAGTCATACAGTTCCGATGAGCTCATCTACTTTGGCTGCAAGCTAAGATCTCCAACAAATCAGGTCCTTAACGAACAATTAGCTCTACGAATATTCAGTCTAACTTAGTATTTTACATAAAGACATACATGTTCCATCGCTCCGGAATGGTCTTCAGCAGCGCCACTCTCCAGAAATTCATCCTAGAGGCCATGCCAAATGAGACCATTTGCAGTCCCAAGCCAATGGGCGATGAAGCAACTGAGGAGCTGGGTCGATGCCTTAGCAATATCAATGTTCTGGCTGGCGATAGTCGAGATCGTATGGGTTATCACACATTTTTACCCTTCGAGGTAAAAAACCATTTGACTGGACACCTGAATAAGTCTCTAGAGCAACACAAACACTTTATGGATCGATCATACTATGAATTGGTGAATGTGAGTTTCAGGGAGGACTGTAAAAACTTAATATGATTTATAATGTTTATATATTTTCAGCTTAATATACCAGTCTCACTGCGCTCTATTTGCACACATGTCGAATATATGCCATATATATACAACCACTACTATCTTACTTATAAGGTGAAGGTATTCGGAGTGCCCCATGTTAAAGCCCAGGAGGAGACCAACAATATGTGAACAGTTCTTGTAACTTCAATAAATAAAAAAAACTTAGAGCACACGTTCTTAAAAGTATCAAATATCAAAATTTGTCATGATCCACCCTAGGGAACCATTCAGCCAATCAATGAGAACCCTTTTTGTGTAGCCAGGCTAAAATTATCTGGCAATCTTACTTCATATAAATATGCTTGACATAAATGTATGTTACACGCAAAAGGAAGCGTCTTCGAGCCCATGAAGTATACAAACTACTGTGTCCAATAACTAGTCGGAATTTATTGCTTTAAATTACGTGGGTAAATACCTTCGCTCAATATATTTTAACTGTTATCGACTTCCATGCCAAATTATATGTCGAAATTACGCTTGTTTTTGTGCGGCACTAAAAGTGAATCTGGCGATTTTTACAATGTCTGAAGCTATTCAACAAAGAAGTGCGATCAAATTTTGTTTCCTCAATGGATTTAATGCAGAAACGTTGAAAAAGTTGAAGAAGGCTTAAGGGGGTCGACCAAATCAACAACATATGATTGGTATAAATTGTTCAAAGAAGGTAGAGAACGCGTTGAAGACGTAGAGCGCCCTGGTCGACCATCGACCTCAACTGACGATGCTGACATCCAAAAAGTAAAAGAATTAGTGCTTGCAGGCCGTCGATTAACTATAAGAGACATTGCTGATGAAATTGGCACATCAAAAGGACCAGTTAATACCATTTTGAAAGATGTTTTGGTCCTCAAACGTGTCAAGTCTCGATTGGTATCAAAAATGCTGAATTGTCTTGTAAAACGCCATCTCATACTGCACTGATTATTCGTGACTTCGTGACGCAACCAAAATCGATCCGCAACCACCTTATTCACCTGATTTGGCTCCGTGTTACTTCTGGCTATATCCAAAACTCATCGCATCGAATAACTGAGTTGATATACTCCGTTCGTCTGCTTTCTTTCACTCTCAGCACCTGATTTTTGTGACTTACCTCGATATTGAGGATACATACAAACTATGGGCTCCAAGCAATTGAAGTAAGTTTTAAGAATAAGATAAATTGATATTATTGTAAATATTCAGGTAGGTTTAAAGTCTTAGGAGGTTGATTTAAAACAAAACGCTTTTTTACTTGAAATTCTCCCTTTGAGTTTTACTCCTCATGCACATTCTTCCAGAAGTCTTCCATCAACTTATCGTTTAAATATCCAAACTTCCACTGCTGGCGAAGATTATTGGGATCACAGACATTAGCGACTACTTTGCGTAGCTCCACCTGAGCCTCAAAGCAACGTTGTTGGGCTCTGACCTGGCCATGGACTATGTGTTTCGACTGTGCATCATAGGACCAAAACTGATTACCAGCTTGATGATGACATTGCCAGAGCCAAATCTCTGCATCTGGTTGCCGCTGCTGCACCTCCAAGCAGTGAGAGCCCGAGTGCAGATCGCGAAAATGGCTCAAAGCCCATTTCTGTTCTTCTTTGGGATATAAAAGATCCTTATCACACGGCAGTAATTCCGGATGTGAATCATTCTTTTTTCTCTCCAAGCACAACGTAGTTGCAGCCAAGCTTTGCACCGCACCGAAGGCGTAATCCAAAGGTTCGTCTACGGGGTACACTTCTAGGAAATCCGTGGCCAGATGTTCCAGAAACCATTTGAAGGGCTTGCAATGCAGACGCTGGCGCAATTCCTTCTGCTTTTTCAATGAACCCACTTTAACGTGAGTCAAATGTGGCATATTTGCATACAATTTATCTTTATACTCATCCAACCAGACTTCGGCCACGCGTCTGAAATTCTAGATAGGAAAATCTTCAGGATGGTTTTTCGGACAAAACTCTCTTGAGAAAACTCACCTTAGCAACAGTCTTGATACCGTTGTCAGTCTTTGTATATTTCATGTGAAAATCACTTTTTCTGTACAAATGCCCCACTCTGGAGCAAGGGGCCTCCAACAGTCTTCCTCCGCACAGCCAAATCTTAAGACTTAACTCAAACTGCTCCCCACCCCAAAAGCGCAGACCTTCATCATAGCCGCCCAGGTCAAAGAACCACTTCCGACCAATGGCGAAGAGCCCGCCGTTCATAATTGGGTTATCGTGAGGGGAAGGCAACGCCTTTGTCTCCTTCTTCAACAGCGGCAGCTGCACATAGTTAAAGTTCCAGTCAAAGAAGCCTCGAGATGGCTTGCCACGCTTGTAGCCAAAGGTTCCATAGTCTATAGTGTCCACCACAGGCGTAGTGCAAGTTTTGTTATTCTCCAACAGCGGAGCGAGCAGTGGTTGTAGCCAGCCACGGGTTACTTCCACATGGGCATCCAAAAAGACCAAAACAGCGGACTGAGCCATCTGGGCTCCTGCTATACGTGCCTGCATCAACCCTAGATGCTTCGACAATCGCTGATGCTTCACTAGATTCTCAAACTTGTCACTCACATAATCTGTAAAATTCCCATACTGCGCATCGCTAGCGTCGTCCACCAGAATGATCTCTCCAAGAAGTCTTGGAGGAGATCGCGTTTTCAAGCTGTTTAGGGTTCTTAACAGCACAGTTGGCTGCTCATTGTGATAAGTGATAATTACGCTAACCGCTGGCAGCTTTTCCATTGGGTACCTGAGCTTTTTGCAGCTGTTAATAGACATCATCGCAGATATCAGAGTAAGCTCTTATACGATTATGGCTCTTTCTTCCAGCAGCCACTTACCTGCGATGTCGCATATCGTGGAGCGTGCGCTCCGGCGATATGCGCTCTGAGAGCCAAGCATTATAACCCGTTTCGAGTTGGCTACGATTCATAGCCAACAGCTGGGCAGCAGTCCAGTTGCCTCTCGCCGGCCGACCAAGTGCACCCAGACTACCCATCACTAACGAGTTAAGCTCACCAGCCAGCTGATCGATTTCATGCTCAGTTACCGATGTCACTTTTGCTTCTGTTGCTGGTTTCATTTTTGCTGTTGTCGTTGTTGTTGTTGTTGTTGTTGTTGTTGTTGTTGTTGTGGCTTCTGTTTTATTTTCCATAATATAAAGATAGATGATAACATTGCAAATGGCAGCTAGAAGCAGCAGCAACAAAATTGTTTTCTTATGCCTCAATAAAATGTTACGGTCCGACATCACAAAGCACACAGCGCAAACTTTGCGGCTAAAATCGCGAGCGTTTTGGCCAAGACTGAGCAGCTCAACGGAATCCAAGAGAGTGACTTACGTCTTATACGCCATATGAGTATGTCCAATCTTATACCGGTTCGTTGTGAAAGTTTGTGAACTGTTATTTTTGAATACACGAATTTATTATCGATCGAAGCCATTAGACGCTTTCTTGCTCAAGTTGCACTTGCATAAGACGGAAAATCGATAAGGATATAGAATTCCTATTCAAAACACAAATTTACAGCAATGCTTACATATTGTAATACATAATTTCTCAAACTCTCAGATTTACAGTACCTAACCGATTCTTAAGTTCTGAGTAGAAGGTAACTGCAACGACTAATAAGATAAACAAATTTTTGAAAATATTTATATATTTCATATAATGCTTAATTTCTTCACAAAATGGAAAACACTTGTTTTAATAGACAAACTCAAGCAAATGTTTTCACAAGGAAATGAAAGAGTTTTTATACGCCTTCCAGTTGTATTAGCCTTAACCAGATATATTAGACATATTAGACAAGAAACTTAACTTTGCAGAACATATCCACTACATAATTAAAAGAACTAATATATTAGTTCGAGAATTATATCCCTTTATTAATAGGTTCGTCTCAGGCTAAAAAATAAAATGTATCTATTTAGATCAATTTTCCAGTCAACAATTTTTTACGGACCTTCGGTGTGGGGTGATATTGCGAATGTATATATAAATTACAATTGATTCAAAATAAAATTTTAAACATGATTTGAAACCGACCCTGGCATTACTCCACTTCGGAGTTACACACTATAGCCCAAGGGGAGCTAGCCTCAGGGAGAATGGCTAAGCTCCATAGAGGTGTAAATATTAAACTTACACACATTTAAAAAATATTTAGTAAAACCATCCACCTTAGCAATTAGTTTAGTATTTAAGTATTATTCTGGAAGTCTATATTTATGGGGTTTCCTTATATTATGTTCCTTATCCGTTTCTCTTTAATCCATTAATATAATTACGTCTAAGTAGAAGTGACAAAATTGGCCTGTACTCTTATTTTATTATATTAAGTCACTCACACTTGTGAAATATTTAAGCATTATAATGTTCAAAACTGTGTATTCTATATAAATAAAATTATAAATAATGCTTATTGGCCAATTTTTGTAGATTTGATAAAAAAAATGAATATTTGAATGATGAAGTGAAGAAATTCAGTAAGTTTTACGCAATTTGAGGGTATTCTAAGCTACAATTCAAGGATTATATTATATTATTGTTCAGTCTACATTTTTTGGCAATTGAGCAACTGTTCCTACTTATTTAATATATTTTTTAAAATCGATTCGTGGATCTTATCTTAAGTTAATATTATACATATACGCCAAGTATGTTAGCAATAAATAAAATAAATAATATTATCACTTTCTATATACGTGTAATTAATAATTTACTATGTTTACTGAGTATATTTTTAACATCTACTATTTACGAGGAACCAATATTTTTTTACTTACTCTATGAATACTGGATTCAATTGCGGTGTTATAGTATATTTTTCTACCATAGCAGCTAGGTGCCAAATTGTCAAAGCGTATCTTAACGGTATCTTCGCCTTAAAGTGTTCAGGTAAAGTGCATCAGCTCGTGTTCCAATACTGTTTTAGGCGATCGAGTAAAGACTAGCAAAAAGGCGTTTTATAGATATTCTCTCGCATAAACCTTTAGCTGGTGATATTAGCTTAATTGATGTAGGGCTAAGTTTTCGATATGTAGAATCTACAATATTAGAATGATTTGTATAGGAAAAAGAAAAAAATATGGATAAGTACTTTACTACACATTAACTACTTTTCAATAATCAGTAAAAGCCTTTGGCAATGTTTGATCAAGTATATATATATATGCAGTTGAATACTCAAAAAAAAGGGCAATCTATAAACCATATTTTTATTTATTATAACTTTATTTTTTTAATTTTATTTAAACATGATAGATTTCAGGTGAATCATTAGCTGGTGCAGAGCAATTATTGGTTTAATGGAATCTTAATGAAAGCCTTTAACAGTGGTGAATAAGAATCTCATAAACATATGTTATATATATAATAAGGTACAGGTTGTACAGCTACAAATTCGACACCATCGAATAGATCCACAATTAATAGTTATAAATTACAAGGCAGACTTTGCGCATAGCCAGACTTTTTAAACTTTATCCAATAGCTGAAATTTGCATTTGGGAGACATTTAAAATGTCGGTTGCAACCCTTGGGGCAAGCTTGGAGAGGACTCATTAATTTACGTAAAATCCACTTAACTTTTTGTCGAGGCCCAAGCCCAGAATGTACGCAATAAATTCCACAACTTTGCGCCTCATCAAACGAAATGAATGTTAAAATCTACCACGAACAAAAGTCAGACAATAGAATAGATAGAAATCTACATGAAGTACGAGATGGCGACGTGGCGACGCCAGCAGCTATTTCAGAACATGTGGTGTTATGATGAGGCTGGAGATCTATCAACCACCCAACCACCCACCACCGGGCGTTTTCCAGCCACCCCAAATCCTTAAACTTGGACTTCAACTGACAAAGGGTAGCTGCAGCTAGTAGCAAAGCAATTTTTTCTGCCTGCTTTATGGCAAATTCCCTTAAAGCGAGGCCTTCTATGGCCCGGTATGGCTCGGAATAGCCCAGTACGGCGGGGTACGTGCCAGCAGAGACAGCCTCATGCCAATGCATTGGCATCATTTTAGGCAATTGTCAAACAAAACGAAGGGTGGCTAGCGGATAAATTAGATTTTTACTTGCGCACAATTGCATAAAGCCGAATAATCCTCAGAGGACCCAACGGGCGCCCTCTGTCGAAATACTCGTAAATATTCATTGCATACACGCGGGCGTTTGAGCTTTAAGTTCTATCACTCACCTCACGCTTCATTCCCCATTACTTTTTTTTCAAGGTCTATGCCAAATTTTGGGGCGGCAGCAATTACATTTTGCCACCCACCCAATGTCCTTGGGTCCTTGGCTTGTACCGGGGCGGCTGCTGTGCGTGTGCGACCTCCCCAAGTCTCCCCCTTTAGAGGCAAGCATTACACTCCAAGGGTGTCGAACTATAAATTGTACCTTTTGTTGCAGTTTTAGCTTTGTTTTCTGAGCTTCAGGGAGCTGGCAACCCCTGCCCCAAAGGGTCTGTCATGTCTTTAATAAATGTTTGAATGTTTCGTTGCGAGATTAAGTGGATTTCCTTTATAGCATGAGTAATGATCGATGCATTATTCGCTCGTACGTGTCAGGTGTATGACGCAGGGATGTAATGCAGGAGATGCGAATATACAAGGAAAATGTAGTGTGATGATGGTTGAGCTAAATTATGAGATATATTAGTTGGATAAGTAGAACTGGAGATAAGAGTAGAACGAGTAATCAATAAATATAGTAAAGAAATAGCTTTTTCCTTGATTATCAGTTCGTACCAGTGGGAGTCACTATCAGTATCAATTCGGTATCAATTTATAAAAGTGATGATCGAACATGGATGCCGATTTCTCTGTTTTAAAGATTTGTTTATAATGAAACCATAATAATTATTATATGTTGTGATTAACTTTACAGTGTTCTTAATAAAATGAAACGCATGTTGATGACCAAAAATAAACGATGAATAAGGTAATTATATAATAGAATATTGTAAGGGAAGAAAGATTAAATATATATCTTAAAGACAAGATCTTTAGCATACCAGGTTGATTGACAAGACAGAAATATTTTCGTATGTATAAAGGACTCGTATCTGATTGCAAAATAAAGAAGAAAAAAATAAAACCGCGATTGCTGCTAAAAAGTGCACGATGAATGCCATAAAACATTAAAAGGACAAAAAAGAGGGGAGGAGAGAGGGAGAGCGGAAGATAGTGGAAAACAGCCATCAGTTGCGCATTCTGCTGTTCAGTGTCCACGTCTAGTGGACAACTCAAAGCGCCCACAATAAATTTCACTTATCAAAGTTTTGGTAGCACAGACCAAAAATCAGGAAAGAAAAAATAGAGCGGAGGACAAACTTTATGGCAGAGATACTCGTAGCAGGCAAAAGCAAACTAAGGGAAAATTAAATGTCTTTTGTCAACAGCCGTTCCAGTAAAGATGCTGATGTCTACAGAACAAAAAAAAAAAAGACAGAAATAGAGATAGAAAAAAAGAGAACGGGAACAGAGACCAGTCTTTCAACAATGACGCACTTTTTGGGGCCAAAACTTTACCCACTTTGATATGCATTAAAAAAAAAGAAAAAGACGATGAAACATACGACTGACGAACTCCAATGGAGCGCAGAGCAATCTCAAACTGTGCAAACTGGCATCATAATGGACCACTTATCATGGCAATCACTCAGCAGCCAGCGCCCTCTGGCGACTGCAAGCTGCAGGCAATGCTCGTTAGAAGCAAAGAAGGACACTCCCGGACACTCCCAGACACTCCCGGACACACCCGGATACACCCGGTACACCCCCTGACTATCTGGTTGCTCCTCGCTTTGCTTTACTACTTTTCGATACTCAATCGTCGTTGCCTTTTAATACTTTGCGCAAACACATTAAATGGAAATTTTGTGCAAGACGACCAACACCACGTTCCGAATGAGGGGTGAACAGGCCCCCCTCCTTGGCAAGGATATGGTGAGCACGGGAACTCATGCAAAGTGCTGGCATTTGCACAGCGAACGCATTTTTCATGTGACATTTGCAAAAGCAAAACAAGCTTTCACTCAAGCGACTCAAACCCCCAAACCCCCAAACCCTTAAACCCTGAAAGCCTCAAAGGACTTTGCAACAGAAAGCGGATGCCGAAACGGACCGCCTGCCTCGTGATTCTGCTGTTTGATCTCTGCTCAGTGCTCATTGCACATTTGCCAATGTTTTTTTCGAGGCGAAATCCTTGTGTCAATATGCTCAAAAAAAAAGAAAAAAGAAGGAACTTGAAACTCTGCGTCCTGTTCTGCTTTTTTTCAAGTGTTTTATAAATAAAAATCCTGGCACTCTTTGCTCAATAGCGCAACATACACACATACAGAGGAAAATTGTTTACTTTGAAAATTGCTGTGATTTGGTCAGTTCTCTCAGCACATTCCCGGAATGTTCTATGGTAAGCCGTGGAGCACAAAAACGGAATCAGCGTGGCGTATCCTTATTGGAAATTCGAAATAAAATGATTGTTGAATTAGCGGATTAAAATTATTACAGCTCCAGGAGTTGTACACGAGCAACAGGAAGCAAAGCTATCCCACTGCATAATGATTGCATACATATAAAAAAAGTTAAGTAGCAGGAATAGCACTTTGTTATTAAGATCTTCATTTACTCTTATTTAATATTTTCCAACTTGATTAATTCACAATAAAATTCGAGTATACGTATTGCAGGACTAGGAGATTCCTTAAAGTCCTGATTCAATTAGTATAGAATATGGGGAGTATGTACAAAAGTGAGGCTCTTATCAACAACTTCTTGTTATCATGAAGGTACAATTTATAATGAAAAGCAAATTGAGAATATAAGTATGATAAGTAGTTAAGGAAGTTGATTTAACAGATAATAGAAACTATCCATCAAACTATTCCATGTAACAAAAAGATGTTGCCATACTTATAAATTGGATTGGATGTTAACTAAATTTAGACAGCTCAACTAGCAGCGCGTAATGAGTGATTTTAGGAGAATCTGAATCTTAATGTGAATGTATGTGTATGTGTATGTGTGAGATGTACTCGTAGAGAACGTCTGGCGTATCTGTGCCTAATTAATTGTCAAACATTGCGCGCTATGTGACGTTAATAAATGTCAACTAAATGAGCTGCATGTACGTAAACGAAGCGCAACGAACTCCCTGATGCAGACACATAGTCGTACGAGTATGCAGATGCTGATGCAGACAGGCTACTTAGTGGCACTGCCAATGCCACATGTTGCACCGCCAACTAAGTACAACGAAAACAAATGAAAACTATTTTAAGCCAATGTCAGCGAGGAGTCGACTCTGGATCTGAGTTTAGGTCGGGAATCGAGTCGCCAGACTACTACGAATAGTGTCAGGCAGGAGAGTCAGGCAGGTGTGACGATGAGTAGCTGCCTGTTTACCAAATTAGATGCATTTGAATTGATGTGCGTGCATAAATTATGTCCTATGAAACTGAATCTCAGCTGTGTGTGTGGGACTGGGATTGGTGGTGTGCTTGGGTTGTGTGGTGGTGCAAGTTTAAATTAAATGTTTAACATTCAATCACGACGACGCCTTTTGTGGCCTGTGGCTGAGTCCTGTCTCCTCTCTCCTGTCGCCTGACTCCTGTCTCGTGTCTTCAGTGAATACTACAGTTTCAGGCAAACTGTTGACAGTTGAGCAAATGAAATGCATTGTAAACTTTTCTATTTGTCAGACATACTACCATATACTTTACAGATATTCAGTTCCAGTCATACTCGTACACACACATGTAGTAAAGCACACACACTCACGCACACACATTCGCAGTTCTGTACTGTCACTCTCACTCTTGTAATCAAGTCAACTTCCTGCCGGTTTTCACACTTTAATTTCCGGTCTTTATTGTCATAGTTTCTTCAGTTTGGGCTTAAGTTCGGGTTGAGTTGACAGCGGCTACGGTTGAAGTGGTTTGCCGATCTGTCAACTAAAGGGTGGAAATAACTCGCTTGGGTTAGCCGCACAGCCAAGAGAGGGGATTTCCCACAAGGGTCTAATGAAATGCACAACTTTCGACAGGGTATGGCACTGCATCAGGTCAAACAAAGAAAAGACTAGTCGCTTTTTATCAGCCAGAGACTTTCATGATTAAAAGCACAACTAGACGTTATATATTATGCTTTTATACATCAAATTATTGAGAAGAAGCTAATGAAAAATGCATACCAATAGAATTAAAACTTAACGAGATTTCTCATAATCGAGAGCCAAAGAACCAACAATAAATACTAACAAAAATAAATAGGTATACTTGTATTTCAAATAACTCTATTGTCAAAGCAATAATATGAATAAAGAAACTGTTGGAGAAAAATCTTAAACTTAATCCTTTTTGTTAAGGACTTCACTTGAATAACTCGTATAGATCTTATTTTGCTTAGCATACAATAAGGTTTAAATTACATTCACATCTTCAGAGTATATCCAAAAAGTGTGTAGCATCTATCATTGACATATCATTCCAAATCTGCCCCAAGGCTAACAACCTTCAACAAAAAGCAACTCCTGAAACTCCTAGAAAGCTACTATTGTTGACCCCTTACCCCCGATGTGAAGGACTAGCAAATCTCGTTTTACCTTAGGTCATTTTCAGCATGACAGTCAAGGGTACACACTACCACAGACACTTATACACACCTATCTTCGCACCCACACACACACATACATAGGTTACACATGTACATACATATATATATTTTATGTAAGCTTTTCCACGGGGGCTAGAGAAGGCGAAACGTGCTATAAATGTGCGCTTGGGGTTAAATTCTATTTGAACTTTCTACTTACCTCATGCAGCAGATTTGCAGCTGCAACACAAAAAAATGAAAATTTCATTCACACTTTCATTACATGTGGCTATATTGCACCCTGGAGGCGTTTGTCACTGGCAGCAGAGTTGGAGTCAAACCCTTGGATGGACAGAAACCGAGATAGAGTTGTTGGCGTGAGAATTTGATACATTTGCATTGAAATGTGCTTTAAAACTTTATGCGAGTAGATGAGATTCTCTTAAGTAGAAGGCAGAAGGAACAGCAAATCGAATTGCATTCCAATGGATATCTTTTATAAGTATCTAAACAATGCCGCGCAATTAGTTAATTCTACGCCCCGAACCGATGCGACCCATGCAACTCATTTCCCGATCTTGAAAAACGCCCAGTCACGCGGCAAGTTAAGCATCTCCTCCACCTCACATTAATCAACATTGGCTGCAGTTGTAGCAGGCAACTTGTAGGTGCAAGCAACAAGCAACAAGCAGCATGCAACATGCAGCACTAAGATTAATTAAGGTCAGCCTTAAGTTCGTTCTCAGAAGAATGCCGCCTAGGAGAGCTGGCCTAGTCCATCGTCTAGTCATGCCAACTAATGCCATCCCGTGTGGCTTCCTTGTTCCGAAACTAAGCCCAGTATGAGAAGAGGGGAATGGAACATTGGGATTTGCTCTGCTGTGTGGGGGATGACTTGAAGGCGTCTTGATGCATGTCCAATGCATTGTAATGAGCGGGGGGTGGCGGCACATGTGCGCCATATGTGGTCCGTTCCTGCTACTTGACCGCTCGCCAAAAGAAATCTAAGGCGAAATCAACTACAGAAGTCATCAAACATCATCAATTTAATCAACAGTCCAGCCCGCTGGGGCGTCTTGACACATGAGGGGAATCTGGGGAATCGTCAATCGTCTCAATGCACTGCAAAATTGCAAAGTCAAACTGCCTGAACCAAGTCGATTCTTAGACACGGGGTTTGATAGCTTACAAGTAATTAAGGGTGGCAATTTTAAGACAAATCCTATGAGCCATATATGGATGAGGTGTGGCCGAAACAAGAACAAGAAATTGGTATAGTGGCAGGGGCAGGGGCAGGGGCAGGGGCAGGGGCAGGGGCAGGGGCAGGGCCAGAATCTGGGGCTGCGACTGTGATGGTGATGCCGCTTTTGTCGCATTGAAATACGTGATAAGGGCATTAATGATGGCTCAGCCGCCACCTTCGTACAATCCCAATAAAACTTGATGAGTTTCAATTATTTTTGGGGGAGCTCATTGATGAGGCGATGAGCAGTTAGCCAAAGAATCCAAGTGTAGTTGAAGTATTGTGTATGTGTTTAGCTGTATATTAGGGAACGTTTAAGGATTGAATGCTGTCCAAATGTGAAATTGCCTAATCGATGATATCCTAAGAACTTACGTAGAAGCTTTAGATCTATTATCTATTGATGTGGAAGACTAGGTTTAGTAAGACGAAATTTACTTTTAAATATAGGTATATCGATTTTTTTGAAAGTTAATTAAATCAAAGTATCTGCTACTTCATATTTATTCGCTTCGAGCATTGAACTTTATTTCTGTCTGGTTTGTTGCTTCTCTTTTCGCTGTTCCTTTGCAAATTAAAAGCATCTGCAATATCCACTTGTGAAACAAGACAAAGGTGATTCTCGTTCTGTTTCCCCACACACACACACACACACACGCACGCACACACACAAATTCGCACAGAGAAATGCACCTGGAGCATTCATTAAAATTGCCAAAGATCTGAAATGCCAACAAGAAGAACAACCGACAAAGAACAGCATCAAATTAAAGCTGAAATATGTGTGTTTAGCTGCACTCGAGTGTTACACATACCCACAAAAACCCATATTAATTTACCACGTAATTATAGGAGACACTGAGAAAACACCTAAACGTACCCTGGCGGTGGCAAGCTGCAAAACTGAAAACTGTAAATCAGCGCAATTAAATGCGACTTTTCAACAAAATTTACTGAAAATTTATGACAACAAACGAGACTAATTACCCAGCAAGTAAAAACAAGTGCAGCTGATGATGGCAGGCAAGTCGAGGAGGAGAACAAGACCATAACAAGAACAAGCGGCAAGGATACGGACATGGACGAGAGGGCTAGAAAGCGAAAGATACTCGTCGCTCTACAAATTGAAAGCAATAAAATACTTTGGGTAAAGGCGCGACAATAAACCCATTAATGAGCAGGAACTAACATTAATCAAGGTTTTAATGAGCCGGCGACTATGAAAACTGAGGCGAACTAGTTGAATGCCAAGTTTTGAGGCGTCTCTCAACATTATCGCAAACTGGTCATCAAAATTTGGCCAACAATACATCAACATTAAAGTATCTGAGACGCAGGCTTGAGGCACAGCCCACTTAACAAAATTGACAGTTCAGCTGCTACAATTTAGTCGATTAACGTCAGAACCCCAGACAGGAGGCTTCAGGTTTGGGTTTGGGTTCGGCTTCGGGTTTGAGTTTGAGTTTTGGTTAAGGTTTTTGGTAAATTCAGATCAGCTCACGATCGCTTCAACCTGTCGTCATCAATTTTGTTGGTTTCTGTTGGGTTCTTGTCTGGCTTGTTGGTATTGGATAAGGTAAAAACCCGAAAAAGTAGCAGCTGCTGGTCAAGAAAATCACTAAATGAGGCAGTCTCAGGTAGCTGCAGCTCTTGCTCCTGCTTCAGACTGGCAGCAGGAGGCACGTTCAATACGTTCAATGATCAATGATCGACCGTCCCGAAAAGTCAAAAGGAGCAACCTGCAAATGTAGAATAGTGGCACAGAGCAGGTGACTTTTGGCTGGCTATTTGAATTATGGAATTATGCGCGAGATGAACAAAAGCTATGTTTCATTTTGATGTGATATAAGATATGATCATACAGAGATTTTGGTAGCCTCTCACTAGTACTCGTAATATGATATGTAGACTGATCTTAATCCAGACGAAGAAAAAGAGAAAGACACCATCAGACCGATAATTAAAACTCATTCATTTGCTGGTTTTCCTTATCAGGTTTTTCAAATCTATTGATTGCCTTTCCAGGAACAGCATTTGGCTTGTTAGTTTAACAAGCTCATGAAGAAGATTCTGACCACCATTTAACTGAAAAATAAATGGTCAACAAGCGTTGGCTTTGGCTGTGGCTGTGGCTGTGGCTGTGGCTGTGGCTTTGGCTTTGGCTTAACCTAAAGCCTGTTTCCATCTGCTGCCACAGACGTTGCACAAAGGTTCGGTGGCCAGTGGCTTGAGGTACGCGTGTCCGCATTTAATTTAATAATATGGTGTCATGTGGCAGTTGTTAGGATGCGCTAAACGGCTCGTACCCTGGACTGGACTATGAGTAGGGAAGACTCCAAAGCAGTGCCCTAGCATCTGTTTGAGTTGTGTAACCTAATCCCTAAGCCAACTGGTCCCTGGTCTGAATGGAAATTATACCGAAATGCAGTTCATTTGAGACGATTGTTAAGAGTGTTCTCTTTATGCTAACAAGGCGTGTGTTAAATGGTCTTTAAAGTAGCTCCTTTAAATGGTGAAAATTCTCGATAATTCTATGAAAGAACTTATAAAAAATGTGACTAGGAACGCTCACATTATTACATACAAGTGACCACACATTGAAGGACTAGCGATATTATATTCAGATACTTAAGATGAGTTCGAAATACTGCAGAATTCCAAGTTGGAGAATAAACATGTAATTTATGTTCAGAATGGATCAAAAAATATTATACAAAATATAAGAGTTTATAGAGATGCTGTACAATAAGTTATTCTCTTGTTGGCCAATTGTCTGTGTGTCGTTTTATATGTTTATTGAAAACAAATAAGTTATGATAATGTCATATTGAATATTATTCTGTATGCGGCCTTTCAACAAGATTGCCTCCGTTCTTTAGCGCTTATTCAGATTTTATCTTTTATTTAATACTTGGAAAAGAATCACGAGAAATTTATGTAAACATTCCCTCAGATTGCTTGCAGTATATAAAGGCTAATCCTATACTATTATTATTTGTGCCAGTGTCCTTATCGCTTAGTAATATGTCATAAGCGGCAGATTATCATATCTATCAGTTGTCCAGAGTCCTTTTCACTTATTATATATGCAAATGGCAAACAGATTTCAATCCCAAACTGCTGGCTGACAGGCAACCCATCAACTTTTATTTCACAACTTTCAACATACTCGTACAGTATATTCGTATAACTAACTATGTACATTCAAATGCAAATCCCCAAACTAATTTTGTTTCGAAAACATTTACGCCCGGTTGCACTTTCTGTGTGAGTCTTTCGGGGAAACCCTTTCGAGGGTACCCTCGGCGTACCAGCTGGTCCATGGCGAATGCCACTCAGAGTATTGCCACAAAAGCCACTTGGAAATATTAAAAACGAGCCACAGAGAATGACACGAGACACAATGCCAATAAATCGCATCACGAAAATTTTTCATTTCATTTCGAAATGTTGCGTGTAATAAAATCTAATAATTTTCCACGGCATGGAGTGGGAGGTTTGTTGTACAACTAGGAGTAGGGGTGGGGGTGGGGTGGAGTGTGTAGTTTGCTCAGCAACCACAGGGTAGCTTGGGGTTGCTTGGAGTTCGTTGGGCTGACAAAACAGCTACAAACAATTGGCAACACTTGTGACTCAGACAGGGAAATCCAAAAACCAAACCAGTGGCAAGCAACCCTCAAGTGCACTTGCCACAGTGTCGTCCTTTGTAGTTGGGTGGGGGGTCTGAGGTCTGGAATATGAAAGGGGGTGTGGGGTTGAGTTGAGAGATGGGGCTGGGGTTGCAATTGCAATCAAAACGAAATTATTTTTATGCTTACCCCAACTAACCCGAGAGCTAACTGATATATGAGCCGTAATTAAAGCGTAGGCCGCAGCCACCGACGTTGGCCAAATATTCGCAAAATCAGTTTGGACCATAGTTTAGCCATTGTTTGGTCGGCAAGGGAGTGGCGGAGTGAGGTTGCGGATCGTTGGTTGGGGGAGTGGCTGCAAATTGGTCATAGCCTGTTGGTGACGTGTCTTTGATTACGCCGCAAGTCTTTGGCGCCTGTCATCGTACGGGCCTTCAGCTTTCAGCGTCAGACTCATCGTAGTTGCTGCTGTTCCTGCTGCCGGTTTGTTGTTTGTTTTTAATATAAATGCAAATTTGCTCAACGGCACTTGCCCTGTCTATAAGCAAAAGGATCCAGAGTACTTTGTACATACACACTCGTATAGAGCTCACACACAGAGATCTGTCATAATTAATATTTGCAGCTTTGTCTACGATTTTCTACACGTCCTGCATGCCGCTGCATGCCGCATGTTAAACAGTCACAGGACATTCTCTCGAATAGTTCTGCCTACCATATGCCTCTCAGTTTAATGCAATCTAAAGTTTTTGACAGCCCCGCCCCCCACCCAGGCTTATCTATATTTCGGTTCCAGACATCGCCCATCGGCTTGTGTGCGCCCTAATTTATGGCGTGCAATTAGCAACGGGCCAAATGTGTAATTTTATTGGCCTAAAGTTAGGCTAACGCAATAAGTGAACAATGCTTTATAAGATATTATGCTAGTTGGTTTTGAATTACTTACAAATTACATGCACTTTTGAATTGTAGAGTCAACGAATGTGATTGAACGAACCAACTTTGTGCCTGGAAGTTTAGACTTCAGTTTCAGTTTCTTATGGTAAATAATATTGTTGCAACATTTGTCACAAATGTTTTAGCCAAAACCAGTTGAGAGTTATACTTTTAGTTAGAGTTACATAGTGTAATAAGTCCAAGGCACAATTCAAGTCGGCTAAAAATTTGAAAAATATTTTTCAATTCAGTCTTATAATTCTTCCCCCATTGGAAATGTATTGTATATTTTCATTGCCTTTATTCTTACCATATCTTTACCCATTTCTTATACTTTTGCATTGTAAGATCTTTCACCAACTCATCTTTTTTGTTAAATTTTTAGTTCTTTCTTTTTTTCGAAGTATATTTAGTATTCATTTTGTTTGTGATTAATCTTAAGCTGTATGTTTAATATTTAGATTCGATTGCAAATAAGTGAAAATTTTCTAATCTGTTCAGTCCTTTTCTATTTTGTTCTGCTATACTTTAATCCATAGTATTCTATTACCTATTTCTGGTCATAAACATATTTTGTCTACATAATCAAATAAATAACAGGGTACTTCTGCATATACGAGGGGGATTCAAAAAGTAAGTTCCCTGTGTTGGGGAAAAAATAAAGAACAAGTTTTAGGCTGTAAAAATAAATTTATTGTATTCTTTACCTCTTAAACTATTTTTCTACATAGTCGCCTTGGACATCAATATATTTTTTGTATCTGTTTAAAAGCTTAAGTAAACCTTCCTTAAAAAATTGCGTGCCCTGTTTTTTGAGCCACGACGACTTGTTTGACTTCGTCATTTGAAACGAAGTGCTGGCCAGTCAAGCTTTCTTTTAACTTTGGGAAAAGGATATAGTCACTTGGTGCGAGGACTGGAGAGTATTTTTCGAGCATTTCAAAAAACTTTTGGGCGGCGTGAAGTCGTTGTTGTTTGTGATTATCGGAAAGCAGGCGTGGGACCCATCTTGCGCAAACTTTACTGTAACCAAGCTTCTCCGACACTATTGTATGGACTGAAGTTCGGTGAATTTGACATTCAGGAGGCATCAATTCCAAAATATCGTCAATAGTCAATCGTCTGTCCTCCTGAATAGTTTTTTCAACCGCTGCAATCGCATCGTCCGTAATGACGCTTTTTGGGCGTCCAGCACGATGCATCATAGTGCACTTCTTCGCGTCCATTGAAGAAATATTTGCGCTATCTTCGCACCATTTGGACACTCATACAGTCTTCACCATAAATAGACACCAATTCACTGTGAATCTCATTACCGTTTAACTCTTTTGCAGTTAAAAAAACAAATAACCGAACGTAATTCACAATCGGACACGCTTTGCACTGGTAACTCCATGATTTCCGAGCTCGTATTAGTGAAAACAGTATTCTTGGTCACCAAAACTAAGTCCGTTGTTTTCGGTAGAACCTACACTGGAACTATATTCTGCTAGAGTCCGCTAGGTGGCGTCTGGGTGAAACGCCAGACTAGGGAAACTTACGTTTTGAATACCCCTCGCATAATATATATATTGACTTAATTCATTGATCAGGATTCCATAAGTAAACTCCTTCAGCCTAGGAAGTCTGTATTGATGTAATTTTTAAAATAATACAGAACTTTAGCATTACAAATAGCATAAACTATTATAAATTAAGAAAGTGATAAGATCCTAGTCTAGGTCCAAATACCTATATATCATATAATACCTAGCAATTATAGGATATTTAAAGATCTAAAAGAACAAATATAGAAATAACTATTATTAGTTGTACTTATTATCGAAATAGTATAAAAATAATATAAAGTAGAAGTAAAATTAAATTATGTTTACCAAACTGTGTTATAAATCTTAAAACAATTCTATATCTATCTAAAATACATTGACTTTAAAATGGTTATCTACTGTTTATGTCCCAAGCAGAGGTCAGGAGCAGCAGGACACAAACATTGGCTCGATTGGCAAACGTTTCAGACGGGTTTTGTCATCTTCATATCTGTGTCTCTATCAAGAATGTATCCAAAACAAATCCATTAAATCGTTGGCTAGACAGATAAATTGACTCGAAAATCGGTACAGCGGCTACGTGTGCTGTTGACATGCCACGAACTTGAAAACAATTAACGTAGCATTTTGATATGTGAGCTAATCGAAATCCCATACACATACCATACACAACTAAGTACACCCACACACACACACATAGACACTAGGACAGTTACACTCACGTACACAAACACACACACACACACACACACACACGATATAGGGACACAATGCAGGTAACTATGTAGTAATATTTGCCAAATGGCTGCACAGTGAGGACCAGAGATGCCGCTGGCCGTACCTGGCCAGAGGGAAACAAGTGCTTTGAATGATAACAATAGGTGTTGCACAAACCTGAAAGGCTGGGGGCATGCAGTGCTTGTTTGAAACACGATTTATGCGATTACATAAGCCAGATACGATGTGCGAGCTATGAACGAGCTATGGTTGAGCTGGGATCGCATCCTCAGGCTCATTAAATGTCAATTTTTAGCTCGCAGGACAACGTCGCGTCGCTTCACATCAAACGCTCAGCTGACCAGCTGCGCACATGTCGCATCGTTAGCGAGTCCTCGCTTGAATCCTGAATCCTGAGTCCTAAATCTTAACTTCTTTGTGCACGGACAAGTGCATGTGGTCTCCCCTATGTGAAAGACTAATGTCTAACAAAAACTGTGCCCATTATGCGGTCAGCCTTGGTTCATCTGGCGCGCCTAAATTATTATTATATGGTCGATTCCATTGTTAGTTGTGAATTATTATCCCTTTCGCATATGTTGTTGTCCTTTTGTATCCTCGACGACTCTCAAGCGTCTGCGGCCTGCCTTCTTCTCTGTTTGCCTACAACGCCTTAATTTTGTTCTTTTCTTCTTTTTTTTTGTGGCCTGTATTTCTTTTCTTTTATTTTTTTCTGGGCGTTATGCAGTTAAGAGTCGCGTTTCTAAAGTTTTCGGGGCGTGTTTTACAATAAATTGGTTTTCTTTCTATGGAATTGTTGGCGTTGTTTTATTGGGTTTCTGGTTCACTTTGAGCTTCAAATTCCATAATTATCAGGGCGTGTGTTGCAACATTCTGCATATATATCTTCAGTCTCCTCCAGCTTCTGTCCACGTAGTGGTGTCTTCTCCACTTGTTCGTAAAGATACAAAATCAATTTATTGTTTTTGTGCTGCGGTCAATGTGCTGTCCTTACTAAAGTTATTGTTGTTGTTGTTATTGTTGTGGTCAGCCAAGTGTTGGACAGCATTATAAATATTTCAGCTTGCTTTTGCAGCTTATGGACAACAAATGTTAAAGGGCGGAGTTCGGTCTCCGGGGTAGAGCTTTGGGTGACCTGTGGCAGGCAACTGCAGTCCATTGAATTGTTTAAGTATCCGAAAGCTCAACTTTTGTTTGTTTTCCAGGCTGGGAAATTCTTTGTTTGGGTATTGTTTAAGTCTCCGTAATGAAAAACTTATTGTTAGAGGATGCTTCATGTTCGAACCACACTCGTATAAGAACAAAGTGATTCATTATTTCACACTTTACTTTCTAGAAATTTAGATGAACACAATTTTCTATTTACAGAAGAAAAGTCGTGTAATTACGAGTACAAGACACCATTTGTGTCGCTTTAAGGCTACAATTAAATATGTGGAGCACATAACTAAAACTCTATGCATAACTACCCATAATATAATGGAGTGCCTGGCAGGTAAGAATAATCCAGTCCGACTACTAATTGCACTGTTTAATTTCACTCAGTGGCATACTAAATTGTAGACACACACATTCACACACGCAGCTAATACAAAAATACATACACTTTATACATACGTTTGCACAAACTCAATTCACAATTGTTACTTATTATAATGTTTAGATATAAAATAGAAAAGTTTACTAATTTTAACCCTGATTTGATTTCTAGAGATCTTATAAATTAACTTCTGGAATTTTTCATTATTTTTAAAGTCCTTAAAATAGTGTCAATAAATCTGAAAACACCAAACATCCCCCTTCACAAATGTGAGTTGAAAAACAAATCGCTTAGCATTTGCACTTTGTGGCCCTCTGAAAAAATATTAAAACCCCAAGCACATGAGTCGGCAAATACGTTTGGAGTGCCCTGTGTCCCTTGCAAGTGCCTCGTAGACAAGTCCTTTAACATCGACCACATTGCGGCCAAATGCCGGTCACATTCTGGGCAACAGCTGTTGTACAACCACCGCCCAAACACCACCCCATACCCGCACCACAACACGCAAAACAACAACCAACTGAATTCTAATAATTTTTAAACAAAAACAAACTTCTTCCTTCCCGCCATGCCCATACCCATACCCATATCCATATCCTTGCCTATACCCATGGCCATGCCCATGCCAATGCAGCAAATTCTGGAACATTACAAAAATTACAATGAGATACATTCGCCACGAGTTTCGTGTGTATTTGTATTTTTTGTTTTTTTTTTTTTTATTTTTGTTTAGAGAATTCGTTTTGAAATTTCACGCCAACGTCTGTGACGAAATTTTCCCGGTTGGTCGGAACAGAGAACAAGTGCAACAGCAGCAGCAGAAGCAGCAGGAGCAGCCTCAGATGACAACCCCCATGGACGACCCTTCGCGTACCGCAAATGGAAAGGTTGCAACACGAAACCAAAGAACTCAACCCCATGGCCAAGCCGTTGCCACTTTTAATCAGCGCCCTGCGCAGCTATTTAAGGGACCAGAGGAGGACCAAGCCGGGCGTGCGGATTCCCCTGGCATTTTGGCACTTTCTGCAGCGGCATTAAAATTCAGTGAAATACAAAATGAAAATTTCTGTACTGCGGGATTTGCGTTAGTTTTTTAGCGGCAACTGAATGAATGAATGAATGAATGAATACATGAATTCCAAAGCAATTTTGATGTTGACATTGAGTAATGTTGGCGGTTGGCATTGAGCCCATTCGCTGGGCCCCCTGGATGGGTATTTGGGTATTTGGTCTCAGTTTTCGTTGGGTGGTTGTTTGGTTTGGCATTTTCGTATCATTTTCGAATATTACATGCGGATTAGCATTTCCTCATTGGGATTGCAACAAAACGTGCCATCGTTATGCCTGGATCGAAAAGGGAGCGGCATGGGGCAAGTGGGTGGCACAGAAAGAGGGTGGCTTGCATATGGGCAGATGGGTCATCAAATGGGTGGGTTTGAGTCAGACAAGCTGGAGGTGGAGCTGGGGGTGGAGTTGGGGGTGGAGGCTTGCGCTAGCAAGTGCCGTAGTTATTGTGTCTTGACTTAAAGCTGTTTGCTCATTGAAGGGTTATGGGGGGTAAGGCAGCAACTTTAAGGACCAAGATCACAATCAAGTGTAATTTTATACATTATGTGCTTAGCTCCATTTTCTTTAGAATCTTTGGCTTAAATTCAACGAGATAAGCTTTTTAAGATACTATAAAACATCTGCTTTTCTTTTGGTTTATACCATATTCTTGGCTTAATACTACTAACTGTATTTACCTGCTTCTTATCGTCTAGAATCTAGATTCTAGATAGATCTCAGGAATATTACATGGCTTACAATTGTTAGATAAATTATAAATAATATTTAGATTCAATCTTTAGTAAGCTTTTCAGTCCTCTTGAAGTAGCCCAGTTTTGTTAATATTTATCAAGTTGACTCAACTTTTAAGAAAGTCTCAAATCAACGGCCTTTCAAAACACTCCTACGAGTAACTTTTCAATTTTCTTTTCACGCTTGCGTTTTACAAGCTGTTACATGATTGGGGTCGTCGGTTCCTGGTCCCTACCTCTCCTGCCACTGCCCGTCTGTCGCACAAACTGTAACAAGCTGCCAAATTTCACACCCAGCTCTACTTCAAGAAAATTCAATGCTTGAGCACCTAACTAAAACTTTCAGCACGCGTCGCTTGAAATGTGTCAGCGATATGTAGAACCCTCGAACTGCAATCAAACTGCCCCTACCACTTACCATACTCAACCTCCTCCTCCTCCTGCCTCTCAAGTAGCTACCCTTTTGTCAAACGTAATCTAATTCACTGAAAATTTTATTATAAACTGACAGTTTATTAAAAACTCATCGGATCTGGGCCTGATTTTGATTTGGATTTGGATTTGGGTTTGAGTTAGCTGGCCTTGGTTTGGCCTGGTTTGGATTGGACTGTGCCTCCTTATCAAGATCCTCGACACATGTCAGTACTGCGTTTACTGATTACCGACGCTAGATAAATCTTAAGCAACTTTATAACAGCTTCCCCTGGTTCTTTTCTCGTTTCCTCCTCCACACCCCCGCACACCCTCCAGCTCATTGGCATGTCTCCAACGCGAGGAAGGGGCGAACGACGTCATCGCCTGTTTGTTTGGGGAACAGCAAAACAGTTTCCTTTTTGTAATTGACTCACCGCCAAAGGCCAGACCTCCACTCACTGGTCTCTGCTATACGCCCCGCTATGCTCCCCCCCATCCCACACCCGCCTAGAAATGTAATTTTTTGGCTCTAAGTGCTATAAATGTATGCAGGGGTACTTCAGCGTTGTTATTGCTGTTGTCGTTTGGCACGTGGCAGTCGCTACGTGCGAAGGGTGGAGGAGAGGAAATGGCATGAAATTGATTTAGATTTTAGTTATGTTGTTATTCAACTTGCCCCCCAGCCTGGTTGTAATTATTTTTGAGCAAGGAGTTGTGCAATAATTAAAAATGATTAGCTCATAAACATTTCCTGCAGTTGAATGCTATCCTCGTATATCACAGACCCCAAAGCGGCCTCTAGGCACTTAGGGGTAGATCTGGGATATATATCAAAACTGTCATTCCGCAGCATCCCAAGGCTATTTTTATTTCATTCAAAATTTAACTAGATTCAGAAAGTATAATTAGTTTTTAAAATGTTGGTGGAAACTCTCTTTCATAATTTGTTTGAAACAATAAACACAACTTAGTATTATAAGCTGTTTATTTATTAACAATGATACGAATCTAGTACGAGAGTGAAGGAGTGTGACGATGATCCCCAGGTGGAATAACTCCAGTCAAGTCATTACGAGTCTACGATCTAAAGATATATACCATGCATCTTACATCTGAATCGCAATAAAAACCTATTCGCAGTTTATAAAACAGATTAGCTGTACTTTAGTCTGAAAACTCTTTATCCTTCCTCTGGTGTTATACCCTAGAGGAGGCATTATAATTTTGACTTCATTGATAAAAAAGCTGGGACGTCACTGTTAAATTGATGCTTGACTTACATCTGTGTTTATTATCCGATCATTATTAAATTTGCAACATAGATTAAGAATGTCAAAAATATAATTTCAGATGAAAAATGTGCTTAATAGCCATGTTTAAAGGATTTAAAATCCAGGTGTGTAGACAGTCGGATATGGGTACGTCGACTTGCCATTTTATACTAATCAAATTTATTTATATATATGTATATCAAAATTATATATACTTATATATTGGAGATGTATCTTCCTGCGTGTAACATACATTTGTTCAAACTTAATTCTTTTTTTTGTTTTTATTTAATAATGTATACGGGGACATTCCCCTTTTTAACCTTGTTTTCTAATATAAAAATATATATAGTATAAAGCTTAATCTATTAATAATATTAATATTAGTGTTTCTTATTTTAGCTTGGTATTTCTCTGTTAATATTAGTTTCTCTTATTTTAACTTACTCCTCTCACCCTGGCTGTGCGGAGCAGTAAGTCTTTTGGCGGGCGCCTCTTTATTGCCAGGCTATTGGCCAGACGGTTTCTGTGTAGCTCGGGACTGCTGGAAGTTAATTGGCTGCAAGACACTGTCCCGGCTCTGACACACTTTTACCCATTTTTAATGGGTCAAGAATGTAGAAATTTAATTAAATATTATATATTTTGACAGTTGTCATAATAAGCTATTCATTTTATTTTTACAATGCTTCAAAAATGTTAAATATTAAAGCTAAAAAGATACGGTCTTACCAGAAAGTTTTTCGTTTCTTTTGTATTTTGAATCTAAACTCAAGTTGATAGTAATAAATTCCAATATCTTATAGCTCCAAGAAAAATCAAAACAGTTCCGTGTGTAGAATTTTGTTTTACGAAAATTTATCATAGGGACACACATGCTCACACACAGTAGAAAAGTTGAGGCCATGTCTTAGATTTCTAGGAACTCTCAGTTGAAGGATGCATCAAGTGGACGACAAGCATGACGATAATGTGGCTATGTTAATGAGGATGTGGATATGGACGTGGATATGGATACCAGTGGTGTGCGTGCTAGCAGATGATGACGAAGCTGCTGGGTCTGGCATGGGTCTGCGTCTGCATCTGTGTCTGGGTTTTATGGTAATGCCATGTACGTGAAAGATGCACCAAGCTTGGCTGCTGATTCCGAGAATAGTTGGCAGCAGCAGCCACATCATTCGCTAGATGGAAAAATTGTGCACCAGACAAGATTTATCGAAATAAGTCAAAGAGACTTCTTTGCTTCACTTTACTTATAGTCGTATGTGTTTGCCAAGCCACCAAATAAATCTTTGGCAAAGCTCCACAATGCAACAGAATAAAATCAAACATAAACTTAGTACAAGATTATGGTCATCATATCATTTATATTATCAAAGATATTTCTCTTTTCGACTTTAAAATGTATGAAGGGATATTGGAAAGTCGATTTGCAAAGATATAAACTCTCACACTACGTTAAGTACTTGGTCGAGGTGTAGCTCTGGGCCTCATCCTGGCCAACCTAGCTATGGTCTCACAGCTCATTCTCTTGTCAGGATCTACAAAAGAAAGTCAGAAATCACATATAGTAAAACATCTGGTTAAGTATTTCGATTCCTTACTTCGGCAATATAGTCGTTGAATATCACATTGCGTTTGATTCCTCCAGATCCACCGAGCTGCAACTCTCCTGCGACAGGGTGCATTGATATCATCTCTTGGGGGCACCCGTCTTATACAGGCTACACAACTATTATAAAGTTGATTGCAATTGACCCCCTGGGCACTGATGCAAGCACAGGACACGGCCAATAAGAGGACGACAATGCTTTGGATATGCATTTTTATTGTCAAGCGTCGATAACTGATATTCGAGTTAATTTTAAAACAGGCTTATATAGCCAGAAAGTACTATAAAAGTACGGTCAGACAATACATATTGTTTATTACCAAATATGATTCATTTTCTTTAAGAATTCATTTAATTATATACATATCCCATCCCTTTGTTGAATCATTGTATTCCATGATTTGATTATGTATTATTGATATGGGAACAAAGCGTCTACCCAACAGCTGGCAGCTAACAATTATTTCGAATTACTTCCTTAACATAGTTTCAGACTATAAATACCTGGTATTTCAGCAAAGTTCAGATACAGAACCATTCGATTGCCATCTCTTTATAAAAATGTCAAAATTGATACTGCTGTTCGGTAAGCTTATTATCTATAAATCATTGATGAGAAATCAGACTGAAAGACTTTTTTATACTCACAGCCTTCTGCTGCTTGTGCTTACTTCAAGTTCAATCACAGCCCAGTCCGAGCACCCAAACCTGTGATAACTTGATGCAGTCCTGTCGAAGACATGAGGCCAGAATAGGACGTAGCGATGACGTCACAAGATACTTTAATGCCAACTGCCGCAGAGAAAATCGCACTTGGAGAAATATTACACGCTGTCAAATGGAGCGCGCTGCCTGCCGCTGTGAGTTCCGTCTATATCGTAGTCAGAAAATTTACTAATAATACTAAAAATATTTTCAGTGAATTTGGTCAGATGTGATACATTGAGCTGTCGGAATGTGGCAATTGCTCTTGATGAGTGATAACTGTGGGAAAGTAACTAAGTAGTACTAATATCAATAGTTGATATACGAGTATAGCTTGCTTTAAAAATAAAGTTATTCAAAAATCGGAGGGAATTTTAATGTTTTTTGTTAGCGTTAACATAACGAGATTCCAACTTCTATTATGCCAAGACATGATTTGATGCCTGAAGGATTCCCCTTAAAATATAAACGATGAGGAATAGCCATTCTTGGCCTTTCTGCGGCATTAAAAGTAAAGTTATAACCGATTGATCAAATACTGGAATGATATTCGGCTTGCTCGGCCTTTGTATCATCAGGATAATGGGGAGTACTTGTTTTTTCTCCACACGTTTAGAATACCATCAGATACCAAAACCACTCGCATCCTTAGGCTGGAGCTTGACCTCGGTTGCAATTATCGATATCATTCACTGATGAACATTAGAACTAACAAGCTCTACGTTCCTTCAATCGACTGGAATCACTTGACCCATTGATCTATAAGATAAAGATATAGGAAATAACATATTTTACGTATCTAGTCTCAATAAAGTAAGTGATAAATAGATTCAGGATTATACTCACATATCCTTGCATGTAATCAGCAATATTTCATGTAATGTGTTTTTCCTTTCGAGAACCCTGTGTAAAATAATAATATTCCAAAATATTAAAGTAGACTATACATAAGCTTAATAAGCTTAAAATATAAGTATACATTTAAGACACTTTGAATAAATGACTTACAAGCCCGACTCGCTGCTAAACCCAGCCCCAAATCTAGTTTACAAATTGGAAACCACAAAGCCAACAACAAAACAAACCACAGCAACAGCAGCACCAACAAAATCAGTTTTCGCCTCTGCCAAGCCACAGAAACACCACCCAAAAACCAAAGAAAAAAGCAAACGCCCACTGCGAAAATGACAGGCGTAGAGGGAATGCTTGGGGAGCTACTAAAGCCTTTTGTCTAGTGTCCAGTATCCAGTGTTCAACTCTTGGTGCTTGGATTTGGATGTAAAAAGTGGAGTGTGTTGCACTTTTGAATTTCAACTTTGTCTGCGTGTAAAATTTACTTGCTCGAAATTCAATTCAAAAGCGATTATCACCACTTAGCTGTCAACGACACGACGCCAACTATAAGAGATCCCCAAATCCCGAGTCCGAAGACCCCGAAGCCAACGCCAATAGCCGGCAAAGCCACTTGAACACTTCACAAAGGGCATGGCATATGTACGTATGTATGTACGAGCATCTGTATGTATTGTATCTATCTATGAGTATATATACATATGTAACAACACATTCGTTCGTACAATATATACATGTATGTGTATGTACATATATACATACATCTATAACACTTGGTTGGCTCAAATAAAATTTACACTTACAAGTGGCGCTAAAGTCAAGTGCAATGCTCCCCGCACCACTTCCCTCTCGGCCCCTCTCTACTCATACCTATTGCAAAGCAGCTGCCGTCAGCTGGTCCGACATGGCCAAAGTGTTGCTGGACTGACCAGGGGCTGCGGCAAATGTGGTCAAGAGTTTTATAAAGTTCATCATCCATGGCCTGGTCCTAAGCATTTTTCAAGTGCAGCGCCAAAAAGATTTTCAATTTCAAATACGAGTATTATATAAGCAGTTGGCAGGCAGACGAAGCCTGTGAAAACCATTTCCACACCTCCCCTTCCAGCTTTAGACCATTTCATTATGCCCTTACATTTGTGGACATAATAGCTATAACAAGTACTAGGCAATGTAACAAAAGATGGAATATGATATTTAGCGCTGAATTAAGAAAAAATAACGTATACCAAATGCTTGTTTGAGTTTAGTTAATATTCAAATTTATAACTATTTAAAGAAAACTCTACTTCTACCATAAAATATAATTTTTTCTTTGAAAAGCTTTTCCTTTTAATTCTACAGTTCATACTCCAGAAGTAACCTAAAGTATCTTCATCGATTCGTGCTGACTGAGTTCTATTAATTTAACGTCGATGTGTTTAATTCTTCCTAATAGATATAATAGAGTATTAAAGGTGTACAATAGATATCCTCATGATGTTTTTATCTCCTTCTTACTCTATCTCTCTCTCCCTCTCTGTCATTTTTTCTCTCTCTCCCTTTCTCCCTTTTTCCATCTCTCTATCGCACTCGTCGTACTGCACATTCATAAAGTACATAATCATGTTCATGACGTGAGCTCAAGTGGATACGGGTTTGAGTATGGACTTGGGTTTGCTGACTGTTGGACCGTCGGACCGTTGGACTGTTGTTAGGTGTCTGTTATAAAAGCTTAAACCGTTACAAGTATTTAAAAAGCACTTCAGAGTGAGGACTCACATAAAATGTATTAAAAGCATATTGAAATGCATTGCATTGTTTATTTTGATTAAGTCAACAGCAAATTGAATCGTTTTTCTGCCTTGTTATATAATCTTTCTCTATTTCTTTTAAGGCATCGTCTTTATGCCTGTGAAAATGAAACAAATTTAAGTATGTTGGCGAGGTGTGGCTCTGGATTTCATTTTAGCCAACTTAGCTAGGGTCTCCCAAGATATTTTCTTGTCAGGATCTAAAAAAGAAAGTCAGAAATCCCATTTAAAATATAACAAGTTTAATATTTCGACTTTAGTTCTTCTTACTTCGGTAGTCGTTGCGTTCATATTGTGTTCGATTCCTCCAGATCCACCGATCATCATCTTATTATCTCTTGATATAAAACTGATTACAAGTGATCCACTGGTTACTGGTAAACACAGGACAAACCTTTGGTTATGTATTTTTATGGTCAGCCGTCGATAACTGATATTCAAGTTAACTTTAAAATAGGTTTGTATAACCAAAATAAAAACTTTATTGAACCATTTCACTCCATGATATAAAGATTATGAATGTAAGAACTTACTCAACATAGTTTCAGATTATATGATAAATACCAGTGCATTTACAGAACCATTCGGTTCCCATCTCTTTACAAATGTGTCAAAATTTTTCCTACTGTTCTCTAAATCATTGATAAGAGATCAGACTTTCTTATACTCATAACCTTCTGAGGTTATTTCAAGCCCTGTCTGAGCTATGATAACTTGATACAGGCCTGTTAAAGATACCAGGCCTGAATAGGAAAGGAAAATCGCACTGTAAGTCCAGACTTACGTTGTATCGTAGTTATAAAATTAACAAAGCATGTGTATTCATATTGTATTATCATTTTCAGTAGGTTTGGACGAATGTGGTTCGTCAAGCTGCTCTAAAGTTGAATGATAGTATGAATAATATAATAAATAAGTTCATGCCAGAAAAACATAATTTTCAATTTATGAAAAATTTAATTTCAAAAGATATTATGCAGTCATGTGACCGTTGCTCATAGATCGATAGGCTTGAATATAACAATATAGTAAAATAAATTCATCGCCAGCACTTACACAGCTTTGATTAGAGGTTATATAAGTCATGAAAAGTATATGTATAAGTGATTGTCACAGTTAAAATTTAAAGGTGCATGAAATTAGTTTTCTTTGTTTCACGTCTATAAAGAATCTGAGTTTGTTGACTTTATAAGTTATACACTTTTTATGGAAATTTCCGTAGTACTGTTATTCATTTACATTTTACTTAAACTCGTATACTAGGTACTAACTTGTTGGCGATAACCGGAGCTTATCAGTTAACTCCGTCGTCTGCCTCCCATGTACTTGCTCCTAAAACATGGGCTTAGTTTGTATATGATCCATAGCTCACGTAACTGATATAAAGTAGCAAGCTAAAGCTCCAGATCTGATGTTTATCAGTCAAATGTATATCCAGAAAGCTCAGCCACTCTCACTTTCTCTCCACCACTCGAAACTCACCACATTCAAATATGATGCTTAGCTTACCTTAGCTACGTTCCGCTGGGCTCTGCTCTGCTTTTGAGCTTTACACACCACGCCGCGCTCGAATGTAAACAATACTCAATGTGTACAGAGGGACAGTGAGATGGAGAGTGAGAAAGAGAAAGAGAGATCAGGCCAATTGCTGCTACATAGTGGCCGTCTGTCCCTTTGTCTATTTGTCTGTTTGTCTGTCGATCTATCTGCTTAAATACACATGGTGATAATAAAGATTGCGAGCCAAAAACAAAATTTTGTGCGGCGTTAGTCGCTGTCATCATATGAGTATATTGTTATTGTTGTTGCTGTTGTTCTTTTTGTTGTTGCTAAATGTTCACACACAAAGCAACCGAACGACGTAGGATGCCAGCTAAACGAAGTCAGCTCCGTTGATAATAAGCCAGTTGCACGTCGAGTGGCAGCCGCCCAGTTGACAACTGTCGCGAGTTTCGAGTGAGCACCAAAAAAAAATTACAAATCAGTCACGTTTCATCAGAGCAGAGCTACTGCAGCGTATTATAAATTGCAATATTGATCGACTGACTGATTGATTAAGTGATTGAAGTAAGTGAATGAATGAGCGCAGCTGTTGCCAATGCTGCCAACATGTCAAACTTCACATTTATGCGTCTGACCAAATTGCAACCGCTTTTCCATATGGTCGGGAGCGGATACGCGGCGCTGGCGAATGTCAATCCCGCCGTTTATTCACCAGACTTTCAAAGTATTAACAACATCAACAACAACAACAACAACAGTAGCAATGAGAGCAATTACAACAATTACAACAGTTACAACAATCACAACAATCACAGCAGCGACAAGTTCTTGGTGCTTATCGAAGAGGATAATTATAGCTACCGTTCTACATCGACCATTGTCTTAATGGTCGCCGCCTGGATCCTGCTGATTCTAGGCTTTGTCTTCTGTTGCTGTGCCGAGTGCTTTGGTGTTAGCGTCTGGCGGGGGAAGAAAAACGCCAGCATCGCTCTGAGTGGGGCTGAGAGGGGCGCTTCCAGCGCCACAACCAACGGGCTGAGCGACCCCCATACAGGTGAGTTTTTCTGCTTGAGAGCTTTTGAGGCGGATATACACAAACTCACGGCATACTTTTTGGCGCCATTGACAAATTCCGTTGCGACAACAACAACAAGTACATATAACAAAAATAACGACAATGAAACTTTAGCTTATTTTCTTCGGCTTAGTGTGCACTCCGACTTACCTCCATGCAACATATTTCATAAACACAAAGTGGCAACAATAACCCAATAACAGCAGGTATCCATAAGAAAAAGAATATTATGAATTTGAAATACCCTTCTAGATATTTGAAATCGGTAGACCTTGAAGTAACGCGCAACGGTTTATTTCTAGGAAAATAGTCTTAAAGTTAAAATACATAATTTTTGTTTTATTCTTTCCAAAAGCGAATTTTATTTAATGAGTTTCGAGCATATTCACCAAGTTGTAAATTTTTATTATGTGGTTATTTGATCGTGATCTTGATCTATCTACCAACTTCTTTATTTGAACACTCAACACCTTAACTAGACACTCACTATATTTCCCAATGAAAGGGCTTAAAACGCTAAGCAAACTGTAGAAAACTATACTTTCTGGCTCTGAATCTCAAGAGATTTATTGATTTGAGTCAAACTAGTATACCAAAACTGCAAAAAAAGCCTTAACAGTTGATATATTTTATATTAAGAAAATCAAAAAAAATATAAAAAAAATAACTAAAGAATATATTCTCTTCGTTGTGTATACGAACAAATTTTGTGAAAAGTTTTAGTTTAAGAGTCATCAGTTTGCATTGAATCAGTCCAACTTTCTGCTCAATTGGGAACCACCTCGCATGTGCGAGTGCTAAACAAAGCGAATTTCTCTTGGGGTTAGTGTATATAAACGCATTTGTATGAGCTGTCAATGTGCTCCAGTGCCACTGCTGAACTACTTTTAAACAGGAGAGAAGAGGCAAGAAGCAACTCCTACAGTATAGCGTTGGAGAACCATGCAAATGTGTTTTGTGCTTTGGGTTCTGAGTATTGTGCAGTGCCTGCAGTTTTGTGGGGCATGGGAGTGTCTGCCTCATCGATATCATAAAATATTTAGCTATTTTTCGTATCTCGTTTCGTTTTGTTATTGGCAAATTTGGCATGCGTTTTGGCTGAAATTGGCTTTTGGCCAAGTAAACGAGCTGGAGATACACACGTACGACTACATACATGAATTGCCCATATTTTAGGCATCATTTTGAGTTTATGAGCCAGTGTCTGGGAACACACAACACACACAACACACCCAAAACACCATGCAGCTATCGGTTGCAGCTTGTGCAATGTGCAATGCTCCCTAAATTCTCAAAGATAGTAGGTTTTATTAGGCCAATATTCGCTTGCACGTTTATATATATATGTATGTATCATATATATGTAAATGTACGAACTGACCACCGTCAGCAGTCAATGGGTCATTAGACGTTTGTATCGATAATACAAAATTTGTTTGTAAATTTATTTGGCCTTTTACGGCTGGGATTTGTATATTCTGGCTTAAAGTGGCTTTCAGATGTTGCATTCCTCGAATCGGATCATTGTTCCATTTGCATTTATGCTATGCAACTTTGCCTATTGCTTAAATCAATCGATACATTTTTGTTAAAATGCAAATTTCTACCACATTGTGAAAACAAAAGCTATGAAGATGTTATGCTAAACTACTATTGGGCTTCCTGAAAGAAACTAATGGATATACTCGTTTCTAATAGTTACTTTTATGCATATATTTTATGAATTATTCAATGTATTTTCAAATCAAAGAAAATCTTTCAATAAGTTTTAAAAATATACAAAAGTTATCAAAACTTTTCCAGTCAATGGTTCTGCTGACAAATTCATAATGGATAGTGAAACGTGAAAAAGTATTTTCTTTGAAGTGCTAAATACTCTTTTACCTACCATATGTATAGTATGAAATAGTATAGTACACATATATGTATATATTATGTCTATAATATACAATATAAATGTGATCCAAGCTTATATTAAAGCAACCAATTAATATATATTAAGTAAAAATAAAGTAAAAATAAAAAGGATTTTCATACAACTAAATGATAAAACATTAATAATAATCAATAAAATAACGTATTTAAAATGTAATTTATTCTTATTAATATATAGTACAGAATAAGTACATACAACTGGTAAATTTGAATTTAAAAATGAATTAAATACATAAGCCATACTCATCTTTTAGAGGGAAATTTTAGATGGTCGAAAGTGCTTCCGAGACAAGATTATAATATTCTCCTTCATAAAAGAAGACTATATCCAGATTATACGACAATCGCATGCCCATATACTCGCGTGTATAAGAACAAGATTGGTCGATAAGATACGAGTATTTCGTTATCCTGCCAAAAACAACAAAAATCAGCACATTGATTTAAAGTCATAATACATTGTTATCCCAACGACAAAGTCATGAAATGGGCTGATTTGATGTGGCCATTCCCTTAGAGATATAAACCTTAGCCTATAGAAGGTCCCAAGCGGGAAGCTGAAGCACAAGCTCGTACGATAAGTAATCGATTTCATGTCCCTATTTAATAAATGCACTTGAGCGCATTGGCCCATTTTGATAACAACATAAGACCCATCTTAGTGTGTCATGCGATAAATTCTTGCACTTTCGAGCCCGTCTATAAACGTGGAGCAAGTTAACTTTCATAAGATGGAGGAGAGACGTGAGAAAGAACTTTAAGTTGCAGCCATAAAAAATTGCAAAAGTCACAAATGTTTTATGAAAGTTTTTCATTTTATTTAGCCTTTTATATGATATCAGCGCCTTGCGCATCGACTCGACACAACTTGGCGCTCATTTTGCTGCACAAGTTTTTAATAAAACTTCTGTGCAGCAATTGGAATCGCTTCCTTCTCTGCTTCCCAGCGTACCCCTTTCGCCGGGTGTCAGCCAGTAGTACTCCATTCTTTGTTCAGAAATTCATAACCGCATTTCTCTCAGCTCCTGGCAAACTGAGCAGCAGGCGCAGTTGTACATACCAATTACTTACATATCGACAATATGGCTGAGACAATAACTGAGAGCGCCTAGATAGCATAGAACCCAGACTAGCACCTCATACCCCCTACCCCCCTCCCCCCCTGGGCACAGCTGATGCAGCCTTGGCGTATAATAACTTTTTTGTCTCTAGTAGCACACAATACGAGATTTTCGCAGATAGAAAATTGTGTGCTGCTTGCCAAGTTCTTCTGTTGAATTTCTTCAGTTTTCATCTATAATTCAGTTTTCCACTTCGATTTGTAGACACTTTAAGATTTGGGTTTTATTTTATTTATCGTGAAAAAATGTTCACAACATTATTTGCTGTTTATGCGCTTCATTGGACTTTGCTCCGCGGCACCACCTCCACCTTCTGTTTATTCGTGTACATCATTTTTTACAGCCACTCATCAGCGCAGGATTGGAGGATTGGAGCAACCTCCAATCGTCTGCTCCGCCTGCTTAGTTAGTCCTTCATAGCACTTTGATTGCTCATTTGGCATTTATTTGATGACGCCAAGTCGCCGTCCGCCCACGTCTTGGCCTGAGCCACGGCTTTCCATCTTCTCCTTCTGCCGTTCTTAAATTATTCATTGTGCGTGTCTCCTGCCCCATTTTGGAGCCTGCAGCATCTCCAATCTACAGCCGCTGCCCACGTACAGGACTGCGTTGAGAGCACTGCGAATTTTTTAAAATATTCATGTCCTGCCGCTGGCATCGTTGGCCAAGAAACTCGCTGAAAACATCATCGGTCCAGAGACCAGAGACTAACTAAATGTGCGTAATTTTTACCGACAGCGCATTGAAAATATCGCTCACAGCTATCAGACAGCAGCTCTACGTGAGTTTGCAACTTGTCCCTCACCAAACTTGAACAGAGGCTGTACTGCTATAATATTGGATTTGCCGGCTCTTTAGCTCGCAGATGTACCTACTCGTACTCGTACTCGTATATTCCAGACCAATACCATACTTTTGGGGTGAACCAATTGGGTGTGAATGTGAGATGCGAAGATTGCAATATCTTTAAGTCGGCAAATCTCATAGAAGATGTCCTGATTTCCAATAGATGGAAATTATGATAAATATGTGTATAACATACACAAATCTTTTAAAGCTTACAAAACTTTCTTTTAGCTAATTTTTTTGATTCCACAAGATTAAAGAGTCTTCACTTATGAGTAAAAATTAAGCGAAAATTTTTTATTTATTTTTAGGCTAGAGGAAACTTTGATCAAAGTGAAGTATGAATTGAAATATACTGAGCCATTTGATTGCTTTCTATTTCTTTTCCAACTGTGTTCATCTACAGTTGTGTTAACTTTGGTCCACTCTAATTCCCTTACATATTCCATCTCCGTCAGCTTGTGCTTGTGTTTGTGCATGACATTTCATCTAATTTGTATTTATTGTGCAACATTTTTTGTCAAATTGTGCATAAAATTTACATTTTTTATTAGCGCCAGCCACACCGAAGGCCCTTCTTCGACAGCTCGATTCCAATACTGTGGGTAATTTTTATTGATTGTCCGCTATTTCGGACATGGCAAATACACGTCATTCATAGTTATCCGTACACATTCGATGTTGCAATTGTATTGAGGTCAATCGAACTTCTGTGCCTGCAAATGGTTAAAGCAAACCAGTGGGGGGCAGCTGCATTTGAAGTTGACATTATGCAATTTGATTAAGTTGCATTTAATTGTTTTTGTTGTACAGTTTAAAATAAATGCAAATTGCTTTGGCTTGGTTTAGTAAAGTCGTTAATATTAATTAATGATGTAAAATATGTGCGCATTGATGTTGCATAACTTGTTGTTGTGGCTATTTTATCAATGAATTGAGTCATTTACAATTTACAATAAATAAAATTTGCATGCAACATCAAATCTGAAATGCTTGCAGCAACTTAATGGTTAATATTTTAATTAGTGAAAATGTGCAAAGCTTTCGTATTATATCTAAGCTATTAAACTAAACCATTTTCCAATTAATTCATTTCATTTTTAAGCAGCTGACAATCGGTTTATAGACTATACTCGTACTCGGCTAGAGCACTATCAGTAAGTAAATTTTACAGCCTCAAGGGTTCTTCTACTCCCTTTCCGCACTCAACTTACTTATTTACATGCTCGAACTACCCCTTTAGTACGCCCTCTTGGCTGCTTTTCAACGTAAATTACCATAATTCGCGCTTTCAAAGGGCGCACACTTAACCTTTAATTAAGATACTCGAAACTTTTCAATATTCAGCTTCACTGTATGCAATGGCGCCGCATTGGCGCCCATTTTCTTTGGCCTTTCTGCTACACTCACACATACCAACAAGCAAATATATCTACACACAAGCACACAAACACACTTACATACATGTATACAAGCACACACAGAGAGACGAGAAGTCGTTGCATTTTGCCATAACGAAATTAACGCCACGCCAGCCGAGCTGCAAAGTATGCAACATAAATTTTTGCGCCGTGCCAATAAAAATAATTGAAGCAAAATGCGCCACACGTGAGTCCTGAGCCAAAGAGGGTGCGAGATGGTAGTAGTAGATCAACTCCAATGTGGCTCCAATAAGACTCCAATGGCAATTTTACTTTTATTGCCTGCCGCTTGACGTTGGCTTTTAAGTGCCGCCTCTTTGTTGTGGGCGATGATTGTTGCCTCTATTATTGTTGTTGCTGCCATTGTTGTTGTTCTTGTCCTCTGTTGTTGTCATTGCCATCCATCGTGAACACTCGCTTTTGCTCGTTTTCATTTCCGCTGCGCTTATCACATTATTGCAAGCTCATTGCCGGCTTCTCTTGCGACTCCTCTGGCTCCTCCTATCAGTCAAGTTGACTTTGGCTTTTCCTTTGTGACGTCAATGTGAGCATTTGCTGTCTCTCTGATGCATTTCCAATGTTTTCTCTACAATACTCTGCTGTGCTGTGTGTTCTTCGGTAGGTTTTTCATATCATTCATACCAACTCTCTGAACACTCTTTGCACACTTCGAGCAAACAACAACATAAACGAATTTATTAAATTTTTTTGTAAAACATAATATTAGATTTAATAGTTTTATTTAACAGCATTCCTCTTGTAGATAATTCGTATTGTATTTGATATTTTAAACAGATTTTAAACAAATGTTCTTGACTCAATGGTTTTCCACTTTGCTTAAGTTAATTTGAAATGTCAAGAGCCCGGAAAATTCGAAAATTTCTTACAGAGGGAACTGTCAAAGAGTCGACAATTTAGAATTTTCCAGTGGTACATTATGCATAGAACATTAATAAATAATTTTGTTTGTGTGAATGATTTTTATATAAATCTCCGTCCAACCGTCGTTACTGTGGTCCTCTGTGTGTATGTGTGTGTGTCCTGTGTGTAACGTTTGTCTACTTTGCAGCTCATGTAATATTCATGATTATTTGAAATTTGCGCTTCGTTATCCTTTATCCTTTTTATGTGCAGTACACACACACACACACACACACACACACACACACACACACATAAAAGCACACAGACGAGACACACGACAATCATATGTTAACGCGTCCGGACGCCTTCTGTGTTTGCACAGATATATAAGAATACACTTACAAGAGTGCGCACAACACACACACACACACACACACACAAACACACACTCTCAGGGGTATATGTGGGTAGCAGGTCCTTGCATATCATCAGCCTTTAGTCGCCAGCTAACGTAATCGGTTTTCATACCAGTGAGGAACTCGCCTGGGGAATTCCACCAGCGGTATTGATAGCAACTCAGCTTAGCTGGGCTTGGCTCCGTCCATCAATATGCCCCCTAACAAACTGTTGCGCTGCTCTCTCAGGCCCAGGCTCAGGCTCAGGCTCTTAGGGTCCCCTCCTCTCCTATCCAGTTCCCCTAACCAATGACCTCAATTGTCTCCTGGTTGCGTTTTTATTTGTCACACGCTTGACGGCGCCATATTGTCAATACACAGACAGGTTGGAGACTCTATCTATCTCTCTATGTGTGTGTGTGTATGTGTATATATGTGCGTGAATGTGTGTGAGTGAGTGTGTGTGTGTGCAACTTCCGTTTCAGTGCTTATCAGTTGTCGCTCCGCGTTTGTTGTTGGTAGCTCCCACGGCACGCTTTTTGTGCAAGTTTATGCAACGCCAAACGAGCAACGTGCAACGCGTAACGTGCAACGTGCCACTTCTAACGGTGGCAAAGTCAACGGCTTTTGTTAGGACTTAAAGCGCCTGCTGCGAATAGATGTGGTTATGGGTGTGGGTGTGAGTGTGCGTGTGGGTGTGGGTGTGGTTCGCCGTCTGGTGGCATTGCGATAAAATTTTCTATGGCAACTTCAACAAGTGAAGCGCCCCACGCGGCAAGTTTGTTGACAAACTGAAAAACAATTATGATTGATTGCTCAACACTGGCTAAAGATTGCTGCCCCGGAAGGTGTGTGTCTACCAAGTACCCTCTGCATGGAACATCGTAAAACTTATCTCAACTAACTTCAAGCTGTCTCCATAGATCCAAAATTTAGATAATCGAAAGTAAGTAACAGTTTGACAGTCGGAAATATCAAACTAAGAACTAAATAAACGAACTTTACCTGGCGCAATAAATACATTTTATTTGTCTAAAGGACATTTTACAACAACTGTCATCAAGGATATAAACATCAACTAATTGAAACAACTGTCAGTTTGATGGATGTGATGAAAAATTTTAATATTTTCCTGTTATTAATTATCTTTTAATAGGTTAAATCTGTACATTTTATATATATATATATTCTAGTATTGGAGATGCCTTCTATGTTGCATAGATTTGCACAAGTTCATTATGCTAGCATTTTATAGCATATGGAAACTTATAGTATATCCTTTAAAGCTGGTTTCTAAGTGAAATACCGAACAGATGGCGTTGTAGCGCATCAAATCAATCAATCTCACCTTTATACAATATTGAAGCCCTTGGCAGGAGTTCCTTTGGGTGCAGGCGCTATTGCCTTTGCTATTTCTACAATCTTATCATAGTACATCCATCCGCATCTCCAGCATATCCTTATCCCAGCACATGTCTCCCAGCCGAAACAAGAATTAAAGGAAAGGGATACAAAAATACAAAATACCGTCAGTTGTTGTCGTTGTTATTTCGCCTTCTATAGCGATGCCGCTACCGTTGCCGGAGATAGCTGTTTAAGCCAATTTGTAAACCATCAAATCGCGTTAAATGCGCTTTTCCGGTCGATGTCGGTACACGGCCCTTCAGTATCTGCTGGAAAATCTCTCATTGTTATTGTTTTCTTTGCTAAACGGAAACGGTTAGGCACCCCTCGCAAAAGGCACTCAATCGCATCCTTTGCCGCAACTGCGACTCTGATATGTTTTTTTCTTTATGTTTTTCTCTTTGTGCGGACTGCCATTGCACCTTATACTGAGGACAGGTAAGGTATACGGAGGTATACTGACATATATACATATGTATCTATATATTTTCCGAGTGCAACCGTTCGCGCTTCTTTTTCATCTCTCGCCCGGGTTATTCATATTGATTTGTTTGCCTTTGGGCTATACTTTGTGTGAGAACAGGAAATTGAAAAGGGGCCAGCAGAGGGTAGACAACTTGAATAGCTCATAGAGTTATGCAAACGCTATTCAATTATCGATCTCAAAGAGCAGATTGTCACCAACTTTGCCTCTTATTCTCTGACCCCATTGCACTCGCTACCGACTTCCGTTGCCGCGCATTCAACCAAAACACCAAATGACCAGGCCAGTCCAGGCTAGACCATTCTAAACCAAGCCGTGGCCAATGAGCATGAGCTCAACCCGGACACAAAAGGTGAAAACCTAGACCCCCTCCCCTTCTCTCATTAAATGCCTGAAAAATGAGCAAGTAATTTACGAGCTGTTTGTCAACAATGTCCAAAACAGAGCTCAAAAATTTACTTTATAATTTTATTAAAAAAAAAGGAACCTTAACCAAAACTGGAACTGGAACTGGAACTGACGCGTAATGAGGCGTTTGATCATTTCCGTTCTATAACAAATAAATATAAATGTGCCGAAGGATTTTAGCATACAAATCGTATTAGTGTCGTTTTAAAAGACAGCGGGCTATATATTTTACCTTATTATGAGCAGACCTGGAAACAACAGATCTGATACGGTGTTGGTTCAGGAAGCAAACTATTGGGTAACTCAACATTGAGTGAGGTGACAGCAAGTTACATTTGTAAGAAGTAACTACTCTAACTTTTCCCTCGTAAATTATGAATCCTATAAATATCTAACTATTTAGTCACATGAATTTTCTTTATATATAGCTCTAACATTATGTAAGAATATGGCGTATCCATGACCTGTACTGTAAGGCATAGTTTCTTAAATATATCTTCTATGCGAACTGTTAGATATTGTTGAAATTTTCAGCGAGCTTAAAATCGAAGCAATACCTTTAAAATTGTAGAAATAATTAGATTTTATTTTTTGTTTCTGTAATGATGAGGGAGGGAATAGGAGTGTGTAGAATTTTAAATAATTTAAGCTTCGATTGATATAATTACTGGAGCAGAATTCCTCAATTTATCGTGTCTACGATTATTGAAATGGAATGAATAATTATATCAAAACTTTGCTCTCCTTGAATATGATTAAATAGTTTTGTTGACTCATTAACAGACTCAGAAACAGTTAAGCCGTCTAAACAGACGTCTCAAAGTGCAAAGAACATATTCATATTCTAAAATTAAATTCACTAAAACAAATAACAAAAATTCACTTATATATACGAAAGTGTTTTACACTTACTCAAATGATTTAAGTCAAATCTATCAAAGAACAATTCGTATATATTCATGAATAATTTTATAAATCTTAGAGCATATGTACTCAAGTGTAATATTGAGTCCGATAAATATAATACTTAGTAATCCTAATAAGATCAAAGAACTGAAATTCTGAAGAATACCTACAAATAGATTGACCTTTTGTTAATATGGATATTTTGATATTTGACTGTTGCTAGCCTCGCTGAAATGTTATACACCTTTCCAGATACTTATAAATAGAATCTACCCTGCGCCGGTGTTTACTTCCATTCAGTGAGGCTGGCTTTAAGTGCAAACAATGATGACGTAGCCTGAGTATGAAGAGTAATCAACTATGCACGCGAATCGCTATAAAAATCAACTTAAGATCCGCCCAAAAGGTTAATAACACAACGCCAATCAGCATGACTTGTATAGGAATTTTGAAAAAAATTCCAAAGTCAGGCAAATTACACAGGTTGGCGCATTTGTTTATCTGATAGATTTACAACGCATGCCAAGGGCATTTACGAACTCTTTTATCACTGAATGTAGTATAGACAGACATTCAGGCGCTTGAGTCATATCCTAAAGATACTTTTTTATACTCAATGCTTGGATGTGAGACATCACGTGAGCTGTGTGAGTCCCATGACTAAGTTCAGTGAGTGTTACTCTGCGCCAGTTTTTTACTCAGTTTCTTTGACGCATGCGCAACCAGTTTCCAGTTTGCACCTGTTGATTGTTATTGCCTGGTACCAACAAAAAACTACTTCAAAAAAGGTATTTAATAAATTTGTCCCCCTTTTTCGTTAAGGCCATGACTTGCACAACTGTTTCTACCGACTGCATCTGGTTATTCGTCACAATATACCCTATGCCTCAAATTCGTTCAACAGGGTATGAAAATACAAATTTTACCTCAGAACTGCTTATCTCGCAATCTTCCGCCCTCGCCTGGATTATTGTTATCAAAAGTGTCCCGCGCTGGGGTTGATAATTGCGTATGCACAAGATTCTAATTGGAAATGATTATGTTTAGTGTGGACTTGCACCAATGAGGGTGCATAAACAGCGTGGACACAATCCTTTAACCATGCTGTGGTGGAAGACTGCAATTCAAGGGGTGAATTCTTAAAATACTTGTCCCGATCCATTCACAAATTAACGAAACGATATTTTATTGACAGACATTTATAGTACAGACATGAACCCGCAATCTCTTTTAATTGAAAATATTTTAAGAAAAAAGAGGTGAATATTTAAATAGTTGAAAATAACTTATATGAAATCCTTTTGGTACAGACAAAATTTGTGTTTCTAGTTTTAATGGGACTCTGAGTATATACATATAAGATACACAGACAGATAAACAGATAACAGGACATCAGATAGATTGATGCAGATCATGGATATATTGTAGACTCGGAGTTGCCCCTTTTTTGATGGTGCATACATTTGCACAAGTTTATTAGGCAATGTTTATGGATAGCGGGTATAATTTCTAAATACAGAATCTTAATCTAAATGAATACATTTTATGAGCGCTTAGTATCTCGAACTTAATAGCTTAATAAAAATGTTTATTAACCAACTAATTTGATGAAATTTCCTGCATTCATAAACAGATCCAGTTGTAACCGAACCTTGCTGATATTTACTGCATCTTTTCGGTTAATTTCAAACGTAACATTTTCACATTGTACACACACATATTGTTTATATATTTAAACAATTAAATAAGTTAAATAGTAGTAAACAAACTGCAATCAATGCCAGAGCCAAAGTCAATAAATAATACGTACTCGTATATTACGACTGTTGCTACTTAGCACATATTTATAATGGCCTGCTCCATTTGATATACGTAAAATGACAGTCTGGCATTTAAGTTGTCAAGATAATAAACAGCACTTCAGATAAGCATCCATCGCCATAGAATGCAGCTCTCTAATAAATTATCTCAATTTCACATAAAATCTTTTTTTTAGTTGCTTATCTGACCGCTTCAGGCATAGGCACATCGGGTTCATAGCCCACCATAATAAAAAGACATTTAACAAGAATTCTATACTCGTAGATACAAATAGCAAACTTTATGTGTCTACGCAAACAACGCCACATACCTTAGATACATATATATAACACATATAAATATATATATACCCTGTAGTCTATATTCTATGGCAGGAAATATTATAAATGTATATGCGTATGATTACCAGTACCTCACAGATTATGTCATAAGAATATAAGCTATTTAAATCTTACTTTATATTGAATGAATACAAGGAATCGATTCATTTATACACATAAATATCCACAATGTCAGCGCTGCTAACGTTAATTAAGAATATAAAAACTGTATTTTGTATTTACGTGTATTCGCAAAAAAAATTCCCCCAGAATTATAGCTAATACGTTTATATGCACTTTTTATCCACTTAAATTAATGTACTTCTAAACCAACTGTTAATTAGCTTTATATTCGCAATTATTACAATTGTACTTTATCCCACAAAGTATAAAATTATAAATTATTTTTAAATAGGCTTTTTTTTGCCATGTAATAACATTTTCAACGAATACAATAGGATATTTTTAAGTAGAGCTTAGCTCACATTCTTTTATGTGCATAATTAGGTATTTAGTTAAAATTTAACATGTATTAAAAAGATTGAAACAAAATTTTGTTGTCTTAAACCTTTTACCTGAATGTGTAGACGAAACAATCGTTTTGTCAGAGTATAATCAAAACCATTCATGAACACTTGACCAAGTGTTGGCATATTACTCACACAATTACTTCAATAGTTAAACATATCAAACACAATTATTAATGTAATTAATTTTAGATAAATGAATCGAATTTAGCTTTGTCTTGAAGAAAAAAGAAAATTCCAAAGGTTTTGACTAGAAAAACTGTAGTAAATACTTGACTTTATACAATCCTGAAATTTTATTTCAATTTGCACAAGTTGATTTAGCAATAGCAGAACATAACTACGAGATATATTACTAACAAGTCATATTGACAATCTGGAGATATATTATTCAGATATACTGCATTGCTGCCATATCCAAACCCAACAAGCTAAAGAAAAAGACTGCAATACCAGATGAATTTGAGTATCAATAGGACTACTCGACTACAATGTGAGTTGTAAGAAAAATAACTTTACTTATGTAATCCAATTTGAAAAGCTTTATCTTAAATACTAATTAGATGTCAAGGAAACTGTCTCTCTCGTATTGATAAAAAAAGACATAAAAAACGCATTTATATCACGATTTAATGATGTATTCTCTTAGGTAACATGCTCGTAATTGTAATCAAATCATGTGTTACTAAGCTGTGTAGAATGTTAATTATAGCTGGCAGCAAAACTAATATAGGTTCCCAGCTTAAAGCCACTTTGGTATGCCCGATTTACGCAGCTATTGATTAAAAATACAAACAGTTAACTGGCTGTAAAAAAATTACAATAATATAATATATTTTGTATAATAAATAAGTACCATATAATGCAATGAATTGCAGAACCATTGCGAATACATAAAGCGAGATTGTAAATTTGTAATGTTACGAGTATTGAGCGTGAATATTGTGATTACAATTGATATTTTGTTATTTTGATTACAATTATGGCCACGCCTCTGTGGCCATTATGTTATTGCATTAAAGCGATGCCACAGTTAGCATGTAAGTCCTTAACGCAACTGTGCAACGTGCCGCATAAATCGTATTATCAATGTTGCAGCCACAAATATCCAAATGAAGTTTCAACAATAAATTTGTACCAAAAAATTAAATACGAACATTACTAAATACTACACATATACCATAAAAACAACAAGAAAATAATGTCAAAGATGCTCAACTAACAAATACCCTTAGGTTGAAGAGATGCAAAACAAATTTATAAATAACTTTCAAATTGTTTTTTTTATTAAAAATACTATAAAATACATTTACTATACGCATAATATCTGTCAAAATGGAATAGAATTATATAAAAATCATTTTTTTAATAAGCAAGCAAGTAATTTAAATTTGAGTTAGGAGAAGTCGCTTCCAACTAACTATGAGATATAAAATTTAAAAAATATGAATCAAAAGTTTTTAACTCTCGATTGCATTCTGTATTTAAATGCCTAATCAAAACTGGAAAACTATATCAAACTATATATAACCAGAAATCTTACCATATATACTCAATGTTTCGAGTTTTGTATACAGGGTACAACTAGAAATTTACTTTATGGCTGTAGAAAATTGTGCGTGATATTTGCAACTTAATTTGAATGCATACAATTAATTGTAAATGATGCACATAATTTGATAATCTAACTGGAAGGCTTAGAAACTCAATCCAATAATTATATATTCAAAATAAGCGAAACGCTTTAAAAATTATACACACAATAATTAGAATTGCAAATTAAATAACCATTTATGAACATTTCGAATACTATTTAATGCCCCAAATATTTAAAGCATGCACATAAATATAAAAATAAATACAAAAAAAGGGCGCATCATCTAAACTATCGACTCAATTGTGTACAATTCAATGCATTTCATTGTTATTATTTGTTTTATACCCATTCCAAATGATTGAAAACGTTGTTCTAGTTGTTAACAAATAAGGTACAGGGGACAGAAGGCATTTCCATCCCTATGCTAAGTCACTCTCAGTACTAACCTCTATAAACGTGTTTCTCAAATAAACCTTGTTTAATACATAAGTTCTTCTATACCAACTGATAGGTTAAGTCCTAACAAAAGCTCATTTTTTATATATTTTTCTTTTTAGCATACATTGCTTTATTATTGTATGTGTTTATAGGTATAAAGTGTATATAGGTCTCTGGCAATACACACACAAAAACACTGAAAATATTTAGGATAGGAAACAATTTACTACAGGGTTGTGCAGGGAAGGGTAGGCCGTAGCAGAGCAATGGCAATAGATTATATTCATTTAAGTGGGTGTAGGAGTATGAGTACAGGGTATCTTGTAGTGGGGACACTCTTGACTAGAGATATCTAACATACTTTTTTTTTGTTGTTTCTAATTTATTTCCGATAATGAAAACATTAACGTTGGGCCCGATTCCCACTCGGTGGGCGCTGCCGCCGCCGGACGCAACGTCGCTTTGTTTAAGTTGATTTAATTTTTTGCGGCGTCTTCGCGGCAAATACATATACAAGCGTACAAGCAGACGCACACGGATACAAAGACACAGACACTGACACAGACACAGACAGAGTTTGTACTTACAGATACGGTCAGAGTCAGCAGCTCAGTCAGTAGTCAGCTGGGTTCGGGCTCTTTGCTTGGCGGTGCTTTATTGCGCTTTGTGCTGCCTGTCCCTGTCCAGATACAGATACAGATACAGCTACAGATACTTGTACTTAGACCGCAGCAACAGCACCAACAGTAACAGCAGCAACAGCAGCAACAGCAGAAGCAGCAGCAGCAGCAGCAGCTGAGTCGCTGACAGCTCAGTTGGCTTCGTTGTTAACTTGGCTGTAATTGCTGGGCGCTAGGAAACAGTTTTTAATTGCTGTAAACCAGCGCGCGCGCTCAGTTTGACAAATTACAATAATATTTTAAGAAATATTAACAGACAAACAAATAAGTAAATAAATAATAATCGAAATTGCAAATCAGCCGCGAGTGGTTCATCTCTCAAGATAAATTTGTTGATAGAGGTCGTGAAATGGTCGTGAATTCGATTGAAATCGTTTATGCAAATTAATTGATGTTGGCGCCAAAAACATTGACAGTCCAAAACACAATATGAATTTGAATGTTCTATTTTTTGTTTCTTTTTTTTTTGTTTTGTTTTGTTGTGTGCACAAAAAAAGTACTCAGAATGTAAGAGAAGTCATCATAAAATCTCCTATTCAATTTTATTGGATGAAATAGATTGTTCTAAAAAATCTATAAATATTTCATAAACATTCATACAAGTACAATCTCTTCCTGGTTATTGCATTTTGCGTCACGTGCTGTGTGTTTGCTCTGTTTTTCATTCATTTGTTTTGATTATTACGATAATATTTCCCTATGAAAGTTTTAATGTGCTGGGAATATGTTTTTCAATAAAATGAAAAGCGACTGATTCAATTTGAATCGCTCACTTAGCAGATAAGTCTCAAAAGGTGAATCAATAATGTGCAAATGATTGAATACATCTTATCACAATGCATAGCAGCAGATAGTAGAAAAATTTATCAATTAAATATTGATTTTCATGTCTTCTATTCAATCATGTCAAAAGTTGAATGTAAGAGAACGTCGTTTGTGTCCTATCTATTTGATCAACAATTTGAGTAAATGAACAGCTCTGAATTTTAATTTCTGTTTGTGTATGGCCTATTTCAATAATTCTTTAGATCTTCTTAACTATAACAATATATTAAACACGAGCTCTTGTTAATACCATACAAAAAAAAACTATGAGTATATCTCCCGGGAATTTATCTGGGGCCTGTCAATTTTAATAGGCTCCAATGTCATAGCCTAGTATTCTGATTCGGATGAAGTCTGCTTTGTATGCATTAACAAGCGTTGAAAACTTGAAATTTTCCACTTGATTTGTTCATTAATTACGCCCTTTATTACTGGCAATATATATAATAGTATATGTACATATATACTCTATATTTAGGATTGAAGACTGAGGACTGAGGACTGAGGACTGAGGCCTACATTACTCGTAACTACATGTCGCTTAATTAGCGGCAGCTCATTCATTTTTTATGAGCTACAATGATGTTTTAACCTAAATACAATTGGACTAATTGGTTGTAGATGATTAGCTTAATACAGATAACACAATATCAGGTTGACGACACTTTGTAACTTATAAGCGAATACTCTACTTTGCTCATTAGCTACGGGAAATAGTTTAACAGCGGCTTCAAAATGGTTTTGTAAATACAAAGGTCGTCGACAATTATCTAAACTGGTTCAGCTTAAAAAGCTTTAAAATACCATAGATCAATATGAAAATCTTAAATGGCCAAGCTAAAAATTAGCAACTTTTTTTTTTTATAGATTCCAGCTGCTGTTTCTCTACGGATACAACAGACACTCTATCAAAATTAGCTTCAGTTTTTTTCATTTTGCAAAGTCGCATTTCTTACCCTCACATTGAACGTAAGTCTCTCATTTGATATACAGTTTTGATCACTATTACTCCACCTTGACGGCACACGTGTGTCCTTAGTGGGTCTTTACATGTAGCTGACAATTGGTAGATCAAACAGCAGATTATTGTTTGGCATCAATTAGGAAACAGTAAATGAAACAGAGCAAAGCATTAGCACGACCAACACCCAACACTTCCTCACATTATATATGATAGCTTTCAAAAATCAACTTTGGAAATCAATGAAATGATGTACAAGTTGCTTGTGCGATGCGAGAACTCCAAATACGGCTACAGCTATATTTACGAATATAGATATAGGTAAAGATACAAAGATCGAGCCCAAAGTATGAATACCTAGTCCACTACAATACTTTATATAGAAACGTTTATTGAGAAGATAAATCCAGCAAGGAGTTTAATTGCCACTATCAATATTTGAACAACGAATAAGCAACGAGAGCGACCGCGCACAGTGCGAGTTTGAGTATAATGTACGAGTATCTACAAGATACAGACGCAACCACAGCCACAAATGTGTGTGTCAAATTAACACAAGCGCGTTAACACAATTAGTTAAAAAGTGAAAAATCTCATATATATAAAATACGAAACGAATCAGAAAAAATAAAAACTTTTAACAAAAAAATAAAATACACAGCGTAGCTGTCGACAAAAAGCGCCACAACAAATTTGCAACTTTACACTCGTCGGCGGTTTTCAGTCGCGAAATGAAGCCACAGCCTCAAAGCTGAGCTACAGAACGCGTGTGAACGACATAGAGAACGACATAATAATAGCAAACTCAACAATAACACCAAGAAGCAAAACAAAGCAACAACAACGAAGATAGACAAAAAAATATTCTAAACACTTTAAGTGCCCACAACATGGTCGAGTTACTCAAGGCGCTCAATTTGACGGGCAATTTGCTGGCGGGCCTCGACGACAACAGTCTCGAAAACGTCTCAAATCCTATCGCAATGATCGCTGCTGCTGAGCCCGGTCTCAATGCCACGTCTATGAATGTCACTACCACAACAACGACTCTGGGCAATGCAACCAGCAGCACCGAGAAGTTATTGGATGGCTTTGATTTGCCTGGGAACTATTCCATATTAATCAATAAACTGGAGCAGCTGGCCCTTGGCCTGGACTCGGCGCTGGGCAACTTCACCATCGATCGCCAGGAGGTGGAGATCAATTTAAGTGGCGGAGCATCCGCTAACGATGTGGCCGATGTAGCCGATGATTTACTTTTTAACGATGTTTTACCAGCGGCCCGTGCTCCGCCTCCCCACATCTCACACGGTTCACGCATTTATACCGGTGAAGATGAGGATTTCGCCCATGTGGTCAGTGATATTTGGATTGGTGTTATCCTGACGCTACTCATTGTCTTTGTAATATTCTTCATATGTGCTTGCTTCTTATATCACAAGTTTCAACAGTGGAAAAATTCATGTGAGTCCCCGTGTGACATGCCACACGGCGTATACTTGATAAATCGTAAACTAATATCGCGTAGACGCTAACTATTTGTATGTAAATTTTTTTCATGTTTTTACGAGTGAATTTTCTAGGTGAATCAAATAAGTTTGAGTGTATTCGCTTCAGTTTATTACGAACGAGAAGTGTTTGTTACATATTGCGATGGGAATCCTTAAAATCGCTTTAGATTCGATTGTACTTATATCGATAAGTGAGTAATATTTGTGTCCTCTGTATCGATAACAGCTGCCAATCAAAGTTTCGTGTTGCATCTTCAACATTGTCTTCGGGTGATGCCTTTTCAGGAGTATGAGAATACTCAAAAAGATTTTAACAACTGATTTATCCCGCATTTTGAGTAACTCAATATCAAATTGAATCACAAAGGAAATTAAATAACAATAGGATCAACTGTTATCGAGCTCATTTAAAAGGTATTTAGGCGTGCATAGATTAAACATCGTAATTTAAAGTTACTATAAGAAACAGCTTTAACAGTAACTCCATTTAATTATAAAATCCTCTCTTTGGGCATGTATTTGGCTTAGGTGTGTGTGTGTGCAATGTGCCACACCAAAAAAAGGGAAAAAAGAATAAGTGCAGGGCAGTTGGGTAACTAAAAATAAACAAACAAACAAAGTACCAAAGCAAAGTCTGCGGGCGAAGAAGTTACGAAGCAAATTAAACAAAAACAGAACCAAAACTCGAAACGGCTGATGATGACGATGATGATAAAGATGATAATGATGATGATGATGATGATGATGATGATGGTTTCGATGATTATAGTAATGACAATAGGATGACGATGATGACTAACAATTAGAAACGGCAGCAAAACTAATGCAAATAAATTGAAATTTTAGCGCTACTTATTTGCATTGCGAGCAATGGGACGACGCTAGACGGTAGTAGAAGCTAGAAACGAGTCTTGTGACTTGAGTACTCGTACAATTTAAAGTTTGAACAAAAGCATTTCACAAATATTTTGCAGCTTGATACATATATATAGAACAAATTGTCTGTTGAACTGTAGAACTGTTAGTTGCATATTTGTCTTGGCAATTGCCAAATAATTGTGGGAGCAGAAACAGAAGTCATTGCCGGCCACTGGGCTCCTATCATAATCTGTCTCTGTTTTAATTATAAATTATAAGGCAATTAGCTAATAAATTTCAAACTGCATTGATTAAACTCATACAAACAAACACAAGCAGACACCCAAAGACACAGTCATGCACACACGCATACATATAAAGCAGACAGACAAATGCATTTGGCTCTTATCTCTGCTTTTGGTAGCCCCTTTAGGCCGCCTTTTGTCTGTCAGCCAAAAACAAACATAACATTTCCAGTTAATTAAAGCTGCAGTCAAGTGGCCCATTTTGGGCTACAAGACTTAAGACCCAAGACTCGAGACTCGAGACTAGAGGTTCGAGTGGTGTTTGCCGAGTTCGAGGCTCGATTACACTGCAAATTTGTGTTAATTAATTAAAATTGCTTTGTTCTACGGCACACTTACCCACTTTCATTTTGATTAGCCACCCAATTGTTGTTGGCTTCAATTGAGCTTTGATAACGTTACTCCAATCGACATCATTGTCGGTAGATATCAAATGCAGGCAAAGCTAACAACTCAAGTCTTCCAAACGGGACATCAAGGGTTTTGTGGTGAATGCCTGTTATCCATTTCAATGGAGAACTCATATTTAAGGCTGTATGCAGAGTGTAGTTTACTAGGCCACAATACGAGTATACATAAAATCTAATCAAATATATTTTCAAAAAAATATTAATTGTCTGAGATTTTATTTTGAGTATATAGCAAAAGGCAGGGTACCTGTGATTTGTTGTCTCTGCATTTTTTTTGTAATGTTTTTGTAATAGAAGCTTGAATCTTGTTATCATATTACTTAATATTCGCTTAGTTTGTTTTGTTTGTTTTTAATGACTACAAATTTAACTTAACATTCTAATAAAGCATTTCGCAATCGAAAAAGATTTGATATTAATTTTGATCATTAAAAGAGTTCAATATGTTAATTTTTCCAGTAAATCTATTTAATACGCTGATGTAATTGTATGCCAAAAAAAAATACATGAGCAACAAATAAATCTAGGGGATTTAACTCTACGATAATAACTGTTATCTCTTTCACATATTACGATGAAAAGGCTGTGTTTCAGTAAAGTCAAAATAAATATTTTGTTTGCTACATTCTGTATCTCCAGCTCGTATATATCTAAGATCAATACTTTAATACGGATGGATACACAAATAAAAAGATCAGCTGAGTTAATTAATGCTATATTATGCTCTCTAGTCTTTTTCTTTATTGGATTAGGGTATTCTGTAGAAATTTATATTATATTAAGTATGAAATTTTCATATTTTGAATATACTAATATTTTTCATAACCTAACGAGTAGTTTAGAGAAATTTGTTTAAACTAAACTGACACGGTTATGCGTGTACTGCAAGGATAAAATAAGAAGATTTTTGTCTGGGCAACACTTTTAAGCATCACTACAAGAATCCATCAATCAAATGTCTGCATAGTTTTTCTGCTGCTGTGAAGCATGCCAGGCTTTACCTTGGCTTAGCTCACGTGTCCCAAAACAAAAAATAAACACCAACTTTTGGCTTCAGGAACACCACAAAAGGCCAAATAATACACTATGAATTTTTGCCTGCTGCTTTTCTTAGTATCTTAAAGTATATTCATTTATTTACTTAATACCCACAATGTGCAATCGACTAAAAATGTAAAATATATAATTAAAAATAAAACTTATGTCAAATAATAAACCCCATTGGAATCAATAAGATCAGTAAAAATGAATGTATTAATTGCCACGCTATGAATAGGTATGAATTAAGCTTCGAAGTTTGAATGAAACGAATCTGAGCTCAAATTGTTCAAAGCATTTAGAGAGGTTCATAGAAAGAGTAGTTAGTATTACAAGTGTGAGTTGTGAGTAGGTCTTCAAGGTACAGAACAATTATTTGGCGTAATAACATAGGTAGGTAAATTTCACCATCAAATAATATTACTAAGAACATGACAGTGACGTTATTAAGCAGTCTATTTTTGTAAATATTTGTAGTTTAATCTATTTTAAAAATTTAAATAATCAATAATCAAAAAAAAAAAACAATTATCTTTAGCATGGTAAAGATAAAATACTGTGAATTCTTACAAAGCTTTGTCCATTAAGCGAGAGGAATATAAAAAATTAAAGTAAAAAAAGCAAAACTCAATTTTTGACCATTTTTGCATGGGCAGATAACACGGTATAGTACATTGATTCACACTGTGCCATGGTTTTACCCAGTCAATTTGCTGTCGTTTTATTTACTGCTATAGACTCTCCAAGGATTTACAAGTACAAGTGTGCTCGTATACCAAAATACATACATTTAATATATATATATATATATATACATAATATAATATATACTCGTACACATTTATTTATCGAACAGGACGATGTCACTCATTCGCGACGTTCCACGCATTGTCTCCGGTGTCACGGTGCGTATGAGTGACGTTTTTCGGTTCATGGCTGTTTAATTTCCTTTTAATGAGTTGTTTATCTTTTGCTGCTATTTTTGTTGTTGTTGTTGTTGTTGGTGCTGTTGTTGTTGCTGTTGTTGTTGCTGTTACTGTTACTGTTGCAGCTGTCATTGTTGCGGGCGTCGCATCATTATTATTTTAACTGATTTGCGTGCGTCTTTATCGCCACTTTTGTTGGTAGTGTTTTTTTTTAATCTTAAGCCTTTCGGGCATAATCCTGTTACTTTAACCGGCAAACATTTCAATTTTAAATAACTGTTTGCAATTCACTGAAAGCGCTTTAAGTACTGCAAGTTATATGAAACTCTACATATAGTTATACTATATGTTTAATATAAAGTTAAAGGGACTAAAGATAAATTTACTCGATACAATGAAAAAATATATATTCCTAGTATCAATAAACGTAGGATATACCAGGCTTATATATTTAAATATTCTCAACAATATTGAACTATGGAATAAATATTCAGTAGCTTTCCTTATAAGTAGACACGCACTTGCTGCATTGTATTTCCTGCCACCCACTTACAACTTACTTCGTAAAGGATTTATTTTAACATTAGATAGATTTAAGCTAAAGTGGATCTCTTGATTTGATTCCAAATCTGAATATGTATCAAAAAGGTATAATAAATGTAACACGGTGATCTCGTAATGAAAAAGCTTAAGCCAAAGCTTTGCGCCTTATTGATTCAAGGTCTGAACCCCTCATTGTTTTATTAAGATCAATTAAACAATCACAGAAAATAATTAAATTAGTTAAATTCTTCTGCATTGAAATAGATTTTGAATACAATTGAATTGCTTTGCGATTTCCAAGATCCACAGAAAACTTAAAGTTTTATCACCTGATCTATTTCTATTTATACTTCTATTGTTGATATGTATTGTCTTTATTCAATTTCAATATTTAAATAATTTTCCTATATTTGGAAAAACATTGTCTTGTTTGCGAGTGCCAGTTCCGAGCAGTTTAAGGATTGTTGAAATCTGCAAGGTATGAGATTGGTCGACATTAACAATTCAAAATGCCAAAGCTGGCCACTAAGTCATCCAGGCACAACAAACTACTAGCGGAAATACTTAATGGTCTGTGCTTGGCCGCAAATCAGCCATATAAGCTGGAGACGTACGTTGAGAGTAGGAAGTGCTTTGTTCGGGTAGATCTCTATTAGAAATACGCAATGACGCATGCAGGCGATGCATTGTGCCTCCACAGAAGAAGGGCCGGCTGGCTCAGTCCAAACAATGGAGCTGGGCTTATATTCTAAACGATTAAAAAGTATTTCTAAATCACAATCGTCTAGAATTTCTTTCCAATTAGACTATTGTACACTTGCAGGTGCTTTAATACTCGTAGCAAATAATAAGTTTAAAGCATTGTAAAGCTATATATAATTTTGTTGCTAAAATGATATGCAAATTAATGCGTTAACCTAATGATGATATTTAAATAATTAATCACCTGCCGTATATATTGTGCATGCTGTTTATACTGAACGACTGATCGACTGTAAGTAAGGCTTAGAAAACTTCTTTAACACCGAACTTAAGTGGGCTTTAATCCCGTCCTATTGGCTTCAAGCCAAGTTTCAATATATATACAAATTTATAAGTTTTGAATGTATAAAATCCGATAGATCTTAAATTTTATAAATAATTTCCCTTAGGTAGTTTGAGGGTAAGTTATAGTATATTTAAATCCTCCTATTGGCGATACTTTTGATTTTACACGATAAACTTTGCGAAAATAAACACCCTCGAAAAGAGTCATTAAACTTTTGCGTCGTTTAACTGCAGTTCAATATAAGCTGCTTGCAAATCGAAGGGGCTAAACTGCTAATTGAATTAAGTATTGATTAAATTTGTAAGTAAATAAAATTTAGCACAGAAGTTGCCGAGTTTATTAAAGCGCAATTTGCAATGGCAATGCATCATTATCATCATTATAATAAGCAACGTCATAAGCTTCATAATCATTGTCATCGCCGGCTGAATGTGACTTTCACTAGCCCGCACCACTCCTTTCCCAGCGCTAAGCTGATTTATTGTATAAAATATTGACGTCAATAGATTTGCCCCTTGTTTATGTATTTTCCAGCATGCCACAAATTTAAGCGGTTTTTATATAAGTAGATAAATATAAACACATAGATATATGCAAATATTTTTCGTTATTTTCCCTATTTGCGACTTTATTGAATCAAGCGCGAAATTCGCAAAAATATGCTAAATGAATAAACGCAGCACGAAAAAGAAGGGAGTTCAGCATAAAAGCGTTTTATAAGTGCCAAATTAGCAGTAGTAACTAAAATCCTGTTCACTTGGGTATTACTAATACCCGTAACTGACCAATAACTAAACAGAAAAGCCCCAAAAGCGGAAAGGGGCGTTGGGCGTGTGGAGGATGCGTGTTCGGCTAACCAATGTCGACATGATGCTTCAGTTTATAAGCCACAAAACGTGTTGGATTTGTTTCAATGGCGCTAATTGCTTAATTGAAACTGTTTTTGCATTGCATTCACTCTTAGCTAACCCCCTAACCCTCCAACCCAACAGGCCCCGCATCCCGTTTGTTCTGCCCATAACAAAATGTCAATTAGTATTTGCCTGCTAAAAGCCAAAAAATCGACAATACCCCAAATTAGCTGCTCGCTTGGCACATGAACACACGCACACACACACACACCACCGCAGCCACACCATATCCCACACCCCACCCGCATTCTAGCACATGTCATGCTGTCGTATACGTATTATACATTTTGATTAGCATTACGAATACGCGACGTTTGATATTTGAAATGCATTGCGAAAAACTGTTCCATTTTAATTGCAAATTTGTAAATTTGTACGTTCATTTTTATTTTGGAACCCTGCACCATCATCATAATTAGCCGAGGGGCAACTGCAATTGCTGCTGCAGCAGCATATTTCAATAATTGAAGCTCGCTATATTTTTAATTAGTTAAATGCGCGTTTAATTAGCTTTATAAATTATGCACATACAGCGGTTAGCTGCAAGCTGTGACCTTTTTATACCCTTAATCCATAAAAAATATATCTATAATGGGTATGTTAAATTTGTGCAAACGTATGTAACTGCTGTCTGTTACATCGCGATGTATCCATACCCAACTTGTATGTTTCTCTTTGTCTACATGAACTCATCGATCTTAGAGACTAACAAGCTCGTGCCTTCACATCTATTATGTACGTTTCTGTATGCAACAGATGATGTTTATGGAAAATTTCGAAATTTGCCCGTTAACTTCACATATCAAAAGAAACATATGCGAATTAAACCGAGCAGTGTGTTGATTTCATGGTTTGGTTTTGTCTTCATATATTTTGTATGTTTGTATCTACATGTGTGCGGGATTTTGTTACTCTCTTTTGTAGGATATATCAAACGTAAGCTAAGAGTATTATTAAGTCTGGCATACTCGACTAGAGCGTCATTACTTGTTTAATATTATATACTGGCCTTTGCAGTTGTTGCTTCCTTTTTTTTTGTTAAATTTTTGTTATTATTTATTTGGCTGACTGCTGAATGGAAGTTAATTTTTTCACAATTACTGATTTTCTGTTTGTTGGAATGATGGTTTTTCAGGTATGATTTATTTATGTACTCTTGGCATAATTTTTATCATTCTGTTTGTTTGTTTGTTTACCTTTTTTATTTATTTGTTTATTTGTTTGTCTTTTCGCTGTCAACGGAAATGAACTGCGATTTTTATTTATTAATCGTTGCATGATTTATAGATAAATAATTGTAATGCCTTTTACTACGTGGATGAGCTGTCAGCAGCGGTTTTAAATTACAAGCCTTGGATCAGGTGGGGATAGAGGTGTCTGTTGAGCAGGTAAATTAAACTAATTGGAAACTAGCAATGTACTCGTAAACTTTTATACGAATAAAAAACTTTGTAGGCGTGTAAAGTAATAATATTATAAATAGTATGTTTAGCAGTTACTTCATATAATTATATATTGCATATTATAAAATATATGTAAAAATACGTTAAACACTTATCGACAGATCGCTTTGCGTTACCCATACGCACCGTTAACAGTTCAAATGATTTGAAATAAAGCGCGCAGGCGCAATAGTGTTGTAAAACGGCATACACTCATGCTCTCTCACAGCTACCAAAGCGGCTCACACAAAGAAGAGGAAGAGAAAAGCAGAGAACGGTAGAGAACGAGAGAGAGCGAGAGCGCGAGCAAGAACGAGAACACAAAACAAAACACCGAACGACGCGCAATTAACATACACAAACACAAGCAAACCAAGAGACCCTACCAGACAACAACAATAAGCAAACACGTTCCTCAGTCTGACGAAGCCGCATGTTAACGACCGCGTAAAGAATGCAGCGCAAAGCAAGCAGATCAGCAAGCAGAGCAGCGAGCAGAGAAGCGAGCAGAGAAGCGAGCAGAGAAGTGAGCAGAGAAGCGAGCAGAATGGTGAGCACACCATGCATAAGAGCAACGCGACTTGGCAAATAAACAAATTAGCAAGGCAACCAAGACCCGAGAGCAGAAGAGCAAGAGAGCATTCGACCCACAGCACAAAGAGAGAGAGAGCCCAAGAACTTGCTGGCTGGTGAATTGTTTCGGCGACAAAAGCCAAGCGTCGCTGCTGTCGTCGTTGCGTGTGGCTTTTATGGCTAGTTTTAAAATTAACCACAGCTGCAAAAACACAAAAAGAAAATGAAAAGAAGAGACTGACAAAGTCGCAGACTGAAACGAAATTCAATTAAAAGGCAACAGCATAAAAGTGTGAAAATGCTGACAGCGCTAAAAAAAAAAAGGGCTGCAGCAGTAGCTGAGGCTGCGGCTATGGCGGAGAAGTCGGCTTTGGGCAGCGATCAGACACACACACACACACACAGAGATTCCGAAAACACACGCATACATGTATGAATACACAGAAAGCGTTGTCTGTTGGTGCTGCTTTTGTTGACTGTACAACGGGGCGTATACTCGTTTTTTTCGGCTCGTTTGCTTTCTACAGCCGGCAGCCAAATAATGTGTATACGTATGTAGTTTTTTTTATTCATATTTATTGTCATTGTATTTGTATTTGTTGTGCGCTTTTTACGCTTTCTACACCAACAACAACAAAATTTGCCACACTTAATTTGCATATTTTTGCACAACAAAAATCGCGTCTATCTGCTCATGTGTTCGTGTGTGTGTATATATATCTTCTACATTTCTGTTGTCTGCATGTTAGCTGTCACGTCGACTATCTTTTTGGCTATTGTACTTCGCGTACACACACACAATCATACAAATGTGAGCACCACGTCGTATGCGTAATATTGCATTGAAAGCGCTTGCAGCAACCCAATTTTTTGTTGCTTTACTGTTGTTGCCCCCTTTTTTTTACTCTTTCTGCTTAGCTATGTTCATTGGGGTTTTGCTGATTGTACGAAAAAAAAATAATAAAAAAAATTTCGTTCTTTTGTTTGACGCTGTTCCGCCAGAGTGTCAAAAAACAAAGAATATCATTTTGCAAAATAAATTGTCATTGCACGCTTAGATGATAAGAGTCTACGAAAAAAAGAAGAATAAGAAAATACATAGAATTTTAAATTAAATAAATATTCACAAAATTCAAATGAAAGATTACTACCCGGAACTACATAGCCAAAAAAAAAAAAACAAAAACAGATCCTTTGTGAATATCCAATTAGATGCGTAAGAATTGATTAAGACTTTATATTATTATTGCAAAAGTAATACGAAAACGTGCGAGGCGATCGCAGGCATTCCATATGGTTAAAGACTTTGTTAAAGGAAAACAAAAATTGACCAAATTTCTTCTAAAAATCTGCCAGTATAAAACCAGATCTTCTATTATACATGTATATAAATCGTGAAGATTTAATTAAAAATATATCGGATACAGCTAAACTAAACTATCTGTTTAATTCTGCTTTCAACTGGTTTGCCACAACCACAACCCTTTTTCGTCCGTGCTCGCTCTCTCTTTTTTCCACTCTTGCTCCTTCTATCTCATTATCACCCCTTTCAATGCATAAACGTAAGGCCAAAGACCACCCCATTTATATAATGAATTCAAACTATCGTGAATTTTTGCTCTACAGCATTTGCTCTCGCAATCTGTTCACCCACCCCATTTTGCTGATCCTAAATTGAAGCGAGCAACAGACGCTCTCTAAATTGACAAAGGGCATTGTTGGCTTGCAGGAGCAGCTGCTGCTGGGACGGCCGTAAACATAAAACTAAATGCCATTGAAAGCACGTAAAAGGTACAAAATACTAGATACACACCCCAAATAGCAAATGTGAGGTTAAAGTAATTGCACTAAGGGTTGATTGGTTGAACACAACAATCGCATAGATGTAAATATATATGTTTGTATGTTTGTATGTATGTATTTTCATTGGACTTGGAACTTATATGCTAAATAATATTTATATAAATGTCTACAAATACAAAATTATACTTTTTCTTCTGACTTACGTTTACAAACTTCGCTGACTTTTTTGCGTGCTGTCTTTTTGCTAAAAATAATTTTCTTATAAAAAGCTTATTTTAAATTCATCAAAAGCATTGTTCTGTGAGTAAGGTATGCATAAAGTTCTTACAGATTAAAATTATAGTTTTATGTATAACTACATTTGATTTGATATTTGAGTTGGGTTGCATATAGCTAGGGCATAAATTTCTTACTTTATGACTGCCAATTTGTTCGTTACTTGCTATTTTGCCAAACTTTTTGTTAGCCCAAAATCTCTGTATATTTTGTTTCTTATTTTTATGTATTTGTGTGAGACTGGAGAGGTACAGTTGTGTTTTAAGATAAACAAAAAACACGGCTTACATTCATGCTAGAATATCAAGGATTCATTTGGAATATCTACACAATTTTAAAAAGTTCAGGTCGATCTTGTTTTTTTTTTGATTTTTTTTCGTTTTTGCGGCCTTCTAATACATTCTCAAAAAAAAAAATTTACATGTGCGAAACTTAAAATAATTCACAATATTATATTTGTTGTTTGACTCATTGTCTATATAGAAATGTTTAGGTGTATATAAACTCGTTGCAGTCTCTTAAATGTTTTTTTTTTTCCTTTTTAGTTTTTCATATCATTAATGCTTTTAAAACGTAGTCTTTTCTGTTCGTTATAGTTAAATAAATGCAAAAAAAAAATGTTATCCTTAGATGTCTCTTCTTCAAAATGATCTCTTAATTTTTATAATCTATATGTATTGTATATGTATTTGTATGGAGAATACTTAATCCCTGCAAAATTAGAAATCTTAAAAAAGAAATGAAATTGTCTCCAGGTTTGCGAGGTGTACACTAAGCTATAGATTTTAAAGTACAGTGGCTTCTTAAGCTAATGAGTAAGAAATGTGGATTGGATTCTGATTCTGATTAGTCTTTAAATTTCCGCCTGCTGACCAACGACCGTAAAGTAGCTCGCAATCTTGCGATTAGTCTTTGTCTTACCATTGCCGGACACAGTTTCTGCTGTTGAGCCGCTAGACAGAGCATTTTCCTTTTCCGGTGTGATCTCCTCATCATCATCATCCACCGCTTTGGCAGGCTCCACCTGCATAGAAACAGTGACCGACACCTGCGCACAACCCGCTGACGCACCACTGCCGGCACCAGCGTCAGCGGCCATTTCAGGCATGTTAATCTTGCCATCATTCTCTTGCGTTCCTGGAGACTCCTCGGCAATGTCTGTGAGCGTACTAAGGCTCCGTTTCAGCTCATCCAGCAGTTTTTCTTGTGCGGCAATCTTCTCCTGCAGCTTCTCTCGGCGGGGACGGCGCGTCACGGGCTTCGGCTTAGAGTCGCCTTCCACTGATTGCTCCTCCTGTGATTGTTTGTCACCATGCTCGCGCTGCTGATGACGCTGCAAATTGACGCGTGAAGAGTAACCCCGCTGACAGGAACTGCAGCTAAACGGTCTCTCGCCTAAAAATTAAAATAGAAAATTAACTCAAATCTTTTTATTAAGGATGCAGATAAAGCTTATATGGAACGAGACTCTTAAATTCATTAATTGCAATAATTGTTCAAAAAAACAGAATCAAATATACGTTGCATATAATCTTAGGAATCTGCATATAAGTTTTTCGTTTAGTTTAATCTTTATAACTGTTTCTATGTATAAACATATATACATACGAGTATATCAAAGATAATGATAACGCCAATGTGAAAACTTTTGTCGTGCCATGGCTCTATTATTATCTCACCTGTGTGCTTGCGCATGTGGACGCGCATATCAATTTTGCGGGAGAATCTCTTGTCGCATAGCTCACATTGGATAGGCTTGTCACCGAGATGGGTGCGGCGATGCACGACGAGATTTTGCCGGGCACGGAAAGCCTTGCCGCAGTCATCACAGCTGTAGGGCTTTTCCCCAGTGTGAACACGCACATGTATGGCCAGATCGGAGCTTCGGACGAATCCTTTACCGCAGCGGTCGCATTTGTAGCGACGATCGTTCTTATGATGGCGCATGTGCAGCGACATGTCCTGTTTGGTTGCCAACGGCAAAGCACAAAGCTCGCATTTGAATGCCTTTTCGGTGCGGTGACGCAGCTGATGCTCAGCCAAGCGCATCTTTAGGCGGAACGCGCGTCCACATTGACCGCAAACGTGAGGCTTCTCGCCGGTGTGCAGGCGCAGATGGTCCTGCAGCCTTGAGAATCGCTGAAAGGTTTTGCCGCAAAAGTTACAGGTGTGAATGGTTCCATTGCGTTGCGATTCCTCTGAGGATTCACGTTTGATGGAGGCAGCCACTAGGCTCTCATCAGTAGAGCTGTTCAGTAGCGTTCCACTGTCTACGTCCGCGTCTGCATCAGTGTCTGTATCTTTATCATCATCCTGTTTCTTATCGTCTTCCTCATCCTTCACATCCACCACATAATCAACATAGCTGCGAGCCTTGCGTGCGCGTCTTGGCTCCAGTTCCTCTTTGATCTCATGCGATTGCTGCTCCTTATCCTCATTTTTCTGCTCTTCTACGGGCTCTGTTGTTTTCTGTGACTTACGCGCCCGCTTTCCTTTACCATTACTGGCAGTGGATTGTAGCTCCTGATCTTGTTCCTTCTCCTGCTTTGGTTGTTCGTCTTTCTTACGCTTGCGTCCACCCCTCTTGCCCATAGGAAGCTTTATAATCATTTTGTTGACCTTTGGACTGCGCTCAGCAGCAATTTCCGCCACCATGGCGCTTATCATTGCGAGATCATCTGGGTCAGCTGTTTCCTTTTCCGGTGGGGGCGTCTCTGGCAGCTCCAGTGCCTGTACTGGTACTTGCCCCTTGCTCAATCCCAGATCAGGAGCTGGTATGCTGACCATGGGCTCACCGGTAGGCTCCTCCTTGGGCACCAGCAGCTTGAAAAAGCCATGCTGCTCGCTCAAATGCTCTTGTAGCGCCTTGCTTTGATCAAACGACGCACTACAGTCTGAGCAGAGCATCTTGTGCTGCCCACCACCCTCTATTAGCATCAGCTTCGCACAACATTTAAAGTCGCTCAACTTGAGCCCATCACTCAACTCCAGTGGCGGTTCAAGCTTAACTTGCGAAGGGGACTTTTTTCTAATGCGTTTGCTCTCCCTTTCAAGCTGCTGATGCTCTTTGTGCCAATGATGAGAGAGCCCCGCTGCATCCCCATAAAGAAGAGAGCACCTGAGACAACTGTAGATGAAACGATGCGCCTTCTCATCCGCGTGTATTTGAGCAGATACAACGGGTGAGGGAGCGGGGAGAGCTACTGTGACAGCAGCAGCGACGCTTACGCTGGCGCAGGTGCTGCTTGAAATTGTTCGTTTGTTTTTATTTTTCTGATTTTTGTTGTTGTTTTTATTTGTGCTGCCGGGTGGACGGCCACGCGGCTTGCGCGAAGTTGGCAACGGCTGCTCCGTCACAGTCGTTGGCCCTTTACCGTTACTGACCTGCGACTTTGCTTCGGCCGCTGCCTTCATATCATCCAATCGTATGCGCTGCGCCTCAAGCTCTGCCTCATCCTCGCTGTCAATTTGCAACACAACATCATCAGCATCATCAAGCAAAATGTCTTCCTCTTCGATTTCGAGGTCAGACTCAGAGTCCTCATCCGATTCGTCCGTGTCGTCTGTTGCGCAGCGCAGCGACGCAGCTGCGACAGCCGCTACTCCATTATGCTGTGTCTTTTTTGTTGTTGCTGCTGCTGCTGCGTTGTTGTTGCCGCTGCTGCTCAGCTTGAGCATTGTCGGCATCGGCACATTTGTCGTTTTTAACATGTCACAATACAGCTAAATAATTGTTTGCGTTTTGTATTAAATAATTCCACTTTTTTTCATTTAAATAACAATAATTATTATTGCTTTGGGAGCACAGCTACGCGCACCACTGAGACTACTACAACAAAACTAAATCCACTGACGCCGCTGACAGATTTTTTGTAATGCTCTTGCTCTCTTTCTCTCTGCATCTCTTTTGTTCTTAAGCGCACGATATTGCCAGACTACTACTAAGTGTATAGTTTATAAAGCTGCCAGATAGTAAAAAATGAGATCATTATTACTAGACATATTAAGATCTCCACAGTTTGCAACAACGTGGCAGCACTAAAACGAAATCTCAAAGCTAACACTGAATGATGCTTATTTATTAACGTTGCCGCTCTTGCTACCCTGTTACTGTACTGTTACTATTATGCTTGTTCAAGTAGTAAGAATACGCAATTGAACCCTTGGCCGATCGACCGGTCTCTTACAACACTGTTAACAAAAACAATTTCGCAAGGTATCGATATAAACAGAAAAAACGATCAATCGATTTCATTTATATTGAATATCTAACGGACACTTAAAATGTTACAGTAATGTATAAATACTGTTTCTTGATTAATATTGTATTGTATATCTGATCATAACTTACGTATGGGAAAATTACAATTATGAAACAATTTATTTAAAAGAAAACACACAAACGTTTTTGTTTTTAACTCTAGCTCACACAAGAGAACAAACATAGCTTGATCGATGCGGCTGGTGCTTTACAGTTCCAGTTACTCCTCCTTCTATTTTGGGTACAGAACATAAATACATTGCTATTCTTTTCATCTGCTGCTGGCCACAAGTAATGTCGTTTTGATAGATATTTGACTTTTGCCCAACCATTTTTGGATGGCAAGAAAAAACTTTTGCTTATGCGGCTCACGCGCTCAATTGGCACGTTGTAAGTGTTGCCTCCATTGCATCTTTTGGGTGTTATTTCTTTTCGTTTTGTGCGGGCTTCCTTTGTCTTGGTCGTTTTGCGTTACTTTGCGGTTAACTGTTATGTTCCACACAGACAAATACATTTGCACACACATACATAAACGGCAGCCAGGGCCTACTGTATAGCTTTTTTTATCAAACACACTCCGTGTATACATTGTTTGGCCGCATTTCGTTACGCCGGGCAACATGTGCAAAAGTCAATTTGAAAATTGCGGCACTGGCAGCCATGGCCGTACCACGCCCACCACCAATACGGCCCACTACTACACTGGCTGCCGCCTGCCTGGCAACTGGTAGTTTGTGGTCCACTTTCATTGCAATGCTGTAGCCGCAGCCGCAGCCGCTGACGTCGAAGTCGACGCCGATACCACCGCCACTGCCGCACGCACATAAACAACACACGACGCGAACTGCCGGCCGGCCGGCCGGCCCCGGCAATATCGCCACAACCCGTACCCATTGGCAAGTTGTTTATATTGTTTTTAATAACATTTAACGCCGGGGCAACATGTGCGTTGTATACTGCATAAATTACTCTAACGTTTTTGTCCACGCGGCTTTATGAGTCAAATATATATTTTAAGCTAAATTAACAACCACACCAAAAAGTACATTATCCTAATAGTTCGGATACCGAGAGTGAACAGCAGATATCACACATACTAAAGTACATCAGATAAAAGTACTTACAAATTGCGAAAACAATTATTTTTGTCAAATACCCATTTTCTATATTGTACAATTCACAGATTATTATATGTACTTGTATATATAATAACAAAGTTAGACGTACAATTCTGGGATCTCGTTTTCAATTCCATCAGTAATATGATCTATACGAGAACTTACTCACCGAGTTCCTATAATATGGTGCAGCCATATAAACTCACCAGGTTGCCTTTATTAGCTCATTTGATACGTTAGTTAGTTCGTGCTTAACTTATATCATCCTTTGTATGGTTGCAATATATGTGTATTAAATGGCCATAGATGGAAAAAGACACGTTACCTTGGATAGCATAAGCATCATTAGCAATGGAGTTAGGCATTACCTTTTGAAAGATGATCAGCTACCAAACGAAAAGGCCACTAAGTAGCTAAATATTTGGTCATTGTTATCGTAAAGTTAAATTAAGTTTTCGTTTTCGTTTCGTGATTTTCTCATTTTTCTAGAGACGTGGGGACGCTATATGCGGGCGTCTTTATGGCGGCGGGTCGGACAAAAGTGAAATAAAGGCACGGGAAATGAAATATTTGCGAACAAATAGACACACTTATTACATTTTCGTCCTGGCGGCTGTTCCTCTTCTACTTCTGCGTCTCCTGGTCTTGTTGTTAATGTGTTTGTTGGATGCTGTTGGCGCGTGTTCGCTGCTCCTGCAATGTCTTCATGTTGTCTATTTTGTCCTTTTTATTGTTGTTGTGCCTTTAACTGACATGCCGCAATTTTTCTTCATTTTTCCCCCATGCGCATTGTCGATGGCATACCCCAAGCTCCCTGAGATGGATGGGTTACTTTCCTAATAATTTAGCAGTTAGTTTCAATGCCCTACGCAAACAAATAGGGATTGTGACTTGACTACAACCGGGTACAACACTGAAAATAATGAAAATTTAAAGAAATAGAAAGATTTGTGTTAATATTAGAGAATATAATAAAATTATTATTTTAAATTACTATTTAAAAGGAAAGAATTTCTGTTCTTATGGACCATATTCGTTGAAGTTCAAAGAAAAACCTCTATGTACAAACCTTGTGCAGCATCTCACTGTTCCACCAACCATGCCAACATGTTCATAATAATTTTCCTTGTATCCACAATTCCGCAGCTGAAGAAAAAAATTGCATTGTGCTCAGAACATCCATTTAGGGGTAGACTCCTTCTTTGTTTGAACACTTGTTTAGAGCTGGTAAAAAATATTTGCATGTACGTACCTGGAACAAGTTTAATTAGTTAAGCGAATAGACCAGTCGTAGCTGAACCCCGACCAGACGCAGAAACTTTTGGAGCTGCCAGCGCTTGACATGAATCAGACTCCACTGGATACAGGTACAGGTATAGGTAAAGGTCGCAGTTAACGCCTACTGGATAATCCTGCAGACATTGTCTGACTGCCACAACTTCAAATATAAAGTTCGAGCCACATTCCTTTCGATGGTAGGGGAAATGGGGGTCAAGGTATTTTCGAAGAAGCCGCTCCAACAGGCAACTAACAGTAGTCATAATAATGTTTCAAGGCCGCCTTGGCCCCAGTCGGGCGCACACATTGGGTAGAAATTTAAACGGCAATTTGGTGCCGTGTTTACCAACCCCAAAGACAGAAGAGCAAAGACGAAGACCGAACGGTAGCAGCATCCCAAAACTGTGGCCTGAGGAGTTTTATTTTTGCTTCTTTTCGGTGGGGGCATCAACTGCTTACGTGCCTGGCAAGCATCACAAACCAAGGGCTCCCCAATCCCCCTAGTGTAGCGCTTGTTATTCTTGCTTTCTCGTCCTGTTTACGCCCCACAACCATGGGCATGGGCATGGGCTTGGGTATGGGTATGTCGCCATTCGCCAACATCGTCCTAGGCACGTCATTTTTGGCTGCCTTAGCTGCCATCGTTTGTTTTATTTTTTGCTCGCTTTGTCGGTTGCCTCAGTGGTTTCTGGCGCCCAAATCCGAAAAAAAACACTAAAACGCATTGTCGGTACAGCCCCCAACATAAAGTGTGTTTAACTTTTTCGTGAACGCCCAAATATCTTTGCCCTGCCTAAGGTTATGTTTCCATCCTCCTTCTCCTTAGCTCCCGCTGCGTCCTTCGGCTTGTAGTTTCTGTTTGACCTTTAGCATATTGACAAGTGAGGTTTTTGGTGTCCATTTTCCTTTTGGCTTATAACTTGCGGCGCATACTTTATGCACAACGCACTTACACTCTGAGTCCCTCTCTCTCTCTCTCTCTCTCTCTCTCTCTCTCTCTCTCTCTCTTCCCTCGCCTTGTGTACCGATTCATTTCTTTTACTGCTGCACTTCATTTTATTGTGGTGCTAAGCTGCGCTTGGGGAATTGAAATGCGTATCTCCTTGGGGCTTATGGACTACGGACAGTCCATCAAACGAGGCTTTACAGTGGCACCCACTTTAGTTCATAACAAATGATTAATTCAGCTTTAACAAAACACACTCTCCGCACTTAGCTTTAAGAAGGCATCGATAATAAGTACTTTATTAGTTGACAAAAAAGTCACTAAATGAATCGATATACATAAATTTTTTATGCATTTACCATTTTACGTAGTACAGTGACTGCCACTCCTCCTGGGAGGTCCTTACAGCGAAATTAACAAAAGTCAATTGAAAATTACAAAAAGGCTTAAGTTTGCTGAGCTGCTTCCACAACGGAGCAGCTTAATAGAGTCAAGGCTCATGGTATGGTTACAACAGCCTTTCTGTGCCTCCACCATTACAATTTCATCCCACAGACAGAATGACACCCAGTTTCCATTTTGTCTGCCTGTCTTGTGCCCCGTGTGCATCATCAATTTAATTTCGTAAGCTTACAAAGCGTTGCATAAAAAATGAACGTCCGTTCATGTGGGTGTGAAAATGCTCCTGGTCCCCCGGCACAACCCCGGGCACCAGCGCCTAAATAAAATAAAGCCCACACAAAAGGGTGTGAAACGAAGCGTACGCCATTTTCGTATGTTTTTTAAAGCCACGCAGCATGCGGCTAATCTTCAAAATCGTGTAGCACGTCTCTAAATGCTTGCCGCATCAACAGTTTTTCCTCTATTTTTCCGGTGGAGAAATGGTGGTCGCTTGCTGACTCACCTACACGACGCTGATGGGGGCACATTGGCAAAAGCCCCATACAGCTGGCCAATTGCAATAAAAACTTTTGTTGCCTACTTTTAAGGGTTGCACGTTGCCTGCACATTTCCGCCGGCAGGAGTTTTAGTAGCTTTTAACAAAACGTTGCGACATTTGAGCATACAAATTTCATTAATTTACACAACACACCCCTTGTACCCCCTCCCAAAACTGCACAAGAAAAAAGCTGCCCCCTTTTTGGTTCTCCCAAAGGTGCAAACGAATTGATTTTCTTATTTCGATTGTTTTTCCAATTTTTTTTACTGTCGTGCAGATGTGCTGCGAGTACTTCTAGAGCCTCGTGTAAAGATGGGAAATTGGAGACGTATAGCTTATTCGTATTTATCATTGAACATTCCATTAATGCTATTTAATTTATTTGCTTTTCAGATCGTGCCAATCATAGCGAAGCCACCATCGAAGTCTGCCGCCACTGTCCACCTGATTACGAGGCCGAATCGTTGCCCTCCTACACAATTGTATCTGGACTGCCCACCTATGATGATGCCCTCGAAGAGTTCCGCAAGGCGGGAATTATACTTACGCCCGCCATAGTTCCCGTTATTAAGATCTTTGAAAGTGTTGCCAACGACGCTGGCGCTAAGGAACCGTCGGTGGCCTACACTTTAGTGGAGACAACAGCTTCGTCAGCAAGCGATATTAATGCGGACAATATTTCGCTGAGTTCCATCACATGTAATTGTGGAGGCGCTGGTGTCAGCTCGGCATTGCCCAGTTACAATGCCGCAACAGCTGCTGCTATGGTAGCTGCCACCACTGCCGGCGCACCGCTGACCTCACAGATTATTGAGTTGTCGCCAGAACATCTGGCCTCCCTCTCCCAGAAGCGCCTCTCGCTCCAGATCTCATTCAACAACTCTTTGCGCCGCCGCTCCCGTTCCACGCTACGTAATCATTTGTTGCGCTCGCGTGCCGTGGGGAACTCCGCCGGTCTGGGCACCATTGAGACGACTATTGATACCTCAACTACCCCAGCTGCCATACCAGTAGCTCATCCCAGAGATAGCAACGTTCTGCCACCAATACACAGATCCTCCTCGACGGTCTCTCTGTCCAACGAGCGCCAACTGCTGGATCAGCGCTTGAGGCATTTGCATCATCGCGGCTCCTTGTACTGAGGACCTATTTCAAATGCGAATCTCTCAATTCAATTACTTAACTATTAGTCATTAAGCGACAACAAAAATCACACAAACTGCTCTATTAAATAATAAAGTGTTTATATAATTGTTGAAGTTAAAATATATACATCCAGCTCTGTTTAATATTTCAGGCAACAACTATACAATGGATGATAGATGATGGAGTGATATTCTGTTTTTTCACTTCCTAACAATGTTGGTTACATAATTCAGATTTCAAATTTAAAAGCTTAATATGGGATCCCGATGGATAAATCTCTTACGTACCTTAATCCACCACTTTCTCTTATTGTATCAATTCGCTATTTCCAAAAGAACTTAGAATTACTGAATTAATCAAATTTAAGCTAACTTATATTATTTAGGTTTAATATTTGGATAAAATAAGATATAAATTAGTGGCAAATTAGTCAAGGGTTAGTTCCAGGCTAGCTAAGAATCCTCTTTAAGCGACTGGCCTGATCCAGGGCAAAGCTATTGGCCAGTCTGTTTTGCTGGTGCAAATTCCTATATCGTCTGAAGGAGAGTCCGATTTTGTTTATTATCTAGGGAAGATTTATTTCTCGATAGATAAAAGTTTGCCGTTTCTGCAGAGTAATTATAAGAATTTCAACTTTGCAATATCTATTGGCTGTAAGAGAACGAGGTTTGTATTTAACAATAGTACTACAGTTGGGATCAGGATGCTAAGGGTATCCTCGTATCATTGGTCCCAAAATTTTTTGCGGGTTCATCAGTTTCTTGTTGATGAAATTATCGAATGGAATAATTAAAATGTATCAAACAATATTTTGCAATAATGTAAAATAATGTAATGTAAAATAAAAAGGCTTTGTCAAAGGATATGAGAAATATTGAGCTGAACGTATAACATATCGTTTTCTGATTCAGGGGATTTAAGACCAGAAATGTCACTGACAACTGTTGCTCTAAAGACTTCTGACACAGAAGAATAGTCAAACGGACATATCGATGGGTATATCGACTTCTCTTCAGTGCGTTGTCACAAAGTACCCATATTATTTATTAAATCGTATAAATCGGCAAAGATTTTAAGTCATCAAAAACGAAATGTTTGATTCGGCACATACAGGATGGTATCAAATTTCCTTTCCCATTCGAATCTCGTACTATCTCGTGCTACTCGTACAGAACCCTAAAAATACAGTTCTGAAAAGAAAACTTTCTGAGTGCTTTAACAAGTAAAATTGATGTAGGTAAGTGTACCCGACTACGAGAAGCCCCTAACTCAGATGAGATATGCCCCCCTGATATGCCGCTCTGAGCTCGACACACATATGCTTCTACATACATTAGAAGAGCGAAGAACAATTCAATAACTTCTGTGTTTATTGTGTGATAATCTTAAAGAATTGACTAAGTGTGTACTATACTTCATAAGTTTCAAAACTGAAAACTATCTGTAAAAAATTTGTATACAGGAATCTACAAATGTATCTCTTGTACATCATGGATATATAGATTCAGCTAATGATAATGAACAATAGTATAATATACTATATGTTATACCTTGTCAGTCAGGACTTTAATAACGTCAGCAGAAAAAAAGTAGAAGATAATCATTTTTTCAACGAGCACGTCACATGGTGTACATCTACTTTAAACCAAGAAAATCATTGAAGCAACATACTCTTAAATAGAGCAGTCTACTAGGAATCGATCTACTTGAAAAAGCTGTTGTCTATTCTCGAATAATATTCCAAAATGCTATAGAGTAGGTCTTTAAGGAACCCAAACCCTTTTTAAAATATGTCTTATAGAAATTATATCGGAACGTTGGAAACTTAATGACGGCATATTCTCTGCCTTTGAATATATATGAAATGATATTGAAATAAATAGAAATCTTCTTGGAGCCAATGTTTCGGCATCGTTAAATCAAGAATCATATTTATTGAGATAAATTCTTAAACTAATCAGCGATATGAGCTGGATTTTTCTGCCTGTTACAAACATTTGCACAAAGTTAGTAGTCCCCATTTTTCAATGGGTTAAGGGACTAAAAACAAGAAATAAAATCGACGGCTATTTGAGTACAAAGGCAAAACGAGGACCGTCGTTCGCCATAGCAACGATATTGGTTATTTATTAGCTCCGGTGGCTAGCGGCTACATTTTTGAAGAGTTCTGCGCCAGCGATGAGCGGCACAACACGCACCGGTCTGGTTCCTACGCCGAAGCGGCATATCAAATATGTCAAAAAGGTAAGAGTAGATTTATTTCATATCGAATAATTTGATCTAATGCAATGTGGGCGCCCGCAGCGTAAGTGCCATCATGCGGATGATTCTCGGATGCCGTTGAAGTTTGAGGCAATGGCAATGCCTCTTTCGCTTCGTCCTTTTGGTGGGCTTTTTAATCCGTTTGCGAAGGGCTGCTCGGTGCTGTGCAATCATCCAGCGCCCTCGGCCGTAAAGGATGTTATTAACCAGCTAAAGACATCGCTAGCTATTGAGGGAAAGAGCCCAGTGCAGCCAGCTAAGGAGAAACCAATTTCAGAGCAGCATGAGGCGGACAACATACCGGAGGATTTGTTTAGAAGATATGCGGAAACCGATTCCAGACCCATGACGCCGACTCCGACGGTGACAAGCATTCATACGCGGACCAGTGCTGGGTCTTTCTATCGGCGCTGTATTACGCCGGAATGGGGCAAACATGAAAACATCCAGCGGAAGAAAATTATATTAGATCTACGGAGATCCCACTCCCAGGAGACTCTCTATTGGAAGCCAAGCTCGGAGTTAACCCAAAGCGGCATCGATGAGGATAAGAAACCAAAGAGTGCGGGAGCCAACGAGGAGAAGAAGCCCCGACGGCAGCCATCCAATGAGCAACGACCCAAATCCTCGCTAGCCACAGCCACTCTGGCGCCAGGCGCTGATCAAGACGATGAAGAAGAACCTAAGCTACCCAAGACTTGCATCAATGAGCATGATTTAAGCGATGAAGATGCACGACGTGGCAAAAGGCGCAAGAAGCTCAAACCAACACAGGGTACGTAAGGGTATTTAGGTATCTCTTAGCTACGAACGAGTAAAGGTTGAATTTTTACAGCCACAGCCACATTCCACTTGAGTGAGGATCCGGAGACACAGGTTGCTACCTTGGGACCCGATTCACTTAATGCCAGTACACGACCCAGTCTGATACCCAACTCGATCAGCTTGCTGCCCAAAGATAAACGGGACACCGAACGGGAGCCCATATTACTCAAAGGCAGCTTTCTAACCGACGAGGCATTTCAGGCGCTTAAAACTGATCTAACTGTGGATTTAATTGAGAACACCTTTGGCAGATATGTGGGTTTTTTTTTTTTTTTTTGTATGATGGTACTCTTAATCCTCCTACATCTTGTTTCCTAGTTGAATCGTGCGCTACGGGAGGCCATCAAGTATATGCCAAAGACTGTGCAACCCAAGACAGCCGAGGAGGTGGACAAGAGCACAGTTAGCCTGAGTTCCAAAATGCCACGCAAATTCTCCAAGTCAGCCACGCGTTTCGATGTACCCATGAATCTGGCCATGCTCAAGGGTTTGTAGGAAGAGTAATGTAGAGGCGGGTGCGGGATAGTAATATTGCAGTATGCTGATTTATTGATTGATTTTACTTAGATTCTAAAAAAATATCTGGATACAAGTTTATATCCCGTACCCATCTTTGAGCTTGTGCATAAAACTACAACTTCATCCACAGCTATGACTCCTTTGGAATATTTAAGCAAGCACGTGTGGGTCTCACAACAACGGAAACAGCTGTACAAACGCGTGTTTCTCAAATATTTGAGCCGTTGTGAGGAGCCAGAAAGCGAACTGATCCTGGGCAATGTTGAGGTGCCCTTAATTGAGTACAAAGAGCGGACAATGGTGTGGCGCAGTCTACCACAAGCACTAGAGGATGTCTTGGAATTTCATGGCACCGAGGAGAATGTTAAAAACACTCTTACCAGTTTGGGCTATGAGCAAAATGTTAATGGAGCTTTGGACTTTCGTGCCTGGTGCGGCATTGTCTCATTTGCCGAGCGTTTGGCATTATCGAATCCCGCGTGCAGCGATGATGACTCATGCGATGAATTGGAGAAATCCGACTTTAATAGTATGGAGCAGATAATTGAACAGTTTGAAGTGCCTGAAAAACTATGCGAGATATTTAAAATTATTCGTATTACACACAAATTAAAGCATTAGCTGCATTTAAAAATCCCGCACAAGCCTCTTCGATAGACTACCAGAAACCGATAGCAGATGATTTTTGTCATTCACAAAACACGTTTACAAGCAGCTGATGCCTATTAGGTATCGATACTTCTATAAAGCTCAACGCGAGTTTACATTTTGCTAAATTTTCTATAATCAAATTAGTACAATCTTTAAACTATGGCCACGCTAGAGGATAAATTATTGGGTGAAAAATTGGAGTACTACTGCAGTAGTAGTGAAGGCGAGGATAATGGAGATGATGGCGACGATGAGAAAGGCTCTGGACGCTCTGGCAAAGGAGCTTCTGGTCAATCCGGGCTAACAATTAACACAGATTCCAATGCAGCTCCTCCAGGGGGTTTTCGCCAGCAGGGCTCAACTAATACTGGACCCAAAGGCGTTGTGCAGGACTGGCAACGTTTTAAGCAACTCGAAAATGAGCGACGCGAGGAAACGGAACGTCAGCGTATCGCACTGGCTAACAAATTAAGCATGACCACTGCGACATCCGCAGAGGATGAGGAGCGCAAGCGTCAAGAGGAGCTGGATGCTGAATTTGCAGAGATGATGAGCGAGGATTTTCTGCATCAATACCAAAAGCAGCGCATGGCCGAAATGCTTCGCCAAACGGGACACCATCAACAGTTTGGAAAAGTACAGCAGTTGGCTACACACGGGGAATTTCTGGCCTGCGTAGAGCAGGAGAATAAGCATACAACCATCATCATACACATCTACGAACGCTCTCAGACTGCCTGCGCTACGCTGAACAAGTGCCTGGACACACTGGCCAGCGAATATCCGTCCATCAAGTTTGCCAAGATCTGCAGCTCTGTGGCAGGCATGAGCCGTGACTTCCGCACCAAAGGATTGCCTGCACTATTAGTGTATAAGGCGCAGGCGCTTATTGGCAACTTTGTGCGTCTAACTGATGACCTAAGCGATGATTTCTTTGCCTCCGACGTAGAGAGTTTTCTCATCGAGAATGGCATTATAGTCGATAAGGCTTTATATAACTGAATACGGGTATCAAAAGTTATATATATATGCCTCCGACGTAGAGAGTTTTCTCATCGAGAATGACATTATTGTCGATAAGGCTTTATATAACTGAATACGGGTATCAAAAGTTATATATATATATATATTAAGCTAACTAAAGCTGACCAAATGATGTGTTCGCAACTCTTGCATTTAAACGGATCACACTTAATACGAATAGTTAAATCTTAAGTTCAATAAGTTTCGGTTTTAAATGTTTTCAATTCAGTTATTTATTTTCCCACTCAGTAATTAGTTACATTATATGGTAAATATGATTCTTGAAATCTTGTATACAGTTTATGTGCAACATTTTTTGTAATGAGTAAAAATCAAAGAATGTCCGTAAATTTTTTTTGTATTTCAATATATATACATTTATAGATGAAATATACATGGATACATGTATAAAAGCCAATTAAAAAAAAAAAATATTTGAAAAATGTATTCGAAATGCAATCGCAGCAGATTTGAAATTTTGTTTGTATTACATCTACATGGAATATACCCCGTACACTTGATACGGTTATTCCTTTCTTATTATAATCAATATACATATACAATAAACATAAGATTTATATTATTTAGGGGCTAATGAATGTACTTCACTCGAAATCGTACTATGTAAGATTTATACATAAACAATATTATATATATATATATATACATATATTTATATATATTTAGCAATATATATAGATATATTTATATATATAGATTATAGCCTAAAATAAACAGGCAATATAAAAATAATGTTGATAATAATGTTTTGATAATCAACAAGTTGGTGTTGCTTTGCTTGCTTTCTCTCTCTAATTCAATATCAGAGATGCTTTAAATTGATCTCATACTATGTATGACATGGCCAATTTAATTATATAGTTGTTTAACTAAACCTAGCTTACATATTTGTATGTATAAATTCAAGTGGTTTTGTTTATTTTACGAACAACAAACACACAAATTGTAACACAGGGAGTGAATTGGTAACTTTGATAGATTTTTCGCTAAATCACACGAAAAATTATAAAGTTATGAAATGAAATGAATGCTAATGCTATGAAATGGTACAGATTCGATTTTTTCTTTATATTTTTAGGAGTGAGCGGGGCAGTGAAAAGTTTTGGGGTTTCATTATGCTCCTGATACTGTTCAGTTCGGGATGCTCCATAGTATAAAATAGATTGGCTTAAACTGGGCAAGTTTCTTAAATAGTGAATGAATCGTATTTAGCTTTAATGTGTTAGTCCAAGTTCTAATGAAATTATGTTCATTTCATTTCTGCACCTTTGCTGTGGGTTAGTTGTATTGCCTGTCTAGCCCCGATGGTATTGCTCGAGCTATACTAGCACTAATTGTAGATATTATATTTATACACATAACATACATTTATCTTTTGGACACGCAGACATTAGCGATAAATATTTTACACATTCATTTTGAATTTCTTGAAACTATCATCTAATAATTAAATGCTAAAACATTTTATATACATAGGTTTTTATTAGTTAGTCTAATAAAGTATTATTTCTCTTCTTTTTTTCTGGTTTTTGTAAATTTTGACTTTTTTTTGTACTATTACGTATATATATATGTATATATAATATATTGATTTTGAGTTGCGGTTCTGTCAATGTTGAAGTGTTCATTTTGATTGAAAAGCGAGTCCTTGCTTTAAAAAGAGCTTGAAATCTTGGAAATCTGCTTTAATATACAATGTAAAAAAGTATCTTTAGTTTTGTGGGTGCATTAAAAGTCGTTGCTTCTGCGTTTGCGTTAGTTTGTTTGTTTTGCTCAGGTCAAATGTTTCAAAAATGCACTTAGCCTATGTTTCCATTTGACAATGTTTACAAGTGTACTTAAAATTTTGATATTGTTTGTTAACATGTTCCAAGACAATAACTACAAAAAGGAAACAAATTATTTAAACACATCTACTCAAAAGGAAAATCGAAAAAAAAAACAATGCACCTAACGCATTTCATAGTTTCGTAGTTTTGATTTAGTTTTCTCTCAAATAAAATTTGGCAATTTGTTGCAATATCCGTTAAAATGTATCGTTTTTAAACTAAAGAAAATCAGCCTTTTCTTGCTATACATATAAATACATATACATATATACTATATAGATGTGTGTATGTGTGTGTATATGTGTGTATATATTTGTGTGTATATGTGTGTGTGTATATATATATTTGTGTATATGTGTGAGTCAGGGTGATTTAGGGGCTTATAAAAGTGATTAGCCCACTTGTAAAAATATTACGCTAGTCAATTCTCAAATTACTTTGAATCTGTTGTTGAAATGTTTCTTGAGCCTGCGTCGCTTGCCTTTTCCTCGACCTCCACCTCCACCTTCATTCCCATCTGCAACTCGTCACTAGCTGTGACACCCGCTGTTGTTGCTATTGCTGCTGTTAAAGACGCGGCGACTTAAAACTCAACGTTGTGCTGCACTGAACACTCAGCTGATGTTCCATGGTGTCCATTTGATCGTAGTCAACGCTGCCGCAATCCGCTATGGAATTACGCACAGACGGCGGCTGCTCTGCACCTGGCAACATGCCCACTATAAGTAGAGGCTTGTTTAGGGGTGTTGCAGTGGATACATTGATTCCTGGTGCTATATTGCTGGTTAACTGCTCGTTGCTTATGCTGTTACTGCTGTTACTTTGGCTGCCGCCAATCTGCTTCTCCTTGTGACGTCGCAGCGAGGATCGTAATGGATACTGCCGTGGCACATTGATGAGCAGACGACGTGTGTTGCTAGTGGCATTACCGATGGTGTTGGGATTGTTGATGATGTTGGGGCGACGCGCTGCGTATTGTATGGACTCGGCGCTATTACTCAAACGGATGTTGCCAACTGATATGTATAAAGGATATTCGCGTATTTAGGTATTTCATATGTATATACATCAGAGGGGCACAGCGGGAAGACAGAAAGAGAGAGAGAGAGGAAACAAAAAAAAATATATTATATGTCCATGAGTTATTAACAGGATTGCATAATGTTCGAGGTTTAGATTTTTGTTTTTTTTTTTTTTTTTTTAAATATGGTAGTTGGATGGTTGCGTGGTTGTTGCTACTGCTTGTTGCTGTTGTTGTTTTTGATGTTGCAACAACACGAAAAGTTTACAACAAATAAACAGGACAAAACACATAAAACTAACACATAATACTAAGACACAAAGATTGATTTTTCTTTGGGTTGGTTAGTAATACATAAAATGAAACAACAACAGTTACAACATATATACATATATATAAATGTGTGTGTGTGTGTGTGTGTGAGTGTGTTTACATAATTCTTCATAATGTCACATGTGTACATAAATAATCAAACAGAAGCTGGTAACAATTCATTTAACACAAATTATATAAACAAATGCAATAATTTATTGAATGAAAAAATAAAACTTGAATTGTTTGGACATAAAAGCAACAAACTAAATACAAAATTCACGTTTAAATGTTATTTGAAGCGCACGCTTTCTATATACAGCTACATACATGTAAATAAAACATTATAACGATCAAATGAATATAAATATCATAAAAAAATAAATATTAATATTAGGTGTATAAATATTTTAATAACAAAACGATTATCCATAAATAAAAGTAATCTTCATTATGTATTAAACAAATGTTTTTTTCATTTCAACAATTGCATGAAGCTATTAGGTTCTTAGTTCCAAATAATCTTAATTGAGTTTATGAGAATCGCCTAGAATGGTTTTATTATTTCTAAATATCTAAATGTTATTTTCTTTTTGTTAATATAATCATTTTTGTATGGAAATATCTTAGAAATCATTCAAAACTGTAAACTTTTCACTTTCTTCAAAAGCACAAAAAAGTGTGGAAGAATTACGAATTTGTTTTTCCAATTTATGTATAGAATATACAAAATCGGAGAAATATGAAGCTATCATTAGATCGAATCTTAGAAGCTGACGGAACGGACTGTCATAAATATTTATATATAAATTAGTTTGCCTGTTAATAAGAATATGATGCATGATTAAGACGACTTACAAATTAGATTAAATAATTAACAATATTGATGATGCTGGGACAAAACTTCGAGTTGGGCAGAAAACGCTTGACAGATAAAAGATCAAATGGACACTAGGCCACGTTTTATCATGTTGAACATGTTTTACGTTAGTTGGAATGTGTCATGTAAATTGGTTAAGGATGCATATGAGCAAGTATGGACAGGGATATGCTACAACACAGAAAAAATCATGAGTTTTTTGATTTTTCGGTTTCGCGTTAATTCGATGATTTTACAAATGAAAAACATAATCACGGAATATAAAAACAATTTAAAACAAGAAATCCAAAACATTAAAAATGACGGTGACAAGATTGTTGTTGGTTGTGTTGTTGTTGCTGGCATGACTGTTGTTGTTGTTGTTGCCGATGTTGATGGTTTCGTTATTGTTATTGTTGTTTCGATTTTGGCTGTGGTTGTTGCTACTGCTGATGTTGCGCTGTGTCTCAAACGATTGATACAACGATGAGGCAGATGCATGGTTGCCCATGCGCTGACGCCGCTGCTGTTGAGACTGTTGTTGCTGCTGCTGAAGCTGACGATGCAGCATAAGTGGCGTAGAGTGTCGCATCAACAGCGACGTCGGCTGAACATGGTGCTGCAGCTCGTGGGCCTGCAACGTATGCAACACGCGGCCATCAAGCGAATCGCACTCACTATCAGAGTCAATGTTGTTGCTGTCAACACGTGCAACAACAACAGCAGAAGCCCCAGCCCCAGCCCCAGCCCCAGCCGCAGTTGCAGTAGCCGCAGGCAGGCATTGGGTGGAATAGTAACATGAATTGTTGAGCCTTTCATGTAGATAAAAACATTGAGCATGCTGCAATTGTTGCGATTGCAACATGTTGCTGCTGCTGTTGTGGTTCTTGTTAGGCGTTAGCTGTTCAGCGTGTGTGGTGAGTTTGTGATTGTTGGTTAGTGCTGCTGCTGCCGCTTTATAACTACCCGAATTGGCGTCCAGCAGCAGACGACGCTGTTGCTGCTGTTGCGGTGGCCTCAATAGACCCTTGGAATGTATATGTTGCTGTTGGTGTTGTTGCTGCTCCTGCTGCTGGCGAGTGCAGCCATAGCTGTCCTCGGTGTCCATCATGTCATCCAGCTGCTGCTGCTGCTCCAGTTCCATTTCGCGTTCCCGCTGCTGCCTACGATAAAAGTGGTAGAGCAGCGCCGCCTGAGTACGCTCCGCATCCATGCCAGCTGCTCCACCGACGCCAACGGCACTTTGTCGCATGTCGCGTACTTCCGCCGCCCAAGTACCCAGCGGCGGCGGCGTGCGGCCGCTGCCAGGCAGCAGTACGCATGTGTCCGCCGGCAGATGCAGCGAAACGACCGCATCCTGTGGCCCCAAGAACCACTCGGAGCGGGTACGCATACGTGCGGTTTGGCGTTCATGGACCTAACACATGTTTCATTTATATTTGAAATTTTTTGCGTATGTTTTTTTATTGTTGTTATTGTTGTTGTCATGTGTCGTCGTTGTTGTTGTGATGTGTAGTTTTTTGTTGGGGAAGACGGGGATTCGAAAATTTCGCATTAGAGATTTGGCATTTGGTTTATGTTCTATTTATTTAATTTTTTTTTAAATATAAAAAAAGTTTGGCTTAATTTTGAATTTATGAACAGTTCAAACATAAAAAATTACAAATCAAAATTTAAATAAATTAAAAAAGTTAGCTATGTAAATTATAAACATAATTATTTACATAAATTTATATCACGGCAGGGCTAATGCAGTGGAATCAAAGTGCAGTAAGAAGTTATAATTTAAGAAAATAAAAATATAAGGATATTTACACTATGGTTGATAATACAAATTTTAGTTTTGAATTGTAAATGCTACTCAAGAATGATACGCAAAGGACTATCACATACATAAAAAAGCAAGGGATGCTAACTGTAGAGTCTAACTGAATTGCGAACTAATACAGAGATTCACATACTAATGCAAAGGCAAGGTACGAGCGGTACTCCGAGTGTGCTGCTGCGTGAAGATTAGTATCCGATCAAGGAAGCAGGATTAGACGGACAGAGCTTGATCGACTAGGGTATTGATGCTATTGAAGGATATATGCTTTAGAGGATCGGATGTACCTCTATCTAGCTGTACATGTATACATTTATACGACTTGTCTATACCCGTTTTGTGTTTAGGGTTTGAAAGTATCTGAAGTCTAAGCAAAGTTAAGCATAAAAGTTAAGAATGGATTATCTGAACGTATACCATATATGTAAATATCCTTAATATTATAAACAAAATATAAAATATCAAAAGCAAAAACATGGTTAATAACAATTTCATATAAATATAAATGAGAACCGCCAAGAAGCATTTGATAATTTGATATAGCGTATCTTTTTAAGCATACAAAACACAAAAAAGGAAAGATATAATGCCATTAAGCTATTTCCTATGCATATTTGTATAGGTATAGGTATATGTATATAGGTGTGTACATGTGTGTATATGTGTCTGATTGTGTGTATGTGCGTATGATCGTGTCTTACTTCAACTCTTAGTTGAGCATTTGTGTTAGGAAGACATAAACAAGACAAAGATACAAGAACAAGCACAAGTTAAAAAGTGTTGAGTTAATATTGAGGCTACGACAAGACGACAACAAGCAAAACTACAAATTAACAATTAACAATACGAATACAATTGCGTGGCTTAGATATATCTTAAACTATTAACTATTCAAATGATACGAAATAATAAAACCAATAATATAATACATATTTTCTTAACTATATGGGTGCTAATGGTCCATCTGTTATTTATTTTTAATAAATTTTAAGGTTGTTCATTGGATAATTTATATAAAATATGCGTCACAATATGGAAGATGATGAATTATATTATTTATTCAACATTAAAAGTTGTAAATTCATTTCTTTGCATCGATCATCTTATTAATATAATATACACAATTACTACCAAAACTATATATATTTAGTTTATGATTTAAACTCTTTGTTTTGAGCCTATTGGTTAATTTATTTCTTCATTTAAATTGAGCTCTGAATAATGTAACAACATTGGGTTGGATGAGGATCCTTCATCAAATGGAATGAATCGTATAATCTTTTTCTTTATTATAAAAATATTGCTAAGATTTAAGTTTAAATAATTATTAATTAATCAAGGATACACAAAAAATAAATAAAGCTAAATTATCTTAAATAAAATAATAACAAAAAAAAAAAAACTAAAACAAAAAATTTAACAGATTTTATGCATTAATATTGTTGTTGCTGTTGTTGTTATTGTTGTTTTTGTACAGTAGTGTATACATATGTATATATATATATATATATATGCATATAATATATATAAATACATATATTTGTATATGTGATTTGTGTAGTTTTTGTACTACTTTGAGAGATATGTTCTTCGTTTTAAGTGCCAAGGTTGCATTTATGTTTATATAATTATTTATAAGATTCGTGTTGCTGTTTCATGTGAATGTGTGGGTGTGTATACTTTTACTTATATTAATAGTAGTAGCTTTTGTTGTTGTTGCAGGCGCAGGTTTAGTTAGAGCTATATGTATATATACACAAAATATATATAAATCAATTTTGATTTATTCATATTTATATATATATACTATATATATTGGAATGAACAAAACAAGAACTAGATTGAAGCGTAAACGTTCAAGAATTTGTATATTATTAAATTAACTTCAGTCAATAAGTGAATAATAAAGTGTATGAAACAGAGAGAGATAGAGAGAGAGACAGACAGAGAGAGAGAGGAGCTTGGCCGTGGCAACTGTCCAAAAATAGTTGAAAAAAGAACAAAATAAAAATTCCAAATAATAGTAATTGAACAAAAAATGATTATCAATTAGAAATAAACAAGTACACAGCGTTAATAGTTAAGTATTACAAAAAAAAAAATAATAATAATAATCATCATAATACAAATCAAAAGTAAAAGTTTTATAAAATCAAGAAAAACCTTAAAAACAAAAACTATGATATAATTCGCAATCATTTTGCAGTTTTCTTGCTCAAACCTGCAAAAAGAATACAAAACTTAAGATTCAAGGCTAGGTACTAAAGGGAGAGGATTAGGGTGTGGGGGTTGGGCTAGGTTAGAGTTGGGTGTTCCATTTTTTAAACGGATATTCGTGAGTTGGGCCAGAACTCATCCCTCACCTGTGGCAAATACGAGAGACTCTTTGTGCTCTCTGCATAGCGATTAACGGCGCGCAACTCCTCCATGGTCATGCCGCCAGAATTGGGTCCATTGCTGCTACTGCCACCACCATTGGAGCCAACAGCGCCGCCAGAATTTGAGCTACAGGAGCTGCTATGGCGTATGCCACGATTGCAGCGACTGCAGGTGCGTTGCTGATGCTTCAGCTTGCCGGCATTGCTATTAGTTATAACTGTTGGTGTTGGCGTAACCTGAGGAACAGGTGCTGTGGCATTGCTTCCGCGTCGCTCACCACTGCCGTCTAGGCTTTTAGTGCCGCTGCGCAAGCGTCGCTGGTGATGGCTGCTTGGGAGCGGTTTCTTTTTATTTTGACGATATCGACGTCTCACGGTGGTCAGCTCGTCATCCTCATCGTCATCCTCATCCTCGTCATCCTCCTGCGAGTTATTTGTTGTGCACATCAGTGGCTGTTGCCGCTGCTTGTAGCGCAGCAAGCCGCGCTGCTGCTGCTGTTGTTGGTATGCCGGAATCACAGGCGCAATGCTGCTTAGCTCCAGCTCGGCGGCAAAATCATGTGCCAGCTCATCGTTATCTTCATCATCGTCCGCATAGTCATCATAGTCATAGTCGTTGCCATTGCCCGTACGTTTAGCGGGTAGCGGAGAGCTGCTGGTCATGGCATAAATTCCGGGTCCCTCTAATGATACAGAGAGACGGGCACAGCTCTCAATGAACGAATGTTCCGGCGAGACACCCAACGAGAGCACACTATTCTCCAGCGCCGAACTGGAGCTAGTCAGCAATGCAGGCGTTGAACGAGATTCTTCCTGGGCAACTGCATACAATACCATTCAATTCAGATTTAAGAGTAGTTCGTAGTTCGTATATCGTAGATCGTCGATCGTAGTTTGTAGGTTTTTGCATGAGCAATGAAATAGACATAAATATATAGACATAGATAGTTTCCATATGTTAAGGCAATGGCATAGTGCATAGTTATATAGAAGGAATAGCGAGAGTTGCATAAAATGTGAAGATATTGTGTGTTAAGCCCAAAGCAAACCCAAAACACTTTGTCCAGACAATGGACCTAAGAATTAAGCACAGAAACATACCCCAAATACAAATAGAAACAGTGTAGATTACAGATAAATAAAAGATTGACAGATAGAAAAATTGGTAGATGATTGCGTTAGCATGATCAGTACTTAAACCCGAAATAAGATAGCTCTGGTACTCACGTAAGCCCCAACGCTCGCATTGGCATTGCAACCAAGTCTTTTCGGCCTCCAAAGAATGTTGCACTACATAAAAAAAAGGGTCAAAATAAGTATAACGAAGTAAGCCATAGGTAAATGTGTATATTCAATTTATATAACTTGTATCCGGCAGATACTTTCCTCTTGTCACTGTCTACTGGAATTTCTAACACATGGTAAACTATAAAATTATAAGCGTGCATAAGTATCACGACAGAGTGAATATCATTTTATTATTTCCAGTATTTAAATTCTTAATTCTTAATGGAATCTATAATTCTGATTACTAGATGCAAGTCTATCTGATCAATCATTATTATATATTACATTGCTGTTGGTCTCAAAAACAGATCTATCGACATTCTATTTGTACACATTTTATAATTGAAATTGATTATTTTAAATATCGCAATTTCATTATTTTCGATTTTCGATATTTTTATGCTCTCTTTGAAATCTTTTATAAAAACTAGTTAATAACCCTATGTCTCCTTTAGCTATAGTTTTTTGTTTGTTATTTTGAGCCCTAAGGGATTCAAAAATGTATTTTCAATCGTAATGAAAGAATACTTCTAAATTTTTCCAAGACTGATCAAAATTTCGAATCAACACCTAATATTGCTTAATATTGTAATGCAAACACAGGTACTTTAGACTAACCTACTACAAAGAAGTATAGATACGGTATAAATAATTTGAAGAACTAACGTTGATTTGATATAAAAACGAACTAAAAGTTCATGAATTTAAATAGCTCTGCGGACTTTCTATATAAATTTTCCTGGTTGCTGGGTTATCCTCGACACTTGATTTTTTTTCCACTCACATGCATATTTCTGTTGTGCCAGTTTACCGCGTGGGGGTGGAGGATATTGGAAACTGCAGATCCATTCGTCCTGCACCTTAAGAATGCGTCCCGTGACACGCGCATAATACTCATAGTTGTCACGACCAAAGATATCATGTGTGGCAAACTTATCGATTATGTGTTGCATGATCTTTGTGGCCACCTGCAAAAGACATATATAAATATAGAAATACATATAGAAGTACCAAATATACGCATGGCACTTACCTTAAATTTGAGCACATCCTCCATGCGAGCTGTTTTGCCATCGCTGACACAGGATTGAAAGAAACTGGGCGCTACAGAAACACCCAGAGCCTCGCTGGTCATGCCCGTGGAGGCGCGGGCTGCATTGCTGGCAATAATACGGAATGTGCCAAAGAGTAAAACTAGTAGATGTTGCGTATACGTGGGCAGTGATGCAAACAATCTGCAATAAGAGTAAAGGGTAAGTCGGAGATTACAAATTAGTAATGGCTCTGCCCTCAGAGCTCAATGAATGACAAGTCAGAAGCCGTGTAAAGATCGCCTTATCTTTATGTAGCTTCGAGACTACAATTGTTACTCATATGTTTTTTTATATTAATTTTTATTACAAAGTGCACTGACTCATTGACTACCCAGGTCCATCAAAGAAAGTCACTAACTGAGACGGATTTACGGGTAAGGGTAGACGGAGGTAGTTAGGCAGTTTGCTAGATGGGTAGGTGGGAAGGTAGGTACACATAGGTAGTGGAAAAGATAGAGGCAGCTGCTTGGATTGTTCACACTTTCGTTTTGCCATGCGAGCTGGAAAACCAGGCAAACTCCGAAACTGGTCTATCCCTCTCTCTCTTTCTCTTTCTCTTTCACGATGTATCTGTCTCGTTACACAACTTCGAGACGAGATACCCAGCCAGCCATGCGAACTAAGCAACTATCACAGCTATCCAATCAATTAATGCTCTTTGCTCTTCGCTCTTCCATAAAAAAGTGAAAACTTTAATACACGGCATACAGGCAGGCTGACTAGCTGGCAATAGACGACGCTTGACAATGAACTACACTACAAGCATAATACATATGTAGTATGTACGAGTACATAGTATATAAGGAATGGAGTCTCTGTCTACGTCTACACACCCCACACCCCACTAATAGTAAGCTGCTGGTGTGAATTGCCATACAATGAACCAAGAGACTCAAAGACTCAGACAAAAGCAAAGAAAAGACGAGCTCACTTTTGATATTGTAACCACAGACAAAGCTATAGACACCTATCGGAGTGTTAAATGCATTCATAAGGTTAAATAATAATGTGCTTTCAGAGGCTCTTAAATTAAGTTCGAACATTATTTAAGGGAAATTGAAGCACTTCTGATTGAAATATATGAAATTATTTTGAAAAAGAAATCATCTTGAAGAGTCAAAGGGGTTTAAGATAAGTGTAAACTGTAACAAAAGCTATATACAAATGATATATAGAATATTTTTATGGTAAGTTTGTTTACGCTGTCATACGATTTTGTTTATGGGGAGTATCAGAAAAATAAGTCGCAGTTTATATTTCCATTATATTTTGTTGATTTTACACAGTTTGCTGCAAACTATGCAGATCTCAAATAGAATACCTTTCTAGTCTTTCAAGTTGCGTCAGTTAATAAACATTATATAAAGGAGCGATATTTGTATGTACTTTTATCATGGGTCAAGGTTTATTTCATCTTTAACTATCGGCGCGTTTACCAGTTTATTGTATCTATATTATGCAAACAGCACGTCTAGCTGCTCGCCTATACTCGTAGTCATTTTGGGTTCAACTTTTTCAGGTCTGGCCCCACAATATCAACGACCCAAGAAGCAAAAACAGAACAACAAAAAACATAGGAAATAAGAAACGTGCCGCCACTGCAATATGGTTTTTTATGGTATATCCCACTTTCTATCTAATCTTATCGAAGTCTTGATTCTTCGGTCTTCGAAAACGCTTCGTTTTATCGTACACTGAGCACGGAGGACATTCACAGTAAGGAGAATCCTCGAACTCGAATTCAAACTCATAAAATATATCGCTGATAACGTCAATTATCAGTTATGATTAATATAATTGTTGCTTTGATTTTGTTTACTATTTTTTTTTTTTTAAGTGACGCCCATAAATGAATTGCGTACAAATCGATTACTAATTAGATTAATTACAAGGAAAGCCGCTAAACAATAACAAACAAGTAAGAATGATATAATGGACTGTAGCCAACTTCTAGAAGCCCTTAACCCACCTTGGACATGCCATCATTTCACACACACACATATATGCACGCACAACCTAAAAGCAACCTACATAACAAATAAAGGCTGACGATTGAAAAATGTTCTTTATGTTGGATTTTTATCGATCTGTGGGGCAGGACGAAATATACCAAATTACATACTAAATTTGGTAATTCGTGCTATTATAGTTTTTAACTTCGAAGCGATCATCTTGGTGATCAAGAATATATATACTTTATTATGGCAAATTATTCTTTCTTTCTATTACATACAGTTTCACAGCTTTAAAATACCCTTTTTACCCATTTTTCAATGATTTAATGGTCTAAAAAAGATTGTAGAAAATAAACAAAAACCACAAAAGCGACAGCCAAAAATAAAATCGAACGATTGCTAAAGCGAAACAAGTGTTTACGTTGTCGTCTGATATCTCAGCGATAAACGACAGTTTTGAGTTTCCTATGAAACCCTAATGGATGATTAATGCAGCATGGCTTTGATTGGGATCCAATGATTTTACTATCGAATATGACTCTCTCTTATAGAGATCACATTGATAATATAAATTATAATCGGGCTTAAATACAACTCAATATTTCATAGTTATATGATATAAATTTATAGACCTGGTCTTAGAAAGTAAACAACAATCGAAAATGTATTCTATAACCTTTAAAGAGTATCTACCCTTTTTTAAATTAATTATCTTTGGTTTTTTGTTTGTTTAAATTTGATTTGATTGGTAATATTAATGGAATACATTAGAGCTTCGTATTTTGATCGCATATAGATAACTCCTTATATAATCGTATAGGCTCTCGGCTCACATTACACATGCGCCGTGTTGCCATTCAGAGTTTACATTTACATAATACTTAAGAAACCGGCTATATATGATCATATATATATACTTGTATATATACATATATCTGCGAATTGGATGCTAAATAGTTTTTCGAAAATTTAACGCGTATCTGCATATTTTCTGTGTGTGTTATGTGTATGTGTGCCACTGTTAAGACCGACTCTGCGTCACTTTATAGATGAATCATTTATTATTATGATTGTATTTTTCATTCATAAGCAAGTATGTATGCGAAGCTGCTACCAGCTACGAACAACCCTTAACCCACATACACACACTTATACGCAATTTTATATGTACAAGTGCAATATAGTCCCTGAGATCCACACTTTCATCTGGATAGAAGGACAGACAGACATACCTATATGAACTTGGCTACCAATGCTGTTCAAGAATATATATATTATACGGCATCAGAGATGCTTTCTTCTGACTTTTATATACATTTTCACAACTGTGTAAGCAACATTTTACCCATTTCCAATGGGTTGAGGGTCAAAAAGAAATACGTCACTCGAAACAGTCGTCTATTTTTTTAATTTTCTCTTCTGCCTTTTCAAGTGCCGCATTTGATTTGTTTTTGTTTTTTTGTATTGTAGTTGCTGTTGCTGTAACTGTTACTGCCTTTTTCCTTCTTTCTTTTATATTATTTTATTTTTTATTTATCACACATTCATGTATTATATGTGGATATGTATATACATATACGAGATGTATGTTACGTATTTGTGCCCTACAGAGAAACCAGTTTCGATATTCCCACAACTCTTGTGCCACTTAAAAGATTTCAGATGCGCGTATTGTTGGCTGATAACAGACTCAAGTGAGGATTAGGGAGGGGACGAGAAATGGAGAAGTACATTTAAATCCAAGATAGTTGAAATCGGAAACATTCAAGTGTCTATATCTACGTTCATATGAATTCATACGCATGCATATACAATATATATCGTACATATTCTTATGTTCATATCAAATATGATAAATTATGAGTAAAGGTCCACATTTCCTTGGTTAAGCTTCCTGTTATTTTATATCATTCGATTAATCACTTAATCGTTCATACTTAAGAGAATATTTTAAAGTTAACTTGTCTTAAATCACAAATGACGTTAGCAATACAATTGAAATATGAACTAGATGGATTCCTATCTTTTGACATACTTTTTGATCAACAAGAATTGATCAATGTTTATATAGGCATATCGTGAATCTTGTATATGTTAAAACTCTGCATCAGCTTCAGTTTCATATACAGCTGCATCAATATACAAAGTTTGCAGCTTTGCTTGCAAGTCAGCGTCTCTGGGTCTCTGGCTTTGGCTCCACTCTCTAAAAGCCTTTATGTTGATTTAGCAAAAATTAGAGATTTATACAGATGCGAAATGCGAACCGCATCAGCAACATCAACAGCAGATGTATACATATAAGTAAATATATATATGTATATAATACACATTATATACATAAAGACAATACGTCATAATAATGAGCCAACAGCAAGTCCAACGCATAATAATAAAAAACAGTTTCGACATACATATATACAAATATACTGATATTACATACATATATACCATACAGTACTCGCCTTGAGTAACAAGAATACTCAAATCGGGTGGGCGCATAGTAGATACCCTATGTTTATCCTAACGTACACATATATTACCATATGTATACATACATAATCATATGTTATCCGGAAACCTTTATATCAAATAGCCTCTAGGATAGAGACAATATAAACGAAAATAAAGGCTTTGTCCAATAAAGAATATTATGAAGAATATATTAAGGAAATATAGCAAGAAATATTAATTCTAGACTAAATGTTATAGTCTGGATATATTTTTTTGTTTTGAATTATATAGTTTAATTTATAGTGGAAAGGGTAACAATCGCTTTTGCATTGTTGTCTTGGCTACGGGGCTGCGACTGCGACTACAGCAACTGTGTGAGACGATTTAAGTCGGAAAAGTCATCCCAGACAAAGGGAAAGCAAAAGAGATGGGAAACAGGAGAGTCAAGCAGAATATGAATAAGAGAAGAAGAAGCAACGACGACTTAGTGAACTCCACTGACGCACACTTTGTAGTACTCTGGAGAGAAGGCACAGTGTTTATATGCAATATTCGAGTATACACATATGTATATATAATATACAAATATACGAATTTACACACATAAATTTACATTGTGCTTTTGCTTATTTTTAATTTTTATTGGTTTTCGCCCATTGTATGTTTTTTTATATTATACTATTGTGCGACTGACTGACTGACTGACTGATTATGACGACAGTTTAAAATTAGTTATGCAGTGCGGAATGCACACTCTGGGTTAACACTTTTTATACCCTAGACTCAAAATATTATCCGACGTAACAAACATATTTAAATATATATTCTTGTACAACACCAAAATCAATACCATTTTTTCCTATCAAATATGTGCATATAAACTGTTTTGTTACGGATATAACAAATATATATATATATATATGGATGTATATATAATTGTGTTCCCGTAAGTATAAAATCGTACGTTTAATGATTTTAGTGCAGGGTATCTGCCAGCCAAGAAGATATTTACTTATTACTTTTTGTAGTTGATATTTCTGAAGCCCTTTAAGAAAACAATCATAACGACTTCAGCACACAGAACGAAAAGAAATGAAAAGAAAAGAAAAGAATACAAAGTAAAACAAAACAAAACAAAACGTTTCCCTGCAGTCCATGACTGACTACATAATGTTTAAAATCAGGAAGTGAACATCACTCGATATTGCAATAGACCCAAACAGACGTTCAGTTCAAGACGTCGATGTCGTCTCTTGTTAATGCATTGGACAATGCGGCTTTTGTTATAAACTGTTTCCATGTGCCTCTGTCCCTGTCCCAGTCACTGTCACCGTCTTTGTCGCTTTCGCAGTCCCTGTCCCTGTCCCTGTCCCTGTCCATATCCCCTGTCCATTATCTGCCAGCCGTCTGGTCTGTGCAGTTGCCATTTCACTTCTGTAGACCTAACAAAAGCACGCAATATTTACATTATTTTTGCACTGATCAATACTCGCCTGCAAAGGTTTCTGGTCAACCATTGTCCCCGACAGAGCAAGGCGGCAGGAAAACTAATCAAACAGGCAATTGTGTAAGTAGTCTATTAGCTCTCCATTGAGAGACAGCTGGCATATTGAAAGGAAACAGCCCTAACCAAATGGTTACAAAATAGATCTACAACTTTTTGTTAACTCGAAATTAGCCCCACTTTACAATTTATTCTTAGCTGCAGCAGTATTATTCATGATAAAGAAAATTAATAAACAGTCCGAACTCGCTTTGGAAGGCTATAATCACAACAAATCTGAGAAATAGAACAATTGGAGCCGAAAAAGGCTTGAAAAAGCTTTGACCAGATAAAAACAGCCACAGGAAGAGCAAACAGGCTAAGAGGAACAAAAGGAGCGAACAAAAGCAGACTAACACACACAAATATAAACTTTTACGAGCTTGCAGCTCAACTTTCTCGCAAGCACTAACAACATCAGCTAGTGTACACATACTTGTATATACAAATGTACGCATTATTTTATATATATAGACTCTTAACCCATTGAAAAATGGGTAAAAAGAGGCTAACGAAGTTTTGCAAATGCATGTAACAGGTAGAAAAAAGCATATCCGATCGCATTCAGTATAAATATTCTTGATCAGGATTAATGCTATGTAGGTATTTTCCCTCTCTCTTACACGCAAATCGATATACGTGTTTTTAATTATTCAATTATTCATTCTTCATTGTTGTGTGTCTGTACGTATGTATACGTGTGCGGACTTCAGTTGGTGCATAAATGCGAAGGATAATCCCACCTGAGTTAAGGACTTCTCGTAGTCGGGTGTACATGACTACAATATTCTTACTTGTTATCTATTGCAAAAACGTGCAACAATGACGTTGTAGACGCCGTCGTTGCCCATCTGCCGCAATAATAATAAGAATAATATTAACAACAGAAACAACAACAATCTGTAAAAGTTGAACGATGTGCCAACTGACTGAATTGAGCGCCAATAGTGCTGAGAGAGGAAGAGGGGGCGTAGAAGGACCTATTAGCTGGCTCTTAATTTTACTTTTACGTTTACGTTAATTGATACAAAGATTCAAACGTGCGTCTCTATATCTATTTTTAAAAAGTTTCAGTGGCAGAGGCGCTATTTTCGCCATTTGTTTGATTCGGCAACGAATCTGATTGCGATTGCTTAATGGATGTATGTGTATGTGTGTGTGTGTATGTGCATATGGTGAGGTGTTGTTGTTGTGGCTGATGGTTTGGCGGCCTGCGCCTGCCCTAAAATGTAAATAAACAAAAGAAAGGTAACAGAAAATAGTAGCAGTAGCACATAAACAATTACAACAATAAATGTATATATATTTATATATATATATATATATATATATATATATTTGTATGCTGACCACGGGCGCAAAGTTTACAGTAACCAAATTGAAATTTACGTTTGCTTTTGGCTGCCTGAGCCAATATGGGAAAAAAATTTGGCGGTCGATTTTTACGCATGTACCGCTGCCCAATTTAAAATTTATGTTTTATTGCTGACGTTATTTGTTTACACGCACATTAGCATTAATGTAACATTGGATGTTGCTGCTGATGCTGACGCAGTTGCCGCATACAACATTCATCCACATCCATCAAAGTGGCAGTGCTTTGAGCAAAGTAAAATTAGTTGTAGTTTATTCGAATATAGACAATTATAAAGCAGCTGCAATCAAACAGCTGTCAAATGCAAAACTCATCAAAGCTAGTATTTGCCAAAGCGGTTGCTAAACCGCCGATAAAACGAAAGATAATATCGATTTCGATTGCTAATGGGTAATTTTAAATCGCCGCTCACTTCACGCACAGCCAATTCTGCCTTCGTCCACTCACCCACAATGCGCGTTGTTTTTGTGGTTGTTGTTACTATTGCAAATCGCAACAAAAAATAAAAAACAATTGTGAATTATAAAATTGCAACATTTTCGTTTTATTTTCAATTGAGCATGCGTGGGTCTGTCTATCTGTCTGCCTGTTTGCCTGTCTCTGAGTCTGTTTGCCCACGCTTTATGCTCTAATTCAGTTCGGTTAGAAATCGATTGCACCAACAAAGTTAACGAACGAGCAAAACATTGAAATTACAGCTGCAAACGAAGTACTTACATGAAGCCCATGAAGCTCACCCTTAAAGTCAAACTGCCTTCAAAAAAAAAAAAAAAACTTTTTTTGTCACCTGCGCTTGGAGCTAAAGTGAAAATTGGTGAAAATCTGGCAAATATGTCAACAAGTGCCAAGTCAAACGGGCGTGAAACGCAACAATAAAAACAACAGCTCAGTCTACACAGCAGCGAGACACTTTTCACTTAATTTCAACTAAATTTGCAGCACCTCTTCACCCGGTAACAACGCCTCCCGCCCACCACCAACACTCCCCCTTCCCACCACCCCACCCCCTCAACTTCTTTCAGCGTATGTGTATGTAGTGAAGATTCTTGAGGTGCAACCAAATCTAGATCCGGTTCAGCAAGTTTACCGCAAGCTAGTTACAATATACTCATACCCACATATTTACACACATACACATACATGAGATGAGTACATCAACGATACTAGAGATGGGCGTACTGGCACGAAATGAAATACTCATTTTTAAGCCTAGGTGTACAGATCGTGGACATGGGTTTTCCAAAAATTTTAATAAATGATATCAATAAGCCATTACAAGGACGCATTGTAAATCGAACAAGATCATTTTTAATATATATAAATATTTATATAGCTTTGCGTCTTACCTGTGTAAACGGTCTGTCTGTTCGGCTTCGTTTTGGAGCTCGTTAATGGCAAAGAGTTCCATCTCGCCGTTGCGCCCAAAAATTCCATTGGGTATCTTACGTAGGAACTTCTTTAGAACGCTGGCAATTGTGAACACTGAATAGTTTTCAACATTTACGAGTCGGCCCGCTTGCAGGAAATGAATTAGCTTCTTCATGGCACCCTGATGACCAGGGGCACGGAACACATCTCGTCGAAAGGGTGACTCCTTGTTTAACTTCAATATCAGCACAAGCAGCGGCCCCGGAATGTTGTTATTATGCTTACACACCTCCTCGAGGGGAACACCAAACTTGACCTTCTCCAGGCGGTAGGGATAAGTGGTGGCTGTAGCAGGATGGCCGCAGGAGGTGACAACGTTGCCCAAATCAGCGGCGCGTCTATGCACGCGTTCAGCCCAGCTGGACATTGTGTGAATGTGAGTGTCTGTGTGTGCGTTTTTGTATAGTGTATGCTCGTTTGTGTGTATGTTATTTGCTTGTGAATATGTGTATACGTGTGCTTATGTGTGTGTGTGGGCAGCGCTTTTCTTTCGGGCGTTCGTTTTTCACAGAAAAATGTGCTCGCTTACAATTTTATGCTATTTTATGCTGGTCAAAAACATGTTCTTCCTGTTCCCCCGCTTTACTTTCCACTGGAATGTAACTGCTTTGTTGTTGTAGTTGTTGATTTGTTGTGTCTCTTTGTATGCATTTATCTTTCGTTTTTGTCGATGTTGTTGTTGTTACTGCTCCTCGTACTCGTTTCTGTTAATTCTGTTAATTTTTGTTTTGGGCGTTGTTTGAATTTTCTTCGAACAGTTTTTCGATTGTTAATTGAATATGACAAGATCTTTATTTTTCATATACTTATTTGTGTGTATGTGTATGTAGAAGCTTGCTTTGATTTGGCAATTTAAATTTTTTTATGCTCGCGCAGCCAGAGCAGCCTGTATGCACTTTTTTTCTTTGCTTTGATTTACTACTTCTTCTTTTCTTTTTTGACGATTGTTCACTGTTTAAGCTCAGAGAGCATATCAAATAAAACACACTGCAACCCACAATAATATTAAATATAACAACGCGGCCAATTGTTGTTGCCTTTTTATATATTAAATTAATTGGTTAGTTTCGTGGCTCTAACAAAAAAAAAATTCACATTTCCGCACGCACGACTTGCAGCTCCCAGCACTTGTGTATACACTGGTTCGGCGTTGCTGTTAACATAAACATGCATCCAACAACTTCTAACATTGCGCTGAAATGTTGTATTACAGGGACACTTAATATTTTAAAGAGCTGCTATTTGACGTGTTTGAAAATAATCCCAAATTGTTTTTTTTTTATTTTGATAATAAAATAGAGTGTTGAGGTAAGAGTTTAGTAACTTAAGCCGTGAGAAGTGCAAAAAAAAAGACGTCTTAAATTTAACAGTTTCATTACAGCAGGTATTAAAAGAGATAATCGATTTGACTGCTTACACCAAAGCACAGCAATAACAGCAAAACATTATATATCGTCAGAACAAACAATCGATACCATGCGATATTTTTGAAAAGTATCGATTCCGATGCCCACCCTGCCTGTCCTAGTAGTATCGAATCTCTAATTATGGCGAATATGTGTAAAGTGAAATTGTTACAAGCGAAATAACAATAAACGTACCAGTTAATAAGCCGCACATATTTAGTAATATCTTTGGCCAGCAAAAGTGCGTATACCCCAGTAGGCTGACAAGTTTTTGACATACATTTATATTCAAATATTTAACCTTTTGTTTATGTTATATATTTTGTTGTCTGCTTTCCAACAATAACATTAAAATGTGTAATTTAATAATAAAAATATAAAAACGGAAACATAAGCAACACAAGCAAATGCAACGTAACATATTTCGTGTCCCAATCGCCTATCCAAAATTTTTAATTTCCATTTGCAAAAACAATTTTCGTGTGTGAGTGCCGCTGCTCACCTTGAATCCGTCAACGTTGTTGCTGCCCCCATCGTCAGCGTCTATGTATAAGATATTGACCCTGTTCGCTTGATACATATATAAAGCACACACACACATGCATACATATTTACGTTGCTGCATAGAAACACTTTTTCATTTTTAGGTAAACAAATGACCACCGCTGCCTCCACATCCCAAAATGCGTCGTCGACGTTGATGGCCACTAGTGGCGGAAACTCGGGCGCAACGACGACAACGACGACACCCAGCAGCTCAGCCGTACGTGCCTTAGCAATGGAATACAAGTCATTGCAGGAAGAGCCAGTCGAAGGGTTTCGCGTCAAACTGATAAACGATGATAATCTCTTTGAATGGGAAGTGGCCATCTTTGGCCCACCGGATACACTCTATCAGGGTGGCTATTTCAAGGCGCACATGAAATTCCCACACGACTATCCATATTCGCCGCCATCCATACGTTTCCTCACTAAGGTATGGCATCCAAATGTGTACGAAAACGGGGATCTATGCATATCTATACTGCATCCGCCAGTGGATGATCCCCAAAGTGGGGAACTGCCATGCGAGCGCTGGAATCCCACACAAAATGTGCGTACCATTCTGTTATCGGTTATATCGCTTCTCAACGAACCCAATACTTACTCACCGGCCAATGTGGATGCTTCGGTCATGTATCGCCGATGGCGGGATTCACAGGTATTTCATAATCCTTAAAAGCTATTTGATTTTTTTTGTTGTATAGTTGAAACGCGATTAAATAAACATTAAACAATAAGCATTGGTTTGGCCCGAAAATTTTGGTGAAATATTGCGATATTGTGTTATGGCCGTCAAGACACCAATTAAAATTCTAATTATTTTGTCTCGTTCAGGGTAAGGACAACGAGTATCCAAACATCATACGCAAGCAGGCACTGGCCGCCAATGCAGAAGCCAAACGCGAGGGCATTGTAGTGCCTATGACGTTGGAAGATTATTGCCTTAAGCCCACGGTCAAACCCAATACGGAATCTGGCCTGGATGCCAATTTCTATGATGATGATTTCGACTTAGAGACTGAAGATTTGCCCACAGACTCTGATGAAGACGATGAGGATGATGATGACGATGAAGACGACGATGATGAAGACGATGAAGATGACGAGGAGGCGGCAGACGGACATGGAGACAGTGCACCCATTAGCAAAAATACTGTCAACATAAAGTGCAAGAACAACAATGGTCTAGTGTCAGTTAAATCTGCCGCAGTTGCTTCAACAGATGGTGCTGAATCCGCCGATGACAGCGGCAAGGGCGAGACCACATAATGCAGAAACACTTACTCCACCTCTATACTGCTCTTGCCCTAGGCGTCTGCGTAGCATTTAAATGATGCACGAAGGGTACCAATGAAACGAATCGAACTGCTAGGAGGCGTCCCCTACGTCCCATCGCTGGCCTATCATTTCTCCCAATATAATTATTATTTCTTACGGTCTGTACAATTATAAAACTGAAACGAAAACCAATTTTTTAGCCGGCCCGCTCTAAATCCCCAGCCAAGCCATTCGATGGCTAGGTACGTTTTGAACCAATTCATGAAGTTTCAGGAACTTGCAATTCCTTTTAAAGCAACTACACAAAACTGATTATAATTTTACAAGATATATACAATATACAATATAATATGTATTAGGTATAAAATATTATTTAAGAATATATTCTACAGAAACAAGCCTGCATACGACTAGTTGTATGTACAGATGAATAAAGAGCGCAACAGATGCAAATTTTGAATGAGAACTTACCTCCTAACAGGCAGGAAAAATCCTAGCAAACAGCTAAACTAAAAGGAAATATTTAGAAAAACAAGGAACACAATCATTTGATTTCAAGTATAGAAAGCATTATATAAAATGTAGCAATTAAGCAATTTGTAAGTGCAAAGAAAGGAAAACAACATTTGCAATATTGAACGATAAAAATGCATGTTATAAAAATAAATTGCAAAGATAAATAAGCCAAATAAAAAGGAAAAAAAAATATTTACATATACATATTGTTCTAGCTTATAAAAAAAAATAAGCTCGTCACTCTTTTTGAAGTGACTCATTAGCAATTTAATTTTTGATTAAAATCGTCGAATCAAATGTTCAGTTCAGTAACCCCACTGAATAAATGTGGACAGCTTTATTCGGAGTGATCATGACATTTGCTATATTGCAACTTAAAATGACATAAAATCGACCAAAGTAATAAGGATAAGTAGATCACTGTTGTCACAAAATTAATCACGATAAGCGCTTGTATTGTGTTGCTGAGTTTATTTGCTTGCACGTTTTTATATTAGATCTGCGTTACGAGCTTGGCACGTTTGCGCCATTCCAGTAGCGCTGGTGTCAAATCCTTGTCAGTAATAGCAGGCATACGTATCAGGGAGCTGTAGACGCCAATATCCGCAACAGACATTTTCTCGCCTCCAAAATATGGCTGCTGCTGCAGTCGCTTATCCAGCAGGCGGACCATGGCCACTTGACTTTTGTGCGTAGTGCAGCGTAGAAGCTGGTAGCAAATGTCCAGCACAGCATCGATTTCGTTGCAGAGGGGTGAGTTTTCGTAGCGATATTCGGAAGGACCTACACGACCCAAATACCTTATAATGTTCACCTCGCCGTAGATGGGCACATACATCGTGGGTGAGCTTATCATTTCGGTATGTTCGCCTGATCAGATTGGTGGAAGCATTATTAGACCACATAGTTCAGACACTTATAATCAATTCTTACAGTTTTTCCATATTAGCGTAACATTGATTTGGGGCAGCGTTTTATTTACGGGTACCTTGGCCAAATTTGCCTCAAATTCTCGCGCAGCTGGTCCGATATCTGCCATCGTTGAATGTGTAAAGGTTTTCACATCAATGGTATACAGCTCCTTCCACGCGTTTTTCAGCGCCAGCAGCGCATACGGTATAAAGTTAGGATGGCCATTAACAACGACATCCTGCAGCGGCACCTGTTTGCAAGAACCACAGTTCTTTCATATATTTCATGTATTTCAGCAGGAATCACTCACCTCTTTCAGTCCACCATTCTGATACGCTGTCGTGTGTTGATAAGTTTTGCCGCACTTACGTCCACCCAAGGTATCTCGGATTTGGCCCAATTGCGCTTTAAGCCCCTCTAGCTGCTTCAGCACCTTCTCTTGGCGCTCCAACACCGCCGCTGTGCTGTTTTGCTGCATGAGAGAAAACGGCACATCAATAATCCACGTTTGTAAATAAGTGACTCGCATTAAACTAGAGATGGGCGTGTGGCAATAAAATCATCGTAATGATTAGTTGCAATTTAATTTCATTTTCTGTTTGCAAAACTTGGCGGTACAAAGCTTCCAAAATCTCTATCAAATTCTAAGATGGCCAAAATGCATGTAAAATAAAACGTAAATAAAATTGCAGCTTCAAAAAGAAAATTTCATCCTGCGCCCATTTCTAATATGAACACAGCAAAGGCACAAAATTAGCAAGCACCGTGCGTATTATGCGTTTTTGTTAGTCAGTTGTGTGTATAAATAGATTCATAATTTTGTTTTTAGTATATATATATATATATATGTATATATGTTTCTTTTAACCTTTAGCAATTGTTGAATTTGTTGGCCTAAAATGTCCAAATCAAGCGCACAAGTGACTGACTTTGCTGTGATGCTTCTACTCTCCATTACGCCATTACATTGGATTTTATGACCCTTACAAAGTGAATGTAAATGAAATGAGTGAGTTATAAATAATTTCTTTAAATTTTGTTCACATAGGCTATCTATCATAATATCATCATTTATCATGGGCAAACCGATATAAAACAAACTACTGGCGCTTTGCTTCATGTATATCCTATAGCCGCGCTCATCTCTAGTATTCGCCGTGGCAGCTGGGAAACTATGCACTTACTGCGAGTTCTCCTACAGTGCCGGCGGAGAGGCTGACGTTCTTTAATTCGTACATGCAGGTTGGCAGCTTAATATCAAATTGTGGCAGCAAAGTTTTCAGTTCGTACATTTCACGTTCTAATTTTTAAGCTAAAACTGTTGTACCACACAAAAATGTGCTTAAGCGTAGTGATGAGCAATGTGCTATCGATTTTTCTTAATATTGCCTACACCACATATGTTTGTGCAATCGATAACTGGTAGTTCAGTTGGCAACGCCACAGCTGCTGGTATACATTAAAACTACAATGGAGGGTTTGTTGAAGTACCGCTATAGTTATTTGGCTGGTGCATGCGCGGCTGGCGGCAGTTTCTTTGGCAAGTTGCCCAGTTTTCTGAGTGCAATGCAACTATTGAAGCCAACGGAAATGCAAATAATTGCCGGGCACACGTATGTGGGTCAGTATTTATAAGGCCTTTTTCAATTATTCATTATTTACTAAGAGATTCTTTATTGCCTTAAACTAGCATTTGTTCATATCCTACCATTTGCCTTAATGGTCTTCTGTAATATCTGCAATCTGCGTTACTTTCTTAAAGCCTTGCAAATGACCCAGCAAACGTTGACCGCAACAGTATTAACAGCCGCCTCCAATTATGTCTTATCGGTGTGTTTAATTAAAAACAATAGTTGGTGCATTTATAGTTAATGCATTGATACTGTTTTTTCAGTTCCTTTTAGGAGCTCTCGTTTATCGGGAGCCGCTTACCACATTATCCGGCTTTGGAATGACGTTAATACTGGCTGGGCTATGGTTTATTTGCGATACGACGACAGATTCAAACAAGACGAGGGCAGAATCAACGACTGCAAATAAAAAAAAACGCTTGTAGTCAATGTAAAAGTATTACTTTTTTTTTTTACATATAAAAACGGTTATTTACCGCTTGTTGTTGACGCTTTAAAAGCTCACAATATAGAGAAAACTAAATTATTAAGCTGAATACACATGCATTCCGATCTCGGACAGATCCAAGAAATTGGCAGCAACGAATTAGGAGCTGTATTCTTCCAGTTGCAAGCTGCTTAAAATGTTAGATGTACGCAGTAAATCTTAAGTAAAAACTTACAAAATAAATAAGTATAAAAACCAAACTTTAATTACTTTACTTTATTAACAATGAAGGTTTAGTGATTTTGGATAAGCTTTCCCAATAATCGAGGATTGTTTCCTGAATAACTTCAGTATTTATTAGCTGATCTTTTTGAAACTTGTAACGCATCTGTGGAAATTTAACGTGTTCAAACTTCACTTCAATAATTTTTAAAATTTAAATCAAGCTTTATCTGCGTACGGTATCCAAAAATTTACATACTAAATTTGTTACTTTTACGACAAACGACCATGACTAGATCGATTCGGCTTTTGATCCTGAGCGAGAATATATACATTTTGTAGGGTCAAAGGCGTTTCATTCTATCCATTATTCAGTAACTATGAATGTTGTAGACAATTACACTCTTACTGAAGTCCGACCAAATACAAATACAAACACCCACATTAGGAGCAACGCCACTGTAGCTCAGCGCAGCACGATGTTAAATTGATTCTTGAACAAGTTCTGTGTTTATTATCCGATCATTATGAAATTTACAGCATAGATTAATAGTAAGCTAATAAACTACATAAGTGCAAAAATTAATACTATCGGTTGAAAAATGTGCTTAAAAATTGTGTTTTTATCGATTGCCTGGGTGATTGCAGGAAACTTTAAAACTTAACATCATCTTGATCAGGATCCTATATATCGAATTTGTTGTCTCTAGCTCTTATAGTCTATGAGATCCATGCGCTCAGTCAAACAGACGGATACTGCTAGATTGTTTCGGCTATTAATCCTGATCAAGAATATATATACTTTGTAGGGGTAGGATGCTTCCTATATCCTTTTACATGCATTTGAACTACTTCATTAGCCTCTTATTACCCATTTGTCTATTGTTGAGTATCTAATAAATAAATAATTCCATACACCAGTGTTTAAAGAAAAAATTAAGGATCTGTCGCAGGTTGGACCAAGCAATTTGGTCTTGACTTAATACACTCAGTAAGCAGTCCATTAGGAATAAACATACCTATGTACTTTATGGAATCGGTAATTCCTCTGGCATACTTTATAACACAATAATAACAATTCCTGCAATATATAGAATCTTTAGATTTTGCATAAATAAATAACGTTTGTTACTTATATAATTTTGTTTAATGTACTATTTTGCAAATACATATGTAATTATTTTTTTTTTCGTTTATAATGCACATAGTAGGGCATAAGGTTCTGTATTAATTAAGTATACAGCTCTACATACAATACACATATAGATTTATTTAATATGCACGACTGTTGCTGATTTGCTGTGTGCTTTTAGATTAAAATAAAATAGATTTTAAACAAAAAATTGTGGTAAGAGCACACTATAAATATATTTGTTTATAGTAAATTACATAAGTTGCGTTTTCTTTTCCATATTCTCATCATCCATTCGCAGTGTATTATATTAGTTAATTAAATATAATTTGTATTTTTCAAAATTGTAATTTAATTTCTAAGACGTATAAATACTTTTATTTTCTGTTTTCATGTGTTTATTAACTTGAAAAGCTTAAGGACTTTTCTTAACTTCTTCCCCCTACGTTGCTTTCGCTCTTTTTATTTTCAGCTGTTTGTCCAGAGCCCATGCATTTCTTTGTCTCTGCATTTGTTTAACCATATTCGGTTTTTTTTTTGTTGCTGTTGGGTTTTAGAAACCCTTTGCATTTCTTTGTTGTTACTTGTGTATGTGTTTTTGAACTTTCCTGTATGCTTGTGTTGTTTATCTCCGTGTTCTAAAAACTATGTTGTTTATTTTGTTTTTATTATTAATTAATTAAATCATATATAGAAACATTTAATAGTAATCAAAAAAATGCGAACTGTTTTTGTTTTTCTCCTGATTATTTTTCTTTCTTTTTTTTGGAGCTTTTCACGTTGCTGACTAACGGTAAATTAAACGCCAACATGGCAACGTTGCTTGTATGTGTTTAGGAGTGATGATAATGTGTAATGCTTTTATATGTGAATGAGTGTGTATTTGTATATATGTGTATGTGTGGGTGTATATATATGTGTGTATGTGTGTCTGTGCTAAGAGCTTTTCCTTTAATACATGTGCCACGGCCAAACAGCTGCGCCGTTGCTTGTTTCACTTTTTACTGTTCAGTTTTTATTTTCCAAGCCCAGCGGGATGCGTTGCTGCTGCTGTTGAGATTGGCGCTGATTTATATAACCGCCGCCACCACCATTGCCTGGCCCTCCGCCACCCGTGTTGCGTCCACGATCACCCATGGGTCGTCCAAAGGGTCCGTTGCCATTACGCTGGTTGCCGCCACGTTGGCCACGATATGAGCTGCTACCTGATGAATCATAGCGTGATTCTTTGCTGTAGACACCACCACCATTTTGGTAGTAGCTGTTGTTTCCACCGCTACCGCTTGACTCATTGTTGCGGAAATAGACGCCGCTGTTACGTCCGTTTTGCTGTGTAGACGAAGAATTGCCATATTGTCGTGTGCGATAATTTCCACCTCCGTTGCGGCCACGCTCATCACCACCGCCGCCACCACCAGCTCCAGCACCATTACGACGCTGTTGTTGATAATTGCCAGAATTGCGGCGCACTTGGCTACCATTATCCTGCGAATGTGGCTGAGAAGAGCTGTTCCAGTGGTTGTTGGCGCTATCGTTGTCATTGACATAGCCTCCACGTCCGGCGCTGTTGTCGCGTGGAGTGGCCCACTCCTGTTTATTACTGTTGCTGCTGTTACTGCCATTTGAGGCTGCACTGCTCATAGCATTCATTTCGCTGCTCCACTTGTTGTTGGATGATGGTGTTGGCGTCACTTGCTCCCCCAGCGCCAACGATTGCGTTTTCAGCACATTCGTCAATGCAGCTGTAGCAGCTGCGTTGGTATCATTAACTACGACACGTCCATGCCATTCATTGGCGTCCACATCACTGACTAGCTGCTGTTGCGGTTGCTGGTCCTCAAGCTGCTGTGTCTGCTGTTGCTGTGGTTTAAGGCCCAGCTGCTGCTGCAGTTGCTGCTCATAGCTAACAACAGCACTGTCATAAGGAAACACTGCAGTCACATCACCCTGTTGCATTCCTATACCTTGAGGACCCTGTGGTGGCTGCGGCTGCTGCTGTGGTGGCAAACGTGTCATAATAAGCACTGGTTGCTGTTGTTGACGCTGCTGCTCATGTAACAGCACCGGAGAGAAAAGTTGCTGTTGTTGCTGTTGAGAAGGCTGCTGCGGCGGCTGAATCTGTTGCTGCTGCAGGGACGGGAAGGACTGATTGGTAAAAGTCAGAGTTGTTATGGTCTGTGGCTCGTTCACATGATTCTGTTGCTGTTGTTGCTGTGGTTGCTCAAAGACCAGACCCTGCACCGGCAGCTGCTGTGGTGGTGGTGCTTGCTGCTGTGGAGACAACACCTCCGGCGCATCCAGTTCGCTGTCCTGCAGAAAGTGAAAGCTGCCGGTGCCCAATACTTCGGCCAGCGGACGTAGCTGCTGCATGAACTGCTGCTGCTGTGGGGTGGGCTGAGGTGCCTGCAGCGGCGGCTGCTTGAAATAGTTATGCTCCACAGCGCGCACTGTGGTGGGTCCAAAATGCTGTGCCTGTTGTTGTTGTTGCGGCACCGGTGGCGCAGTTGCAACGCCCGCCTGGGGTGGTTGCGACGGCGATACACCATGCAAGGCCTGGAGATTCACGGGGCTGCTCAGCAGCTGATGGGGATGCTGAGTCGGCGGTGGCACATGCGTTGCCTGTTGCTGCTGCTGTGACAGTGGCTGCGCTGATGTATACATTACATGCACAGGTGTCGTGCTGCCTCCAACTGGAGTCGTTGCTGCAGCATTGTACACACTCTGCTGCTGCTGTTGCTGCTGAATTACTAACTGCTGCTGCTGCTGATCGATGGGAGCACGCTGATGTTGGGACTCGAGCAGTAGATGAGCACGATCTGCGTGCTGCAACTCCGGCAACGCAGTGACTACCTCGGCTATAGACAACTTGTCTAAGCCCTCCTCTAGTGAAGTATGCGCCGAAGGTTCTGATATAAGCGCATCCTGTTCAGCTGCAACGTTGTCTGCATCATTAAGCAACGTTTCGCCCTCACTAATTGTGGTCCCACTGTCCGTATTATTGCCCTTCGCAGTCGGGTCGACCACAGGAATTAAATAGTACTTGTCCAAATAGCCGCTATCCTCAATCTGTTGAAAGACCGCACGCAGCTTCTCGAACGTCAGTTCACCGAAAGGTTTGGCCCGAGCATTGATCGTCATGGCAAAAAGCTCCGCTGCCTTTTGAGCACCTTTAATAAAACTGACGTCCTCCGCCGTTTCTGGACGGCGCATTTGCACCTCCGATAAGCTGTATTACAAAGTAAATATATAAATTATTGCTCTTAATAAATAAATCTAATTATTTTAGATGTTTACATTATACCATGTGACTACAAAGGCAATTATGATAATCTAAATAAGAGTCTGCTACTATGATTATTAACAGTGTTAAGGCCCTATTGTCAATAAATTACGATTATGGTACAATACGTTCCGAGCAAGTGCATTTTCATGAAACTATCGTATCTATATATATATATATATACGAATGGATATACGCAGTGACTTTTAAGGCCTTTAGCGAAGACATCACAGTATCCACATTATTGAAGCTTGTATTCAAGATCCTACTGAGGAGATGTATAGCTTACTCTACACAGCCTACTGATAAAATGCTTTCAAGTGTGGAAAAAGCAACCATGCTTGGAATTCAAAACAACAATCAATTCCGATGATTTGAGATGAATCGATATTTGGCACAGAACAGTCAATCTTTAAAATGGTACACATTAGCAGGTTATAACTCCAATATATGGACGGTAAAAACTATATCATTGTATTGTTTTCATTATTTGCACTCTTTTTATCAAGTTCTTTTTCCATTCTTAGGTTAAAACAAACTTATTTTGTTTAAACTATATAAGAACACGTTTACAAACACAATTGGTTGTCTTTAGTTCTAATATCTTTGATATTATCATGAAAAAATTAGAAATATGAATATTCGAAACTGGGACTGTCGACCAAGATCGATTTGGGTGAGAGGAAAAAAACAAAAAAAAACTTTCTTCTTTTTGTTCCTTCCATAGAAAACGAATTTTTTTTTTTACCGATTTTTAATCGGTTGCACTTTCTAATCTCTGATTTCTTTAGTTACTTTATGGTTTTATGATTTACAACTTACAATTTCTCGAGTGTGGTGATTTCAGGAGTCTCCAGTTTGCAGGCCCCATTGTCTCCAACCAGAAAATCATTGCGTACCTGCTCATCGCTGAAGCAGGTCAATACGTTTTGCATGACCAAGAGATCACGAATCTTGGCAGTCTCCGCATTCGCCTTTAACTGGTTGTCCTATACACAAAACATCTACTGTTAAAAAAATTATAATATTAACAGGTATAAATTTACCTTGCGAGCCTGCTTCTTCTGCTCCTTTTCAGCTTCTTTCATCATCAGCTGCGTCTGCTTGTAGACATCGCGAGCAAACTCCAGTGTGGCTAGGACAGAATCGTATTTAGCCACTGCGGCAGCCTGGTCGGCGCTCAGTTCCTTGCCGCCAGTTTGGATGGCGCGATACCATTCCAATTTGGTCTGTGACATGACAAAAGTGTGATGAGTAAGTCACAGCTTAAAATTTTGTAACAAAAAGCAAAAGGAAACCAATAGGAAAATGAGAGTTCAAAAATGTCGGGCACATGCGGCAGCGACGTTGCCAGATATCGCACAGATTAACAATCTTGCATTACAACTTTTCGCGCGCACAAGTACTTAATTAACAAACAAACTGGTTTAAAAACACTTGTTATATTGTTATTGCTTGTAATACACTTCTTTTTTTTTTGCAGATGACCTGTATAAAGAATATATGTTAACAAAAAATAAACACTGTCACCCAGTCACAGTCAACTAATCTGGCAACCCTGCAAGATAGCAAACATGGCGTCGCGAAAAATCTGCGAGCACAAGGGGGAAAAAAGCAGCACGAGCAAAAAAAAATAAAAGAAACAAAGCGAGCGACAAACGTAAAATAAAAATGGTGGGTAATGCATTTAATGCCAATTATATGTCCCAATTTAAATTTCCAAGCAAGATATGCTTACCTTGCGCTTCTCCAAGTTGCGAATCTTGTGTTCAATGGTAACTAGGATTTGCTTCATTGGATTGTACGGCTCAATGGCAGTGGCGGCGACAGCCGTCGATTTCAGCGCTTTGGCATTGACACTATTGTTGTTGTTGGTTAAATCCGTTTGGCTGCCCCCGCTGCCAGCTGCTGCTCCTGTTCCGACAACAGTCTTTGCACAGTCAACGAGATTGGTGTTGCTGCTGTGCTGTCCGTTGCTTGCGTTGCCATTGTTGCAGCTGCCGCTGCCGCCACCACCCACGCCGCCACCGACGCTGCTGCTCGCACCAATCGAGCTGACCGAGGCGCGTTTCTCCTTGCTATTGTTGTTGTTGTTGGTGAACGTGGTAGCAGCCGAAGGCATTGTTTGCCGTGTGTTCTTCTGGTTGCTTACTACTTTTACTATAAATTAGGAATGAAATTGAAACTGCTGCCTGTCCGTCCTGCCGTTCGTTTTGTTCTTCGAAAAACTTAGGGATGGCTGAAAGTGTGTAGATTTGTATCGACCATATTATCGCCTATGTCCTAAAACCGATATATCATGATTACAGCTGTGTGATTCTGTTTCCACATTAAAAATTTCGATATCACATTCAGCAACAATCGAAAACATTCAAAAATTTGTTAATTTTGCAACAATAACATCTAAGTATCAGTGATGTTTTATTCAATCTATGGTACTCTGCATAGTTTAATGATTTCTCTTGAATTCTCTTAAGCTGCTAGCATTACTTATGGCTTCTGTGAACAGTTTCTTTTGTTGAAGTGCCAGTGGTAGCTATTATCGATATTTTTTGCGATTGTAGGAATCTCGAACAATCATTATTAGAGCTATCAGTTAATCGTTAACCTAGTTATTTCTTGTTGCAGTATAAATATTTAATATAATATATGTATATATACATACATACATATGTATACGGGGCAAAACGTACCTTTACATACTGTTTTATGTCATTGTTTTGAGCTATGTATAAAGCTTACAATTATAAAGCGTTTTCCATAATGCTATGAAATAGTATTTAAATTAAAGTATAAATCGCAAAAATAAAAGTTAATTGCATTTTTGCCTAACTAATCCACAGTGGTTATGACCGTGGATTGTTTGAATTAAATGTACCTATATATTTTTAATTGTGCATATTGAATTACCTAACACCGATTTTGAAGGTTTTCCAAACTGTATTCCATTTCTCTTTATATATCATAACAAGATTGCTGTAGCCCGGTGTACCTGACTACGAGATATTCTTGCACAATGTGCAGTTAATATCTCTCACCCCATCCCACCCACCGACCGCATTGCAAAATGGAAGATGCAAAATGGTGTTGCTAACTATAGCAACCGACTGAAAATAACTATTTTGTAACTTGTGTTCTTACATTTTTCAAGGGTGTGGGAGAATTTAAAACCAAAAAAAAAACATTTTATCTACGTTCAGTATTCAAGAATCTTCATTGAAATTTGTTATCCCATGCGTTTATCCGGATGGACTGGCTTATATACTTTCACACAACTTTGATAGTCCCATTTTACCTTATTATAAATGCGATAAGGGAACAAATATTAATATGCTTATGACAGAGTTGCCTGAAGTTCAACCTTTAAATACATTTCTTTTATTTTGTATACGTTTATTGGTAAGGTAAATAGTTAAACAATCTAAAACGTTAAACTTTCTGTTTCATTGTCCGTATTTAAGGCAAGTTTTCATACACGCAACTCGCGTACAATTCCATTTTTTATGCCTACTTGAAGAATATATTCTCGTTCATACACATATCTATACAATTTACACACGTATATATATATATATATATATATATATATAGTAGAAATCCGGTTTAACGAACTAATAAATGTAAGGCCTTTTCATTAAATCGAAAAATTCGTTATATATATTCCCGTTTAAGGGACACTATTTTACCGCTAATTGCACAGAAAATTAAAGTTCAATTTGTCAGTTTTATTAGGTAGTTTTTTTTTAAACATGTTTTTTTCTGGTTTTTCTGTGCTTATTTCAGTATTGCTGACGTCACATTATTCGTATCCACTAAAAGGATACTCAACAAATGTAAGTTGTTCGTTATAACGCATATTGTCGATAAACCGTTTCTACTGTATATATATTTTATATTAATACGTATGCTTTTTTTTATAACATAAATGCTTTGCTTACAGATAATTATAGTAATTATAGTAGATAGACATATGAATATAACATTTTGATTTTAGTAATCGCAAAACACAAGATTTTCAACCAGCGAAGGCTTTAAAAGCCGCTCGCCAGATACTCAACCAAATGGCGCGATATGTTTTTTGTTTTGCTTTTCCGTTACAGCGCTTATAAAAATTACAAGATTAACTAAATAAAGAGAGATAAAGACGGAGAAAGGAAGAAAATGGGAGGGAGAGAGGGAAAAAGAGAGCAAGCGCTTTGACAATTTCTTTGTTTATAGAAATATTGTTTTAACGTATGTAGGTACAAGAGTTCAATTATATTAATACATAATAATGTTCTTAAGATTAATAAAGCGTAATTGAAAAGATTTTATTACAAAACCGATGAAGGCCTCATCGATTCAGTGTACTACATTGTACAACATACAAGTTACAACTTTTAAGTACAAATATATATATGCCTAAACTCTCTTTTGTGTGTGTGTGTGTGTATAAATATTAAAAATATATAGCTAATTTTTAACTCCTCTCCACATTTTCTACATTAAGAATATAAGAGTTGCGTAGATCTTCCAGCGCCTCGTCAAATTTGTCCAATTACCGCTGAAATAAACTCCAGAGCTTGTAGCTGGACACACGCTTAGCCAGATTGGCAGCTGCACTGCTTGGCGGCGTTGATGTCGTCTCGGCGGCAGCTACGCGACGATTGTTGATCAGCTTGGAGCGCATTTGCTCATCTATTAGCTCCTGCATGTCCATTTGCCATTGCTCCAGCTGTTGTGAGAGCTCTACTTTCTGTTGTATTGACTCAAGCAGCTGGCTATTGGCTTGCATCAGCTCGACGCGCGTCTTGGCCAGCTCTACTTCGGCCTTGGTACGACGCTCATTAGCCGCATCGCGTTCTTTTTGTGCCTTAGAGAGAAGCTCGTCGCGATCTGTGTTGTCAACCAAATCGCCACGCGCTTGATCTCGCTCTTCCTTGACATTTTGTAGTTCCACGTCGGTCACGGTGACCTTGGCCTCCAGTTGTTGAATTAGCTGATGGCTGCGTTTAATCTCATCTTCCTGTTCCAGCACAAGATTGCGTGTTTGGTCCAGCATTTTCTTAAAGTTGCCTGCATCCAAATTGAGCAGAAGTCGCGTCAGCTCATCGGACATCGCCGAAAGCATGCCCTGACGGAATTCAATAGCCATATGACCGCTATCATTTCGCTCTGTGCTTGACATGGTATTGTCCATGGACTCGAGATCCAGTGATATGTCAGAGTTCAGCCCTACGTTGGTTAAAAGCTTTGTCTTTAAGTTTCATTTCTAGGTCAATCAATCAACCTACCTGAGTCATCGTCATGGCTGACTTTTAGAGAATCCACCAAGGATTTTAGCTGTATGTAAACGGATCGCGCCTCCACCCACATCTGACTGGGCTTACCGGTTTCCGTGAAACTGACCTCGTCCTCATCGCATTCCATTTCGAACTGTAGACTCTTTTTACCAGGCGTATTGGAGTTTGAATCCTACAGGTAAACGAAAGTTGTGGATTATATTACAATTTGTGATCGAAATTATGTGGTGTAAAGTTTAAGTGTGGTTTTATATATGTAAGTATGAAGCCCGATCACTCATATGCTCTGTTTGTCGAATATTCTTTCTTCACTCACCAACAATTTTTAAATAGCTCCGCTTTCAAGTTGAAATCAACAACTAAGTAAATTATTTCGAGATAAGTTATATATGTCAAAAACGCTTACTTGATCTGTTTTTTACTTATGAGAAAATTGGCTGACAAAATAATTCCAATTTATAGGTTGATGTAAAGATGGTAACGCGAAACAAAACTATGTATCTCCCGGTCAACATTTGTGCCTTGTATACAATTTTTATATCTGATTTCAGACTTACAGAACTTATACATATTCTTCAACTATTATAAATCATGGTAAATTGTTTCTTGCTCCACAGTAGACTGCTATTAATTAACCTCCCATCGCTTACTAACTGTCGCATGATGCTGGGAGTTTTACTTTTACATAAATTAATAATTGCCAAAATTGACTCATCTCTGTTATTGAGCCAAAGTAATTCTGTACCTTTGAGACGTACTCGTAACTTCACACCACTTTCTCTAAATACTTGTTATACTAACTGTTCTCTGCATGAACCTTTTGGAGTTCTCTGTGTTGACTATAACAGACTTTTTCGAGTTCTCAACTCAGAGTCTTCTTTTAAAACTATTAAAAACCTAATTCTTAACTTTTTAACACGTAGTAACTAAAACTAATATCTTTACTAATCTTCGTGATCTGATTGGGGTTTTCTGGGTTTTCCCAATCCTCGCAACAAATTTTGCATCATTTAATACTAATATTTAATTAATACTAATTTTAGATTTCAAATTTATCTTATGCTAAATGTAATTGTAATGTAATTTTTTCTTAGTTCCAAATACTATATGGTCGACTGTTAATAATTAACATTCAATAAATAAATAAATATTAATAAAATCTGTGTTAATTATCCGATCTAAATGAAATGCAGCCCGGATAAAGAGTGCTCTAATAATTGTATGTGTCCAACATCAAACATATGCGGCGAAATATTCCGAAAATGTAAACAAATTTAATATCCGGCTATTCTTTAAGAAGCTACATAGCAATTTATTGGCTCTAGTTCATTAAGCCTCTGCGATTTACACATTCATACGGACAAAAAGACAGATATCGATCGAAAAAATAATATATACTTTATAGAGTCGCAGATGCTTTTTTTCCCCTGTTACAAACATTTATACAGATTCATTAGTTCCTTTTTAGTCATCTTTCACCCACCGATAAATGTCGAGGGTCTAAAAATTGGACTCGCAATTAAATTTTGGAACAAATGGAAATTTTAGGATTGTACCAAACTTTCTTCTGGGATTCCGATCCTGATACATAGATCTTAAATTTATGATAACATCAGAGTTTACTAGAACACTTACCGCGCCCAAACGCTCGCTAAGCACATTATTCTCCCGCTGAGAGCGTTCCAATGCTTGTAAGGTGGTCTGTAAAAATGAGATAAATAGATTAGCGATATATCCAAGATACCGGCTCTAAAAGCCAAATAAATTAATTATAACTTTTAGATTTCCATTTGCTTTATAGCTTGTCTACAATATATAGATAGATATCATATATAATAAGGGAAAAGCAGAGCAAAGAAAGTTGCGCACAGATTAGCTTTACCACTTGAGAAACTTCGCTGTTGGTTCTTTAGAACGTCATAAATAATCTCGCCACTTGGAAATCACGATTTCGTTTTCGTTTATATTTAAAACGAAACAGACGTGATAACGTCGGATTTTGTAGTTGTTCTTTTCTGAGCTCACCTCTAATTTTGTTTCCTGCTCGCGGGCATGTCGCTCCAGCATGTGAATTCTGTCGGACGCTTCTTCTAGCGATGAGGTGAGGCTCTCCTTTTCCTCTTGGGCGTGTTGCAGACGACGCTCCAGTTCCTGACGTTTTCCTGTTGTGAGGTTTAGTTCGGTTTTTATAGATTCCAAGCTGTTGACGTGATCCTGCCAAAATATTTGATCAGTCATTTGGGGCTAACATGTGTGTGTGCAATGAGTTACCTGCAGGCTGCTGTTTCTGTAGTGGTACTGATCCTTGAGTTCCTGTATCTGTGCGCTGAGTTTCATTTCAGTGGCATGCGCCTCCTGTATCTGCTCGGTAAGGCGGGTATTTTGATGTTGCAGTTCATCGATGAGTATGGTCTTCTCCTTCTCTGCCTGCCTTATAGCCACATCCTGTGTCTGCAACTTATCCTTTAGCTCGTTAAGATCAGACTGTAGTTCGAGTACACGCTGATCGCTCTCATCCTCCGCTATGGCCAGCTTTTGGCGCAACACATGCTTCTCCTGTTCGAGTTTCTGCAAGTAAACAAATGGAAAGCTAATTAAATGAACAGTGATAAAAACTTATTGTTTGTTCTATGACTCATCAGCAATTACAGCAAATAACCAACAAGACAATGAAAGTAAGTAAATAATGCTAAAAACGAACTCATACAAAACAAAAAAAAGAAGTAAGAGTGCTGCAGTCGATTGGGCTCGACTAAAATATACCAATTGAACTATTTTCATAAATTCTCTAACACACAGTCTTTATGAACTATAAGTTTACCCTAAAATAAACAGCCCATTAAAACTTCTGGTTTTAGGCTTGCCGTTTCACCATGAAAGATTAAGTATGTATGTATATGGTTTTTGCGAATGGTTCGAATTTAAAAAAAATTTTAAATATCTGAATAAGAGACTAGTTCTGAATAAAAAGTTTTTATCAGTAGTCTAGTTTCTTTATGATAATTTGTTGATCTCCCTCAATATATGACTATAGTATTGGCTTATGGTCGTTGGGATGGGCATCGGGGGAAAGAAAGCGGTATTATAAAAAAACAAGATATTAAAAAGTGTTAAAAATGTTGGTTTATCGATTTGAGGAGTAAGTTACAAACTCCTAAACACTTCTAATTTGAATTCTCTCCAATTTTCTCTCAACCTATCTCGTTCGTTTTGACAGACAATCACATATATGGAGATGGGGTTGACGGTTAACGTTGAATAAGAATAATTATTATACTAAATATGTATTTATAAACGCGACCCATAGTATTTCTCATAGTTATAGTCATCTGCATTATTATACCTATTTATGAATTTTACATGAATCCAGGGTATAAAAACAAGCTAACAAAGGCAACCGCAAGGTTAACTCAGCTAGACAGATAATTTTGCAAGTTCCATTTGCATTTTGAACTACAAACATTATCGAGCGGCATCCCAAAACACAAGTTAATTATAATAATTGCATCCGCGGAACAGAGTTGAATCAACCTTACAGAAAACACACATTGGTTAGAGTGAGAGAATAAATATGCAGCCATATGGTTGTCATGCCGCAAGATCGTATTCAGTAACTACATTTTACCTCGTTTTAAAAGTACAAATACCAGCTCTTTTAATATAGCTTTCACACTCGCACTAATTAAGGTTTTCAATGGGAAGGTGGTATGTACAATGTACAATCAGCTTTGAACCACTATGCAAAGGGAAATCTTCGGCTTGGGAGTAACAATGACGCCTTGGGTCTTGACACCATTGCTAGACAAGCCAACCACTAAATTCACATCATTCGAATGAAAATGCAATTGAATTTTCACTTCATCGCAGAGCTTCAGCTCCTAACGGCTGTGCAATTTGGTCATTAGTCAAAGAAATCAACTCCATAGAGTAATTTGCTTCAAACTTACCTTCGATAGTTTTACTCAACCGATAAGAAGTAAAGATGTCGAATTATCGATGCCACATTCGAGTCTATTGACGGTTATTTTAGGAATATCACAATTTAGTTGTGGTAATAGTTTAGCTTAGTGTTTAATTGACTAATGGTAAGTTATGGATAGTGGGAAGTACCACCAAACCACGAATATATCGAATCAGTATCGATTGTTCGATACTCGATACAGTTTTAAGGCTGCCATAATTATCGACTGATAATTCTCTTTAAGCTAAATAGTAATCGATAGTCAATTTTGAAGACAAGTATTTATATAAAAATAATTTACATAATTGGCAGGTGTCTACTGTCCATTGACGAATCTAGCGAAGCACTATCAATTGTTCGATACCGCTATAAAGCAGAAATACTTGGTTGTTCTTATGGCTCGTTACAGTTTTAAAGCTGCCATAATTATCGACTGATAATTCTCTTTGAGCTAAATGGCAATCGATTGTCAATTTTGAATACAAGTATTTATATAAAAATAATTTACATAATTGGCAGGTGTCTACTGTCCGTTGACTAATTGAGCAGTTGGGACGAACAAGGGAGGTAGAGCTTTTGTGGATCAAGGTTTGTGGTGACATTGAAAACTGCATGCAAAGTTTAATCGATATGTGAACCTTCAGTTGGCATAAAGTAAACGCAAAGAGCACGCCAGTAGGCACAACAGTCATACACACATTTGAATTTATAGTCATACACTTGGCTTTGCACAAGTCAAAGCGATCTAATTATTATAGAAAACAAATATTGTAATAGAGTTCTTTAAGCTTTATCGGCAAGGTTAATGCGGAAAATGCTGCAAACAAGTACTCTAAAGAAAATTGAGAGCGGGCATTAAATATGAATGAGAAGTGAACGCGGTTTGCTGCGTTTTACCAGAAAACCAAACAAATATCTTTGCCGCTAATAAAATGGGACGACAAAGCTGTAAATGAAAAGCTTAAATAAAATTACCGGTAATTTGCATAAAATGCGATGCCAAAAAAACCACAAAAATTGCTGTCATTGTTATTATTGTGGGCTGGTAAAGAGGGTGACGGCGCTCGGTTCGCGTCTAAGCAATTGCAATTGCAGCATAAAGAAAACTGCAGCCAGACAATGGAAAACTTTAATAGTAAAAAAATATAATAAAAACTGCAAAAGCAGTGGCCAAAGCACTGCACTGACAGTTGCCAACAAAACAAAACAAAATAAGAAAAAAAGAGTGAAAAAAAATAAAAATTATTGTACATACTTTCTCTGTTTCTATTTCACGCTCAATGAAATGTGTTGATGATGGCTGTAAGCGACGGCAGCGGGTGCGACGTCGGCTCTAAAATCAGCTAACAACAGCGGAAGTTGGCATCAGCTCGGCCGCAGAAATGAGTTCACATACGACGTATTCACGTATTCAAAGCAAAAGTTTGAATTGTTTTCAAAATGAATTACTTGTATGTATAAAATACGCAACAAGATGAGCTTTAAAATATTTTCATGATGATGGCCAGTTTTGTTTTCCAGTTAATTTTATTACGTATTTTTGAATTTCTTGTACGGCTATGTACATTGCAGCAGCTAATTGCATTGCATGATCACCAAACGGGAGTTGTAATTTGTTTTGACGCCACACACACAAACACAACTCACACATTCATACAATTACAAATGTTAGATGTTTCTTTTCGCTGCGTGTTGTACTCAAATACCACGTAATATGACCCACATTTGTGTGGTGCGAGAGCGCCTATTTGGTTTTGCATAAGAAAAAAAAACAGAAACAAATACTATAAATATTTGTGCAGCATAATTTGCAGCACCTGCGGACAGGAAATCTTTACATGCAATTGACACAAATCACAAATCAAACCCTGAGTCTGAGTCATCGATGCAGGATTGCATTAATAACAGTGAATGCAAGCTTTGTTGTCAAATGCTAAGTAAACTATACTAAGGCCCCAACATTTTACATACACCTGCGAAAAAAATAATAGCACCACTCTCATACATAATGTTTCCAACGCTGGCAATTATATATTAATAAGTTAAAATAATTTATGAATGTTTTTTTAGAAGGAGAAATCCTTAACAAAACTATAATTGGAAACATTTTTGTAACTTTCTTCACAGCTTTTTAGATATTTAACAAATTTTGTCGAAAGGTACCAAAACAGGCGAAAAAAAATAATAGCAGCACATTTAAAAAAAATTCTAAAAATTTGAAATAGGAAAACACTACTGCCTATTATTATCTAAAGATTTTGCAATAAGTTTAAAAGTCGGTTAATGGCAATAACGGGTGAACAACATCTTGGCATAGTGTCAACCAAGTCCTCGCTTTCTTCCCCGTATTTGTTAATTATTGATTATTCCCCGTAATAATAATTATTAATAAAATTCCTAATCATATTATTTGAGCACCCAACTATTCTACCAACTTCTCTATAAGTTCTACTTTTAAATATTATTTTTGTAATCATATCGCGTTTTTTCATATTGCACGTACCACTGTATTAAATATTCTACGTCTTTTTTTAATTTGACACATGAAATAACAAAAATAATATCAAATATATTAAAAACATGCCTTTCTTCAAAGCAAATTTGCGAAACACAATGGTTTTCATAAAAAATGCGTTAGTGGTGCAATTTTTTTTTTGCTCTTGTTTAGACATTTTCCCATAAAAATTAAAAAAAAATATTTTTTTTTATACATTTTAAGGCAATTATATATTATTTGTATATAGGGAATAATACACAATGTATTAAATACAAAAATTTAAAAAAAAAATCCGAAATTTATTCGTTGTTTTTTGATAAATAAGAACAAGAGTCATAGTGGTGCTATTATTTTGTTTCCCAACTGTATGTATAAACATGAAAATAAATGCTTTAATTAAGTAAAACGGTCTCTCCTTGCAAAATCTTCTTGCAACATATGTAAGTCTATTTCGTGCACTCTGCATTAATATCACAGAGATTATATTCGGTAAAAGATTTCGTGCAAGGTGTTCTGATATACAGTCTCTCAAGTAATTTTTTGCAAAATGAAAAATGTGTCAAACTTTGATCTTTTCATTTTGCAAAGAATTACTTGATAGACTGTAAGTATCCTAATACAGTTTTTCTTTCATAAATGTATTTTAAATGGTTGTGGACCAGTGCTAAATCCATCCTTGCAATTTATTACACGCTTTTTAATACAAATCTTGCGTTGTTTACCGACCGTTGAAAGCTTAGCATAGTTTCGATAGTATTTTATATTGAATGCAGCGATAAATAGCCGTTGCTAAAAGTAGCGAATCGCATTGCTAAATCGATTGTTAGTTATTATGAATGTTTTCAACTGAAAACGTAACGTCAGCAAATCATCAGCAGTATGACAAAGAGTTCGGATTTGCTGACTTGGCTGATGGTGTTGAAAGCGGCTTCGGCAACTGCATTCGATAATTGCTGTAAATAATAAACTAAATTGCGATCCAGTCATAAGAATCGTGCATAGAGTTAATACAATGGCAATCGAGGAGGGCCATATACATATATGTATGTATGTCTTGCAGCTCCTCTGGCTGCTGGCAATTAAGTTGGGAATGTCAAATACTTGCTATTACCTAAGCATCCTATTAATAAACATTTCGAATTGCTAAGACGCAAGCTTGCACTGACTCATGCGTCTGAGGTCAGGTTTTGAGGTTGAGTCAATGGCCAGGCTTATTTGCAATTACTAATTTAAAAACAAATGTTTAAGTCCTGCTTTTGCTGCATTTCTATGCGTTTTTTATTGCTTTAGCCCATTCTGCTATGGGCAACCCTCAACAAATTAGCTGCAGTCCGCTGCACAGCGCACATTGTTGCGTATGCGGCCAGTCCAGGGGCAAAACTTTCAGTTTCTTTGCAGTTTTCGCTTCGCCCCTGCCGCCTACGTTTCGCTTGCTTTGCTATTAAAATATATTTTATTATAATTAAGAGGAGGCCACCTCTTGCAGAAATTTTACACATAATAGCAAATTTCATTATGCATTTTATTGAGATGAAAACGATGCAAATTACTCGTAACTAAACAGTTAATCAGTTTTTGGTTATTTGAGCTCATTTAAATGGCAACTAATTGCAACTGGGACTAATTAATGCCTGTTCGCTGATAATCAGACGGGAAGTCTTGTGAAAGATACCATTTATTTTATGCATAGGTATTTCAACAAAATTGTTGAAAGCGATGTGTCTGTGTAATGCAGCAATTATAATGACCGACTCTCCCCTCCACTCAGCAATGGAAACCGAATTAACAACAATTACTAGACAATTTATTTAAAGACATGTTCTCATTGTCTGAGCCAGCTTTCGCAGTGACAATTTTTATTATATCAATCTATCAATCACCTCATATATGCGATAGCTTAGGCCCATTAAAGCTCTACTCGGTTCGCTTAACAAAATATTTTTAAAAGTTTCATAATAAAGATATTATTACTATTATTTATAAAGCTTGTATTTATATTTAATAAATTTTTGCAACGATTTTTTAGTATAAAAACAAGAAAATGATAAACAAAATTTGAGTTAAAAGAAAATAATTGTACCACTTAACAAACGATGGCAAAACGATATATTCAACGAAAACTTATTCTTTCCACAAGTATGCAGTATTGATTTGCTTTAAAATGGTTTTTAAGAATTTATTTTCTTTTTATCGATTCTGAAAATATATCAGTAAAAAATGGGGCAGAATGTTAGAAAAAGGACTTGGCCCGAGTAATAATATAATTCATTGACAATGCGCCATCGGCAATGACCCCTCACCACATGTATTTTATGGCCAGTAAAACTTCATTTCAAAATTGTCAGTCGTCATGAAAAAACAATACAACAATGCGACATGCTAATTTTGTTCAGCAATTGCCAAAGTTTGCTTATGCGCTAAGGTCATGTCGCAGTCGCAGTCGCAGTCGCAATCGCAATCGCAGAGGCAATCCGCCTGACGTATGGGGAATGTGGTGGTAGGCATGGCTGCTATAGTTGACTGCCCAGTTTCAGCCACAATTGCTGGCCGTATGATAATGCAATGTCAAAAGCAGCAGACATAATAATAATAATCATCATAATAATAATAGCACATAATACGATGCGTTGCTTTTGCCATTGCTATTGTTATTGTTGTTGTTGCTATTGCTGTTGCTGTTGATGTTGTAGGCGGTCAGATAAACTTAGAGGATGGTTAGCTGGGAGATGGCCTTGCCGACAGCACTGGCGGCAGCTTTGGAAGTTGGTCACAATGTGAAAAATACTTTACAAAGAAAAGATCAGAGTCATCAGTATGTATACATATATTTCGATTGGCATTCATTGAACAGATCTGATTTGGTTCAAAACGCGTTTAGCTGGCAAAAATCAACATTTATTTATTTATATACTTAATTCAATTTAGACGCGACTAAAAACCGTCGACTAGCGGAAAAAAAAGTTTAACATAAATTGTACAAAGTTAAAAAGGTCTGGGGTAATCTTAAAAATGATTTTAAATTTGAATCGTTCCAAGATTTGTTGCAAGGATTGGGGAAAAAAAAGAAAAACACAATCATAACAATAAGTATTTGTGTAAGTAGATACAATAGCTATCACCGAAGGTGATGGAAAAGCGAAAGTTTGATAGAACGAAGAGAATGTTCAGAAGAAAATGCATGGAAAAGAGAGTTATAAAGAGAACATAAAATGCGAAAAGGATTGTGCAAGGCATAATAGTAGTAATAATAGTAATAGTTCCTAGTAGGTCGGCAGGGAATTGAGAAATTAATGCGGCTTAACGGAGTGGAACAATCAATGTTGCCATTTATTTATTTTGAATAAATAAAACAGCTAGAGTTGTTCTACGGTTACCTAAAGAGGGAAGATTTAAAAGTAAGAGTCTATTAGATTAGGGTGACAAACGAAGATTGGGATCCCAATTGAGACCACGAAGGGCAAAGAGAATAAATTGCTTCTGGACTGACTCTATGCAGGCCACATTATTATTATATTGAGGGGACCGAACACACAGAAGATCGGTGCATAATCTATCTACACTATATAGTATAAACAAATTAATTAATAATATAAATTAATAGCTGCATGCAGTCTTCAATTTTTAAATTTTCCTAAAATTATACGTAATTTTGCCATTTTTTTGGTATTTAGCTCATTTTTTTGTTTCGTATTCGTGAACTTGATACGCTGTCAAGATATAATACATATTATATTGGCATATTGATCTGGGCTAACGATTGTTTTTATTTAATTTAGGAGTATTTCACATTCATAGCAGATTTACTCATACAATAACAATTTTATTCCGAGTCTTTACGCAATTTCAGGTTAACAAAAGAAAACTTAAAAAAACAACATTCAACATTCATTGCACTTATTTTTACAATTTATTTTACTTTGGCATTGACAATTTTTTGCCATTGTTAAAGAAATTGTGAAAAAAATCAACGATTTCGAGCAAGCTAATTAATGTTTTGGCAATTTTGTGGTTTTTTAATTTAATGTAAAGTGCAAAAAGAGAGGGAGAGGCAGTTAATTAAAACTAGTTCAAAGACTTTGTGGTTTATTTTTTGTACTGACGCAATTAAGTGCGACAGCAATATATATAAATAAAATATATATATATATTTATATTGATTTTACCCAAGTGACTCACTCTTAATTTAGCGAAAAAGGTTTACAATCGTTGCAATGTATAAAGTTTTATCTTATCGGAACAGCAAAAAGAGCGAACGAACATACATAAATCAGTCCTCGTATCAGAAAAATTGATAAGAAGCACTTGCCACATTGCGGGCAACTGCAGCTAAAACAAGTAGGTGTATAATAAAATAACTGATGGCTGTTCTAAATCAAGGTAACTTTAATGAAAGCCCAAATGCAGAGTCAAAATTATTAGGCCATAAATACAAGAAGTTACGGCAAACCGACACGCCCACTGCGCATGTGCACAGCTCTGAGACGGGCTGAAACCCAGCGAAGCCCAAGAGGGGGCAGCCATTAGACGAAGTGCGGCCAGAGTTGCCAGAGTAGGTTCCAGAGCATTCCCAGACATCTTTCACAAAAGTGCGTAGGTTTGCCTCTTGTCACAACAAAAAAGCGCAAAAGACCCAGTAAAAAGACAGTACAGATACTCGTAGAAAGATGGTTACCCAGTCTCTGTTCGGTTGATGAGGCTACAGAAGCGAAATTCAGGTAACTCCACAATTAGTCACCGTTGAAGCTAAATACGCTGAGAGGTACAGAGCTACAGCAAAATAAAGCACCAAAGGCTACAACAGAAGAGAAAAGAGTTTTCTCATACACTTCAAGAATTGCAATTTGTTTTTTTTTTTTGTGGATCGCTTGAGCGAGAATAAGATATAGATTATCTATAAGAGGTTTACCATTCGGAAGGAAGTGTCTTGGCTGTCTTTGGCTGATTCACATAATTGTTATTAAACATGACATTTAAAAATAAATATAATTTAAATAATTTACATGTGTTCTACATTTATCTAGTAGCTTTAACTTTTATTAAGGAAATACATTTTTATAAGTATATATACTCGTATATATACTGATAGAATAGAGTGGAACGTGTTGTCTTGATTTGACGTTTGTATAGTATTCCTAGCAAGGTCTATTATCTTTCTGTTTCCACTTATGTGTACACAATATCTAACCACATTTCACATATGTCTTCAACGAGTGATTAAAAATTGCGCAAATAAACAATAAGATGTTGGTTTTTTAATTGTCTTGCTTTGACTTCCAAGTGGAAGCTTTCCGACAGCAATTCTTTTGTGTTGCTCAAAGAAAACTGAAAACTGAAAACTGAAAACTGCAAAACATTAAAAACCCGAAAGCCTCTAATTTTAACATCTTTTTAATTATGCTGCCCGCACTAATGACGCGCTACTAAAAGCATTATGAAGAAATAATATAGCAAAAAATTACCAAAATTATCACTGTCGAATGAAGTTGAATGAAGTAAATGAACCCCGTTACCGAAAAAAAATAAATATATATATATATATATATATGTATTTATTGTATATATATGAAAACAGCTGTTTAAATAATGAGATTATACAAATCCGCAGAAAGACAACAATTTTCAGCAGCCTAACTTGATTAATTTATTTTTAAAAATATGACAGTGAATGAAAAGTTGACGCAGGTAAATGTACCAAAAAGATCACAGATGCTCAATATTTAAAAGATTTAACAATAAATCAATAATAGAAAGTAAACACATCACAGACTTTGGAAATTTCTGACTTGGACATTTACATATGCTAATAATAAGCCATACGATTCTTTCTTTGTTAAGTGACACACCCAAGCAAATATTAGCAAGTTTATCTTATGATATTATATTTGGATGCTGTAATTGGCAACATTCTCTTAACCAGTTTCACTTTCACACCAACTCGTGCAAGTATGAAAGAAAGAATGAGTTTAACAATGTTTTGGAGACTGAAGACTTCCTTGCGGTAGCAGCTGTTATAGAATGTCATTAATCTTTAAGTATCATAGTTAAAAACAAAGAAAAGACTCGTACAAAGACTATTAAGTAAAGCCAACAGAGCGGACATTTCAGGGCCAAGAAGTGAGTAACTCTTCAGTAATAAATCTACCATATTTCTGCGTTCGTCTCCCCTCTTAACGCTTTTGGGGGATGAGCTCAGCTCAACAATCTGCTTCTGGTAGATTATTTCGTATGATGCCTTTAAACTGCAAGTTCCTTTATTCAAGTGAAGACAGAAAATTTATGAGATAATTATGTATGGGAAAAACATGTTTTATGTCTTTTGTTCATGATAAATTTGTAGTTGTTTGTCTCTTAACTATTTTGGTTTTATGACCAATCTGTGTATTAAGACAAACTATTTACTTTATTGATTTATTTATGAGAAATGCGCAAAATATTTGTTTAAACAACTGTGAGATCTTGAAGCCTTAAGGATTTAAGTGAAGTGTACGGGTCTATAAATCTAACATAAACAAGAGAAGAGAAAGATACAGTTCGACATATGCAAATCTGAAATACCCTCACATAAAAGGAAGGAACAAAAATCTTCATCTGCATTTGGTGCCTTTAGTTGATATTTAATTCTTAATTAGTTTGCGAAAAAATACTGTCATATAACAGTTAGTTTCTGATTCCTTGCATACAAAGTCTGTAAGCTATAATTGCCAAGAGATGTAGTTTTCTTATGAAGTACTCTTACAAGTTGTAACTGTACTTAAAGTGTTAACATTTTTCTTTTACAAAAGACCAATGCAATCGTAGAGCACCCAGACGACTTAACATTATAGGTATCGTTTAGCATATATGCAGGTAGATACATGTAGTTAGCTCTAGTTGAAACTGTTATAATGATAGCTACTCGTACTCCTGACTCACCAGCCCCGTTACTCACTCGTATACATGTGTGGCAATCTGTCCATAACTCAAGCAGCTAAGCGCACATTATCCAACAATAACAACAACAACAACAATAATAAAAAGTGCTTGCCACCTTTTACCTGATTGTAAATAATTGCAGAGGAGGCGCTCAACAAAGTGACAAGCGACTTAGTTCTCAGGCTATGCTAAATGGTTTCCTGTAGCTCGAAATATACTCAAAAGCTGGAACCCAACTTGAATACTTTTATCTACTATGTACTTATACTAGTACATATATAAGTTAACATCAATACACAGACTTTTTTTGCAGTACCTGTTGTACTTATGTGGGAGAGATTTGAAAAACATTTACGCAAACGGCAAAACAATAGCAAAAGAGTGCTAATTGCAAGACAGAAAATATAAAAGACAGAGAGAGAGACAACAATATAAATATACAGGTAAAAAGGGGCAAAGAGAGAGAGACGGAGAGAGTGTGTGTTAGATGTGTGGTGTAAATTAAAGTACAAGCGGCTTTAGCGCATTGCAATTCCAAACAATGGAGAAAAAAAACTAACCCAAAAAAGACAAGCAAGAATGCTCTACTGAAGTTTCCTCGACTGCGAGATACTCCATTCCAACTCAATACAAAGTGATATATCGTATATAGTGTGATTCACTTTATTCATAATACGAAACAATATTGTATATACATGTATATCAGGAAAATATCTGTCCCATCTTCTATCTTACCTATCTTCTAATACATTAGGAGTGGCAAAGCGTAAACATAAATATAATCAAAAACTTCTAAGTGAAATTTGATGTTACTTGTTTTAACTTTTGATACGGATTGCGAACACAGTGAGTTATAAAAGTATTTACCCTAACATTATTTGTAAACATATGTAAAATATAAATTACAACTTTACACATTACACAAATATGTTATAGTAAGTGTAAATCAGTATTCAATCATGTGTTTAATTGGTTTTTTTTTAACTTTTATATAGAAGAAAAGAAAAATGAAGTTACCTAGTTAACCTATTTTACAGGGTACTTATGAAAAAAAGAAGAAAAAAACACTAAACATTTTGCAAAAGTGTGCAAAAATAATGCCGTTTAGCCAAAAGCCGTTACATAATTTCGCAAACTAACTAACTAAGTAACTTGCATTATCTACTATGTTCGAGTACTCGACTTAATGCATGGCATCAAAGTCTTTAAACAATTTCGATTGCAGTTTATTTTGGCTTTTTTTTTTCTATTTCTACTTCTCTGCGCAGTCGCGCATGCGCAGCCGAGCATCGACGTTGAAGTCTGTGCTGACTCATTCAAAATAGGTCAAATTTGTTGTTAAACTAATTTTATTGGTTTATGCATTGTGCAGTGGATTAAAGTTGAGGCCCACGAGGCTGCATTTTAGCATCTATTCAAAACTTACAATTTTTTCTTGTTTCTTGTGTACAAATCTTTAACTTTATCAATTTGTTAAGTGGCCATCAAATTGGTTTTTAATGGTTGTTGCTTTTGGATGACCTTGCGGCTTGTTTGTTGATGAGTTATTTGTAGTCCCCGAATCTAAGATTTTTGTAAGCGTTTTTAATTGTAATTTGTTGTGTAATATCATTGACAGCAATTAAACTAAATATATAATTAAATTTTTACTAAATACATACAAATCTGCAAGGGGTCAGCTCTATTTGCATAAACTCAACAAATTTATGATATGATTTCTCAAGATTTTGCTTTTGATTTTAAACCTAAAAGAACATATAAATAAAAACAACTAAACCAAATCGGCTATATACATATATATTCAAGTATATTAGTGTCTTTTCTTGATTTGTGATATCAAATTGTACATCAAATACTCAAACAAAGCAGATATTAACACATCCCCAGGATAAATTGTCTCATTTTAAGCCAAATCTTTGTCAATTTTAGGTCATATTTCACCCCATTTACTCGAACAGCCGCTGATTCGCAAATGTTTTCATATTCACATACTTGTATGAACTACATAAACATGTTCATCTATGCGCGATAACAGAACCCTGACAGCTATGTAATTAACCAATATCTATGGCTATACTTTAACCATTGAAATTCGAACTAAAAAGCAAATCATTTTCAGGCTGGAGGGGTGCATAAATTACATGCCATTGGCACTGGGAGTTAAGGGGCAAGAAACCAAATTAAATTAAACACGCCAAAAGTACTGACAAAAGACTAAAAGCAGCCGCACAACCCGCCCGCAGCTTCTACCAACTCTGACACATTGTTTGGGCCACTTTGGCTGACACTCAAATTTGCTATCAGATTTTGCGTGAGGCAAGGCAAAAGTTTGGCAATTCGGCTCAAAGTATTTGTGTTTGTATTTATTTTTGGTATATTTAGTCGTTTCTGTGTATACCCTGTGCCTATACATTTTCTTCATGAAGTTGTACTAGATTTCATAGATATATATATATATATATATATATTGATATATATATATACAATTTTTAACGTATCGCTCTACTTTCTTATAGTAGCATCTTTATAACAATCGCATAAATATTTTTGATTTAGCTTCTAGTATCTTAGGTGCTTATTTTTCGACCCTTAGCCCATTAAAATGGGTTTAAGAGGTTAATGGAATTGGGCAGTAGCTTGTAAGCAGGCAGAAGGAGCATCTCCGCTCCATATACATTCTCGATCAGCATCAAAAGCCTATTCAATATAGGATATATGGATCCCAGAGAGTTTAACAACTAGAGCCAAAAAATTGTATATACATTCTTGGTGACTGTAGGCAAAATAACTTTATTTCAAATTGTAGATTTACAAAGTCTATGTATATATCTGTATATGTATATATGTATATTATCACGTGCATAGGGTATTTCGTAGTCAAACGTAAAGCATTCTTAATTTTTTTTTTGGAGCGGGGCATCATATTTTGTGAAATCGTCTATTATTGTCATCATGCTAACGTTCGATTGGCATAAACACACATGAATATTTTCTATGTACAGACATATACACAAACAATCATATGTATCTACACACATATATATTATATATGTATATATTGATTTGCATTTGTGTTGGCTTTTGGCAATTGGCTGGCAGTTTGAGCCGCTTGTTGGGCTCATTGTCTCTTAGTCACAATTCAAATATTTTTATTATTGCAATGAAAGCTGGCCAATTAGCAGGCCTTTATATACTCCTACATGTACATATGTACTGCTATTTGTTTATGTATATGAGTAGTGTTTGCTCTGTGGTGTTCACCCATACATACTCGTATATAGATATTGTTATAAAATATCAATGAGTCAGATTCAAAAAAGGCTTGCAAGGTGGTTACTTGGTTTTATATAGAAATGCGATATGGTATAATATTATATGATATATGATAAGCACTAAACACACAGATAAAGGGACCAAATCGTTCAAATAAAACAGAAAAACATGTACTCGTTTATTGCCGAAAAATAGTTAAACTATAGTTATTACCTCATATGATGACAGAACAAAAGTTATTGTCCCATTTGCCACACGTCAATTTAATTTAAATAAAAACCAGTTGTAAAATTTCTATAATATATAATAATATATATATATATGGCAGAATATGCAAATTTGTCTTACTCATAAGCATTTGATTCATTTTACTGATCAAACAATTATAATAATTTTTTCTTGAGTGCGAAAAGTATATTTAAATTGATTTATCAATGCGCAAATTTACTTTAAAATCGATATTTTGTTAATTTATAATTGGAAACAAGAATATCAGGCTAGGAAAATCAATTAAACTAAAATATATATCAAAAGTTAGTATTCGATAAAAACCCATTAGCTAGCCTTTAAACGAAACCTGTTTGACAAATAATAAAAATAGTAAGCAAACAGTTAGGTTATAAACTTATTGTAAAAGAGATTTTATCATACTATAACTATAACTCCCCGATACTAGATGAACTTTTTTCTATTGTAAGTGTATAATATGTGATCGTAGCATAAACATGAGTGCCTCAGTCAGAGCATATTGTTCCCAAGCTTCGCTTTGACACAAAATTGTTTTGGAAAGTGAAAATGCTTTCACCTTGAACAATTCGTTATAAAAAAATATAGCGAAATTTGTATTTGAGAAAAAAGAATAATTAAATAAAATTATATGCGATCAAATGCACACACATATGATATGTATGTGTATATGTATTTGTTTGGACTCGACAACAATATTATGTTAACTAAAGGGAAGGTGCTAGTTGATGGCAGAATGTGTGCCATAGATGTTGTCATAGCTTAAAGTCATCATCTGGGTAGTTCATTGGACTTCTTTGGAGACAACTGTTGGTAATGTCAGGAATTAGTTGTTCATAGACAGGTTTATTCAATGCAGCATTGTATAAAAGTAAATTACAGGTAAGAGTCAACTTCATTTATATTATAATGTACACATCAATAAACTTTGACTTTGATTGGCAGACGTACCAACGGATGGATAACAATTTGTTACCGTTTGCTCACGGAGTAACTACTCGAAGAGACCAGACCGAGATTACATAATGTTTTTTTTTTTTAAATTAAATCAATATCAAATATAATTATATCATAATTTGAACCGGACATGTAGCAGCATTTACGTTTTACTTCCTGCAAAATGCCAAAACTATTCAATAACATGGAAATATGGTATCAGTTTGCTTGTAATTATTATTTAGCTACAGTTAGTTGGTCGTGAATGATGAATCAAAGCTGAACATCTTTAGCCAATCTTTAGTAGCCAACAGAGCACAGACTGTGTGAAAATTAATTGAAAATGTTTCTTTGAAAATGTTGCATATAAACTAGGTAGTGTTTGTATGTATGAGTGGTAACACCTCATTTCACACCCATTAATCAAGTACAAAGTAGGAAACCAGAAGCAAGATGTATCTTCGTGTTAACCTACTAACAAAATGTTATTAACACAAATAGACAGAAAAACGGACATGCTAAGATACATTTTGTACATCATCCTGCTCAATATAAATACTATATAGTTAATAAAATTTTAAAGTCTTCTGCTGACTTGAAAACTGAACTGATGAATCAGCTTATTATCTCTCATTTGCCTCCATCTCTGCCCTTAACAATTCCCCAAGTAAAACGACAATTAAACGACCATTAAATCATACATACAATCAGTCTGATCAGCCACTAGCAAAAGGGAAGTTCTATTCAAACAAGGACAATTTAAGACCAGGGATAATATGATGTATATATAGGTTATGGATATGGATCCTCGAACTGCCGGAAAACAATCTATTGAAAGCAATATCTAAGAACAGCGATAATATTTCAAAGATTTGAAACCGAGGATAATATATTCCTACTGGTTATTTTATTAACTATTATGCCCATCAGAGCTACAAGAATAAAATAAAAATGTATTTTGTTTTTTATTATATAAAACACGTTCACAAATATGGCGACAGCTTAATAAACGTGCCCTGAATCTTTATTTTGATATGTGGTCGTACCATAATATGGCAATTCTTTTGTATATAATTAAAAAAAAAAAATTGGAAAAAGGAATAAAAATATGTTGGTATATGTATATAAATATCATAATGTGCGTTTTAAGCTCTTTAATCTTGACTGTAGTTGGAGCCTGAGATTATATTCTAGACAAATTTGTAGAGACAATACATTAAATATTGTTCGTTTACGAATATATCTACATATGTTTGTCAACCTTGGAAATACTTGACGTAATAATCAGTAGTAAAGCTACTTTAAATTATAATATAATAAATAAATAGTCGTATATGTGCGTTACGATCATGAGTTCAAAACCCTCTTAAAACAGTTTTAAACCCCAACAAAAAGGGTCCATGTGCATAGCAAAAAGATGTTTCTTGACAATACGTAGGTATTTTTTCGTAAAGCTCATTAGTAGTGCAAGGGGAACGATTCAAAAAGCAAAAGGGCCCTACAAACAAATGCGGAAAATCCGCATTAAAAACTCAAGTTTCCTCTGTGACACACAAAAAACAAACACTGCCCTACAAGGAAAGTAATTTGACATGGGCAGCGCTATATGTTGAGGCAAAAAGCAGTCACCATGACATTTGCAGAGTACTCGTATGGCATACGATAGGCCATAAATAAAGAAAGAAATGCTATTGCTGCCCAAGAGGTATGTGGTAAATGGTAAATATATGGGTTACGTACTATAGGCTATAGGCTGTACACTGTAGGCTGACCATAACGTCAGTCAGCACCAGCACCAGGTCCAGTCTAATGTGTGTATTATAGTCATAGCAACTATGTATGCCGGTCGACCTTAATTTACAGGTTATTACTACGAACCAAAACTATTAACCAGGTGATGTTTGGGGCTCTTCTATTTGATAAAACTGCGCGTGCCACGCAATTCCAAAGAAGTTGATTGTAGAAATTAGGCAAATTTTCGCTGACGGTAATGGTGGCTGGGAGCACGGGCTACGATAAATATGAGGTAAATGAGCTTCAGCATGGAGATTCACTCTGCGAATGTGAATCAGCAGAGTCAGAAAATATAAAAGAAATAAGTTTATGAGTATAAATAAAATTAAAACATTCATGAAACTGGTTTTCACCAACTGGGACGCTTAAGCTCGAACACTCGCATGCAAATGAGTTGATTTTGAAACTTTTGTTGCCTTTTTTTGGATTTGCAAATTCGTCGATAAATCGTCGGACGTCGGACAACGACGATGTGTTGATGACTTCACTTCACTGTTCGTTTAGTGTACGTGAGTCGAGTTCTTGAATTTCGGTAAAACATTGAAAATAAATCCCATAAGATTTTGAGAGACTTGCATTCAGAATTGGGTTTGTTACGGCTATACTTCGGTTATTTAACTCTTGTTTGGGTCAGTTTTTGAATAAATACAATATAAAGTATACATATATAGTATTTGTATGTACATATATACATAGGCGATATACATACATATGTATTATATATAAAAAAGTGTGGGCTGCCTTTGTTCACACGAACCGAACGATTGGTTCTAAGCGTTGGAGGTACGTTCAAGAGCTGCCCACTTTATATGGTCATCAAGTGAGTCAGTTGTAGGTGGGCGAAAGGCGGAAAACAAAATTAAATCGCATGAATAGCAACAAACTTTGATTTAATTTAATTTCTCTTCAAATTTATACCAAATCAACATTTCCATCCTTTGGCGATCAAAATTATAAAAGCGAAATCAGTTTCAAGATTAATTAAAATTTCATTTGATTTTCAATGTGTTCACGGTTATGATTTCATATTTGCAAATATAAATCTTATGCATGTATTAAATGAAGCCAACTGTTTTACTATTATATTGACAATGCATACACGCGTACATGTAGGTTGAAAAGTTATTTACAATACGAGCATATAAAAACTGGAGTACAATGAACAGAGGCTTAACATTAACAGCACATGAACTGTTAACCTCCACATATCGATATGTAAATATATTTGTTGCATCAAGTAGACGTGCATTTCTCCTCCATTGTGAAATCGATATGTTTGGCCTAGCAAACACATAGCATAGCTCAAAATAATTTCTTTTAAAAATGCAGCTATTATGTTGGCAGCCTGTGACATAAATTTGATAGTCTTTAATCAAAATAAAACCAATATCAGTTTCTTGGCAAATCTGTAGAGTTTTATTTACAAATTGTACGTGTGTTTGAGAATACGTGTGACAAGCAGTGTTAAGTTAAGCACAATTCAAATGCACTTTATCGATGGTTCGCGTTGCCAACAGTATCAACGATTAAAGCTTATTCATATGGATAACATTTCCGCTTATTATGGAAATGATAGTTTTTCACTTCCACTTATTTCTTTATCTAAGTGCATCCTGTTGCAATCAAGACTAATCAAAAAGTATTTAAGTTGAATTACAAAGTTCTTAGGGGGACGATGCGAGGTATTCAAGAACAAAATGCAATCAGTGGAATTGAGCATTCTAATCAACGGACAGCTTAATAACTTAGAAAACACTGGTCTTTCACAGCAAAGCAAAAGATATACAGTAAAGAAAAAAAAACAACAAAGCCATTAACTCGTTCAAGTTATTAAAGCGCCAAGACGGACATACACTTTCGAAAAGGCCAGGGGTAACCACAACGAGTCATACTATAAAAGTTGTACATATGTATATTTTTAAGTATGTGCATACATATGAATATAAGTGTTAAGCATTTCGTACGCCTTCGCAAAACTTTTATACAATTTTGGTGCGACTGTTCCAAAAATGACAAAACAAAGCGATCCATAAGATCTATCAGCAAGAGGCTTAGGTGGTTGGTTGAGTATTTAGAGATTCAACGTTCATTTTATTTCCTAACATATAATAACAACAATTCGACTCAAATCGTGATAAACTGGAGACTGGAATTGATCTTTGAATTCAATTAATAGACCAATCGCCAATTGTTCTATTCAGCATAAGATTGATTTTCAGAGTGTACCTAACCACGAGAAGCCCTTAACCGACGTAGGGCACACCCTCTGTCATATTCTTACTGAGCTCCGTACAGATTTCCATACGCATACACACGCACACGCGCACGCACACGCGCACACACCAAAATCAACTATATACATGCGCCAGCAAATCAGCGAGCTTCATATTAAATTGATTCTCTAACAACGTTTGGGTTATTGTTATGCAATTAAAAGCAGTAATCTACATAAGTACAAAAGTAAACACTAGAAAATAGCTTTAAAATAGATTTCTTTTTCGATTTTCAGAGGTGGAGAAGATAGTTCCAAAATCTGCGTAAGGTATAGATAGTATGGTACATGTATATACAGGAACCGAGATACCAAATTTGATGCCTCCATCTCGTATAATTTCTTATATCACCGTGTCCATACAGACGAAACGAAGGGAATGTATATACCCAGTGAACTATTGATGATGATCAAAGGTATATATAGTTTAGTTTTAGAGTCGGAGATGCTTTATGCTGCCTGGTACAATGTTAAAAGCCCCTTTTTACCCAATTTTCAATGGGCTAAGGGTTTAAAAAACAAATCAACATGGTCAGCTACAGTTGGGCGTAGAAACACGTTTCACAGACAATGGCAATAGCAGTTTCGACGGGCGGTTGTCTGTGAACTAGATTTTATAGAGTAGGCATGGAACTTAACGTTTTGTGGTGATTTAGCTATACATGACAAGAAATATTGAAGTTTTGTGTGCGGGAATGTAGGAATACCAAAAATATATTGTAACAAAAAGCAAAAACAACATATTTACGAAAATAAATGGAAAATAAACTGCGATAGGGGAATTAGTATGGTTACAAATTGGCTATACTTTATACTAGAAAGCTGAAAACAGTTTGTTAGAAGTTCTCTTTAAAAATATAATATACTTTTAGACCGGTTCCAATTAGTTTTAATGCAAATTCGCAAGAGCGAAATCATTAACATATTAGAATTAGGCACAGCTTTAAATGATATATGTATTACAAATGTTAGCCAAAAACAAGGAAAAAGCTAAAAATAAAGGCCTATGCACGTAAATTGGCACACACGCTTCACCAGACCGCAAAAAAAGGCGCGCTTGATGACTCGAACCTCTCAAACCAACACCTACAATGACCAGTCCCAAGTCTAATTACGTCAGTCAGCCATAGCTATAGAAACTACCATACTTATACATAGTATAATGGGCATGGATATCAACTAAAATGACCAACGACTAACAACAACAAAATAAACAACAAATGGCATTGTGATTATGACGCATCAGCGACCAGGCCAAAAATGCGTAGAAGCTTAAAATTAATTAGACACCATATTTGCATATGCCAAAAAAACACGCAAAAACACACAAAAAGCAAGGTTCAAATCCCACTTGCTAAACGAAAAGCCCGAAATCGAAAGCCCTAACCTAACTTGAAGTAATCTTAGGGTGAGATTTATGTGGCATCCACATGCGAAATGATCCTTTGACGTTCAAGGAACATGTTTGCGAATTGGCTGGTATTCAAAAATTCTCAGTGTTACGTATTGACCCGTAACAGTCGAGTGACAAATTGACCCACTCAGCGGCGCAGTTGACCTTTGTGGCTTGACCAATTTTGTTAGGGCCAAAGCGCTAAGCCAGCTGCACCACTACGAGTATTTGGTTAATGGAAAGTGGAACATGGGAATATGTTTCTGTTTCACTGGATGGGCGCAATAATTTTAATGAGCCAGAGCCAGAGCCAGAGCAATGCTTTACAGTTTGTAAGTGTTTTACTTAGGTCTGTTTTCTTATGGTTTTTTAATAAGCGTGTGATTGAACAATCATTTATCAATACGTTAGCTGTATGGCCCCGACATGGGAAGTAAATAAGTCTTGTTGGTTAAAAAGCATTGTATATAGATCAATTAATCTTATGGAGAAGGACTTATCCTTGATAAAAATAAGTTTGGAAAACGCTGACAATTATGGGTCAGTTCCCTTAAGTGGCCTTCGCACTTTCATTCAATAAAGATGAAGTCATAACGATAAAATAAAACTAACAACAAACAACTCCCTTTGCATGACTAAACCAACACGTAATATGGTATTCCCGTACGCAACAAAAATTCAAGTTCAACGTATTGTTGTGTCCTCTGTCTGTCTGTCTGACGGGTTACTGACACCTGAGGCCACTACACTTCCTAGAGAACATCACAGCGACATCGCTCCAACTCCATTTATACAACTTCCATTTACGTACATTTTAGGTGCCGAATAGGCGACTAGAACCAATATAATTGATAAGAAAACAGTGTCCATAAAACACAAAAATAAACATAAAAGTACATTGCCATTAGTCTAACTATCATTTGGTGGGCGGCTGGGCAAATAGTTTTGAGCAAGTGCACAGTAGGTAAGTAATATGCTAATGAATGACCACGAACTTGAGCCGGGACCTCCGAATGCCTTAAACCAGAACATTTGTCGTTCAACTTCAGCTGGATAGAGTGATATGAGTATCTGAACGTTCGTGTTGGATATTAGGTATAGAATTATTGTTAACAACGCTATTTGTATGTGTGTGTGAGTGTGAGTGTGTGTGTGTGTGGGAGTGCGTGTGCGTGTTAGTGTGAACAGGTGCAGGCTTAGACAGCACCCACTGTGGTTCAAGGTCGCAACAAAATAAGCATTGATAAAAAACAAACAAACAAACTTGCGACTGTTTCTCGAGTTTTTCCCTCTGTCTTTGGCTGCTGACGTTATCAAACAGCTAAGCAAGTGTTGAGCTGATAAAAGAGAAGTAAGGAACGGTAAAGCTGCAACGGTTTTAATAGTTTAGTATGTAACAAATGCAAAGTACATACGAATGAAAAATCGATAGCATTACGTGGTATACAAGTATATATAGGGTATACAAGTATATAGATAGTTCATTATTACTTATTTACTTGTACAAACAAGTAAAATTATGTACGTTTGTACATAGTTCAGAAAAATACTGCGCAGTTTTGTCTTTGAATTAGATATCACATGTCAGCCAAACATTAGGTTGACCATCCACACATGGGCGATCCATACATATTTTATGGTTGACGTAGTGACATATTACCCGTGTATAGCAGTGTCCATCTACGAGTTCATACGTGGTTCTAAATATTTAATATACTTATTTACTCGTGCGCCACTGCATTCGACAAAATTACTGCAATTGACCAAGTGAGGCTAGTTTTCGTGTTAAAAAATCAATAAGCATTAAATTATTTGTATTAACACGTGGAAATACTATCTAATAATGGTTGGGAATTCAAGCAACTTGTGTCCAGAGCGTACATATAGTATCCAGGAGATGAGTCATCAGGAAGTACTTTGATAACATATTAACGTTACCAATCGAATAGGTAAGCTTAGTTGTTATATCGATCGTTATTGGGAACACAATATAAACTCACAAAGAACAAATTGAGAACAGTAAATTGGAAAGAATACATTGAGTGCTTTCAATTTTTCTATTGTTCATTTGACCATCTGAAAGATAACAGAATAACCCAATAAAGACCCCCTAAAGTCTATAATTTCTTCATCAGTCTCTATTGGCCAGTCGATCTAACCATGGCCCTCTGTCTATGTGTCTGTCTATCTGTCTGTCTCTCTGCCTGTCTGTATGAATGCGTCGATTTCAGAGACTATAAGAGCTAGAACCTCCACATTTGTTAGTTTCCCATAGCCCCAAAAACGTTAAAAACGTTAAATAATTTTAAATTGATTGCCTTCATTTGTGGCACACGCAGATTTGAAAAATCCAACATTCGAGAAACAATTGAACAATTGATGGCAACAGCTTAGTAGAAGATTTTATAGAATCGCAAGTAGAAAATTGCATGAAGTATGTGCGGAGTTCAGTTAGAGTGATTATTGGAGCATATCAGACATGGGTTAAGGGTATCTGGTTGTCAAGTGTACTCGAATCGAGCACTCTTGATTGTATTAATTATACAAATAATATGTTATTTGAAGTGCTTCTAACTTGGAAGCTAAGGTAACGGTTATTTGTTATCAATTTACATGCGATTGGATCCGGCTTAATATATTATATTTATATATTTTTGTTGTAATAGTTTTAAAAATCATACTTAACTTACCTCAATTTTGCCAGAGTAATCCTCAATAAGTTTTTCCTGTTGCTTGACCAGTTCTTCGTTTTTCTCTAGTAACGCCTTGCCCAGCTCAGCGGCCAAGAGTATATCCGATTCCTTCTGCTGCAATTGTGCCCACACATCCGGCTCGTTGTCATTGCGTCGTGCCTCCATGGCGCTGATGTAATGTTCTAAATCAATTGAAGCGTCAATTAGTGTGGAGTGCGAACGCTGTTCGTACGAGTATAGAGGCGATGACGACTCGTTAGTTGCTGCTGCTGCTGTGCCAGCGGCCGTTGCAGGTTTGCTGAATTGACGTGAGCGTTTAGATTTGTTGTTGTTTGATATGGATGAGGCAATACCGGCAGCAGTTATAGGATTTGCTAGCTTTGGTTTATGCATGATCGTTAGCAGCAGGCAGGTGGTAGGGTGGTATTACAACAAACAAACAAACAAAAAAAAAAAACGAAGACACACATACATAACACAAATGCGATACTTTTTAATATTGCTTGTTACAGACGATGAAGGCGATCGAGCGGCCAATCGAGCGGCCGATTAGCGTATTATTTTGTTAGCGGCGATTATATCTTTTGATTTTTTTTTTTTTTTGTATATTAGGTTAGGTTTTCAGAAGCAAGACAGCGTTTTGGAGTCCCCCTTGTTGTTGGTGGTGTTGTTGTCGTTGTAGTAATCGCTGATGTTGCTGTTGTGCGTCGGCGATGACAAACCCAAGCCACATGATGTTTCCATAGGTGTCTGCTGCCCAAAAGCAGCCCAGCATGCGTTTTGTATGAGAGGCCAAACACCCGAACGACGGCTTAACTGTATTTTTTTTTTTTAATAGTAAGTAAGTAAGTGAATAAGTTGGTAAGTACATATAGAGCAATAATAAGAGCTAGAGCCGCATCAGTAGAATGGCGTGTGGAAATATAATACAAGAGCTGCTCTTGCCCCAAAAGCGGGCACGTATAAAGAGCTAAGTTAACCAAAAGGAGCGCCGGTCACGTTGCACATTTACAAGCACGTTTTCGATTACAGGTAAGGGTTTCTCTAAGGGGAGGGACTGGTTTAAAGTAAATGCATGTACATACTATATGTATGTATTTACATAAAGTGATGACATACAACTACTGTCTTTTTGGTAAGGTTAAAGTAAAATGAACGTTTAGTTAAGCTGCATGCAATTGTATATTAATATTTGGTCATGTGGGGGTTAAGATTTCGATTTGGTTAGTTTCGGTTACAGATCTGCATTTAAAATGCTCTTTATACAGTTTTTACAGAAACTTGTTGAGATTTTAAAGAAGTCATTTAATTTGAATTTAGTTGTTACATTTTGAAAGCAGCTTAAAAGTCATATATAGGATGACTCTGTAATAATGTTGAAGTTTATTTAAAAAGTATGTTTTAAAATTGTAAATATTGTATAAAAACATAACATTTTTAAAGTGGATTTTTGACCAAATCTTATGGATAACTTATACTTTATGGTTAAAGTGGGATTAAAGCATTAGTAGGTATCCATTAAATTACGTTATATACAAAAAAAAAGATATGTATCGCATTCTAGGGCTAAATATAATGTTTTTAATGAAGTTAGGCACACTTTCACGTCAATAGAGCAAACGCATGAGACCACCTATAAGTGGTATAACTTTTCTAGTGTTTCATGGAAGAACCAGTTGTATTCTGTTTAGCTTTAGCCCCCTTCATAAAATCACGTTTCAAGGCGCCAAATTTGGATTTAATACAGTTTAATTCAATGTACAAATTTCTAATATTTTTTGGCGCAGAGTTTCGTATTATAGAAAATTCATTTGGTAAGCACTTCACGGTTTACTGCATTTGGTAGCAGCAGCTGTTGTTGTTGTTGATTTTGCCAATATATATAATGCGCTTAACGCGTTCGATTTTGGCCAACACTTAATTGTTATTGTTGTTGGTTAGCAACACACATACACACAGACACAAACACACACTCACAGACCAAAAACAAAAAAAAATGTTTAATTGCTTGTGCTATATTATATTGTTGTGATTGGCTATATATCTGAGCACTTCCGCTATTTGTGTCACAGTCTCATAGATAAGTATATCACTACTTCGATACGATATATACGTCTGGTTCTCAGATTTTATTGACAAAACAACAAAATAAACGCGCGCTTAGCGTGCATTTAGCTCTAAAATCGGAAAGTATCTATGAGGTACTTTCCACTTTCGCAACAAGCCAGCTAGCTATGAATGTATTTATGTAGAATCATATATACGGGTTTATTATAGTAGACAGAAACCTCGGTCACGACGACAACAGGCCAAAAGAACTTCCGATTCCGATTCTAAAAACGCGACGTTTGAAGTTCGCTTTGGGATTTGTCGTTCGCTGTTGTTTTTGGCTCTAAGCTGTTTGGGGGCACACAACGTCTGTTAAGCGCGAGTGTTCGGTATTAACTGAAACTGTCCACAACGCTACGAAAATTGGCAAAACAAATGAGTAACCAAGACAACGTAGTAACTTGGCAACAACAACTAAACAATCGGCCAAAGCGGTAGCTCTCATAAGAGCGTGCCAGCACAAAACAAGAGCAAGTCTTGTAAAGAGAGAAATTTAGGGTTGTCGAGCGTAGTCAAAATTAAGAGGCTATAAATATGTTTAATAAAAGTTAAGTGTATAAATAAACATATTTTCTGAATTATAATGGAAATCTTTTTTGGATTTTTATTCCAGTAAAACATTTTAAATTTATTCATGTAACTACAAATGGTATTCAATAAAATATGTTTTATATTATACAAGAAGTATCTATAACAGTAATAATTTATTTAGCAGAGAACTTGGCAGCTCATATAGAACGTACTTTTAATCTATTCTTTTTTATTCTTATTATTATTTATTTCTTGTGATCTTTTAGGTTGTTCTTGTTTACATTTCATAAAGCAGCGTAGCAACCCTAACTAAGCACAGTTCAACTTTAAAGCCAACCAGTTAGAGGCAATACCTGAGCACGCTCTTTCACCTGCCATCTGTTGTACTTCGCTCTCTATGTCTCTCTCTTCGCTCTGCTTGGTGTGCTCTTTTTCCTCTCTCTCTTTGTTTGTCAAAAGCATTCAAGTGAATTACAATGGAGGCTAGCGTTCTGCATGCTCGTATGATACTCTAGGGGAAGTCAAGGCGGATGCAAGAGATAATGCTGGACCTCCAAGTGAACCGCCTCGGTAAACCGACGACTGCGTCAACAGTGCGCTTGTTTCAATGAAGTTTAAATTAACATTCGACTCCAGGCCAGACCAAAAAGGCAAAAAAAGCTGCAGCAAGAAACAACAACACTAGACCACATAAGAGCAACTATAACAATGGGGCACAAATACTTGTATAGACAGAGGGTCTAGTGCGTGGTACTAGACGAGTCTCAAGAAACCCCCATTGAACTTCCCCACGAACAAACAACATGCACAATAAGCGCCTCAAGTGGGCAGCCATCAAGTGAAGATGGCTTAAGCTCGTTTCTTGCGCATGGCTTATTGTTCTAACAGATCCGGACCCGGACAGCCATCTCCGTAAGCTATTAGCTACATGATACTCGTACCATCCATTGCGTAGTCTTTTGTTTATGTTTTGGGCACCTGTTGATTGCTGATTGTTGATGGCTACCGTTTGGTCATTTACCAAATTGAGCTTTTGACTACGAGTCTCTGCTGTTACTTTGAAATTAACCAAGCGGAACTAACAGAACCCCCAGAATGTTTGCTTCTTTTTTAAAGAGTGAAACTTCCGCGCTTCCGCTGATGATGTTAAGCTTTTTTTTCTCCCCAAACTAGATCCGCCATTGGGGCCAGCGTCTTCCTTAAAGTGGCGGCCCACATTTGTAGGGCATCTGCTTTACGTTTGTGCGATCTCCACTCACTTGTAACGATACATGTTCTTGGACTGCTTTAAAAGTATTGCACTCTCCCTCTTGTAGCGGCCATTCAGAAGACCCCGTTGGTCCCTTCCCCAGATGGCGCCCAAACTGGTTTCGCTTTTGATATTGCTTTACACCGTATCGTACATTTGTGTTTAATTATTTCTTAAGATACCTTATAAAGAAACATTTTGTCGGCTATGCTCTTCTATCTTGAACAGAGTCTAAAATCGTTGCACATTTTATTCCAGTACATTTTCTATACACAATTTTTAGTTCTTTTTCCATTTCACTTTATATACATTTCATAAGTCTTGTGTCTTATATTCCTTGGACTATGTGTGGGAACCAACTATCAATCAATACGAACAGATTTATTTTATTAAATTTTATCCTATTATTATCTGTTCTGGTGATTTGGCTTTTTGGACCTATATATTGGCTATAGAAATAGCCGAGTGTCCAAGTGACGGATGTGTTCGAGAAATTAAAAAACGATGTCCAGTGATCGCTTGAGGATATGCTTAATAAAGCTTTTTTTTTACATGTATAATAAGAGGTCATTTTGATTCTGCAGTAACGCTACATCCACACTACCTTTAATTATGCGTAAAAAGGAATACTTTATAAAATATAATTGAAACAAGCATATATTCTCCAGATATATATCATCAGAAGTAGGGCTAATCTACGGTCTCAAATCGAGGGTATGACTCTTGTTTAGCACTCGGAATACAGTTCTTCTGACATGTCTTATATACTATTATTATGTTGTTTCTACCACTTGGCATGAGTCAACAGCTCCGGCTAGCATTACAAGATTTGCTTTACGAGCGAACTTTTTATACTCTGATCCCAATGAAAAGAGGTATATTGCAGTTCTGCAGATGTATGTAACCATAATAGGTAGATTTATAGATATATGTACATATTTATGTATATATATATATATATATATATATACATAGACATACATGATAGATAAGGTAAAGTTAGCTTATCAGCATCTTTAAGATTATAATGGTAACAGTTTATTTTATGTTTAAAAATAACGAATTTTCCATTTTGCTTACAGTCTTGACTTTTGAAGCTAAAGCTATGATTCATGTTTATGAAACTCTTCAAAGAATTTACAATAGTATAGAGCAAAGGAAGGTCGCAGCACGGAACGACTATGGGTATTGCCAGTAGCCAGTAAAATGACTATATATTTAATTTCTGCGTGCGGTGTTCCACATGACTGAGTTAGGGTATTGTAGATATTCCAGAGTATCTCTTTGTCGCGTAAGCTTGAGTGAAACATTGTTGTTAATTTTGTTTTTGTATATTATTTTTGCAATATTTGGGATTTGTCAGCCAATGACAAGTTAACTACGGTCAGGTAGGTTTTTGTTGGTCATTGGATATGTGTGTCAGTGACAATGAAGGATCTTAGTAACTATTTCTTGGATGCCGCAAGCAGAGCGAATCATAAAAAACATATTAATTTCATTATGTAGTGCATTCTTAGAACCCACGATTCGGGCGCTTAACCCAGAAACCAGTCTATTTTGGAAGTATATTGCAAAACATTCAACAGCAGCGCAACAACATAACAGAACCCAGAGCTAAACCAAAATACCGTAATAAGGTCAAAACTGGGCGTGAGAATTGACAACGAAGCGGCTTTGGCCATTTAAAATATAAACAAAAATATTTAACAATACAAAAAAAGGCGAGCCCAACCGCACCGACATACATTAAAGCCGCTCTATTAAAGTTAACCAAAGCTGAACTAAACAGAACTCAACTCACACTCTATATACTCCGATCCGGGATTGGATTGAATCGGAGTTGTACAAATGGCTTCTGTACGTGGCTGGATTTAAATTATAAAAAAAATTCATTTCAAGCGTATTCAGGGATTCTGGGGTTAAAATAAAGTCAGCTGAAGGCTGGGTCAGTGGTCAGGCTTAGGATAGTAAAAGGGCAATGAAAAAGACGTCAAGACGCCACACAGAAAATCATTTTCAATTTGCATTGGTTCCCCTTTATAGACAAGGGGGCAAGGGAAGAGCAAGGGTTCCACTATTCTGTGACCATCATGGTTTATGGTCGGCTGGTGTAATAGTTTTTACGTCTATTGCAGCCGTTGTTATCGTTGTTGCTGTAACCAAGCGGCATTGAGCTCTGTGGTTGTTGTTGTCATCGTTGTTTTTGTTGAGCAAGAGGCAACAATTGAGCTTAAAGAGCGATTAGCAGAAGAGAAACATGCGCTCTCTTTAACTGCGGTTACATAGAATAAGAGCGGCAATAAGTATACGAGTACGAATAGCAGTTAATTGGCAAGTAAAACGAAATCAATGCAAAAGCAAATGAATGGTTAATGTGTAATGTTGGTAATGGGTTCTGGAAGTAATATTTCTGGAATACTGATTACTGTTTTACATAGACTCTGATGTTCTGAGCGGGATTGTGTATGGAATAGTAGTCGCACAATATATTTAAATTACAGCAGAAGTTTTAAAGGAAATTGAACGATCAATAGCAACTATAGAAGATACTATAATTTATTAAGTTTATAGATAAGTAGCTAGCTAATTTGTCCAATATGCTTAGCTATAAGTCGATGAATGCATCAACTTAAACCCAAAACTAGAGATATCTTCTCCATTGAAGGTAACCAATAAACCCTTTTTTTTAAATCAAATATAACTATTTACTGTATTTTGCTAAGCGTGGGACAACTAACAATACCTTAAAGCTTCTGACACAGGTATATATATAATATATACATATGTTCAGTTGAGCTATAGATACGACGATGTTAAATCATGAGTTAAAGACAATTCTAATATATGGATATACATAAAAATGTTTATCTATTTCTTATTTCTTATCCAAAGTCTTGTTAATTTTCTCACATCGAAAATTTGTCTGTTCAATAAAGTAGCACAGCTATAAAATAAAAATGTAACCAAAAAAAAAAACTGAAAATAAAATTAATGTTAAGTGTTTCAGATATTTCTTATGTTTTAATATTTAGTAGATAATTTATTGTTGACTACGAACTTTCACCTGTGTGATATAAAGTCAATAAAGTCCTTGGGTCATTATCCTGTTAAATGTCAGCCTTCACAGCTTTGTTAATGACAATTCTACACTAATTGGGCTCGAACTACGCGACTATACTAAAAGCAAGCCCATAGCAGACCATTAGAGGATAACAAGTTGAACTTTCTTTATGAATTGCTTGGTTTCATATTATATCTAAGTGTATAATTCACCTACTCTTTAAAAATGTATTTCTGCGCTTTTCACCTTATACCTTATGACAATTTTTTTCTTCTAATATTTACAGTTTCTAGGTGGGTTTTCCCCAGATTAAGTCTCTCTTCTTGATCAAAAAATGCTGCCCACTGCATGTATATCATGAGAACATTCAACTAGTTGCATAAATAGTACCCTTCATTTCACAGCAAAAGTAATTAATATTTTTTTTATTGTTTTATTATTTACTTACTGTTCTATCAAAACTGTGCATATCTGTCATTTTCGCAAAGTTATGCATATAAGTAAACAAAAACAGCTGTTAATATGAAGACCTGGGATATTTTCTTCAACAATTATATAAATATAATGCAAGAAAATAGCAGCAGTCTTCGTGAGCTCCCATTTCACTTAGCCTTTAATTTAAACTCAATGTATCCCCGAATTAGTCAGCATAAACCTCATCTTAAATTATAAAGATTTGTAGTATTTTTATAGCTTACCATCGAATTTAGCAATCGGCAAAAAAAAAAAAAATTATTTTGTAATAAAAGTCTTTCAATATTTGTTTAACAACATGTGGAAAATATATTCATATACATATATTCATATATTAATATATATCTTTTGTTGTATGCAAATTGTATTTGTATTTAGTTACATAGATGTGTCTTCAAGTGTCTTTTATTCACATAGTTCTCGCTTCATAGATAGATAATACAAGTTATATAAAAAATGGTCGCTTGAGTTGATTTCAGAACAGGCCTTGTTAGATATACACAGTTACATAAGTTACATAAATATATTATCATACAAACATATTTTAAATAGGTAATAAAATATTAAATTACACGCTTCTATCGCATTCTTCATAGCCAACTGAACGGCTTTTTCATGTTCCATACAAATCGAACGCCCTTTGGAAAACGCAGCCAAAAGACAATTACAAATATTAGGAGCACCGCACCAGCCACCATATAAGGCAGATACTTAGAAAGAAGCAGGAAGGACACAGGATGGTTAGTGGGTGTTAATGACAATATAACATAAGAAGCTGCTTCTGCGAAAGCGTGTGTGTTATTCAAAACAGAGAGTAAGGAATGCGGAAACTTGAATAATTAAATAAGATAAAAAGAAGAACACATAAGCTCTCATATCTGAACTTTACTTCAACCTCCACTAAGCAACCGCATTCCTTCGCTATGTTCTTCTAAAAAAAAAATATTGTGCTAGCAATACAAATAAAATCCTAGCCTAGCTATTGCCCCATTGAATACCGAAACCACTTAAATCTGCAGCACGCGTTTTACATCGACGGTGGGAAAGGCGGCAAATTGTCCGCTCGCCGCACGATGCGGTTTTCGGTGCAGATACTCCGTTAGTATTTCCGAAGCGAGATGTGAGGCTCGTGTACTGATCTCCGCCCGTTGGGGCAAAGGCTGATGGCGACGCTGCATTGCCACAGTGTTTACACTGGCAACCGAGGCGGCGGAGCCCTTGGCCTGAACCTGCAGCAAGGACAACACCCAGGCATGTTTCATCTTAGTCAGCTGCGATTCCAGAGCGCAAATGCGCTGGTCCTGCGGCTGTGGTACGTAGATGGGCTCGAATTGTTGTAGTTTGGAGCGCATATCCTGCGCTTGAAGGCGCAGGCGCTCGTTGCGCTCATTATTGAAGGCGCATTTAAGTAGTTGTAGCTCCTCGGCCACCAGTGGGGCGGTGCCAGCTGGTGCCGTGTAACTAACATTGGCGCTGGTGGTGCCCGTTGCAGACAGATTGTGCGCTGAGGAGTGTGAATCAGATGTCAAGCTCTTGCCGGCACTGGTGTTTAGTTTAAGCTTGTCGCGCAGGTCGCTCTTCTCGCTCTCAAGCGCATCGATATCGCTTTGTAGATGATCCATAGTCTCCTCAAATTCCTTTTCCTTTTGAAGTAGTTTCTTTTGTGTCTCCTCGAACTGCTGTTTCCACTTGTTCACCGCATGTTCGTATTCATCCTGCAGCACGCTCAGCTTTTTCTCGGCAAGATCTTTACGTATTTGCATTTCGCTCAATTCGTTGAGCTTCATCTTGGCCGCCAGTTTGAGCTGCTTGATATCTGCCTCCCGATTCTCCAGCGTAGCAGCTAGTACATTCTTTTGCTCCAGCTGCTTCTTGATTAGCTGAGCACGTTGATTTATTGGCGTATTGTGCGCCTGGATACGTGGTGTTGCGTTTGCCGCCGACATTATCTCATACTCCTTGTCAAGCAGATGTTGCGCAATGTGCTGCAGGTCCGTGTTAGCTTGACCCAGCAACGCCTTAAAGTTTTGCGTCGGCCCACGGTCATCTTGTTCGTAGATGCGCTCACAGGCCGTCGCCAACAGTGACCAATATTTATCCTGTGGTAGAGTATGCTCCGCCGCGTTGTCACTCTCAATGTTGGCCACAATGGCAGTTAGCGCCTGTTTAGTGGCCAAATGCATTGCAGACATAATGCGGCTGATATTTTGTGCAAGGGCGCGCATCGCATCTATTTTGTGGGGAGACAGGCCGCACTTGACCACATGCTGATCGCTGGGTAGTCGCCGCTTGATAAGTTTCACCTGCTGCTTGATGCTTTCCATATGCTCATTTAGGAACTGTATGAGTAACATTGAATCGCTGGTAGCACCCGCCTCTTGTATAATAACTTTGGCAATGGCAGTATCATTAAGAATGGAGTCACATGCAGCGCCCAGCGAGGCCACACAGTCTCGTATCATTTGGGTCTCGTTTAGCAATTGCTCCCCTGCCAGCAGCACCGAGTTCATTGCATTGAAGAAGGCTACGCATTTTTCAATATTGTCCGTGGTGCTATTCTCGTCTAGCTGGTTTGACTTAAGTAACTCAATAATGCCATCAATAATCTTCTCTTGGGCAACCATCTCAGGCAGCGAGCTACCAGCGCGCAGTAATGTATCCGGCTGACAGCTATTTAGTCCGTAAAGGATTTGATGTAGCGCACACTGCAGATTGTGAATGTAGTGCATCAAGCGACACTTAAAGGCATACTGTTGCACTGCATAGCCCTGGGTGACAGCCTCTCGTGTGACCGCCTCCACGGCAGGAAAGCGCTCACGCGTTTGAGAAACAACAATGCCACACTTGAACACAATTCGCGATATGAGCAGTATGACCAGTATGGAGTCATGATCACCACCGCGATTTATAAACGACTCGGGCATAAATGCAGTTAGCATGTGAACATGCTCATTGGCCTGACTAAGTTCAATCTGCCGCAGCTGAACATCAATAGCGCGCGTGTAGGCCTTAGATTCGGCAAACATTTGCTTATAGTCGATCGTCTCCGTAGCCAGCTTGAGGCTGGGGTCTTGGAGAGATTTTTGCTCGTTGGTAGAGCTGCGCTCGCGTAACTCGATTAGCTGTTCGTTGAGCTTCTGCACAAGCTCACGGAATTTTGTGATGGTCTGATCGCGATCATAGATGGTTTCGATGGCGGCATCGCGTTCACGGAGCACATCTTTCTTGGCAGCATTAGCCAAATCGAGTTCCTCGCGCAAATCAAGCTCTAGTTCGTGATTGCTTTCAACAAGCTGCTCGTGTACCTCCTCCAAAGCCTCGAGCTGTGCAATTTCCTCCTCCAGGAGCTTTACTTTGTCCTCCAGTTCCATTTTTTTCTCGGCCAGTTGCTCCACCATTTCCTCGGCGCCCAGTGCAGCATCCACTTGTTCCTTAAGAATGGCGACAATAAATTTTGAAAATGTTTTCTTGGGTTCGACTTAAGATAATTTTTTATGAGGTAGCGTAAATGAAAAAGTTGGTTAAACTTTGTGGAGATTGAGGAAAGGCGGGGAATGAAACATGAAAATGAAAATTGTACATTTTGAATTTACCTCCTGTAAACCATTTTTATATTTTATTTTTATGTAGGCCGGCAAAGAAATTAAATGAAAATTTGTTAAGAGTTTGGAGCGAAACACAGCAAAACTTTAATTTTGTTTTTTTTTTATTAGTGGCGAATATCAGGTAAAGTGGAAAGGAAATAGGGAGCTAAGCAAAGCAAGAACTGAAATTGCGATCTTCACCAGAGGTCCGAGCCGCTGACTGATTTATCTATTTTAAAAGCTAAACGAAAAATTCTACAATTCAAATTTATATTTACACCAACTATAAACGCTGAATTAATCAAGTCTATGACAAACAATAAGAAAACATTTTGTTACATTACGTACAAACGGTAACAGGTATTCTGACCGTTGACTGGACAGAATTTTAATGGAGTATTGTGAATGATAATTATCTGTTGGCTATAATCAACAGTTGGCATTCAGAATATACGAAAAGCAGCGGGATAACAGTCATCGCTGACTTCTGGTGAACATTACCAATAAAAATTGCGTGAATATAAAAGAGAGATTCAATGCAGAGACTGTGAGAGCGAGATAGTGAATGAGTGGGGTAGATAGAGAGAAAAGAGAGTGAGAGACAGATATAAAGGGAGAGAGAAAGCGTAAGCTTGCTACAACAAATATGATCACTGTGTGCATTTTTGAGCATTAAAGAGTGTTATAAGCGAGTTGAACATAGTTAGAAATATATACATATAGAATATATATAATGCCTGTTCCATATTCCTTTTAAAAAGCATTTAAAGTGCCTAACAAAAGCTATATGCCATATGATATATGTACACACATTATTAAAAAAATTATAGTTAAGGCCTTGTTTCTTCTCTTCTTCAGTTCGAAAAGAGAGTCAGAAGCAAATGCTTTAACAAAATGGATATGTTGATTGATTGATTGATTATTTTTATATCAAAAAGTTTTTGAATCTAATCAAAAGGAATGGGGAACAAGTGTGTGTGCATCAAAAACTTTTTTGAGATTTCCGCTTACCTGCAGATCGGCAACTGTGGCCTCCAATTCATCAATTTTGGAGCTAAGCTTTTCTTTGGTGCGCTCTAGTTCAGCGACCTCTGAGCGTTTCATATCCAGCTCCTTTGTCAGCTTCTGTATGTCGTGTTTATCATGCGCGGTCAGATCACGCAGTCGTACCAGCGTGTCCTTCAGGCGAATATTTTGTTGCTCCAATTGCTTGAATTCGTAGGTCGACATGCCGCCATTGGAAGCAGCTATATTGGACTCTGCTTTGTTAACCATCTCGGAGCGGATAATCTCTAGATCGACCTGCAGCTCGTCGATACGTTCCTTGCATGATTCCAGTTCCTGTTGCAGGGTGTCGGCCTTCTCTTCGGCCATTTCTTTGTCCAACGTAATCATTTCTACATTGTCGGAGAGCTCGGCCATTTCCTGGGCATGCCTTTCCTTAGCCTCAATGGCATCCTTTGCCTCCTGCTTAGCACGCTGTAGTTCTTTTTGCAGCGATGCCTGGGCGGCCATGATCTTGATTCGAAACTCTTGCAGCTGCTCAAATTGAATTTTCATCTTATCGAATTCACGTAGCCGTTCCTTGTCTTCGTTGCGACGCTGTTTAAGCGTCTCTAGTTTCTCGTTAAGATCGGCCAATTGTGTTTGTAGCTCAGCGCTCGTCTTTTGCGCCTCCAGTAAGGCCACCTTGTCCTCAGAAGAATTTGGCGGCGTTGTGAAGGAAGGCGAACGCATTGGCTGCGACGGCGTAAACTGTGGCTTTAATATCTCTAGAAAACCCGTCTCCACAAACGAAGCACGCTTGGAAGCAGTTGCAGCTTGCTGGGCTGTTGCGAGTGTATCACCAGCCAATGAGCCCGTGCTGGAAGCATCTTTGTCTTTGGTGGCCTGCGGCGCCAGAGATTTGCGTGCTGCTAAGCTACTGCTGGATGCAGTTCGTTCGCTAAGTGATGTAGTCAGTTGTGTGCGTGACCCAAGCAATGATTGGCGACTAGATGAAAGTGATGTGCGTGAACCACTAAGCCGTGCCTTTGTGGGTTGCAGCGTAGGCGTGGCATTGCCCGAACCACCACCGGCACTGCTACCACCGACTGAATCGGCAGCTGGAGTTATCACACGGAGCTGTGTGGGTCTCACAAACATACCGCAATTCTCATCACACTGAAAGTACTGCTGGCCTTTGATCGAGCCGCTATTCTTGCCTTTGGGCTCGTCCAGCACCACGCCCACCCACTTGCCAACGGCAAAGCTGGTCATGCCAACGTAGGCGATCGTGCCGAACAGTTCCTTACCGGTCAGTTCGACTCGGGCGCCCACTTTAATGTTCTTCTCTGCCATAATGATGTTAATGCTGTTTCTGCTGACTGCCGTTAGATGGCGTTCCACGTGTAAGTGTTAGTGAATGTGCATGAGTGCGTGTGGGTGTGTGTATATGTGTACAAAGGAGATACGCATTAATTTCAAATAAATTCTTTCTTGACTACTTCTTTTCAGACTTACATCAGTTTTTATGTGCACCTGGCGCAGTCACGTATTGCTTTTAATTATGGCAAATGCCAGCCAGCTGAATTGTAGAAACAAAAGAGAAAAAGGAGAAACCGAAAAATGTTGACATCATTAGTCACCAAGCCAAGTATGTGGAACTTCCGTAACTAGTGCTACTTAGTCTAAACGTGTATTGCCTTTATGTCACCGCTTGCAATACTTACAAATTGCAGGCAAATGCTAACACTTCAGGTATTTTGCAATAATTTTCTCTGAATTAAAATCTTCAAATTTGCAATTTCTCGACACCAAACAGCTGTGCGATAGAGATGTGCGTTGGAACGATAGAAGTTTATGAAGTGTGTCGGCACAAACGCAAGCGGTAGTTTTCTTTATATTAAATTTAGTTTAGTTTTGGTATCGATACATTTTAAGAATGGTAAGCTGAAAGAGCGCGAACTTGAAAGTTGAAGCTATTAGTTTTATATTTAATATAATATATATAACAATTTACACCGATTGTAAAATATTATGACATTAAAATAAACGATATTAACATTTAATATTTCCTCTCCAATACATCGATATAAAGTTACGGCATCAAAACGATGATATCGCCAAGCTATAATCGATACATACTGCACATTTATCAAAAGTGTCTGGCAGTGCATACCAAAGACTTTTGTTTACTTTTTATTAAAAGTCCGTCTGGACAGCTGTGTGCAAATTGGGCCGGCTTGACATTGTGCGAATGGTGAATAAATTGAAATAATGGACGAAGAGAATCATCTGCATCGCTTTGGCACACCTTTGGATCCGTTAGAGAAAGGTTAGTCGCTGCAATTACCTGAACATGTATTAATGATTAACGTTTACAGATGAGGTGCCAGCTAAAAAGCCACTAACGATTGAGGATCAAATTGTTAAGGATGAAAATGGTAAGCGTCGGTTTCATGGTGCCTTTACTGGCGGCTTTAGCGCTGGCTTTTGGAACACCGTCGGCTCATTGGAGGGGTGGACACCGCAGAGTTTTAAGAGTTCACGCGGTGAAAAGGCTACTCAAGTGCAACAGCGTCCAGAAGACTTTATGGACACTGAAGATTTGGGTGAATTTGGCATAGCACCACAAGGCATTCGCACTCGTGATGAATTTTCCAAGGAGAGTGAACAGGAGCAGCGTACGGGCCAGCGCAAACGAAAACTAATGCAGCCAGAAGCCGCTGGTCCCATACCTGGTGTGCCCGTTCTGGAACAACTGCTTCTGCCGGTGCGTGATAAGGTGGCCATGCGTATACTAAAAAGCATGGGCTGGAAGCCTGGGCAGGGAGTGGGTCCGCGACAAACGCAGAAGGAGAAGCGTCAAGCAACTGTACGTAATACACGAGAACAGTATCTTCTCGAGCATTACGGTGCCGACGGACTTCCAAATAATAACAAGCCAAATGACGACGAAACTGGTGTAGAGGATGATGAGGAACTAGACGAAGATGAAGAAATTACATTTGCACCCGACGACTATGAGCCCATTTTCTATACACCAAAGGAAAATCGCTTTGGAATGAGCTACTCGGGACTTAGTCGTGCGCCAGTGCTGTCCAAGAATAGTGCGCCGACGACGTCCATGCAGCACATAAATCTCTTTGGCCAGTTGGAGATAGAGGCTAAAAAAAAACAGTTGTCCATACGCGGCCAGGCATTTGGTGTCGGAGCTTTTGAAGAGGAGGATGACGACATATATGCCAGAGATGACATGACACGCTACGACTTCTCGCTGGCTGATAAGCAGCCCAAGAAAAAAAAGGTGACTCATGTTCAGCAACGGAATGTCATCGATGGCTTTACTGAAGACAAGAGCGGCACCACGCTTCCCAAGCCATTTCTCATTGATTTACCCCGCGATTTTAAGCCGCGCAACTGGCTCGTTCGCCGCAGTCGATTTGCACCTATGGATGCAGATCGTGCACGTAAACTAGCCGAGGCAAATGAGCATAAAAAAGCAGGTCTTGGAAGGCATGATCTAAATCCGCAACAACGAGCAAAGCTTTTGGGCGAGACAGATTTTAAAAAGAATCCCTTTAAGTCGGCTAACAGCGTCAGTAGTCAGCAGGAACGTAAAGAGTTTATATCAGCCAGAGGCAATAATTTAACAAAGAGTGAAATAATCAACACAACAAGTAAGGAGCAGACAACTCCAACAGTGGGGCTTAACAAAGAGCTACAACAATCCAATGCATCACTTCTAAATCAGGCTGCCATCAAGACTAAAAGCTTAGGTATGTCCGCAAATTCCTTTGCAACTACAGCAGCTATAAATAGAGGCAATATTTTTTTATTTCAGCCTCCAGTGTGCCCAGCAAGGGTTTCAAGCCCTTTATCGCTGACGAAGCCAAGCAGCTGCGCTATGAAAAGTTTCTATCAGCTAATATGAAAGACGACCTAGAGATCACAAAATTTTTATCGGAGTTGCAGCCGGTGACGCTTTCGTTGTGGGATCGTGAAAGGGAAAAGAAAGAATTTATACAGGCGGCCAAAATCTATCGACCGCTTGCAGGTCTTATGCTCGATAGGTTCGTTTCGGAGAGTACCGTTCAATCACAGCATTTGGACGAGCAATCTAAAGCAGAGGAGCAGCACAAAGTTGTTATGGAGCGCACAAAAACTATTTGGAAACCCAGCTCATTGCTATGCAAGCGTTACAACATTGAAGAACCCTTTGGGGGTGCTTTACCAGACGTTGCAAAAGAGCTAAAAGCAAAGTCAAAAATGTCAATATTTGATTACCTGGAAACTTCTGTTAATACCAAGGCAAATTACCAATCGCCCAGTATTATACCCAAGCACATTGAAGTGCCGAAGCCCCCACCCGCAGTACCAATAATTGCCGCAGTAAATAAAGAAAAAACTGCGGCGCCTGTAGAGGCAGCCAGCAGTACAACAGTCAAGCCGACCTTCGTGCCGATGACGCCACTGGAGCAAGCAGTGGATGCGGCTCGTGACAAACCAATTTCGGAAAAGACTGATCTGTTCAAAAGTATATTCGATGACAGCGATGAGGAACCGGAATCAAGTACAACGCAGGCACAGCAGCCTGTGGAAGACAAAGTGGCTGCAATGCAGGCTGCACTAGGCCTGCCAGGTAGAGCCACATCCGCGGCGGCGGCAAATGTGCTGCGCAACAATTCACCCCCTCGCGGCATATTTGCGGCGCTGTTTAAACCAGCGGAGGAGAAAAGCAAGCCGCCGGAGACATCAAGACTATCAAAGTATGCACCTATAGAAGGAAACAAATTAAAAATTGCGTACAAATCTCGCGAAGAAAGGCTGAAAAATGAAAAAGAACTGGCTATGGCACAAGTGCCCGTAGAAGAACTTTATGGACCCAAGTTACCCAGCCAGCTAATACATACGGTATCTAACTGTGCTATCGAAGCTGAAGCCAGTATCGATGCGAAACTGCAGCAGCTCTGGAAGCAGCATGCACCACCCAAACTCAAGGCGCAGAACTGGGTGGAACGCAAACTTAGCAGCAGTGAGGATAGTGAAGAGGACAGTTCCGATAGTTCAGATACCAGCAGCACCCATAGAAGAAGATCCAAGACCAAAAAATCACATAAAAGAAGCAGCTCTAAGAAATCAAAAAAGTCCAAACAAAAGTCAAAGAAAAAATCTAAGAGCACAAAGAGCAAACACAAAAAGAAGCACAAGCACTAGCACTAAGCATTACCATGTGAATTTCCGATTTGCTCATTTGTATAAGTAAATTATCAATTGCCTTTTCGTTAAGAGGACTTGTAAGTGTTATTCCTAATTCGACCCGTAACCCACTAAAATGAGTAATAAAGGGCTTATGAACTTGTGAAAAAGTATGAAACATCCAGAAGAAATCATCTCCGAGCCCATATACTATATATATTGATCAATGGCAAATTCCATTCCATTTCATGTCCTACGAATAGATTTGATTTCTATAAGAATTTTTGCTGCAAATTTTATTCAGATCAAATAAATAAAACGATATTGAAGCGCGGAGAGGCCGGCAGCAGCATTGTACTTGTCTTAAGGATTTCTTGTAGTCGGATACACCCGACTACAGCATTTTTAATTGTTTTTCTTTTGTAAGTGCTTAAACGTACTCCTATCAATATGTATTGCCAATAGATATTTTAAATAGTTTACAAACATAAAATTCCAATTTAGAAACCTTTTTTGATTGAATTTTTGATATTATTAATATTAAGATTGTTTGGTAAAAACACGTGAAATATGATTTCTTGTATTTATTTATTTATACATACTATTAATAACAGGTACGGCCCCAATAATAATTTATACTCCTATTAAATATAAAAGAGGATGAGTTGATTTTTTCACTTTACATATTTTACATACAGAATCTCTGAATATGATGGTTGCGGCACATCCGCACACGTTTGCAACTTAAAGACTGCTATAAAGTTTAAACAAAGATTGGAGATATCACATCGCTCAATGAGTCCCTGGCTTAACTAGGAGAAACACTTTTTTTTGAAAATTTAGTTTCATTCGTCAATATAGTTTCCATCTAAGACCACACCCTCAGTCTCGCGCCTCTCCAACTTTTTGATGCCTTTTTGTAGAAGGATGAATTTTTACCCTCAAAATAGGCATCAGTATCGGCTATCACATCCTTATCTGGCTGTTAGCTCTTGCCCTGGAGGTACTTTTTGAGATCTGGAAAAAGCCAGTAGTCGCTGGGGGAAAAATCTGGAGAATTGGATGGATGCATTAGTAATTCGAACCTCAATTCATTCAATTTCACCATTGTTGCCATAGACTTGTGGCACGGTGTATTATCTTGATGAAACAGCGGTTTCTTCTTTGCCATATGTGGACGTTTTTCCTTGTTAGCACGGTCTAGCCGACCCAGCAATGTTATGTAATCTTCGCTGTTGATCGTTTAACCTTTCTCCAAAATCCCGTATGCATCCCAAAATACGGACGCCATAACCTTACCCGCCGATATTTGTACTTTGGGACTCTTCGGACGGCTTTCACCGGTTGCCACCCACTCAGAAGACTGACGATTGGAGTCTGGAGTATAGTGATGTATCCATGTTTTATCCATGGTAACGTAACGGCAAAAAAACGGTCCTTTTGCGATTCAACATGCGTAAACACTTCTCGGAAGCAGCGATGCGTTGTTGCCTTTAGTCCACTGTGAGCAATCGCGACACCCACTTTGAGCAGAGCTTTCTCATATATAAATGTTCTTACAATATCGTAAGCACACTGCCTTTTAATATCTTTCACGCATCAGCTATCTCTTTTAATTTCAGCCTGAGATCGGCCAATACTATTTTTCGGATCATTACGATATTTTCTGGCGTAACTGCTGTGTTTGGGCGACCACTACGTTCAGCGTCTTCGGTGTCCACACGACCACGTTTAAACTCATTATACCAGTTTTTGATGGTCATTGAAGAAAAACCCAAAGGTTGTTTTACTTTAGCGTTTATATTGTAATTTAAAAACACCTGATTGCAGAGTTGTGAAATTATATTTATATATTTTGTTTACTGTAGCCCTATATACTTGGTCCACCTTGGTCCTTTACTTTTTAATTTATTTATTAACGATCTCCCGTCTATTTTCCTTCACTCCTATGTACTAATGTACGCCGATGATGTGAAGCTGTGCTTATCATATAACGACAACAACTCTCCTTATTTATTGCAATCGGACCTGGATTTGTGTTTTGATTGGTGTAAATGCAACTTGTTGTTTCTGAATTGCTCTAAATGTAAGATTTTGTCATTCTTTAGAAGAACGCCTCACATATTTAATTACATGCTCGACCGGGTTTCTCTTGAGAGATTAAACTGTGTCACCGATTTGGGAATTCTCTCGATTATAGATTAAAATTTGACAAACATATCGCGCTTACAGGCAACAAGGCGACTCAATCTCCATCAAACGATGGTCTAAGGAATTTGACGACCCTTATACGACTAAACTGCTGTATACTATACTTCTCTTGTTCGGCCTATTCTAGAATACGGATCTTGTGTGTGTTCTCCTCAATACTCGGTACACCAAGACAGAATTGGGTCGGTCCCAAAAAAGTTTCTTCTTGTTTCTCTTCGCGGCTTTAGCTGGACTCCAGGTACTGATTTGCCTTCATACCACAGTAGACTGCTATTAATTAACCTCCTATCTCTTACTAACCGTCTTATTTAGTTTTATTTTTACATAATAAATAAATAAATAAATAAAAATATAAAAAAAAAAATAAATGAATAAATAAATAAAATACTTAAAATTCTAATTTCTAAATAATTTTGAAATGTATTATCAATGATAATTTATCATATATACGGATCTCAACTATGATATTTAACCCGGTGTTGCGTTGTGGGGTATAGAACAAACATGGATTACAAAATTAATTTGAAAAATATGGAACGCATCATAATTTTTCACAAAGCAGTCGATATTATCTCCAATCTCCCTTCAGCAACCAATCCTATAATGCCTTGTCTCTTTCTAAACTATCGCATAGAATAGAACGAAACAAAAGACTTTGCAAAATTCGTTATATCTGAATCTGTATATGAGATAGAGGCATACGTGTACATACAGTGAGTCAAAAAACTATTGGCACACTCACTGTTTCTGAAGGAATGTGTGCTTAAGTACCAATTAGGTACCAATAAGATGAAGCGTGTTGTAAGCGAGATAGAGTCGGATGTTTATGGTCTTACTCATTTATATTCCAACATTTTACAATTAAAGGTATAAAGAAATTTTTTTTTTTTAATTTACAAACCACTAAATATTTTCCGGGATATTCTTTTTATTTAATTTGCAATAAAAATATCTGTTTCCTGCTAATATTTGACACATTGTAAAATTATTATTGACGCAGTGATAACAAATGTTATTTTTCAATGTCGCACGCGACATCAAAATATACGCTAAGGCAAAGAAAACACGAGATTTAACAGGGCAAATGTAAATGCATAATGTCTCTCATTAAGAACAATAACCAAAGCAAAACGTGCAATACAAATGTTCAAAACGAATCTTTTACACTTGGTGCTAAAATAATGTAAGATTAGTTTATATAATATTAGGTAAATAAATATATATATATTATATATAAAAATGTTAAAATTACATACTATTATAGACTTTGATTTTTTTGTCAGTTGATTGGGGTTTACATTTCTGTGGAAAGGCACATATGCATACAGTGAGTCAAAAAAGTATTGGCACACTCACTGTTTTTGAATAAATTTGTACTTTATACGAATTAACTGCTATCTAAAAACAAAATGTTGATATTCTAGGTATTATTAGAATATTCTAAATACAATGCATCAAAGAATAGCCCGTTACTTGCAAGCGAAAAGGGACTACAAAAAAGATGAAATGAGCCTAAAACACATAAAAAAAAAGTATTGGCACACATTATATTCGCTAGCCTAACGGTAATCTTTGCAGTTTCTGTAGTTTATCCTGCTACTACATGCATAGCTATTGCGTAATAGTGCATTTCAAGTAAGTATGGATCTTCATGATCAGCAAAATGAGTAGAGGATCAGAAATCTCGCTAGATGTCCGAAAACTGATATTAGCCTTCATGCCAAATAGTTGCTGCAGTGGCTCAAAATCTGCTGTCAAGTTGTGTAATGAAATGTAGAAAAATTTCCGCCAAAAATTTCACCCACAAACATTGAGAAATGCTTTATACAGAGCAGGTTTTCATGGAGTTTCCTGGCCTAAGCATTTCATTCCGGATGTTAACAAAATAAGGAGGTTCGAGTTTGCCAAACGTCATGTAAATAAGCCGGAATCCTTTTGAAATAATGTTACAATTAGTGACGAGTCAAAATATATTCTTTTTGGTTTGGCGGTGTCTGGAGTTGGTAATCTTGTGCTCATTGATGACAGAATAGATAAAAGAGCGTACATGAACATTCTAAAAGAAATCTTGGCTCCAACGTGTGCGTAAATTGCGATTAAATAGGCAGCAGTGGAAGTTTCAACACGATAACGATCCTAAACACTCATCGTATCTGGTCTGGGAATGGCTTATTTGCAACTGTAAACAATTAAAAACACTATCACAGTCACCAGACATGAATCCCATTGAGCATATTTTGTGTCTGCTCAAGAAAAATCTCTGTCACCAAGGGGGAGGGGGTCTAAATATCGTGAAATCTGCGTCGCTTATCACATGACAAACTTTAAAAACAGAGGTATGCCAATACTTTTTTGACTCACTGTATATAAATAGAGTGGCACACAGATGAACTTTAAGTTTTTCTTATCAGAGTTTTAATATCTGTAAGGGAACTTCAATGTTTTTCTTTGAATTTCTAAAAACAAAATATTAATCGAATAAATCTTAGGAATATAGTAACCACTCAAATTTAGATATTAAACTGTCAAGAATTCTATAATAGAGAATACGCGACTGCGAGACACCATTAGGACATTTATTGTCCAATCTTTAATAAATTTGCTGCCAGGATCAGTACAATTCCAATTATTATGTCGTGGGAAAATGGTTCAATGTACAAGAAACTCGATCTGCGTATGGTATACAATAGACTACATACCAAATTTGGGATCTTAACTACTAGTGATCAAACAGGCTGAAGAAAGCATCTCCGACAACATAGCGTATATAATATACATTTTATTCGTAAACGCCAACGGGAGATATACATATATACGATTTATACGATCCACTGGAAAAAGGGTGATCCCACAGCTCATTTGACGCACAACAAGATTTGGGGTATCTTAGGGTCATGGCATGAGATTTTGTGCATATAAAAGGCATTAGGGAGAATGGGATCTATTGCCAATTTAGGAGCAAGTTCGTTGCATATTCGTTTCTATATGATGCAATTACATGAGAATTGGTATAAAGTATATATTCACGAATGGACAGATGAGATTCCTGGTTGGCAATGATACCAAAAAATTGTATAGTTTAGTTTTTTTTAGCAGCGTTAGAAACCTACCTAATATCATTCATTGTGCATTTCCTTACTTCAATTAGATAAAGTAATTAAAGACTGTTTGCCTCAAATAATCTACGTGAGAATATTTCAATCATGGCATTTTTAGTTGTTCTTTATTAGATGATAAATAAATACATAAAAAGACTTGATATACAAAATCTTATTCTCTTAATTTATTTGTATAAAGAAACATGTCTTTATATGCTACAACTGGAATTATATGCCAACTTAAACCCCAATGTAATATATTCGGAATCCAGTACCATCAAAATTGGGCGATTTTTTGGCAACTATCTTTAAGCGAGTGTTGCTCATTGTGAATATATCGGGTGTATTTTGTCCGCAGAACGTATGACGCAGTGTTTCGCTGTTGTCGGCCAACACATCGAAAAACTTGAGATTATCTAGGGGGCAATTTGTCTCAGATCCCATATTATATTCTGGAAGAGAAAAATTCAAATATAAATAAAGCAGGTCCTCGTATAAGAATTTGTTATGTTACCCAAAAAACTAAATTGTAGCGTGCTGCCGGCTGGAATAGATATCTGCCAAATACATTCCGAATAATTATGATTGTCATAAGGTGGATTAGCAAATTGGCCCTCTAAGCTCGTTAGATCGCCTCCACAGCCCATAGGTAGAGCCTTACTCTGGGAATAGTAGAATATTCTTGTGAATCTCAATCCCGAGCCCATAATACGTAACGCATTTGTTGCGCTGTATTTGGAGACATATGAAATGAAATCGGTCCCAGTCGCATTATAGACGGAACGATTTGTCCTGAGATCTGTCAACTATAGAAATTCATAGATAATAGTTAAAAATATGTTTTGCCAATTGGAGTCAGTTTACTTACAATAAATGAACTATTCATATCTGGCTCAAATTGTATATGAATGATTTCAATTACTAAGGCATATTGTTCCGGGACCCTTATATCATTGTCACAATTGGCGATCTCTTTTTTATCCATTAAAAAGTAATCGATCATTCCGTTTAAATCAGTGTACGTGTTATTACAAACTAAAATAAAATTAGATTTGAAACAGTCAAACTAAGAAACAAGATTTAACATATTATATATATCTGTATGTGTTTTTAAAGAGATCAAATGATTCTACGTTTGTTGTTTCTCAAATATAATTATAACGATATATATAGATATTTATATTAATATTTTGGTATCGACTTACATGATTTCTGCTTTACTGATATATTAAACCCGAACAATTCTGCATGTCCACTGCTGTGGAATGTTAGCACAAAGTCAAAGTTTTTCGGCACTGTCCGGACTACATTATTGAATTGACCGCAGTAATACCTGGTTTCTAACTAAAGGGTATTATTTAGAAGTAAATATATTCATTTCAAGTTGTTGGGGCCAATACTTACATAACCTCCCGCAATAAGTAGATAGTCGCTACATTTTCCCGTGCTCTGAGATACATCTTGGAGTTGTACCGAATTCATATGGATTTCCGCATCGGTATTGGATTTAAAGTTCCAAGCACAGTGAATGCTGCCCTCATAGCTGCTGGAGATATTGCTCGAATGTAGGCGAATATTGATGGTCTATTAATAGATATATATACCAAATAGTAATTAATATAACACTGATTGGGCTAGCTACTTACCTCATTGGGGCGCAGCTCATAGTCCAACTGACCACAGAGAGTGGTCTCCATTTCCAGGACTAGCTCAAAGCTTATGCCTCCTACCTGAGCCGTCAGGCCACTAAGCTTAAAAAGCAAATCCGCTGTCGAACTGAAGAGCCTTGTGCCATTGCCCACAACAGCATAATATCTGCCCATACTTGGACTATTGCCTTCAAAGCCGTCGACCACTTCCAGTGTGTTGCACATGATGCAGCGATCGTGATTAAGCTGTAGTTTCTTCATCCACATGGATAGCCGGTAACCAGGTGGGGCACTAGCCCGGAAATAGCACACCAGTTCCTCCATTTTGGTGCTATTAAGCTGGTAGTTCCGCACAAGGCTCATGCGGGTATTGCCCACGCTTAGGGCCAACCGCTCGTTGCAGTTGGGCGTGAAATGCACGGTGGCCACGAAACCGAATCCATGTAATTCCACAAGCCTGGGTAGTGTGGCCACAATGAGCGCCTGGTTACTGTCCACCATGACGGAGGGAGTGGTAAGATTACCGCAGAGCCGAGAAATGCGCTGCTCCTCGCTTTGGGCATTGCCCCGGTAGACGCTCAGTTGTTCGTATATGCAACCCACTGTGGAACTGAGATCGAAGTGCTTAAAACGCAGGAATATCGCATGCTGCGGTGGTGCTAGCACTGCCCACTTGCAAGTCACATCCTGAAAATTCGGGCCAACATTCTCGCCTAGCGGCGGACGCAGCGTAAAAGGTGCAGTGTAGTTACCACCACAGCCAATCAGCTGGTACTGTATTTTGATAGTCTGCGCAAGTATGTGCCGGGTGAACATATAGTTCAGGCGCACACGTCCATAGCCGCTTACCTCAAAGTTCGAACATAAATTCCTGTCAATTAATTGCTCCTTAAGGCCTTCACCCTCTTCCTCAATTTGACGATAGGCCTCAAAGCGGTTCAAGAAACAGAGTGCTGCGGGCCAGTTTCTTTTGCCTTGGTACTTCACACTGACAACAAGCTGCTGTTTGGTGTCTGTGTAAAACTCATAGTTGCAAGTCTGCCGGAAGATGTCAGTATTTACATTGATGTTATGGAGAGTTTGCAGCTCCGCGGTGGCCTGCAGCTTAAGATCGCAGCTTGAGTAGACGACAAAGCGAAAGCCATCCGCCGTTATATTTCCATTGGTGCGGAATATAACACGCATACGATTTGACTGAATGCTTATCGGCTTGGGTCGCTCACGTCCGCAGAGAGTAGCGACGGGTTGCCACAAGCCCGACTCGAAGCTTAGCACCTGCAGCTGATCGTAGCTACAGTTGACCGCCTTTTCAATGTAAAATGATTCTTGAAATTCCAAGCGCAGTGACATTTCACTGTTCGTTGCTTCAAAGTCCCAGCTGAGTTCCATGTTGTCTTTATAGGTTTTAGCATCGACTACTACTGGCGGCGTCGGCGTATTTGTTACCCTAATAATTCTCCCACCACCCTCTAACAAATTGGGCTGCGTGGCCTGTATTTGGAACTGACTGCTACCGCTGTGATACTGTGTTGCATGGTAAAGCACCTTGCAATGCATTGTCTCCAATACTGTAGTATTAAACTGAAGCATGCCACGGCATATTTTTGCCAGCTGAGTACCAGTTTTATAGTTGGATATGAGAAGATACTCCCGATCGCAGCTATCACTGAGGCTGACATTGCCACTGAGCATGTAACCGATGGTATTCTTTAGCGTCCAAACGCACTCCAGCGGCCCAAATGTTTCACTTAACTGGGGCAGCTCAATTGTGGTGCCCTCTGCCACTCCAATGGAACCTCCACAGTCAAAGCGTTTATATGTGGCCCGGAAGTGTTGTAACCTGTTACTATTTGACCCCATCAGAATAACTTGTCCGGCAGCAGTCGCTAGAGAAATTGTAGTATTGGCAGACTCCAATTCCATCGAAATTTGATGTTCGTTGTCTTTAAAGTGGACTCTTGACAGCAAGTCTGAGTTGTACACTAGCACATTAAAGCTGAGGGTTACTCCAGGCTCGGTCACAAAGTTAATCTCGCAGTAATAACTGGGCAGATTGATGAGCTCCTGGCTGGACAGGGTGCCAGCCGCTTCGTTGTTTATGTCTGGTGGACAGAGCGAAGGTTGAGCGGAAGTAAAGCGGGCATGTAGCGCTACCATTGAGTTTATGGAACTCAACCGAATACGAGCTAACATAAAATTATTCGTAGACTCAATGATGCCAGTGCCATTATATGAATCCATTTGAAATTCGGTTATCCTGGACATCTGGTTAGGGTCATTGTAAAAGGAGAAGGGTAACATCCTGTGCATAAAATGGACACCATACGAAACTCTAAACACATTAAATAATTGGTTTAGAAATTACCTGTACACGATTCTAACGTTATCAACTTACCGTTTAGCTCTGAGCCTAGGTCCTCTGTGATCCGCTAGATTGAGGAACTGTAGACGGACCCGTTGTCCCCTGGGGACCGTGATACGCCATTCGCATACTCTTATAAATCTACGATTCCCCATTTGTCTAGGAATTGCTAGCTCACCCGATACAGCATTCACCTGTCGAGAGCAGGAACTCTTGACCGTATCATACTGTAGCTTGAATCCACGATAGTTGTTAACCGTCTTTACCGTGATGAGGCGCAATGCAATCTCATTTGAATAAAGTGTTATGGTATCCGGCGAAGTGCTCTTGTTGTTATACAGAGTATGAAGTGTTTGACGTTCATTCATCAGATCCAAAATCTCAATGCGATCCGTGGAGTTCAGATCGTCTGCTTGTAAGTCATCAAGGGGTAAATCCAAGTCACTTATATTCAGTCTAATATGCATGTTCGGAGGAATTTTAATGATATACTCGCACACAGCTGGCTTGGGATAGGCACCTAGAGCCGGGTAGTGCTCGGATGATATAATGCCAGTTAACGAAGTGTATTCACCACCACATCTGCTGAGGGAAACATTGAGCTGGAAGCCATTACGGGGTTCATTAAGCTGCGTTTGATAATGCACCAGTAGAAGGTTTCCTGAGCTACGTATCATTGCCGGTCTGCGGCAAGTGTGCAGCAGTTTCCGAGCGAGCATTGTGGATCCATCGTATAACTCAACAAACTCCTTTTCACAGTAGCGAATACTCAAGTCAAAATCGCCCACAAAGTTGGCTGCAATGGTCTCGCCCGGCGGTGCTATCACGAGCCAGGTACACTCTGAGTTTGCATGCGGATAGTAAGGATAACCAGGCGTGCTGATGTTATAACTGCTTGCTGAATGGGTTAGAAGCACCTCGGCATCGCAATCCCTATATTCACGGTAGGTTAGGTTCCAGTGATTTTGTGTGGGATTAATCTGACCAACCCGATCGGGGATAAAGTATTTTATGAAAGCGTGCGGTCCAGTGGTGCGATAGAAGACTGTGGCGAAACCTAACTGGTTGCAGAATTTTCCATGTGGCAATAGTGGTGCCCCGACGTCTAGGCCATCATATATGAGGCCATAATGTGGACAACTAGTATTGAGTGCTTGTCCATTGTAATCTATTGTGATGTCTATGACTCGTCCTGGTCGTACCTCAATGTGCCACTCACATCCAGTATCCATTAGCTCTCTGCGTTGCAGATGTGAGTTGAGAATAGTGCCTACGGAACCGGTCATATTGGCACCGCAGTGTGTACGCACTATGGATCCAAAGCCAGTTCCATTGTTAGTGGCATCTGTTTTGAACTTCAGCCGAAGATTTGGCGTGCCGTCTACGCGGTTTAGGGGACTACCCGTTCTGGCGCTGCTATTGCAGATACGTAGCTGCTCGTGCCAATCCACCATATTGGGGGAGCTTTCTATGCTTAGATAATCAAATTGGCATTCAGGGTTATCCTCTAATCTCGCTTCAAATAGAGTGACATAGGCATGTCGCGCTGGATCTTTCGTCTTGAAGGTCCACTCACAGTTCAAGTTCATTTTATAGCCGTGTGGATAGCCTGGTGAATTAAGCGTAACCCGCGCATCATCTTTTAAGGTATAGATCTCATTACACTCTTCACTCTTCAGCGTTAAATTAGAGGCCAGCTCATTGCTACTCATAACGTGCCACTTTAGTTGGAAGCTATCAAATTCTGAATTTACGCTTTTTAAATAGAGCACATTACTACTGGAAGTAAACTGCCACGGCGAAGTGCCTATACTAACAGCCAAAGCTGTGTCATCAAATCCATCAAACAACTAAAAGGGGTAACACCGATATTAATAATGGAAACCAGTTGTTCCTATAGTCGCTTAAATTACTTAATATATATATATTTATATCCTAAAGACGCATTTTAGTTTGAGATGCGTTTTCTATCTGATATATATAGTTACACAACTGGAGGAGACGACTTTTATCCATACTTAATAGATTCACGAAATAAAATGAATTTAAAGTTTGCGATATAGCTGTACAAAAATCAGACTCAAACGTTTCAAAATGGAATAGCTTCAATGGGCTATTTGCTTACCAGAAGTCCTCCATTGTATTCCTTGAAGTCCAAAACCACATTTCGATTTCGTTTCGCTAAGATGCGCCAACTGTAGGGTTGATTATCAGCGCGTACCGCCAGGGTTGGGGGTGCCTCGATAGTGCCATTTGTACCCTCCGTTAATTCATTATCGTGTACTATTATAATCCTTGAATTAGCTTAAGAATTTTTCGATGGTACATTAACGCTACTAACCAAAGTTCCAACGCAGTTTAAAGCCATTGCCGCTGCTTCCGGGTTGGCTACGGAATTTAATCCAGGCTTTGCTGTTTACGATCAGCGGTGTGGTGGGCAGCTCCTGGCCGCAGTAGACCCCTAGTAAAGAGCCTAAAATACCGGCACGGATTTCCAAAAAGTCCACATTGCAATGTTCCGATTTGACTATGTTCAGTACCTCAAAAGTTAATTCAATACTAGTTCCAGCACGTTGTTCAATTTGCCACACGCATTCAACATTGGAAGGGTAACTGTCCGGAAAGTTTGGCGAACTAAGAGTTCCGCGAGCAGAGCTTATTAACCCCCCACAGGAGTTCTCAATGGTAGTATACTGTGCCATCAGGCCTATGCCCAAAGACTCGATGCGCACCTTGTTAGAAGGCACCATCAAATTAGCTGGATGCTCTTGACACAGATTGTAGTATAGCACATCGTCTTCATCGTTCAATATTCGCAGTCCTGCCGTACAGTTTCCACCTGTGCATTGTGGGCAATCTAGTTGGTTTATCTTTAAATTAACCTTGCTGCCCTCCGGTGCAAAGATAGTCCAGTAACAGTTCACATCTAGCCGCGAACGTATATAACCTTCACTGGCAAACAGTGCACCTCCACAGACATGGTGGAATTTTAACAAAATCTGCCCCAAGAGCCAGCTTTAGCCTTAAAGACCAATCGAACCTGGGTCGGTAAAATAGCGGTGCCAGGACGTCTATCGCCACAGGCTTTTTCAATAAATTGTTCGCTGTTGTCTACCTTTATGCTTGTTAGCTCTAGCATAGCGTCTTGACAATTGGCCGAATCTGTCAAGTTGAAGGGCTCGAAATCAAAGATGATGCCATGGCTGTCTGGTACCTGAACATGAAATGAAATAAGAAGAAAACAAAACATTATTATACGGGTACTAAAGGTTCCACTTGTAAATTTTCCTGTAGTTGTGGCAAAGTGTATAACAGTCAGAAGAAAGACTAACCGACCTCATAGTGTATATATATTCTTCATCAGTATTTTATCCGTTTCCATCCCTATCCCGCTGTCTGCATGAACACGTCGATCTCTTATGTTGTTTCACGTATCCCTAACATAAGTAAGATTTATCTCAAATTTAGTTTAAAAAAGTAGAATTTTTACTTGTGATACTCAGTATCTGGCTTATTGTCTGAACATTCATAAATTCGAAAACTGCACTTGTTTTTATCACTTTTTGGATTAGAGTCTAAAATAATTTCCGGAATGAGAAACCCATTTTAAAACCTTGCTTAACTTTCTCCTGCGGTGTTTCTTCTTTCTTGAGCTTGTTAAAGTTGTCGATACTTACATCAATGCTCCATATGCACTCCACATCTTTGTCGTATACTTGGTTGGTATTGTCGTAAAAGCCAGGAGAGGCTATAACCCCACTACTGACAGACATTCGTCCACCACATTTGGCTGGCACCATGGCATAGCTGGCTTTGATATATTTACGAGCTCGCTGTGGGCTACTCATGAAGCGAACACGTAGTCTGTTGGCTGGGGATATGAGAGTTTGCGCGGAAGTCTCCACGTGGCAGCTGCGCATCAATGTGTCGGAAGCATTGAGATTAGAGGAAATAGTAAGAACGTCCTGGCTGCAGTTAGCCATCGGTGTCTCAATGTGTTCTTCAAGCAGCTGTAGGCGTATTTGGAAGCCCTCAGGTGCAATAATATGCCAATCGCAATCCAGGCCAACACTGTAGGGTATATTGGGCGTCTCAAAACTACCAGACATTTCATACAGCTCCTCGCCGCAACCCAAGCGCTTATACTCAACACGAAATCCTTGCGCCTCTATGAGGGAATCACTTCTGAAACGTAGAACCACTCGATTTCCCTCGCTGGTGACGATCATATCCTTGGCACTGCAAAGATGTCGCTCACTGATTAACTGATCATTTCGGTAGTCGCCCAGCAGCACATAGTCATAATCACAGGTGCCGAACATTTTCTTTTCGATGTCCATGTGGGAGAAGGCCAGTTGGATATGAGTACTGCCCATACCACCACGAATATCCCACTCGCAATTAGTGTTGGGAGGATAATATTCGGGAAAGTTGGGACTTTCAATAGCGCCACGCTGCTGATTCAATTGTACCTTACAGATTGTAATGTAATCCAGCACAAAGCTAATACCATCCGGATTATCGTTATCAACATTATAGCGCACCAACACTCGATTGGTGGTCGATACCATTATCATCTTCATACCGATACTACTACAGTTCATTGGCATTTGAGCACTGCGTGTGGTGGGTCCATCAAATATTTTGAGTGGACCATCGCACACATTGTCCTGGCTCTGGAGCTGTAGCTGCACAGTAGACCCTTGAGCCACGCTGATTTGCCAGTCGCAGGCTACCGCACCACGATTTCCTGCCATACTGTGGGGCGAGTGAATGGCGCCCATGTGTGAGTTGAGTTTGCCACCGCATCCAGTGGTCACCATTTGCCAGTTAATATAAAAACCGGGATACTCTACATACTCATCCGTTTCGAGGTGTATATACAATATATTGCTAAAGGATGGTATGCGCGGTGGTATCTGATGGTCACAGAACCGTCCAATCAGCGGTGATGTACTTTGGTCCCCATCTCTGTGTAGAGAAATTAAGTTAGAATAGAATGAAAACGGAAGAAAAGGATTCAAAATTTATAGATAAAGTTTTTTTTATTTTTTAGATCCTTAACCCATAAAAATGGGTATAAGAGGCTAATGGAATTATGCAAAAGTATGTAACAGGCGGAAGAAAGCATCTTCAACCCCATAAAGTATATGAATTGTCGACAGAGTCCGTCTCTCAGTCCGTCCGGATGAAGAGACATAAGAATGAGAGCCTCAAAATTCGGTTTTTTTTTTCAAGTTTGTTTGAAATTAAGGAGGAAGATTGCAGACTAACGTAATGTGTTAAGGTATCGGTATCGGTTCGATATTTACTTAATCGAATTGAAGTGAATTAGGAGTGTATTAATTGATTATAAAATAGGTTAAATATGAGATTACCTTATCTCCAGATAGTCATCACGACAATCAAGTGTGGGTTCCAACGTAAAATTGGTAACCATCAGCTCAATGCGTTGTCCCAGTGGTGCCTGAATCTTCCATGTGCAGTTATGCAAGGAGCCGTACTTATTTGGCCAATTTGGTGATTTGAGTGTCCCGAATCGAGCAACAGATTCAAAGCCACAGACTGTTAATGAACGAAAATATCATATGTATGCTTTGTTTTTCGTGTGGAAATAAAGGTTATTTAATGGTACCTTCTTCAGCTTGAGTAAATTGTACTGAAGCATAGGCTATTGTTCGACTCCCTGCTCCGATTAAGAAAATTGTTAAGAGGTGCGAATCACTGTAATCATCTATACTCTGTGTTGAACCCCTGTCGTCAAGACTGAGACTATGTATTAATTTAGGCTCTGTGCCTGTGCTGTTGTCATACATATAGAATTTATAGGTTGAATCTGTTAATGCTTGAACTCTAATATTTATATGTTTATTGCCGGGTGCCTCAATGATCCACTGGCAATAAGAAGATGAAATAATGCCTTCAAAGCTGGGATTTTCCCCACTCAGAATGCCTCCGCATCTCGATGCTCGGAATTGGTACTCTACTCGCATGCCACGGGCATGTTGAAGATTACTTGCACCATGGAATACAAAGCGAGCGTAGTTATTCTTTGAAAACAACTGCAGATTTGTTAGATTCTTGGAAAATCGTTGCTTTTCGCTCTCATCTCGAGAAATATAAACCTGCAATAATACGCCGCATCATTATATTTAGTACCCCGATATATTTTAGCAGTACGGTTATACTAACATCTAAATAACTTGCTCCTTCTGTAACGTTAGTAGATCGCTCATCATTGTCGACTAGGACTGGAGGCTCCGTTGCGCTAAGCGATAGATCGGTTATATCAATAATACCAAAGCTGCCAACTGGCCCTCGTATTATGAAGGTGCATGGCAAGTTCTCAATATAGCCATTCGGATAGTTAGGAGTTGTTATAATACCACTGTACTCGGTATAGTTGGCGCTGCAAACTAGAAAGTGTGGCAATTATCAGATCTATATAGAATATTTCAAAATTGATAAAATAATAATCGTTTATGGTTTGCCCACCTCTGGTGTAGCGCATCTCAAAGCCTCCACGCGTCTCGAGGCCAGACAATGCATACTCATACCGCACCAATAGGACATTACTGGTGGATACCAATGGCTGTAGCTCTCCCTCTTTGGGTTGTCCACAGTATTTTCTCATCAGAGGCTGCTCATCGCTGCGTCCATCAAAAATCTCCAGTTTTTGGAAAGAGCAACGTCTGGTGCGCATTAGATTCATTTTCTGGAAGTTAAGCTCAATCTTTGTACCAATCGGCTGTTCTATAAGATACAAACAGAGTTCGGCATTCAAATGGCCACTGATAAGACCTCGCGCTTCAGTGAAGACGCCACCACATCCCGGATGACCCGGAATGACCTCGAAGTGCAATTGGAATGAGCTGTCCGTGCGATACAGATCTGTGTGAAAGTGTACGTTCACTAGATTGGAGGAACTATACAGTGGTGGCGGTTGTGCTGACTGGCAAGCTAAGAAGAGCTTTCGATCGGCATCGTATACGCTGAGGTAATCCGAATCGCTACAATTGTCCCGCTGAGTATCAACTGTATTGCCCAAGTTAACCTCATAGAAACGCAAGAGAAGGCGAGTACCGAATGGAGCATCTAACTGCCAACGACAGTCTAAGCCAGGACGTGCCATGGCCGGGTAACTGGGCGAGCGCAGTGTTCCAGTTTTGCCAAAATTCAGAGACAACTCCTCACCGCACACCATCGGCTGTGATGTCCAAGATAGATTAAATCCCCGGGCCTGCGTCACATTGTCCGAACGAAACCAGAAGAATAGCTGCTCCTGCGTGGATATCACACTGCCATTGCCTAATGGTAGCGCATTACCACAAAAGCGTCCAATAAGTCGAGCGGTGAGAGAGCTACCGTCGTGTAGCTGGAGAAAATCTGCGCTGCAGTCTGTCCTGGGCTGTAGGTCAAACATACCAAAAGTCACATTTAGCACCATTCCTCGCCGGGTGCGAATAATAAAGGCACAACGCTCATTTGGCTGGTAGTCAATTTGGGTGTTGTCCTCGCTTGGAGGATACTGCAGGATGCCTGTTTCGTTGCGTAATATGTGGCCGCAGTAGCTGCGAAGATGGGAGCACGTGCTGCCCGTGTAGCCGCTGGGGCAGACGCACTGGTACTGATTATCAGGTAGGAGTCGGCAGGTGCCGCTATTTTGGCAAGGGTTCGGATGACAGGCGTCAGCTTCCGCACACAACGGACCGATATAGCCCGGCTGGCAAATGCAGCTGGTGCCACGACCACTGAGCACACAGGTTCCGTTGTTCAAGCAACGGTGGTCGTCACAAGGTTTGCGGCTGGGATCCTCGGTGCATCCATCGACTCCATAACCATGTCCAAAACTACCGAGAGGACAACTGCATACGACAGTTCCGGATATGTACTCACAGTGAGCGCTGGGATGACAAATATTTTCGCCGTTGCAAGAGTTGCTCTTAGCCTCAGTACAGGTCCGTCCGTCACCAGTCCACCCACGTGGACAGCGCCCGCAGCGATAGGAACCCTCTGTGTTGATACAGCTTACGCTTGGATTCTGGCTGCACCCAGCGTTATTGCCATCTGCGCATTCATTGATGTCGCGGCAAAACTTTCCGTCTCCTGGAAATATGTAAAATGGGTTGTAAGATTAGCCCTTAAGTCCACTGTATTGTTACCTGTATAGCCCGGCGGACAGGCGCCACAGCGAAAGCTGCCCGGTAAGTTGATACATTCATTGTGGCACGGATTGATTTTAGGAGAGCATTCATCCACATCTCGTGTACAGGGACTACTTCTCGCTGCGGTGGCATTGGTATCCGCCCATGTCCAGCCCTGATCACAGATACAGACAAACCCTTCAGCATTGTTGGCGTGGACACACGTGCCGTGGCTGCCGCACAGCTCCGTTGACTGGTTGGTCAGACAGACGTTATGCCGCAGACGGCAATGGGCGCCAGAGAATCCATTACGGCACATGCACCTGAAAGACGATGTAGTTAGCTTTGTCATCAACGCGGATCTGAATTTGATCTACTTACCGATAACTGCCGGGCGTATTAAGGCACTGGGCATCGTTCATGCAGACAGCCAAATCGGTGCTGGCCAAATCAAAGCATTCGTTCACATCATCCTCGCAGGTTGGACCCTGTCATTTTTAATGAGAACAGTGCTCAGATCAAACGACTTAAATTGAGCCCTTACGGATCATATTATGGATTAAATGGCCAACGCCGCACTTCTATTCGTGAGCACTCATTATAATGTTATCCAAGAATTAACTGAACCAGATATATTTTAGATGTATGTATATACATATATCATTCCAAATTTATATCTTAGAGCTGGTCATCAACATTGAGAGAATTTAAACAAGTTAGAATACTCCGGTTGATCGAGCTTATGCAGCGAGAAAAATAAAAATTTGGTGTTTCAAGTCTGATAATGCATTTACATACATATATACACGCGGACGGACATACAGACATACAGACATACAGACATACAGACATTCATACATTCATACATACAGACATACAGACAAACAGACAAACAAACGGACACATGTAACTAGACCGACTTGGCTATTGATTCTGAGCGAGAATAAATATTCTCTATGAGGTTGGAGACACTTCCTTGAGCCCGTTTCATATATTTGTACAAACTAAGTAAACTCATTTTTTCCATTATTCAACGGGTTAAGGGTTTTTTTAAAATTATTTTATTCTGTATTCAAACTACATATATTATAACTGCGTTATAACTACATTATAACTGTCATAAAACCTTAAATAGCCTAGGAATTGGATTCTGCTTTCATATTATTGTAAAATTTGCATAAAATGCATATAATAATATATGATTTATATCTGGACACCTATAAATGTACATAGGTACATATGTAAGGTTAAGTTTGAAAAGGTAACAAAGGTAAAAGGTGAAAGTCGGGTAACTACAATACTTCTTACTAGATTTCGTACAATACATTTTCTTGCACTGCAATACAACTGTTAAAATACATTTTAGATACATATGAAAATATTGTGAAATACCTCAAAAATCAGTTTCAAAATTGATATATATGTACAAGTATATATATAACATATAATTGTAATTCTAGCGCGGTTCTTTCCCGCTTTCTTTAATGCAAGATACTGCTCTCCAATTGCCTAAGCATCCTGAAGCCAAATCTTCACTGAAATCTTTCTGGTATTTATTTTTTTTTATAAATGCTCAAAATAAACGAAGTGTTAAAAACTGTTAAGGCAAATGTAAGTAAATAACATATGAATATAATATATAATATTAATTTAGATTGTCCCAAAAAAGAGAATTTTAACTTCACAGTATCTGCTGACCACTTTCTATAGCAATTAAATAATAATTAATTTTTATATGATAAAAATAAACCCAACTTTTTGCAATTGCAACAGAAGCGAATTTCGAGAAAATGTCCGAATCGCAGCTCTCAATTTTTGTGCCTCTAAATAAACGGTTGGCTTGAAGAGTTCAAACGTTTAAAAAAGTTAATTCACGATAATTTTTTAATTATTTATAAAATTTTGAGAGCCTTTCCGCGAATTTATCACTTTTTAAATGGTAGAGTAATCATTTACATGTTCATGATTAGCACACGCAACTAAACAGAATATATTGAAAATAAATAAAAAGTATGTATTCGACTAGGAAAATCCCTTAACCCATGTACACACTCACACAAGAACATACACACATAATTAATAATATAATTTTCGCTTTTAGAAGTACTTCTTACTTCTCATTTATAGCTTTTACACTCAGCTTTCCCGAAACACCTATGTTGGGTACTGCAATCGGAGAATACCTTGTAGTAAAATAGAATCTAGGGTCTGCAAATAACCTGAACTGTATCCCAAAATAAATATATGAATGAATACTTATAAATATAAAATATGAAAATTGTATGGAGCCGGTCTGAATAACAGAATTCAATCAATTGATCAATTGTGCTGCGACTAGATATATGCCGAGATAAGAACATAGCAGCAGCCGTGATATACGCCCCCATGATGCTCGTCTTTGAAGAATGAGACGCCCACTCAGCGTTTACTTACTTGCCAGCCGGCGACACAGTCACATTGGAAGGAGTTGAAGCCATCGGAGCAGGTTCCACCATTCTTGCATGGGCTGCTCTGGCATTCATTTTTGGCCAAGTTGACCACCAGGGTTGAAAGGGTTACTCCAACAACCTGTACACGTTGCAAGGCTCTGCGTAAAACACGCTGGGTTAGTCTGTTGCGACTTGTGCCATTCTGCATGTTGTTTAGAGATCTGCCCAGTCGCCTCAGCTCCTGTTTTACCCTACGAAACCGTTGCTTAAGGTTATCCAGCGAAAGTGATTCTCGTCGGGCTGCTGTTTGCGCTGTTGCTGCACGCGACCGTCGTTGCAGCAAAGTTAAGAGATCCACGTCATTTAGAAGTAGCGTCGAAACTTCTCCCATTAAACGGAATGTAATGTTTTTTTCCTCCGCCGCCTCAAAAAACAAGGTGCCATCACTGCCGCCATATAGCTCCGCTTGGACGCGATCTTTAGATGCAGTTGTCTGCGACACGTTCAAGCAGAGTAGAAGCAGCAGGCATGAAGAGTATAAAGTTATGCACTGAAATTTATATATACACATAGTCACACGTTTTCATTTTCCAAAAAAACTTAATAGTATTTAAATTAGACACTTGTCCAACTGTGTTGAAGCGAAGACAATGGCAAACACACTAAACCCAGCGGCGTTGCATGCTTCTATTTTATATGAAGTGACGCACTGGCTGAGGGGCGTATATGATGCCGCTGTGGAACTGTTATGAACAGCTCATTATCAAACTCTGTTCAATGTATATCGAACTCAGCTGACGTCAAATCTACTGTATATAAAAATGTATATACAAAATCACGAGGTAATATAGTAAGCTTCCAGATCGTCGAATTTAACCAGACAGAGAAACATGGACACAGCGTTTCGGGCTTTCATCCTGGTCAAAAATGTACATACTTTATGGGACGAAGATGCTGCCTTCGGCCTGTTAAATGCTTTCGTAATTAACTGACTAAATGTATAAGCAATCTTTGCACCATCTAACTATCGGCCAATTTCACTTATATCAAACATCTCAGAAATATACGAAGCAATTCTACACAAGAAACTAATGACATTCATCGATGAAAACAACATGCTTTCAGACAATCAATTTGTCTGCCGCAAAAGACTAACCTGCTACCACGCACTTAGCATTTTTACATCTGACATCGCTACTAACCTAAACAAAAGATATGGAACAATTGCAATTGGCATGGACACCGAAAAGGCTTTTGTCACTACATGGCAACACGGAATAATATACAAAATGCTGGACATTTATAAATTTAAGCCTCATCTATGTAAGGTAATTCAAAATTATCTTCACAGAAGAACATTTAGTGTACAGCAAAATAACTTTACATCGGAAACAAAATTAATCAGAGATGGTGTTCCACATGGGTCAATATTGGGACCAATACTATTTACCATTTACATAGCAGACTTACCATCACCTCATATCAATTCAATAAAAACAATTGGTTTCGCAGACGATATTTTAGTATATGCAACACATCCTAAATTATCTATAGCCCAGAAACACCTAAATACATACCTAAAAACCTATTCTGAGTATACATATCATACAAATGGCAAATTAAAACAAACATAGACAACACTCATACAAATCGCAAGCCACAATCACACTTGGCAGTAATACAATTTAAAATGTTATGACAATGAAATACCTAGGACTACATATCAATCATAAATACTCTTTTAAACAACATATACAAACAATAATGAGGAAATGCAAATATGCATTAGCCTTTTACTTTAATATACTTAGTAAAAGCTGTAGTCTAGACCATAAAATTTAACTAATTTCTATAAATTAAGGATCAGATATACGTCACGCATTTCCGTCATGGTTCAACATTTCACCAAGACAAATGGAAAATCTAAGAATTCTAGAAAGACACTGCATTAGAATCTGTTAAGGTATACACAGAGGAGAAAATAACCATCATTACATTAGAAACAGAACATTATATGACAAAAGTAAACTAATTAGAACTGATCACTTTCTAATCAGAGGAGCACTTAAATACTTTTATTCTTTACAATTTGTAGATAATAATTTAATCACTAAAATGCTAGATACACAAGTTTCTGTTAATGACAAAATATTCCATATAAAACAATTAGCTCTCCTAAATGAAAGACAATTACTTTTTAATACCACAAATAAGATTATTTACTATGACGGAGGATTTGATAGCAGCCAATATATGTTATAACTATTACAATAATTAACTTATATTTTAGTCTGTAGGTTAGATTTAGTTTAGCCTGTAAGTTAGTTTTAGTTTATTAGTCTGTAAGAATCTATGTAATAAGAAACATATAATAGGTACAAAAACCTAATTGTATAAAAATAAAGATATTATGGTATTATTATGGTAACAATCTTTGCAAAAAATATCACCAGCAATCACTATAAAAATAATAGAACTGGCAAATGTTAATGTTAATGTCAGGATAAAAACCAAGTTAAGTTATGTCTACAATTGGTAACTCCAAAAGCGATGTATATATATGTACCATATACTCAAAATTAAAAGGAAGGATGATTGGCTGCCAACGTTAGGTGTGGAATGTATATACGCTTCATAGAAATCTCGATACAACGATAGAAATTCGATGCATATGAACATAAATTATTGGTAAAATAGTTTGGTTTATGAGTGTGGAATTCAATAATACAGTAACTGAGGGCATGTTCCACTTGGGATGCACTTGACTACAGCACTTGTTACATAAGTCTGAAATATAGTTTTGATTAGTTGCAACGAAAAGGCTCGCAATTAATAGCTCTCTAAAAGTCGAATCTTCCAAATGTTAGAATTGAAGTTTTTAAAACATTAAACGGTCTTAGCGGAATAAAAAATTCGAATTCTAATTCTTATTTCTGCGCGTATTTTTTTGCTTAGAATTATATTTTTTATGCGTTATACAAATATAACTGAATATATATCACATAAAGAATAGAATTACATATCCAATGATTAAAAACTGTTCATACACCCTTAAAAAAAGGACCATACAGCTTTTTAACAATGTGCGGTCTAGCGTTGTCCTGGTGGAATATGACACCTTTACGATTGATCAATTCTGGTCGCTTCTCCTTAATGGCTTTATTGAATTTGTCCAGTGGCTGACAGTAGACATCCATATTAATCGTTCGGTTCCTTGGAAGCAGCTCAAAATATACCACACCCTTCCAATCCCACCAAACTGACAGCATAATCTTCCTTTGGTGAATATCAGCCTTTGAAGTGGTTTGTGGCGCTTCATCATGCTTGGACCATGATCGTTTTCGATTGACGTTATTGCAAACAATCCATTTTTCATCTCCAGTTATGATTTGCTTCAAAAACGGATCATATTCATTGCGTTTAAGATGCATATCACAAAACGTTGAAGTGATTTGTTAAATGAATTCCATTCAATTCATGTGGTACCCAAATACCAAGTTTTTTTACATGTCGATCCGATTCGATTAAAGCCTTGATATCGTCATCATCAACTTCACTTGGCCGACCTGAACGTGGCTTATGTGAAAAATCTCCCGAACGGAATTTGACAAACCAACTTTGACACTGTGTTGTTTTTACGGCTTTATCACCATACACATCACGCAACTTTTTAGCAATTGAGCTGCATTTTTTTCTTTACGGACATAATAAAGTAAAATATGACGAAAATGCTCGTTTGTAGGCTCCATGTTAAAATTGACGCCAAACAATCAAATATAAAAAAAATTACGCGCTCTTTTTTTCTAAAGCAAGCTAAAAGTGACAGCTAATAACTGACAATAGGAAGAATGCAATAACAGAGTCACAAGCCGTTTAAAAAAATTGTCAACGGCGTTTGTATGCAAAATCACCGGTTTCTTTTCTGTTAACCCAATATATATGGCTTTAAACAAAAAACAAAATTAATTAAAATAAAAACATCATCGAAGGCCGCTATTAGAATGTTATTTGGAGCATTCTGCTTCACTCCGATTCACAATTTACTACTAGAAGCCAATTTACAAACTGTAGAACAAAGAAGAAACTTTTTGACCGCCTAACTAACAAAGTGCCTACTCATTCCTGCCGACTCCCCTATCGCAAATATTTTACAAAATAGCAAAACCAGATACAAAAACAAGAAAATAGCTCAACAATCGAGAAAGCTATTTCACTACTGGCTTATTAGTATCTCTCATATCGCCCTATTACAATACCGAAACTGCAACCCCCTGGATCTTCCCCCCAAATACAATAGACACATCGCTCCGAATACACAGCAAGCAAGACACAACACCTCAAATTTATACGCGATAAATACGGAAACTCACTCCCTAAAATACGGAATACTATCACACTACTCCTCAGTTTTATCTGCAGAAATCATCGCGATTCTAGATTCTTATTAAATCAATGAAAGGATCATTCGTGCTGTGCTCAGACTCATTTTCAGCTTTAGATTCCATAGCAAATTTAAATAACAACGATCATTACCCCGCAATATACCGATCCCTACTAACAACTGTAATGGCACATCATAAAGGAAAAATTTTTGGAACGGCCTGAAAGGCGGCAACGTTTTTTTAACTAATCGTTTTGATCATAGCAGTAGATTCGAACGGCCCAAAATAGTAGTAGATAATATTAAGGTAATATTAATATTATTTAGGATCAAGAATTAAATTATGTAATAAGAATAAAGAGGAAAAAAATAGGTTGCTTGTACTACAATATATTATTATAAGTTATATTTTTTATTTTAGGTTGAGTACATTAAAGGTTGAGTAGCTCCACCTATAGGGCAAATCATTTCTATCGTGAAAAAAGAAAAGGAAAAGAAAGGAGCGATAGCAGTAGGAACCCTGGGGGGGGGAAATTTCCAGTGTCAAAGACCATGACATGGACTTTTTGATTCCAGCCAGATGCTGGCAAAAGAGGTACCAGGCTATGGGATGAGCTAGGCACTTTCTTTCTTTTGGCATCAGTCAAGACGATCAGACGTCTTGGACGAAAAAAAAACTAAAGTCTGTTAAAAAAAAAAATAAAAGTGTGTGAAATTGTGCAACAGTAATAGTGAAAGAAAAAGTTACAATAAAAAATGTTAAGTGCCGTATACAAAGGTAAATTTTAATTTTTATATTTTTTTAAGAGAAAATAGCATCTGATCTATATTTTTTTTTGATCAGATACGGCTCTTTATCTTTAGCTTTATCTTCAGCTTTTTATTCAGCTTAAACTTCAGCTGAATTGCAAGCTAGCGCTTAGCTTAATCTTCGGCACAATTTTCAACCCAAGCATATCGTCAGCCTATTTTCCAGCCGGATCGGCAGCGAAAACACCAGCCTGTTTATAGGCCTATATATAAGCCAATAATAAGACCTTTTATTCCTTTAAGTTTTTTGTAAATTCTAAACTTAATGAAACACACATAATCATTGAATGTTAGTCTCAAAAGGCACTTACATATAAACACATAAACTTAGCAGCTAGACCAAACTGCAGAAAAATTATGTAAAACAGCTGATTGAGTGATGAGTCAGCAGTGTCTAGCTATTGCGTGCATTCCCAACAAAAAAAAATCTGTCTAAGCGTATACATGTATGTACATATGTAACTACGCTGCAATTTTGTTGGTGTATGGCACGGACAAGTGATCGAGAATAGAGAGCGGCGGAGCAAGTGAAGAGATGATTTTCCTCTTTTGCTTTGTTTAAGCCCTTCTATATGGTTACACCATGCTGCAAATAATTAGTTTTTATGTTAGAAAAGCTTAAGAAAAAGTTTATATTGTTAAATTATGAAATGGTTATAATTATTTCAAGTAACAAAAAAATGTTTAGAAATTAATTTAAGTTAATTATTTTTTTTATATTTTTTTCTTAATTATGTTAACTACTATTATTTAAGAAAAAAAAATAGGTACAAAGAAAACTAGATTGAGGAGCTAACAAGCGGTCGTTCCCTTGTTAGGCGAAGGCGCGTGCATATAACTCTCTTTTGTTTCGACAGCTTCGTGGAGCACGCCGAAAGATCTTTCGTCGATGGACCCGAACCAAAATGCCGTAAGTCTGTCAAATTTTTATTACGCTCTTAAATTATCGTCTGCGACAAGCGCATAGGTTTTTTTGCACCTTCCCTATTCTAGTATTCTTTGATACTGTCTTTAATTTGAGTAAGCTGATGCATTTGTTTTTGCATTAAGGCATTTGAAGAGCAGTACACTAGTATGCATAATTTTAGTTCTTTACTTTAAAATCAATTTCTTTATTATGTTAGTAGTAGGAATAATTTTAGGTTTTTTAATAAATTTTATAATGAATTCTAAATAAGCAAATCTTTAATTCGGAAATCATGATAGTGTGTAGTATATAAAGCAGCTTTAGTTGTGTTAAGGGATTACTCATAAATTAATAGAGCAAAGAGTAATCAAGGTTGGGTGGGGATACGTAGCGTTAATAACATCCTAACGCTACAACACAACTAAAGGCAATGTAGGCTCCCCTCCTTTTTCCCTATCCTTCATTCATCCCTTTTCACGCGAAATCTTTAGTAATAATAATATGACAGTCGAGTAAAAAGTAGCGATGCGGTCTTTTAACCCACTCCCAATTGCCGACGAGCTAGAGCCGGAAATTAAATCGCGTGTTCCGATCGCCTACTACCTTCCACCATACTCAAGAGCAGTTAAATAGGTAACATGTTACACAACCTTATCAAACCGTATAAAAATATTTTGGATACGTGGACATGTAGGAATTAAAAGCGATGCCGCCCTCTTCAACACCCAACTACAGCACAACAGATTTAAACAAATTTCCCAAACAACAATTGGCTACCCTATCAAAAACCAACATACTTAAATTCAACGAATGGTACAAAAATGCAAGCCATTATTTCACAACATAAATGATTATACGAACAATACCCCTCCACGTAACTAAGTAACTCGTCAAGACCAAATTAAATTCACCAGACCCAGACTAGGCCATACAAGACTAACCCACCAACATTATTTCAACAACAATAGTATTTCTACCTGCGCTTTATGTAACTCCCCCGACACTGTAAACATAAAACACATATTCGTCGATTGTAGTGCATTAAATAATTGAAGGCTACAAATCTTTAAAAATAACAATCCGCTAGACCTTGCAATAAGGTCCCTTCAGAAGACAACATAAACAAAATCATCTTATTCCTTAAAAAATCTAAGCTATATAAAGACATCTAATCACTAAGCTCATATTCATACAAGGAATTCAATGTAAATAATATCAACAAGCATATATATTAGCAACTAGACTAAGATATAAATATAAATCTAAGCATTAGAATATGTAGAGGAATAAATCTAGCTGAAGGCCTAGTAGCTATTGCTAGTCTCCACCCGCACTTTATCTAGGGTTTTTAACAATTTGTTAAATTATTAAATAAATAAATTACAAAAATATCACATAAGTTAGTTTTAAGCTTGCCGATTGTTCCGTCTGCATCTCCGTTAACTTTAAATTAATTTTTTAGCTTTGAACATTATTGCAATTATTTGTAGTTTTTTAAAAAAGTAAGTTTTCTGGGAAGTCTTCTGTCCCGCTCTATTCTATGCAATAGTATAGAAAGAGATAAGGCATTCTGGGATTTCGTGCTGCATGGCGATTGAAGAAAATATTGAGGAAATTTATTGTCTGTTCCAGTCTTTTAAATACATTTTCTGATGTACGTCCGTCTTTAAATGCTTCAGCCGAAAAAAATCACAAACATCTTATGACCGGAAATCTGGCCTTTTTTTTAATTTTTAAATTTAATTTACCACGTTTGTATTTTTTATAACTTACATATTTTGTGCTTCTTCAAGTTGATCTTCTATGCACAATGTGACCTTCCTTTTTGTATGCCGATATCGATATTCCTTTTAATCGAAAGTTTAAAAAGGCGTGCTTTATTAATATGAGAAAATGCCTTGAGAAATTTACAGGTTTTAAAAACTGGATTAGCCGCGATGGATCGGACATCAAAAAAGCACTCAGCAAATACTAAAAATGTACCATCAATTCAAATATTGATGCGATTCGTGCGTTTATGGTCACAAGAAAACAGGAAATTCGGCCTGTTTTGCAGAATCAAATAAGTCTAATTTCCAGGTAGTTAAGCCACCCGAAGTTTGTTGTCAAGAAGCTGCGCTAGCTATGTTTATAGCCCAGCGTGCTGCGATACAGCCAGTTGACCAGGTGCCAAAATATTAAGTTGCATCGAACCAAGTGGTGGCTGTACACTTTAGCTAGGAAATGACCTGAGCAATGAAAAGTTTAGTCTCTTGATTGACGAATTTACCGACATAAACAAGTTAACAATAAGTATTGAACAATCCTCATAGCCAAGTCAACCTGTATCTCTCGCTTCAGTAGCTTTCTCAGGCAGCGCGAGAGCGTAAAGAAATGACAAACGGTAATCATGCCACACAGCCGTTATGTCCTTTTAACTCTCTTTGTACCGCATCGAAGTATCTCTCAGGCAGCGCGAGAAAGTAAAGAAGACCGAACGATAATAATGAAGCATAGCCGTTATGTCCTTCCTAACTTTCTTTGCGCTGCATTCTTGGAAAGTAAAGCAGGCACATAGGCCCTCTAGCTCAATTACGTTCCTTCTTCTGAATTCAACCTCGAGACGAGCTAGACGTTAACATAAGACATAATACTGTGAATAAATTATAATTTAATATAATATCACATTGCGTATTTATATTACATTGCTGAGCCACAAGGCCAGCGATAAAGGGTGAAGTCAAACCCCAACATAAACGTCATAAGAAGTCAATATTATGAGCAGTTGGTTTTTAAGTTGCACCTGAGCAAGTAGCATCGAAGATTAGTGCCGACGACGCGGGACTTCCACACAACTAACCAGTGCCGACGACGCGGGACATATATTATATAACTAGCATAACCAAAATTCTAGGTAATTTATGGTGATCAAAGGTGCTAAATATATTTTAAGCTTTGGATTTTCCCAGGGGTTACTTTCTTAGTCTACTACAGCGCGCAAAGTAAGGAAATTGTATCTATGCTCCTTCCACCTATTGCTATTGAAAGTGGAGATGCTCTGACTACCAAATGCCTGCTGAAAGATCTTTCTCGGCTTAAAATACCTTTACTTGATAGGTATTGGCACAGATAACGCGAGTGTCATGCTGGGTAGAAAAAAATGGTTTATACTAAGTAAGATGTTCTATTTGTTTAGTAAGAGTTCGAGCAGACAAATTGCCTATAGAAAATTATATGAGTGTATCAATAGTGATAAGGTAGTGTGAACTATAAATAAATTATATATGTACATATGTGTTTTAAAGTTTTTAATGTATTTTTGTAGATTTTTTTTTTTTTTATGATATATTTGTGTTTTATTTAAAATCTGTCTTTTCTTGGGACAATTATTAAATGATGTGGTTTACCTTAAATTATTGGTAATCATTAAGCTTGTATGATATTAGTTGGGGTGGTGGTGTATAGAGTAATATTAGTTTAAATTTAGTTGTGGTATTTTAGTCTTATATTTAAGGCGGCCTAAATGGAAGATCCAGCGGATGGAGTCTTTGAGACGTCTGGTGTGGCACTGTTGTCTAGAAGGTTAATGGCTAGCAGTTTACGTGATTATCTAGCCTGTCTGCGTGTTTCTGACTTCGGATCCTTATAGTGTCATTTAGGGAGGATATCCTGGTTGCTTCCCTTATGTCTGTATTTCTGATAAAGTAAGGTGCCTGGGTGATGCGTCTTAGGATTTTCGATTGGAAGGCTTCTATTTTGTTGAGGTTGCTTGTTTTGGCTGTTCCCCAGAGTTGGAGACCATACAGCCAGATCGGTTTCAATAGGCTGTTATACAGAAGGAGTTTATTTTTCTGTTTTAGTTCAGATTTTGGTCCGAGGAGCCAATGCATTTTTCTAGCTTTTGTGTTGAGCTGAGTTTTTTTTAGCTAGAATATGCGCCTTCCAAGTTAGCCTTCTGTCTAGCGTCAGTCCCAGGTATTTCACCTTATCGGAGTGGGGAATTTGTGTGTTAGGGTGATGGTTGGGCAGTCCTCTCTGCGTAGTGCAAAAGTGACGTGCGTCGATTTTTCCGAGTTGACCTCGATGTTCCAGCGTGATCACCACGTTTCCAATTGTAGTAGTTGGCTTTTTAGAGCTTGAGAGGCAGAGTGGGCGTTTGTTGAGCGAGATATGAAGGCGGTGTCATCAGCGTAGGTTGCAACCAGAGTGTTGTCGTCTCTGCATGTTGGCATGTCGGCAGTGAACAGAGTGTATAGGACTGGGGCCAGAACACTGCCCTGCGGCACTCCTGCATTTATGGGTTTTATTTCAGACAGCTCATCTTCATATTTTACTGCAAAGCTTCTATCGGTGATGTAACTCTTTTCAAACAGGTAGTAGGGTGTAGGCAGCTGGGATTTGAGCTTGTATAATAGACCCGGGTGCCATACCTTGTCGAATGCTTGTTTGATATCAATGAACGCTGCAGAACAGTATTGACTTCGTTCAAAGGCGTTGGTGATAAACTGTAGAATTCGGTGGCATTGTGGTTTCTTCTGAAGCCGAATTGGTGGTCAGGTAACAGCTGCTTTCTTCCTCGATTACTGGCAGAAGCCTAGACAGAAATACTCTTTCGAGTATTTTAGCTAGGATTGCCAGTAGACTGATTGGGCGGTAGGAAGTTAAGCATTCTTTTGGTTTGCCTGTTTTTGGTATCAGTATCACTTGAGCGCACTTCCTTTTGGGAGGGAAGTGGCCCAGTGATATGCAACTGTTGTATATTGCTGTGATCAGTTCGATGGCGTTCGGGGGGAGAGCCTTGATGGCAGCTGCGTTGATCAGGTCTAGACCTGGGGCTTTTGTGATTTTCAGCGCTTTTATTTCTTTGGCCACCTCGGAGGGTTCTATTGGTTTTAATGGGGTGTCCATCTGGCAAGCGAATTCATTGTTTCTTTCTCTTCACTATTGTGGCACTTGGAATTCGGTGTGAAGATTCCTTCTAGTTGTGTTGCAAAAGCTTCGGCTTTATCCCTGTTTGAGCGGCACCATGAGCCGTTGGCGTCTCTAATGGGCTCTAATCTTTTCATTGGCCTCTTTAGGTATCTAGTGGCAGACCATAGGTTGTTGTCTATGTCTCCTGGTTCTGCGTTGGTTAGAAACTCATTTATGGAGATGTTGCGTGATTCTTGAAAAGGCGTTTTAGGGCTTTGATGGATTGGTTCAGCTCGGTTTTGTCTCGTGGGTTTCTAGTGTAAGGTAGTTTTCCGGGGCAAGCTCAGTCACGCCCAGGGAACTCCCACCAGAAATAGAAAGATGGGACGCTGAGACTCGGGCGAGGTGCACTCTGGGATCGCCTGGAGTCCAATTCCACAAGCCACCCCCTACGGCGGCCCGGGTCTCCCTCTCCATCTGTTGGACACCAGGGATGAGAGAGAAAGGTCCGGAGTGCCACCAAGGGAGGAAGGGAAGGGTGGCCCGATTCGGAGGGGGGGAAGAGAACCTCAATGGATGCCGGGTTGGGTACATCTCTGCACATCCCGTTGGTTCTCCCCTGTCCCCGAATCGTGCCGAAGCGATAAAAGGAGGGAAAGGAGGAAAGGTCGTCCGATTTCGGGCACAGATGGTGATCTCAATGGATGTCGGGCTGGGTACATCTCTGCACATCCACATTGACCCATCTGTCCCTAATCGTACCGAGGGAGAGGAGGAGAAGGGGAAAAGGTGGTCAGATTTCGGGATTGGGTGAATCTCAATGGATGCCGGGTTGGGTACGTCTCTGCACATCCACTTTGATCCACCCGTCCCTAAATCGTGACGGTAAAGGAGAAGAGCCGTGCACTGGTCCGGTCAGCTGACTACTTGAGACTAAGGTGGATGCCGGGTTGGGTACATCTCTGCACATCCACCCCGTCTTCGTAGTCAGCATGACGCGGACCCTATAGCTCGAGTAGGAGGAAAGAAAAGTAAAAGAACCTAAGCCCCACAACGACCCAGGAAGCTAGATGTTTTCTTCATTTGTCTTTATTTATTTCTTAAACACTATAACTGTTGTGTACTTAACATACCCTACCTTTCCCACACCAAACTACTACCTTTTGCTCCTTTGAGCTAAACATGATGCCGCTTACCCCGTATATTCCCCTCTCCTCGTGTGTGTGTGTGAGTGTGTGTGTGTGTGTGTGTGTGACCTCGTGCGTCTTCGCACTCCGTGGGTGTGTGTGTGTGTGTGCTGTGCGTTCTTCGCACTCCGTGGGTATGTGTGTGTGTTCTTCGCACTCCGTGGGTATGTGTGTGTGTGTGTGCTGTGTGTGTGCGTGCTGTCTGTTTTATTGGAACTTTTATCGCCCGTGTGTTGGTGTGTATCCCATGTAATTTTTACTTGTGTACGTATGTGTTCCTTGTGTTTTATTTTATAACTGCACGTGTGTTTGTGTGTATTTTGTGTAATTTTTAATTGCGTATGTATGCGTTCCTTGTATTTTTATTTTATAATTGCGCGTGTGTAGATGTTTATTTTAAGTAAATTTTAAGTGCACGTTTATGTCTCTGTTCGAATTTTATTTGCACGGGTGTTTGTGCGTATTTTATGTAATTTTTAATTGTGTACGTATGTGTTCATTTGATTTTTATTTTATAATTGCGCGTGTGTAGATGTTTATTTTAAGTAAATTTTAAGTGCACGTTTATGTCTCTGTTCGAATTTTATTTGCACGGGTGTTTGTGCGTATTTTATGTAAATTTTAACTGTGTCCGTATGTGTTCCTTGTTTTATTTTATAACTCCGCGTGGGTTTGTGTTTATTGTATATTTTGTTCTTCGTTGCTGCGTCCGTCCACTGTCGATATTCTACCTTCACTGACCTGCCTCAATTTTCTCATTGCCCTACTGACCTAGTTCTTGAGCTTTCTTAAGCTCTGCTTGTAAGATAAGAGCGCATGTGCAGCCGCTCTTTATCTGCGCATGCTCCCTTTGTTGCAATTCGTTATGTTACTCTTTTGCGCGCGTATGTAACTTATTCGTATGCGTTTGATGATCTTCGCTGCCGTTCTCTTTCGTGCTTGAGTGTAAATTATTCATGTGCGCTCCTGACGTGTAGCTTTTAAGTTCTCTTGTCAGTGTTGGCACCTTTAGCGGTTTTCCCGCTGCTTCCCCTACTATGAATATAACTATTGGATTTTTGGGTTTTTATAAGATTTATAATTAGGAGCCTATGACTATGAAACAAAGTGTATATTATTCGAACTTATAACTATAAAAATCAAAAATGTCAAGAAATATAATAATACGAAAAATGAAAATAATACTGGTCCTTGAGCGGGGCTTCATGCTCCAATGACTCCTCACACTAGATAGCTGCCAGACCCTCCTTAATCGTCTCTTTTTAGAAACCAGTGACGCTATTTCAGGTGACCAGAAGTGCAAGTCTCTTTTGCTGGGTCTTGTGTTGAGCGATTGCGCTGGTGTTGCCTGCTTTGTAGCTTCGTTGATGATGTTGGTTAGCTTTTCCACTGTTTCGTCTATGTCAATGCCAGATCTGAGTTCCATATTGGGGTCAATTCTGTTGTCGATCCAATTTTGGAATTGAGCCAAATTGGTGCGTTTTGAAAATACATTTGCCTTGTTCTCCTTTTTGACCGGGATATTGACTAGGATAGAAACTGCTGAATGGTCTGAGCATTGGTCCAGACAGCTGTTGACCGTGATCCTGTTTTCTCTTATGCCATGCGATATGGCAAAATCGAGGATGTCAGGGCGTTTGTTTGTATCCGTAGGCCAGTATATAGGTTCACCCGTAGAGTGTATTTCGTAATTCCCCTTCTGAATGGCATTGAGGAGAGCTCGCCCTTTGGTGGTGGTAAGTCTTGATCCCCACCAAGAGTTCTTTGCGTTAAAGTCCCCACCAATCAGGGATCTGTTGCCTAAGTTCTTTAACACAGACGCGAACATGTCCTCAGTGATAATGTGTCGACAAGGCATGTATGCTGATGCAATTGTTAGAGGCCCGGCGGGACTGTGTATCCTGATTTTAGCGCATTGAACCCAAGGTAACTGTATGGGCTCGGTTTCGTCATATTTAATCCCGTTTTTTATTAGTAGGACTGCACCTCCACGTGCTCTGCCATCTGGATGGTTTGCGGTGATGGTGTTGTATCCTTGAATTTTGATGTGGTTGCGACTGGTGAAGTGTGTTTCTGCAACCATTAATATGTCGATTCCGTTTTTTTTATGTAATGCTCGACTAAAGGTTTGCTTTTATGCAGATCGTTTGCGTTCCACTGGACTATGCGGAGATTTAGTTGGATAACTTTATTAAAAGTGTCTGCATAACTTGCATCATGCTCGCCATTTGTGCAAGCATGTTTATCATTAACTCTTCTATTCTAGAAGCCTGCGGATTCTGATTAGTTTGTGGGGCTGCATTGTGTGTTTCCTGATCGCATTTTGTGAATTTCCCTCTTACTGCGTTGGCGTAGGAAGTTCTTTGTCCATGGTGTTGGTGGCTTAGGTGTGGTGAAGCTTGTTGAATGGTGGGTGGTGGTGGTTTGTGGGTGATTGTTGGGGATTTTTTGTGACCCTTATTGTTTTTTGCCTCGATATAGGCTGGGCAGCCTCTGTACGACGCAGTGTGGTCTCCGTGACAGTTGCAGCAGAACGGCTCTGCCTCTAAAGCTTTAGTGCACTCAGCTGTGCTGTGCCCATCTCCGCATTTGACGCATACAAATGGCATGTTGCAGTATTTTTTGCGGTGCCCATTTTTGTAGATGAAGTATTTGTTTAAATATTACTCGTATATTAATATTTTCAATTGACGTTCGCATATGTCCCAGCAGTTTATAGTAAATGCGAAATATAACTTATGATGCTTTAAAACTATTGTGTTTAATTTTATTATACAAGTATATAAATTATTCCCAAACTTAAAATAATTGTAAAATGTATACCTCTTTAATATAAAGCATTGGATTAAGTATAAAAGGCATAATTGTAATTTGTAATTTTTTAACTGTACTCTTAACATATAATATTATATATTCTCACATAATAAGATCATACCTTACAAGCAGAACATTCTACGTGCAAAAGCAAGATAGTTTCTCTAAACTATACAGTATTAACGCTGAAGTGCCTCAAGGAAGTGTGCTAGGGCCTGTCTTATATAAGAAACGTTTCTCCAGTTCTCGCATCGCAGTACTTGTAAGAGGAACTTCAAGTGATTCAACAGTGGTTGGCAAAGAGGCGAATTGTGGTCAACGCCCAGAAATCGGTTCAATTGATATTTTCCTTAAGGAAAGGAAACTGCCCGCCAATAACACTAAACGGCACGGTGATACCAACTTGCGATACTGTCAAGTACCTGGAAGTGCACTTGGACCGAAGACTCACATGGAAGGCCCACATAAATATTAAGCAAACGCAGCTCAAAACAAAGAATAAAAAAGGTACTGGCTACTAGGACCGCGTTCGCAGCTGGACCTGAAGAATAAGGTTCGTCGTTATAAGGCCATCCTTAAGCCTGTATGGACATACGCTATGCAACTCTGGGGAACAGCAAGCTATTCCAATATAGCGATACTACAAAGGCACCAATCAATGACCCTAAGGAACATAACAGGTATTCCTTGGTACAAGAACAACTTGTTAAAGATGAGATCCCCAGACGTGCTAAGAGATACATAGACTGCACAACCACGACAATAATCTTGCCGTAGACCTCTTAGATTACAGTAGTGACCTAAGACGCTTAAAAAGATATCATATACTGGACCTGCCAAGTAGAGTTGTTAGTTAACTAAATACATACATAAAAAAAGAAGCAAATTGCGTCAAAACTGTGCTGGTTACATTTTGTAACTAGTCGTTAAGACTTTTGAAATAATTATGCCAGAGATAAGATTGTGGCAAGTGCGTGAAAACTTGTGAAAACTTTACGAACACCGATGTTCAGGTAAGGATAGAAAATAAATAATATTAATTAAAAACAAATTAAGAATTTTCTTCTTGTAGTAGAAATTGCCTGTCTAAACGCATTAAAAATCTCTACAATTACAATTTTATTGTTCATCAGTTCACGATTACTTAAAAACTGAACTGGCCTAAGCAGTTTTATGATAATGAAACCTCGGCTTATGAGATAACATCGAATGGCTTTACAGTTACTTAAAGAATAACGGAATTTGGGTGATTTGATTATTTGAGACTGCAACTGCTCGAGTAATCATGTATTGTGTTAGAGTGAATAAGCATTACTTTTTTACATATTTTGCTTCTCTTGTAAAATATAAGAACTGATCTAGTTCTAAATATTTATCTATTATCCTCAATAGTTGTATGAAACTTTGCTACTTTCCGACTCAATGGAAAATAGCTGAGGTCATCCCAATTCCCAAGCCTGGGAAACCACCTGACTGTCCGTCGAGCTACCGCCCAATCAGACTGCTTTGTGGGTTCTCAAATATCAGCTGGAGTCCCCCAAGGCTTAGTTCTTGGTCCAATTCTATACACTTACACCAGTGATATACCGAATTTTGGAAACTGCAATATATTAATGTTCGCTGATGACACAGCCTTATACTGCTCAAACAACGAGTTTAATGTCATCCATCAGGAACTTCAAAGCTTCTTATTTCTCTATCCGAGTATTTTCATAAATGGAAAATCAAAGTAAACCCTGCAAAAACAACTGCAATTTATTTCACAAAAAAACGAAAGCAATTTTTTTTACCAAACCAAAAACTGAAACTTAACACACCATATATTGAATGGGAAAATAACGTACGCTAACTAGGCATCCACCTTAAAAAAAACTCCTGTACAAAAACCAAGCAAAACCTTAGATTAAATAAATAAAACCACCTGCATATTGTATGCCTTAATTAACCGTAAATCCAAATTATCATTGCACAACAAATTAATTATATATAAAACAATATTTATTCCGAAAAAGTTATATAGTTGCCAGATTTATTATTATTATTTTGTTTTTGGTTTCATTAGTTTTTCACTGTTTTTTCTTTAAAATATGGGTAAAACACGTGAACTAAGCCAAATCCAGCGTAATGAAATGGTAATAAAGTACAACGCAGGTACTTCATTTCAAAACCTCAGCCAATTCTATAAAGTACCGCGGCAAACTATATACTACCAAATCAACAAGCAGAAACAAACAAATTCAGATAATTTAGCCAGAGCAGGGAGACCACGTAAAACTACACCAAGGCAGGGTCAAGGCAGTAGAAAAACAGTTGAAAGAAGACTGAAGGAGGCTGACTATACTTATGTAACCCGGCCAATACCTTTTATTTCGCCAAGAAATAAGATTAAGCGTTTAGCATTTCCCAAATCATTTGCTCAATCTTTTTGGGACCAGATTTTGTGGACTGATGAAAGTAGATTTGAGTATCATGGATCCAGAAATAAAATACACTGCAGATTACCACAAAAATCACAGAAAAAAGTGAGACCAGTGTCCGAACGAATACCACATGGAGGAGGCTTTGTTATGTTTTGGGGATGGATGTATGTGCTCTAACGGGATCGGTGATTTAGCTAGGGATGGATATTTTTCCCTTTGCTTCGTCTAACCGGCGACGATATCGAACGTGCCAGTTCGCGACTACGCCAAGAAACGCAGGGTATACTGCCGTCAATTTTTTTTTTTTTTTTTTTTTTTTTTATTTGCTGTTGAATCGGATTACGTTATTCCATAACAAACTTATTTCTTAATTATAATTATTCACCTATCTACCTATAACAATGAACTTACAGCTAGATTTTGTAACATTTAAATTTTGTATGTACAGTATATACAGACAGATTTAAGTGCTTCCTATCGGAAGCGTGTGTCCCACGTTGAGCCTTTTTAGCCTTCTTATAGGTTGGCTGTTGCGGAGTTCTCGAGCCATGCGATTTGCATGGACTTCAAGCCTGTCATTGTAACGACTGGTGTGCCGCCCAATTTCATCTTCTATCGTGTTCGTACGCAAGTCCCTGTGCAGGGAGGAGTTGCGTATGTACCAGGGGGCATCGGTAATTTGCCTCAACACCTTGTTCTGCAGTGTTTGTATACGCCTTCGATTTGATTTGGCCGCGATGCTCCAAAGCTGCATTCCGTATCGCCAAATCGGAGCCACTGCGATCAGACTCTGAGGCAATTTCAGTGCTCAAATCGATAGCGCTATCCAGGTGTTGTTGGAATAAAGCAATATTAGCTTGGCGAGGCAGAAGCCTTTGCTCATTGGGTACCCTTATCGGTGTTGTATGTATAGTGGCCACCAGGGCGAGGTGATCGCAGTGTAGGTCCCATGTGTCTGTGATGCTCAGCAGCTGGTGAGGAATACCACTACACATTGCAAAGTCCAGGCACGATGCCCTGCTGCCTGCTCTGGTCAAATAACGGGTTGGGGATCCGGTTGACAGTATCTCCGTGTTGTTGGCTGATAGGAAATTGGCCAGCTCACGTCCTCTCCGATTTTCGGTGTAGTCACCCCATTGCCAATGTCGTGCATTCCAATCTCCACCAATGAGGAATCGGCGTCCAGCTGAGCTACGTATGTCTGCGAAGTCATTATCGCGTAGTTCTACCGGAGCTGGAGGACAGTATATTGCTCCGATGTCAATATCCCCAGCAGCAGTACCAATTTTTACGACGCAGAGCTGGTATTGTGGAGTAGCAATTTCTTTTTGAGGGAAATGACTTAGATTGGATTTAACCAGTACCGCGACTCTTCCGCTAAGGCCCCTGGTTAAGGTTTGGTTTACAGCGTATGTGCAGTATCCATGTAGTTTCGGCGAAATACGTCGGTCCATCTTGGTTTCATTAAGCAGGACTATATCAATTGTATTTTGAGAAACAAACAACTCTAGTTCGTTTCTCTTATTAGAAATGCCATTGGCATTCCAAATTAGTATTTTTGTGGAATACATCTTGATATAAGGGTGTTTAATGAGTTGAACATTTGTTGCTGCATTTGCATAAACACGTCCATCATCTCGTTCATTTGTTTTATGTTTGCGCTGATCTCAGAGTAAAGATGTTCGACTCTTTCTGTTGATTGCGACTCCTGTTTCTGTTGTGCTTGAAGCTGTCTCAATGTGGATTGGGCCGGTTGTTTTGGCTGCTGGTCATTGGGCTTATACCCACGGGCCATATCAGCGTATGACGTAGTCTCTACAGGGCAAAACTTTTGCTGGATGGGATTCGCTCGAAGTGTGGGTATTGGAGCTCTTCGAGTGGGTTAGACATGAATAGTCTTAGGCTTATTAATCACCCCTCTTTTAACCAAAGATTGGAAGTGCTTGCAGCCTTTGTAATTGGCTGGGTGTTGTTCATTGCAGAGTGCACATGTTGCTGGCTCCGCGCTATCTCTATCGCATTCGGCTGTTTTATGTGGTCCACTGCACTTGACGCACACAAAGTTTTTGCGGCAGTACTTCGCCGTGTGTCCATACTGTTGGCATCGATAGCACTGAGCAACCGTCGAAGATTTTCTCATGGGTTCCACGCTTACTCGCTGCCCAAGTAACTTCTTCATCTTGTTCAGATCCGCGTTGTTACTGGCCGCAGCCACTGATATGAAAAACAGGTGACTGGGCTCTCCAGTTCTCCTGTTTACATGATTGTGCACATTTGTTACTGTGTGCCCACATTTCGCTAGAGCATCTAATATTGCGTGGGTCAGAGTTGAGGAATGCAAGTTTCTAATCGCAACTCTGAACGGTTTCTCATCTGTCAGTTGGTACGTATAATACCCTACATCGATGTTGTCGAGTAGATCCTCCAGAAGGCGGAAAGTAGCCACATCCTCAGCGTATACCCTGGTTACGCCGTTCATTGAGACCTTGACGTCAAATTTATTGCGATCAACAGCTTTTTCGAAGCAACTTCGCATGGCATTTAAATCGCCCACTTTTGACAATACAATGGGTGGTGGTTTGCGGGCTGCCTTGGCAGTGGTGGTAGAGTCAAGAGGGGTCGAAGTCTGGGCAGCTCTGTTAGTGGATGGCCTTTCAGTTGGGCCCTCCTCGGTATCCATAGAAAGTACCTCCAACCGGTCCTGGTCTTCCTTCTGTGGTGCAATTGCATCCCGGCGTTTCGGCATTTTCGTTTTTTTAATCTGGGCAGGTGGGCTGTTTGGTCCCTTATTTCCCGTAATTCGTAGGTGCTGTTCTTTTTCGCACGATAGTAAAGCCGTCGTTTGTTGGCTGAGTGGGAGCCGTGGCACTTGCACCTGCAGTGGAATTACTCAGTGAAGTTGGAGTTACTCTGGTGGTTATACCAGAGGAGGAGCTGCTAGCTGTAGTCGTTGCCATGCTGTGTTTTGACTTGCTAGTAGCACTTGTATATGTAACTGTTGTCGTTACCGTACTTATGTTGTTCGTCTCTGTACATGACAGGCGTTTAGCGTGGGCGCATTCTTTTCGAATCTCCATGGGAGATTTTCCAGCAATTTGGAACATTTTTTCATAGTCGATCAAAAGTATGCAAAAAAGTTTTTTACCAGAGTACAAGTATGCCCCTATAGGTATGCACCTGTATTTTTGTATCCAGGACTCGAACCAATATGCTGCAAGCAAACAGCTGTTTGCTTGCACTTGCCGGCAAATCACTGGCTGGGCCAGCGGAGCCCTGTTTTAACAAAATTTGTTTCACCACAACTTGATCGTGTTTGTCACTGATGGAACATTTTTTTAGTGCCATTTACGGTCACTAATCTGGGTTTTTGCCACTGATGTGGGATTGTCTTTAATTATGCACTTTAAGCACTTTAAATACACTAATTTGCACAGACTAATTACACGTGCGTGCACTCTGTACCACGGTTCACCACCTTTCGCTGAAATCTCACTGCCGTCAAGTATTATAGTATAATGAATAAACGAAACTACAGGCGCAATTAATCATAAAAACACGGAGACAAACTCACTCTCTACATTTATTGTTTGACACGGCGCTTGTGACGGGCCGGTATTGAGAAATGTCGCTAATAAGACACTTAGTATCCTCCTTTATCCTTAGTATATCTCTTTCGTTTTCCTGGGGTGCTTCTTCCTTTTTTTTCCACTTCTGATGTCGTCTCTTGTCTCGTGATTCTCGCCTCTACGCGCGAGTGTGGCCTTTTTGGCGGTCGATCACTCACTAACTTTTCTCCTCTTCGTCTTTCGCTCGTCACGGCTCGCCGATGTCAGCGAATTCGTCTTGAGATCGACTCAAGGCGAATCCGCTGTCATCTACTTGCCCTTGACCGAGTTTCCGACCTATCTCAATAAAACTATTCTCTTTTCGGTGCACTTGCGGGATTCACCAGGATGGTGGTCCCCCGGTCACCAGCGGCGGAGGAGGGCCAATCAGGCGGGCAGGAGGACCAGGTCCGGGCTGGGCCCAAAAGTCCAGGCCATGACTCGAACTCCGACGACTGGGTCAACTCTTTGACTCAGAAGCAGCGGCCGCATTACTGAAGGCCTACGACGAAAACGTCGTGGTGGCTGCTGTGATGGAGGAGGAGGAGTGGAGTACAGCGCCGGGCGACTGGGTCGACACCCTGGAGAGGCGGCTGCCTGCAGAGCTGATCCGGGAGATAGGGGAGCGACGGAACACAACACCCCAATGGCACGGGCGCATAGTGAGGACGCCTTTTTTAAAGGCCTAAAATGGCATCTTGCCTTTGAGGTTCATCTCAAAAAGGTCACCCATGAACTCGTCAGGAGTGATCCTCGAGTGAACGCCCTGGATAACTACTTTCGGACCCAACTTCTCATTTACACTCACTTCCAAACCAACCTCACTAAACTTAGTGTTTGCCACTATCTTTTTCCGCTCAGCTTTTGACGGGGTACGAATAATCGCTCCACCGTCACGCAGAGGCTTAACCTCATGCACACGCACACCTAAGGTAGGCCCTACCTCCTTCACCACCTTCTCGACCACGTCCTTACCGGTCTTACCAGCATCTTTGCTGCGCACAACTAAGGACCAGGTTTCAACTGGTCGCGGTATCTCCGGGGCAGACGGCAATGCCGACATGGGACCCCCATTAGGCTGCGCCACTGGCGGAACGGGCCTATGGAGGTTCGCATTGCTGCGATTTGCCTCCAAACGCCCCTTCAAACGCTCATTTTCCGCTATAAGCGAAAAACAGAGCACCTCATATTGACTTGTTATCTCTACAAGATTGCACACCAACTTACCGCTCAATTTTGCATCAAGGGCAAACTGATGGACCTCTTGCGAAATCCCCTTCATCTGTTCTACTGAGCCAAAATGCCTCTTTGGCGCTCCTCTGCCCGCAGAAGTGGACGCAATGGGCGCCTCAGCAATTGAGCTACCAGCCACACTTTCGCACATACTGACAAACGAAGATCTTCGACTGACAGTGCGGGGAACGGCAAAAATCCTATCCCCATCCTCAACCGTATTCATAGCGGATTCAGAAGTTGCCTTCCTCATCCGCTGCAACAGCTCCCCTTCCCTCCGTCTTACCTCAGTGCCAGGGGGGAGCGAACCCTCATCCTCAGATGAGGGAACAGAACCCCCTTGGGCCGCCGCCACTGCCTTCAACTTTTTCGGTGGCATCACGCCACTCACGCACCGTTACTTTGAAACAAAGATAACGAACCGCGCACAGAAAAAGTTCCGTACGATAAAACGGTACCACACGCACACCAATGCAATATCGCTCGAACAGCAATACAGCGATACTCGCACACAAAACAAGCGACAGTAGATAACGACAGCGTTCTCTCTACTCCGTAATAGCAATTCAAAAAGAATTGGCTCTGCTCTGCTTGTAGTTTTGTCGCGTCATAAACTGTAGCAGTAGCAATTGAAAAAAAAAAGAAATGATGTGCTCTGCGTAGCCGTAGCGGTACCTAAATAACGAGAGCGAGATGAGAGCAGAGCATATGAAAAATTCTGATTTACTACGGCTCACGTGTGTTTTTGTTTTTGCTACAATTTTGTGATCGTTTTGTCATCGGTAGTTCGTAATGCACCGTAATTTAAGGTTTGTTGCTTGGTATAATGCGTTTCAGACAGAGCTTGCAAATAACTGTCGACCGTTTTTCTTCTTGCGCTCTCGTTGCGAGCACAACCGAAAAAGTTCATACTCTCTCGCTCTCGCTCTGAGCAAGAGACTCTTGCTGTCGTCATTTATGTTTTCTGTTGAGCGCTTTTCGTTGAGCTCTTTGTATGTCGCTCTTTCAATGAGCAGTGCGTAAAGAGCGGAACGAGAAACGCTCACACAATGAGAGTCAGCAAAAGACCGATTGACCGAAAAACTCAACGCAAACGGTCTTTGACTTGTTCTCTTCCAAATTAAATTTAAAGAATTGGTGCTTTTTTTTATTCGAGTCTCTATTTTATACAACAAATATTTCACAACTTCACACACTCAATTCACGATCGCAATTAATATATTTCGTCTGAAAAACAGACGTTTAACGATTTTTTTGCCTATGTGTGTGAATGTATACCAATACATACACAAAAGACCTTTTGCTTCACAAAACACGACAAAACGGTCTTGGAACAACCAGAACAAAACAGAATAGAAAAAAACGGTTTCGCTCTGAGCGCGAGCGAGCTCATTCAAGAATCTATAAATCGGTTGCTCTCTGAGTCTTTTCGTAAAGAGTCAGGAAAAGACACTTATTTGCAGACAACGAGAAACGGTCGACATTTTTTTGCCTATGTGTGTGAATGTATACCAATACATACGCAAAAGACCTTTGCTTCACAAAACACGACAAAACGGTCTTGGAACAACCAGAACAAAACAGAATAGAAAAAAACGGTTTCGCTCTGAGCGCGAGCGAGCTCATTCAAGAATCTATAAATCGGTTGCTCTCTGAGTCTTTTCGTAAAGAGTCAGGAAAAGACACTTATTTGCAGACAACGAGAAACGGTCGACAGTTATTTGCAAGCTCTGGTTTCAGATAATAAGTTTTGGCACTTGCAAGTATTGATTTAAAGCGTAGACATGGCACCGAAAAAGAAGACTCTTACCATTTGTAAATATTTTGATGAAGTCGATGACGGCAACGTTAAATGCAAGCAATGCTTACGAGTATTGAAAAGGGATCGTGTTTTTAATTTAAAGAAGCATTTGCAATCCAAGTTGAGGAAAAAGAAAATGATTGTGTTCGCCTTGAAACATCAAAAAATGTAAAACATCAATTAACTAAATTGAAAATTAATAGGAAAATTTTAGTTCGGTCATATATTGGTCTTGTCACGGAGGACAGCGTTCCTTTCCATGTGCTCAACTCAAGAAATATGCGGAATATAATTGACCCCATATGTGAAGGTATTTCCGATAAATGTGGAAAAAACTTTAAATTGAATGGAAGCAAGTGCAAATCTGTATTAAAACACATAGCAGCGAATATAAGATTGGAAATACAGCAATAAAGTCAAAATCACCTGTTATCTTTTAAAATTGATAGTGGAACGCGGCTTTATTCAAGCTCATCCAAAAATCTCGCTAAGGAAACTTTATGTGTTTTAGATAATTATAAAATAACACTGAGACACGATTTGCTTTGTGCATTTGAGGTAACAAAGCATTCAATTATAAAAGACTATTGACTGCAATTCCGAAATCTTACAAAATATATTCGGAAGACTTCAAACGGTTACCGCGATTTATTTAAACTAAGAAACTTTAAATTACCTTAATTGGATTGCCCAACCCGATGGGGATCAACATTCCACATGGTTGACCAGCTAAATAAGGCAAACGATTTATTACAAATTTCGAAGCAAAAGATGCACTATGGGACTTTATAGATTCCTACATATCTATTATGGCTGCACTTCAAAAGACGATTGTAGAGTTCCAAGAACAATTGCATTAAGGGAATTTTTATGCTCTGTGGCTGACTTGCAAGCAACTAGCAACAAAATCAGCTACTAACGGTTCAATTGTTTTTATAATTGGAAAGGCACTAATTGAAAGCAAAAAATTAGTACTAAATGTGGGCTTCGTCGCTTGCCTATACTTGTACCCTAGATTCCATCATATGATTGACGGCTGCCAAAAAGAAAAGGCTATAAATTTTTTAAAGATATTATGGGAACAAATCAAAGTCCACAGCCCCATTCTGTACTGTACGCTTTAAGCAAAGTATGTTTTAACCCCTTGACGTATTTCCACGAGTTTGACTCGTGGTACAATTTCTGTGCCTAGCATGACTATCAAGAGTCTGACTTGTCGTGTGTAGAACTGTACATTTGTTGAAAAGAGAATTGAAAATTTCCCGTTATTTTCAGCTTATAATGCAAGCAAAAAAATTCTTTCAGTTGAGTGCATAACTTACTGCAGATCAGTTGTGCAATTTTTGTTACGCATTAAAATTAAATCGTAGTTTTGAAAGTAAAATTTATTAAATCCCTATAAAATGGAAAATACGAAACGTGTATATGGAAGCAATGATGACGGTAACGGTGATAGCACAAATACAAATCAGAAAGCGTTCAAAATACTTCATTATAGATGATAGTGAAGAAGAATATGAAGTGCGTGAATCTTGTGTCTCATGGAATTGGCAGAATGACAAAAACACACCGAAAATTTGGGCATATTCTGAAACTCCTGGCATAAGAGAATCTGTTTCAAGTAATTTAAGTGAAGACCCAGGAAATTAGAAATATTTTCTATTATATTTGATGAACAATATTGGGAATTACTTGTTACCGAAACGAATCGCTTTGCACTTCAGACAATGCAAGACGAGGGAAAGAAACGGAAAATAGATGACACATGGCAGTCTGTTACACTGGATGAAGTGAAGGCTTACTTCGCATTGAGCATTTTGATGGCTCAAGTAAAAAAATCAAATATCCAAATGTATTGGTCTAAAAGAGCAGTAATAGAGACACCAATCTTTGCGAAAGTAATGCCTTTTAAAAGATTTCGACAAATTTCGCGATTTTTACATTTTTACAATAATGAAACTACTGACAATAATGACCGACTTCGAAAGATAAGACCTATCATTTTACTTTAGTCTTGTGCTTTGTCGTAGACGGTTGCGTTTATCTGTGCTCGTGGTATATTTCTTTTATTTTGTTTATTTGTGTTTAAATAATTATTTTTTTCCTTTTAAAACTATTTTATTTAGTGCGATACATCGTCCGCCTATTTGTGTAACTATTTCAAGTGCTTAAAGTAGATTTTAACTCTTTTAATAATAATATTTTTCTCATCTGTAAGTTTTGTGTTTGCTTTTCTGTTTTAGTGTCGGTGCACTCTCGCGCAAATGTAAGTTGTTGTTACTGTCAGTTAGCTTGCTCACTTACAGTTTCGTTTTAGCGGTCTTTCTTATTTGCATGCATTTAAGCATACTAACACTGTTTGTTGTAGTTGCATTTTGTGTTTGCCGCTCTCCCGTTTCTCTCGTTCTTGTGCTAACTGCATTGCTTGCGTTCCAGCGCTAGTTGTTTTTGTTTGATTTTGCATTAGTTTTGTCTCTTGTTTTTCACCTTTCTTGCGCAGGGCATTTGTTATTTTTGACTCATTTTGTATTATTTTTTAATTGTCATTTCATATATAAATATGTCGGTCTGCTGCATTAAAAATTGTAAATGTCAGTCCGATTCCAAGGCTGAACTAATTTATTGTTGGTTGTGTGACAATATAGCACATGTAAAATGTGCTGGTTATGCAACCAAGGTGAAGGATTATATTTCCAGTAAGTCTGGACTTAGGTGGTGTTGCGAGTCTTGTCGCGAGGCTTAATTAAATTTGCAAGAACTTATGAGGCAGACAAGACAGGGCTTTAATACCCTCCGAGCTGCATTTACCAAACTTCATGGTGATTTCCAGAGCTTGGATGATAGTTTTAATAATTTAAAATTGTCATCCATGCCACCTGAGCCGAAGAGTGTAATGCTATCTACACCAGTCTCTTCGGCGACACCACAATTCTTAACTCCTCACCTTTCGCCTACACCTTGTCCGATTTCCCAAAACTATTCAGATACTGTCGAGCCTACGAGTTATTATTCGCCTGCTCCTATTAGGGGATCTAAGAGCGTGATTGCAACTGATTCGTCGGTAAGCAACACAGCTCTTAGTTCTCCCAATACATTGTCAGTATCTATTCCCCTTCATGTAATAAGGGCTGCTGATTGCTGTCCCAATTAAAAAACAAATTTTCATCTCTAGGCTTGCCCCTGACACTTCGATTGATGATGTTAAGTCCTACATCCAATCGAAGTCTAAACTATCTGATTTATCTGTTGATAAATTTAGATTTAGTTATGCCAGAGAAATTAGCTCTTAAAATTAGTGGTCCGGCGGAAGCATTCAACACTATATGTTGCAAAAACTTCTGGCCGAAAGGCTTAATTACAAAAGAGTTTGAGTCAAGTAGAAGAAATCGGCCTCCGATTGCTCTGCCTCCTCCTTCATCTACTTCATCCTCATCTTTTAACAATGTAGCAAAAAACTAACACTTTCCATAACGTACCAGAATGTTAGAGGGCTTAACTCTAAACTTAATAAGCTTTATGTAGATAGCTTTTCTTTTGATACTAACATTATTATCTTTACTGAAACCTGGCTAAAGCCCGAAATTTCAGACCTTTCATTATTTTGCAATAAATACACATCTTTTAGATGCGATCGTTTGTCGCGTATAGGAGATGGTGTCCTTATGGCTGAAAACTCTGATCTTCTATCAAATTGATTGCCGTTAAGATTATATATAAAAATATTTCTATATACAGTCTGTCACAAAAGTGTTTTCGCATGAAGAAAAATTCATAATTTTTCACTTTTTATCAAAAAAAAGAGTAAATAAATCAAACTTTTGACTTTTTTTAATTATTTTCAATTTATTTATTTATTTCTTAAGTACATAAAAAAAACAAAACTAAAATTATTTCACAAACAAAAGAGTTATAGCAAAAACAAAATAGGACGAATAAAATTTCACTGTCACAAAAGTGTTTTCGTCATTAGGAACTTGGTGAAAAAGTCAAAGTTAAACTTAAAATATAATTATCTTAATATTTAGTATGGTAGCCTTTGGCTTTTATAACAGCATTGTGTCTTGATTTTATTGAATTAATTAACTTTTCAATATAATTTATTGGAATCTGATTCCATTCTTCCATTATAAGGTCTTTTAACATTTGCCGGGAAGTAGGCCGCCTCTGGGCGACCTTCTTTTTTAAATACGCCCACAAATTTTCAATGGGGTTAATATCTGGGCTTTGGGGCGGCGTGTCGATGACTTTTCCGCAGTTATATAGAAGCCACAGTCGCACATTTAGAGCTTTATGTTTGGGATCGTTGTCTTGATAAAATTTAAAGCTACGATCAAATCCAAACTTGTTGGCGCTGTCCTTTAAATTTTCTTTTAAGATATTGAGATACTGCGTCGCATCCATAGTGTTCTCAATAAATACCAAATTCCCCACTCCTTTGCAGGAAATACACCCCCACACCATGACAGAAAGTTTGCCGAATTTAACCGTAGGTATAATGTTCTTATTTTGGAGAGCTGTTAACGGCTTCCGCCATACTCTGTTAGGTCCCTCGTTGTAGTACAGCATAATTTTGGATTCGTCACAGAAGATCATGTTATCCCAATAGCTCTGTGGAACATCCGTATGTGTTGTAGCGAAAGAAAGGCGTTTTTCGACGTTCACTGCAGACAACATTGGTTTTTTTCTAGCTACGCGGGATGTGAACTCATTGCTTTTCAGGGTTCTGCGAATAGTTTCGTGCGAAACATCCACTCCACACTCTTCCTTAACCGCTATAGCCAGTGTTCTGGTCGAGATCATAGGATTTTGGTCAACTTTTCTAAGCACAAATCGAGTTGATCTGGTTGAAAGCTTAGCCGGCCTTCCACTTGCTGCCTTATTTTCGAGCCTATTTTCGACGTTTGCGCGACGTATTATATTCTGTATAGTTCTAATTTGCAGCTTAAATATTTTGGCAATGTCTGCTGTGGTTTTTCCAACTGTATGGTTGTAATAAACCAGTTGTGCTATGTCAAATGGTACTCGTTTACCCGGCATTTTTAACAATCACTAAATACGGCTTTTAATGTGTGCATTCAACGAACAAGAACTATGAAATGCACAAAATTTGCTTTTAATGTGCTCACATGATGTTCAGTTATTCACAAATAACTGTAACTATAACTGTACTAGTACGAAAGACGAAAGAATGCAAGAATAGCAAATACGAAAACACTTTTGTGACAGTGAAATTTTATTCGTCCTATTTTGTTTTTGCTATAACTCTTTTGTTTGTGAAATAATTTTAGTTTTGTTTTTTTTATGTACTTAAGAAATAAATAAATAAATTGAAAATAATTAAAAAAAAGTCAAAAGTTTGATTTATTTACTCTTTTTTTGATAAAAAGTGAAAAATTATGAATTTTTCTTCATGCGAAAACACTTTTGTGACAGACTGTATATAACGTGCTCTTATATTCCGCCACAGTCCGATTTGTCTGTATACCTAGAGCATATTTCTGCTATTGAGTCCATTTCGTCACTTCTATCTAGTAGTGATTACCTCTTTGTATTTGGTGACTTTAATTTGCCGGATGTGGTATGGCCTGATTCTTCAAATGTTTTGATGCCAACCACATCTCACGAATTTATCAATTCGCTTTTAGAGATGTCTCTCTCTCAAATTAATCCGGTTCGAAACTGTAATGGTCGTCTACTTGACCTTATTTTTGCATCGGATCCTTTTTCTAGTACTATAATACAAACTTGTCCTTTATTTGTCCCCGAAGACCCCTATCATCGTACTTTAGACTTAGTTTTTGAACTGCCTACATGTGAGCATATTTGTTCTATTAACCCAGATTTTATAAAACTTAATTCATTAATTTTAGAAACAAACTGGTCGCAACTGTAATCTTGTACTAACATTAACAGTGCTACTTCAATCTTTTATAATATTATAAAATCACATTTTGACCAATGCGTTCCAGATGAGCTTCCCAGGAGAACTAATAGACCTCCTTGGTTCTCTAAGGAATTAGCAATGCTTAAAAATGTGAAAACTAGATATTATAAAAGATTTAAGAGTTCGAATAGTCCTTCAGATTTTTCTCGTTATGTTACCGCCAGAACAAATTTTATTGTTTGTAATTCGCGTTGTTACAATAACTACCTAATTCGTTGTCGTTTGCAATTTGCTCAGACATGAAAGCAAATACTGATCAGGCTTCAGCCGATCTTTTTGCAGAATTCTTCCAAACTACTTATTTATCTTCTAACCTTCTTCCAAATTTCCCTTATCCGTATACCTTGCCGAAATCTAACTGCATTTTTAGTCCTGTGATCCTGGAAAGTTCGTTACTTAACGAACTTAACTTAATCAAGCCAAGTTATTCACCAGGCCCAGATGGAGTACCAGGATGTGTACTTAGGTACTGTGCTGATTCTCTATGTAAGCCTTTGCTTAAATTATTTGAATTGTCTGTAAACTCGTGCTCTTTCCCAACTATTTGGAAGGAATCATTTATAATTCCTTTTCACAAACATGGTTCAAAATCTGATGTTAAAAACTATAGGGGTATTTCCAAATAATCCGCGATTCCTAATGTGTTTGAGAAGCTGATAACATCTCAACTACAACACTCATGTAGCTCTATCATTTCACCCTGCCAATAAGGTTTTGTGAAATCGAAATCTACTACTACTAACTTACTTGAGCTTACCTCCCTTGTTATCAAAGGTTTTCAGAACAAAAAGCAGACTGATGTCATTTACACAGATTTCAGCAAGGCTTTTGATTGAGACGATTGACCATGAGTCCCTCAAGCACCTTTCCAAAGACTGGCAACAGGCATATTCCACGATAAGAGGCAGGATCGCTCCTGTCCTTATCGGGCTCTTTGAGGAGCGCCACAACACGTGGCCGCTTCCACTCAGTGGGAAAATAGCCTTCAGCCACACAGCGGGAAACAACGCTGTCAGGTGCTGAGGGATGGCGCGCCATACCTCTTTGCATATCGCACCGGTGATGCCGTCCATGCCGGGAGGCGCCTGCTCTTCAACCGGCGACACAAGCATCCACCTCGGAGGTCTCTACAGCTGGAGCAGCTGTGTCCGGAATGGTGATAGGCGCATCAGACTCCGCAACTGGGAAAAAGTTGCGAAGGAGCACCTGTGCACAGTCGTGCCAAGTTACGACCAGCTCACCATTCGACCTCAAGCAACCTATTTCTAGGTTCCTTTTGCGTCCACGGCAAATCCGGTAGACTCGCCCCCATGGGTCATCGTTGTGCTCTCCAACGAAGCGACGCCAATCCTGCTCCTTTGCCGACAGAATGAGCTTCTTATATTGAGCTACGGAGATCCGTAACTCAACTTTCAGTCGCTCAGCATCATCGTTGCCACTACGACGTGCATTCTGTAGCCGTCGCCTAAGTCTCCTGACTTCTTGGCGCTTCGTACTAAGGTCGGCATTCCACCAGACCACTTTCCGAACGGCTCTCGGCGGTCTGCGTCCTAGCACTCTGTCACACACATTGTGTACGAGAGAGCGCACTGCTGAGACCTGGTCGTCCAACGGCGTCACTCCAAAGTCCGGTAATGTAGCTGCTTCCCTCGCTAACTCGTCACCAAACAATCGCCAACGCGCATTGGAGAGGTTCCATACCGGCATAGGAGCAAAGCTCTCAACTATGTCGTTGGGATTTCGCGTCACCACAACATTAATAATGTTGTGATCGCTAACGTCCCATTCGTCCACTCTCCAGTCATATGTAGCCCACATAGACGCTGCTCTGTTGACGATTGTCACGTCGATATCGCTTTGGGCACGGCGATTATCGAACGTGTACACATCACTGGGCTCGTTGAGCACCTCAGCTCGACTCCCTTGTAGCCACTCACTCAGCAGTTCACCCCGTTGGTGGTTCAAATGCCTCTGAGCATGCTCAGAGACTTTGCTGAACCACATGGGGGATACTGCGTTCGCGTCAAGGCCAAAGATGACTGGGTTGCTACTGACTTGCAGTAGCACCGCATCCATGTACAAGAGGTACGGCTCCAGTTCGGTGTTAAATTGGCAGTACACGGAGCTCAGGAAGATTGAGCCAAATCTTCCAGTGACACTCACGCATACTCCAAAGTCGGTGGTCAGCGGTTCCATAGGCATGCAGATGGCATCTGGGTCGTCGACAATCACTGCTGCTTTCCCTCGTCGATCCGCAAACACTCGCATCCCGGATGGGAGGCCAGTGATGCGTCCAAAGTTGTCGACGTAGGGCTCCTGGACCAATGCGAACAGGTGGCCAGAGTCGCGCATGCGGACTCCGAGCTCGATGGTCGAAGCTCGGCCACGGCCACAATTCGCTTGGGTGAAGCTAAACATTAATGTCTAGCTTGCACCCTCGCCAGCACCGCGCCGTAAATCGGGCACGTCCCCGAGAGCATGAAATGCCCCGAAGGAAGTCCCTTAAACGACAATTCCGGCAGTCCACCGGATTCGTGCATTTGGCTGCGACGTGGCCTGTCTGTCCGCATTGGCGGCAGACTTCGCTCTTGAGGCGGCATTGGGACACTTTGTGGTCAAATCCAACACACCTATGGCAAGCATAGGTGCGGACCAGCGGCCGGCAGCGGTACGAGAACCACTTGATATAGACCCGTCCGGTCTTATCAAGGATCCCCAGCGCTTGCTCGCTAACTTCCAGTACCAGATTAACACTGGCACCGTCAGTTGCGGTCCACGGCTTTGTCTCCAAGTGCACTGCCTTTTTAAACGCCGCGGTGGACATCTCCTCCTTAAAGTTGTTTATGAACAACTCGTTCATAAACTCCTCAGGAGTTATCGATGTATCAACGTCATAGACGTTGATACGCGGCAGGAGCCCCTTGCTTGGCTTCAACGGAAAGTCCCACTTCCGTGAACTTCTTATTGGCCACCACCTTCTTCATCTCGCTGGCCGACGGCGTGCGGATCACAGCACCGCCTCGCTTCAGCTCACGCACCTCGTGTACACGTACACCAAGTGCGGGCGCGACCTCCTTCATCACGCGTTCCGCAACAGCTTTGCCCGAGACGTTCGGGTCGCTGCTTGTTACAACAGCAGACCACGTCTCAACCGGTCTCCTGACCCTTGGCGCAGCTGTTGGGGCAGCGGGTCCGGCAAAAAGAGGGGCAGCGGGGGCTAGCGCTCCTGCGCTAGCAATGAAGGCAGCTGGTGGTGGCATCATTGCTCGCTGCTCGAGCACCGCGTTTTTGATCGCCAAGTCTATTACGAGCTCGTCGTAATGAGCTATGGCGTCAAAAACAGCGCACATGGCTTCAGGCTGCATGCCAGAATGGCAAACAGCCTTCTTAACAAGGCGCTGCACTTCGCTCAGCCTGCCAACAACAGCCTGTGTGCCGTTGGCAGCACGGGCAGAAGCGGGGGCAGCGGCAACTTTGACTGCAGCAGCAGCGTCAGTTGCGGCGGCAGAGGCGGCGGCAGAGGCGTCGGCAGAGGCAGCGGCAGAAGCAGCGGCAGAAGCAGCAGCAGCAGCAGCGGGAACAGCAGAGTTGGCAGCAGCGGGAACGGTTCCAGAGGAAACAGCTGCTGTGGGAACGGCATCGGGGGGGGAGGCGGCAGTGGGGACAGCTGCGATTGACGCTGCGCGCGCAATCGCTGCAAATTCTCTATCCAAGTTGGATAGAGAGGCGGCCAGTGCACTGTCCGTTGCCACCTTCTTCGCTCCAGACTCTTCGCCTGCGGCGCGCAAGATTCGGCGATGACACCGAATTCTTAACGCGCGAGCGTCTCTTCCCCCAAAGTCCTCGGCCAGTAGATGACGTCACTACATTCGCTGGCAGCCCTCGACTGCGTGTTCATTATTTCACCGAAAATGCAATAACAAACTGTAAAAAGATTAACTTTGTAAAGTAGTTTTCCGGAGCAGACTCAGCCGCGCCCAGGGAACTCCTACTAGAAATAAAGGGGTGTCAGGGCGGAAATTCCCGCTCCGGAATTTACGCCCTAAATAGACAAACCAGCAGGAGCAATCACAACATAGATAGTAAGAATCAGGTTAGCATTAGGTTAGAGTAAGAAGAGAGAAAAAAATGAAGTATTAGAAAAATAAACACCAGGAAGGTAGAGAAAGAAGAAAAACTATGAAGTATTTGCAAATAAGCGGAATTACAGGGTATGAGGAAGCACAGCAGAATTGGTCAACAACGAGGCAACGACGTCACAGCAGCCGAGCTTTCGGAAAGCGGGACAAGAGAAAGCTTTCACTCAGCGCGCTCACTATTCAAGCCGAGTGTATCGCAATACAATGCAAAAGCTCACCTACAAAGCTTTCGCTCTGAATGCACTGACGGTAGCTTACGGCCGGGACAATGCAGCGATCAAGTGCACCAAAGCTTTTACCAGAGAGAGGGTAATTGTGCGTTAAACGAACGCAATGCGGCGTTATGAGCATGCGCTAAGCATCAACAGTATCAAAGCGCCGCTCAGAAGTCACATACATGCACCAATACTACCAAAACGCCGCTCAGAAGTCACATGCATGCACAAACACTATCGAAGCGCCGCTAAGAGGAAACAAAATGGCTCTCATGGACTTCGTTAACAGGAAAACACGCATGCGCCCAGCCGGAAAAGGAACAACAAAGCACACGCAGGCGCAGCGGGATTAAACTAATACCAATGCAGTCTAACAGGGGGATAACAGGGTAAACTTGAGGAGAGGGAGAGAAAGGAGTCTGGGCGAAAGCTTTTTTTATTTGTTATCTGTCTTACGACAATCGACAAATTGCTTAGTAAATAAGTTTAACAGGATTGTTTAGGTTCCAGTGATCTTAAACAATATATATTACATACTAGTTGTTTCTTTAAATTAACTAACAACTCTACTTGGTAGGTCCAGTATATGATATCTTTTTAAGCGTCGTAGGTCACTAATAGCTTTGAGCGCGTCTGGTGATCTCATCTTTGACAAAGGGTATATTTAAATCTTTGTGTATGTCAAAGTTGCTCATGTACCAAGGAGCACCTGTTATTTTCCTTAGAGTCATTGACTGGTACCTTTGTAGTATCTCTATATTGGAATGGCTTGCTGTTCCCCAAAGTTGCATAGCGTATGTCCATACAGGCTTAGAGATGGCTTTATAGAGACGAACCTTATTCTCCAGGTCAAGCTGCGAGCGCGGTCCTAGCAGCCAGTACATTTTCTTGGTTTTTACTTTGAGTTGTCTTTGCTTGGATTTTATGTGAGCCTTCCAGGTGAGTCTTCGGTCCATGTGCACTCCCAGGTACTTCACAGTATCACTGGTTGGTATCGCTGTGCCATTAAGTTTTTCTGGCGGGCAGTTTCCTTTCCTTAAGTAAAATGTCACTTGAACCGATTTCTGGGCGTTGACCACAATTCGCCACTTTGCCAACCACTGTTCAATCACTTCAAGTTCCTCTTGTAAGTACTGCGATGCGAGAACTGGAGAAACGTTCCTTGCAATTATGGCCGTGTCATCAGCGTATGTAGCTCGTTTTATCTACAGGACTCCGCGTGGTATGCCATATTTTCCGTAGCTTTCGTTTATCTGCAATTAGCCTCCTTAGCTCAATAGGAACAAATGGCTTACTTATAGGGTTGCTTATTGCTTGTGGCGTGAAAAGTGATCCAGCTGTATGAATCGAGCTAGTTAAGGTTTCAATTGCAATATCAACTTCATCTTTTGTCTTCAGCGATATATCCAGGCTAATCGATTCTCGAGCCACTTTTTAAAATCATTTATATTGGTTTTTGGCGTTATGATTTTGTATGGCTTCTCCTTGTACTGTACCGTGCATCCATAAGTCAGAATAATTGGTGAATGGTCTGAACTCAGCTCAAAGTTTTCTTCAATTTGAAGGTGATGTGCCGAAAGTCCAGAGTAAACAATAAAGTCCAGCAGATCAGGTATCCTATGCGGATCTGAAGGCCAGTATGTTGGCTTGCCAGTGGAGTGAGTGGAATAATTGTTATTAACTATACACTTGTATAGCTCAGTACCTTTTGACTTCACAAGCCTTGAGCCCCACCATGGATGTTTGGCGTTGTAGTCTCCCCGGCAATAAAATGGTTGCCAAGTTTTTTAACGAAGATATAGTTATCCAGTTTAAAGGAAAATCTTGGAGGAAGGTATACCGCAGCTATAGTTATTTCTATATTCATCCACTTAATTTGTATAGCAGCAGCTTGTATGTTGTTTTGATTTAAGCTTTCAATTGCAGTGTATTTCAGGGAATTCTTAACAATGACTGCACTGCCACCTTGTGCTCTGCCAGAAGGGTGATTTGCAGTTATAATATCGTATCCTTGGATGTTAAAATACGATCTGTTGGTGAAGTGTGTTTCCGGAATAAGCATGATATCTATACAATTTGTTTTTATATATAGAGATATTTCATTGTAATGATTGGAAAGCCCATTAGCATTCCATATGGCTATGCGGAGATCTACTTGCATAGTTTGTTTACGAGCAACATAATCATATTAAGTAGATTATTTGTTAGCTCGGACTGTTTTACTAGTAGCTTTGCAATTCTATCTAGTCCGCTATTTTGTTGGGGTTCAGTCTCTCCTCGTAATACCTGTGCGTACTTTGGTTGGTTTAATTTATTGTCGAAATGGTTTTTAGGGGTAGATGCTGTGGGTTGAAAGTTGGTGGCATATGTTGTTGTGTTTCTGGTGCGATTGTTAGTTGTATTTGTTTTGTTTCTGGTTAGTTCTGTAAAGGGGCAATTCTAGCTAGGGTGTAGACTCAGTCTAGCCAGGGTTCTTCTCTACAAGAATATTTGTAAGGGGGGGCGTCCTACCTGAGAACTAGAGGCGTGGAGCTAACGGGAAAGGAACTCAAGAAAATGGCGGCTTGTGCTTCTTGATACAATCTTTATTATATACACTTAATCTCTAGTTTTGACAAGTTACTTAATTTTCAGGGTATGACTTCGCCTATATCCGAGGATGAAGAAGGCGGGAAAGGCATAGGCCGAGAATATTACCGACTGTCGTTCCGTGTTTATGTGCTCTTAGTGGGTAAACGCCTACACTAAGAGAATACCCTGTACGACGGAAAAGATAGCGAGAGTTGATAGACGTGCCGTTAGCGCCCGGATGGAGCAGACTCTAGCGGTCACGCAAAGGTCAGGAGTTATTAGACGATGTAACGGCGAGCGTGGAATGCCGTACGCTCGGGCAGGAAGGATATGCGCCGTTACAATCGCCTATGCTGTTTGCTTTAGCAGTAAGCCGGGGTATGACCTAGCCGACTAACTAGATTACAACTTACTTGGTATATGCTCGTGGGTCGTTGGCCCCTTTTCCTCTTCACACTTGTAGTCTTCTCTCGGTAGTTTTTCACTTGTACTTGTCACACGGCTGGAGGAACGCTCGACAGCCTCTCACACGCACAATTTCAATCCAAACTTTCTTCACTTTTGGTCCCAGACCGAATGACTCACTCCTTGTCCAGCTTCGTCCATGAAGCTTCGCCTGTGCCTCGTATCGGCTCTCGGGATAGCCCGAGCCCGTGGTGAGTCATGGGCCTCTCCTCTTCTTTCCTCCCACAGCTCTTCGTGCTCTCCTATCGCGCTCCGTGCGTTTCTACGATTATCTTATATTCTATCTTATGATCATCTTACATTCTATTGCGCTCCGTGCGCTCTTATAATTACCTTACATTCTATTGCGCTCCGTGCGCTCTTATAATTATCTTACGATTATCGTTATATTATAAGTCGCGATGTAAGCTGGGCCTTAGGCCGGCCTTACAGTTCCTGGTAAATCCGGCACCCTCTATAGCTTGCAGAATGGCTCTCTTGACAGTTAGCGCAGGTCGCTGGCTGGCTTCTATCTTTAGGGCAAGTTTCACTGGGATGTTCTAGTGAGCATTTAACACATCTAAATTGTTTGTTGCAGTAGGTTTTAGTGTGTCCAAACTTCTGACACCGAAAGCATTGCACCATATCATTAACTTTCCTTGGCGGCTCAATAGTGACAATACTATTGTCAATATGTTTTAGTTTGTATATTTCACTGTTTCTGTTGTCAGACTCAAGATCTATAAAAAACATGTGCAGTGGCTCTTTGGTGTTGCGGCTCCTTATGTTATTTATTCCCCTAACTACGTGCCCTTGCAGTTCAATTTGCAATTTAATGGATTCAATGGGCGTAGAGCAATGAATATTTTTGGCGACTACTCTAAAGGCCCTATCTTGCTTTAGTTGAAACGTATGATAGTTCACCTTATCATTTTTGAGCATTTTTACAAGTTCCCTATACTTGTCAACTTTTTTAACCATAATACCGAAATTGCGGGGAAACCGGACACTTCGCCAGGAAATGTCAAAACGCACAACGGTTGTTTTGCTGGGAATGCGGTCGACGAGGTACCAGGACGATCGGATGTTGTCGACCCACGGGGTCGGGAAACGGGCAGCGCCTCCTACCAGCCGGGGACCGGACGGAGGCAAAAGCAACCCGAACTCCCCTCAATAAGACAGCCGCTATGTGCTGGGCAGCAGGATCGCGGCTTTCGTTAACATAGGAGAGGTGCCTCTGGTAGCCACCTTAGATACGGGAGCATCGTGGTCGTTCGTCAGCAGGAAGGTGGTCGAGAGGATTGGGAATCAGGGGAAGCTGCGCCACGTACGCACCCGAATTACACTGGCAGACGGGTCAGCGAAGGAGGTGACCCAAGCGCTACTGGCGCGAGTGGAACTGGACCAACGGGGGGTAGTCCTCCCGTTACTAGTTTTACCAACCGTCTTAGACGATGTCATCCTGGGGATCGACTTCTTCTGTGGCATACAGGCGGAGCTGCGCTGCGGGCGCGCCTGTTTGAAACTCTGTAACCGGTCACCGGAGCAGAAGACGACGGGAGAGCTACGGGGTAAAGATAACGCAGATACCCTGGCCACTCCAGTCCAAAGGAGTCAGACACCACGGGATTCAGTCCTGCTTTCCTGGTCCGGAGACGAGAGCCTACATTGCCTGGTGCACTCTACGAAGAGGTCACACCGGGCTTGAGAGAACCGAAGGAAACGCCGGAATCTAAGGCTAGTCGGCTGCAGGACATCTACAGAGTGGTGAAGGATAACACACAGCGGGCCTCGCAGGAGCAGAAGAGGCACTACGATCTGCGACGGCGGGAATGGAAGCCGGCCATAGGAACACTCGTGTTAGTCCGTCAGCACCACTTGTCCAACGCTGCCGATGGCTTTGCAGCGAAGTTAGCAACTAAGTACAACGGACCATACAAAGTGGTCAAATTCATCGCGCCGACGATAGTGCGGCTACAGGATCGGTCAAGTTGACAGCGAAGGACGGCCAACATCAGCGACCTGAAGCAGTACCAGGAGCGGGCCCATGACGAAGAGGAAGACACAGCGAATGCCACTCACGGCACTGGGTGAGCAACAGCCAACGATTTCACGAGGGCCACTTGTGAGGGCATGCCCCACCACGTCCTGGCCCCAAAAAGGGAAATTTAAGTAGGAATAGGATCCATTTAGTGGGTCGAGTAGAATTAAGTTAATTAGATTTGTAAAACCGCATCCAGGAAAAGTCAGTTTAGAGGAGGGAATAGGCAGACTAGGTATTAATTGTTACCATCTTCCGTGTAGCAGGAGGCCGAGTGGCAAGTCCTCAGACCGTCAGAGATCCCGTCCTTGCCCGTATCGGCCACGAGGGCCCAGGAATAGAGGAAGAGCCATGGGGGAGTTCCGGTGGGACGAAGGGTCACCAGCGGACAAACCCGAATGGGAGCGCGACTGGGAGGAGCCAGCAGCACCCAGTTTCGCACGGTTTAGCTGGGAGGAGGACTCGGCGGAAGAAGAGTGATGCCGGATGGCCGGTTTGGAATGAATGGGCATAGGCCGCCTCAACTGTGGGACATTGAGGCCCTGAACGCACAGGGAGAGTGGTTCGGGGAAAGGCCAGAGTTCGGGGAGGAAAGTCCCGCCAGTCCATGGGCGATGCGAGTGGTGCAACCCCGCATCCCCCCGTACTGCCCACCCACACCGGATCCGGTGGACTCGGAAGACGACAGAGAGACCATTCCGCGGCCGGTGAACTCACCACAACCACTGACCCCGGAGTCATGGGTCGGGCTGGGGTCACCCCACCTGGAGCAGCTCGGGGATAGCGACGAACCGCCGGTGTACGATGGAGTATACTCACCCCTGCGGGATTCGATGGAAAGGTGGCTACCCCAGTCCCCAGCGGCGGAGGAAGGGCAGGACCCGGATCCGATCGATTGGGACCAACTAATCGACCCGGAGGCAGCGGCAGCCTTGCTAGAAGACCTAGGCAACAACGCCGTGGTGGCGGCGGTGATGGAGGAGGAGTCCTGGAGCACCGCACCCGGCAGCTGGGTCGTAGACACCCAACAGAGGCGGCTACCGGCAGAAATCATCCGGGAGATCCAGGAGCGACAGGCCACAGCACCCCAATGGCACGGACGCATCGTTCGGAGGCAGGGAGAGAACCGCTTCCGGATCACCATCCGGAAGACGGGCCGGGTAGTCGTCTCACATCGCCTGCCGAAGTGAGGAGGAGGTGTCAGGGCGGAAATTCCCACGTCGGGATTTACGCCCTGAACAAACAAACCAGCGGAAGCGAATGCCACATAGATAATAAGGAGTAGGCTAATGAGTAGTGAGAGAGATTCAGTCTGGGGAGAAGCCAGTAAGGTGATTAGAGCGAATCCACGCAAGTGCGCAAAGAGTCCGCGACAAGTGCGATAGTGCGAGATCTAAACATATACGCGGAAAACAGAAAATGAAAGAAAACGAAAACGGAAAAATCAGAAAATTAAGAATCACGGAAAGGAAAGCCACTAACACTACGACGGATAACAAGCGCGACAACAAAGGCCACGGACAAAACCACGAAACATCGAAATATGCAGGAACAAAACTACGACGACGGACACAACAACAACAACGAAGAAAACATGAGCCAACGTAACGGGACCGAGAGCGAGCCGGAGGCAGTGGCGTCGGCCGGAGAAACGGTGGATGGAGTACGGGGTAAGCTGGCAGCATTCTTGGCTCACAGGAGCAGTAGTGGGGGTAGATTCCTATAAGTGGTGCGGTTAGTAGGTGTACATGTATGATGCAGGGTAGTGAGTAAGGAAATAAGTTATAAGAAAATAAAGATAGTTAAACATTTATGTATGTGCGGGAATGATCCCAGTGTAGATTATTGACCTCGGTCGAGTTCCGCTAGTCACTGGGCATATCATAGTGGGTGCAGAGATGTAACCCCTCGCCCTCACTATGACAATCCCAGCGACCCCCGGAGTTAATGACCCCTCTTTCGCCCTAGTATTACCTTTAAGCCCCTGTACACCCTTAGGCCCGTGCATAGCTAGCCGGAGGCGACATGGGGAAGTACAGAGATGTACCCCCTCGTACCCCGCCTGTTGCCTCCAACAGCTTTGCGGCGGGAATCTTCTATCCCCCTTTCCCCACAGGACCCCCCCCTCCTTCCTCAGTCTACAACGCCGTTACCGAGCGCCGTGACGAGTGCAGAGATGTACCCCCTCGTACTCCCAAGGCACCCGGTGGCGGCGCAAGGATTGCAAGGAAGGAAGGCTACCCTCTTGTCCCTCCCCGACATCTTGGCCGCCATTCCAATCCCGTTGGCCGTAACCCGGGCCCGGTTGTCAGCAGACCCGGGTAATCGGGGACCGACTAGGATCGCACGGGAACCGGGGTCGATTAACACCCGGCCTTGCCCGATTAAATGGCCCAGTATAGGTCGGAGGCCAAACCCAAATCTCGTCTCCTTTACCAAAACTTTGCTGTAAGGAACCCTGGGCGCGACGGTGTCTACCCCGGCCAGAGAACTTCCTTACAGTATAATCACTGTTCCAATGTTCGCTTGTTATTGTTTTGTTTTATTTTATATTTCCCGTGCACCTGTATACTTTTACTGTTCTATTGTTTTTGTTTTAATTTGTTTTACATTGTTCGTGCAGCTGTATTTTTTTAATGTCATCTTGTTGTTGTCTTTTATTTTCTTGTTAATATTTCCATGCACATGTATATTTTGTCTGTTCTATTGTTGTTGTCTTTTATTTTATTTAATAATTTGTTGTCCACTTGTGTTTTATTTGGTCTGTTCTATCGTTGTTGCTGTTTTTTTTTTTATTTAATATTTTTTTGCACATGTATATTTTGTCTATTGCTCCTATTGTTGCTGTTGTTTGTTATATTTCTGCTGTTGTGATTTGTGTGCTAGCTATTGTTGTTTTCACTCTTTTCGACGTGTGCGTGTGGCTATTGTTTTTAATGTTGCGGTGGTTGTTGTTTAATTAGAATTGGTCTTGTTGCTATGATTTCACTTCGTTTAATTTTACGTGTTCCTTGTTATGAATTTTTTGATTCCCCGTTCGCGTCCGATGTCTTCCGATGATCTTAATTAACTGCCCGCTCCATTTTTCCTCATTGCCCTACTGACCTATTTCTTGAGCTTTCTTAATCTCTGCTTGCAAGATAAGAGCGAATGTGCAGCCGCTCTTTATCTGCGCATGCTCTCTTTGTTCTGTGCATGTATCAGTTATTCGTATGCGTTTGGCCGCTGCTCTTTGTTGCAATTCGTTTCTTTTCTCTTTTGGGCGTGTGTGTAAATTATTCGTATGCGTTCGTTTAATTATCTTCGTTGCAATTCGTTTTGTTCTCTTTTGCGCGCTTGCGTAAATCATTCGTGTACGTTGCTGATGCGGAGCTTTTAAGTTCTGTTGAGCTTACAAGCTGTGTTCTGTGGCCAGTGTTGGCACCTTTAGAAGTTTTCCCGCTGCCTCCCCTGTTATGAATACTGTTTTGCTTTGTTTTTATAAGGATTATAATTATGAACCTATTAACTAAGAAAACAAATGTATATAATTCAAAAACTTAACGTGACTTATACCTATAAAAATGAATATGTCCTACAACTATAAACAATGTGACTTATGACCAGTGTTTCCAATTTTTCAGAAGCAAAAAAAACTATTTTTGATTGGAAGCAAGACCAAAAAAAGCGTACAAAAAAGCTTAAAAAAAGCTGATGTTTATATTTCATATTTTTTAACATTGATTTATGTGTAGGATTTTATTAAGACAATTTATTTATTATTTCGTCGATTTCAACATAATTATTATTATCGTAGGATTCTGTCGTACCAATCAATCGCAAATATTTTTCGGAAAGTTGGTAATCAAAGCAGCATTTGCCTGCTCTACGCAATCCGTATCAGTAAATAAAACACATTACATTACCTAATTTGAAATGCAATAAAATACAAAATCTTACCTAACGCACAAAATTGCATTGAGCATGTCGAGGTGCATTCTGTTCCGAAGTTTTGTTTTTAACAGGTTGACCTGGCTAAAAACTCTTTTTACTTCAGCGTTTGACCAAGGCAAGGACAAAACTGATATCGCAAGCCTGGCCAGTTCACTAAATTTATGAACCCCTCCAGCATCTTTGAATGCATACACTTCCGCCCAAAATTTTGCTGTATCTTGTTTGTTCTCCCGATTAACCAAATGAATAATATTGTACTGGCGTTCAATATTTGCAATTTCGTTTCGATTAAAGAATTCTACTATAGGTACAATATCTTTTTTGGTGGCTCTCAAAATATTTTTTGTTGAAAACAAATCTTTTGCTTATACTCCTTTGGCATCGTTAAATTTAAATTTAAAATGTAATTAGCACAACAATTAGAGATGGATTGTACATACGATTAACTGCTTCTGTGATACTCGATAAGTACAATCTATTGTGTTTTATCAATATTTTGGGTAGAAAAATACCTAAAACCTAAAATATTAACATATTTTATCCCAAAACAAAAAAAGCGGAAAAAAGGTCAAATTTTTTTTTATGAAAGCCAGAATTCCCGCTTCCCACTGTTTTCAATTTTTTCCCGCAATCGGTCTTTCAAAAAAGCCAGAGTTGACGGGAAAAAAAGCGGGTTTGGCAACCGTGCTTATTACTATAAAACCAAAAGTAACTGCTATTTCAATTATAGCTAACTAACAACAAAAAAAATACATAATTCCAGAGCTTGACTTCGTGCCCTTTGTCCTATGTGAGGAGAATGGCTCCTTACATCTCCTCCTCACTTACCGAGGCGTAAGGAGACGGTCACCTTCCGGTTGCTGGTGATGGTCACCCGGAATCGGTTCTGACCGTGCTTCCGGATGACTCTGCCGCTCCACGGTGTGGGGCTTTCCAGCTTCTCTCTGATGTATTTCACCAGGGTGGGCGGCAGTGAATTCCCGATTGTGTCGCAATTCCATTCGGCCGGAGCGGGTTCCCAGTTTGCCTCCTCCTGGAGGTCTACCACGAGTGGCTGCTGCTCGAAAAGACCTAACAGAGCCTCAGCCACATCTTCGCCCATTAGCTCCGCCATGGTCTCCTCCTCTTCTTGGTTTGTTTCTCCGTCGCTGGGCGTGGGGCGACAATTGGCTGACGTGCTGGGGCCGTCATCCCAGCGGGCGACCTTGCTGGCTGGGCTCTCGGGGTACCTATAGGCCACGTCATCGGTCTGGAACCATTCGGGCCGGGGTGATGGAGTGCTGCCTGGTGCCTCGTTCCCGGGCCATGGCAGCGTGGACTGGTCGTCATCGTTGATCGGTTCCTCCGGTTCCGATGGCTCCTCCGGGAAGGGATCTTCCCGCCGGTCGGAGCAGGGCGAATAGGTGCTTCCATGGAGTGGGCTCCTGGGACTGGCGGGCCGGGGTGTGGCAGGCCGCTCGTCCCTGTCGTTTGCACCTTCCTCGTCTTCGACGCCCTCCTCCTCCTCCGTACTTCCTCCTGACCGTGGGGTTGGAGGGAGCCCGGAGTCACCGTCGCTATCGAACTCGGCGGCCTCGGCAGCCTCGGCGGCAAGTTCGGCGGCCAGGTCTGCGTTCAACTGGCGCACGTCGTGTAGTAGCGGGGCTCGGACCCCGTCCCACCCGAAGCGTCCATCGGGCGCCACTTCCTCGAGGTCCGGGAACAATTTGTCCTCGTCCTCTAGCCACTGGAAGTAGCCGAAGTTTTCGAGTTCGGGGTCTGCCTGTACACGGCCCAGCGCGACGGCCTCCTCCTCCTGTGGGTGTTCCGGTTGCTGCATGCTGTTTCCTGTTAATCAGACCTGTTATTATTTTCCCTATCCCTATCCTGCCCTTGCCCTGCTCTGTTTGGTGTGGTTTACAATTGTTAAAACTCTTATTTTATAACTTATGCTATTAATCATGATGGTTAAAGATTCACCAGAATTCTTGGCCCTTGGTGGTTCGTCTTACTCGTCGTCGTGTTGCTCTGTTCCTCCTTGTCCATTGTTTTGAGTCCCCTCTCGGAGGGGTGGGGACGTTAGGGCGGCGCACCACCCTAAGTGGCCCCCATGAACTCATTGGTGGCTTCGTCTGTCTCGGTAGGGTTGGTGTTCTCATCATCGGGGGGCTTGGCTTTCTGGCCTTGATCCTGCACGCCTGAATTTGCGGATAACTCGTTGTTATCTGGGATGCGTTCATGGTATTCCTTGAGATCCCCGATGCTAGCTGTGCGTCTTTGTCGCCCTGGTGCTTTTTGGAGCCTCACGATGGTAGGCGAGATGAACTTCACCACTTTGTAGGGTCCTTCGTATTTCGGCGCTAGTTTTGCGGCAAATCCCTCGGATGCTTTGGACAAGTGGTGCTGGCGCACCAGTACTGATGTGCCCAGTGTGGGTTTCCACATCCGTCTGCGGAGGTCGTAGTGTCGCTTCTGTTCTTGTGTTGCTCGTCGTGTGTTGTCATATACAACGCGATATATTTCTTGCAGTCTTTCGGCCTTTGAAGTTGGGTCGTGTGGATTCTCCCCTAGTCCTGGCGTTACTTCTTCGTATAAGGCGCCGGGTAATCGGGGTTCCCTCCCGAATACCAGGAATGCTGGGCTGAACCCCGTGGTGTCGGATGGGCTGCTATTCACGGCCAAGCTTAACTCGGGCAATAGCTCGTCCCAGGTACTCTGTTCTCCGTTGATGTACTGCGCAATCATCGTCTTTATTGTCCTGTTCGCTCTTTCAGTGGGGTTCTGTTGTGGCGAATAAGGAGCGGTGTGCTCCAGCTCCATCCCGGCCACCTCGCAGAACCCCTTAAACGAACGGCTCGTGAATTGAGTCCCGTTATCACACACGAACTTCCGTGGTGTGCCAAACCGGCCCAGGATGCGTTCCCGAAATGCTCGTTCCAGATGTAGCGTGGTGGCTTTCCTTAATGGGATTAACTCCACCCATTTGGAGAACGCGTCGAAGAATACCAAGAGGGTGCTGTTCCCGTGTTTGGAGCGGGGTAGTGGGCCCATAAAGTCGGCGCATATGATGTCGAACGGGCCTTGAGGTTGGCGAGTATACATCTGTCCCGCTGGTTTCAGCTGACTCACCTTATACCTTTGGCATCGGTCACACTGGTTGACGTAACGTGTGATGTCACGATAAAGTCCTGGCCAGTAGTATCGCTGTGTCACTCTGGAGATTGTTTTCCGGATCCCTAAGTGACCGGCTGTGGGGTGGTCATGACACTCACTTAGCACTCGTCGCCTATCTCCGCGCGCGACACATAGTTTCCAGGTCGCATGTTCCTCTTCCTCAGGCCGGTGTCCCAGGTGTCGGTAGATTTGTCCATTTTCGATAATGAACTCTGGTGATGCTTCAGGCTGCTCCTCGATTCGTTTCCTCAGTCGTTGGAGCCAAGGACACGTTGGTTGTTCCTCGGATGCCCGTTGTAACGTGTCGATTGGCTGCCGTGATAGAGCGTCGGCTACTACGTTCTGACTTCCTTTCCGATAGTGGATGTCGAAACGGTACTGCTGCAGCTCCAGTGCCCAGCGAGCAATGCGTCCAGTTGGGTTGTCTATGGAGTTGAGCCACTGTAGTGCGTGGTGGTCGGTGATCACATCGAAGTGGTATCCCTCCAGGTAGCACCTGAGTTTTCGGATAGCCCACACGATGGCCAGACATTCCTTCTCCGTAGCCGAGTAATTCTCCTCGGCTGGGAGTAGGCGTCTGCTGGCGTATGCGATCACCTGTTCTCCCGTCTGAGTATGTTGGCTGAGCACAGCTCCGATTCCATAGTCGCTGGCATCGGTTTGTAGCGAGAATCTTGCCTCGAAGTCAGGACATGCAAGAACCGGGGCCCGTGTGAGTTTGTCCTTGAGCTCCTTGAATGCCGCTTGTTGCTCCTCACCCCAGGCCCACCTCTTGCCTTTCCTGAGCAGGCTTGTCATGGGTTGCACGACCTCGGCGAAGTTTGGCACAAATCGACGGTACTAGGATGCCATCTCCAGGCATCGTCTGAGCTCCTTCAATGTGGTGGAGGGTGCTAGTTTTTGCACCGCCGCTATTTTATCCGGGTCCGTGTGTATTCCTTTCTCGCTGACCACATGGCCTAGGTACACTAGGCTGCGTTGGAAGAAGCTACATTTATTTTTGTTGAGCCTCAGATTTGCTTGACGCAGACGTCTCAGCACTTCCCGTAGATGCGTGATATGGGTGTCCAACGTGGGGCTGATGACGATGATGTCATCTAAGTATGCGAATGCCTGGGGCTCCATCTCTGGTCCAATGACACTGTCTAGCGCCCGTTGGAAGGTGGCGGGTGCCGAGTGTAGTCCAAATGGCATGACTTTCCATTGGAAGAGTCCTCGTCCGGGTACAGTGAATGCTGTATACTCTCGGCTGCCCGGGGCCATCGGTATCTGCCAGTATCCACTCTTGAGGTCGAGGGTGGAGATGTATCGCGCGTTCCTGAGTCGTTCCAATATGTGGCTGATTCTGGGTAACGGGTATGCGTCCGGTACCGAGCGTGCGTTCAACTGTCTGTAGTCGACACACATGCGTATTTCTCCGCTCTTTTTGCCGACTAAGACGATTGGAGCGCTATGCGGGCTTTTAGAAGGCTCGATTTGCCCATTCTTCAACAGCTCGTCTACTTGTTCGTTGATGATCCTCTGCATCGCTGGGTTCTTCGGGTAGTACCGCTGTTTTACAGGTTTGTCGTCTCTCATGGTGATTACGTGCTCCGCTATGTGTGAGGTCCCAGACAGGCCATCAAATAGGGAAAGTTCTTGTTCCAGGAACTTTGCCACTTCGGGTGGATGTGGAGGAGTGTGTTGTGGTGGTGGCGTCTCCGATCGTTCGGTCTCCTCAACGGTTCCTATGGTTGCGACATGGGTTGCTGCTTCTGACTCTCCGTTTTCCTCGAGTATTACGGCTGGTCGCTTCCTGGTGGAATTGGGATCGATGACTCTGGCGTTTCTCCGAAAGGGGTTGCTTCTCCTGGCTTCCTTCGCGTCAGCCATTGGTTCTAGTGCGTATCCTTTGGTTAGGGCTGGGTAGATCTTGTCTCTGGGGATTCCTTCGACTTCGGTGGCGGCCTGCGTTGTTGTTCCTCCCTCTGTTGTTATGGTTGCCATACTAGCAGTCGGTTTTTCCACTTCGCTAGCCCGGATTATCGTTGATGTGGTTGTGGTGTGGCCTTGTAGTCTCTCTGCGTTTGTCAGCCCGTCGTGTGTCTCCTTTTCTAAGTGGGTCGCCAGCCTGAGGCATGCTTGCCCACATCTCACCTCGGCTTGGATTCCGCAGAGGAAGTCTAATCTAAGTATGACTTCATCTAGGACCGTAGGGAGGACTAGTAGGGACAGGCTTGTTTCTTCCTTACCCAGTCTTACTTGTGTCGTGATGGCTCGTGTTACTATCTTTGTGGACCCGTCTGCCAGGGTTATTCGTGTTCGTACCTGGCGATCGGTTGTTGGGTTTCCTACTTGGTGGGCGACTCCCTCGCTGATGAATGATCTGGAAGCTCCAGTGTCTAGGGTCGCAATGACCGGGTGTTCACCGATGGTAACGAGGGCAGCGATCCTGTTTCCCACCAGCTGTAGAGGTTGTTTTACTGAGGGGAGGTTGGGTTGGCTTTGACCTCGCTTCGGATCCCCGCTGGAAGAGGTCGCAGCCCGTTTCCCGGCCCCGGAGAACGACAACACTCGATCGTGCGGATACCCTGTCGGCCGCACACCCAGCAAAAGAGTACCCTGGGGTTGGGGCATTCTCGGCCGAAGTGTCCTGGTCTGCCGCAATTCCGGCAGGCACTTCGTGCATCGAAAGGGCGGTCCGCTTCGGGTCGTGGTGGTGGTTCGGCTGCTGGGGGCGCGTACCTAGGAGGGGGCACTAGTAGGGCAGCCAACATCTCCTCTCGGTTGACCGTGTACTGGTCCTTGGTAGTCTCGAAGCCGCAGATTAGTTGCGTTAGCGTTGTTAAGGAATGAAATTCGTGCCGGCGGGTGAAGAGCTTATACTCCGGCAGCAGGTTCTCGTAGATCCGGTCTAGTTCCCGTTCCGTTGAGTACTTGGCTCTCTGCATCTTCAGCCGGAGATCTACCAAGTAATCCCGAAAAGGTTCTCCAGGGCGTTGGTGGCGGTTGCGGATGGTATCCTCCAGTCGTTGGAAGTATCTTGGAGGTAGGAAGAACCTTAGGAACTCTTTCTTAAATGTAAGCCAGTTCACGGCCTGCATCCGGAAAGCCCTGTACCAGTCTTCTGCTTTTCCGTACAGTAACCCGGCCATTACTCGAGGTAGTTGCTCCAGATTTACGCGGTATGCGTCGACCCGTTCATCCACCTTTTCGATAAAACTCAGTGGGTCACTGTTTCCATCGAAAGTGATACCCCAGTTTCGCAATTTGTCGGCTAGAGCGGCACACGTGATTTCCTCCCGTTTGGCCAGTAGCGAGTCTATTGTTGCACCTCCTCGAGTCGGGCTTGGTTCCCGGAGGTGTGTCGTGGACTGGCGACCGGTGGCGTGTGTCGACAACGGTGGTATGGGTAGTTTTAAAAGATCTTCCTCGCCGGGTTCCTCTCCGAGTTTTGGGGTGTTGGCCCTGGGTGAGGTGATGGGCGAGCGACCCATCTTGGGGGTTGCCATTTCACCAAACGCGGCCTCGAGCTCGGCAAGGCGATCCTTCACCTCCTCCGAGTGTTCGCCACGGGAGACGAAAGCCGCCAGTCGACCGCGAAGCTCCTCCACCGATCCATTGGTTCCTAGCCCAAATTCGGTAGCCATTGCCTGCAGCTCCTCCTTGCGCCGGTATGCGATCCACCGTACTCCCATCGTTGTCTTTTATTTGTAGCTTGGTCGTCCTTTGGGTCCTTCTTGTGTTGTTCCAATCGCTGCCTTTTATTATCCCTGTACCCTCGTATCCTTGTATCCTTGTACCCTTGGATCCTTGTTGGGTTAAACGGTTCGTCGTCCTTGTTGGTCTCGTATCCTGCTGCTAGTTATCGTTGTCGTCCTTGGTTTTATTTTATTCACTGCTGTTGATGATCCTTGGTTTTATTTCATTCACTGCTGTTGATGATCCTTGGTTTTATTTCATTCACTGCTGTTGATGATCCTTGGTTTTATTTCATTCACTGCTGTTGATGATCCATGGTTTTATCTTTGTTCCTTGCTGTTGCTTTCACTGTTCGCGGTTGATGGCTCGAACTGAACTGCCTTGTTCGCTGCGGATGCCTGCCTTATATAGGGCCCCGGCGTCGTACTTTGGCAGCGCTGCGACAGCGCTGCTGCAGCGCTGTAACCGCGCGGATGCTCGTTCCGTCTGCGTCCGCGTCTTCGTTCCAGCGTGAGTCTAACTGTCCTCTCTACCTCCGTGATTACGTCGCGAATTCTCTCCTCGTCCTCACGCTCCCTGTCGGCCACTCCTGCCTAATGGAGGAGTGGGTTTTCTCCTGACATAACCCTAGAAGGTGGCTCGGAAGAATGCTCTACGCTTGCTTTAGTTTTCCCGCTGAGTATTTCCCCTCTCGGTTGCACTACTTTTGGGTTTAAGCATTCTATTGTTAAGGTGCTCGAAGCGGCAGGAACGAAGGAAATTGGTCGCTCTCCCAAATTCGCTGGTATCATAAGCGTTCCTGGGTATATAGACACCTTGGAGTAAACGCCTCCAAAGGGGGTACCTCTGTATCCCTGCCTACTCCCATTCCCCAAGCTCTCTACTCTTCAACTTAGATGGAAACGCCATTCTAAGCTTGTAGGTTGACAGTAGTATGAAGCTGGTATCCAACTTACAGAGAACTGTCTTGCTACGAGTTATAGAGCGTTTAGTAAAGGAGGAGTAGGACGTGCCACGCCCCAGTATGCCTAAGTGCTATATAATTATTTGACTACTCTATCGTTTTAGGGTTAAAAAAGTATGAAGGGGAAAGGGTGGTTAGTGGGATGGTGTGGAAACCTGACTTCGGTCGCCCTTGTCCACCTCCACATCCGAATCTCAGAGGTCCCTGCTCGGGCGCCATCTGTAAGGTAGTTTTCCGGGGCAAGCTCAGTCGCGCCCAGGGAACTCCCACCAGAAATAGAAAGATGGGACGCTGAGACTCGGGCGAGGTGCACTCTGGGATCGCCTGGAGTCCAATTCCACAAGCCACCCCCTACGGCGGCCCGGGTCTCCCTCTCCATCTGTTGGACACCAGGGATGAGAGAGAAAGGTCCGGAGTGCCACCAAGGGAGGAAGGGAAGGGTGGCCCGATTCGGAGGGGGGGAAGAGAACCTCAATGGATGCCGGGTTGGGTACATCCCTGCACATCCACGTTGGTTCTCCCCTGTCCCCGAATCGTGCCGAAGCGATAAAAGGAGGGAAAGGAGGAAAGGTGGTCCGATTTCGGGCACAGATGGTGATCTCAATGGATGCCGGGCTGGGTACATCTCTGCACATCCACATTGACCCATCTGTCCCTAATCGTACTGAGGGAGAGGAGGAGAAGGGGAAAAGGTGGTCAGATTTCGGGATTGGGTGGATCTCAATGGATGCCGGGTTGGGTACGTCTCTGCACATCCACTTTGATCCACCCGTCCCTGAACCGTGACGGTAAAGGAGAAGAGCCGTGCACTGATCCGGTCAGCTGACTACTTGAGACTAAGGTGGATGCCGGGTTGGGTACATCTCTGCACATCCACCCCGTCTTCGTAGTCAGCATGACGCGGACCCTATAGCTCGAGTAGGAGGAAAAAAAGGTAAAAGAAACTAAGTCCCACAACGACCCAGGAAGCTAGAGGTTTTCTTCTTTTTTTCTTTATTTATTTCTTAAACACTATAACTGTTGTGTACTTAACATACCCTGCCTGTCCCACACCAAACTACTACCTTTTGCTCCTTTGAGCTAAACATGATGTCGCTTACCCCGTATGTTCCCCACTCCTCGTGTGTGTGTGAGTGTGTGTGTGTGTGTGTGTGTGTGTGTGTGTGCCTCGTGCGTCTTCGCACTCCGTTTTTTTTTTTTTTTTTTTTTTTGTATAGGGGGAAAGCATTAAAAGCCGAAAAGTGTGGGACTTACACCCACTAAAACCTGACCCTACTCTCCGTTTCCCTCTCGCGGAACTGAACCGCTAGGTATTACCTCACGAGGGGGAGATGGCATGAAAGCCTCATCTAGAATCTCATCTAGAGTTTGAAATCGTGTTCCGCTGTCTTTCAGCGCGACGCAAGGATTGCATGATCTCTGCACATAGGTGGCTAATTTTTAACCAATTGTTTTGCGAGCTAAGTAGGATATCCATCAAGTCGGAGACTATGAATGGCCTCCCAATGCCTAGGCTTAGCTCTTCCCGTTCCGCAGAATATATAGGACAGACAAATAGGACGTGTTCTGCGTCTTCTATGGTCCGCGCACAGTGTGTACAAAACGGATCCGTCTCGTGTTTAAATCTATGTAGATAGGATTTGAAACACCCGTGTCCAGTCAAAAGTTGCGTCATGTGGTAGTCTAGTTGGCCATGCTTTCTGCTTACCCATGCGCGTACATCAGGAATGATGCGCTTTGTCCAACTTCCTTTCTGGGTATGCTGCCAACGGTTGTCCCATTTCGCCATTGTTATCTCCCGCCTCGCTGCTGGTGACGGCTCGCTGCATTGGGATTCTGCTGCCAGTAGGTCAAGAGGTATCATACCGGCCAGCACCAATGCTGCGTCCTCGGATACAGTCCGGAACGCGCTTACCACACGCAAGGCGCACGTGCGGTAGGTGGCTCTGCAGGGCTTCGAGTAAGACTGGACAGCCATTGCTGGTGCCCAGATTGGAGCCGCATACATCAGGATCGATCGCACGACGTTCATGATGAGTATATGTGTGTGTGTGCTGTGTGTGCGTGCCTTGGGTGTGTGGTTATGCATGTGTGTGCGTGTGTTGTGCCTATTTTATTTAAGTTATAACTGCACGTGTGTAGGTGTCTATTTTATTTAAATTTTAAATGCACGTGTATGTGTCTATTTTATTTGAATTTTTATTGCACGTGTGTATTTTATATTGAGTTTTCTTGGTATTTTATTTTGTTTAATGTTCTATTGCACGTGTACACTGAGTCTGCCTTGTATTTCGTGTTTCTTTTGAGTTTTAGTTTGTTTTATTTGACTTATCATCGTACGTGTGTATGTTTTTATTGTTCCCGGGTTTTTTTTATTGTTTTATTTAATAGTTCTTTTCGTTTTATTTGATTAAATGTTCCGCTTTATGTTATAACCTTTTTTTAGTTTGTCTGTGTGTGTGTAGTTACACTATTCTCGTTCCCGTGTGCCGTGTTTCTGTGTATTTTATTCTTTTCCGCTACGTCCGTTCACTTTCGATGTTCTTCACTAACTCCCCTGCACCAATTTTCCTCATTGCCCTACTGACCTAGTTCTTGAGCTTTCTTAAGCTCTGCTTGTAAGATAAGAGCGCATGTGCAGCCGCTCTTTATCTGCGCATGCTCCCTTTGTTGCAATTCGTTACGTTTCTCTTTTGCGTGCGTATGTAACTTATTCGTATGCGTTCGATTGATCTTCGCTGCCGTTCTCTTTTGCGCGTGAGTGTAAATTACTCGTATGCGTTGCTGACGTGGAGCTTTTAAGTTCTGTTGTCAGTGTTGGCAACTTTTAGCGGTTTTCCCGCTGCTTCCCCTGCTATGAATATTACTATTGGATTTTTGGTCTTTTATAAGATTTATAATTATGAGCCTATTACTACGAAACAAAATGTATATAATTCAAACTTATAACTATAAAATAAAGATGTCAAGAAGTATAATAATAAAAATAAAAGGTAATACTAATTCCCGAGCGGGGCTTCATGCCCTTTGTAGCATGTGAGGATATTGACTCCTCACAGTTCGTTTTCCAGGCATTGCAGTAATCCTCAATTTAAAAAACACGTGCGATATAACAAAAGAAAGTCTAAAGTGAAAAATTTTTGGAATTTTGTTGCCCCGTTACTCTTTCCACCAGTGTTCGCATTTTGCAAGCAATTATTTGACAGACTGTATATTCTTTTTACTAACGTATAACGGTGCCGCATACCCCGTATTTCTATGGTCGAGAGTCGGGTAACGGTAAAGATCTCTTTCCCCAGCTTTTCGCCTTAGTGTCGCCTTAACAACATATAAATTTTCTTGTGGCGTGGATCTTGGCCGGAGAATTTACCCCGGCAGATCCGCTTCTTTACAACCTTATACACAATTAAAACTTGCAGGGCCTCGACTCATTGTCGCCATTCTTAAATAAATTTCTTGTGGTGCGGATCCTGGCCTGCTGGCAATGTAGCCCTTACCTTTCAAGTTGCACCCGAGAAGGGGCGCTGAGGCGTGACATTCAGATGACTTAAAGCCTGAGAGTCGACATCTCTACTGCCGCTAAACTTGAAGTATGTATATAGTTTATGTGTACAGGGAATAGTTAAGGTGACTACGGCGAATAATAATTGTTGAAAATACAAAAGTCACGATGTTACACATATGCAATATAGTGTTGTGCGTATGGGAGAGGGAGCTCTTGGAGCTCTCTCTCTCTGTCTCATTGTTCTCTCTCTCTCTGCCTACGAGTTTTCGTTTCCACTTCCTTTATGCACATGTGTATCCTGATCACTTGTTTGCAGACGACGAGAGCCTGCGGGTGTGTAAAATAAAAATTAAAAACTACAATTAAAGTGTTTTTACTATTTGGTCAATCTGGCTGGTGTATTGCTGGAGTTTTTATCAAATCCATAGGTTATGGGCCCAGTCACATTTGCAGCTAAGAAATGAAATGCTTTAATTGTTTAAGAATAATAAAAGTGAAACAATAAATATTAGCAGAAGCGACAACAGCTGAAGCAAGGACGGCTTGCCAAGGATCGACTTCGTCAAGATAGCAGTACAGAATTGCAAGTGGCAACGGTACTGAAGGAGAACAGCAACGGCGACAGCAATAGCGACAGTGACGACGAGGACAATGACGAAGATTCACTCTCAGAGGTCTATAATGATGACGTAGAGGAGGATAATTCTGATTGGGAAGAAGGTGAGGGGAACGATGAGGATGAGGATTGTGATATCGATGAAGCGGATGGTGAGGCAAATGAGTCGGCCGCTTCGGTTGTTGGAATATGTTACCAAAACTAACATGGTAACACTGTCTAGCTCTGTCTTGTTTTATGTATCGATAACTATCCTTCTTATTCTTGTGCGATTGTTAAAGAGGCTGGTTGTGCGTGCGTAAATATAAAAGAATTAAATCAAAGTGAATTATAACAAAACTTAAAACCGACCTTTTATTAAATAGAAAACAGTGAAATTACAATATCGGTCAATGCCAATACAAAGGAAGGTGAGAAACCAGAAGAATCGCAAGCAAGGCGCAAGAAGAGAAAGGTAGATGGCTAATTTCACCATTCTCTATCTTCAACTTTATCGTCTTTGTACGTTATACAATTAACAAAAAAAAAGGCTTTTGCCACGCCTTTGCAGAATGTTCAAGCATAGAACATAAATTCAAAAAGATGAGATAGCATGCCACAACTTTTGCGGGCACTTGGCAGAATGTTTAAACTTACGTTAAACATGCATTTAAATTAATAATTAAAATATGCGTCGCATAGATCTTTAAGTGGAAGTACTTGTTGCATCAAGTAAACACAACGCACCCTAATAAAATAGATAATTTATTACCACTACGGTGTGACCCAAGTACGTACACGTACACGAAATATGATCCGACCCTATCGGCGAGTTGCATCCCGTTGGTCGGGTTAAAGTAGCGATAAGAATAGAGTAAGAACGATCATTGTTAGCTATAAAAGAACTAGGATTTGTAAGAATACAATTAGTACACTTTTCGAGTTGCCCACGAATGAACATAGAACCGGAATTAAGCACATCAATAAGTATCTTAAGCCGGAATACTAATAATAGTAACAAAGAGTTATGGCAATGTCTTACAAGTGTTTTAAGATACCTAAAAGGAACTGTCGACTTGAAGTTATCATTCAAAAGGAATTTTAAAGTAAATAATATTCTTATGGAGTATGTTGATTCTGATTGGGCTGGAAATGAGACTGAAAGAAGAAGTACTACAGGATATATATTTAAAATGTTTGGAAATTGTTAAATTTCCTCGAGTACTATAAAACAAAAATCAGTTTCTGCTTCATCTACCGAAGCTGAATATATGAGCTTGCTCCGAAGGTGTAAGAGAATCATTGTGGCTTGTCATTAATAAATAAAATTAAAATAAAATTAAATGGTCCAATAGATATCTTTGAAGGCAACCAAGGGTGTATTAGTATAGCCACTTGCCATAAGAGAGCTAAGCACATAGATATTAAATATCATTTTACAGGGGAACAAAATGAAAACAAACTAATCTGTGTCAAGTATATTTCCACAGATTTACAATTTTAACGAAGCCACTACCAACAGCGAGATTCACTGCCCTGTGAGACCAACTGGAGCTAACTGAACCTTGAATCACCTGAAGTTCTCGGAATATATGGAACTTTAAAAAAAAAACAGGACAAACTGGATCTCTTGGCATATATCATATATGTATATGTCGGAGTGTACTGAGTGTGTATGGTTGTGTGTGTGAACATGCTTTTAAAGTATTTCCCCAGAATAGTTTTTTTATTATTATCGTCATATTGCATCAGCCTCTAATTGTGTTGTGTTTGGTTGTCTGCATTTTGTCGCCTTGAGAAGAACCGTTTTAGCGGGGCACAACGTGGTCTCTCTGTCGCCGAGTTTGGTTCGGCGATAGGCACAAGGAAAAAGTGTGCGACGTATACTTTTTGACACACACACATATGCAAGCATATTGCGCAGTAGTCTCACGTACACAGTTTTTGTTGCACCTGTCCATATGCAAATCTCATTTTGAAGTAGTTCATGTTTACAATTTTCTTGTACACTTTGTCAAGAAAGTGTTTTGACAAAGAGAAAAATTTTAATTTTGCTATGTTTATAACTCTAAAAATATTTTCATACTTACATTTAAATAAATTTACTAACATAATGTACAAAAAGACATTCTAAGAAATAATAAACAAAAGGATGAACAACTAAAAACAGAAAAGGAACGCAAAATAAGCTGTCAAGAAAAACTTTTGACGTCAACTTGTCTCAATTGGTTTATTACAACCATACGATTGGAAGGAACTTTCTGTTATGTTTTTAATAACCCGGCAAACGGTGAACATTTTAAAACGCGCGGAAAATGAAGGAAGGCTGGAAAATAAATCAACAAGCGGTCGACCTTCGAAGTTGACTTCGCGGCATAAGCGTTTTCGTGCGATTAAGGAATTATTAAAAGAAAATTTTGGCACCGATGTTTCGCACGAACCCATTCGGCAGTTTATTTTAAAGAATGACTACAAATCAAAATTGCTAGAAAAAAGCCGCTGCCTTCAGATATCAACGTCGAGAGACGGCTTCACTTCGCGCTCCGATAAGGTACGCTAGAAAAGGAGTTTTTGGACAACACAATATTTTGTGATGAAACACAAATTATGTATGTTGTTTTACAACGCTAGAGTGTGGCTAAAGGCCTTGTGTACTCAGTAAATCTTCAGGCTTGTGAACGCTCGGACTCTCGATCGTGAGCATACGAAAGCCGATGAGCCTTCGTATTCTCTTTGCGTGGACGCTGAATCTTCAGGCTCGTTCTTCGTTTTAGCTCATTTAGGTTCATTTATGAATCTTCATGCTTCTACAAATACGAACACATTCGACAATTTGACAACAAACATAACTACTGCAACATTTTTATTAACAATATAGTTTACACACATTGACAAACGTTTTCCATATTTATTTGCTATGTTTACACCCAAAAGTTTACGCACGTTGAAAGCAGTTTGGCGCGCTTTTTTATTAACAAATCATCTCTGAATCAGCCGACTTTGACCATCTGTTACACATCAAGTGTAATCCGCAAAAATCTAAATACATTTTATTTATCTAATTTGGAGAATTAAGATTACAACAATCAAAAGCAGTCGAATCGAATTCCAAGCATACAATTTTTTTGTATTTATGGCAATGTTTTAGACCTAACTACACAAACTTAATACACCCCTTTCACATCCATCAATAAGAAAAGTGTTTTAAAACCACAATATGAGTTTATGACTGATTTCTCCCTTCGGCTGCCATATTCTGCTCTTGCTTTTATCGTCGTTGTTTGCTCAAACATTGAATTTGTCATCAGCATCCAAATTTCACTTTGGCAATTTCTAACTGTTCATCCTCTTTAGTATTTATGAATGCTTATCCCAATTACCAAAAACTTAGCTACAGAATGGCTACCTATTTTATTCTCCGTATATTCCATTTTGTATAACTAGAGTAGATATAAATGTGATGAATTAAAATTCTCAGACATACAGTAAATGCTCATTAGGGTATTCAACTTTCGACGAGCAAATGTATTTTTCTCTATGTATGAATGCGCGTCCAATCTGATTCGTTAAAGCGAAGAAAAAATGGCCAACAATTAAACGTACACTAAATAAACAAATCAGACACATCGGCAAAAAAAAATCGTATTGTGTTAGTGTGTGAGAGAGAAAGGTATACCAAACGTTTCAAGATAAGCGGTTTGATTTGTGTATTCGCTCTTACTCTTGTTCTGTGCTGATTGCTCATGAGCAGTGCTGTCGTTCTAGCTTGTATCCCATCAGATCTAAATGTCTGATTGCGGGAGAACACTTTATATGAGAATTTACGAAGTCAAAGTTAAATAATGAACAAAAAGTAAGAGAGGTTATGCTGCAGAATGTCAAATGTAAGTAGTGGCTTCGAAGGAACACACAGATGACAGCCGTGCGTATTCCTGCTATTTGATATGCCGATTAACAGGAAAGTAGCAAAATAGCTGGAACGGCATCACTGCTCATAAGCATAAAATTTAACGGTAAACAGCTCAAAACAAGAGCAAGAGGGAATACACGAATCATTTTATATACCGTTTTTATCCTCACGGTTACTTTTTCTCCATTTTTCTTCACGTCAGCAAATCAGCAAGGAGAAAAATGTATTTGCATTTCGAAAATTGAATACCCTTATGAACATTTACTGTATGTTTAAGAACATTTGTATCTACTCTAGTTATATAAAAAGTGGAATATAAGGAGAATTAAAATATGTAGCGATTCTGTAGCTAAGTTTTTGGTAATTAGGATGGCAAACTAGCTTAAAAACTGGATGAGCATTTATAAATACTATAAATAGTTAGAATTTGCCAAAGTGGAATTTGGATGCTGATGACAAATTCAATGTTTATTTATTAATTTAATGTCAACTATTATCAGTCGACCAAAATTTGAGAGTAACATTAAAATTTTTAATATATATGAAAATGAAAACAATATAATTTAAATTTGAAATGAAATATTTCAGTAACAAATTAAAGTTAATAATTGGGGTGTTCAAAAAAAGAATATTAAATGAGCCAACATTGGTTGCGAAGATCGGGAAAAACCCAATCAGATCACTATGATTAGTAAAGCAATTAGTGTTAGTTACTACGTGCTAAAAGTTCAGAATATGGTTTTAATCGTATCAAAAGAGGACTCTAAGTTGAATACTCGAAAAAGTCTGTTATAGTCAACACAGAGAACTCGAAAAGGTTCGTGCAGAGAATAGTTATTATTACAAGTATTAAGAGAAAGCGGTGTGAAGTTACGAGAACGTTTCAAACGTACAGAAAAGTTAATTTGGCTCAATAACAGAGATGAGTCAATTTTGCCAATTATTAATTTATGTAAAAATAGAACTCCCAGCATCATGCGACGGTTAGTAAGAGATGGGATGTTAATTAATTGCAATATACTGAATAGGCCGAACAAGAGAAGTATATAGCAGCTTAGTCGTATAAGGGTCGTCGAATTCCTTAGACCATCGTTTCATAAATCCAAGAGATTGAGTCACCTTGTTGACTGTAAGCGCGATATGTTTGTCAAATTTTAGTCTATGATCGAGAAGAGTTCCCAAATCGGTGACACAGTCCAATCTCTCAAGAGAAACCCGGTCGAGCATGTAATTAAATGTGTGAGGCGTACTTCTATAGAATGACATAACCTTACATTTAGAGCAATTCAGAAACAACAAGTTGCATTTACAACAAGTTGCATTTACACCAAGCAAAAAACAAATCCAGGTCCGATTGCAATAAATAAGGAGAGTTGTTGTCATTCACATCATCGGCGTACATAAGTACATAGGAGTGACGAAAATAGATGGGGATGATACACCAGAGGTAACAAAAAGGTAAAATAACTTTTTGGGTTCTACAAAAGGTATTCGGAAATCCATAAGAAGGCTGTGTGGAAATCCGATAGTACTAAGTTTTTAAGCAAGAGATAGTGGTTAACGGAATCGAAAGCCTTGCTGAAATCTGTGTTAATGACATCAGTTATTCGTTTGGTATTGACAAAGTTGTAGAACTGCCTAGGATTCTCAGCAAATTGCTAACGACAACGAATTAGATAGTTATTGTAACAACGCGAATTACAAACAACAAAATTAGTTCTGGCGATAACCTAACGAGAAAAATCTGAACGATTATTCGAACTCGTAAATCTTCTATAAGCCCCCCATCGATGAACTTTTTGCACCTTTTTAAACTGAACGGGAATGAAAAAGATTCTATTATTTCTTAAAAAAATATACACAATATATAATATCCTATGCTGAAATAGAGCAAGTTAGAGCAAGTCGTCGGTTTAATACACCCGTTTTCACATCAATGGGTAAAGTGTTTTTAAGCCACAATATGAGTTCATGACTGATTTTTACTCTCAGCTGCCATGTTGTGCTATCGAATTCGTCGTCGCTGTATTCTTAAGTTATCGTACAGTTCAGACGTCATTTCGACTGAAAAAGAAAATTTGATTCCATTAGAAAGTTGTGAAAAAGGAAGAAAATGGCTCGCACTAAGCAAACAGCGCGTAAATCGACCGGAGGAAAAGCCTCTCGTAAGCAATTGGCCGCCAAGGCAGCCATGCAGGGTTGCATATCATCAAAAGGCGTTGGAGAGATCCGAATATTCGACAATATTATGATGAAGGAATATTATTTGGACATTTTAAAAACCGAGTTGACAAAAAGTGCGCACAATTTTGGGTTCATTCACCCTGAGAACAGCAACAAACTAAAGTACAAACTGTACCAGGATAATGATCCCAATCCGATAGAAAATTTGTGGGCATGGCTCAAGAAGAGAGTGGCCAAACTGCGGGCAGTTATAGAGGCTGATGGTGGGCAAATCAGAAATTAGCCAATTTGCTCCAACATCTAAAACAGATATTGGCTGCTAAAACCAAACGAAACTATTACGGGGAGGTCTAACGACGACCGGAGGAAAAGCCTTTCGTAAGCAATTGGCCGTCAAGGCTGCCCGCAAGTCGGCACCATCCACTGGCGGTGTAAACCAGAAATCCACTGAATTGCTGATCCGTAAACTGCCTTTCCAGCGTCTGGTTCGTGAAATTGCCCAGGATTTCAAGACCGATTTGCGTTTTCAATCGGCCGCCATCGGCGCGTTGCAGGAAGCTTCCGAGGTTTATTTGGTCGGTCTCCTTGGAGACACGAACCTGTGCGCTATCCATGCCAAGCGTGTCACTATTATGTCCAAGGATATATTAATGAGCGCGTCTAAACATCACGTCCGCCATCTTTAATTAGAAAAGCAGCAGCAGCCGCAGACAAAACAACAGCTGCGGATGCGTCGGCGTCTTCAATCGCAGTTGTCGCGACTGCTTAGCCCTAAGTTTCATAAGACTTACAGAGGAAGTCGAAAGTATTTACACATCGTGCAATTTTACGCACCCTCTTTAAATGTTATTTGTGGTTTTCTTACAACTCTTTTGCACAAACGACTGATGCTGCTTCATAGCTTGGTCTATGCAGAAGCAAATGAAAGAGGAATTGGAATTGGTAAAATGCAAAAAATAGAAGTAAATGAACTGGTGCTTACCAGTTGTCAAAAGTATTTACACACATTTTTTTCGCGACAAAAGTATTTACACATTGCAAATAATCAATTAATTTTTGGAATTCGTTTGAGAAAGTACAGTCGTGAGTTGTAATAATTAAATTTAGAGCTTTTAGTGTTATTATCAATTGAGGTTAGAAGTGAAATTGCCACAAAATTCACATGTGGTGTTTCCGCATAAGAATTGTCGAAAATTTATAAAATTTCACGGAAAACAGTTTATAATTTAGTAAAGAAATTAAATGATCTAGGAAACTTGGAAAACTGGGAGAAATTTGATAACGAACACAAAGGATTTCAGAAAATTGTTGGATGTAGTGGCAGATAATCCAAAAATAAGCCCCGTAAAACGTTTACGCAGCAGCGTCAAAAATGATAATTGGTAAAAAAGTTAGTGATTCTACAGTGCGGAGAATGTTCAAAGGATCCAACTTGAAAACGTATGTTCTCCGCCAAGTGGTCGATATTACGCCGACAAATCAAGCAAAACGCCTAGAATTTGCTTTGGAATACATGGATAAGCCAATTGAGTTTTGGAACAACGTTTTTTGGACAGATGAGTCCGCTTTCCAGTTGCATGCACATGCATTTACCACCATCGAAAAAGAATCTAGCTGTTCAGCCTCTTAACAGATGTGGAGGTGGCACGGTCATGTTTTGGGGTTGCTGCTCCTTCTATGGATTTGGTGACCTAGTGCCGTTGGAGGGCACTCTAAATCAAACCAAATACGTTGATATTTTGAAAGATCACGCATTCAGCTCTGGAAATAGAGTATTTCCAACCAATGACTGGATTCCGCAGCACGATAATGCTCCTTGCCACAAGCGATCCATTCCTACAAGATTTTAAAATGGCGTGGGTCAAGTTGTTTTTCCATGGCCTTCGCAGAGTCCTGCTTTGAACATCATTGAACATGTGTGGGCCTTTATTAACCGGCAAAGAATAATAAACAAGAATCGCAAACGAGAGGAAACTGTCAAAGAAATTAAGGATATTTGGTCAGAATTGACGGTTGAATTTGCTCGCAGGTTGGTTGCATCAATCCCAGAGAGATTACAGGCTGTCTATGATGCTGAGGGTGGTGTTACCGAATTTTAATAAACATTAATTATTTAAATAAAAATGTTGCATAAAAATTTTAAGTTTTAACGTTAAATAAAGTTGAAAAAATTAGTTCAAAGTCTTGTGTAAATACTTTTGTCGCGAAAAAAATAAATACTTTTGAATAGTTTGCGGCACTAGTTCACATGCGTCTAGTTATTTCTTGTTAAACGTTATTTTTCTAATTTCTTTTTTATCTGCTTCTTCATAGATCCACCAACCCGACCAATTTATTTGCAATCTGATTTCAGCAACATCAATAAAAAAGCTCTCAAAGTTAATTGCGTGAAAAATTGTACGATGTGTAAATACTTTTGACTACCTCTGTATTATACTTAAAAGTTAAGTAAAAGGAAAAGAATTAAAAGTTATTACGTTAAAAATCTGTCTTTCTAAATAAAATTACATTTTTTTGTGTGCACACTGCTAGTACTTCATCTTCATCTTCTAGTAATGCACCAAGAAACTAACTCTTTGTCTAACTTATCATAACGTTAGAGGGCTTAACTCTAAACTTAATAAGCTTTATGTAGATAGTATTTCTTTTGAAGCTAACATTATTATCTTTACTGATACCTGGTTAAAGCTCATAATTTCAGATTTTTCTTTATTTTGCAATAAAAACACATCTTTTAGATGCGATCGTTTGTCGCGTATAGGAGGTAATGTCGTTATTGCTTTAGACTCTGATATTTTACCAGAACCTATTTTTTATCCTTGCCTAATAAACATTGACATCTGACATTTCTAATGTTTTGATATCATCACTTCTCAGGAATCTATCAATTCGCTCTTAGAGATGTTTCTTTCTCAAATTCGAAACTGTAATGGTCGTCTTCTTGAACTTATTTTTGCATCGGATCCTTTTTCTAGTACTGTAATACAAACTTGTCATTTAATTGTCCCCGAAGACCCCTATCATCCTACTTTAGACTTAGTTTTTGAACTGCCTACATGTGAGCCTATTTGTTCTATTAACCCGATTAGAACACGCTGTTTTCGTAAAACAGTTTTATTAAATCTTAATTCATTAATTTTTGAACAAACTGGTCGCAACTGTAATCTTGTATTGACATTAACAATGCTACTTCAATCTTTTATAATAGTATAAAATCACTTGTTGACCAATGCGTTCCAGATGAGCTTCCCAGGGGCACTAATAGACCTCCTTGATTCTCTAAAGAATTGGCAAAGCTAATTTATGATGTAAATATTTGTATGATTTATATATATGGTAGTAAAACAAAAAGGTGGTCATACCACATTTTAATTTTATTTCTTAAGTCCAAGATTAAGTTTTTATAATATAATATTTAAAAGTGATTGAAATAAGTTGTGACACTGTTTTCGAATGATTTTTTAATTCTTATATGTTATTAAAAAAGTCTGGTCAAAATTCGACTTTAACAACCAGCTCTAAAAGCTACTGCCCAACTCGCTGGAATACAATATTCCACTTATTCAAATCGCTTGAGTTGAACTGGATGGAAATTTCGAAGATTTTGATTGCAAGAAATGAAACCTGTTGGATTCAGGATATTCTTTTAAGCAATATCAGCGGACTGGTGAGTCTTCTGGCTCCTTTTCAGACTTCTTTAAAAAAGCTAGAGAGAAGCAATTATCGAACATTGCTTCTGAAAGTTTCATATATAAATAATTACAAAATAAATATCAACTCCTAACAACAATGATATTGAAATACTAACAAAATTCAAGCTTGCTCTTCTAAAATAGTTAGATAATATTTCCCTATTTTTATTACCACCCACAAATAAACATTCACAATTTACCGAATCTGAAAAAGAACAAACTCTCACAGACCTTGACGAAATGATGATTGAAATGCATGTAAGTATCCCAAATAATGAAACAGAAAAAATAATTCCACCCACACCGGAAATATAGATTCCATTTTCTTCGGTTATTCCCAACCCATTCAGAGCAACAATATACATTTCATTATAAGTAATGAAATTCAAACATTTAAAAATGTTAATTTAACATACAGTGAAGATTTTTATATTCTGCAGTGGTGGGCAAATAACAAAGATCAATTCCCGTTGCTATTTAAAACTAGTTGTAATATATTGGCGATTACGGCAAGAAGTGCAGCATCCGAAAAGGCTTTTTCGGTTGCCAAAAACCTAATAACCGAAAAACGCCACCGATGATGACAGGGTTAACACAATCTGCATATATTAAAAATTACAAGACCTTCGTCTGCCTTGTTCTGAAAATGCTTCCACGCTTCACTTGACGCCATAGCTGACGTGTGCCTTGTGCAGCGATCTATTTTAAACTAAACTCAAACGCGTCAAACAACGCACAATTGACCGCGACGGCAACGGCGACTGCGACTGCGACTGCGACGGCGACTGCGGCCAACTTCCACGAATTGGTCGCTTGCTGGTGCTTCGACTTACGCTGCTGATCGAAAGCAAAAGCGACAAAAGTCAAAAGCAGCAAACAGTCGGACCGATCGTTTATTAAGACATCGGCTGCCGACGACTGGATGATCTGTGTGAGCTAAAACGAAGTCACGCAGAGCGAATACGAAGGCTCATCGGCTTTCGTATGCTCACGATCGAGAGTCCGAGCGTTCACAAGCCTAAAGATTCACTGAATACACAATACCAACACATACAAGAAAATTGTGAGCCTCCAGTGAGCTTTCCATATGTGTGTGTGCCGAAAATTGTGTACATGAGCGAGCCTCAATTGAGCCATGCATATGTGTGTGTGAAAAGAATGTGTAGAAATGAAACTGCTACATGTCCTTTGTCTCTTTCTAATATCAGCTAAGCATTGTCATGTACACCCAACTCTCTTTTTACACGGTAGATACATTCCTCAGAAATCCGTGTAAAAAGAAACTGTGTAAAAAAAGAGGCGTTTCCTATAGTAAAATGGGGGATACGTTCCATGTGATTTGAAAACCGTGTAAGATGAAATAAAGAACTATATTTACTTCGAAAAAAAAATGTTGACAACTATAAAATTTCAGATATGCATTTTATTGAGCATTAAAACTTAAAATACATGATTCATACTGGTGAAAAATTGGTAGAGCAAGCAAAAAACAGAAGAAATCTGTTAATCCAGAATTAAGAACAGAAAAATTAGAATAGAAATAAGTAAAAAATATTTACATAGCTACATAATTATTCGTCGCTACTTGATAACAAGAGCAATTGTTTGCGACGATCTGGACTAAAGTCGATATCATCACTGGAGATATCCATCAAATTATCCAATGGTGAGTTTCGTCCGGTAAAAGAGTTTTGGAACTGACTACTTTCCGAAAGGTCTTGCGCCGTCGACTTTTTTATTAAAAAATCTTTTATAGAAAGTTGAACTTTTGGTTTTTAAGTTCTTTATACATACAACTCTTTATACCCAGCAATACAAAGTAAAAACAAACATAACTACAAAACAGTGATTTTAAAACCGTACTAGATAAAGAATTTTTACAAAACTTTTTTTCAAGCGTGTAACTTCAAATCCATGTAAAAAGAAACCGTGTAAAAAGGGAGTTGGGTGTATGTTCTACATAAACACACACATTTGCAATATTCATGAAAGAGTTGTGAATATTCACAAGCCTTTGACGCTGAATCATGAAGAGCTCAATATTCACTGCGGATGAGCATGAGCCTTGTTCACACACATTGATTCATGAAGTTGAGAGTGCGAATATGATTTCTTCATGAACATTTCATGAATTTTTGAGTGAACGCACAAGCTCAATGATTCATTGCAGATCTTTGGTCGGCACCAGAGTGAATATTCACAACTCTTTCATGAATATTGCAAATGTGTGTGTTTATGTAGACCATACATGATAATGCTTAGCTGATATTTAAAAGAGACAAAGGACATCTAGCGTTTCATTTGTACACATTTCTTGCACACACACATATGCAATGCATATTGCGCAGTAGTTGCATGTATAGTATACAGTGCACTGCAGTGTACACATTTTTTTCACACACACATATGCAAGGCTCACTTGAGGCTCGCTCATGTACACAATTTTCGCCACACACACATATGCAAAGCTCACGAAAGGCTCACACAGATGGCATGAATATTCATGATTCAACGAATCTTCACGAGTTTTCATGAATATTCCACATTTTTTTGTGTATTCAGTGAATCTTTAGACTTGTGAACGCTCGGACTCTCGATCGTGAGCATACGAAAGCCGATGAGCCTTCGTATTCTCTTTGCGTGAACGCTGAATCTTCAGGCTCGTTCTTCGTTTTAGCTCATTTAGGCTCATTTATGAATTCGACAATTTGACAACAAACATAACTACTGCAAAATTTTTATTAACAATATAGTTTACACACATTTACAAACGTTTTCCATATTTATTTGCAATGTTTACACACAAAAGTTTACGCACGTTGAAAGCAGTTTGGCGCGCTTTTTTATGAACAAATCATCTCTGAATCAGCCGACTTTGACCATCTGTTACACATCATGTGTAATCCGCATAAATCTAAATAAATTTATTTATCTAATTTGGAGTATTAAGATTACAACAATCAAAAGCAGTCGAATCGAATTCCAAGCATACAAATTTTTTGTATTTATGCCAATGTTTTAGACCTAACTACACAAACTTAATACACCCCTTTCACATCCATCAATAAGAAAAGTGTTTTAAAACCACAATATGAGTTTATGACTGATTTCTCCCTTCGGCTGCCATATTCTGCTATTGCTTTTATCATCGTTGTTTGCTCAAACATTGTATTTGTCATCAGCATCCAAATTTCACTTTGACAATTTCTAACTATTCATCCTCTTTAGTATTTATGAATGCTAATCCCAATTACCAGAAACTTAGCTACAGAATGGCTACCTATTTTATTCTCCGCATATTCCATTCTATGTAACTAGAGTAGATACAAATGTGATGAAATAAAATTCTTAGACATACAGTAAATGCTCATTAGGGTATTCAACTTTCGACGAGCAAATGTATTTTTTCTCTATGCATGAATGCGCGTCCATTATTATTGTAACAGTCTTAAACCAATCTGATTCGTTAAAGCAAAGAAAAATGGCCAACAATTAAACGTACGCTAAATAAACAAATCACACACATCGGCAAAAAAAAATTGTATTGCTTAGTGTGTGAGAGAGAAAGGTATACCAAACGTTTCAAGATAAGCGGTTTGATTTGTGTATTCGCTCTTACTCTTGTTCTGTGCTGATTGCTCATGAGCAGTGCTGTCGTTCTAGCTTGTATCCCATCAGATCTAAATGTCTGATTGCGGGAGAACACTTTATATGAGAATTTACGAATTCAAAGTTAAATAATGAACAAAAAGTAAGAGAGGTTATGCTGCAGAGTGCCAAATGTAAGTAGTGGCTTCGAAGGAACATACAGATGACAGCCGTGCGTATTCCTGCTATTTGATATGCCGATTAACAGGAAAGTAGCAAAATAGCTGGAACGGCATCACTGCTCATAAGCATAAAATTTAACGGTAAACAGCTCAAAACAAGAGCAAGAGGGAATACACGAATCATTTTATATTCCGTTTTTATCCTCACGGTTACTTTTTCTCCATTTTTCTTCACGTCAGCAAATCAGATTGGTTAAGCACTGTTACAATTATGATGGACGCGCATTCAGCAAGGAGAAAAATGTATTTGCATTTCGAAAATTGAATACCCTTATGAACATTTACTGTATGTGTAAGAACATTTGTATCTACTCTAGTTATATAAAAAGTGGAATATAAGGAGAATTAAAATATGTAGCGATTCTGTAGCTAAGTTTTTGGTAATTATTATGGCAAACTAGTTTAAAAACTGCATGAGCATTTATAAATACTATAAATAGTTAGAAATTGCCAAAGTGATATTTGGATGCTGATGACAAATGCAATGTTTATTTATTTATTTTTTTTTTTATTATTTAGTTATTTATTTAATGTAAACTTTTATCAGTCGACCAAAATTTGAGAGTAACATTAAAATTTTTAATATAAATTAAAATTACAACAATATAATTTAAATTTGAAATGAAATATTTAAGTAACAAATTAAAGCTAATATCTGGGGTGTTCAAAAAAAGAATATTAAATGAGCCAACATTGGTTGCGAATATTGGGAAAAACCCAACCAGATTACTATGATTAGTAAAGCAATTAGTGTTAGTTACTACGTGCTAAAAAGTTCAGAATATGGTTTTTAATCGTATCAAAAGAGGACTCTAAGTTGAATACTCAAAAAAGTCTGTTATAGTCAACACAGAGAACTCGAAAAGGTTCGTGCAGAGAATAGTTATTATTACAAGTATTAAGAGAAAGCGGTGTGAAGTTACGAGAACGTTTCAAACGTACAGAAAAGTTAATTTGGCTCAATAACAGAGATGAGTCAATTTTGCCAATTATTAATTTATGTAAAAATAGAACTCCCAGCATCATGCGACGGTTAGTAAGAGATGGGATGTTAATTAATTGCAATCTACTGAATAGGCCGAACAAGAGAAGTATATAGCAGCTTAGTCGTATAAGGGTCGTCAAATTCCTTAAACTATCGTTTGATAAATCCAAAAGATTGAGTCGACTTGTTGCCTGTTAACGCGATATGTTTGTCAAATTTTAGTCTATGATCGAGAAGAGTTCCCAAATCGGTGGCACAGTCTAATCTCTCAAGAGAAACCCGGTCGAGCATGTAATTAAATGTGTGAGGCGTACTTCTATAGAATGACATAACCTTACATTTAGAGCAATTCAGAAACCACAAGTTGCATTTACACCAAACAAAAAACAAATCCAGGTCCGATTGCTAAATAAGGAGAGTTGTTGTCATTATATGATAAGCACAGCTTCACATCATCGGCGTACATTAGTACATAGGAGTGAAGGAAAATAGATGGGAGATCGTTAATAAATAAATTAAAAAGTAAAGGCCCAAGGTGGCTACCCTGGGGTACACCAGAGGTAACAAAAAGGTAAAATAACTTTTTGGGTTTTAGGTATTCGAAAATCCACGGATGAAGGTTGTGTGGAAATCTGATAGTACTAAGTAAAGCAAGAGATAGTGGTTTACGGAATCGAAAGCCTTGCTGAAATCTGTGTAAATGACATCAGTCTGCTTTTTGTTCTGAAAACCTTTGATAACAAGGGAGGTAAGCTCAAGTAAGTTAATAAGGACATCACCTCCTATACGTGGCAAACGATCGTATCTAAAAGATGTGTTTTTATTGCAAAATAAAGAAAAATCTGAATGTTCGGGCTTTAACCAGGATTCAGTGAAGATAATAATGTTAGCTTCAAAAGAAATACTATGTACATAAAGCTTATTAAGTTTAAAGTTAAGCCCTCTAACGTTTTGATAAGTTAGACAAAGAGTTAGTTTCTTGGTGCATTACTAGAAGATGAAGATAAAGTACTAGTAGGATTTACAGGCAAAATTTTATTTTTTTTTTGAGCAGTGTGCACACAAAAAAAATGTAATTTTATTTAGAAAGACAGATTTTTAACGTGATAACCATTAATTCTTTTCCTTTTACTTAACATCGCAACTGCGATTGAAGACGCCGATGCATCCGCAGCTGTTGTTTTGTCTGCGGCTGCTGCTGCTTTTCTAATTAAAGATGGCGGACGTGATGTTTAGGCGCGCTCACCACGGATACGTCTGGCCAACTGTATGTCCTTGGGCATAATAGTGACACGCTTGGCATGGATAGCGTACAGGTTCGTGTCTCCAAGGAGACCGACCAAATAAGCCTCGGAAGCTTCCTGCAACGCGCCGATGGCGGCCGATTGAAAACGCAAATCGGTCTTGAAATCCTGGGCAATTTCACGAACCAGACGCTGGAAAGGCAGCTTACGGATCAGCAATTCAGTGGATTTGTGGTTTACACCGCCAGTGGATGGTGCCGACTTGCGGGCAGCCTTGGTGGCCAATTACTTACGAAAGGCTTTTCCTCCGGTCGTCGGTAGACCTCCCCCGTAATAGTTTCGTTTGGTTTTAGCAGCCAATATCTTTTTTAGACGTTGGAGCAAATTGGCTAATTTCTGATTTGCCCCCCATCAGCCTCTATAACGACCCGCAGTTTGGCCACTCTCTTTTTGACCCATGCCCACAAATTTTCTATCGGATTGAGATCATTATCCTGGTACAGTTTGTACTTTAGTTTGTTGCTGTTCTCAGAGTGAATGAATCCAAAATTGTGCGCACTTTTTGTCAACTCGGTTTTTAAAATGTCCAAATAATATTCCTTCATTATAATATTATCGAAAATCCGCAGCTCTCCAACGCCTTTGGATGAAATGCAAGCCCACACCATCACTCACAGCTTGCCAAACTTCACAGTGGTAATAATGTTACTGGGCTGTCTTCGCTTTCCGCCATACTTTATTGGCTCCAGCATGGTAATAGAGCATCACCTGGGTCTCATCGGTGATCAGTAATCTGGAGACTGCAGACAGCAATGGCTTCTTCCTTGCTACACATAATGAGTATTTGTTCTTATTTAGAACTTTCATCACCGTCTCATGGCTCACGCCTTTATTGCAGTCTGCTTTGATGTCATTGACCAACTCTCAGAGGCTTGTTTGCGGTGTTCGATGGTTCTTATAATTTTTTAACAATCTCGCCTTGAGAGCTTTCGGGGTCTACCTTTGGAACAGTTTAGTTCCAGCCTATATTCTTTATCAGCCCGGCTAATAATATTATAAACTGTTCTAAGTTTAATATTGAACAGTTCCGCCAGCTCCTTAATGGCTTTCTTGTTTTTTGTTATAGTGGAAATAGATTAATTGGATCAAATTATCGTTTGTCCGTTTGCCAGGCATTGAAAAAATTCTCAATTTAATAAAAGCGTGCAGTAGTACAAAAGAAATTCTAAAGTGAATGAATGCAAGGCATGCAAAAAAGGCACGCTGATAAAATTTTTGGAATTTTGTTGCCCCGTTACTCTTCCACCAGTGTTCGCATTTTGCAAGCAATTATTTGACAGACTGTATATTCTTTTTACTAACGGATAACGGTGCCGTATACCCCGTATTTCTATGGTCGAGAGTCGGGTAACGGTAAACATTTCTTTCCCCAGCTTTTCGCCTTAGTGTCGCCTTAAAAACAATTAAATTTTCTTGTGGCGTGTATCTTGGCCTTGAGAACTTACCCCGGCAGATCCGCTACTTTACAACCTTATACACAATTAAAACTTGCAGGGCCTCGACTCATTGTCGCCATTCTTAAATAAATTTCTTGTGGTGCGTGTTCTTGTGGATCCTGGCCGGCTGGCAATGTTGCCCTTACCTTACAAGTTGCACCCGAGAAGGGGCGCTGAGTCGTGACATTCAGATGACTTAAAGCCTGAGAGTCGACATCTCTACTGCCGATAAACTTGAAGTATGTATATAGTTTATGTGTGCAGGGAAAAGTTAAGGTGACTACCGCGTGAATTTAGTTCGGCGAATAATAATTGTTGAAAATACAAAAGTCACGATGACACACATATGCAATATAGTGTTGTGCTCTTGGAGCTCTTGGAGCTCTTGGAGCTCTCTCTCTGTCTCATTGTTCTCTCTCTCTGCCTACGAGTTTTTGTTTCCACTTTCTTTATGCACATGTGTATCCTGATCACTTGTTTGCAGACGACGAGAGCCTGCGGTTGTGTAAAATAAAAATTAAAAACGACAATTAAAGTGTTTTTACTATTTGGTAAATCTGGCTGGTGTATTGCTGGAGTTTTTATCAAATCCATAGGTTATGGGCCCAGTCACATTTGCAGCTAAGAAATGAAATGCTTTAATTGTTTAAGAATAATAAAAGTGAAACAATAAATATCAGCAGAAGCGACAACAGCTGAAGCAAGGACGGCTTGCCAAGGATCGACTTCGTCAAGATAGCAGTACAGAATTGCAAGTGGCAACGGTACTGAAGGAGAACAGCAACGGCGACAGCAATAGCGACAGTGACGACGAGGACAATGACGAAGATTCACTCTCAGAGGTCTATAATGATGACGTAGAGGAGGATAATTCTGATTGGGAAGAAGGTGAGGGGAACGATGAGGATGAGGATTCTGATATCGATGAAGCGGATGGTGAGGCAAATGAGTCGGCCGCTTCGGTTGTTGGAATATGTTACCAAAACTAACATGGTCACACTGTCCAGCTCTGTCTTGTTTTATGTATCGATAACTATCCTTCTTATTCTTGTGCGATTGTTAAAGAGGCTGGTTGTGCGTGCGTAAATATAAAAGAATTAAATCAAAGTGAATTATAACAAAACTTAAAACCGACCTTTTATTAAATAGAAAACAGTGAAATTACAATATCGGTCAATGCCAATACAAAGGAAGCTGAGAAACCAGAAGAATCGCAAGCAAGGGGTAAGAAGAGAAAGGTAGATGGCTAATTTCACCATTATCTATCTTAAACTGTATCGTCTTTGTACGTTATACAATTAACCAAAAAAAAAACTGAAGGCTTTTGCCACGCCTTTGCAGAATGTTCAAGCATAGAACATAAATTCAAGAAGTACTATAAGATGAGATAGCATGCCACAACCTTTGCGGGCACTTGGCAGAATGTTTAAACTTACGTTAAACATGCATTTAAATTCATAATTAAAATATGCGTCGCATAGATCTTTAAGTGGAAGTACTTGTTGCATCAAGTAAACACAACGCACCCTAATCAAATAGATAATTTATGACCACTACGGTGTGACCCAAGTACGTACACGTACACGAAATATGATCCGACCCTATCGGCGAGTTGCATCCCGTTGGTCGGGTTAAAGTAGCGATAAGAATAGAGTAAGAACGATCATTGTTAGCTATAAAAGAACTAGGATTTGAGACTGAAAGAAGAAGTACTACAGGAAATTGTTAAATTTCCTCGAGTGCTATAAAACAAAAATCAGTTGCTGCTTCATCTACCGAAGCTGAATATATGAGCTTGATCCGAAGGTGTAAGAGAATCATTGTGGCTAAACTCATTAATAAATGAAATATCTTTGAAGGCAACCAAGGTTGTATTAGTATAGCCAATAATCCTACTTGCCACAAGAGAGCTAAGCACATACAGTCTGTCACAAGTGTTACAGTCTGTCAAAAGCGTTTTCGCATGAAGAAAAATTCATAATTTTTCACTTTTTATCAAAAAAAAAAGGTAAATAAATCAAGCTTGTGACTTTTTTTTAATTTTTTTCAAATTATATAGAAAACATATAAAAAAACAGAACTAAAATAATTTCAAATACACCCACAAATTTTCTATTGGGTTAATATCTGGGCTTTGGGGCGGCGTGTCGATGACTTTGCCGCAGTTATATAGCAGCCACAGTCGCACATTTAGGGCTTTATGTTTTGGATCGTTGTCTTGATAAAATTTAAAGCTACGATCAAATCGAAACTTGTTTGCGCTGTCCTTTAAATATTCTTTTAAGATATTGAGATACTGCGTAGCATCCATGGTGTTCTCAATAAATACCAAATTCTCCACTCCTTTGCTGGAAATACACCCCCACACCATGACAGATAGTTTGCCGAATTTAACCGTCGGTATAATGTTTTTATTTTGGAGAGCTGTTCACGGCTTCCGCCATACTCTGTTAGGTCCCTCGTTGTAGTACAGCATAATTTTGGATTCGTCACAGAAGATCATGTTATCCCAATAGCTCTGTGGAACATCCGTAAGTGTTGTGGCGAAAGAAAGGCGTTTTTCAACGTTCACTGCAGACAACATTGGTTTCTTTCTAGCTACGCGGGATGTGAACTCATTGCTTTTCAGTGTTCTGCGAATAGTTTCGTGCGAAACATCCACTCCACACTCTTCCTTAACCGCTATAGCCAGTGCTCTGGTCGAGATCATCGGATTTTAGTCAACTTTTCTAAGCACAAATCGAGTTGATCTGTTTGAGAGCTTAGCCGGCCTTCCACTTGCTGCCTTATTTTCGAGCCTATTTCAGACGTTTGCGCGACGTATCATATTTTGTACAGTTCTTATTAGCAGCTTAAATATTTTAGCAATGTCTGCTGTGGTTTTTCCAACTGTGTGGTTGTAATAAACCAGTTGTGCTATCTCAAATGGTTCTCGTTTACCCGGCATTTTTAACAATTTCATAATACGGCTTTTAAAGTCTGCATTTAACGAACAAGAACTATGAAATGCACAAAATTTGCTTTTAATGTGCTCACATGATGTTCAGTTATTCACAAATAACTGTAACTATAACTGTACTAGTACGAAAGACGAAAGAATGCAAGAAGAGCCAATACGAAAACACTTTTGTGACAGTGAAATTTTATTCGTCCTTTTTTGTTCTCTTTTGTTTTTGAAATTATTTTAGATTTGTTTTTTTTATATGCTTAAGAAATCAATAAATAATTTGAAAAAAATTAAAAAAAAAGTCAAAAGTTTGATTTATTTACTTTTTTTTTGATAAAAAGTGAAAAATTATGAATTTTTCTTCATGCGAAAACACTTTTGTGACAGACTGTTTGTATACGAGCCCCTACCCAAAATTTCACTGGCAGTGAACACAAGCGTGTGCAAGGGAGAGAACCAAGGCTCCCTGCGGCGCTGTACGCCGAAGTAACACCAGGATCGGGGCACGTGGTACAAACACCCCAAGGAAGAGCGACAAGGTTGAAGGAAGTGTTCGAGATCGTGCGAACAAACCTTCAAAAGGCGTCACAGGACCAGCGCCGTCACTACAACCTACGGAGACGACTCTGGAAGCCGAGGGTTGGCGAATCGGTATTACTACAGCAACATCATCTGTCAAAGGCGGTAGAGGGATTCGCAGCTAAGCTGGCACCTCGCTTTGACGGACCGCATGAAGTAATTAAGTTCACGTCGCCCAACATCGTACTTCTAACCAAAGAAGGAGACCTTAAACGACGAACAGCCAATATAGCGCAACTTAAACAATTTTTTCGCGAAAAGAATGAGGAAAAAATAATCGCCTGCGACGAAATAAACCCAAGAAACGGTCAGGCCCCGGACGCGTCAAACTAAAAACCCTTTTTATTAACAACTGTAATACCCAATACCTCAACGAGATCTAATTATGTCAATCCCTATTATTGAAAATAATGAACGACAACAAGTGGATCGGAACGGGCCGGCGTCTGAGTTTCCCCGACGACCATACGTACGAAGCCCTGATCATGGGTCTACGCCGCCTGCTTCTCATCTCGGCATCCAACAGGGGCGAACGCTTGATCCAGACGGAGAGGTACTGGAGTTGTCGGTGTCCCCGAGGATGCATTCGCCGTAGAATGTCAGGAAGAAGGGGATACACCCGCCTCGGATACGCCGAGGGACTCCCCCGTAGTGGAGTATGTATCCTCTACGAGAGGATTCCTCATGAAGGAGGCCGACGAGGGTCAGGAAGAAGGGGATACGCCGAGGGATTCCCCCGTAGTGGAGGACGTACCTGCTGCGGGAGGATCACCCGTTCAGGAAACTGACGACGGTGCACACGGGTATACCGAGAAAAGGGTATCCTCGCCAAAGTGCTTGGACCAACCGGAACTGTTTGTGCCCTTAGACATGATTGACGAATACCTAGACGACTACCGGCGGTCCCGCGAGCTCTATTACTTCGAGTCGTGCGATACAGCGTCCCAATGCAACAATTATTTTTCCAAAAAGAACCAGTCCAACATCGGAAAAGGAAGCTGCTATTTGCCTTTTTGTGGTACAACCTGTTGCAATTGCTCCAATAGACCATTTAAATAACTTGTGCACACACATTTTTTTAAAGAACCTGGATTAAAAATACATCGTACTAAGTGTGTAAATATAATTAAAAATGTGTTGTCGCCACATTTTCAAGAAACGCTGCGCATCGACATTGGTGATTCCAAATTTAGTTTGTTAATTGATGAATCAACAAATAGAAGCATCACAAAAGTACTTGGTTAGCGATTCGATTATTCATTTAATTATTGTTACTTTTAATGTACTTGGGTTTTGCAGGTGTGGCCATTAACTACTTCAGCATTGGCTTTCTATTGAATCAGCGGTTAGCAGAATTTTGGAACAATGGATTGAGCTTAAGCTACATATTAGAATTGGGGCCACAGAAGAGAAATGCCACAAAGCGCAGATTTTACATAATTTATTTGAAGACGAAGTAAATCATGCATATCTGCTCTTTTTGAGACCAATTTAGAAGATGCCGTACGCCTAAACAAAAGTTTTCAAGGCAACAATGTAAATTCAACCAAGCTTCTTGGGGACTTAAAACTTTTTATAAGCTGTCTTAAAACGAAAATTTGTGTGGGAACCCACACGGCCGACATAAATGACGCTGATGTCGAGTAATTTGTGCAACGGGACAAATGTTTCGGCTACGTATTTGAAACACACATAAAAGGCATGCATCTAAGTTCCCAAGAAGATTCTAAGATCCGCAAAAAGTGTACTGATTTTATTAAAGAATTAATAAAACTAATTAACTGAAAGGTGTGTATATAAAGTACAAATATTTCAGATTACCAGATAATGTTGATATTTTAGAAAAAATTCATATGTTTGGAGTGGAACAAGTTTTAAATCCAAATAATTCCAACATATTGGATATTCTTAAATATTTTAATACGTCTGCGTTGGAGATAGAACATATTTTAAAAGAGCACGCCACTATCCATCTCGTTCAGTGGGTAAACAAAACGGAAAATGAAGCATTTTGGACAGAAGCTTATTTTTATAAAGACTCGGGGGGTAATAAACCCTTTCTGAACTTAGCGTTATGTGCATTCATGCTTCTTTCCTTACCTTGGTCGAATGCCGAGGTGGAAAGAGTATTCAGCCATGTGAACGTCATAAAAACAAAACTAAGGAATAGAATGCAAATAAACACATTAGGATCGATCTTGGATATAAGGTAATCTTTAACAATTTATAAAAACACTAGCTGACCCGGCAAACGTTGTTTTGCCATGTATATTTTTTCTAGAAAACATTTTTTTAGTTCAATAAAAATAACTATTTACTATAAGTGTTATTAACTTTACGAATATATTTTAAATAACAACAATTCTTTATCAATTATGACAGTTGGAAAAAAAGAAAGATTAATCTCTCAGCGCAATGGGGTGTACAATATTCTTGGTTAGTCCGTCTTTAGCCAGCACAAATAAACTGGATGGTTTTCCCACGCGAGAACATGCCATATATAGTTGTCCGTGGGAAAAGCATTGTGTTTCCAAATCTAAGCCACATACAGATAATGTCTGGCCTTGTGACTTATTGATCGTCATAGCGAATGCCAATCTAATTGGAAATTGAGTGCGTTTGAATTCAATTGGCACATCTGTAGGAATCATAGGGATTCGTGGCAGCAACACATTTTCGCCTCGAAACTTCCCATTCAAAATGATGGCTTCAATGACATTTTTCATTAATTTCTTAATTACTAATCGTGTACCATTACACAGCCGTGGTGGGTTCAAGTTACGAAGTAGAATGATCGGAGCACCAACCTTAAATTTTAAATGGCGTGGTGGCATGCCTGGCAAATCCAATGAATTTAAAAACTCAATTGGATAATTCACAGTTTCGTTGGTATCACAAACTGCATCGATAGATTTGTATGACACCAAGTCCCCAGGCAACAACTGTTGCAGAAACGCATTTCACCAGCCGCAAGCACCTCAAAATACATGAATACAACAACATCACAGCTAACCACCCAGATGGCAGAGCTCGAGGAGGAGCAGTTCTCCTAATAAAAAACAGAATAAAATATGATGAAACCGAGCCCATACAGTTACCCTGGGTTCAGTGCGCAAAAATAAGAATACACAGACCCGCCGGACCTCTGACAATAGCAGCGGCATACATGCCTCCTCGACACACCATCTCAAAGGACATGGTTTCGTCAGTATTTAAGAACCTAGGTAACATATCGCTAATTGGTGGGGACTTCAACCCTAAAAACTCCTGGTGGGGATCAAGACTCACCACCACCAAAGGGCGAGCTCTCCTCAACGCCATACAGAAGGGGAACCATGAAATCCACACAACGGGTGAGCCAACATACTGGCCTACGGATCCTAACAAACGCCCTGACATCCTCGATTTTGCCATATCGCATGGCATAAGAGAAAACAGCTAACGTGAAGGCTAGAAGCATGCATTGGCTTCTCGGTCCGAAGTCAGAACTTAAACAGAAAAATAAACTCTTACTGTATAACATCCTCTTAAAGCCGATCTGGTTGTATGGACTTCACCTTTGGGGAACCGCCAAAGCAAGTAACCTTAAACAAATTGAAGCCTTGCAATCAAAAATTCTTAGATGCATCTCTCACGCACCGTACTTCATCAGAAACACTGATATAAGGGAAGCAACTAGGGTACCTTCACTAAATGACACCATAAGGATTCTCAGCCAGAAATACGCAGATAGACTGGAAAACCATGTAAACTGCCTAGCCATAAACCTTCTGGACAACGGCTCTACAACCAGACGTCTCAAAAGACTCCACCCCCTGGATCTGCAATTTAGGCCGCCTTAAGTCTAAGCCTAAAATAATATATCCAAGTATAAAATAGTAAAACACTACACACAAGTACCCCAACTAAAACTACCCAGCACCAGCACACCAACTGTTATTCTTAACTCCTCAGCCACAGATCTAGTTATCACATAAGTTGTTGGCAAGCATTAAGCTTAAGACAAAACACAACATCTAATAATTGTCCCAAGCAAAGACAGATTTTAAATAAACTACAAATATATCATAAAAAAGAAGTGGATGATGTCAAAACAATAGCTCAGCTGCCATTTTGTGCTATCACCTTTGTTGTCGCGGTATTCTTCAGTTATCGTACAGTTCAGACGTCATTTCGACTGAAGAAGAAAATTTGATTCCATTAGAAAGTTGTGAAAAAGGAAGAAAATGGCTCGCACTAAGCAAACAGCGCGTAAATCGACCGGAGGAAAAGCCCCTCGTAAGCAATTGGCCACCAAGGCTGAAAGAAACAAGGTAAAGAAACCTCCTCGCTATCGCCCTCGTACCGTGGCATTGAGAGAAATTCGTCGCTACCAGAAATCCACTGAATTGCTGATCCGTAAGCTGCCTTTCCAGCGTCTGGTTCGTGAAATTGCCCAGGATTTCAAGACCGATTTGCGTTTTCAATCGGCTCGCTGTTTCGTAGCTTGGTCTATGCAGAAGCAAATGAAAGAGGAATTGGAAAAAAAAACGGTAAAATGCTAAAAATAGAAGTAAATGAACTGGTGCTTACCGGTGTCAAAAGTATTTACACATTGCAAATAATCAATTGTTTTTTGGAATTCGTTTGAGTAAATACAGTCGTGAGTTGCAATAATTAAATTTAGAGCTTTTCGTGTTATTATCAATTGAGGTTAGAAGTGAAATTGCCACAAAATTCAAATGTGGTGTTTCCGCATTAGAATTGTCGAAAATTTATAAAATTTCACGGAAAACAGTTTATAATTTGAGTAAAGAAATTCAATGATCTAGGAAACTTGGAAAACAATGAGATCGGGGAGAAATTTGATAACGAACACAAAGGATTGCAGAAAATTGTTGGATGTAGTGGCAGATAATCCAAAAATAAGCCCCGTAAAAGTTACGCAGCAGCGTCAAAAATGATAATTGGTAAGAAAGTTAGTGATTCTACAGTGCGGAGAATGTTCAAAGGATCCAACTTGAAAACGTATATTGTCCGCCAAGTGGTCGATATTACGCCGACAAATCAAGCAAAACGCCTAGAATTTGCTTCGGAATACATGGATAAGCCAATTGAGTTTTGGAACAACGTTTTGTGGGCAGATGAGTCCGCTTTCCAGTTCCAAGGCTCTTTCGGCAAGACCTACATGCATTTAGATCAGCCTCTTAACAGATTTGGAGGTGGCACGGTAATGTTTTGGGGTTGCTGCTCCTTCTATGGATTTGGTGACCTAGTGCCGTTGGAGGGCACTCTTAATCAAACCAAATACGTTGATATTTTGAAAGATCACGCATTCAGCTCTGGAAATAGAGTATTTCCAACCAATGACTGGATTCCGCAGCACGATAATGCTCCTTGCCACAAGCGATCCATTCCTACAAGATTTTAAAATGGCGTGGGTCAAGTTGTTTTTCCATGGCCTTCGCAGAGTCCTGCTTTGAACATCATTGAACATGTGTGGGCCTTTATTAAGCGGCAAAGAATAATAAACAAGAATCGCAAACAAGAGGAAACTGTCAAAGAAATTAAGGATATTTGGTCAGAATTGAGAGATCCCAGAGAGATTACAGGCTGTCTATGATGCTGAGGGTGGTGTTACTGAATTTTAATAAACATTAACTATTTAAATAAAAATGTTGCATAAAAATTTTAAGTTATAACGTTAAATAAAGTTGAAAAAATTAGTTCAAAGTTTTGTGTAAATACTTTTGACTAGTTTGCGGCACTAGTTCAAATGCGTCGATTTATTTCTTGTTAACCGTTATTTTTCTAATTTCTTTTTTATCTGCTTCTTCATAGATCCACCAATCCAACAATACCAATTTATTTGCAATCTGATTTCAGCAACATCAATAAAAAAGCTCTCAAAGTTAATTGCGTGAAAAATTGTACGATGTGTAAATACTTTTGACTACCTCTGTATTATACTTAAAAGTTAAGTAAAAGGAAAAGAATTAAAAGTTATTACGTTAAAAATCTGTCTTTCTAAATAAAATTACATTTTTTTGTGTGCACACTGCTAGTACTTCATCTTCATCTTCTAGTAATGCACCAAGAAACTAACTCTTTGTCTAACTTATCAGAACATTAGAGGGCTTAACTCTAAACTTAATAAGCTTTATGTAGATACTATTTCTTTTGAAGGTAACATTATTATCTTCACTGATACCTGGTTAAAGCCCATAATTTCAGATTTTTCTTTATTTTGCAATAAAAACACATCTTTTAGATGCGATCGTTTGTCGCGTATGGGAGGTAATGTCCTTATTGCTGTAGACTCTGATATTTTACCAGAACCTATTTTTTATCCTTGCCTAATAAACATTGACATCTGACATTTCTAATGTTTTGATATCATCCACTTCTCACGAATCTATCAATTCGCTATTAGAGATGTTTCTTTCTCAAATTCGAAACTGTAATGGTCGTCTTTTTGAACTTATTTTTGCATCGGATCCTTTTTCTAGTACTGTAATACAAACTTGTCATTTAGTTGTCCCCGAAGACCCCTATCATCCTACTTTAGACTTAGTTTTTGAACTGTCTACATGTGAGCCTATTTGTTCTATTAACCCGATTAGAACACGCTGTTTTCGTAAAACAGTTTTATTAAATCTTAATTCATTAATTTTAGAACAAACTGGTCGCAACTGTACTCTTGTACTGACATTAACAATGCTACTCCAATCTTTTATAATAATATAAAATCACTTTTTGACCAATGCGTTCCAGATGAGCTTCCCAGGAGAACTTATAGACCTCCTTGATTCTCTAAAGAATTGGCAATGCTAATTTATGATTTAAATATTTGTATGATTTATATATATGGTAGTAAAACAAAAAGTAAAACAAAAAGTAAAACAAAAAGTTGGTCATACAGTCCAAGATTAAGTTTTTATAATATAATATTTAAAAGTGATTGAAATAAGTTGTGACACTGTTTTCGGATGATTTTTTAATTCTTATATGTTATTAAAAAAAAATTCGAAAAAATAAATGAAATCATAATCTATATGTTAAAACATCAGACTAACAAATTGCGTTTAAATTATCTTAATATACCGCTTGGCTTAGATTTTATAGATGCCTAAACCTTTTTAAGGGTTCTGGTTGAAATAAGCTGTGAGCCACTCTATGAGTTGTCCATATTTTCTTCGTCACAGAGGTTATACGTACATATAATTGCGTCAAACAGCAGAACAGAGTAGAGTAACAGAAATGAATTACTCGAATTGTCGCTTTGCCATTTGTTTCTATCCGTTTTACTCTGTTCTTATTCTCACTCATTCTAATGAAAGTTGTATGCTGTGCAATTCATATTCATACAACTTTATTTCATTTCGTTTGTTCCACTGTACAGATCTGTACAGTAGTGTATTGTTCTCAAAAGTACTGCACTAATGTTTTCCGTGCAGTACATTTCATAAGCCAGAAGAAGATAGCACAGCATTTTTACTCTTCCCACCCAGAGTGAGAACAGTCAGAGGTTGCGCTCTTGTTGAGTGAATACTATGTATATTTGTCCTCTTTTGACACGCTATATTCCAAGCGTAATTATGAGAACAGTTTGATATTAAACAACTATTCAGATGAGATCATTGCAAAACGTAAACATGGATGACAAAGAACACGACGCACGTGCAATGGTAGCACCAGAAAATGTAAGTTTTTGTTAAAATAAAATTATATCTGTATAATGTTATAATTAACATGAATTATTAACAAATCTGTTTTATGTACAGTCTGTCAAGAAATTCTTTGCAAAATAAAAAATGTAACTAAAGTTCAACTTTAACATAAACATTTATTAAAAGGATCATTCGTTTTACTTATTTTCTTGCTTGCAATGTTTTTAATTCATGTACAGTCTGTCAAGAATGAGTTTACACACTGCAAATAAATTTAATTTTTCAGCTTTCCTGGGACTGAAATAAGTGTTTCGATGTATTATTGATTTTTTTTTTAATTTATTCCAATTTCTTATATTATCTATTAATGATTTATAACAAAAAATAACAAATTTAAATTAAAAGGAACTAAAAATATAACAAAAACTAAAACAATTCAATTTTTTTGGTGTCAATAATGTGTTTACACAAATTGCAAAATTAGACTTTAGAGTAAATTCTTTAAATGAAAATATGTTTCAATATGCTTAATATTTGGTATGACTACCTTTGGCGTCTACCACCATTTTCAGCCGTGACTGCATAGAAAAAACCAGCTTTTTAAGGTCGTAGGTGTTTGGAATGTTCTGCCACTCTTCTTGTAGGTGGTAATGTTGTTAAAAGAGTTAGATAAAATAGTTCAAGCCAATTAAAAAAATTTTTATAACCACCCACAAATAAAAATTCACAATTTACCGAATCTGAAAAAGAACAAACTGTCAATGACCTTGACGAAATGATGATTGAAATTCATGTAAGTATCCCAAATAATGAAACAGAAAAAATAATTCCACCCACACCGGAAATATAGATTCCATTTTCTTCGGTTATTTCCAACCCATTCAGAGCAACAATATACATTTCATTATAAGTAATGAAATTCAAACATTTAAAAATGTTAATTTAACATACAGTGAAGATTTTAATATTCTGCAGTGGTGGGCAAATAATTAAGATCAATTCCCAAAAACCTAATGTTTTAGCATTTAAATATTAATCTCTTAAATATAGAATCTGGTTTATCTGGAAATACTAACTATATTTACTTTTAATTAAAACATTATAATTTAAATTTTTTTTGTATCGTTTCAATTGAGGAACTTGATGAAGACGTTTCAAAATTGTCAATACTTAAATTTAAATTAATTTTGTGCAGTTTTATTCAATGTGTCTAGATTCGATAGTCTTACATTTTTAAGAGAGGTTCTGCATATATTAAAAATTACAAGACCTTCGTCTGCCTTGTTCTGAAAATGCTTCCACGCTTCACTTGACGCCATAGCTGACGTGTGCCTTGTGCAGCGATCTATTTTAAACTAAACTCAAACGCGTCAAACAACGCACAATTGACCGCGACGGCGACGGCGACTGCGACTGCGACTGCGGCCAACTTCCACGAATTGGTCGCTTGCTGGTGCTTCGACTTACGCTGCCGATCGAAAGCAAAAGCGACAAAAGTCAAAAGCAGCAAACAGTCGGACCGATCGTTTATTAAGACATCGGCTGCCGACGACTGGATGATCTGTGTGAGCTAAAACGAAGTCACGCAGAGCGAATACGAAGGCTCATCGGCTTTCGTATGCTCACGATCGAGTGTCCGAGCGTTCACAAGCCTAAAGATTCACTGAATACACAATACCAACACATACAAGAAAATTGTGAGCCTCCAGTGAGCTTTGCATATGTGTGTGTGCTGAAAATTGTGTACATGAGCGAGCCTCAAGTGAGCCTTGCATATGTGTGTGTGAAAAGAATGTGTAGAAATGAAACTGCTACATGTCCTTTGTCTCTTTCTAATACCAGCTAAGCATTGTCATGTACACCCAACTCTCTTTTTACACGGTAGATACGTTCCTCAGAAATCCGTAAAAAAAAGAAACTGTGTAAAAAAAGAGGCGTTTCCTATAGTAAAATGGGGGATACGTTCCATGTGATTTGAAAACCGTGTAAGATGAAATAAGGAACTATATTTACTTCGAAAAAAAAATGTTGACAACTATAAAATTTCAGATATGCATTTTATTGAGCATTAAAACTTAAAATACATGATTCATACTGGTGAAAAATTGGTAGAGCAAGCAAAAAACAGAAGAAATCTGTTAATCCAAAATTAAGAACAGAAAAATTAGAATAGAAATAAGTAAAAAATATTTACATAGCTACATAATTATTCGTCGCTACTTGATAACAAGAGCAATTGTTTGCGACGATCTGGACTAAAGTCGGTATCATCACTGGAGATATCCATCAAATTATCCAATGGTGAGTTTCGTCCGGTAATAGAGTTTTGAACTATCGGACTACTTTCCGATACGTCTTGCGCCGTCGACTTTTTTATTAAAAAATCTTTTATAGAAAGTTGAACTTTTGGTTTTTTGAGTTCTTTATACAACTCTTTATACCCAGCTTTTAATTTTAAAATTTTCCCGGAGAGTGCAACATGTTTTTCGCGCTGCCTTTGAAACCACTCAAAAAGCGTTTTTCCATTTCTGGGAATTCTCCTTCCTTCATTGATTTCATGAAGCGCACCGTGCTTGCATTTAAAATCAACTTTTCTTTTGCTCTATTGTTGATATTGTAGATTTTACAAGTGTATATTGCACACTTAATTCTTTTGGATTAAAACCGTTTTGAAAAGAGTAAATAATATCTAATTTGTTTTCGATAGGAAAACGTTTGCAGCTTGCCATTTCGGTACACAATTGCAACTAACATAAAAAAGGGTCGATATACTAAGAAGTTTTCGACGAATACACAAAATTTACCGCAATCGCAAAGAATCGATTTTTTTACCGTTCAATTTCTCTATTCTTTTTGCTTTTGCTTTGTTTCTGTACATCTCTTCGTTGATTTTATGTTTTGTTCACAGACATATATTTTTCTTTTAGTTCGTTATATCGAGTATAACAGTTCGTTATATAAGACACTCAATGTAAAAATTCGACAAGTACGTTAAATCGCGAAATCGTTAGAGAATACGTTAAACCGGTCGTCTACTGTTTTTATGTTATCGCCTTCAAGGTAATCTCCAATAATCTATAGAAAGCAGTAATAGTGCCTGTTAAACGTACTACAAACTTATTTCAAGAAGGACTTCAACTTGCAAATAAACTAGGATACCATTTCGTCACAAACGATCTCAATGTCGAAAGAGCTGCACAATTCCAACCTGAGCTTAATTCTTGCAAGGCTCTTTACAAACGGGACAACAAAATGCCAACAATTTTGACTGCGTGGCTTTTTCTAGTCTTCCTTGCACTCATTCGTTTTAGAATTCCTTTTCTATTACTGCACGTGTTTATTGAATTGAGTATTTTTCCAATGCCTGGCAAACTCACCAAAGACAATTTGATTAAATTAATTTATTATTTATTTATTAATATAAGAATCATCGATAATAAACCGAAAACAAACCTCAGAGAGTTGGTCAATGACATCAAAGCAGACTGCAAGAAGAGCGTGAGCCAAGAGACGGTGAGGAAAGTTCTAAATAAGCCAAATACTCATCATGTGTGGCAAGGAAGAAGCCATTGCCGTCTGCTTTAAACATTTTAAGGCGTTTAAGCTTCGCAGTACGCCACATTAACAGGTCTCCCGATTACTGGGATGATGTAATCTTTTGTGATGAGACTTAGGTGATGCTCTATTACCATGCTGGACCCAATAAAGTATGGCGGAAAGCGAAGACAGCCCTCCAGCCCAATAACATTATACCCACTGTTAAATTTGGCAAGCTGACAGTGATGGTGTGGGGTTGCATTTCATCCAAAGGCGTTGGAGAGCTGCGGATTTTCGACAATATTATGACGAAGGAATTTTATTTGGACATATTGAAGAACGAATTAACAAAAAGTGCGCACAATTTTGGATTCATTCACCCTGAGAACAGCAACAAACTAAAGTACAAACTGTACCAGGATAATGATCTCAATCCGATAGAAAATTTGTGGGCATGGCTCAAGAAGAGAGTGGCCAAACTGCGGGTAGTTAAAGAGGCTGATGGGGGGCAAATCAGAAATTAGCCAATTTGCTCCAACGTCTAAAAAAGATATTGGCTGCTAAAACCAAACGAAACTATTACGGGGGAGGTCTACCGACGACCGGAGGAAAATCCCTTCGTAAGCAATTAGCCACCAAGGCTGCCCGCAAGTCGGCACCATCCACTGGCGGCGTAAAGAAACCTCCTCGCTATCGCCCTGGTACCGTGGCATTGAGAGAAATTCGTCGCTACCAGAAATCCACTGAATTGCTGATCCGTAAGCTGCCTTTCCAGCGTCTGGTTCGTGAATTTGCCCAGGATTTCAAGACCGATTTGCGTTTTCAATCGGCCGCCATCGGCGCGTTGCAGGAAGCTTCCGAGGCTTATTTGGTCGGTCTCCTTGGAGACACGAACCTGTGCGCTATCCATGCCAAGCGTGTCACTATTACGTCCAAAGATATATTAATGAGCGCGCCTAAACATCACGTCCGCCATCTTTAATTAGAAAAGCAGCAGCAGCCGCAGACAAAACAACAGCTGCCGATGCGTCGGCGTCTTTAATCCCAGTTGCCGCGACTGCTTAGCCTTAAGTTTCATAAGATTTATTATACTTAAAAGTTAAGTAAAAGCAAAAAGAATTAATAGTTATCACGTTAAAAATCTGTCTTTCTAAATAAAATTACATTTTTTTTGTGTGCACACTGCTAGTACTTCATCTTCATCTTCTAGTAATTTACCAAGAAACCAACTCTTTGTCTATCATAACGTTAGAGGGCTTAACTTTAAACTTAATAAGCTTTATGTACATAGTATTTCTTTTGAAGCTAACATTATTATCTTCACTGAATCCTGGTTAAAGCCCGAACATTCAGATTTTTCTTTATTTTGCAATAAAAACACATCTTTTAGATGCGATCGTTTGTCGCGGATAGGAGGTGATACGATTAAAAACCATATTCTTAACTTTTTAGCACGTACTTACTAACACTAATTGCTTTACTAATCATAGTAATCTGGTTGGGTTTTTCCCAATATTCGCAACAGATGTTGGATCTATGAATATTCTCATTTTGAACACCAGTTAATATCTAAACTTTAATTTGTTACGTAAATATTTCATTTCATTATATTGTTATAATTTTAATTTATATTAACAATTTTAATGTTACTCTCAAATTTTGGTCGACTGATAATAGTTGACATTAAATTAATAAATAAACATTGAATTTGTCATCAGCATCTAAATTTCACTTTGGCAAATTCTAACTATTTATAGTGTTTATAAATGCTCATGCAGTTTTTAAACTAGTTTGCCATCCTAATTACCAAAAACTTAGCTAGAGAATCGCTACATATTTTAATTCTCCTTATATTCCACTTTTTATATAACTAGAGTAGATACAAATGTTCTTACACATACAGTAAATGTTCATAAGGGTATTCAATTTTCGAAATGCAAATACATTTTTCTCCTTGCTGAATGCGCGTCCATCATAATTGTAACAGTGCTTAACCAATCTGATTTGCTGACGTGAAGAAAAATGGAGAAAAAGTAACCGTGAGGATAAAAACGGTATATCAAATGATTCGTGTATTCCCTCTTGCTCTTCTTTTGAGCTGCTTACCGTTAAATTTTATGCTTATGAGCAGTGCTGCCGTTCCAGCTATTTTGCTACTTTCCTGTTAATCGGCATATCAAATAGCAGGAATACGCACGGCTGTCATCTGTATGTTCCTTCGAAGCCACTACTTACATTTGGCACTCTGCAGCATAACCTCTCTTACTTTTTGTTCATTATTTAACTTTGACTTTGTAAATTCTCATATAAAATGTTTCCCGCATCAGACATTTAGATCTGATGGGATACAAGCTAGAACGACAGCACTGCTCATGAGCAAACAGCACAGAACAAGAGTAAGAGCGAATACACAAATCAAACCGCTTATCTTGAAACGTTTGGTATACCTTTCTCTCTCACACACTAAGCAATACAATTTTTTTTTGCCGATGTGTGTGATTTGTTTATTTAGCGTACGTTTAATTGTTGGCCATTTTTCTTTGCTTTAACGAATCAGATTGGTTTAAGACTGTTACAATAATAATGGACGCGCATTCATGCATAGAGAAAAAATACATTTGCTCGTCGAAAGTTGAATACCCTAATGAGCATTTACTGTATGTCTAAGAATTTTATTTCATCACATTTGTATCTACTCTAGTTACATAGAATGGAATATGCGGAGAATAAAATAGGTAGCCATTCTGTAGCTAAGTTTCTGGTAATTGGGATTAGCATTCATAAATACTAAAGAAGATGAATAGTTAGAAATTGTCAAAGTGAAATTTGGATGCTGATGACAAATACAATGTTTGAGCAAACAACGATGATAAAAGCAAAAGCAGAATATGGCAGCCGAAGGGAGAAATCAGTCATAAACTCATATTGTGGTTTTAAAACACTTTTCTTATTAATGGATGTGAAAGGGGTGTATTAAGTTTGTGTAGTTAGGTCTAAAACATTGCCATAAATACAAAAAAATTGTATGCTTGGAATTCGATTCGACTGCTTTTGATTGTTGTAATCTTAATTCTCCAAATTAGATAAATAAAATGTATTTAGATTTTTGCGGATTACACTTGATGTGTAACAGATGGTCAAAGTCGGCTGATTCAGAGATGATTTGTTAATAAAAAAGCGCGCCAAACTGCTTTCAACGTGCGTAAACTTTTGGGTGTAAACATTGCAAATAAATATGGAAAACGTTTGTCAATGTGTGTAAACTATATTGATAATAAAAATTTTGCAGTAGTTATGTTTGTTGTCAAATTGTCGAATGTGTTCGTATTTGTAGAAGCATGAAGATTCATAAATGAGCCTAAATGAGCTAAAACGAAGAACGAGCCTGGAGATTCAGCGTCCACGCAAAGAGAATACGAAGGCTCATCGGCTTTCGTATGCTCACGATCGAGAGTCCGAGCGTTCACAAGCCTGAAGATTTACTGAGTACACAAGGCCTTTCGCCACACTCCAGCGTTGTAAAACAACATACAGTCTGTCAAGTATGAGTTTTGACACTGAAAAAAAATACAACATTTTCAACTTTATTTGATTATTACATGTACGTTCGTCAAAAGAAAACAATTTTTTCATTGAATTATAATATAAATAAATAGTTATTCCCAATCAAAGCACACAAATGGAAAAAGTTATATTCATTTATTTATTATTAAGGTTATATTTAATGATTATTATTATGGGTATATATTAGTTCAGCTTTACAACGTGTACTTTCAACTTTTCTCGACTCTTTATCAACTTGCTCACTCGACTTTATGACTAACCGTCTGGAAGCTTTAACAGCTGTAGGCCTGCTTTTGTCATTTCTGCCAGCGCTGCCATCCTTTTTACATACAGCGCACACAAATTTGGTTTCTACAGAGACAACAAGCCTCATTTTAAGTTTTACCAGGACAATGACCCCAAGCATAAAGCGCATATTGTGAAGATTTGGCTGCTCTACAACTGTGGGAAAGTAATGGATACACCACTTCAAAGTCCAGATTTAAACCCAATTGAGCATTTGTGTGCCTATTTAAAAAAAAAAGTGGCTAGAAGGCAACCCAAAACACGAGCTGAACTTAAAACAGCCATAGTAGAAGAGTGGCAGAACATACCAAACACCTATGACATTAAAAAGCGGGTTTTTTCTATGAAGTCACGGTTAAAAATAATGGTAGACGCCAAAGGAAGTCATACCAAATATTAAACATATTAAAATATAATATTTTCATTTAAGAAATTGACTCCAAAGTCAAATTTTGCAATTTGTGTAAACACATTATTGACACCAAAAAAATTGAATTGCTTTAGTTTTTGTTATATTTTTAGTTCCTTTTAATTTAAAATTGTAATTTCTTGTTATAAATCATTAATAGATAATATAAGAAATTGGAACAAATTAAAAAAAAATCAATAATACATCGAAAAACTTATTTCAGTGCTAGGAAAGCTGAAAAATGAAATTTATTTGCAGTGTGTAAACTCATTCTTGACAGACTGTATGTGGGCGTACCTAAAACAAAAAGTGGGAAAAAGGGCTCATAAAACCGCACTCCATTAAAAGTTTATATTTTAGAGGAGTCGAACAACATTCCCCAAGATTGCGCAATGAATGAAAGCTATTGCTTTGCGAATTTAGAACAAATTTAGCGCGCTTCAAATCCAATATTGCCCACTGTTCTACTGTGTAGTGCGGGAATGCTGCAACGGTAATCGACAATTCCCTTTTTCTCTTTCGTCTTGCATCTCGTTCGCACCTATTTGAGCGGCAGCAGCTTCCAGGCTGCAGCTGTGCGATTGAGATATGATTGTGTCTGGCCGCATCAATGCCAACAAGAAGATCGAGAAGAGATGTCATTGAATATGCAATGAATAATGAGCCTGTATGTTCACTCAAAATTTCATAAAAATACCTATGAAGACATATTCGTTACAGCTACTTTTATTTATTTATCAATATTGATAGATTTGTTTACAAAACATGATCTAACAAAGAGGGTTTATTTGGCATGACTGCGGTTGGTTTTTCTTTAATAAAAAAAACGGCTAGAAGGAGTCCAGCATTGGAACAATCATTGGTTAAATCGTATAAGAAGAATAGAAAAATAGTAAACGAAAACGAATGTGGACCTGCCTGCTTCTGGTGCGTCCATTTGTAACGAGGCGCCGTTCACCTCGTTACAATACTTTGAAGTTGATCGTCCAAGAAGCTCTAAAATTGTCGAGCCTTAATGATATATTTTCTGATGAAAACGCATCGTAGCCTTCTTTAAGTTAAAAGAGGTGCTAAACGTGGAGAATCCATTGGGTCTTGTTCAAAAAGTGGCTACCAGATGGAACAGTGCTTTTTTAATGGTGGATCGAATAATAATGCTGAACTCTTCTTTCATTGGAAAATTGCTTCTCAATTCGCCCACAGCTCCAAACCCACTGTCAGCCGGTAAAATTGGGACTATGTCGGACCTAATCGAATTGCTAAGACCCTTCTATGACGCGACTCAGCATATTTCCGCAAATAAGACTGTTACCATTTCACTAATTATTCCGATAACTTGCTAAGTGAACCAAAAAATTAACAAAATGAGAAATAAAATAAAATCCGATAATGTTCTGGAAGCTTTAAACATGATTGCAGAAAGATTGCCCGAGAGATTTGAAGTGTATGAAAAGAGGACTATTCCCCGAATCTCAACTTTAATGGAGCTCGCTTCAAAAAGGATGGTTTCTGTAATACTTTCAATGCCGACGAAGCTGCAAAAGCTTTGTTAAACGAGTTATCCGAGTATTTGTCCTTAAAGGCGTCATATAAGCCTCTTACACCTCCACCTGAACCACCACAAAACGCACGCGCTTTGAATTTTTAAAGGACAAAATAGCGGCCAAGCTAACCTCCAATAGAGCTGATTCAATTAGCATGCGTAGGCAGTATTTGGTAAAACCAAATGCCGACGAGGATGTGGATCCCCTGATTTATTGGAAGGTAATACACTTCCTACTAACTACAATTGCTACAAGTAATTAATTTGTTTTTATAGAATACTGACGAAGAAGTTTTAAATATGATAGCAATCAACTACAGTTTGTCAAGAAAGTGTTTTGACAATGAGAAAAATTTTGATTTTTCATGTTTGCACCTGAAAAAATAGATATTTCCTTGCAAATAAAATTAAATAAAAAATCTTTTCATACTTATAAATAAATTTATTAACATAATACAAAAAGAAATTCTAAGAAATAATTAACAAAAGAATAAAAAAATAAAAACAGAAAAGGAACGCAAAATTTGTTGTCAAGAAAGTGTTTTGACATGTAACAAATATTGGGATTATTATCCTTAAGCACCAATTTTAATAATTGGCCCAAAGTCCATTGTTTTTCAGACAATCAGTCAGTCGCTTTGGCATTGAGTATATACATTTTTGGACCAGCTCTACGGGTATTTTAGCCCATTCCTCCTCAATAGCCCGTAGTAGCTGGTGTTTGTTTGCTGGCCGTCTTTTAGCAACTTGTTTTTAAAATAAGCCCAAACATTTTCAATTGGGTTGAGGTCTGGACTTTGGGCGGGTGTTTCAAAGACCTTGTTGCAGTTGTAGAGTAACCACAACCGCACTCCAAGTTCTTTGCTTTTCGTTGTCCTGATGAGCTATTTTTCGTTTTCGTTGAAATGCACTGCCACACATGATTTTTCAACTAACTGTGCGAAGACATTTTGTTTATTGACGCCTCATTTTGCGTTCCTTCGTTGTATCTTTTTTCTTCTTTGCTAATTATTTTTTAGAATTTCTTTTGTATATTATGTTAATAAATGTATTTATAAGTATGAAAATATTTTTTATTTAATTTTTTTGCAGGAAATATCTATTTTCAGGTGCAAACCTGAAAAATCATCTTTGTCAAAACACTTTCTTGACAAACTGTAACCCAGAAAACTCGCATTTGTAGCTGTGTGCTTGGGGTCGTTATCTTAATAAAAGCAAAAGGAGGACCCAACACCAAAATAATCAGCACTTTGCTGTAATATACTACACAGTCTCTCAAGTATGAGTTTTCACACTGAAAAAAATACATTTTCAACTTTATGTGTTTATTACATGAACGTTTGTCAAAAAGAACAATTTTATTCATTAAATTATAATATAAACTAAATAGAAACTAGAAAAAAAAAAAAATATTCAAATTTGATTAAAAAGTTTAGTAATTGATGCATACACAAAATGGATACTATTTTATACTGTCAAACAACTCTTTTCACATTTGCGCAATCTTTTTATTTTCGCACCATACCAACGACAAACGGAAAATTTACCGTTCTTTTAAGCGTTGCGTGTGCTTTGGCACATGATTCTGATTGTCATTTGCTGACATTTATATACTATTCCACATCCAACATTAATTATTGAAATATAAAGATGCCTGGCAAACGATTTTCTTTCGAACGGACTCAGTTGGTTTATTTTAGTTACCAAATGGGTAAAAGCGCAGTAGAGCTAGCTGAAATGTTTTCAGTTACTAGTAGGCCTATTTATAATATAATTAATCGAGCCGAAACGAGGACTGGAGCTAAAGCTGGGCGGAGGGCCAAAGCCAAAAATTAATGAAAGGGCCGAGCGAGTTATAGTCAGGAAAGTTGACAAAATTCCAAAGATTTCAACTGTCCAAAGAGCTCGAGGAAGCGCTGGGAATTGACGTTTCTCATCGAATTGTACGCCAGATGATCGTGAAAAACAAATACAGCTCAGAGGCTGCTCGCCGAAAACAGCTGCTGTCTACAGTGAATGTGGAAAAACGCTTATCGTTCGCCCGACTGCCCGACTAAGGCAACCTGCGGACTACTGGGATGACGTCATATTCGCCGACGAAACAAAAATAATGCTGTATTATAACGATGGACCATCTTGGGTGTGGCGTAAACCCCTAACATCGTTGGAAAACAAAAATATAATTCCAACAGTGAAATTTGGAAAACTTTCCCTAATGATATGGGGATGCATATCTAGTCAAGGTGTCGGAGACTTGGAATTTATTGAGGGGGCCATGGACGCAGAGCAGTACCTCAATATTTTATTAATATGCAGCTTAAATATTTTAGCAATGTCTGCTGTGCTTTTTCCAACTGTGTGGTTGTAATAAGCCAGTTGTGCTATCTCAAATTGTACTCGTTTACCCGGCATTTTTAACAATTACTTAATACGGCTTTTAAAGTCTGCATTCAACGAACAAGAACTATGAAATGCACAAAATTTGCTTTTAATGTGCTCACATGATGTTCAGTTATTCACAAATAACTGTAACTATAACTGTACTAGTACGAAAGACGAAAGAATGCAAGAGCCAATACGAAAACACTTTTGTGACAGCGAAATTTTATTCGTCTTTTTTTGTTCTCTTTTGTTTTTGAAATTATTTTAGTTTTTTTTTTATATGCTTAAGAAATCAATAATTGATTTCAAAGAAATTAAAAAAAAGTCAAAAGTTTCATTTATATACTATCTTTTTTGATAGAAAGTGAAAAATTATGAATTTTTCTTCATGCGAAAACACTTTTGTGACAAACTGTATGTCGGAGTGTACTGAGTGTGTATGGTTGTGTGTGTGAACATGCTTTTAAAGTATTTCACCAGAATAGTATTTTCATTATTATCGTCATATTGCATCAGCCTCTAATTGTGTTGTGATTGGTTGTCTGCATTTTGTCGCCTTGAGAAGAACCGTTTTACCTGGGCGACAGCGTCGTCTCTCTGTCACCGAGTTTGGTTCGGCGATAGGCACAAGGAAAAAGTGTGCGACGTATACTTTTTGGCACACACACACATATGCAAGCATATTGCGCAGTAGTCTCATGTACACAATTTTTGTTGCACCTCTCCATATGCAAAGCTCATTTTGAAGTAGTTCATGTTTAAAATTTTCTTGTACACTTTGTCAAGAAAGTGTTTTGACAAAGAGAAAAATTTAAATTTTGTATGTTTATAACTCTAAAAATAGATATTTCCTTTTAGATCCCGTTACTTTTAAGCTTTTTTCTCTATTCCTTCTTATCTGCTCTTTTGGTGTGATTCGCACTCTTTTTCTAGGGTTGCAAATTTTTTGAGTTGCAAACACGAAAAATATAAAAATTTTTCTCTTTGTGAAAACACTTTCTTGACAAACTTTAGCTGTAACGATATTTTTCAAAATTAAAAATTAACCCACTGCCTAGCCAACGCTAACAAAGAAAATAAAAAATAAAATTATATTCTGAAAACAAACCAAAATTTACCACGAAATTTAAAACAAAATTGATCAAAACCAAAACATTATATAAAAATCGTTGTACTTGGTATAGCAGAAGACTCCCCGCAGTCATGATAAATAAACCCTCTTTGTTAGATCATGTTTTGTAAACAAATCTATCAATATTGATAAATAAATAAAAGTAGCTGTAACGAATATGATGTCTTCATAGATATTCCATGAAATTTTGAGTGAACATACAGGCTCATTATTCATGGCATATTCAATGACATCTCTTCTCGATCTTCTTGTCGGCATTGATGCGGCCAGGCACAAGCATAACTCAATCGCACAGCTGCAGCCTTGAAGCTGCTGCTGCTCAAATAAGTGCGAGCGAGATGCAAGATAAAACGGGAAAAGGGAATTGTCGATTACCGTTGCAGTATTCCCGCACTACACAGTAGAACAGTGGGCAATATTGGATCTGGAGCGCGCTAAATTTGTTCTAAATTCGCAAAGCAACATCTCTCATTCATAGCAATTGAGTGCGGTTTTTTTGAGCCCACTTTTTGTTTTAGGTTTCAACATGTGATTGGGCGTTTCAAAAATGAGGGTCGTGTTGAAAATAGCTGAAGAAGTGGTCGTCCATCAAAACTAACTGATAGCGACAAGCGTGCAATAAAACATGTGATTGATATAAACCCTTTCCAAAAATAAGTGCAACTATCAGTTCAACGCTCGACAAGAACGTGCATGCTGAGACAGTACGGAGGGCGATTAAGGAGTTTGGGATTAAGTCATGAAAGCCCAGAAAGACGCCGCATGTTTCAAAAAAAAATCGTCGCAAGAGATTGGAGTTTGCTAAAGCTTACCGAAATCACCCAGTTGAGTTTTGGCGCCAAGTTATATTTGCGGATGAGTCGAAATATAATATTTTTAGATCCGATGGGCGGTACAGGGTTTGGCGACGTTCTGGAGAGGCTTATAACCCCAAATACACCATCAAAGCGGGTAAGCACGGTGGTGGAGGATTGATGGTTTGGGGTTGCTTCTAACGGCGTTGGAAACCTCGAATTTATTGAGGGTATCATGGACCATAAGTACTAAATAGATATTCTTAAAAGAAATTTAAAGCAAAATGCTGATTGTCTTGGTATTGGGTCGTCTTTTTGCTTTTATCAAGATAACGACCCCAAGCACACAGCTACAAATGCGCGATTGTGGGTTATATACAATGTGCCCCACGTGCTTCAGCCCCCACCACAAAGCCCAGATCTCAATCCTATTGAGCATGTGTGAAGTAGATTAGAAGAAAATTTAAGAGGATTAGGAATTCGAAGTAAGCTGGACCTGAGAAAAGCTTTGCAGGAAGAGTGGGAAAAAATGAGCTCTGCATATTTAGAAATCTTAGTATCGTCAATGCCTAAACGGCTTGATGAAGTAATTAAAATGAAAGGATATCCAACAAGATTTTAAAATTAAAAAAAGTAGGTAAATAATTAATAAGAAGGGGTGATATCTAGGTGTATAATGACTTTTGTGAAGCCAAATTATTGTTTTCTTTTAGTTTTTGCTTAATTTTATTTTTATAAGTAAGGAATAAAATCAAATTTTGTTTTATTTTGTAATCTTAGCTATGTACTTTAATATGTTATCATTTTTCTGAAATTTTGTAATAATAAATGAGAATTGTGCCCTTAGAATATAAATACCTAGCTGTATCATCACTTTTGTGGCACCCTGTATATGACCTTCAGGCACCTGTGCAGTCCACATTGCGATGGCTTCAAGCTGACAGTTTTCCAAATTTCATTGTCGGAATAATGTTTTGCTTTGTAGTGATGTTAATGACTTGCGCCATACTCTGGATGGACCATCGTCGTAGTACAGCATCACTTTTGTTTCGTCGCAAAATATGACATCTTCCCAGTATTCTGCTGGCTGACTATTTATTCTCAAGGCAAAAGAGAAGCGCTTTTCTAAGTTCAGTAGCGGTTTCTTGGGTGCAACTCTTAAAGAGAACTCGTGCTATAGCATGCCCTCGCTTACAGTTTCATGTGCCACCAATAAATCACATTCTTCTTTAAGCTCCTGGGCAAGAAATCTTACCGATATTTTTGGATTTTGGTTCACCATTTGCATAAATAAGCGGTCTGCACGTTCGGCTACCTCCACTCTTTGCTTCAAGTGCGCCTTCGTTTTCCGCGCGACTGAGTATATTGTGTACTGTTTTCCTTGAAACAGAAAAAAGTTTAGCTAATTGCGCAAGATATCTGTTATCTGTATGTCGATTGCTATATAGTATTAATTTATTCGGAAATTTTTTTTTTTAAGGTTTAGTTCGTTTTTCTATTGAAGTGCGTATTCGCAACTGAGAGGCATAGACGAATGGATTTTCCAAGATCGCCTATGTCCTACTCGTACTTGTATGCTTATTGGCTTAATAATGTACATATACAGTGGCTCACAGCTTATTTCATGCAGACGTAAAATGAAACTTTAAATAGCGATATATTTTAAAAACTATATAAGATAAATTAAAACGAAGTTATTGCCTTCAGATTTTCCATATTTATAATATAACTTCATTTGCTTAATTTGTTTATTTTCATAACTTAATTTGCTAATAATATTTTATAAATAAAAAACTTAAAAATAAGACTACTTTTATCTCACAGCTTATTTCATGCAGTACATTCAGACTTAGAAAAAGTTGGTTCAAAATCAAAATTAATAGTCTATGTGGCCTCCATTGTTTTTAATCGATCCTGCATTGAGGCTACCAATTTATTGGTAGCATTTTGGGGTATTTTTTGCCATTCAGCAGAGCAGTTTTTAAGTCAGTTTTGTTGGAAATCTGTCTTCCGCGAATCGCAGTTTCCAAATGTGCCCACAAATTCTCAATCACATTCAAATCTGGGGATTGTGCAGGGGAATCATGACATGGGGGCAATTCCAAATCAACCAGAACTGCACAATCCCCGATTTGTGTTTTGGGTCGTTGTCTTGATAAAATCGGAATCGGTCCCGTATGCCTAAAATTCCAGCACTTTGCAGCAGGTTATTCTTTAAAATGTTCAGGTTCATGTATTTATCCATATTGCAGTCAATAAAAACTAGGTTGCCCACGCCTTTTGTTGACATGCAGGCCCAAACCATAACGCTACCGCCACCATGTTTGATTGTCGGCTTAAGGTGCTTGTTGTGGAGCTCCGTATTCGGCCTACGCCTGACATACTGCATTTCGTCCGACCCAAATAGGTTGAATTTGGACTCGTCTGCGAAAATTACGTCGTCCCAGAAGTTTTGAGGCTGTACAACATGTTCTTTGGCGAACTTAAGCCGGCATACCTGATTTTTTTTGTTAATGAATGGCTTTTCCTGTGCTACTCGGCCATGAAAGTTGAGATCCCGCAGTAAACGGCGGACAGTTTCTTCACAACAATGGTTTACCAACTCATTTTGTATCTGTATTGCCAACTTTGGTGCCGATATCTTGGGATTAACTTTTATTTTTCGGACAATATGTCGCTCTTCTGTTGGTGTAAAAATCTTGTTGGGTGCAGTTGGACCCTTGTCAACAACACGATGTTTGTGCACGAAGCGTTGAATGATGCATTGCACAGTGCTGGCACTTATATTGATCATTTGAGCTATTCCCCGTTGACTTTCTCCATTTTTAAAGAGAGTTTTCACTAATTGACGCTGCTCAATTGTCGTACGTGGAGCCATTATCTCACTTTGCAAATATTTATGTTGGCCAATATTTTTAAGGCAAAATTCCCCGAAAATAAATTCTAAAAGGATTAAATTTATGGTGCAATATGAAAGACAATTGCGCTTAAATTTTTTCAATATCTTATATAGTTTTTAAAATATAGGTATTTAAAGTTTCATCGTCTGCATGAAATAAGCTGTGAGCCACTGTATGTACTTAATTTTAATAGCTTAATCTAATTTTAAATCTAGTGTGACCTCCCTCAGCATCAATAACACATTTCAGGCGTTCATTGATTGGACCAACTTGGCAACATAATCAAGAGGAATGTTGTACCACCCTTCTAAAACCGCAGCTTTTAATTGAGTGCTGTTTTTTGAACCCCTTTTTCTCACTCTTTTTTTAAGTACGCCCATAAATGTTCAATTGGGTTAAGATCAGGGCTTTGAGGTGGAGTCTCAATGACCTTGCCACAGTTATATAGCAGGCGGGTCCGTACTGGGAACATTGTCCTGATAAAATTTGAAATTTGGGTTGTTGTAAATAAAGCCAAATTCATCCGCACTGGTTATTAAATTAGCTTTGGATGTACTGCCCCGCATTCATGGTGTCCTCTATAAAGGCCAAGTTTCCGACTCCACGACACGAGATGCACCCCCAAATCATAACCGACAGTTTTCCAAATTCAACCGTCGGAATAATATTTCTGCTTTGTAGTGCTGTTAATGACTTGCGCCATACTCTGGATGGCCATCGTCGTAGTACAGCATCACTTTCGTTTCGTCACAAAATATGACATCTTCCCAGTATTCTGCTGGCTGACTATTTATTCTCAAGGCAAAAGAGAAGCGCTTTTCTACATTAACAAATGAAAGCAACGGTTTCTTCCGTGCAACTCTGGAGAGTACTTATGCCGTAGGATGGCCTGGCGCACAGTTTTGTCACAGTTATGTCACATTCTTCCTTAAGCTCCTTGGCAAGTGCCCTTACCGAAATTAGCGGATTTTGGTTAACCAAACGCATGTTTAGGCGATCTGCCCGTTTGTTGATTTTCATTTTACAACTAATTCCGCAACGGATTTTCCCAACTGGTGATTATAAAAAACCAATTGGACCACATCAAAGCTCAATCGCTTGCCAGGCATATTACCAAGTATAATTATCACTTTTAAGATGCGCAAAAATCAAAGTTTCACAACCAAATTAAAGGAATTGCAAAAATAGTGCAGCATGCTTTTGTCAGAGCTAATTGCAAAGGACTTTGACGACGTTGTTATGTTTTTAAAAAACTACACTTTATATGAAGCCGTGTTAAATGTAGCTCTTGCGTGGAAATCAGTCTCAGAAGTTTCATTGGCAAGCTGTTGGAATAAACTTTTGAAAAACTCAGAAGGCTTTGAAGACGAAGATGACATTCCATTGGCTACTTTGTTACAGTGCGATGAACATCTGCCTGGAACTAGGCATGGAGTATTACTTTTGAATTCATTATTTCCCCAAGAAAGTCTAGCTATAACGACCGTACGCCATGTCAACGGAGCATGAAATTATTTTATTACTCTTTCCACTATTTTAAGCACAAATAACATCGGGAGATCTTATCTGTTGGGTAGAAGAAAATTGCGAAAGTGACAAAGCAGGAGGTAATGAGGATATCGAGATAAGCGAAGAAAGTGATCAGGAAAACACGGTGGAAAATCCGAAGATAAGGCACAGTGACGCTATTATTCATATTGGAAAATGTATTGAATGGGTGCAACAAAATAATGTTGATGTAGCGAAGTGTTGAGTTTTAAGAGAATTGCAGGTTGAAGCAGCAAACAAGCAACTTCATTTTAAGCAAACTTCAATTAAAGACTTTTTTGATAAAACGTTTGAATGAATTACATACCTATTTTACGTAACTTTTCGATTTAACGTACACGAGCTTGCATTTAATGGTTCGTTAAAACGGTCGTCTACTGTACTGATGATTAATTAAATATTTTTTGTTTTATTAATAAGTTTCGGGCACTTTATTGTCGTAATGCATGTTACATGAATATTCTTCCTGCTCCACGCAGATCAGAGATCTGCAATGAATCAGTGAGCTTGTGCGTTCACTCAAAAATCATGAAATGTTCATGAAGAAATCATATTCGCACTCTCAACTTTATGAATCAGTGTGTGTGAACAAGGCTCATGCTCATCCGCAGTGAATATTGAGCTCTTCATGATTCAGCGTCAAAGGCTTGTGAATATTCACAACTCTTTCATGAATATTGCAAATGTGTGTGTTTATGTAGAACATACATGATAATGCTTAGCTGGTATTAGAAAGAGACAAAGGACATGTAGCAGTTTCATTTCTACACATTCTTTTCACACACACATATGCAAGGCTCACTTGAGGCTCGCTCATGTACACAATTTTCGGCACACACACATATGCAAAGCTCACTGGAGGCTCACAATTTTCTTGTATGTGTTGGTATTGTGTATTCAGTGAATCTTTAGGCTTGTGAACGCTCGGACACTCGATCGTGAGCATACGAAAGCCGATGAGCCTTCGTATTCGCTCTGCGTGACTTCGTTTTAGCTCACACAGATCATCCAGTCGTCGGCAGCCGATGTCTTAATAAACGATCGGTCCGACTGTTTGCTGCTTTTGACTTTTGTCGCTTTTGCTTTCGATCAGCAGCGTAAGTCGAAGCACCAGCAAGCGACCAATTCGTGGAAGTTGGCCGCAGTCGCAGTCGCAGTCGCCGTCGCCGTCGCGGTCAATTGTGCGTTGTTTGACGCGTTTGAGTTTAGTTTAAAATAGATCGCTGCACAAGGCACACGTCAGCTATGGCGTCAAGTGAAGCGTGGAAGCATTTTCAGAACAAGGCAGACGAAGGTCTTGTAATTTTTAATGTATGCAGAACCTCTCTTAAAAATGAAAGACTATCGAATCTAAAAACACATTGAATAAAACTGCACAAAATTAATTTAAATTTAAGTATTGACAATTTTGAAACGTCTTCATCAAGTTCCTCAATTAAAACGATACAAAAAAAATTTAAATGATAATGATTTAATTAAAAGTAAATATAGTTAGTATTTCCAGATAAACCAGATTCTATATTTAAGACATTAACATTTAAATGCTAAAACATAATTGTGTTAACCCTGTCATCATCGGTGGCGTTATTCGGTTATTAGGTTTTTGGCAACCGAAAAAGCCTTTTCGGGAGCTGCACTTCTTGCCGTAATCGCCAATATCTTACAACTAGTTTTAAATAGCAACGGGAATTGATCTTTGTTATTTGCCCACCACTGCAGAATATTAAAATCTTCACTGTATGTTAAATTAACATTTTTATATGTTTGAATTTCATTACTTATAATGAAATGTATATTGTTGCTCTGAATGGGTTGGGAATAATCGGAGAAAATGGAATATATTTCCGGTGTGGGTAGAATTATTTTTTCTATTTCATTATTTAGGATACTTACATGAATTTCAATCATCATTTCGTCAAGGTCTTTGACAGTTTGTTCTTTTTCAGATTCGGTAAATTGTGAATGTTTATTTGTGGGTGGTAATAAAAATAGGGAAATATTATCTAACTATTTTAGAAGAGCAAGCTTGAATTTTGTTACTATTTCAATATCATTGTTGTTAGGAGTTGATATTTATTTTGTAATTATTTATATATGAAACTGTCAGAAGCAATGTTGGAAATGTTGGAAAGAAGTCTGAAAAGGAGCCAGAAGACTCACCAGTCCGCTGATATTGCTTAGAAGAATATCCTGAATCCAACAGGTTTCATTTCTTGCAATCAAAATCTTTGAAATTTCCATCCAGTTCAACTCAAGCGATTTGAATAAGTGGAATATTGTATTCCAGCGAGTTGGGCTGTAGCTTTTAGAGCTGGTTGTTAAAGTCGAATTTTGACCAGACTTTTTTAATAACATATAAGAATTAAAAAATCATCCGAAAACAGTGTCACAACTTGTTTCAATCACTTTTAAATATTATATTATAAAAACTTAATCTTGGACTTAAGAAATAAAATTAAACTGTGGTATGACCACCTTTTTGTTTTACTACCATATATATAAATCATACAAATATTTACATCATAAATTAGCTTTGCCAATTCTTTAGAGAATCAAGGAGGTCTATAAGTTCTCCTGGGAAGCTCATCTGGAACGCATTGGTCAAAAAGTGATTTTATATTATTATAAAAGATTGAAGTAGCATTGTTAATGTCAGTACAAGAGTACAGTTGCGACCAGTTTGTTCTAAAATTAATGAATTAAGATTTAATAAAACTGTTTTACGAAAACAGCGTGTTCTAATCGGGTTAATAGAACAAATAGGCTCACATGTAGGCAGTTCAAAAACTAAGTCTAAAGTAGGATGATAGGGGTCTTCGGGGACAACTAAATGACAAGTTTGTATTACAGTACTAGAAAAAGGATCTGATGCAAAAATAAGGTCAAGTAGACGACCATTACAGTTTCGAATTTGAGAAAGAAACATCTCTAAGAGCGAATTGATAGATTCCTGAGAAGTGGATGATATCAAAACATTAGAAATGTCAGATGTAAATGTTTATTAGGCAAGGATAAAAAATAGGTTCTGGTAAAATATCAGAGTCTAAAGCAATAACGACATTACCTCCTATACGCGACAAACGATCGCATCTAAAAGATGTGTTTTTATTGGAAAATAAAGAAAAAACTGAAATTTCGGGCTTTAACCAGGTTTCAGTAAAGATAATAATGTTACTTTCAAAAGAAATAGTATCTACATAACGCTTAATAAGTTTAGAGTTAAGCCCTCTAGCGTTATGATAAGTTAGACAAAGAGTTAGTTTCTTGGTGCATTACTAGAAGATGAAGATGAAGTACTAGCAGTGTGCACACAAAAAAAATGTAATTTTATTTAGAAAGACAGATTTTTAACGTAATAACTTTTAATTCTTTTCCTTTTACTTAACTTTTAAGTATAATACAGAGGTAGTCAAAAGTATTTACACATCGTGCAATTTTTCACGCAATTAACTTTGAGAGCTTTTTTGTTGATGTTGCTGAAATCAGATTGCAAATAAATTGGTATTGTTGGATTGGTGGATCTATGAAGAAGCAGATAAAAAAGAAATTAGAAAAATAACGGTTAACAAGAAATAAATCGACGCATTTGAACTAGTGCCGCAAACTAGTCAAAAGTATTTACACAAAACTTTGAACTAATTTTTTCAACTTTATTTAACGTTATAACTTAAAATTTTTATGCAACATTTTTATTTAAATAGTTAATGTTTATTAAAATTCGGTAACACCACCCTCAGCATCATAGACAGCCTGTAATCTCTCTGGGATTGATGCAACCAACCTGCGAGCAAATTCAACCGTCAATTCTGACCAAATATCCTTAATTTCTTTGACAGTTTCCTCTTGTTTGCGATTCTTGTTTATTATTCTTTGCCGCTTAATAAAGGCCCACACATGTTCAATGATGTTCAAAGCAGGACTCTGCGAAGGCCATGGAAAAACAACTTGACCCACGCCATTTTAAAATCTTGTAGGAATGGATCGCTTGTGGCAAGGAGCATTATCGTGCTGCGGAATCCAGTCATTGGTTGGAAATACTCTATTTCCAGAGCTGAATGCGTGATCTTTCAAAATATCAACGTATTTGGTTTGATTAAGAGTGCCCTCCAACGGCACTAGGTCACCAAATCCATAGAAGGAGCAGCAACCCCAAAACATTACCGTGCCACCTCCAAATCTGTTAAGAGGCTGATCTAAATGCATGTAGGTCTTGCCGAAAGAGCCTTGGAACTGGAAAGCGGACTCATCTGCCCACAAAACGTTGTTCCAAAACTCAATTGGCTTATCCATGTATTCCGAAGCAAATTCTAGGCGTTTTGCTTGATTTGTCGGCGGAATATCGACCACTTGGCGGAGAACATACGTTTTCAAGTTGGATTTGAACATTCTCCGCACTGTAGCATCACTAACTTTTTTACCAATTATCATTTTTGACGCTGCTGCGTAAAAGTTTTACGGGGCTTATTCTTGAATTATCTGCCACTACATCCAACAATTTTCTGCAATCCTTTGTGTTCGTTATAAAATTTCTCCCGATCTCTAACAGTTTTCCAAGTTTCCTAGATCATTTAATTTCTTTACTAAATTATAAACTGTTTTCCGTGAAATTTTATAAATTTTTGACAATTCTTATGCGGAAATACCACATTTGAATTTTGTGGCAATTTAACTTCTAACCTCAATTGATATTTACACGATAAGCTCTAAATTTAATTATTGCAACTCAAACGAATTCCAAAAACAATTGATTATTTGCAATGTGTAAATACTTTTGACAACCGGTAAGCACCAGTTCATTTACTTCTATTTTTAGCATTTTACCGTTTTTTTTTCCAATTCCTCTTCATTTGCTTCTGCATAGACCAAGCTATGAAACAGCATCAGTCGTTTGTGCAAAAGAGTTGCAAGAAAACCACAAATAACATTTAAAGAGGGTGCGTAAAATTGCACGATGTGTAAATACTTTCGACTACCTCTGTAAATCTTATGAAACTTAGGGCTAAGCAGTCGCGGCAACTGCGATCAAAGACGCCGACGCATCCGCAGCTGTTGTTTTGTCTGCGGCTGCTGCTGCTTTTCTAATTAAAGATGGCGGACGTGATGTTTAGGCGCGCTCACCACGGATACGTCTGGCCAACTGTATGTCCTTGGGCATAATAGTGACACGCTTGGCATCAAAGATCTGCAATGAATCAGTGAGCTTGTGCGTTCACTCAAAAATTCATGAAATGTTCATGAAGAAATCATATTCGCACTCTAAACTTTATGAATCAGTGTGTGTGAACAAGGCTCATGCTCATCCGCAGTGAATATTGAGCTCTTCATGATTCAGCGTCAAAGGCTTGTGAATATTCACAACTCTTTCATGAATATTGCAAATGTGTGTGTTTATGTAGAACATACATGATAATGCTTAGCTGGTATTAGAAAGAGACAAAGGACATCTAGCAGTGTATTCAGTGAATCTTTAGGCTTGTGAACGCTCGGACTCTCGATCGTGAGCCTTCGACAGCCGATGAGCCTTCGTATTCGCTTTGTGTGAACGCTGAATATTTAGGCTCACTATTCCTATGAGCTCACTCAGGCTCATTCAAGGCAGCTTACGGATCAGCAATTCAGTGGATTTGTGGTTTACACCGCCAGTGGATGGTGCCGACTTGCGGGCAGCCTTGGTGGCCAATTGCTTACGAGCGGCTTTTCCTCCGGTCGTCGGTAGACCTCCCCCGTAATAGTTTCGTTTGGTTTTAGCAGCCAATATCTTTTTTAGACGTTGGAGCAAATTGGCTAATTTCTGATTTGCCCCCCATCAGCCTCTATAACGACCCGCAGTTTGGCCACTCTCTTTTTGAGCCATGCCCACAAATTTTCTATCGGATTGAGATCATTATCCTGGTACAGTTTGTACTTTAGTTTGTTGCTGTTCTCAGGTGAATGAATCCAAAATTGTGCGCACTTTTTGTCAACTCGGTTTTTAAAATGTCCAAATAATATTCCTTCATCATAATATTGTCGAATATTCGGATCTCTCCAACGCCTTTTGATGATATGCAACCCTGCATGGCTGCCTTGGTGGCCAATTGCTTACGAGGGGCTTTTCCTCCGGTCGATTTACGCGCTGTTTGCTTAGTGCGAGCCATTTTCTTCCTTTTTCACAACTTTCTAATGGAATCAAATTTTCTTCTTCAGTCGAAATGACGTCTGAACTGTACGATAACTGAAGAATACCGCGACAACAAAGGTGATAGCACAAAATGGCAGCTGAGCTATTGTTTTGACATCATCCACTTCTTTTTTATGATATATTTGTAGTTTATTTAAAATCTGTCTTTGCTTGGGACAATTATTAGATGTTGTGTTTTGTCTTAAGCTTAATGCTTGCCAACAACTTATGTGATAACTAGATCTGTGGCTGAGGAGTTAAGAATAACAGTTGGTGTGCTGGTGCTGGGTAGTTTTAGTTGGGGTACTTGTGTGTAGTGTTTTACTATTTTATACTTGGATATATTATTTTAGGCTTAGACTTAAGGCGGCCTAAATGGTAGATCCAGGGGATGGAGTCTTTTGAGACGTCTGGTTGTAGAGCCGTTGTCCAGAAGGTTTATGGCTAGGCAGTTTACATGGTTTTCCGGTCTATCTGCGTATTTCTGGCTGAGGATCCTTATGGTGTCATTTAGTGAAGGTACCCTAGTTGCTTCCCTTATATCAGTGTTTCTGATGAAGTACGGTGCTTGAGAGATGCGTCTAAGAATTTTTGATTGGAAGGCTTCAATTTGTTTAAGGTTACTTGCTTTGGCGGTTCCCCAAAGGTGAAATCCATACAACCAGATCGGCTTTAAGAGGCTGTTATACAGTAAGAGTTTATTTTTCTGTTTAAGTTTTGACTTCGGACCGAGAAGCCAATGCATGCTTCTAGCCTTCACGTTGAGCTGTGTTTTTTTTTATATTTATTATATTATATGCGCCTTCCAAGTTAGCCTTCTGTCCAACGTCAATCCCAGGTATTTCACCTTGTCGAAGTGGGGAATTTGGGTGTTGTATAGTGAGATAGTTGGGCAGTCCTCTCTGCGGAGTGCGAATGTGACATGCGTCGATTTGTCGGAGTTAACCTCGACGTTCCAACGAGATAACCACGTTTCCATTTGTAGAAGCTGGCTTTGTAGAGCTTGAGAAGCGGAGCTGGAGTCTGGGGAGCAAGATAGGAAGACGGTGTCGTCGGCGTAAGTTGCAACCAGAGTGTTGTCGTCTCTGCATGTTGGCATGTCGGCAGTGAACAGAGTGTATAGTACTGGGGCCAGAACACTGCCCTGCGGCACTCCTGCGTTTATGGATTTCATTCCTGACAGCTCGTCTTCGTATTTTACCACAAAGTTTCTTTCCGCGATGTAGCTCTTTGCGAACAGGTAGTAAGGGGTTGGTAACTGAGATTTGAGCTTGTACAGTAGACCCTGATTGGGCGGTAGGAAGTTAAGCATTCTTTTGGTTTGCCTGGTTTTGGTATCAGTATCACTTGAGCGCACTTCAATTTGGATGGGAAGTGGCTCAGTGATATGCAACTGTTGTAGATTGCAGTAATTAGCTCGATGGCGTTCGGGGGGAGAGCCTTGATGGCAGCTGCATTGATCCGGTCTTGACCTGGGGCTTTTGTGATTTTCAGAGCTTTGATTTCTTTGGCCACCTCGGAGGGCTCTATTGGTTTTAGGGGGGGGTCCATCGGGCAAGCGACATCTAGAAATTCCAATGTTTCTTTTTCTTCACTATGGTGACACTAGGAATTCGGAGTGAAGATTCCTTCTAGATGTGTTGCAAAGGCTTCCACCATGCGGCACCATGAGCCGTTGGCGTCTCTTATGGGCTCTAACCTTTTCATGGGCCTCTTTAAGTATCTTGTGGCAGCTTTGATAGCTTGGTTAAGCTCGGTTTTGTCGCGCGGGTTTCTTGACAGTTGCCAGACCCTCCTCAGTCGTCTCTCTTCTGAAACCAGAGTTGGTAATTCAGGTGTCCAGAAGTGCAGGTCTCTTGTACAGGGTCTTGTGGTGCTCGATTGCGCTGGTGTTGCCTGTTTGGTTGCTTCATTGATAATGATGGTTAATTTGTCCACTGTTTCATCAATGTCTTGACCGGATCTGAATTCCATGTTGGGATCTATTCTGTTGTCAATCCAGTTTTGGAATTGAGCCAAGTTGGTGCGTTTTGTAAATGAGTTTACCTTTTTTTCCTTATTGACCGGGATTTTAACATGGATAGCAGCTGCTGAGTGGTCAGAGCATAGGTCCAGGCAGCTGTGACCGTAATCCTATTTTCTCTTATGCCATGCGATATGGCAAAATCGAGGATGTCAGGGCGTTTTTTAGGATCCGTAGGCCAGTATGTTGGCTCACCCTTAGTGTGGATTTCATGGTTCCCCTTCTGTATGGCGTTGAGGAGAGCTCGCCCTTTGGTGGTGGTGAGTCTTGATCTCCACCAGGAGTTTTTAGGGTTGAAGTCCCCACCAATTAGCGATATGTTACCTAGGTTCTTTAATACTGACGAAACCATGTCCTTTGAGATGGTGTGTCGAGGAGGCATGTATGCCGCTGCTATTGTCAGAGGTCCGGCGGGTCTGTGTATTCTTATTTTTGCGCACTGAACCCAGGGTAACTGTATGGGCTCGGTTTCATCATATTTTATTCTGTTTTTTATTAGGAGAACTGCTCCTCCTCGAGCTCTGCCATCTGGGTGGTTAGCTGTGATGTTGTTGTATTCATGTATTTTGAGGTGCTTGCGGCTGGTGAAATGCGTTTCTGCAACAGTTGTTGCCTGGGGACTTGGTGTCATACAAATCTATCGATGCAGTTTGTGATACCAACGAAACTGTGAATTATCCAATTGAGTTTTTAAATTCATTGGATTTGCCAGGCATGCCACCACGCCATTTAAAATTTAAGGTTGGTGCTCCGATCATTCTACTTCGTAACTTGAACCCACCACGGCTGTGTAATGGTACACGATTAGTAATTAAGAAATTAATGAAAAATGTCATTGAAGCCATCATTTTGAATGGGAAGTTTCGAGGCGAAAATGTGTTGCTGCCACGAATCCCTATGATTCCTACAGATGTGCCAATTGAATTCAAACGCACTCAATTTCCAATAAGATTGGCATTCGCTATGACGATCAATAGGTCACAAGGCCAGACATTATCTGTATGTGGCTTAGATTTGGAAACACAATGCTTTTCCCACGGACAACTATATGTGGCATGTTCTCGCGTGGGAAAACCATCCAGTTTATTTGTGCTGGCTAAAGACGGACTAACCAAAAATATTGTACACTCCATTGCGCTGAGAGATTAATCTTTCTTTTTTTCCAACTGTCATAATTGTTAGATAATTCTAAATAAAGTATACTTTAATTATTTGCAACGCCTTCGATTATAAGTACATCCCCGCACACTTATGGTAAATAGTTATTTTTATTGAACTAAAAAAATGTTTTCTAGAAAAAATATACATGGCAAAACAACGTTTGCCGGGTCGGCTGGTGTATTTATAAATTGTTAAAGATTACCTTATGTCCAAGGTCGAACCTAATGTGTTTATTTGCATTCTATTGCTTAGTTTTGTTTTTATGACGTTCACATGGCTGAATACTCTTTCCACCTCGGCATTCGACCAAGGTAAGGAAAGGAGCATGAATGCACATAACGCTAAGTTCAGAAAGGGTTTATTACCCCCCGAGTCTTTGTACAAATAAACTTCTGTCCAAAATGCTTCATTTTCTGTTTTGTTTACCCACTGAACGAGATGGATAGTGGCGTGCTCTTCTAAAATATGTTCTATCTCCAACGCAGACGTATTAAAATATTTAAGAATATGCAATATGTTGGATTTATTTGGATTTAAGACCTGTTCCACTCCAAACATATGAATTTTTTCTAAAATATCAACATTATCTGGTAATCTGAAATATTTGTACAATTAAATTCTTCTTTAATTTAAAATCAATGTATATACACACCTTTCAGTTAATTGTTTTATTAATTCTATAATAAAATCAGTATACTTTTTGCGGATTTTAGAATCTTCTTGGGAACTTAGATGCATGCCTTTTATGTGTGTTTCAAATACGTAGCCGAAACATTTGTCCCGTTGCACAAATTACTCGACATCAGCGTCATTTATGTCGGCCGTGTGGGTTCCCACACAAATTTTCGTTTTAAGACAGCTTATAAAAAGTTTTAAGTCCCCAAGAAGCCTGGTTGAATTGACATTGTTGCCTTGAAAACTTTTGTTTAGGCGTACGGCATCTTCTAAAATTGGTCTCAAAAAGAGCAGATATGCATGATTTACTTCGTCTTCAAATAAATTATGTAAAATCTGCGCTTTGTAGCATTTCTCTTCTGTGGCCCCAATTCTAATATGTAGCTTAAGCTCAATCCATTGTTCCAAAATTCTGCTAACCGCTGATTCAATAGAAAGCCAATGCTGAAGTAGTTAATGGCCACACCTGCAAAACCCAAGTACATTAAAAGTAACAATAATCAAATGAATAATCGAATCGCTAACCAAGTACTTTTGTGATTCATCAATTAACAAACTAAATTTGGAATTGCCAATGTCGATGCGCAGCGTTTCTTGAAAATGTGGCGACAACACATATTTAATTATATTTACACACTTAGTACGATGTATTTTTAATCCAGGTTCTTTAAAAAAGTGTGTGCACAAGTTATTTAAATGGTCTATTGGAGCAATTGCACAATGTTGTGCCACAAAAAGGCAAATAGCAGCTTCCTTTTCCGATGTTGGACTGGTTCTTTTTGGAAAAATAATTGTTGCATTGGGACGCTGTATCGCACGGCTCGAAGTACTAGAGCTCGCGGGACCGCCGGTAGTCGTCTAGGTATTCGTCAATCATGTCCAAGGGCACAAACAGTTCCGGTTGGTCCAAGCACTTTGGCGAGGATACCCTTTTATCGGTATACCCGTGTGCACCGTCGTCAGTTTCCTGAACGGGTGATCCTCCCGCAGCAGGTACGTCCTTCACTACGGGGTAATCCCTCGGCGTATCCCCTTCTTCTTGACCCTCGTCGGCCTCCTTCATGAGGAATCCTCCCATAGAGGATACATACTCCACTACGGGGGAGTCCCTCGGCGTATCCGAGGCGGGTGTATCCCCTTCTTCCTGACATTCTACGGCGAATGCATCCTCGGGGACACCGACAACTCCAGTACCTCTCCGTCTGGATCAAGCGTTCGCCCCTGTTGGATGCCGAGATGACAAGCAGGCGGCGTAGACCCATGATCAGGGCTTCGTACGTATGGTCGTCGGGGAATCCCAGACGCCGGCCCGTTCCGATCCACTTGTTGCCGTTCATTATTTTCTATAATAGGGATTGACATAATTAGATCTCGTTGAGGTATTGGGTATTACAGTAGTTAATAAAAAGGGTTTTTAGTTTGACATGTCCGGGGCCTGACCGTTTCCCGGGTTTATTTCGTCGCAGGCGATTATTCTTTCCTCATTCTTTTCGCGGAAAAATGGTTTAAGTTGCGCTATATTGGCCGTTCGTCGTTTAAGGTCTCTTTCTTTGGTTAGAAGTACGATGTTGGGCGACGTGAACTTAATTACTTCATGCGGTCCGTCAAAGCGAGGTGCCAGCTTAGCTGCGAATGCCTCTACCGCCTTTGACAGATGACGCTGCTGTAGTAATACCGATTCGCCAACCCTCGGCTTCCAGAGTCGTCTCCGTAGGTTGTAGTGACGGCGCTGGTCCTGTGACGCCTTTTGAAGGTTTGTTCGCACGATCTCGAACACTTCCTTCAACCTTGTCGCTCTTCCTTGGGGTGTTTGTACCACGTGCCCCGATCCTGGTGTTACTTCGGCGTACAGCAAGTGGAAGGCCGGCTAAGCTCTCAAACAGATCAACTCGATTTGTGCTTAGAAAAGTTGACTAAAATCCGTTGATCTCGACCAGAACACTGGCTATAGCGGTTAAGGAAGAGTGTGGACTGGATGTTTCGCACGAAACTATTCGCAGAACACTGAAAAGCAATGAGTTCACATCCCGCGTAGCTAGAAAGAAACTAATGTTGTCTGCAGTGAACGTTGAAAAACGCCTTTCTTTCGCCACAACACTTACGGATGTTCCACAGAGCTATTGGGATAACATGATCTTCTGTGACGAATCCAAAATTATGCTGTACTACAACGAGGGACCTAACAGAGTATGGCGGAAGCCGTGAACAGCTCTCCAAAATAAAAACATTATACCGACGGTTAAATTCGGCAAACTATCTGTCATGGTGTGGGGGTGTATTTCCAGCAAAGGAGTGGAGAATTTGGTATTTATTGAGAATACCATGGATGCTACGCAGTATCTCAATATCTTAAAAGAATATTTAAAAGACAGCGCAAACAAGTTTCGATTTGATCGTAGCTTTAAATTTTATCAAGACAACGATCCAAAACATAAAGCCCTAAATGTGCGACTGTGGCTGCTATATAACTGCGGCAAAGTCATCGACACGCCGCCCCAAAGCCCAGATATTAACCCAATAGAAAATTTGTGGGCGTATTTAAAAAAGAAGGTTGCACAGAGGCGGCCTACTTCCCGCCAAATGTTAAAAGAATTTATAATGGAAGAATGGACTCAGATTCCAAGAAATTATATTGAAAAGTTAATTAATTCAATAAAATCTCGACACTATGCTGTTATAAAAGCCAAAGGCTACCACACTAAATACTAAGATAATTATATTTTAAGCTTAACTTTGACTTTTTCACCAAGTTCCTTAAGACGAAAACACTTTTGTGACACTGAAATTTTATTCGTCCTATTGTGTTTTTGTTGTAACTCTTTTGTTTTTGAAATTATTTTAGTTCTGTTCTTTTAAATGTTTTCTATATAATTTGAAAAAAATTAAATCCCTCGGCGTATCCCCTTCTTCTTGACCCTCGTCGGCCTCCTTCATGAGGAATCCTCCCATAGAGGATACATACTCCACTACGGGGGAGTCCCTCGGCGTATCCGAGGCGGGTGTATCCCCTTCTTCCTGACATTCTACGGCGAATGCATCCTCGGGGACACCGACAACTCCAGTACCTCTCCGTCTGGATCAAGCGTTCGCCCCTGTTGGATGCCGAGATGACAAGCAGGCGGCGTAGACCCATGATCAGGGCTTCGTACGTATGGTCGTCGGGGAATCCCAGACGCCGGCCCGTTCCGATCCACTTGTTGCCGTTCATTATTTTCTATAATAGGGATTGACATAATTAGATCTCGTTGAGGTATTGGGTATTACAGTAGTTAATAAAAAGGGTTTTTAGTTTGACATGTCCGGGGCCTGACCGTTTCCCGGGTTTATTTCGTCGCAGGCGATTATTCTTTCCTCATTCTTTTCGCGGAAAAATGGTTTAAGTTGCGCTATATTGGCCGTTCGTCGTTTAAGGTCTCTTTCTTTGGTTAGAAGTACGATGTTGGGCGACGTGAACTTAATTACTTCATGCGGTCCGTCAAAGCGAGGTGCCAGCTTAGCTGCGAATGCCTCTACCGCCTTTGACAGATGACGCTGCTGTAGTAATACCGATTCGCCAACCCTCGGCTTCCAGAGTCGTCTCCGTAGGTTGTAGTGACGGCGCTGGTCCTGTGACGCCTTTTGAAGGTTTGTTCGCACGATCTCGAACACTTCCTTCAACCTTGTCGCTCTTCCTTGGGGTGTTTGTACCACGTGCCCCGATCCTGGTGTTACTTCGGCGTACAGCAAGTGGAAGGCCGGCTAAGCTCTCAAACAGATCAACTCGATTTGTGCTTAGAAAAGTTGACTAAAATCCGATGATCTCGACCAGAACACTGGCTATAGCGGTTAAGGAAGAGTGTGGACTGGATGTTTCGCACGAAACTATTCGCAGAACACTGAAAAGCAATGAGTTCACATCCCGCGTAGCTAGAAAGAAACTAATGTTGTCTGCAGTGAACGTTGAAAAACGCCTTTCTTTCGCCACAACACTTACGGATGTTCCACAGAGCTATTGGGATAACATGATCTTCTGTGACGAATCCAAAATTATGCTGTACTACAACGAGGGACCTAACAGAGTATGGCGGAAGCCGTGAACAGCTCTCCAAAATAAAAACATTATACCGACGGTTAAATTCGGCAAACTATCTGTCATGGTGTGGGGGTGTATTTCCAGCAAAGGAGTGGAGAATTTGGTATTTATTGAGAATACCATGGATGCTACGCAGTATCTCAATATCTTAAAAGAATATTTAAAAGACAGCGCAAACAAGTTTCGATTTGATCGTAGCTTTAAATTTTATCAAGACAACGATCCAAAACATAAAGCCCTAAATGTGCGACTGTGGCTGCTATATAACTGCGGCAAAGTCATCGACACGCCGCCCCAAAGCCCAGATATTAACCCAATAGAAAATTTGTGGGCGTATTTAAAAAAGAAGGTTGCACAGAGGCGGCCTACTTCCCGCCAAATGTTAAAAGAATTTATAATGGAAGAATGGACTCAGATTCCAAGAAATTATATTGAAAAGTTAATTAATTCAATAAAATCTCGACACTATGCTGTTATAAAAGCCAAAGGCTACCACACTAAATACTAAGATAATTATATTTTAAGCTTAACTTTGACTTTTTCACCAAGTTCCTTAAGACGAAAACACTTTTGTGACACTGAAATTTTATTCGTCCTATTGTGTTTTTGTTGTAACTCTTTTGTTTTTGAAATTATTTTAGTTCTGTTTTTTTAAATGTTTTCTATATAATTTGAAAAAAATTAAAAAACAGTCACAAGTTTGATTTATTTACTTTTTTTTTTTGATAAAAAGTGAAAAATTATGAATTTTTCTTCATGCGAAAACACTTTTGACAGACTGTGACACTTGTGACAGACTGTATGTGCTTAGCTCTCTTGTGGCAAGTAGGATTATTGGCTATACTAATACAACCTTGGTTGCCTTCAAAGATATCTATTGGACCATTTAATTTTATTTTAATTTTATTTATTAATGACAAGCCACAATGATTCTCTTACACCTTCGGAGCAAGCTCATATATTCAGCTTCGGTAGATGAAGCAGAAACTGATTTTTGTTTTATAGTACTCGAGGAAATTTAACAATTTCCAAACATTTTAAATATATATCCTGTAGTACTTCTTCTTTCAGTCTCATTTCCAGCCCAATCAGAATCAACATACTCCATAAGAATATTATTTACTTTAAAATTCCTTTTGAATGATAACTTCAAGTCGACAGTTCCTTTTAGGTATCTTAAAACACTTTTAAGACATTGCCATAACTCTTTGTTACTATTATTAGTATTCCGGCTTAAGATACTTATTGATGTGCTTAATTCCGGTTGTATGAAACTATGTTCATCCGTGGGCAGCTCGAAAGTGTACTAATTTTATTCTTACAAATCCTAGTTCTTTTATAGCTAACAATGATCGTTCTTACTCTATTCTTATCGCTACTTTAACCCGACCAACGGGATGCAACTCGCCGATAGGGTCGGATCATATTTCGTGTACGTGTACGTACTTGGGTCACACCGTAGTGGTCATAAATTATCTATTTGATTAGGGTGCGTTGTGTTTACTTGATGCAACAAGTACTTCCACTTAAAGATCTATGCGACGCATATTTTAATTATGCATTTAAATGCATGTTTAACGTAAGCTTAAACATTCTGCCAACTGCCCGCAAAGGTTGTGGCATGCTATCTCATCTTTTTGAATTTATGTTCTATGCTTGAACATTCTGCAAAGGCGTGGCAAAAGCCTTCAGTTTTTTTTTGTTAATTGTATAACGTACAAAGACGATACAGTTTTAGATAGGGGATGGTGAAATTAGCCATCTACCGTTCTCTTCTTGCCCCTTGCTTGCGATTCTTCTGGTTTCTCACCTTCCTTTGTATTGGCATTGACCGATATTGTAATTTCACTGTTTTCTATTTAATAAAAGAGCGGTTTTAAGTTTTGTTATAATTCACTTTGATTTAATTCTTTTATATTTACGCACGCACAACCAGCCTCTTTAACAATCGCACAAGAATAAGAAGGATAGTTATCGATACATAAAACAAGACAGAGCTAGACAGTGTGACCATGTTAGTTTTGGTAACATATTCCAACAACCGAAGCGGCCGACTCATTTGCCTCACCATCCGCTTCATCGATATCAGAATCCTCATCCTCATCGTTCCCCTCACCTTCTTCCCAATCAGAATTATCCTCCTCTACGTCATCATTATAGACCTCTGAGAGTGAATCTTCGTCATTGTCCTTGTCGTCACTGTCGCTATTGCTGTCGCCGTTGCTGCTTCTCCTTCAGTACCGTTGCCACTTGCAATTCTGTACTGCTATCTTGACGAAGTCGATCCTTGGCAAGCCGTCCTTGCTTCAGCTGTTGTCGTTTCTGCTGATATTTATTGTTTCACTTTTATTATTCTTAAACAATTAAAGCATTTCATTTCTTAGCTGCAAATGTGACTTGGCCCATAACCTATGGATTTGATAAAAACTCCAGCAATACACCAGCCAGATTTACCAAATAGTAAAAACACTTTAATTGTCGTTTTTAATTTTTATTTTACACAACCGCAGGCTCTCATCGTCTGCAAACAAGTGATCAGGATACACATGTGCATAAAGAAAGTGGAAACAAAAACTCGTAGGCAGAGAGAGAGAACAATGAGACAGAGAGAGAGAGAGAGCTCCAAGAGCTCCCTCTCCCATACACACAACACTATATTGCATATGTGTATCATCGTGACTTTTCTATTTTCAACAATTATTATTCGCCGAACTAAATTCACGCCGTAGTCACCTTAACTATTCCCTGTACACATAAACTATATACATACTTCAAGTTTATCGGCAGTAGAGATGTCGACTCTCAGGCTTTAAGTCATCTGAATGTCACGCCTCTGCGCCCATTCTCGAGTGCAACTTGTAAGGTAAGGGCTACATTGCCAGCCGGCCAGGATCCGCACCACAAGAAATTTATTTAAGAATGGCGACAATGAGTCGAGGCCCTGCAAGTTTTAATTGTGTATAAGGTTGTAAAGTAGCGGATCTGCCGGGGTAAGTTCTCAGCCGGCCAAGATCCAAGCCAGAAGAAAATTTATTTATTTATACAGTCTGTCAAATAATTGCTTGCAAAATGTGAACACTGGTGGAAAGAGTAACGGGGCAACAAAATTCCAAAAATTTTGGCAGCGTGCCTTTTTTAGTCTTCCTTGCATTCATTCACTTTAGAATTTCTTTTGTACTACTGCACCCTTTTATTAAATTGAGAATTTTTTCAATGCCTGGCAAACGGACAAACGATACTCTGATCCAATTAATCTATTGTATTTCCACTATAACAAAAAACAAGAAAGCCATTAAGGAGCTGGCGGAACTGTTCAATATTAAACTTAGAACAGTTTATAATATTATTAGCCGGGCTGATAAAGAATATAGGCTGGAACTAAACTGTTCCAAAGGTAGACCCCGAAAGCGCTCTAGGCGAGATTGCTCAAAAGTTATAAGAACCATCGATAATAAACCGTAAACAAGCCTCTGAGATTTGGTCAATGACATCAAAGCAGACTGCAATAAGAGCGTGAGCCATGAGATGGTGAGGAAAGTTCTAAATAAGCCAAATACTCATCATGTGTGGCAAGGAAGAAGCCATTGCCGTCTGCTTTAAACATTTCAAGGCGTTTAAGCTTCGCAGTACGCCACATTAACAGGTCTCCAGATTACTGGGATGATGTAATCTTTTGTGATGAGACCCAGGTGATACTCTATTACCATGCTGGCCCCAATAAAGTATGGCGGAAAGCGAAGACAGCCCTGCAGCCAAAAAACATAATACCCACTGTGAAGTTTGGCAAGCTCTCAGTGATGGTGTGGGGTTTCATTTCATCCAAAGGCGTTGGAGAGCTGCGGATTTTCGACAATATTATGACGAAAGAATTTTTTCCCCAGACAACGTCGCAGCTCTTTAACCGAACTGGGGGGTGCTAAACGCTGCACCGCTGAAACTTTATCTGGGTGTGTGTGGATTCCCTCATTGCTAATAACATGCCCCAGATAGACCAAGCTCCGTTGAAAGAAACTGCATTTTTTCCGATTCAAACGTAATCTCGCCCGGTGTAGCCGCCGAAACACTTCCTGTAGATGTTGGGCGTGGGTTTCTGCCGTAGGACTAATGACGATGATGTCGTCGAGATAGGCAAAGGCATGCGGCTCCATCTCGGGCCCGATGACGCTATCGAGGGCGCGCTGGAATGTAGCTGGGGCGGAGTGTAGCCCAAATGGCATTACCTTCCATTGGAAAAGCCCCCGGCCGGGCACTGTAAATGCCGTATATTCCCGACTTTGTGACCGGGGTAGACTCCGTCGCGTCCAGAGTTCCTTACAGCAAAGTTTTGTAAGGGAACGAGATTTGAGATTTGGCTTCCCACCTATACTGGGAATGACCGATTAATGGGTCGAGGCCGGGTGCTACTCGGCCACGATCCCCGTGTGATCTCAGTCGGTGCCCGATTAACCAGGTTTGCTAACGACCGGGTCCGGGGTACAGGTACAGGAAGAGTTGCTGGGCGCTACTGGGGGAGAAAAGGGTCACTAAATTCTGCAACCGCTGTAATTGTCATAGTCAGGGCGAGGGGTTACATCTCTGCACCCACCATGACGCGTTCAGTGGCTAAGTGGAATCGACCGAGGCCAATGATAAACAAAGGGGGTTCTCCCCGCACTTAAATATTTATTATCTTTATTCTTAATCTTATTCTCTTACTCACTAAGTCACATGTTCGTTTGGGAATAAATCTACTAACCGCGCCACAGAAAAGAATATACCCCACTTCTGCTCCTGCGAGCCAAGAATGGAGATAGCTTACCCCGTGTTGCGTTAACCGCATCGCAGTTCGTCGACGTCACCGCCTCCGGTTCGTTGCCATTCTCATTCCCGTTCACTCCACTCATTGCTCTTGGTCGTTGATTTTCTTGTTGTTGTTGTTGTGTGAATTGTCGTCCCGTTCTTACCCCGTTGTTTGTGATCGATGCTGTTATTGTTGCTGTTGGTCCTCGTTGCCGTGTTCGTTTCGTTGTCGTGGCCGTGGTTTGTTAATATCGTGTTGTCGTTGTCCTTTTATTTTCCGCTTGATCGTTCTGTTTTCTTTTTAGTTCTCAACTCCCGTTTTTTTCTCGTCTTTTCGAATTACCGGTGTCAGTTGGAGCACTTTCGTGGATTTGTCTTCTCGCGTTCTAGCTTCCGCCACGACTCATCTCTCTCCCACTCCTCATTAGCCTACTGACCTACTTGTATTTGACTGTATTTGTATTAGTCTAATCTCGCTGCGCCTGCGTGTGCTTTGTAGTTCCTTTTCTGGCCTGGCGCATGCGTGTTTTCCTGTTAACGAAGTCCATGAGAGCCATTTTGTTCCCTCTGAGCGGTGCTTCTGTTATATTGGCGTATGCATGTAACTCCTGAGCGGCGCTTTGGTAGTATTTGTGTATGCATGTAACTTCTGATCGGCGCTTTGGTAGTATTGGTGCATGCATGGTGCGAGCTTTTGCATTGTTTTACGAGGCACTCGGCCCGAATAGTGAGCGCGCTGAGCGAAAGCTTTCCCTTGTTGTTCACATCTCGCTTTTCGAAAGCTCGGCCGTTGTGACGTCGTTGCCCCCGTTACTGCTAAGTGATGACAAATTCTGCTGTGCTTTCCCCATACCCTGTAATTATGCTTATTTGCTAATAATTCACAATTTTCTTCTATCCTATAACTTCATGGTGCTTATTTTCTAATACTTCATGCTTTCACTCTTAATCTAATCTAATTCTACCCTGATTCTTGGTATCTATGTTGCTGTTGGTTCTTCTGTTACTATGTTCAGGGTGTAAATCCCGGAGCGGGAATTTCCGCCCTGACAGTAAATTGATTTGTATTTCTAAGTTTTATTTTAAGTGTTCAAACCGTATACGTATGTATATGTATGTTTTAAGCAAAACGACTCAGCTCAAATGCATCTAGCACTGACGCCGAAGTAACCTGTGAATGCAGCAGCGTTGACTCGGACGCAAGCAGCACACAGCAAGAGTGCAACTTGAGTGTATTTCACATACTTTGTCTATTTTTGAGTGTATCTCTTAATCTTAAAACTAACTAATGTACATTGTGACCAGCTGCAAGAAAGGCTGCAAGCTCGTTAATGATTCGCCCCAACAGCAATTTGTCCATCGTTGGCTTTGCGATAATATTATGCATACTAAGTGTGCTGGTATCAATAGTCGTGACCTCGAAAAGTTCTTAAAACTTAATGGTTATTTCAAAAAAGATTGCGGTGGCTCGAGATGGTCTTGTCCATCGTGCTTTACCATGCAATTTGATTTCTCAAATATGTATAATAATGTGAATATTTTTAAAACTTAATAGTGTGGCTTAGCACTTAAGTCAAAATCACTCAAGAGATGCTGAGTTACTTATAAATTTGAGTCCCCACCGAATCCTCATCCTCTTTATCTAAATGTGCCCTCTTCGGTAAATTCCGTCCTATATTCTTTAACATCACCGGTGACTTTATGTCATCCGGATGTTTCGCCCATACTTTCTTTATCGCCATCTCCAGGCAATTCTCCTGATGTTGCGACTACTTCGCCTATGTTAGATCCCGTGCCTAACTCAGTTTCGTCCCCAAAGTTAATTTCTAGTCGGAAACTAGACCCATGCGTAATTCTGTTGAAGCTGATAGTGGCGATAATGTTGCACTGGCAACTACATCAGCCCCTATGCTGTCGGTTGTTTCCCCTCGAAAGCAAGTTTTTGTGTCTAGGCTGTCCTCAGACACGACTTACGATTCCATTAAGGCGTATATTGCTAGCAAGTCTTCTGCTAGTGTATCCTGCACCAAATTCAATTTTGCTACGCCACGCGAAATTGCGTCTTTTAAAATAAGTGTTCCATTTGATACCAATCATTTGTAACCAAAATTTTGACCTCAACATATGATTGTTCATGAGTTCACGCCAAAAAGACGAACTGATGCCTTACCTGTTATTCTTCCATCAGGTAGTTCCTCCTTACATGCTTACGCCTCCTTTCACATTCAATATCAGAATGTAGGAGGACTATTAACGATGCTTAATAGCCTCTACTATTCTCGACCTTGTCTTTATTAACGACATCGCTAAGTCAGCCGTCTCTAGATCTTCCCCTATTACAGTCCCTGAAGACAAACATCATCCGGTTATTGAAATTTTTATTTCACTTCCTATGTTGCATAATTTGACATTAGCACGTCAACAATTACCACGTTGATGCTTTCGCAAGGTAAATTATCACTTGTTGAATGAATGTATTCTTGCCACTGTCTGGTCTTCTCTAAATAATGCGATTGATATTGATGTTGCCCTCAGCTTTTTTTATGAGACATTAAACACACTTTTAGATAAGTGTATCCCCACCTACACCCCGTCAATTGGTATATCTAAGTCCCCTTGGTTCTCGCCTAGACTGTCTTATTTAAAAAACATAAAGTCTAAAATTTTCAAACAATTTAAGAAATTAGGATCTAGTGTTGACTGGTACAAATGTTCTGTAGCTAAGTCAAACTTCGTCCTTCTTAATACTTTATGTTACGATAATTACTTACATCGTTGTAAAAGACAGTTTACTCTTGACCCCAAACAATTTTTTAATTTTGTTAATTGAAGCGTAAATCTTTAAATTTACCTTCCTCTTTTTTTCTTGGGATAGATGAAGCCTGCAACGACTCTTCTGCTGTTGAGCTATTTTCAGGGGAGTAACCGTGTCTCCTCTATTAACTCAACTTAGCATCATAACATCTTACCCATTAACAATATTGTCATCTGTAGTTCCTATTCCTTTTCACCTGGTCCTGATAACATCCCCAATTGTGTCCTTAAAAATTGTTATAGTTTTTTAGCTGAACCGTTGCAAAAACTTTTTAATCTATCCCTTCAATCTGCAATATTTCCATATCGCTGGAAGCAGTCATATATCATTCCACTACACAAAAAAGGTAGTAGGTCTGATATTTTAAATTATAGAGGTATTGTAAAATTATCTGCTATACCTAAATTGTTTAAAAAACTTATTGTTTCTGTTTCACAGCATTTCTGTAAATCAATCATCTCTCCTGCCCAACATGGTTTTGTACAGGGTCGTTCCACCACGACCAAGGACCCTTATTTAACCTTTTCATCTACGATTTACGCTTCTATTATCTCACATTCACGTGTTATCATGTATGCAGATGATGTGAAGCTGATTTTCTCATATTCTCATTCCCGTCTTCACAATCTCCTACAAGAAGATTTAAGCGCCATGCAACTTTGGACATCAATTTAGGAGTCCGCGGACCAATAATCAAAAAAAAAAAAACAGTAGGACTTGGCTGACACCATGCCACGACGCTGTGCAGCGGTTATTGCCATTAATAGCCATACAACCGACTATAAACTGATTCTTTAATCTGAAGATAATAGGAAGCAGTAATAAGTAGGCACTTCAGTTCCTTTTTTCTCAGTTTCTTATTTTAATTTTAGATATCACCAATATTATTTTTCTTCGCTAAAATAGCTTAAAAGCAGTGGATAAAATTAAACAAATTTTCCAATTATAATTTTGTTAAGTTTTTCTCTTTCGCATTCGTAAGTTATTACAAATGTAAAATTGACAACGCTGGAAACATTACGTATGAGGTGCTATTCATTTTTTCGCTTATGTTTTTGATCAGCATTAAAGCCGAGTCGATATAGCCAAGTCCATCTGTTTATCTAGATGAACGCGTGGATCTGGTTAAATATAAGAGAAAAATCCATTAAATAAAGTATGTATTTCCTTAAACTTAATACACCCCTTTTCACATCATTTGTCAACAGCAGCCAACTTCACTTTGGCAATTTCTAACTATTCATAATAAATAATGGATATTTTAATATATAATGAATTTTTTAAGCTAGTCTGCTACCAAACTACCAAAAACTTAGCTACAGAATGTCTGCATATTTTAATAGTCCTCATATTCCAATTTATATAAATAAATAAGATACAAATGTGATGAAATAAAATACATACAGTTAATTCTCATAAGGGAATTCAGTCGATAAGCACTTTCTTACAAGTGTTTTTTGTAAAAAGATGGGATGTAACTAAGTCAGTGAAAAAGTCAACTCTAAAATAAATACCAGCAACCTTCTTTTTGCGATCGATAGGCTTATGCGATCTTAAGGTACTTTACCAATGGTAAGTTACCATCTCCTCGTTTTGAAATACTTTTTCGTGAACTGACTAAAACGCAGGCGTCGTTGTGAAATACTTGTTCTTGAATATCTAAAGAAAATGCCGAAAGAGTACAAACAAAAAGTGCGGGATGTTTGGATGGAAGATCCACAAATTAAATTGTGTATAAAGAAAGACTTAACAGATAGTACAAAGGTATTTAGTACTTATTGCAAGACTGCAATAAATGCAAAATTATTCGACATAAAAGCTCACATGGAAACCAAAAAACACAAGGCAAATACAGCGTCCCTGAAAAATAATGCAACAATTATTTTTCCAAAAACAACCTGTCCAACATCGGAAAAGGAAGCTGCTATTTGCCTTTTTGTGGCACAACATTGTGCAATTGGTCCAGTAGACCATTTAAATAACTTGTGTACACACTTTTTTAAAGAACCTGGATTAAAAATACATCGTACTAAGTGTGTAAATATAATTAAATATGTGTTTTCGCCACATTTTCAAGAAACGCTGCGCATCGACATTGGTGATTCCAAATTTAATTTGTTAATTGATGAATCAACAGATATAAGCATCACAAAAGTACTTGGTTAGCGATTCGATTATTCATTTAATTATTGTTACTTTTAATGTACTTGGGTTTTGCAGGTGTGGCCATTAACTACTTCAGCATTGGCTTTCTATTGAATCAGCGGTTAGCAGAATTTTGGAACAATGGATTGAGCTTAAGCTACATTTTAGAATTGCGGCCACAGAAGAGAAATGCCATAAAGATTTTACATAATTTATTTGAACACAAAGTAAATCATGCACATCTGCTCTTTTTGAGACCAATTTTAGAAGATGCCCAACGCCTAAACAAAAGTTTCAAGGCAACAATGTCAATTCAACCAGGCTTCTTGGGGACTTAAAACTTTTTATAAACTGTCTTAAAACGGAAATTTGTTCCCACACGACCGACATAAATGACGCTGATTTTGAGTTATTTGTGCAACGGGACAAATATTTCGGCTACGTATTTGAAACACACATAAAAGGCATGCATCTAAGTTCCCAAGAAGATTCTAAGATCCGCAAAAAGTGTACTGATTTTATTATAGAATTAATAAAACAATTAACTGAAAGGTGTGTATATAAAGTACAAATATTTCAGATTACCAGATAATGTTGATATTTTAGAAAAAATTCATATGTTTGGAGTGGAACAAGTTTTAAATCCAAATAATTCCAACATATTGGATATTCTTAAATATTTTAATACGTCTGCGTTGGAGATAGAACATATTTTATAAGAGCACGCCACTATCCATCTCGTTCAGTGGGTAAACAAAACAGAAAATGAAGCATTTTGGACAGAAGTTTATTTGTACAAAGACTCGGGGGGTAATAAACCCTTTCTGAACTTAGCGTTATGTGCATTCATGCTTCTTTCCTTACCTTGGTCGAATGCCGAGGTGGAAAGAGTATTCAGCCATGTGAACGTCATAAAAACAAAACTAAGGAATAGAATGCAAATAAACACATTATGTTCGATTTTGGACATAAGGTAATCTTTAACAATTTATGAATACATATCGAATTTAAAGGAAATATTACTTTCAGATACGGATTGCGTAAAAGCGGGAAATGCTGTTTTAATTACAATCTCCCAATTAAATGGTTAAGCCTAATTTGCACTAACGAATCATACAACAGTGAAGAAGACGATTTGGATGACATTTTGGCAAATATTATATAACAATATTAAACTCAATAATTCATTAAACTTAATAAATATCATTTGTAACGAGGCGCAGAACCTTCGCCTTAAGGAGATACGGTGGAAGCAGGCCGAATAGAATACCCCCAACCCTTTTAGTTATTTTTAATTACCTTTTTCATTTCCATTATTATTATCGTTTCTATTTTTACCTAATTATAAGCTTCTAGTAATAAACATTGTAAGTCGGAAGCTCGAAAATGCCCAACATAGTGTGTAAGTGAAATAAGAGCACAAGGAGTGCATAAAAAAGAGTTTAACTTTATTTCAGGTCCGAAACTTGGTCAAGGGCAAGTAGATGGCAGCGTATTCGCCTTGAGTTGATCTTAAGACGAATTCGCTGACATCTACGAGCCACGCCGAGTGGAAGACGAAGGAGGACAAAGGGTCAGTTAGTGTTCGACCGCCAAAGAGGCCACTCGCGCGCGCGTAAAAAATAATATAAAAAGCCACGAGACGTGGGACGGTACGAGAAGTAAAAAAGGAAGAAGCCCGACAAAGGAACACTAAAGGAAGCAGACGATATTAAGTAAGTCTATTCACGACGTTTTGTAATACAGCGCCGTGCTAAGCAATAAAGTAGAGAGTGAGTTGGTCTCCTCCGTGTTAATTGTGCTCGTAGTTTCATTTATTCCTTTTTAAAATATTCGGCGGCAGTATACCCTGACTTCATTACCGTAGCCGCGAACCGGCACGCTCGGTATCCTCGCCGGTTAGACGAGGTAAGGGAAAGATAGATGTGTTAGTGGATGGCATTAGGACAGATCCTGCAAAAGTCGCGGCGATACAGGGTCTGAAGGCCCCAACGAGTTGTAAGGAGCTACGACAATGCTTGGGGATGGCCTCTTGGTACCGACGCTTCGTGCATGGATTCGCCAGCCTCGTCGAACGAATGACCGCCTTACTCAAGAGTCGCAAGTGGTCCTGGGGAACAGAACAACAGACAGCGCTGGAACGGCTCAAGACGAGTCTGACAACGGCCCCAGTATTAGCTTGTCCAGATTTTGCAGAGAAGTTTGTTCTGCAGACCGATGCCAGCCAACACGGGTTGGTGTAGTGTTAGCTCAAACCATAGCTGGGGTGATCGCATACGCAAGTCGCAAGCTCAATAGGGCGGAAGGTAACTATCGTGAAAAATGGGCCAACTGTGTACACTTCTGGGGCACCGAGCGGACGACGAGGACTACGTGCCGTGGAAATTGTGTGGAGGCATTCACACAAGGAAAAGAGTCATGGCCGAATGCCACGATGCGCCAACAGCAGGCCACCAAGGGATTGGACCATCTCAAGATTGGCTCAGAGATATTACTGGCCGGGCATGTTCCGAGACGCAGCAGCCTACGTGTGGTGCTGTGGATTGTGCCAGCGGTTTAATAGCCAACAGTTAAGACCAGCCGGGCACATGCTTACTCGCCAGGTGGCAGAACCGTTCACTATACTGTGCGCCGATTTCGTCGGCGGGTTGAACTGGTACCTTTAATCTTTCAGGGAAAGGATTCTTAGTCGCTTCGGGATCCCGCGTAAGTTAGTTTGCGATAACGGGGTGCAATTTACCAGCCGTGGATTTAAGGATTACCTTCACACATTGGGAGTCGAAGTGCAGTACACCGCCCCTTATTGCCCACAGGAAAATCCTACAGAGAGGACAAATCGCACCGTGAAGATGATGATAGCACAACTGATAGAGGGTCATCAAAGCAAATGGGACGAGCTCCTACCCAAAATTTCACTGGCAGTGAACACTAGCGTGTACAAGGGAGAGAACCAAGGCTCCCTGCGGCGCTGTACGTCGAAGTAACACCAGGATCGGGGCACGTGGTACAAACACCCCAAGGAAGAGCGCTTCAAAAGGCGTCACAGGACCAGTGCCGTCACTACAACCTAACCGAGGGTTGGCGAATCGGTATTACTACAGCAGCATCATCTGTCAAAGGCGGTAGAGGCATTCGCAGCTAAGCTGGCACCTCGCTTTGACGGACCGCATGAAGTAATTAAGTTCACGTCGCCCAACATCGTACTTCTAACCAAAGAAAGAGACCTTAAACGACGAACGGCCAATATAGCGCAACTTAAACCATTTTTCCGCGAAAAGAATGAGGAAAGAATAATCGCCTGCGACGAAATAAACCCGGGAAACGGTCAGGCCCCGGACGCGTCAAACTAAAAACCCTTTTTATTAACTGGTGTAATACCCAATATCTAAACGAGATCTAATTATGTCAATCCCTATTATAGAAAACAATGAACGACAACAAGTGGATCGGAACGGGCCGGCGTCTGGGATTCCCCGACGACCATACGTACGAAGCCCTGATCATGGGTCTACGCCGCCTGCTTGTCATCTCGGCATCCAACAGGGGCGAGCGCTTGATCCAGACGGAGAGGTACTGGAGTTGTCGGTGTCCCCGAGGATGCATTCGCCGTAGAAAGTCAGGTAGAAGGGGATACACCCGCCTTGGATACGCCGAGGGACTCCCCCGTAGTGGAAGACGTACCTGCTGCGGGAGGATCACCCGTTCAGGAAACTGACGACCGTGCACACGGGTATACCGAGACAAGGGTATCCTCGCCAGAGTGCCTGGACCAACCGGAACTGTTTGTGCCCTTAGACATGATTGACGAATACCTAGACGACTACCGGCGGTCCCGCGAGCTCTATTACTTCGAGCCGTGCGATACAGCGTCCCAATGCAACAATGATTTTTCCAAAAACAGCCAGTCCAACATCGGAAAAGGAAGCTGCTATTTGCCTTTTTGTGGCGCAACATTGTACAATTGGTCCAATAGACCATTTAAATAACTTGTACACACACTTTTTTAAAGAACCTGGATTAAAAATACATCGTACTAAGTGTGTAAATATAATTAAGAATGTGTTGTCGCCACATTTTCAAGAAACGCTGCGCATCGACATTGGCAATTCCAAATTTAGTTTGTTAATTGATGAATCACAAAAGTACTTGGTTAGCGATTCGATTATTCATTTGATTATTGTTACTTTTAATGTACTTGGGTTTTGCAGGTGTGGCCATTAACTACTTCAGCATTGGTTTTCTATTGAATCAGCGGTTAGCAGAATTTTGGAACAATGGATTGAGCTTAAGCTACATTTTAGAATTGCGGCCGCAGAAGAGAAATGCCATAAAGATTTTACATAATTTATTTGAACACAAAGTAAAAAAGTAACCAATTTTAGATGATGCCCAACGCCTAAACAAAAGTTTTCAAGGCAACAATGTAAATTCAACCAAGCTTCTTGGGGACTTAAAACTTTTTATAAGCTGTCTTAAAACGAAAATTTGTGTGGGAACCCACACGGCCGACATAAATGACGCTGATGTCGATTAATTTGTGCAACGGGACAAATATTTCGGCTACGTATTTATATATTTTATTATAGAATTAATAAAACAATTAACTGAAAGGTGTGTATATACATTAATTTTAAATTAAACAAGAATTTAATTGTACAAATATTTCAGATTACCAGATAATATTTTATAAGAGCACGCCACTATCCATCTCGTTCAGTGGGTAAACAAAACGGAAAATGAAGCATTTTGGACAGAAGTTTATTTTTACAAAGACTCGGATGCCTTTTTCCTTACCTTGGTCGAATGCCGAGGTGGAAAGAGTATTCAGCCATGTGAACATCATAAAAACAAAACTAAGGAATAGAATGCAAATAAACACATTAGGTTCGACCTTGGACATAAGGTAATCTTTAACAATTTATAAATACACCAGCCGACCCGGCAAACGTTGTTTTGCCATGTATATTTTTTCTAGAAAACATTTTTTTAGTTCAATAAAAATAACTATTTACTATAAGTGTGCGGGGATGTACTTATAATCGAAGGCGTTGCAAATAATTAAAGTATACTTTATTTAGGTTAATAAATTAATCTTTATTTACTTTACGAATATATTTTAAATTACAACAATTCTTTATCAATTATGACAGTTGGAAAAAAAGAAAGATTAATCTCTCAGCGCAATGGGGTGTACAATATTTTTGGTTAGTCCGTCTTTAGCCAGCACAAATAAACTGGATGGTTTTCCCACGCGAGAACAGGCCACATATAGTTGTCCGTGGGAAAAGCATTGTGTTTCCAAATCTAAGCCACATACAGATAATGTCTGGCCTTGTGAATTATTGATCGTCATAGCGAATGCCAATCTAATTGGAAATTGAGTGCGTTTGAATTCAATTGGCACATCTGTAGGAATCATAGGGACTCGTTGCAGCAACACATTTTTGCCTCGAAACTTCCCATTCAAAATGATGGCTTCAATGACATTGTTCATTAATTTCTTAATTACTAAATGTGACGTCCACATTTTTTGCTGACAAAATCGCTCTTTCTGCCAACCACTTATGATTTTGATATTGTGTGTGTACACTGTACATCGGGAAATATGCGATCGATGAGAGTATTTTGCGAGTCGATGATTGTGCAGAAGTCCGTTTGTAATTTTATACATCCAGTATTTTCATGTACAGCAACTCTATTACTTCGAGCCGTGCGAAACCGTCTGGATGCTCACCCGAGTGGAGCTCGGCCTTCCGCCGAGCCACCCCAGAACGTCCGTCTGACCATCCGCAAGTCCGCCCGCTTGTCCACCTGCAGGCCCGTCCGTTCGCCCATCCGCCCAACGATTAGATTAATATAACACAAGGAAATCAATTTGAAAGTGTTACCAATAATAATGCCAATACATGTATACATACTATGAACGATTAACACAGGATGTCTAAAACAAACACTAGCACAAAGAAAGCCTGGATATTCTTCACGCTCTACAGTTTGCAAAAGTGAAAGAGATTGAAGTAGTTATTTTTATTTTGCTTTGCTTATTTTTGTGCAATATGATACAATTACTTAAGGCGAACTTAACCAGCTACGACGGGCTATTGAGGAGGCTTAAATACCCGTGGGCTGGTCTAAAAGTGCATTTACTCAATGCCAAAGAGGCTTAACGATTGTATTCAAAACAATGGATTTTGGGCCAAATATTAAAATAAGTGTTTTAGTATGCAAATTCCCATATTTGGTGGATGTCAAACACTTTCTTGACAGCTCATTTTGCGTTCCTTTTTTGTTTTGTTCTTTTGTTAGTATGAAAATATTTTTTATTTAATTTTTTTTGCAAGAAAATATCTTTTTCATGAAACTCAAGAAAAATTTTTCTCTTTGTCAAACACTCTTACAAAATGTATTAAAATTTTCTATTTCATTTTCAAAATTTATAGATTTTGCAGCTAAATTGATTATATGGCAGTGGGCCCAAGCGTTTACGAGTTGAAAGTTTTGTGCACTTTCAATTTACTTTCCGCTATTCGAAGTAAATTTCACAAACAAACAGAGAGTTGGTCAATGATATCAAAGCAGACTGCAAGAAGAGCGTGTGCCATGAGACGGTGATGAAAGTTCCTAATAAGAACAAATACTTATCATGTGTAGCAAGGAAGAAGCTATTGCTGTCTGCTTTAAACATTTCAAGGCGTTTAAGCTTCGCAGTGAGCAACGTTAACAGGTCTCCAGATTACTGGGATGATGTAATCTTTTGTGACGAGACCCAGGTCTCTATTACCATGCTGGACCCAATAAAGTATGGCGGAAAGCCCTGCAGCCCAAAAACATAATACCCACTGTGAAGTTTGGGAAGCTGTCAGTGATGGTGTTTAAAGGTTTAAAGGATGGTGTCTTAAAGAACGAATTAACAAAAAGTGCGCTCAATTTTGGATTCATTCATCCTGAAAACAGCAACAAGCTGAAGTACAAGCTGTATCAGGATAATGATCCGAAACACAAGTCGCTGCTGTGTCGTACCTGCCTGCTTTATAATTGCAGCAAAGTGATCGATACGCCCGCCCAGAGTCCGGATCTCAATCCAATTGAAAATTTGTGGGCATGGCTCAAGAAAAGAGTGGCCAAACGTCGCCCAACTTCGAAAGTCAATGAGGAGCGGCGAAAACTACCGGAGGTGTACGACATTAAAGCGTTAATATCGTCGATGTCGCGACGCCTCCGGGAAGTTATAGAGGCTGATGGTGGGCACATAAGAAATTAGCTTATTTCCTCCAAAGCCAAAAAAGATATTGGCATTTTTACTTGAATGCAAACAATTTTGCAAAGAATTAATTGACAGATGGCATATTTCGGTTTTTTAGTGTTTTATGAATTTTTTATGTTTTTGCTTATGTTGTTATTATTTTTGTTAATTATTATGTTTAAGAATATATTTTAAAAAAAATTGGTATAGAAAAATTGGTAAAGGATACCGAAAAGTTTTTTTTTATATGTCTGATATGGCTCTATTCAACATCTGTATTGTGTCGACAAAGTCAAATATCTTGGCTTAACACTTGATAGAAGACTTACATGGGCAGAGCACATTAAGACTAAAAGAAAACAGCTCAGTCTAAAATTTCGCCAGATGAGATGGCTGTTGGGCTATAGATCACAGCTGAGCCTTAGAAATAAAATCCTGCTATACAAAGCCATACTCAAGCCCATATGGACGTATGGCATCCAGTTGTGGGGTACAGCCTCAACATCGAACATTGACATCCTGCAACGATTTCAAAACATCACTCTTCGCAAACTTGTCAAGGCACCCTACTATGTCAAAAACAAAGTGATCCACAAAGACCTTGGAGTTCGCACCGTAACCGAAGAGGTTAAAAGGCATAGCCTGAAATACCAGGAGAGACTGGATCGACACGCTAACCCACTGGCAGTTAACCTTTTTGACAACAGCCAGCATCGTAGACGTCTGAAAAGACATCACCCTCTAGACCTTCCCTTTAGACCACCCAAGGAGTGGTAGTCATAACTGTAAAACTCTGTAAATATGTAAATAGCCATACAACTTACTTATTATCTTTAATTAGATAGATTGCAAGTAAAAAATAAATAAAAAAAAAAAAATAATAACAAATATAAAATAATAACGCTGTGTACTAATTAACACGGTAGCATCTCTTCCCCAGCCTTTCGCCCCAGTGTCGCCGCATCTAAATACACATTTTCTTGTTGCACGGATCCTAACCGGCTGGGAATTTCCCCCGGCCGATCCGTATCTTTACAAGTGGCGCCCGAGCTGGGACACTGAGGGGATTGCCGTGGCATTCCGGTGACTTAAAGCCCATTTGAATATCCACATCTTTACACTACTACACCCGGTGCACGTAGTATTGACGTACAGGGTATCATAAGGTCGACTACTGCATGAATTTGGTTCGGCGCGTGCCGCATAAGTAGGTAGTGGAACAATAGGCAAAAAAGAGATACAGGCTAACTCCTGGCCAGGGCTGCCAATTCCGATTTTCTCCCGTCAAATCTGGCTTTTTTGAAATTTGTATTTTTTTAGACTTGTGTTGGGCTTGTTTCCGCTTTTTTTATGATTGCCACAATTCATAGAAAAATCTTGTTGTTTCACCAATAATCAAACTAGCATCTCACAAACAAAAGCGCGCGTGAATTTTAACAATCGTAAATAAATATGCCTAAAGATTATAAACAAAAGTGCCGGGATGCTTGGCAAAACAGCGAGGATTTCAAGGCTTAGCTTCGCAAAGATGCCACGGACGACCGTAGAGTATATTGCAGCTATTGCAAAACGACGATAGCAGCCAAATTGAGCGATTTGCGCGCTCATGCAACCACCAAAAAGCACACAAGTGCAATGAGTGGCTATAAGCAAACTAACAAAATAGACTTTGGCCGCTTACCTGCCAAGACTATGGAGCAGGAAGAAGCGCTGTGTTTGTTTATTGCTCAGCACACAGCAATGGCCCAAATAGATCATTTGAGCAACTTGTGCAGCAACCATTTACTATTTATTGGGACATATGATTGGGACAAACATGTCATACAAAGGTGAACCTGAAAGAAATGCCGCAGAATTGGATGAGGTGATGGCAATTCTGTAAAAAAAACCTTAAATATAAGTTACCAAACAAAATTGTTAATTCTAAAGAATGCTATTTTTTTCCGCTCTTTTCTGAAAACTTTCAGCTTTTTTCCCCTTTTCTTCTAGTGAAAATCAGCTATTTTTCTGACCAAAAATTGGCAGCCCTGCTCGTGGCCGAAAATTGTGCACACATACCAATACGCATACATATGTACATATGTCAATCCGTTCGGTTAGCGGGATTACAATATTGCGTATTGCTGTTTTGAGTCGTCGGCAGCGCAGTCAACGCGGCCCTTGCAGCGAGCATAAGCCCTGACGTCGTCGTCGCAGCATGACTGGGCACCACAAAATAAATTTTGCTATCCACAGGCCAACACGTTCGATGAACATATGTAGCATGCCGCCATATTTGATTGTGAAACATCTCCAAGCTACATAAACCAACTCTAAAAGTAAAACATTAGCAGAAAACCACACCTAGATAAACTCACCCGACATCGCAGATGATAGCGATCTCTTAAAAATAAAAAGAACTTTGGGCCAACTCCAATGATCTCTGTCGATATTTAATAATAATATATAGTCCATCGATTGATGAATCAACAGAAATAGTATTAATTATAAGTATTTTAGATATTGGGTGATTTTCAGGCGTTACTAATAATACTACAGGGCGAAACGCGAGGAAGTAGTTTTAACGCTCCTTTCTCCCGATTCAATTGAAAGTGGAGACGCTGTTAGCATTTCGAATTGCCTGATGGAAGAGCTGTCGCGTCTTAAAATACCAATATCAAATTTGATAGGTATTGGCGCAGATACCGCAAATGTTATGGTGGGTCAAAACAAAAGCGTATATACGGAGTTGAAGAGGTCCGTGCCCTGCTTAATATTAATCAAATGTGTGTGCCACTCCATGCAATTGGCAGTGAATAGAGTTCCTTATAAGTGAGACCTACTCATGGTTTACCAAAAGTTCAAGTAGGTCAATTGCCTATAGAAAATTATATCAAACCATAAATAGTGATGAGGTAGAGTGAACGTTTTATTAAATATGTATATATTGGAACAAAATCACTTTCTTTCGGCATCGTCGCAGCGCAGTGAGTTTCGTCTTTATACCTCGAAGATCTACACGCAACTGCCTGCGTCGTTCCTTCTTCTCTTTCTGCTTACCAACGAACCACACTTGGCGACAGCGACGCTACGCTGTCGCTTCGCCAAAACGGTACTTCTTAAAGCGACAACTGCAGACAACCAATCACAGCACAATAAAAGGCTGATGCAATATTACCATAATGATGAAATTAGTCTTCTGGTGAAATTCCCGAGACTGTACACCCATACACTTACACTGGCATCCACACACTCTTAGTGTGCGCCGACATATACATTTATGTTCGTATGCACATTGCGCTGATCTTACCTTTCAAGTATTTGTCCATTGTGTAGCTTCACTGTCGTCTTCACGATCACCACAATATTCAACCACACGTACGTATACTAAACATATAAATTAACTTTTTATAAGTTTAAAATTGAAGTTTCTTTATTCAAGTTCTTCTTAAGACTAAATTGACAAATGATTTTCATTTCTTATCCTAGCTATGGTTGATGGCAGCGACGCTGGCTTTGAGAGCAGCGACGCTGGCGTTGGTGGTCGATTCTGCTGAATTGACAATTTCGTGAGAAGCGACGCTAGCGTTGGTGGTCGATATGCTTAGTTTATTTATTCAATATGCTTAGTTTATTTATTTCGCAACATTGTCGTGTGGCGGATGTTTACGACAGTTGTTGCACAGATCAACAATAATGTTGCTGTGGTTAACTTATATTTTCAATTAAATTCAATTCAATATATGCAATTAATAAGAAAACGTGGTACCTACACTTTTGTCTCCTTTTCTGATAATGCTCTTAGAGAAAGTAAAATATGTATAGCAACAATCGATGTCGGGCAAAAAACATCGATGTTAATATCGATTAATAATAATAATAATTATACATCGATATTTGATACTTTTTTCTGAACATCATTACATCGACGATACATCGAGATCCAACCTCTAGGACATACCCCCCCTTTCCACAACAGGGATATCTTCACCTGGCCATCCCTCGTCTCCTTCGACCAGGACCTTGAAACGTACTCGTTTCTCGGCGGCCATGGGCAGCCTGGCTTGTACGGCCGCGATGATTCCCGCATGCGGTGTTTGGTGGACGGGGTACATGGTCCAGTTTTCTGGAAGAGCTCCGTTGCGTTCGTAGCTACTCCTGTCGGCCTCCTTCGCGATCGGGGATCCCGACGTCCTTTGTGGCGTCCTCTCCTCGGCTCTGCCTCTCCAGCGACCAGTCGATTCCGGCTCTTTTATACAAGCATTTAAGCTTGCCGAGAAGTTATCCACGAGCTCGTCGCGGCCCAGGGTAGCACCGTCGCTAGCTCGCTCTTCGCTGCTAGAGCGGCTATCCTGGACCGGCGGCGCCCTGGTTCGCCGGTTCATCCTTCTGAAGAGGGGCCCCCCGTGGTGGCCGTTGTCGTTCCGGAAGCGGATGAGGTAGCCGCTGGAGCTCTCCTCATTAGTTAACGTGCTCAACGCCGTGATTCCGTCCGTGTCGATTTTATCTCCGCTTGTGGCCCGGTGTCGGCATTGTTGTCCTCTTCGACAAGCAGGTCCACTTCCATGTCCTGGGGTGGCCGGTCACCGCCCTCCATTGCCCGTAGGTGGGGTGGAGACTCCGACTCCGTTGCAAACAGAGTGCCCTTGGCGCTGTGATGCACACGATGGTCGTCACCGTATGGCGTATTACGACGACGCCGTCGTAGACCTCTACCTGTTTTTCAGTGAACTGGTGAGTCGTGTGCAAGCAGCTGGGACGTGGTTCGCCTCGTCGTCGTTCCTCGTACCCACAGTTCATGCGTGGGTCCCGGCTGCAGTGTTACCAACAGTGTACCGTCGTTTCTAGCTGAGCGGACCATAGAAAATTGCCAAAAAGTAGCTAGATTAAAAAAAATAGCAAAAACAATAGCAGCTTCCTTTTCCGATGTTGGACTGGTTTTTTTTGGAAAAATAATTGTTGCTTTATTTTTCAGGGACGCTGTATTTGCCTTGTGTTTTTTTGTTTCCATGTGAGCTTTTATGTCAAACAATTTTGCATTTATAGTGGCCTTGCAATAAGTACAAAATACTTTTGTACTATATGTTATGTCTTTTTTTATGCACATTTTAATTTGTGGATCTTCCATCCAAACGTCCCGCACTTTTTGTTTGTAGTCTTTCGGCATTTTTTTTTTAGTAATTTCACGAACAAGTATTTCACAAGGAGGCTTGGGCTTTAGTAAGTTCACGAAAAAGTATTTCAAAACGAGGAGATGGTAACTTACCATTGATAAGGAACCTTAAGATCGCATATCGATAAGCCTATCGATCGCAAAAAGAAGGTTGCTGGTATTTCGAGAAATCTTGTGCCAGCTCCGTATCGTCGCTGTCTCCGTACTAGTACTCCCTCTCGTCGTCAGACTCGTCCGAGCTGAAGACAATATATTCTGCAATGCTTTTTTTTTTCTAGAAATTTGATTGAGATTTTCTTATGGGGTTAGTCGTTTTTTCTAACTCATTTCAAGATGGAATGTCCGTCTTGTGCCTACTGTCAGCCCTGCCTCGCATACCGTCAGTGTCGGTGAGGGACGCTCTCCACCAAAACTGCCTCTTCTTCTGTCTATGTGTGCTATACTCGCCGTTTTCCGTTTCCTTTCCCCTTTCTTTGCCAGACGCACTATGTTGGGGGATACGAAGCCTACCACCGTATATGGACCGTCGTATATTTTGCTGTTTCAGTAGCACTTCATCGTCTCCACTCCCGTCGCCTCAGATTGTAATGACGGCTTTAGTCGAATGACGCTTCCTTTAGGTTGCCTCAGACTATCTCAAAAATCTCCCTGAGCCTCGTCGCCTTCTTCTGAGGTGTCTGGATAACGCCTGCAGCACTTTTGATGACCACGTCATAGAATGATCCGGGGAGCCGGGGCTCTCTACTTTCAACTAAGAAAGCGGGTGAGAATCCTGTGGAGTTGGCTATGCTTGAGTTCACTGCAAGGGATATTTCCGGTAGAAACGCGTCCCATTCGTCCTGCCGTTCCTCTATGACCTGGGCTATCATGGTTTTCACTGTGCGGAATCTTCACCACGATTGATTCCATGTACGACTTGAAATCTTTACTGGTAAACTGGACGCCGTTATCACATACGAACTGCCGAGGTGCTCCGAAACGACCCAAAATGTTACTGCGGAATGACTTCTGCAGGTTCGCTGTTGTCGCCTTTCTGAGTGGCTCAGTTCGACCACTTAGAGAACGCATCGTGGAATACCAACAACATTGTGTTCCCCTGCTTGGATCGAGGCAGTGGTCCCAGGAAGTCTGCACCAACCACGTCGAAAAGCTCGCTCACCTATATCGTTAACATTTGCCCGGCCGGCTCCGCAGTTCTGTCTTGAACTTTTGACACACCAAGCAGCACTTGACGTGTCCTGCTGCGTCCCGGAGCATTCCTAGCCAACAGTACCTCTGTGCCAAACGTGCAATTGTCTTCCTCACCCCTTGATGGCCTGCGGTAGGATCATCATGGCAATCCTGGAGTACCCGCTTCCTCTGTGCCGTTGTAACGCACAACTTCCAAGGCACAGAGACCTCGTCATCGGCTCGATGCCCCAGCAGCCGATACCTCAGCCCGTTTTCCTCCTTGTAATCCGTGAATCTTGAAGGGTCCTGCCTCGATTGCCCTGGCAATACGAGAGGTATGCTAGCTGACCAAGATGTGAGTGCACTTACTAGTCATTTCGTCTCGGAATCGCTGCACTTTTGTATCTGGCACTTCCTCTACGTCTTGGTGTCCTATGCTTCGCTCTTTACTTTACAGTTTGGCTGGGGAATCGCTCGACAGCCTCTCTTACCCGCAAGGTTTAAGATTTAAATTATTTTCACGACTTCTAGTTAGCTTTGTAGTCCCGGACCGAAAGCCATACTCCTCGTCCAGCTTCGTCCGTGAAGCCTCGCCTGTGCCTCTATCAGGCTTTCGGGATTGCCTGAGCCTGTGGTGAGTCATGACTCCCGTGCTGTAGCTGATCGCTATGACACGGCGTCGTTGCCCCCCTGCTGTCTCCTACACATTAGTCTACTTTGTGTTTCATTGGCGCTTCGTGCGCTCTTATATTAACTTAGACTCTATTGCGCTCCTTACGCTCTTAACACCTAATTTTATATCTTATATTGCACTATACTTAATGTAAGCTGGACTTTAGCCCGGCCTTACAATCGCATATATATACATGTAAAGATGTTTATTGATAGTTTGTGGTCATAGTATAATGGTAATTGGTTAAATATAAAAGTAGAAGCATTAGGCACTGCGACAACTATACTTAATGTAAGCTGGACTTTAGCCCGGCCTTACAATCGCATATATATACATTTAAAGATGTTTATTGATAGTTTGTGGTTATAGTATAATGGTAATTGGTTAAATATAAAAGTAGAAGCATTAGGCACTGCGACAACTGCGACGATTGAACAACCCTTCGACGACAACAACAACTGATTCCGACGAAGCCAACAACAACTGACTATGACGACGGCGACTGCATTCAAAACTCTTGCACGGCTTGTACAACTTCAACTGCCTCTCAACTCTTGCCTCTACTTATATCGATAGATGGCAGGGTTGCCACATGTTCTATGCCAGACCACTGCTTACATACATCCATATGTCGTATTATGATCGTTCAAGTTTATATATATATATACAGTTTGTCAAGAAAGTGTTTTGACAATGAGAAAAATTTTGATTTTTCATGTTTGCACCTGTAAAAATTAATATTTCCTTGCAAAAAAAAATTAAATAAAAAATATTTTCATACTTATAAATAAATTTATTAACATAATATACAAAAAGAAATTCTAAGAAATAATTAACAAAACATTGAAAAAATAAAAACAGAAAAGAAACGCACAATTTTTTGTCAAGAAAGTGTTTTGACATGTAACAAATATTGGAATTATTATCCTTAAGCACCAATTTTAATAATTGGCCCAAAGTCCATTGTTATTCAGACAATCAGTCAGTCGCTTTGGCATTGAATATATACATTTTTAGCCCATTCCTCTTCAATAGCCCGTAGTAGCTGGTCCTTGTTTGCTGGCCGTCTTTTAGCGACTTGTTTTTTAAAATAGGCCCAAACATTTTCAATTGGGTTGAGAACTGGACTTTGGGCGGGTGTTTCAAAGACCTTGTTGCAGTTGTAGAGTAACCACAACCGCACTCTAAGTTCCTTGTGTTTCGGGTCGTTGTCCTGATAGAATTTGAAGTTTTTATTAAACCCGAACTGTTCAGCACTGGCCACCAAATGTTCTTTTATTAACGCCAAATATTTTACGGCGTTTAATGTGCCATCGATGATGGCTATTTTTCCAACTCCTTTCGTTGAAATGCACGCACACACCATAGCCGATAATTTTCCAAACTTTACTGTGGGAATGACATTTTGTTTATTAAGCGCCGTGCCGGACTTTCGCCACACTCTAGACGGTCCAGCGTTGTAAAACAACATCATTTGTGTTTCGTCACAAAATATTGTGTTGTTCCAAAACTCCTTTTCAAAAGTACCATATCGGAGCGCGAAGTAAAGCCGTCTCTCAATGTTGACATCTGAAAGCAACGGCTTTCTTCTAGCAACTCTAGATTTGTAGTCATTCTTTAATATGAACTGCCTAATGGTTTCGTGCGAAACATCGGTACCAAAATTTTCTTTTAGCAATTAATTCCTTAATGGCACGAAGCGAAATTTGCGGACTATCTTCTATTGTTTTCATCAGAAAACGCTTATTCCGGGAAGTCAACTTAGAAGGCCGACCGCTTGTCGATTTATTTTCCAGCCTTGCTTCATTTTCCGCGCGTTTTAAAATGTTGTACACTGTTTGCCGAGAAATTAAAAACATTACAGAAAGTTCCTGCACTGTTTTGCCAATTGTATGGTTGTAAAAAACCAATTGGGAGAGTTCAAAGCCAACTCTTTTACCGGGCATTTTAATTTCTGTGTTAATATTTTAAATTGATAGTCTGTAGTACGCAAATTGAACAAAATAAGTGCAAAATCACACCAAAAGAGCAGATAAGAAGAAGAAATAGGGGAAAAACATTAACGGGGTCAAAAGCAATACATGAGAACGCAAGTTGATGTCAAAACACTTTCTTGACAAAAATTTTTGCGTTCTTTTTCTGTTTTTATTTTTTCATTCTTTTGTTAATTATTTCTTAGAATTTCTTTTTGTATATTATGTTAATAAATTTATTTATGAGTATGAAAATATTTTTTATTTAATTTTTTTTGCAAGAAATATCTATTTTTTCAGGTGCAAACATGAAAAGTCAAAATTTTTCTCATTGTCAAAACACTTTCTTGACAAACTGTATGTCGGATATTACTTGGAAAGTTCTAGTTAAAACGCATATTGTTCAATACGTGTGTTTATTCTGTTTCCTTGCATGATTTGTTTTGTCCTCTTGCAATGTTCTTTGTGCATGCCTTCTTGATTCTCTCGGCGCGGCAGCAACTGTTTCTTTCTAGCGTAGTCTGGTCGCGGGCATGAGTGAGATAGACATAGCAGGTACCTAAAGCAAATAACTGTACGCAGTGTGTCTGTATTAAAGGGTAAGAAGGAATTGCTCGGGTTAGAGCAAGCATTCGTTTTTGGGTATTGGCAATTACTATTCGACTATTGAAAAGGACAGACGTGCAGCTCCACAAGAAAAACGATGCCACGCGCCAGAAAACGCTTCGCCGAGTTTACTCAAGAAGATTATCTTAGTGAGGATTCAGTTAATGAATCGCCGACTATTGAATCTCCGACATATATGTATATATGTGTGTACTCTCCATAAGCTTGTCAAACTGTTAGTGATGTGTACCAATGCTCTTTAAACTGTCAAATGCATTTTTTATTTTTTTTTATATTTTAACTTTTAGTGTGTGTTTTTTTATACATTTAATAATAATTCATGCTCAAAACTTAACTGTTATTAACGTATATCGAACTATTTGTTCATTCAAACGAAATATTTGTAAATTTATTTTGGAAACTGAAATCTGTAATAAAACCTTATAGATCTTAGAATAAAAACGAAATATATAAACGATAAAATAAACGAATATTTATGTATAAAACGAACGTTTGTCTCTAAATGTATGCGTAACAACAAGAGTAGATCTATAAGCATATACAATATATTATATACAAAATCGATACATATACATAACATAGCTCTAAGTACTTCTACTACTCTTAAATAAATCCTATACTGTCTGCAATTATTCAAAGGATATGTCTTCGATAAGGATTACATTTTTCATTTCTTTCTCAAGAATTATTTCCAAATTTATACAGCACTATTTGCCGGTTTGGATAAAATTCTTAAGGCAAATTTATATAGGGACTGTGTTTTGTCCGTTCCACCAGTTCATTACGTCGAAGTCCTCTGCGATTTGAACTCTTTCTGCGTAATATCTATCAATTTCCTATCAGACATTCTGGATGTCTCTCTCTTATGAAGTTCGAAAAAAAAAAACTTAAATCAGACGGAAATTGAGGATCAGGAGGTGGGAATGGAGATGTTGAAATTGATGCGGACGTAAACAAAGATGGAGGATGGGTGACAGATTGGCGTTTCCTTTTGTACTTTCTGCAAAAAACTGTTAAGTATTCCCTAATTCACTTTGATTTATACTTTTTGCTGCCGGATGCAAAAACAAAACCACTTTGTAGTATATATGTAAATTTGATAGCCATTTCGCATCAATGTTACTCAGAATATTGCGCTTGAAATTGACTATTGCAGGGACATCCGACTGATGGATTTCAGCCGATAAATTGATGGAAGGACAAAACACATTGTCGCATAGCTGCATCCTTGTAATTTATTTGCGACTGTGTCAAACTACTGGAACAGCTCCACCAATGATCGAACAATATTTATGCTTATGTCATTAACTCTTTATTGCTGGTTATTATAAATTAATCCTCAGTCGCGACAGAACTCTCGTCGAGTGCAGACGTCGTAAATTTCTAGCGGACAACTAGAACGCGAGATAAGCAGCACCGTTATTACGGTAAATCTCTCAAGCGCATTTACAGTTTCGGCTCGTGCGCGCGCGCGCATTGTAATCTGTACTGTGCTGCGATTGGTCGATCCAATCGCCCCACTTTTTCAACCACATCGTCAAAACAAACACAAGCCATTTCCAACGGGAGCTTGCTCCCCCCGTTCCCCCTGCAATGAACATGGTAGTCTGCTGCTCCGGCCAGCAGAGTACCGATAAAGCGTCGGATCCCACACAGCCCAAAATCCGGCAGCAGGAAAAGCGCAAGAACCACCATCCCAGATACCAGTAGCTCCGAATCCACATCTACGGAATACTATGATACCGACTCCTCAATAACTGAACCAGGCGAAATGAAAAATCTTAAGAAAAACACCGTCACCAAAGCAGTAAAGCAGAAAAAAGGTCAAGCCAATCCAGGGAACATAAAAAGCTGGGCAGAAAATGTAAATAATACCAACCGCTTCGCCACTTTAGCTGAACCACGCCATTCTAAAACAGCTGATAAAACTTCCACTCAAAACGCCAAACAAAAACTGCGGAAATCACCCGCAACTGCAACCAATGACTCACTAGCGCTACCTAGTGAAAAAACGCCACCTACACCGAAAGCGGCACCTGTGTTTATTCCAGACGTGCACAACATAACAAATCTGCTGACAGAGGTCGCTTCCGTCATGGGCAATAACTTCACTTACAAAACTGGAAAAAACTACAGAGTTAGAATCGATCCGGAAAACAAATCGGCATACAAAACCCTAATTAGGCACTTAAAAGACACCAATAAAAGATTTATCACCTTCCAACCAAAAGATGAAAGAGCCTACTGGATTGTAATCAAAGGACTGCACCCAACAACACCCACAGAGGACATTATTGAAGCGCTTTTAAATGAAGGGCACTCAGTGAGAGACCTCACAAATGCCAAACAAAAAGGCACTCGGACCCCTCTCCCACTTTTCTTTGTCAACTTGGAACCGGCTAACAACAACAAAGCATCATACAACATAAAAAGAATTTGCAGAGCCGTGGTATCCATTGAGCCGCCAAAAAAATTCAATGACATACCTCAATGCCACAGATGTCAAAGATTCGGGCACAGCAAAAAATACTGCATCATGCCATTTGTATGCGTCAAATGCGGAGATGGGCACAACACAGCTGAGTGCACTAAAGCTTTAGAGGCAGAGCCGTTCTGCTGCAACTGTCACGGAGACCACACTGCGTCGTATAGAGGCTGCCCAGCATACATCGAGGCAAAAAACAACAAGGGTCATAAAAAATCTCCAACAACCACCCACAAACCACCACCACCCACCATTCAACAAGTTTCACCACACATAAGCCATCAACAGCAAGGACAAAGAATCTCCTACGCCAACGCCGTAAGAGGTGAATTCTCAAAATCCGATCACGACACACAAAATGCAGCCCCACAAACTGATCCGAATCCGCAGGCTTCTAGAATAGAAGAGTTAATGATAAACATGCTTTCACAAATGGCGAGCATGATGCAAGTTATGCAGACGCTTTTAATAAAGTTGTCCAATTAAATCTCCGCATAGTCTTGTGAAATGCAAACGGTCTGCACAAAAGCAAACCTTTAGTCGAGCTTTACTTAAAAACAAACGGAGTCGACATACTAATGGTTGCAGAAACTCACTTTACCAGTCGCAATCATTTCAAAATTCAAGGATACAACACCATCACCGCAAACCATCCAGATGGAAGAGAAAGAGGAGGAGCAGTGATACTGATAAAAAAACGGGATTAAATATGAAGAAACCGAGCCCATTCAGTTACCTTGGGTTCAATGCGCAAAAATCAGGATACACAGTCCCGCCGGGCCTATAACAATAGTAGCAGACTAGCCTCCGCGACACATCATCACCGAGGACATGTTCGCGTCTGTCTTAAAGAACCTAGGCAACAGATCCCTGATTGGTGGGGACTTTAACGCAAAGAACTCTTGGTGGGGATCAAGACTTACCACCACCAAAGGGCGAGCTCTCCTCAATGCCATCCTGAAAGGGAATCACGAAATACATTCCACGGGTGAACCCACATACTGGCCTACGGATAAAAACAAACGCCCTGACATCCTCGATTTTGCCATATCACATGGCATAAGAGAAAACAGGATCACGGTCAACAGCTGTCTGGACCTATGCTCAGACCATTCAGCAGTTTCTATCCTAGTCAACATCCCGGTCAAAAAGGAGATCAAGGCAAGTGTATATACAAAACGCACCAATTTGGCTCAATTCCAAAATTGGATCGACAGCAGAATTGACCCCAATATGGAACTCAGATCTGGAATTGACATTGACGAAACAGTGGAAACGCTAACCAACATCATAAACGAAGCTACAAAGCAGGCAACACCAGCGCAATCGCTCAACAAAAGACCCAGCAAAAGAGACTTGCACTTCTGGTCACCTGAAATAGCGTCACTGGTTTCTGAAAAGAGACGATTAAGGAGGGTCTGGCAGCTATCCAGAAACCCACTAGACAAAACCGAGCTGAACCAAGCCATCAAAGCCCTAAAACGCCTTCTCCAAGAGTCACGCAACGCATCCATAAATGAGTTCTTAACCAAGGCAGAACCGGGAGATATAGACAACAACCTTTGGTCTGCCACCAGATACCTTAAGAGGCCAACGAAAAGACTAGAGCCCATTAAAGACGCCAACGGATCATGGTGCCGCTCAAACAGGGTTAAAGCCGAAGCCTTTGCAGCACATCTAGAAGGTATCTTCACACCGAATTCCAAGTGCCTCAAAAGTGAAGAAAAAGAAACAATGGAATTTCTAGATGTTGCTTGCCAGATGGACATCCCTCTAAAGCCAATAGAGCCCTCCGAAGTGGCCAAAGAAATTAAAGACCTGAAAATTACAAAAGCCCCAGGTCTAGACCGGATCAACGCAGCTGCCATCAAGGCTCTCCCCCCGAACGCCATTGAATTGATCACAGCAATATACAACAGTTGCATATCACTGAGCCACTTCCCTCCCAAATGGAAGTGCGCTCAAGTGATAATGATACCAAAACCAGGCAAACCAAAAGAATGCTTAACTTCCTACCGCCCAATCAGTCTGCTGGCAATCCTAGCTAAAATACTCGAAAGAGTATTTTTGTCTAGGCTTCTGACAGTAATTGAGGACAAGCAACTGTTACCTGATCACCAATTCGGCTTCAGAAAAAATCACGGCACACCGGAACAATGGCACCGAATTGTAGAGTTCATAACCAACGCATTCGAACGAAGTCTGTACTGTTCTGCAGCTTTCATTGACATTAAGCAAGCATTCGACAAGGTATGGCACCCGGGGCTACTATTCAAACTCAAACACCAGCTGCCTACTCCCTACTACCTGTTTGTAAAGAGTTACATTACCGACAGAAGCTTTGCAGTGAAATATGATGATGAGTTGTCCGAAGTAAAACCCATAAATGCAGGAGTGCCGCAGGGCAGTGTTCTGGCACCAGTGCTATACACTCTGTACACTGCCGACATGCCAACAGACAGAGATGACAACACTCTGGTCGCAACCTACGCCGACGACACCGCCTTCATATCTCGATCAACAGAAGCCAATTCCGCCTCTCAAGCCTTGCAAAACCAACTAATACAACTGGAAAAGTGGTTATCACGATGGAACATAAAAGTCAACTAGGAGAAATCGACTCATGTCACCTTCGCACTACGCCGAGAGGACTGCCCGAACATCACACTATATAACACCCAAATTCCACATTCTAACAAGGTGAAATACCTGGGAATAACGTTAGATAGAAGACTAACCTGGAAGGCACATATCATGGCTAAAAAACACAGCTCAATATAAAGGCCAGAAAAATGCACTGGCTCCTCGGTCCAAAGTCTGAGCTAAAACAAAAAAACAAAGTCCTGCTGTATAACAGCCTACTAAAACCGATCTGGCTGAATGGTATTCATCTATGGGGAACAGCCAAAACAACCAACCTCAACAAAATAGAAGCCTTCCAATCCAAAATCCTAAGACGTAGCACCCAGGCACCCTACTTTATAAGGAACACAGATATAAGACAAGCAACAAAGACTCCCTCTCTAAATGACACCATAAGGAGCAGAAGCCAGAAACATGCAGACAGGCTAGATAACCATGTGAATTGCCTAGCCATCAACCTGCTAGACAACAGTAACTCAACCAGACGTCTCAAAAGACTCCATCCGCTGGATTTGCCATTTAGGCCGCCTTGAAACTGAAATTGGAATAAAACAAATAGATATAAGACTAAAATTATACAACTAATCTTAAAACAAATAGATATAGGACTAAAATAAGACAACTAATCTTAAACTGTTACATCGTATAAGCAAACCTCAACTAATCACTGCTCTCAACAAAACGCCAACTGTTAGAATAAGCCGCAGCTCAAACGTCATACAAGCTTAAAGCTTACCACTAATTGAAGGCAAACCACAACATTTAATAATTGTCCAATGAAAAGACAGATTTTAAATATAATAAAAATATATCATAACAAAAAAAAAAATTATAAATTAATTATTAGGAATATTAATTTATAATTTTTTTTTTTGTTATGATATATTTTTATTATATTTAAAAACCAATTATCTGCTACAGATTTGAACATTACATAAAATGATTTTCAGCGTATCGGTCAATGAGTCTTCAGAGATGTCAAAACATGCTGCTGATTATATTATGGATATAAGATTTTTAACAAGATGCTTGCAAGCATCAATTAAACATTTCAATTCCTCTGTGGACTCTAATGCCCAATAAGAAAATATTACAATTGAAAATAAATGGTTTGAGCAGTTCATTCTAGTATAATAATCCAATGCATTCTTTCTATTGGCTCCTCTATCAGTAACGAAAACCATGGAATTTAAATTTTGTATTCCGAACTGCGAAAACAAACATATTAATTTTTTATTCAATGTTTATGGCAGTAGATCGCTCAAAGTCCATCGACTTCTTACCTATGACTATTGACTTTAAGTGCCCATGGTCGAACAATTTCATCGCAGCACATAAGCAAATCCGTTTTACATAATTGTCGGTCCGCAGATCTGCTGTAACTGAGGCACGACCTTCGTCAACTATTTTTTTTATGTCGGCTGGAGTTTGTAAAATAGCGGATCTGCCGGGGTGAGCACGCAGCCGGTCCAGATACGCGCCACAAGAAAATTTGTGTGTTTTGCGGCGACTCTAAGGCGGGGGAAACTAGGGATATCTACCTTTCCCTTGCCTCGTCTAACCGACGAGGGTGTCGAGCGTGCCGGTGCGCGGTCACGGCAACGAACTAAGGGTATATTGTCGTTGAATATTTTAATAAAGGGAATAAGTAAAACTACCGACACAATTGATCTTGAAATATAGAGGAGACAAACTCACTCTTTAATTAATTACTTGGTACGGCGCTGTTTTGCAAAGCGTCGTGATTAAACTTACTAAGTATTGTCTGTTTTTCTAAGATTCCTTTGTCGGGGCTTCTTCCTTTTTTCTTGCTTCTCCTATCGTCTCCCCTCTCGTGGCCTTTTATATTTTTTTTCCTTTTGCACACGCGTATGCGATCTCTGCGGCGGTCGAACACTCACTGAAACTTTGTCTCTCTTCGTCTTCCGCCGGCGTGGCTCGTTGATGCTTGCTTGGTACTTGCCCTTGACCGAGTTTCGGACCTGCCTCAATAAAAGTTGTACTCTTGTGCTCTTATTTCCCTTACACGCTATGTCGGGTATTTTCAAACTTCCGATCTATAATGCTTATTACTAGCGACCTATAATTAGGTAAAAATAGAAACGATAATAATAATAAAAATAAAAACAAAGGTAATTAAAGATAACTAAAAGGGTCGGCGGTATCCCTGTCCGCCTGTTTCCACCGTATCTCCTTGTGACGAGGAGTTCTGCGTCTCGTTACAAGTTCATCTTTCTTTTCTGCTGCCATTTTCTCAATTTTGCGCGAGTTGGTTGGTAACATTTACATATGCAAAGGGTTAATTATTTATTTTTGTGTATGTATGTTAATCATACATATTAAGCTTTTATAACAAAAACCAACTTTGCAAAATCCATCTATAAGGTAGTTTTCCGGGGCAAACTCAGTCATGCCCAGGGAACTCCTACCAGAAATAAGGGGAATGTTGAGACTCGGGTAAGGTGCACCCTGGGATCACCTGGAGTCCAATTCCACAACCCACCCCACTACGGCGGTCCGGGTCTCCCTCTCCATCTGCTGGACACCAGGGATGAGAGAGAGGTCCAGAGTGCCACCAAGGGAGGAACCGGCCCGTCGTCGGGCTCCGGGCTGGTGAATAGCCGAAGAGCGCCGGGGGATGGCACCCCTGCACGCTCCTCAGGTCATCCTCAACCACGTTACCCGGCAACGGGACGACCAAAGGAGGAAGGGAAGGGTGGTCCGGTCTGGGGGGGAGAACCTCAATGGATGCCGGGTTGGGTACATCTCTGCACATCCACCTTGATCCATCTGTCCCTAATCGTACCGAGGGAGAGGAGAAGAGCCGTGCACTGGTCCGGCCAGCTGAGTACTTGAGACTAAGATGGATGCCGGGTTGGGTACATCTCTGCACATCCACCCAGTCCTTGCAGTCAGCATGACTCGGACTCTAGAGCTCGGGGAGGAGGAGGGAGTAAGGGACCATAAGCCCCGGAATGACCCACCCACGGAGGAACTAGATGTTTCTTTATTCGGTTTTCTTTTATTTATTTCTTAAACACTATATCCCTGTCGTATACTTAGCATACCCTACCTCTACCACACCAAACTACTGCATCCTGCTCCTTTGAGCTAAACATGATTTCGCTTACCCTGTTTATTCCTACGCCTGTGTGAGTGAGTGTGTGTGTGTGTGCCTCGTGCGTCTTCACACTCCGTGCGTTTTTTGTATAGGGGGGAAAGCATTAAAAGCCGAAAAGTGTGGGACTTACACCCACTAAAACCTGACCCTACTCTCCGTTTCCCTCTCGCGGAACTGAACCGCTAGGTATTACCCCACGAGGGGGAGATGGCATGAAAGCCTCATCTAGAGTTTGAAATCGACTTTGAATGGGCTCCCAATGCCAAGGTTTAGCTCTTCCCGTTCTGCAGAATATATAAGACACACAAAAAGGACGTGTTCTGCGTCTTCAATGGTCCGCGCACAGTGGGTACAAAACGGATCCGTCTCGTGTTTAATCCTATGTAGATAGGATTTAAAACACCCGTGTCCAGTCAAAAGTTGCGTCATGTGGTAGTCTAGTTGGCCATGCTTTCTGCTTACCCATGCGCGTACATCAGGAATGATGCGCTTTGTCCAGCTTCCTTTCTGGGTATGCTGCCAACGGTCGTCCCATTTCGCCATCGTTATATCCCGCCTCGCTGCTGGTGACGGCTCGCTGCTTTGGGATTCTGCTGCCAGTAGGTCAAGAGGTATCATACCGGCCAGCACCAACGCTGCGTCCTCGGATACAGTCCAGAACGCGCTTACCACACGCAAGGCGCACGTGCGGTAAGTGGCTGTGCAGGGCTTCGAGGTGGACTGGACAGCCATTGCTGGTGCCCAGTTTGGAGCCGCATACATTAGAATCGATCGCACGACGTACATGATGAGCCACCTGCTTCGCTAGCGGGGCCATCCCACGTTAGCCATGATTCTTGTAAGCGCTGTCGTTGCCTTTGCCGCTTTCCTGGCTGCGTACTCCAGATGAAGCTTAAGTGTCAGTCTGTGGTCAATTTGTACCCTAAGATACAAGATGGCTGGCTTGGATACGATTTCACGCCCCGCCACCAGGATTTTGGCAGTTTCCACTGCTTTTCTGCTGCTGATGACTACTGCTTCTGTTTTGTGAGCAGCTAGGGATGGGGAATGCTCGCTCAGCCAGCTCACCACTTGCCGTATGGTGCTGTTCGTTTTCTGCTCGGCGTCGTGCAACTCTTTCGCAGCCGTCACAATGGCGATGTCATCCGCGAAGCCTACTATTCGCGTTTTGGTAGGCGTGTTTAGCCGCAGCACTCCATCGTACATAACGTTCCACAGGACTGGGCCAAGAACTGAGCCCTGGGGAACGCCACCAGTTATGCTGTGCCGTTTTCTGCCGTCAGACGTGTCGTAGAGCAGGATCCGGTCCTGGAAGTAGCTGCTTATTAAGCTAACTAGGTACTCCGACACTTCCAGCTGTACGAGTGAACTAACTATGGCGTGCCAGTTAGCCGAGTTGAAGGCGTTTTTGACGTCAAGCGTGGTTACCAGGCAGTACCCCTTGCGACCACCTTTTCATCGCGTTCCTTTGATAGCACCCTTTGCGATCTGAACAACCGATTTGATAGCGTCTACAGTGCTTCTGCTTTTGCGGAATCCAAATTGCCACTTGGAGATCCCTTGCCGATCGTCTAGTTCCCTAATTAGCCTTTTGCATATTATCCGCTCAAAGATTTTGCCAATTACGTCGAGCATGCATAGAGGCCTGTAGGCTGATGGGCCATCAGGGGGCTTACCGCTTTTAGGCAGTAACACGAGTCTCTGCAACTTCCAGTTTTTGGGGAACGCTCGTTTCCGCAAGCACGCATTAAACAGGTCAGCAAGTGTTGCTGGCTGCAGCTCGGCAAAGACCTTGACCACTCGTGATGGGATTCCATCTGGTCCTGGAGCCTTGCCTATGTTAATATGTGCTGCTTCCTGTTGGATCTCCTCAGCATTGGTGAATTTAACCGCAGATCTCGTGGTTGCGACGGGAAGCGCGACATGTGGCTGGTCTGGGAAAAGCGTTTCCACAATTGTCTTTAGCGTGCCTGGATCGACAGGCATCGGGCGTTTACTAAGCTTCCCCAGGACGAGCTTGTATGCCCCTCCAAACGGTTGCCGCTCAGCATCCTCGCAGAGTTCCTTCCAGCATTGCTCCTTACTGCGTTTGATGGCGTTGAATATGATTCTCCTTTTGGATCTGTAATCCTCCAGCAGTTCTAGGAACCTGGTACGGTTGCGCGAGCGCTTGACTTGACGCCTTGCGTGAGCGCAGTCTTTGCGTGCCTCAGCGATGCCGACGTTCCACCAATAGACCGGCTTTCGTCTATGGCAGCCGTTTGTCTTGCGCGGCATTGATGCGTCACATGCCCCCCTTAGGGCTTGCAGCACATTGTGAGCGTTCAAGTCGGGATCGTCGTTTAATACCAGCCGGGTATTGTTGATCGCCACAGTGAGAGTACGCTCGTCTAAGGCCTCCTGCGCCCAGCGCGTGTGACTTATCTGCGTCAGTCGCTGAGATCTTACTTGAAGAGTGCACATGATTGCCCTGTGATCGCTAAACGTGTAGACATCAGCCACGCTCCAGGTTGCACTACGTGCCAGCATTGGACTTGCGAAGTTGACGTCAATAGTAGAGCACCTGCCTTCTTTGTTGAACGTGGGCTCCAATCCGGTATTGAGGAGTGCCACATCGAGCACTGCCAGCTCCTCCAGCTCCTCCAGCAGGATTCGCCCCTTTGTTGTTGTTCTGGCGCTACCCCACTCTATTGCCCAAGCGTTGAAATCACCTGCGATGATTATTGGGGCACGGCCTCTGGCGTCGTTGGTTATCTCACCAGCTGCTAGGGCAAAATCATCGTTTGAGACGCTAGGTGCAATGTAGCAGCTGTATATATATATACCATTGCATTTTGTCCTAACAAAGCAATTTGCAGCTGCTTCCTCCGTAAGTTGCTGATGAGAGAGAGGTCCAGAGTGCCACCAAGGGAGGAACCGGCCCGTCGTCGGGCTCCGGGCTGGTGAATAGCCGAAGAGCGCCGGGGGATGGCACCCCTGCACGCTCCTCAGGTCATCCTCAACCACGTTACCCGGCAACGGGACGACCAAAGGAGGAAGGGAAGGGTGGTCCGGTCTGGGGGGGAGAACCTCAATGGATGCCGGGTTGGGTACATCTCTGCACATCCACCTTGATCCATCTGTCCCTAATCGTACCGAGGGAGAGGAGAAGAGCCGTGCACTGGTCCGGCCAGCTGAGTACTTGAGACTAAGATGGATGCCGGGTTGGGTACATCTCTGCACATCCACCCAGTCCTTGCAGTCAGCATGACTCGGACTCTAGAGCTCGGGGAGGAGGAGGGAGTAAGGGACCATAAGCCCCGGAATGACCCACCCACGGAGGAACTAGATGTTTCTTTATTCGGTTTTCTTTTATTTATTTCTTAAACACTATATCCCTGTCGTATACTTAGCATACCCTACCTCTACCACACCAAACTACTGCATCCTGCTCCTTTGAGCTAAACATGATTTCGCTTACCCTGTTTATTCCTACGCCTGTGTGAGTGAGTGTGTGTGTGTGTGCCTCGTGCGTCTTCACACTCCGTGCGTTTTTTGTATAGGGGGGAAAGCATTAAAAGCCGAAAAGTGTGGGACTTACACCCACTAAAACCTGACCCTACTCTCCGTTTCCCTCTCGCGGAACTGAACCGCTAGGTATTACCTCACGAGGGGGAGATGGCATGAAAGCCTCATCTAGAATCTCATCTAGAGTTTGAAATCGTGTTTCGCTGTCTTTCAGCGCGACGCAAGGATTGCATGATCTCTGCACATAGGTGGCTAATTTTTAGCCAATTGTTTTGCGAGCTAAGTAGGATATCCATCAAGTCGGAGACTATGAATGGCCTCCCAATGCCTAGGCTTAGCTCTTCCCGTTCTGCAGAATATATAGGACAGACAAATAGGACGTGTTCTGCGTCTTCTATGGTCCGCGCACAGTGTGTACAAAACGGATCCGTCTCGTGTTTAAACCTATGTAGATAGGATTTGAAACACCCGTGTCCAGTCAACAGTTGCGTCATGTGGTAGTCTAGTTGGCCATGCTTTCTGCTTACCCATGCGCGTACATCAGGAATGATGCGCTTTGTCCAGCTTCCTTTCTGGGTATGCTGCCAACGGTCGTCCCATTTCGCCATCGTTATATCCCGCCTCGCTGCTGGTGACGGCTCGCTGCTTTGGGATTCTGCTGCCAGTAGGTCAAGAGGTATCATACCGGCCAGCACCAACGCTGCGTCCTCGGATACAGTCCGGAACGCGCTTACCACACGCAAGGCGCACGTGCGGTAAGTGGCTCTGCAGGGCTTCGAGTAGGACTGGACAGCCATTGCTGGTGCCCAGATTGGAGCCGCATACATTAGGATCGATCGCACGACGTTCATGATGAGCCATCTGCTTCGCTGGCGGGGCCCTCCCACGTTAGCCATGATTCTTGTAAGCGCTGTCGTTGCCTTTGCCGCTTTCCTGGCTGCGTACTCCAGATGATGCTTAAGTGTCAGTCTGTGGTCAATTTGTACCCCAAGATACAAGATGGCTGGCTTGGATTCGTTTTCACACCCCGCCACCAGGATTTTGGCAGTTTCCACTGCTTTTCTGCTGCTGATGAGTACTGCTTCTGTTTTGTGAGCAGCTAGGGATAGGGAATGCTCGCTCAGCCAGCTCACCACTTGCCGTATGGTGCTGTTCGTTTTCTGCTCGGCGTCGTGCAACTCTTTCGCAGCCGTCACAATGGCGATGTCATCCGCGAAGCCTACTATTCGCGTTTTGGTAGGCGTGTTTAGCCGCAGCACTCCATCGTACATAACGTTCCACAGGACTGGGCCAAGAACTGAGCCCTGGGGAACGCCACCAGTTATGCTGTGCCGTTTTCTGCCGTCAGACGTGTCGTAGAGCAGGATCCGGTCCTGGAAGTAGTTGCTTATTAAGCTAACTAGGTACTCCGACACTCCCAGCTGTACGAGTGAACTAACTATGGCGTGCCAGTTAGCCGAGTTGAAGGCGTTTTTGACGTCAAGCGTGGTTACCAGGCAATACTCCTTGCGACCACCTTTCCATCGCGTTCCTTCGATAGCACCGTTTGCGATCTGGACAACCGATTTGATGGCGTCTACAGTGCTTCTGCTTTTGCGGAATCCAAATTGCCACTTGGAAATCCCTTGCCGATCGTCTAGCTCCCTAATTAGCCTTTTGCATATTATCCGCTCAAAGATTTTGCCAATTACGTCGAGCATGCATAGAGGCCTGTAGGCTGATGGGTCATCAGGGGGCTTACCGCTTTTAGGCAGTAGCACGAGTCTCTGCAACTTCCAATTTTTGGGGAACGCTCGTTTCCGCAAGCACGCGTTAAACAGGTCAGCAAGTGCTGCTGGCTGTAGCTCGGCAAAGACCTTGACCACTCGTGATGGGATTCCATCTGGTCCTGGAGCCTTGCCTATGTTAATACGTGCTGCTTCCTGTTGGATCTCCTCGGCATTGGTGAATTTAACCTCGGATCTATTGGTTGCGACGGGAAGCGCGACATGTGGCTGGTCTGGGAAAAGCGTTTCCACAATTGTCTTCAGCGTGCCTGGATCGACAGGCATCGGGCGTTTACTAAGCTTCCCCAAGACGAGCTTGTATGCCCCTCCAAACGGTTGCCGCTCAGCATCCTCGCAGAGTTCCTTCCAGCATTGCGCCTTACTGCGTTTGATGGCGTTGGATAGGATTCTCCTTTTGGATCTGTAATCCTCCAGCAGTTCTAGGAACCTGATACGGTTGCGCGAGCGCTTGATTTGACGCCTTGCGCGAGCGCAGTCTTTGCGTGCCTCAGCGATGCCGACGTTCCACCAATAGACCGGCTTTCGTCTATGGCAGCCGTTTGTCTTGCGCGGCATTGATGCGTCACATGCCCCCTTTAGGGCTTGCAGCACATTGTGAGCGTTCAGGTCGGGATCGTCGTTTAATACCAGCCGGGTATTGTTGATCGCCACAGTGAGAGTACGCTCGTCTAATGCCTCCTGCGCCCAGCGCGTGTGACTTATCTGCTTCAGTCGCTGCGGTCTTGCTTGAAGAGTGCACATGATTGCCCTGTGATCGCTGAGCGTGTAGACATCAGCCACGCTCCAGGTTGCACTACGTGCCAGCATTGGGCTTGCGAAGGTGACGTCGATAGTAGAGCACCTGCCTGCTTTGTTGAACGTGGGCTCCAATCCGGTGTTGAGGAGTGCCACATCGAGCACTGCCAACTCCTCCAGCAGGATTCGCCCCTTTGTTGTTGTTCTGGCGCTACCCCACTCTATTGCCCAAGCGTTGAAATCACCTGCGATGATTATTGGGGCACGGCCTCTGGCGTCGTTGGTTATCTCACCAACTGCTAGGGCAAAATCATCATTTGAGACGCTAGGTGCAATGTAGCAGCTGTATATAAATATACCATTGCATTTTGCCCTAACAAAGCAATTTGCAGCTGCTTCCTCCGTCAGTTGCTGGGGCGGCATGCCGCAGCTCCATATTGCTGCTCCTGCTCGTGAATTTTGAACCCAATTGCCATCGGCTTTGTGCCTATGGGGCTCGCTGAGTATGGCTACGTCGACTCCGTTCTCGCGCACTGTCTGCGTTAGCAGATCTTGTGCCGCTCTGCAGTGGTTAAGATTGAGTTGTAGGATCTTAATTTTGGAGCCGTTTAACCGCCTTCACGTAGCATGCGCATGCTTTACTAAGCGTGTGGTGCGCCGTGCTCTGAATACCTGCCCTTGTGCAAAGTATGCACTGGGTCGCTTCCTTGCATCCTTTGGAAGAGTGACCTACTCCGCCGCAGTTGAAGCAGTTCTTTGAGGCATCGTACTTGCTTCTACACCTTGCTGCTGTATGCCCAAAGTCAAGGCATTTAAAGCACCTCCTTGGTTCGGTCTTGCTGCGGATTCGGCAAACTGCCCATCCAATACGTACATTTTCTGCGCTTAGTACGGATGTCTTGCACCATCATCGTAGCTATCTGTGTGCCACGATAGCCTTTGCGCATCTTTGGGACAGCCTCAGTTGGCAGGTCTCCTTCGATGATGGAGGATACTGCTTGCAGAACGTCATCAGCTGTAGTCCACTCTGGGACATCTCTAATTTCGAGGGTCACCTTTTCGGTCATTGCTTTGACCTCTGCTTTCCGGCCGAGGACTTCTTGGACTGCGCGTTGAAGATTTAACGTTTCTTCATCGGACGACTTGCTCATCTGCAGCAGTATTTCTCCAGCCGCTGTCCTTCGTACAGCATTCACGCTTTCCCTGTACTGCTGCAGACCAGTGTTCCCCTGGACAGAAGATAGCACTAGCGGATAATCTCCTGGGTCCTTGCATTTGACCAGGATCGCATTTGCTCTGGGTCTGCGACGCATTGAGGGTTTCCCTTTTTTACCTTTTGCCAGTTGGTGTTTGTGGCTGGCACAGGATTGGATTGCGGGAGTGCAGCTTTCCTTTTAGGGGTCATCGGTCTTGGTGCAGCCTTTGGAGTAGGCACAACTGTGGTATGCATTCCCTTGGCGGCTTTGTTGCTGGTCGTCTTTTTTGTTTTGCCATGTACTCCTCTGCCGTTGGTTGATGGACCACTGCTGTATGGAGCTGCCAATGGGGGTGTCATTTGGTTGGTACCACTTTCGGTCACCTGGGCTCTGGTTGGGTTTGCATCTTTGACACTCTGGCATTGTGCACACTGGTGCTGTTCCACTCGGGCAGTTTCAGTACGTAGCAGATGGTCAGCCACTTCCCTCTGGATTTCCTTCATTTTAACCAATGTGTCCTTCATGATCTGGTTGACATGGCGAACCACTGGCCTTTTCTCCGTGACCGTATAGATGATGTCATCCAGAAGCGTACCGAGTTCCCGCAGTTGCGCTAAAGGATTCGACGCCTTTTGCTTTTTTGGCGGCGTATTCCTAGCCGTATTAGACGGACTTACAGGGTCTCTGCATCTTTTTGGTGTTTCATCTGCTGTTGGGGACCTCTGTAGACGCTCCCGTTTGGCAAATGGATTTTCGACTATGTTTGTGCTGCTGCTTGTAGCTGTATCCGCTACATCGGCCAAGTGAGCCACCGATGCAGTATTTAAGTTGGAAATGGTTGTTGGGGCCTCCAGAATCCTTGCCCCTGCCGTGGTATCTTCCACGGGTGGATTTTCACTATTGTGATTGCCACCTGGAGTAATAGTGTTATTACAAGCCATCATCATTTTTTAACATTTCATGTTTATTTGCATTTTATACCTCCTGCCAGGTGTGTGCTGTGTAGGCTAACGCCGTGCACGGGTATCTGCCGACCGATTCGGTACAGGCGCAGACCACTAGGCCGCTCAATCTGAGACAGACGCATAGTGGGTTTTTTAGGTGATGCTGCCGGCCAATATGGCACAGACGCAGACCACCGTGCCGCTCACTCTGAGGCAGACGCACGGTGGATTTGATGTATTGCGTGAGGTATTTGGGCTTCGTAGCTGTTGACTCCTTTTTTTGTACTTCTCTCCGTATGATGCATGCGTAGTAATGCGTGCTTCAAAGATATGGCAGCCTAAAAGTATGCTGCACATATGTGGTCCGCCATCTATGGGCCGTTCCTTGAACTAACTCGGCTCAGAGTCGAGTAGTTCTTTTTACTCAATTTGGCACGTGAGCATTGTGAACATGCATGATCAGCTGATCCGTGTTCAGCATGACACGCGTAATTGCTGGGAGCGAAAGTGAAAAACGCTTTCCACTCAAGAGCGTAAAGCAGCTCCTCGGTCCGACGCTCCATCCTCTCCTTCGACGTGAAGAGCTCGCCCAGCACCCACCGGCATGGTGCTGACTGCTTATTAAGCTAACTAGGTACTCCGACACTTCCAGCTGTACGAGTGAACTAACTATGGCGTGCCAGTTAGCCGAGTTGAAGGCGTTTTTGACGTCAAGCGTGGTTACCAGGCAGTACCCCTTGCGACCACCTTTTCATCGCGTTCCTTTGATAGCACCCTTTGCGATCTGAACAACCGATTTGATAGCGTCTACAGTGCTTCTGCTTTTGCGGAATCCAAATTGCCACTTGGAGATCCCTTGCCGATCGTCTAGTTCCCTAATTAGCCTTTTGCATATTATCCGCTCAAAGATTTTGCCAATTACGTCGAGCATGCATAGAGGCCTGTAGGCTGATGGGCCATCAGGGGGCTTACCGCTTTTAGGCAGTAACACGAGTCTCTGCAACTTCCAGTTTTTGGGGAACGCTCGTTTCCGCAAGCACGCATTAAACAGGTCAGCAAGTGTTGCTGGCTGCAGCTCGGCAAAGACCTTGACCACTCGTGATGGGATTCCATCTGGTCCTGGAGCCTTGCCTATGTTAATATGTGCTGCTTCCTGTTGGATCTCCTCAGCATTGGTGAATTTAACCGCAGATCTCGTGGTTGCGACGGGAAGCGCGACATGTGGCTGGTCTGGGAAAAGCGTTTCCACAATTGTCTTTAGCGTGCCTGGATCGACAGGCATCGGGCGTTTACTAAGCTTCCCCAGGACGAGCTTGTATGCCCCTCCAAACGGTTGCCGCTCAGCATCCTCGCAGAGTTCCTTCCAGCATTGCTCCTTACTGCGTTTGATGGCGTTGAATATGATTCTCCTTTTGGATCTGTAATCCTCCAGCAGTTCTAGGAACCTGGTACGGTTGCGCGAGCGCTTGACTTGACGCCTTGCGTGAGCGCAGTCTTTGCGTGCCTCAGCGATGCCGACGTTCCACCAATAGACCGGCTTTCGTCTATGGCAGCCGTTTGTCTTGCGCGGCATTGATGCGTCACATGCCCCCCTTAGGGCTTGCAGCACATTGTGAGCGTTCAAGTCGGGATCGTCGTTTAATACCAGCCGGGTATTGTTGATCGCCACAGTGAGAGTACGCTCGTCTAAGGCCTCCTGCGCCCAGCGCGTGTGACTTATCTGCGTCAGTCGCTGAGATCTTACTTGAAGAGTGCACATGATTGCCCTGTGATCGCTAAACGTGTAGACATCAGCCACGCTCCAGGTTGCACTACGTGCCAGCATTGGACTTGCGAAGTTGACGTCAATAGTAGAGCACCTGCCTTCTTTGTTGAACGTGGGCTCCAATCCGGTATTGAGGAGTGCCACATCGAGCACTGCCAGCTCCTCCAGCTCCTCCAGCAGGATTCGCCCCTTTGTTGTTGTTCTGGCGCTACCCCACTCTATTGCCCAAGCGTTGAAATCACCTGCGATGATTATTGGGGCACGGCCTCTGGCGTCGTTGGTTATCTCACCAGCTGCTAGGGCAAAATCATCGTTTGAGACGCTAGGTGCAATGTAGCAGCTGTATATATATATACCATTGCATTTTGTCCTAACAAAGCAATTTGCAGCTGCTTCCTCCGTAAGTTGCTGAGGCGGCATGCCGCAGCTCCATATTGCTGCTCCTGCTCGTGTATTTTGGCCCCAATTGCCATCGGCTTTGTTCCTATGGGGCTCGCTGAGTATGGCTACGTCGACTCCGTTCTCGCGCACTGTCTGCGTTAGCAGATCTTGTGCCGCTCTGCAGTGGTTAAGGTTGAGTTGCAGGATCTTAATTTTGGAGCAGTTTAACCGCCTTCACGTAGCAGCCGCATGCTTTACTAAGCGTGTGGTGCGCCGTGCTCTGGATACCTGTCCTTGTGCAAAGTATGCACTGGGTCGCTTCCTTGCATCCTTTGGAAGAGTGACCTACTCCGCCGCAGTTAAAGCAGTTCTTTGAGGCATCGTACTTGCTTCTACACCTTGCTGCTGTATGCCCAAAGTCAAGGCATTTAAAGCACCTCTTTGGTTCGGTCTTGCTGCGGATCCGGCAAACTGCTCATCCAATACGTACATTTTCTGCGCTTAGTACGGTATTAGCGACTTCTTTTTGCACCATCATCGTAGCTATCTGTGTGCCACGATAGCCTTTGCGCATCTTTGGGACAGCCTCAGTTGGCAGGTCTCCTTTGACGATGGAGGATACTGCTTGCAGAACGTCATCAGCTGTAGTCCACTCTGGAACATCCCTAATTTCGAGGGTCACCTTTTCGGTCATGACTTTGACCTCTGCTTTCCGGCCGAGGACTTCTTGGACTGCGCGTTGAAGGTTTAGCGTTTCTTCATCGGACGACTTGCTCATCTGCAGCAGTATTTCTCCAGCCGCCGTCCTTCGTACAGCATTCACACTATCCTTTTACTGCTGCAGACCAGTGTTCCCCTGGACAGAAGAAAGCACTAGCGGATAATCTCCTGGGTCCTTGCATTTGACCAGGATCGCATTTGCTCTGGGTCTGCGACGCTGGCTGGCACAGGATTGGATTGCGGGAGTGCAGCTTTCCCTTTAGGGGTCCTCGGTCTTGGTGCAGCCTTTGGAGTAGGCACAATTGTGGTATGCATTTCCTTGGCGGCTTTGTTGCTGGTCGTCTTTTTTGTTTTGCCATGTACTCCTCTGCCGTTGGTTGATGGACCACTGCTGTATGGAGCTGCGCCCAATGGGGGTGTCATTTGGGTACCACTTTCAGTCACCTGGGCTCTGGTTGGGTTTGCATCTTTGGCACTCTGGCATTGTGCACACTGATGCTGTTCCACTCGGGCAGTTTCAGTGCGTAGCAGATGGTCAGCCACTTCCCTCTGAATTTCCTTCATTTTAACCAATGTGTCCTTCATGATTTGGTTGACATGGCGAACCACTGGCCTTTTCTCCGTGACCGGATAAATGATGTCATCCAGAAGCGTACCGAGTTCCCGCAGTTGCGCTAAAGGATTCGACGCCTTTTGCTTTTTTGGCGGCGTATTCCTAGCCGTATTAGACGGAATTACAGGGTCTCTGCATCTTTTTGGTGTTTCATCTCCCGTTTGGCAAATGGATTTTCGACTATGTTTCTGCTGCTTGTAGCTGTATCCGCTACATCGGCCAAGTGTGCCACCGATGCAGTATTTATGTTGGAAATGGTTGTTGGGGCCTCCAGAATCCTTGCCCCTGCCGTGGTATCTTCCACGGGTGGATTTTCACTATTGTGATTGCCACCTCGAGTAATAGTGTTATTACAAGCCATCATCATTTTGTTTAAACATTTCATGTTTATTTGCATATTATACCTCCTACCAGGTGTGTGCTCTGTAGGCTGACGCCGAGCACGGGTATCTGCCCACCGATACGGTACAGGCGCAGACCACTAGGCCGCTCACTCTGAGGCAGACGCACGGTGGATTTGGTGTAGTGCGTGAGGTATTTGGGCTTCTTAGCTGTTGACTCCTTTTTTTGAAATTCTCTCCGTATTTTGCATGCGTAGTAGTGCGTGCTTCCTAAATATGGCAGCCTAACTCGGCTCAGAGTCGAGTAGTTCATTTTACTCACTTTGGCATGTGAGCATTGTGAACATGCATGGTCAGCTGATCCGTGTTCAGCATGACACGCGTAATTGTTGGGAGCGAGAGTGAAAAGCGCTTTCCACTCAAGAGCGTAGAGCAGCTCCTCGGTCTGACGCTCCATCCTCTCCTTCGACGTGAAGAGCTCGCCCAGCACCCACCGACATGGTGCTGACGGAATCCATAATGTCCCGGGTCGCTTAGCCAGTGGAATATCACTTCTAAGACAGCACCCCGCGGAAAACACGTCCACCCAGCGACACACTTACTCACACAAGTGTACCGTGCGTATGTGGGTATATATGTGTGTGTGTGTGTCGACGGTGTAGTTGTGCCTCCCCGTGTGTGTGTGTTGCTGTGGTTGTGCCTTTTTTTTTTTTTAAATTTTTTTTTTATTCCATTTATTACTCTTAGAAAACTAGTTAACTATAAAACAATATCACAATACAAAAACAATAGTGTTCAGTACCACTGTAACAGTGGCACCATACACAGATATTGATAACGATACAGATACGATGAAGCCCCTGTGGAACCACCGCCATGCATTGCTTCGCAGAGACCTCCCGTATGTATCCTCCTCAGTCCTCGCTGTTCCGCTCTAATCTGCGTAGCTCTCGCATGACCTGCGAGGCGAACGCACAGACCGCGTCCCATGCCTCCACATTATCCAGCATCTTTGGGATTAGGTTGTTGGTACTGAAGATACCGATCCGGTCAACCAGCGCATCTCTTTCGCTAGCAAACCTCGGACACTCTAGAAGAATGTGCCTGGCATCCTCCTTAACGTCGCCAGCGCAGAACATGCAGAATGGGCTGTTGGCGTGGCCGACCCGGAATAGTTATTCAAGCAGCCGTGTCCACTGAGGAGCTGAGTCAGGTAATAGTTGACCTGGCCTTGCTTCCTCGTTATCCACGCGGTGAGGGAAGGGATCAGCCTAAAGGTCCAACGACCCTTAGGCGACTCCTCCTAGCGAGTTTGCCAGCGACTTAGACTCCGATTCCTGGACTCCAGCTTGCTAGCTGTACGGGGATGTGTACCGCGCTCCGCCCAAATTTCTTTGGCTTCCCTGGCCAGTTCGACAACAGGCACTAGACCGGAAATGACCAGTGCCGCGTCGTCGGAGACCGTTCTGAAGGCGCAGCAAACCCTAAGCGCGCATAGCCTGTAGGCCGACTCCAGACAGCGCCTTGACGCCTTCTTTTCCAACGCTGAGTGCCAGATAGGGGCCGCGTATAGCAAGGTTGACCTAACCACACTCGTTAGCAGTACTCCTGCACTGCCTAGGACCTCTGACGTTCGGCATAAGCCTAGCCAGGGCCCTGGTGCACACCGCAGCCTTCTTGGCCGCGAGTGTTACGTTCTCGGAAGCTTAGCCTGCAGTCTACCCAGACCCCTAGGTATCTGATGGCTCTTTTGGAAACTATCTCCACTCCGCCGATACGAATCCGAGCCAGCTCCACCACTTTCCTACTACTAACGAGCACGGCTTCGGTCTTGTTTGCCTTTTGACACTAACCAAGAGTTGATAGCGAGCATTGCCCTGTTGCATTACTGCTCCACCATCGCCAACTGTTTGCCGACTACCACCAGCGCTACGTCGTCCGCAAAGCCCACTACGGTCACATGCTCCGGCATGGCGAGACGCAGTAGATCGTCATACATGGCGTTCCAAAGTAACGGGCCAAGGATTGACCCCTGTGGTACACCACCCGTGACCTCGTGCAGTTCCAAACCGTCTCGAGAGTCGAACCTGAGGATTCTACTGGCGAAGTAGCTTCTCACGATGCGAATGAGGTACTCTGGAACATTAAAGCTCGATAGAGCGCCCAGGATGCAGCCCCAGTCCGCAGTGTTGAACGCGTTCTTTACTATACTATTCGCGTTTTGGTAGGCGTGTTTAGCCGCAGCACTCCATCGTACATAACGTTCCACAGGACTGGGCCAAGAACTGAGCCCTGGGGAACGCCACCAGTTATGCTGTGCCGTTTTCTGCCGTCAGACGTGTCGTAGAGCAGGATCCGGTCCTGGAAGTAGCTGCTTATTAAGCTAACTAGGTACTCCGACACTTCCAGCTGTACGAGTGAACTAACTATGGCGTGCCAGTTAGCCGAGTTGAAGGCGTTTTTGACGTCAAGCGTGGTTACCAGGCAGTACCCCTTGCGACCACCTTTTCATCGCGTTCCTTTGATAGCACCCTTTGCGATCTGAACAACCGATTTGATAGCGTCTACAGTGCTTCTGCTTTTGCGGAATCCAAATTGCCACTTGGAGATCCCTTGCCGATCGTCTAGTTCCCTAATTAGCCTTTTGCATATTATCCGCTCAAAGATTTTGCCAATTACGTCGAGCATGCATAGAGGCCTGTAGGCTGATGGGCCATCAGGGGGCTTACCGCTTTTAGGCAGTAACACGAGTCTCTGCAACTTCCAGTTTTTGGGGAACGCTCGTTTCCGCAAGCACGCATTAAACAGGTCAGCAAGTGTTGCTGGCTGCAGCTCGGCAAAGACCTTGACCACTCGTGATGGGATTCCATCTGGTCCTGGAGCCTTGCCTATGTTAATATGTGCTGCTTCCTGTTGGATCTCCTCAGCATTGGTGAATTTAACCGCAGATCTCGTGGTTGCGACGGGAAGCGCGACATGTGGCTGGTCTGGGAAAAGCGTTTCCACAATTGTCTTTAGCGTGCCTGGATCGACAGGCATCGGGCGTTTACTAAGCTTCCCCAGGACGAGCTTGTATGCCCCTCCAAACGGTTGCCGCTCAGCATCCTCGCAGAGTTCCTTCCAGCATTGCTCCTTACTGCGTTTGATGGCGTTGAATATGATTCTCCTTTTGGATCTGTAATCCTCCAGCAGTTCTAGGAACCTGGTACGGTTGCGCGAGCGCTTGACTTGACGCCTTGCGTGAGCGCAGTCTTTGCGTGCCTCAGCGATGCCGACGTTCCACCAATAGACCGGCTTTCGTCTATGGCAGCCGTTTGTCTTGCGCGGCATTGATGCGTCACATGCCCCCCTTAGGGCTTGCAGCACATTGTGAGCGTTCAAGTCGGGATCGTCGTTTAATACCAGCCGGGTATTGTTGATCGCCACAGTGAGAGTACGCTCGTCTAAGGCCTCCTGCGCCCAGCGCGTGTGACTTATCTGCGTCAGTCGCTGAGATCTTACTTGAAGAGTGCACATGATTGCCCTGTGATCGCTAAACGTGTAGACATCAGCCACGCTCCAGGTTGCACTACGTGCCAGCATTGGACTTGCGAAGTTGACGTCAATAGTAGAGCACCTGCCTTCTTTGTTGAACGTGGGCTCCAATCCGGTATTGAGGAGTGCCACATCGAGCACTGCCAGCTCCTCCAGCTCCTCCAGCAGGATTCGCCCCTTTGTTGTTGTTCTGGCGCTACCCCACTCTATTGCCCAAGCGTTGAAATCACCTGCGATGATTATTGGGGCACGGCCTCTGGCGTCGTTGGTTATCTCACCAGCTGCTAGGGCAAAATCATCGTTTGAGACGCTAGGTGCAATGTAGCAGCTGTATATATATATACCATTGCATTTTGTCCTAACAAAGCAATTTGCAGCTGCTTCCTCCGTAAGTTGCTGAGGCGGCATGCCGCAGCTCCATATTGCTGCTCCTGCTCGTGTATTTTGGCCCCAATTGCCATCGGCTTTGTTCCTATGGGGCTCGCTGAGTATGGCTACGTCGACTCCGTTCTCGCGCACTGTCTGCGTTAGCAGATCTTGTGCCGCTCTGCAGTGGTTAAGGTTGAGTTGCAGGATCTTAATTTTGGAGCAGTTTAACCGCCTTCACGTAGCAGCCGCATGCTTTACTAAGCGTGTGGTGCGCCGTGCTCTGGATACCTGTCCTTGTGCAAAGTATGCACTGGGTCGCTTCCTTGCATCCTTTGGAAGAGTGACCTACTCCGCCGCAGTTAAAGCAGTTCTTTGAGGCATCGTACTTGCTTCTACACCTTGCTGCTGTATGCCCAAAGTCAAGGCATTTAAAGCACCTCTTTGGTTCGGTCTTGCTGCGGATCCGGCAAACTGCTCATCCAATACGTACATTTTCTGCGCTTAGTACGGTATTAGCGACTTCTTTTTGCACCATCATCGTAGCTATCTGTGTGCCACGATAGCCTTTGCGCATCTTTGGGACAGCCTCAGTTGGCAGGTCTCCTTTGACGATGGAGGATACTGCTTGCAGAACGTCATCAGCTGTAGTCCACTCTGGAACATCCCTAATTTCGAGGGTCACCTTTTCGGTCATGACTTTGACCTCTGCTTTCCGGCCGAGGACTTCTTGGACTGCGCGTTGAAGATTTAGCGTTTCTTCATCGGACGACTTGCTCATCTGCAGCAGTATTTCTCCAGCCGCCGTCCTTCGTACAGCATTCACACTATCCTTTTACTGCTGCAGACCAGTGTTCCCCTGGACAGAAGAAAGCACTAGCGGATAATCTCCTGGGTCCTTGCATTTGACCAGGATCGCATTTGCTCTGGGTCTGCGACGCTGGCTGGCACAGGATTGGATTGCGGGAGTGCAGCTTTCCCTTTAGGGGTCCTCGGTCTTGGTGCAGCCTTTGGAGTAGGCACAATTGTGGTATGCATTTCCTTGGAGGCTTTGTTGCTGGTCGTCTTTTTTGTTTTGCCATGTACTCCTCTGCCGTTGGTTGATGGACCACTGCTGTATGGAGCTGCGCCCAATGGGGGTGTCATTTGGGTACCACTTTCAGTCACCTGGGCTCTGGTTGGGTTTGCATCTTTGGCACTCTGGCATTGTGCACACTGATGCTGTTCCACTCGGGCAGTTTCAGTGCGTAGCAGATGGTCAGCCACTTCCCTCTGAATTTCCTTCATTTTAACCAATGTGTCCTTCATGATTTGGTTGACATGGCGAACCACTGGCCTTTTCTCCGTGACCGGATAAATGATGTCATCCAGAAGCGTACCGAGTTCCCGCAGTTGCGCTAAAGGATTCGACGCCTTTTGCTTTTTTGGCGGCGTATTCCTAGCCGTATTAGACGGAATTACAGGGTCTCTGCATCTTTTTGGTGTTTCATCTCCCGTTTGGCAAATGGATTTTCGACTATGTTTCTGCTGCTTGTAGCTGTATCCGCTACATCGGCCAAGTGTGCCACCGATGCAGTATTTATGTTGGTAATGGTTGTTGGGGCCTCCAGAATCCTTGCCCCTGCCGTGGTATCTTCCACGGGTGGATTTTCACTATTGTGATTGCCACCTCGAGTAATAGTGTTATTACAAGCCATCATCATTTTGTTTAAACATTTCATGTTTATTTGCATATTATACCTCCTACCAGGTGTGTGCTCTGTAGGCTGACGCCGAGCACGGGTATCTGCCCACCGATACGGTACAGGCGCAGACCACTAGGCCGCTCACTCTGAGGCAGACGCACGGTGGATTTGGTGTAGTGCGTGAGGTATTTGGGCTTCTTAGCTGTTGACTCCTTTTTTTGAAATTCTCTCCGTATTTTGCATGCGTAGTAGTGCGTGCTTCCTAAATATGGCAGCCTAACTCGGCTCAGAGTCGAGTAGTTCATTTTACTCACTTTGGCATGTGAGCATTGTGAACATGCATGGTCAGCTGATCCGTGTTCAGCATGACACGCGTAATTGTTGGGAGCGAGAGTGAAAAGCGCTTTCCACTCAAGAGCGTAGAGCAGCTCCTCGGTCTGACGCTCCATCCTCTCCTTCGACGTGAAGAGCTCGCCCAGCACCCACCGACATGGTGCTGACGGAATCCATAATGCTTTAGCCAGTGGAATATCACTTCTAAGACAGCACCCCGCGGAAAACACGTCCACCCAGCGACACACTTACTCACACAAGTGTACCGTGCGTATGTGGGTATATATGTGTGTGTGTGTGTCGACGGTGTAGTTGTGCCTCCCCGTGTGTGTGTGTTGCTGTGGTTGTGCCTTTTTTTTTTTTAAATTTTTTTTTTATTCCATTTATTACTCTTAGAAAACTAGTTAACTATAAAACAATATCACAATACAAAAACAATAGTGTTCAGTACCACTGTAACAGTGGCACCATACACAGGTATTGATAACGATACAGATACGATGAAGCCCCTGTGGAACCACCGCCATGCATTGCTTCGCAGAGACCTCCCGTATGTATCCTCCTCAGTCCTCGCTGTTCCGCTCTAATCTGCGTAGCTCTCGCATGACCTGCGAGGCGAACGCACAGACCGCGTCCCATGCCTCCACATTATCCAGCATCTTTGGGATTAGGTTGTTGGTACTGAAGATACCGATCCGGTCAACCAGCGCATCTCTTTCGCTAGCAAACCTCGGACACTCTAGAAGAATGTGCCTGGCATCCTCCTTAACGTCGCCAGCGCAGAACATGCAGAATGGGCTGTTGGCGTGGCCGACCCGGAATAGTTATTCAAGCAGCCGTGTCCACTGAGGAGCTGAGTCAGGTAATAGTTGACCTGGCCGTGCTTCCTCGTTATCCACGCGGTGAGGGAAGGGATCAGACTAAAGGTCCAACGACCCTTAGGCGACTCCTCCCAGCGAGTTTGCCAGCGACTTAGACTCCGATTCCTGGACTCCAGCTTGCTAGCTGTACGGGGATGTGTACCGCGCTCCGCCCAAATTTCTTTGGCTTCCCTGGCCAGTTCGACAACAGGCACTAGACCGGAAATGACCAGTGCCGCGTCGTCGGAGACCGTTCTGAAGGCGCAGCAAACCCTAAGCGCGCATAGCCTGTAGGCCGACTCCAGACAGCGCCTTGACGCCTTCTTTTCCAACGCTGAGTGCCAGATAGGGGCCGCGTATAGCAAGGTTGACCTAACCACACTCGTTAGCAGTACTCCTGCACTGCCTAGGACCTCTGACGTTCGGCATAAGCCTAGCCAGGGCCCTGGTGCACACCGCAGCCTTCTTGGCCGCGAGTGTTACGTGCTCTCGGAAGCTTAGCCTGCAGTCTACCCAGACCCCTAGGTATTTGATGGCTCTTTTGGAAACTATCTCCACTCCGCCGATACGAATCCGAGCCAGCTCCACCACTTTCCTACTACTAACGAGCACGGCTTCGGTCTTGTTTGCCTTTTGACACTAACCAAGAGTTGATAGCGAGCATTGCCCTGTTGCATATCTGCTCCACCATCGCCAACTGTTTGCCGACTACCACCAGCGCTACGTCGTCCGCAAAGCCCACTACGGTCACATGCTCCGGCATGGCGAGACGCAGTAGATCGTCATACATGGCGTTCCAAAGTAACGGGCCAAGGATTGACCCCTGTGGTACACCACCCGTGACCTCGTGCAGTTCCAAACCGTCTCGAGAGTCGAACCTGAGGATTCTACTGGCGAAGTAGCTTCTCACGATGCGAATGAGGTACTCTGGAACATTAAAGCTCGATAGAGCGCCCAGGATGCAGCCCCAGTCCGCAGTGTTGAACGCGTTCTTTACTATACTATTCGCGTTTTGGTAGGCGTGTTTAGCCGCAGCACTCCATCGTACATAACGTTCCACAGGACTGGGCCAAGAACTGAGCCCTGGGGAACGCCACCAGTTATGCTGTGCCGTTTTCTGCCGTCAGACGTGTCGTAGAGCAGGATCCGGTCCTGGAAGTAGCTGCTTATTAAGCTAACTAGGTACTCCGACACTTCCAGCTGTACGAGTGAACTAACTATGGCGTGCCAGTTAGCCGAGTTGAAGGCGTTTTTGACGTCAAGCGTGGTTACCAGGCAGTACCCCTTGCGACCACCTTTTCATCGCGTTCCTTTGATAGCACCCTTTGCGATCTGAACAACCGATTTGATAGCGTCTACAGTGCTTCTGCTTTTGCGGAATCCAAATTGCCACTTGGAGATCCCTTGCCGATCGTCTAGTTCCCTAATTAGCCTTTTGCATATTATCCGCTCAAAGATTTTGCCAATTACGTCGAGCATGCATAGAGGCCTGTAGGCTGATGGGCCATCAGGGGGCTTACCGCTTTTAGGCAGTAACACGAGTCTCTGCAACTTCCAGTTTTTGGGGAACGCTCGTTTCCGCAAGCACGCATTAAACAGGTCAGCAAGTGTTGCTGGCTGCAGCTCGGCAAAGACCTTGACCACTCGTGATGGGATTCCATCTGGTCCTGGAGCCTTGCCTATGTTAATATGTGCTGCTTCCTGTTGGATCTCCTCAGCATTGGTGAATTTAACCGCAGATCTCGTGGTTGCGACGGGAAGCGCGACATGTGGCTGGTCTGGGAAAAGCGTTTCCACAATTGTCTTTAGCGTGCCTGGATCGACAGGCATCGGGCGTTTACTAAGCTTCCCCAGGACGAGCTTGTATGCCCCTCCAAACGGTTGCCGCTCAGCATCCTCGCAGAGTTCCTTCCAGCATTGCTCCTTACTGCGTTTGATGGCGTTGAATATGATTCTCCTTTTGGATCTGTAATCCTCCAGCAGTTCTAGGAACCTGGTACGGTTGCGCGAGCGCTTGACTTGACGCCTTGCGTGAGCGCAGTCTTTGCGTGCCTCAGCGATGCCGACGTTCCACCAATAGACCGGCTTTCGTCTATGGCAGCCGTTTGTCTTGCGCGGCATTGATGCGTCACATGCCCCCCTTAGGGCTTGCAGCACATTGTGAGCGTTCAAGTCGGGATCGTCGTTTAATACCAGCCGGGTATTGTTGATCGCCACAGTGAGAGTACGCTCGTCTAAGGCCTCCTGCGCCCAGCGCGTGTGACTTATCTGCGTCAGTCGCTGAGATCTTACTTGAAGAGTGCACATGATTGCCCTGTGATCGCTAAACGTGTAGACATCAGCCACGCTCCAGGTTGCACTACGTGCCAGCATTGGACTTGCGAAGTTGACGTCAATAGTAGAGCACCTGCCTTCTTTGTTGAACGTGGGCTCCAATCCGGTATTGAGGAGTGCCACATCGAGCACTGCCAGCTCCTCCAGCTCCTCCAGCAGGATTCGCCCCTTTGTTGTTGTTCTGGCGCTACCCCACTCTATTGCCCAAGCGTTGAAATCACCTGCGATGATTATTGGGGCACGGCCTCTGGCGTCGTTGGTTATCTCACCAGCTGCTAGGGCAAAATCATCGTTTGAGACGCTAGGTGCAATGTAGCAGCTGTATATATATATACCATTGCATTTTGTCCTAACAAAGCAATTTGCAGCTGCTTCCTCCGTAAGTTGCTGAGGCGGCATGCCGCAGCTCCATATTGCTGCTCCTGCTCGTGTATTTTGGCCCCAATTGCCATCGGCTTTGTTCCTATGGGGCTCGCTGAGTATGGCTACGTCGACTCCGTTCTCGCGCACTGTCTGCGTTAGCAGATCTTGTGCCGCTCTGCAGTGGTTAAGGTTGAGTTGCAGGATCTTAATTTTGGAGCAGTTTAACCGCCTTCACGTAGCATGCGCATGCTTTACTAAGCGTGTGGTGCGCCGTGCTCTGGATACCTGTCCTTGTGCAAAGTATGCACTGGGTCGCTTCCTTGCATCCTTTGGAAGAGTGACCTACTCCGCCGCAGTTAAAGCAGTTCTTTGAGGCATCGTACTTGCTTCTACACCTTGCTGCTGTATGCCCAAAGTCAAGGCATTTAAAGCACCTCTTTGGTTCGGTCTTGCTGCGGATCCGGCAAACTGCTCATCCAATACGTACATTTTCTGCGCTTAGTACGGTATTAGCGACTTCTTTTTGCACCATCATCGTAGCTATCTGTGTGCCACGATAGCCTTTGCGCATCTTTGGGACAGCCTCAGTTGGCAGGTCTCCTTTGACGATGGAGGATACTGCTTGCAGAACGTCATCAGCTGTAGTCCACTCTGGAACATCCCTAATTTCGAGGGTCACCTTTTCGGTCATGACTTTGACCTCTGCTTTCCGGCCGAGGACTTCTTGGACTGCGCGTTGAAGATTTAGCGTTTCTTCATCGGACGACTTGCTCATCTGCAGCAGTATTTCTCCAGCCGCCGTCCTTCGTACAGCATTCACACTATCCTTTTACTGCTGCAGACCAGTGTTCCCCTGGACAGAAGAAAGCACTAGCGGATAATCTCCTGGGTCCTTGCATTTGACCAGGATCGCATTTGCTCTGGGTCTGCGACGCTGGCTGGCACAGGATTGGATTGCGGGAGTGCAGCTTTCCCTTTAGGGGTCCTCGGTCTTGGTGCAGCCTTTGGAGTAGGCACAATTGTGGTATGCATTTCCTTGGCGGCTTTGTTGCTGGTCGTCTTTTTTGTTTTGCCATGTACTCCTCTGCCGTTGGTTGATGGACCACTGCTGTATGGAGCTGCGCCCAATGGGGGTGTCATTTGGGTACCACTTTCAGTCACCTGGGCTCTGGTTGGGTTTGCATCTTTGGCACTCTGGCATTGTGCACACTGATGCTGTTCCACTCGGGCAGTTTCAGTGCGTAGCAGATGGTCAGCCACTTCCCTCTGAATTTCCTTCATTTTAACCAATGTGTCCTTCATGATTTGGTTGACATGGCGAACCACTGGCCTTTTCTCCGTGACCGGATAAATGATGTCATCCAGAAGCGTACCGAGTTCCCGCAGTTGCGCTAAAGGATTCGACGCCTTTTGCTTTTTTGGCGGCGTATTCCTAGCCGTATTAGACGGAATTACAGGGTCTCTGCATCTTTTTGGTGTTTCATCTCCCGTTTGGCAAATGGATTTTCGACTATGTTTCTGCTGCTTGTAGCTGTATCCGCTACATCGGCCAAGTGTGCCACCGATGCAGTATTTATGTTGGTAATGGTTGTTGGGGCCTCCAGAATCCTTGCCCCTGCCGTGGTATCTTCCACGGGTGGATTTTCACTATTGTGATTGCCACCTCGAGTAATAGTGTTATTACAAGCCATCATCATTTTGTTTAAACATTTCATGTTTATTTGCATATTATACCTCCTACCAGGTGTGTGCTCTGTAGGCTGACGCCGAGCACGGGTATCTGCCCACCGATACGGTACAGGCGCAGACCACTAGGCCGCTCACTCTGAGGCAGACGCACGGTGGATTTGGTGTAGTGCGTGAGGTATTTGGGCTTCTTAGCTGTTGACTCCTTTTTTTGAAATTCTCTCCGTATTTTGCATGCGTAGTAGTGCGTGCTTCCTAAATATGGCAGCCTAACTCGGCTCAGAGTCGAGTAGTTCATTTTACTCACTTTGGCATGTGAGCATTGTGAACATGCATGGTCAGCTGATCCGTGTTCAGCATGACACGCGTAATTGTTGGGAGCGAGAGTGAAAAGCGCTTTCCACTCAAGAGCGTAGAGCAGCTCCTCGGTCTGACGCTCCATCCTCTCCTTCGACGTGAAGAGCTCGCCCAGCACCCACCGACATGGTGCTGACGGAATCCATAATGTTACAACCGGGTACGTCGCTTTAGCCAGTGGAATATCACTTCTAAGACAGCACCCCGCGGAAAACACGTCCACCCAGCGACACACTTACTCACACAAGTGTACCGTGCGTATGTGGGTATATATGTGTGTGTGTGTGTCGACGGTGTAGTTGTGCCTCCCCGTGTGTGTGTGTTGCTGTGGTTGTGCCTTTTTTTTTTTTAAATTTTTTTTTTATTCCATTTATTACTCTTAGAAAACTAGTTAACTATAAAACAATATCACAATACAAAAACAATAGTGTTCAGTACCACTGTAACAGTGGCACCATACACAGATATTGATAACGATACAGATACGATGAAGCCCCTGTGGAACCACCGCCATGCATTGCTTCGCAGAGACCTCCCGTATGTATCCTCCTCAGTCCTCGCTGTTCCGCTCTAATCTGCGTAGCTCTCGCATGACCTGCGAGGCGAACGCACAGACCGCGTCCCATGCCTCCACATTATCCAGCATCTTTGGGATTAGGTTGTTGGTACTGAAGATACCGATCCGGTCAACCAGCGCATCTCTTTCGCTAGCAAACCTCGGACACTCTAGAAGAATGTGCCTGGCATCCTCCTTAACGTCGCCAGCGCAGAACATGCAGAATGGGCTGTTGGCGTGGCCGACCCGGAATAGTTATTCAAGCAGCCGTGTCCACTGAGGAGCTGAGTCAGGTAATAGTTGACCTGGCCTTGCTTCCTCGTTATCCACGCGGTGAGGGAAGGGATCAGCCTAAAGGTCCAACGACCCTTAGGCGACTCCTCCCAGCGAGTTTGCCAGCGACTTAGACTCCGATTCCTGGACTCCAGCTTGCTAGCTGTACGGGGATGTGTACCGCGCTCCGCCCAAATTTCTTTGGCTTCCCTGGCCAGTTCGACAACAGGCACTAGACCGGAAATGACCAGTGCCGCGTCGTCGGAGACCGTTCTGAAGGCGCAGCAAACCCTAAGCGCGCATAGCCTGTAGGCCGACTCCAGACAGCGCCTTGACGCCTTCTTTTCCAACGCTGAGTGCCAGATAGGGGCCGCGTATAGCAAGGTTGACCTAACCACACTCGTTAGCAGTACTCCTGCACTGCCTAGGACCTCTGACGTTCGGCATAAGCCTAGCCAGGGCCCTGGTGCACACCGCAGCCTTCTTGGCCGCGAGTGTTACGTGCTCGGAAGCTTAGCCTGCAGTCTACCCAGACCCCTAGGTATCTGATGGCTCTTTTGGAAACTATCTCCACTCCGCCGATACGAATCCGAGCCAGCTCCACCACTTTCCTACTACTAACGAGCACGGCTTCGGTCTTGTTTGCCTTTTGACACTAACCAAGAGTTGATAGCGAGCATTGCCCTGTTGCATATCTGCTCCACCATCGCCAACTGTTTGCCGACTACCACCAGCGCTACGTCGTCCGCAAAGCCCACTACGGTCACATGCTCCGGCATGGCGAGACGCAGTAGATCGTCATACATGGCGTTCCAAAGTAACGGGCCAAGGATTGACCCCTGTGGTACACCACCCGTGACCTCGTGCAGTTCCAAACCGTCTCGAGAGTCGAACCTGAGGATTCTACTGGCGAAGTAGCTTCTCACGATGCGAATGAGGTACTCTGGAACATTAAAGCTCGATAGAGCGCCCAGGATGCAGCCCCAGTTCGCAGTGTTGAACGCGTTCTTTACATCTAGAGTCACAACTAAGCAGTACTGCTTAGAACCTCCTCTCCAACGAGTTCCCGAAATTGCGCACTTTGCAATGTCTACCACCTTTGCAATAGCATCGAGTGTAAAATTGGGTTGAGTTATACTACGTACCTTTTTGGTTTTTGCAGTGATTTCTTTTAGTTATGCTTTTACGTTATTTTATTTGTTTCACTTATTTCTATCTTACATATTCTTGTTTTATTTGTTTGATGATGATGCGTCCACCCTTCTCGGCCGTCCGGATGTTCTCCCTTTTATGTCCCTTTGTACTTTACTCGGGATCCTGCGACGAGCACTTTGCAGTAGGTGTCCTGCGACGTTTGCAGGACTTGTGATACGCCGATTTGATCCTTGGCTTCCTTTACGGAAGAGTCTTGCCAAGGATGGTGTGGGCCAACGGAATGTTCCAAAACACTTTTATTTTGGCCGGGTCGAACTTAATCGAGTTACTTCCGAAGGTCCCTGCTCGGGCGCCAATTAACTTTTTATAAGTTTAAAATTGAAGTTTCTTTATTCAAGTTCTTCTTAAGACTAAATTGACAAATGATTTTCATTTCTTATCCTAGCTATGGTTGATGGCAGCGACGCTGGCTTTGAGAGCAGCGACGCTTGCGTTGGTGGTCGATTTTGCTGAATTGACAATTTCGTGAGAAGCGACGCTAGCGTTGGTGGTCGATATGCTTAGTTTATTTATTCAATATGCTTAGTTTATTTATTTCGCAACATTGTCGTGTGGCGGATGTTTACGACAGTTGTTGCACAGATCAACAATAATGTTGCAGTGGTTAACTTATATGATGATCTCAATATAGCGCTGCTCCAGATTGGTGCTGCATATAGAAGTGTAGACTTTGCTACCGATACTAAAAGCTTCCTGGCGGGCAGCCTGGGGCCTCCAATATTGGGCATTAGCCTAGCTAGTGCAGCCGTCGTTATTGTTGCTTTTTTACTGGCATACTTCACGTGGTCTTTGTAGGTGAGCCTGTGGTCCAGTAGTACTCCCAAGTATTTTATTGATTTTGCCGAGTTTACTAGGGATCCGTTAACGGTGAGCTGTAAAGTTTCGACCGCTTTCCTGCTACTGAGAAGTACCACCTCTGTTTTTTGCGCCCCGATTTGCAAACTAACGTTCTCAAGCCAGCCAATAGCCGACCTAACGGTTTCGTTGCATTTATGTTGTACCTGCGATAGTGTTTTGGCTACAACGGATATTGCAACGTCGTCGGCGAAACAATGCAGCTCCACGCCGTCGGATTTGTTGATGCTCGAGATACCATCATACATGATGTTCCACAGGATTGGTCCGAGCACTGATCCTTGCGGGACTCCACAGGAGATGTGGTAGCTCTCCGGGCGATGCTTCGTGTCATACCAAAGTACGCGGTCGGTGAAGTAGCTGCCTACGACCGTCCTCAGGTAGTCAGGTATGCCCATTCTTCTCATAGCGCTAAGGATGCAAGGCCATCGAGCCGTGTTAAAGGCGTTCTTGACATCCAGCGTTACAATAGCGCAGTACTTTTTTGTCCCTCCAAGCCATCTGTCTCCGGTTAAGGCACTCCTCGCAACATTACCCACCTCCGCAAGGGCGTCAAGTGTACTCTTGCCTTTTCGGAAGCCATATTGCTGCCGTGCCAGTCCTTCGGGACCTTCGGTCCCTCCTCGCTCGAAGAGTTTTCCAGCGATGTCCAATAGGCACAGTGGTCGATAGGCGCTAGAATTGCTACCTGAAGGACATTGTGTTTTCGGCAGTAATACCAGACGCTGACTCTTCCACCGTCTGGGGAACACTCCTTCTACGAGGCACTGCTGGAAGGTGTCTCTAAATATGTCGGGCTTGGCCATTGCGATGGCTTTGACAATTACTCCGGGTATACCATCTGGGCCGGGAGCTTTGCTTGGCTTAATTCGCTTCGCGGCTTCCGTGATCTCTTCCGCAGTAATGCTTGGGAAAAGCGTCCCTGGGGGTTCGTGCAACGGTTGCCATAGGGTGTCCTGCTACGATGTTTGCCATGACCTCAGGTTCCATAGGTGCTCCCAATCCCGGGCGTTTCAGGCACTTTCTAGCGATTTTAAAGGCTGAGCCCCATGGATTATCATCGATCGTCGCAAGGAGGTCTTTAAAAGCTTCAGCTTTCGCCTTTGAGATGGCTTTTTTAAGCTCCGCGCGTTTGGCTTTGTACGTGCTCAAGTGGTCGGCATGTCCTCTGGCACGCTGCGCTTGCCTCCTGAGCCTGAAGCACTCCGTCCGCAGATCATTGATGGCTGTACTCCACCAGTATACTGGGGGCTTCTGCATACCCTTTCGTCTTTTCGGCATCGTTGCGTCGCACGTTGATTCTAACATTTTCGTTAGGTCTGTTACCATCGACTCGGCGTGTCCACTTGGGGGGTAAGGCCGTCGACTATATAGGCCAGCATGTCCGTGTCCAGTTTCTTAACATTCCATGCTCGTCCAGCTATTCTCCGTTGATGTCGAGGTGGGGGTCTCTCAAGTCGAACTTTGAACGATAACAATGCGTGGTCACTCAAAGTTATGTCATCCAATACTTTCCAGTTTGCAGAAGGTGCTATGGACCTGCTCGCGAAAGTAACATCGATAAATGAGGATCCTCTATCATTGTTGAACGTCGGTTTGCGGCCGTCGTTCAGTAGCACCAGGTCAAGCAGGTTCATAGCATCTATTAGCCCTCTTCCTCTCCGATTTGATACCCGACTGCCCCAATGCAGAGCCCAGGCATTGAAGTCGCTGGCTACAATAGTGGGACATCTTCCTCTTGCGTCTTCAACTAGCTGTCTCAGCATCTCTTCAAACTGTTCTGGACTGTCACTAGGTGGGACGTAGCAGCTGAATATATGTATTCCCTTTATTTTTGTGTAGGCGTACCCTCGCTTTGGTGGAGACTGCAGTTCCTGGATGGTGAGTGCACTGCAGCATTTTATTGCCGCTTTGCCTGACTCATCTAGGATCATGCCAGAGTTCCCCCCACTTGGGATGTAGGGTTCACTCAGGAGCATGACATCCACTAAGCGCTCTACCTTGGTCTGTGCCAAGAGGCTTTGGGCAGCCGCGCAATGATTTACATTAAGCTGGATTATATTAATTTCGTCCTGCATGGCGCGGTTTCCTCACTTCGTTCATGAGCTTCGCCTTCTTGTACGCCGGACACGCGTATCCACCTGTCGTATGGTTCCGGTCTTCATCACCATTTCAGATTAGGCATCTGGGTGATCCACATCCCTTGGCTTTGTGTCCACTCTCGCCACATCGTAGGCAGCAGTCCGAGCGATCTGCTCCCTTACAATTTGCGGATAGATGTCCAAATGCAAGGCACCTGAAACACCTCATCGGTCTCTCGTCTTGTGTGATGCGGCACAATGACCAGCCCACAGTCACATAGCCCGTCTTAAGCAGTAGTAGTAGTAGTAGTACTGAGGATATCTGGTTACCATCCCGCATTCTTCTTAGACCACGCACATCTGCCGGGCTGATCGTTAGGCGCCTCACTTGGCGGTGCACCATTGTTAGTCATGCGCCAGGCGTATAACAGATGCATTTCCCTTGCCAGAAGATCTATCGGGAGCATACCCGCTAAAACAAGGGCAGCGTCGCTAGAGATGGTTCTGAAACCAGAAATTACCCTAAGCGCACTAAGCGGTATGGTGCAGCTAGATTCATGCGAAGCTGTTCGTTGGCTGCCGTCTAAAACAGGAGCCCATAAATGGGCTGCGTATACCAGGACTGCCGCTACTACTCTTGCCATGAGCAGTCGTCTTGCTGTCCTGGGTCACCCAACGTTGGGCAGCATCCGGGAGAGAGCTGCCTGTATCTTTGATGCCTTCGTACTTACATACTCAATGTGCTGTCTAAAACTAAGCCTGTTATCTAATAGGACTCATAAGTACCTAATTGAGTCCTTCCACCTAATCGTCACGTCTCCCACCCGCATGGAGTGTGGATGGATCGGCGCTTGAACTCGTCCTGCATCTCCACTAGCAATGCAATCTGCTTACTTAGATCACACAGAGACGAGCTGCTCTGGGGGATCGTCGGCTGAGTCTGCATTGCTACTGCCGCCTTCTGTGGTAGTGTCTCCTCTACTAGAGACCTAACAATTTTGCCGCTTTTCGCAAATGGATTGCGGACTTCGTTTGAGCCTTCGCTCGGGGTGTTTTGGTTAAAATTCATTATCTATTGGGTCCCAACTCGCAAGCCGTTGTCGTAGGCCGTAGTACAGTCGCGACAAGATCCCATGGTTGTCTATGCAAGCAGTGAGGCCATGCGAAGGGTTGACACCCGCCCTTATGGGGTCGGGTGTGCAGTGCCGGATCCGCGTTAGTCAGGAGTGTGTCATCTGAGCCTGTACCACCAACTGAATGGTGACTGACCTTCGAGCGTTCTTGTAGACTTACTAGGTTTTAGCGGGACAGAGGCGGGTACAGCATTAGCCTAACAGCCATTTCAGCCAGATATCACTCCGCTTACTGAAGTGTTAGCATACTGTACCACGTCGGCCCTGGGGTCGTCAATTCATTAAGTCCAGTGGTCAATCCCTGAGATATACTGGGATTTGACTCAGTCGCGTTCTCGTGTTTATTGGATGCCCACGGTATACCTGGCTAGTTGCCGGAGGTCACGAGCTGCCTTTCCTACTTTAAAGAGGAATCAAGCAACCATTGCCAAGTTAATGGTAGTGTCACCCGGCCCACCGGGTTCTTCTCCGAGTAGGCATCCCCGTGTCGTTTAGTCGCTTCTTACGACAAGCCATGACATACTGTGGTAGTATTCGGAAGACCGCGCACCACACGGGACTGGGTCGCCTTTTCGTGTTTGCTAGGCACCCACGGTTGTGGAGTTCCTATCCGGGGGATACCTGGCTTGGGGCCGGAGGTCAAGAGCTGCTTTAACTGTCTCGGAAAGGAATCAGGCTGACCATTGCCAGGTTAATGGCCATCTCTCCTCCGAGCAGAACATCCCCGTGCCATTTAGTCGCCTTTTACGACAAGCTATGGTCTGCTGTGGTGGTATTCGGCAGACCGCTCACCACTCGGTGTGTGCCTTGGGTGTGTGTGTGCGTGTGTATATATTGTTTTATTTTGCTCAGTCGGCTTTTAGTTGCTTTTTATTTGTTTTAAGTTTCGATTCCTTGTGTCTGTGTGTGTGTTGGATGGTTCTATTGAGTTTTGTTTTATTTTATTTAATGTTCTGCTACACGTGCACACTGTGTCTGCGCTGTGTTTCTTGTTCTTTGTGAGTTTTAGTTTATTTTATTTAAATTATAATTGCACGTGTGTTTGTGTTTATTTTATTTAAATTTAAATTGCACGTGTGTATGTGTATGTCGTTGTCGGTTTTTTTTGTTGTTTTATTTAATAGTTTCTTTTGTTTTACTACTTCGTGGCCGTTCTATTTTATAACTTTTAAGTTTGTTCACTTGTGTTTGTAGTTAATCTATTTTCGTTCGCGTGTGCCGTGTTTCCGTGTGTTTTCTTTCTTTGGCTACGTCTGTTATCTCCCGATGATCTTAATTAACTACTTAGCTACAGAATTTAATTTTCCTTATATTATAATTTTTGTGAAAAAAGTAGATAAAAATGTTTTGATATGATAGCAGTGCTGAACACATAGTAAATGCTCATTAGGGTATTCTGATCTCGACGTGCAAATGTTTTTTTAACTCGCATGAATATGCGTCCATCATTATTGTTACAATGTTAGCCATTCTGATTTGTTGTTCCAAAAAATAAAATGGTGCCAAAAAGCCGTGCACCAAACGAACGAATCACACATCGTTAAAAAAAATTCCTCCTCCTCTTGTTCTGTGATGCTTGCTGTTAATTTTATGCTCATGAGCAGTGCTGCCGTTCCAGCCATTTGCTACTTTCCGCTCATTCGACATTTCGAAAAGCTGTTATATGCGTGGCTCTTATCTGTTATGTCCCTTAAAATTAGCAGTCCGCATCAAAACATCGGTTTTGTTTTGTTAATAATTCAACCTTGAAATCGTAAATTCATAAACTGAAACAAATTTCCACTGCCCCGTGTTTTTGATTTTCTCCCGCATTCTGACTGTCTGGTATGTATCAAGCCTCTAGGATCTAGAGGAAAAAAAGCTGAAATGGCAACACTGGTCATGAGCACCAACTAATAAGGAGAAAGAGTAAGACGGAATACAAATCATATCGATTCTCACCAATTGGTTTACCGTTAACAATGTCGATGAACGAATGCATGTGCTTTAGTATCGAAAAAAATACTCTTGCGCGTCGAAAGTTGAATACCCTAATAATCATAGATCATATGAAGCAACGAGCCACTGGCTGATTTAATTGTTAGCATTAATGCACTAAGGGGAAATAGCATAACCTAATAATAATATTAAAAAGATATTCAATATTTTTCGCCCTTCAAATAGTTCTGACAGTTTATACAGTGTATCGCAACGTCGACTTCTCCTTAATGTTAATCCTAAAAAGCGGGTAAAGAACCAGAGGACAAAGTCATAGAAAGAAATGGTACAGGCAGTCGCTACTTGCTACACATCCAGTGCACTACGGGACTTTTGCTTTTTGTTTTGTGTGTTTGCTGCACTGTGGGACGAGAGTGAAAACACCTCGACCCAATTAAATAATATTAAAAAAATAAAATACATTGATATAATAACATAAGTTCGTAACAAAATATAATAATGAAAGGAAGTTTCTGGGTCGGGGTAAATCCAGCTGCTCCCAGGGTCCTTTACAGCAAAATGTTGGTCAAAATAAACAATTAGAGTCAGTGAAACCAAATTTATACCTATAAATTATATATGATAGACTCGGCTATTGATGCCGATCAAGAATATACGAATGCAATATTTGAATCAATTTCATTTAAACTAATTAGCATCAAATGTTTTAGGTGAGCATTGGCATCAATTGCAAAGACTTCACACAACTTAACGGAATATTATCAGACTTTTTCTTTGCTTCCGTTATTCCTTTTAACTATCGAACATTTCAGTTAGCATTGCTCGCTTTTATTTATAAATCTTGTTAGAAATATTTCAAACTTTGCAATAGTGGCCGAACTTGTTTGACGGTGGATAAGAATACACATTGAGCACTGTTTAAAAAAATGAACAGAACAATGAAATTTCTATGCTGAGTTGGCTCCTGGATGGTAAAACGCATTATGACGTGCAGCGCCAAACGCGCAAGCATGGGCGATAGTGGATGGGGGGCTTTAGTGTTCGTTTAATGTTGCTCTACTTCCGTTTGCTTGAAAGATTCAGAATGAAAGATTAAAACGCTGTAACCGATGTAGCCGATGGTCGCATTGCATGTGTTGGTGTCGCAAAAATAGTTAAATTGCGCGTCGAAAGATAAACTAATGAACAGTTTGTCAAGAAAGTGTTTTGACAAAAGAGAAAAATGTATATTTTTCATGTTTGCAACTCAAAAAATAAATTCTTAGAACTAATTAACAAACAAATGAAAAAATAACAAAACAAAAAAGGAACGCAAAATTTGTTGTCAAGAAAGTGTTTTGACATCAACTTGCGTTCTCATGTATAGCTTTAGATCCCGTTACTTCTAAGCTTCTTTCCCTATTCCTTCTTCTAATCTGCTCTTTTGGTGTGATTTGCACCAATTATGTTCAATTTGCGTACCACAAACAGTCGATTTAAAATAATGTATGTATGTATTTAACTTTTTTTTTATTAAAATTAAAATACTAAAAAAAACCAATTTTTAGCTATTGTAACTACCTTTTGGTTGTTTTTTCATTGTTAGCGAAAATTTCATCATAATGTTAAATAAATTGCATGGGTAAGAATTCAAATGAAACTGGTCCCGATTTGAGAAATCTCATCCAAAACTGCACGATGAGGGGAAAACGCTGCGAGAAATTGGAAATGTTCTCCTCTGTGCAAAGAGGGCTCGAAAATATTAACTGTATCCATTGCATCAAAACCACGTGCTTCCAGGTCTTCAAGATTAACTGATCGGGAAAAATTGATCCTTTGATGACCGTGAGGCTTAAGCTGGGAAAAGCAGCTTCACAGATTTGCCGGATGAAAAAAAATATAATAAAGACCTTCATGTGATCACCATCCGAAAACTCTTAAGAAATAAGTTTTCATGCCCGTTGTAACGAGGTGAACGGCGCCTCGTCACAAATGGACGCAATAGAAGTATGCCAAGTCCACATTAATTTTCGTTTACTTACTTATTATCATTTATTTTATCTATTATTATAAGCCATTAATTATAGGTCATGAATTAAGATATTAGAGGCACGAAAATGCCCATAATATAGTTTCATAAAATAAGAGCACAAGGAGTGCATGAAGAGAAAGAGTAGCTTTTATTGAGGTAGGTCCGAAACTCGGTCAAGGGCAAGTAGAGGACAGCGAATTCGCCTTGAGTCGATCTCCTCTGGATATTGATGCATTTCTCTCCATCGATGTCACATTCTTCCTAACATGTAAGAACCTTCTGTAAATTGAAGCAGTTTTTCTTGAGTTGGACCTCAGCACAGTGTGTTAGCCCGTGAATGTCATATAAAATGCTGAAATTCTCACTTGACTTTTCATTTGCCGAAATCTCTCAGCAAACGACGCGAGAGCTATATCTAGTTCTGAATAGAAGAAATTTACTTTGAAAGATACTATTCCGAATAGAACTTGTTCAATCTTGTTGTTCGTAATCAAATTGTTTTTTGATCTTTCAAACTCTGTCAATCAGCAGCTCCATGGCAGTTTCTAAGCTGGTATATATTTCTTGGAGGTGGTTTCTGGCGAGGCTGATTTTGGACAACATTGAATGCCAGGGTACTAAACCGCACAAGACTTTCAAATTTTTGAGATTTTTTGCCAATCCCTTTTGCAGTGTTTCTTTCAAACGCATCCTGCTTTTGATCCTGCCTCATATAAGGCATCATAAACCTTTCCAATATTAAATCTCAGGCGAATGACTGCATCACTTCGACTATCCCAACTGTAACATACTGAGTACTGGTTTGACTGGGAGCGAACATCAGGGGCGGATTAAAGATGGTTTAAGGTGCAGGCAAAATCTCATTCGCTTCCTAATGGACAGTCACTTGGCGCCCTAGGAGCAGCTACTTGAAATTTACGAGCAGGCTGCCGCTTGCTTTGCCTTCGCTTAAATCCGCCCCTGGAAAATAGTTATTTGATTTTTGAGGATTATCCAGCGGTGATCGAGACAGAAAAAAAGTTGAAAACTTCTTTTACGATACTGAAGAAGTCCAAGGCATCAGAACATGACTTTGGTCCATCGTCCACTACGAGGTTGAGTGAATGGTTGCTGTATGGAACAAAAAAATACTCGTGTGCTGAGCTCCAGAGTTCGTTTTTATTAGCCTACGTTTTTCTTTCATATTTGAACCGTTGTCGTAGCCTTTTACACGCATATTACTCTAAAAAATTACATTTTATTTCTTCTCCTGGTGAATTGAACGATGCAAAGCAGTATTTTCAAAACTTCGTTCCCGTGTTTAGTTTCAGCGAAGATAAGCCTTTGGTTTTGTTCGAATGCAGACGATGCAATTATTGACGCCAAGACAACGCAGCTTTGATATGGCTTGTCACAAAAGTGAAGATTCACCACGTTATTTATATTATAAAGGCACATTACTCAATTTCCTTGGTAGAAGCCGCTTCCTGTCATGCGCCCTTGAACTACTGAGAACAATTGGTACTCTAAAGTTTTCAGGTCTCGCTTGTCTGCATAATGTGAGGTGAGGCATTTGGAAATCGCTTTCCAATTCATCGGCGTGTTATAAGACTCGAGAACTACGTCCGCTTCTCCGACAACCTTGTCGCGTACAGCAGGGGTGACTAGATAATATTGGTACGTATCTTCTCTGCCTTCATACAGGCTCATGATTCTATCAATGCTTTTCCTCCATGAGCTAAAGGCGGTTCTATCACCGGAGAATTCCCTAATGAGGCGTATTACCTCCGGTATCTTTTCATTCGTTATTTGTGGGTCAGGTCTAGCAAGCGGTAAGTCGAAAAGGGAATCTGGTTTATCAACATTATTGACGGCCTGCCCTATTAAATCTCCAGCTTCTAACGTTTCTCTGATCATGTTTGCTATCAAGGCCTTTAACTCAGAACTCGCGACTCAGAACTGGGCGACGACCTGGTCGAGGAAACGGACGAAATTGAGAGCAGCCACTGCATCGGACAAATCTGCTTTCATGATGACTACTGTTTCAAGCTAAATGAACAATACAAATAAACAATACATACACAAAGTGAATTTTTCTTGTTATAGAATTTATTTCTAGTATGAGTGCAAATATTTGCTTTTTATTTATTTATTATATTTTTTTTGTAAGATATTTGTAAGATGTTTTTTGTGAAACTTATTTCATTCCTGATCCATTGAATGCTATTCTTGTAATGATCTTACAAGGTTACTTCTTATTTGCTACAAGCTGACTCTGCCGCTGCCCTCTGCCGGCGTTGATATATAATGTCAGTAATAGGGATAACTTTAGTCGTATTAATACATTTTATAATGTCTTTTAATTAAAAACCTTTTTATTCGGAAATCACGATGGTGTGTGGTGTATAGAGCTTTAGTTGTGTAAGGTACTACTCAGAAATGGTGATAGCACAGAGTAATCAAGGTTGGGTGGGGATACGTAGCGTTAATAACAGCCTAACGCTACAGCACAACTAAAGGAAATGTAGGCTCCCCTCTTTTTCCCCTATCCCTTACCACCTTCTTTCACGCAAAATTTTTAGTAAGAATAATATTGATACCAGAGTAATAAGGTAGCGATGCGATCTTTTACCCCACTCCCAATTGCCGACGACGACGACGAGCTAGAGCCGGAATTAAATCGCGTGATCCGATCGTCTACAAAAATTCATCACACTCTTGAACATTTACCTATGTATTATGTAACACCATTTAAGAACAAGTTAAAGTCTAAGCTAAAGTGTTTTCATTGTGGCAAGTTAGGCCATATAAAGAAAGACTGTTTCTTCTTAAAAAGGCAAGCAGGCAACCAGAATGTTCCTGTTGAAAGTAATGTTAGAGGGAGACAGGCTCAGATGGCAACAACAACGTAGCCAGAACGTGCGTTTGCGTTTTCGATGAAATTAGTAAATTCCACTGAAACGGCAGACGGAGTAGATTTTCTATTAGATTCGGGGGCATCAGATCACCTCTAAAACGACATTACTGTATTTTCCGAGTATGAGAATTTAAATCCAAGTGTGGTGATTGAGATCGCAAAGCGTGGAGAATTGGTATATGCTACTGCGAAAGGACTAGTTAACCTTAACAGTTCTGGGAACAACATTGCTTTACAAAATGTGCTGCATAGCAAGGAAATCCCGCACAATTTACTATCCGTGAAGAAGATGCTAGATGCTGGAGTGTCCGTCAAATTTAATCCGGATGGCATTAAAATAATCAAAAGCGTATAATGTAACGATTATGAAATTGTTAACTCTTTTCACATTTGTCAAACACTCTTTTCATTTACTTCTTAAAACTAAAGTAATAACAAAAATGAAAAAATTCATTTTTTATATGGCCACCATTGGCATTAAGTACCGATTGCAGTCTGTTTTTCATTGAATTAACTAGTTTTTGAGATCATAATTATTAGCTAAGCTCTGCCACTTTTCTTGTAAAAATTTTTTTAGCTGCATTCTGTTTTTGGGTTGCCTTTTAGGGGTTTACGCCACACCCTAGATGGTCCATCGTTATAATACAGCATTATTTTTGTTTCGTCGGCGAATATGACGTCATCCCAGTAGTCCGCAGGTTGCCTTATATAAAGTTGAGCGAACGATAAGCGTTTTCCCACATTCATTGTAGACAGCAGCGGTTTTCGGCGAGCAGCCTTCGAGCTGTATTTGTTTTTCATGATCATCTGGCGTACAGTTTCATGAGAAACGTCAATTCCCAGCTCTTCCTTGAGCTCTTTGGACAGCTGGCGAGTTGAAATCTTTGGATTTTTGTCAACTTTCCTGACTGTAACTCGCTCGGCCCGTTCATTAATTTTTGGCTTTAACCCTCCGCCTAGCCTTAGCTCCAGTTTACCCTCGTTTTCGGCTCGATTAATTAGTCCTACTAGTACCTGAAAACATTTCAGTTAGCTCTAATGCGCTTTTACCCATTTGGTAACTAAAATAAACCAACTGAGTCCGTTCGAAAGATAATCGTTTGCCAGGCATCTTTATATTGCAATAATTAATGTTGGATGTGCAATAGTTCCAAAAATGTCAGCAAATGACAATCAGAATCATGTGCCAAAGCACACGCAACGCTTAAAACAACGGTAAATGTTCTTATCGTGCGAAAAGAAAAAGATTGCGCAAATGTGAAAAGAGTTCTTTGACAGTATAAAATAGTATCCATTTTGTGTAAATTATAAATTTATTATGATATTCCGTTTCCTTAATTGGAACTTTATTGATTCGTTTCCTTTCTTTCGTGGCGAGGGTCGACGTTAAGAATGTTATAATTTATTTTATATTTATTTAATATTAAATTATACTTTCTGCAATTCTGCGTGAAGTAGTACACCCAACTCTCCTTTTACACGGTTTCTTTTTACACGGATTTGAAGTTACACGGTTGGAAATAATTTTTTTGTAAACATTGTTTTATCTAGTACGGTTTCAAAATCACTGTTTTGTAGTTATGTTTGTTTTTACAAAACTTGGCACCATTGCTGAAATGAACATACATAGTAGTAGCTGGAAAATCCCCTTATTCGATAACTCTTACCTACACATTTTGTTCGCATGCTATTTACATAAAATATTGCTTAATTAAAGTGTTTAAAGTTTGTTAGCTCGCAATATTTTATCAATTAGATTTGAACATTTCTGAACTTAATAAGTGAAAAAAGGTATTTTATCTATAAATTTTTATTTAAGCTTTAAAAATACAATTTTTGCCCTTACTACAGTTAATAAAATGTCAAAAATTTCAAAGATTCGTAAAAGGCAAGCCATTTCTTTGGAAGTAAAATGAAAAACCTGTCTGGCAAGAGGTGAAGGTTCAACATCTGTGGGCAAGGATTTTGGCTTAAACGAAGCTAATATCAGGACCATTAAGAAAAATGAGAATGAAATACGGAAATCTGTCATCAGTTCATCAAAACATAGTTCCAAAACATCGTCATACATTAGAAATGAAGTGTTGGTAAAAATGGAAAAATGTGTAGGGTTTTGGATTGAGGATTTATTTTACAATTTGTATGCATATCTGAAATTTTATAGTTTTCAACATTTTTTACACGGTTTTTCGAAGTAAATATAGTTCTTTATTTCATCTTACACGGTTTTCAAATCACATGGAACGTATCCCCCATTTTACTATAGGAAGCGCCTCTTTTTTTACACGGTTTCTTTTTACACGGATTTCTGAGGAACGTATCACCGGGTAAAAAGAGAGTTGGGTGTATATTAGTCGCGTGGTCATTCCTCTCTAAGTCTAGCTTACATTCTAATCTAAAGCTCAGCTTGTAACGTAGAAGCTCTGGAGCGTTAACATACTGCCTCTTTGCTGCTGAGTGATTGTGTAACTCCTCCCGTACTAAGACAAAGGCTGTCCTCAGGCTTCCTGGATTTTGTGGTGCAATGATAGATGACATTGCTATCGCTTGTTACAACGGGAAGGTTTCAAAAATAGCTAGGGCGTTCAATACCTCGGAAATGTAATCTCAATTGATGGCTGAGGGTTGCACATTGTTTTGTGATGGAGTTGTCAGTCAATAGCGCCTGGTTGCCAAGATCAGCTACGTCATTATGACCGGTGGTATTATCTTAGAGGTTTGCCATTATTATTATTTGTCGACTTAATAATAGGGTGCAGAAATTAAAGTATCTAGTATGTTACAGTGTTCTATGTAAAACGCTTACTGGTTAAATTTGTTTAACTGGTTAAATTCAAGGTATCGGATAAGGTTATTGATAACATTAATATTTCCTATCGAATTCTGGATTATTGTTCTGCTTTAAGTGAAAAGTCTACTGAATTTATGCTTGTACCTGAATTTTGTTATTTGATTCGAAAAACTCATGTGTGTGGTTGGAAAGTTTTTTGAAAAGGGCCCTTCTGACATCGAACTTTAAGTTGTACTTAAAGGGTTAACGGTCCTTTTATATAGTATGTGTGAAAATTATAAAGAATGTCCAGAGTAGGCTGGACAGGTGTTTAATTCTTTAAACTCTTGCCAAATCACAATTTTCTTGACACTGTTTTACAGTATGCATTTGAATAGACAGCTAAGCGATAGTCACTGCAACGAAAATGTACCGTTTTTTAAAGGAAACGAATATCCTTAGCGTAAATTGTCTTTATGCACAACTCTTCCCTTTATTGGAACACTTGTCTCAATGTTTGCTTCGACTTTTTCTTCTCTGTACAGTGGGGTAAGTTTATTTCCTAGGCGTTCATTTAGCTTTACCAAGACGGTGTCCCTAACTTGAAAGGTTCTGTCACGTCTTGATTCATTCGACCTTTTCAATTGTAGCACTTGCGCCTTATCAATTTTATTCGAAATTTCTTCTGCAAGTTCGGGGGGTGTCGCATGAATAATGCCACTCAGCTTTTTGTTAGTGACCGAATGCACTGTTTTATTATATTCCACGACCGCCTGGAGTATGAGATTAACCGTATCGTTTAAGCCTCTCTCTAATTTCAGACACCGTGCTATTTCGATCAGTGTAAGTGAAACCTTTCTACTTGTCCGTTTGATGTGCTATGAAGCGGCGGTGCATTTTCCACTTGGACATTGAATTGGTTTGATAAGAGTGACCTGATTGACTGAGAATTCATGGATGGTGCATTGTCACAATATATTGTCTTTGAGTGTGGATAGAAATTCATTAATTGTATTATTGCAGGTTATATATCGGCTATTGTTCGAGAATCTATGGGCTGTACAATCGCAAATTTGGAAAATTTATACACGCTGGTCAGGAAATGTCTCTTATCTGTAGAGAAAATATCAATGTGTAGAGTCTCGCCAATTTGTGAGGGAAAAGGTGTTCTACCAAGGACCTGTTTTTGTGGATAGCGGTCATATTTGACTTTTTTACAAAACGAGCAGTTACCTACAATACTGGCTGCTAGCTATGACATTTTTGGAAAAAAAGTAATCTTGCGAAATTTGTTTCACATTTTCTTGTGCTGCGCTGTGCGCTCTGTTGTTTTCAATAGTTACTATTGCCCTTTGTTCCTCTTTGTTATAAATGTCAGTGACTAAGTTCTTTGTATGTCTGAAAGTCGTTGCTGGGAACTCCTCCACGAGGTTGCTTCGGATGGATGCCAATATTGGCAATTCACAGTATATCGCATTCACTACATCCTGCTTAACAACGTCACGAGTTTTGCCAACTAAAGATTCCTTTTTCACGAAATATATCACATGCCTTGTCTTATTCCCGAATATAACAAATGTGCGAGTTTAATCTGCTACGCCTTCTTCTATAATTATTTTGTTTCTAAAACAATTGACTGGCTTGTCGACCGTTTCGATGGTATACGAGAGAGAAATTGCGCTATGTATTGTCGCCATATCCGATTGAGCATCGGTTCCTAAAACATGAATGGCCTGTCTAGATAATGCATCTGCAACATAATTTTCTTTCCCCGGCTTATAAAAAAAAGTTGGCGTTATGCTCGTTTATAAACGCCTTCCACCTTTTTATTTTTGCTGGGTTCCTATCTGAGACAGCGAAAGTTAGAGGTTGGTGATCTGCGTAAATGTTCAGATTTTGGACACCATACAGATAGTTCCTCAGACTTTTTAAAGCCCATACGATGTTCGCGTTCGTTTGTAGCGAAACTAAGCTCTATATTCTTTAAAGCTCTTGAGATCATTGTGACAGGCTTGCCGTTTTGTGATAGAACCGCCCCGAGGCCAAGAGCCGAAGCATCCGTAGTTAAATCGAAAGGCTTTTCATTATTAGGATAGAACAACATTACATTTTCTGACACAAGAACATCTTTTAGTTTTTCGAATGCTGAACGCTGTTTGTAATCGAAGGTAACTGGTATCTTTTTGGAGCGACTGGCTGAAACTTTTCCGTTTTCCCCTTTTAAAATATCATTCATCATCATCATTCATGGTCTCGCTATAGAGCAAAGTCTGTTATAAAACTGCGATAGTAGCTCGCTAGTCCCAAAAAGGATCTAACATTGAATAAGTTTGTGGGTTCTTCATAACTTCGGATAGATTCGACTTTAGAAGGATTAGTTGTAATACCTTTGCTGGATAACACGAATCCTAAATATTCGACACTCTCTCTGAAAAAGTTTGATTATTCCATAGATACCCTCATGTTATGTTAGTCTCTCTAGTACCCAACTAATATTCATTCATTCATTTCAAAGAACACTTTATTAATAATTGTATAATTTGTACAAGTGAGAATATATATTATTATGTTTTAAGAGTACAGGCAAGTTACAGTGCCTTTTATACTTTGTCAACTGATTTATATTAAAGAGGATTACATTTAAGTATTATTATAAGTTTGGGAGAAAATTTATGAACAAAAAACCCAGTAAATGTAGCCTTACTAACTAATTCCTAATAACTAGGCTTATTGCTAAGGTTGAAGTTACATATCCACAAATTGTGAATATTATTTAAGTGTGCGTAGGTAGAGTACAATAAAATCTTTTTTTACACGGTAGGTACGTTCCCAAGAAAACCGTGTAAATCAAAACAGTGTAAAAAAATACACGATTCATATGTAAATTTGAGGATCTGTTCCAAAACCTATAAGAATCGTGAAAAATTAAAAAAATTCAAATATTTTCTTAAAAAACCGTGCAAAACAAGTGATATTAAACTTCATTTATTAATAATAAAACAAAACAATTCATATTTATTACAAGAAAATAAATTTAGTTTACAGTTTAAATTCAATCCATAAGTACAAAAAATTAGGAAAGAGAGTACAAGAGTACAGCTACTCATCGCTAGTTGAGAACAATCGTGTACGTTTATTACGGACTGGCTTAAAAATAGCACTGTCGTCAGAAGATATGTCTAACACTGTTGGGTTTTGATCTAATACAGAATTATCTTCATTATTAGCGGCCTCTATAGGTTTTTTGGTTAAAAAGTCTGTTAAAAGAAGTTGTTTTTTTGGTTTCTCCAGTTGTTTAGATAATTCTTGATACACAGCAACACAAGAGTTAAGTTTGCGTTGGAATTGTAATACACGCTCCATGTCAAGATCATGGGCAAGAAAATGTTGTTCCAAACTTGTAGCGAATTTCAAGCCCTCACGAATTAAATGAGCCGTTTAAACCTGACCTTCACCTTCACCTTCGTCTTCGTCGATATCGACTTCTTTATTCTCATTGATTGTCATAATTTCAATTAAGTCGTCGTCACCAATAGGATCTTCTTGCATTATTTCATCGATATCAGCCGTTTGGATGTTGTCAAACCCATCGCCACCTATATTATTTGAAAGACTTATAATCTCAGAATAAATGTCTGATCTTTGCACCACTGAAGTTCCACTTTGAACGAAATCTGGTAAAATGTTTTTCCAACAAGCATGTAAGGTTGATTGCCGAAACTGTTTGATGGCAAAAGAAACATGCGAAATGCAATCCAAAATATTAAACTTTTTCCGTGCTTCCATAACATTCAAATTTTGTTCTTCCACTGAATCTAAAATATATCTTAACGTTTGCTTGATTTAGTACATTTTAAATGCTGCTATAATACCCTGATCGAGTGGCTGAATCAGAGAAGTGGTATTAGGCGGCAAAAACAGCAATTTAATATTCGGATGTTCCAACACTGGGTGGCTAGGTGCATTATCAACAAGCAAAAGTATTTTGAATTCCAAATCTTTTTGTGTCATATATTTCTGAGCTTCAGGAACAAAACAGTTATTAAACCAATCTTTAAACAGATTAGCCGTCATCCATGCCTTTTATTCGCCATAAAATGAACTGGAAGATGTTCTTAGTCCTTACCTCTCAAAGTGGCTTCAACATTTTATCGCCAGATGCGTTACTGCAAAGCTAGAGGGTCACCCGATCTTTGGCTGCTTTGAAGCCACCAGCTGTCTTTTGAGATTTTGATATGAATGTTCTTTTTGGCATTTGCTTCAAAAACAATTCCGTTTCGTCGGCATTAAATATTTGATCTGGAGTATATCCGCCCTCTTGAATTATTTTTGCTAGTTCATTAATTTCATTCATTTTTTGCAGCCTTTCGTCTGCTGATGCCAATTCTCCTTGAATTTTTACAAGCAATTTTATTAGTTCCCTGATGGGATACTGATGGTTCTAACTCCTGAAGTCGGTTGTAAATTCTAAGTGCTGTCTCTTTAATAATTTTCCCATCAATAGGAATATTTTATTACTGTAAATCTTCAATCCATAACACCATATGTTTTTCAGTTTTCTCCAAAGTACAATTTCGACTATAAGAAGTTGTCTTTGAACTAAGTGCTGACCCAGAAATTACTGATTGTCGAATGGAACTCTCATTTTTTTTAATTGTTCTTATTGTCGCTTCGTGTAAACCAAAAGCTCTGCCAACAGATGTAGAATCTTCGCCACTTCTGAGACCGTCTAGGATTTTTATTTTCGTTTCTAATGAAATTGTTTGTCTCTTCAGAATTTGCTGTTGTTTAGACATTGTAATAATAAAGGCACTGGAAAAACGAAATAAAATAAAATTGCTTATTGCAGTTTTCTAAAATAACAATCTAACACAATGTTAACTTTTGAAAAGTTATTAACAATTCCGATTATGTAATTTGAAGATTTAATCAATTTATAAAAAGAGCTAACTTAAACATTAACTTTAAGAACTTTATTGAAATTATATATTTCGTCATTAACGAACTGATATATTAAATAAAAAGGGGAAAACCCCTTTTTTTGGTTCCAAATAGAGTTGGCAGAGATGTCTAGAGGGTATTTTCCTTAAAGTAAACAAGCCGTGAAGTTGAGTTGCCACTTGGATGATATCTAACACTGCAGAAAATCATGTAAAAAATTAAAAAAAAAATTTTGGAATTCGTGTTAAATTAAAAATTAAAAATTACGTGTAAAAAACTTTTAAAATTTCTTCTTGACGAACCGTGTTTTTTGAAAATCGTGTAAAAAAAGACCGTGCAAAAAAGATTTTACTGAATAAAGGGAATTTTTTTTTGAGTTATAGAAGGGTGTTTTTTTTTAGAGTTATAATGTATAACTTTAAACTGCAATAAAACAACGATGGATTATTCGATTGACATGAATTGTTGTCTTGTTGGAACCACAGCTCCTGGACATCATGGTTGTTCAATTCAGGAATGAAAAAGTTAGTAGTCATGGCTCTATACCGATCACCATTGACTGTAACGTTCTGGCCATAATCGTTTTTGAAGAAGAACGGACCAATGATTCCACCAGCCCATAAAGCGCACCAAACAGTCAGTTTTTCTGGATGTAACGGAGTTTCGACATACACTTGAAGATTAGCTTCACTCCAAATGCGGCAGTTTTGTTTGTTGACGTAGCCATTCAACCAAAAGTGCGCTTCATCGCTAAACAAAATTCGCTTATGAAAATCGGGAATAACGGCAATCTCGTTTTGGGCCCATTTGCAAGCGTTGTTCAGGCGTGAGTCTATTCATGGTGAATTGCCAAACCAAACTGAGAATAAATCACTGGACAGCTGTTAAATCGGTCGCCATCTTGAACAGTAATACCAACTTAAAGTTCTATACCTCGAATATGGTCACCCTATATATACAGTCTGTCAAGTGTGAGTTTTCACACTGAAAAAAACGTTTGTCAAAAAGAACAATTTTTTTCATTAAATTATAATATACAGTTGCAAGAGTACTTGTCGAAATTTGCGGATTTTGGCACACCTTCCTCATCATAAGGCGCTCTGCACGTTTATTAATCTTACGACTAGGGCCACCTCCACGCATTAACTCCAATCTGCCTTCGTTTTCAGCACGATTAACAACATTATATATTGTCTTTCTCGATACGGAAATAATCTCTGACAATTCCTGGACACTTTTGCCAATTCGGTGATTGTAATATATGAGCTGAATTAGCTCCAAAGAGTCTTTTGCCAGCCATCTTATTTTTTTTAATATTCCTCCAATATGATGTGCAAAAGTCAAAAATCATAATAAAATTGCTCACCAATTCATAGGAAAAGCAAGGCATGCATAACTGTAAATGTACCGCTACTTCTCGGAATCGTGCAGAAAGGAAGCAAATAATAAAATGTGTAAACACACCATTCACACCAAAAAAATTTGAATTGCTTTCGTTTTTGTTATATTTTTAGTTCCTTTTAATTTAAATTTGTAATTTTTTGTTATAAATCATTAATAGATAATATAAGAAATTGGAATAAATAATAATATAAATAAACAAAAATCATTAATACATCGAAACACTTATTTCAGTGCTAGGAAAGCTGAAAAATGAAATTTATTTGCAGTGTGTAAACTCATTCTTGACAGAGTGTACATACAGTTTATCAAGAAAGTGTTTTGACAAAGAGAAAAATTTTGATTTTTCATGTTTGCACCTGAAAAAGTAGATATTTCCTTGCAAAAAATTAAATAAAAAATATTTTCATACTTATAAATAAATTTATTAACATAATATACAAAAAGAATTCTAAGAAATAAGTAACAAAAGAATAAAAAAAAAACAGTTGGAAAAAAAGAAAGATTAATCTCTCAGCGCAATGGGGTGTACAATATTCTTGGTTAGTCCGTCTTTAGCCAGCACAAATAAACTGGATGGTTTTCCCACGCGAGAACAGGCCACATATAGTTGTCCGTGGGAAAAGCATTGTGTTTCCAAATCTAAGCCACATACAGATAATGTCTGGCCTTGTGAATTATTGATCGTCATAGCGAATGCCAATCTAATTGGAAATTGAGTGCGTTTGAATTCAATTGGCACATCTGTAGGAATCATAGGGATTCGTGGCAGCAACACATTTTCGCCTCGAAACTTCCCATTCAAAATGATAGCTTCAAGTTACGAAGTAGAATGATCGAGCTCCAACCTTCAATTGTAAATGGTGTGGTGGCATGCCTGGCAAATCCAATGAATTTAAAAACTCAATTGGATAATTCACAGTTTCGTTGGTATCACAAACTGCATCGATAGATTTGTATGACACCAAGTCCCCAGGCAACAACTGTTGTATTTTTAAATTTAATCCATTGACGTCCACATTTTTTGCTGACAAAATCGCTCTTTCTGCCAAACACTTATGATTTTAATATAAATAAAGATCTCAAATCCCTTAAAGTCCTCGGAAGAGGGTACTGGGCTATAGCTGCAACTTTATCTGGATTAGTTTCAATACCTTTGTCGGATACAACGAAGCCAAGGAATTCGACTTTGGTCTTCATGAACTCGCATTTGTCCAATTGACATTTCATATTGGCTTCTTGCAGAGTTCGAAAAATAATGTCCAGATTTTCCAAGTGTGATTCATCATCTTTACTAAATACGATGATATTGGCAATGTAAATAAAACATATTTTACCAATATGTTCATGAAGTATGTCGTCTAAAGCGCGCTGGAAAATTGCAGGCGCGTTCTTTAGTCCAAAGGCTGTTTTCTCTATATCGGACGTTTTTAGTGGAATTTGGTGGAATCCACTCTTGAGGTCTAGTACGGAAAAGACTCTGTTGTCACTTAATTGTGCGATGACATCGTTTATTTCTGGTATTGGGTATTTGTCAGCTATAGTAACCAAATTTAACTTTCTGTAATCTATAACCATACGATATTTTTTTTCTTTAGAGGCGTCTGTTTTTTTGGTACTATCCATACAGGTGAATTGTATGGTGACCTCGATGGTCTGATTATGCCGTCATTTAATAGTTCAGAAACCTGCTTATTAACCTCATCTTTCATGCACATTGCATATTGATAGAATTTGGAGTATACTGTGTGTCTGAAGAGGTTCGTATTTCTGCCTTCACATTAGTCGTGTAAGTCAGTTTTTGATTTGGCTCTGCAAATAAAGTTCGGTATGACTGGAGAAGTACTATGACTATGGTATTTACTGCTTCATATTTCCTCTATCTTTTGTAAGCGTCAGGCATTGGTCCTGAAGGTCTTTTCCCTGTTTCAAGCTGTGGCCTATTCATATAGTTTACTACTTGTGACTACTACTAATGCTCCGATCTACGTCCATGGGTTCTGGGTTTGGTAGAGGTTTTGGTGCAGTTGGTCTGGGTGGCATGAACTGTTGTTGCCGGTATTGGTTGGTGTCATATTGTCGCGCTATGGTGTAGTTTTGTGTAGATCTGTTGCTGCCCGGTTTGTTGGTATTGTATGTTTCTGTGCGGAACCTGTGGCGGTTGTCTGAAACTTGAGCTAACGAATTGCATGTTTCGAGGTGCTGTGTTCGTTTGTCATTATGGTTTTTATTGTTGGCGGATATCGCGTGCATGGTGCGATATTTTTGATTTTCCAATTTTAAGCATATGTCCAGTGCCGAAGGTAGGTCTGGTGGAGCTTGCGCACCCAGAATGCGACCTAGATCTCCACGTAACCCACAAACGAATGTGTCTAAAGCTTTGTCACGGTACATTTTCTTTTAAAGTCGAAGAGCCTCACTACCCAAATCCATACAGATTACGTTGTTCAAGAGTAGAGACAGATGTTGGTATACCACTTGATGGAATTCTTTCGCCGATTGGTTATTACCTTGCATTAGCATTGTCATCTGATACTCTAGTGTACCAAGATCACGTTTATCTCCATAATGCATTGTAGACACTTGACTATTGCTTTCCAATCTAATGGAACGCTATATGATTCAAGTGCCGTGTCGGCATTGCCAATGATCTTGCTCCTAATTGAATGGAGTATGCCAAAATACCTTGGTGTGCCGGCTTCTCCTGCATAAGCCTCCATGCGGCGGTCTACGCTTTAATTCTAAGAACTGAACTCCGCCGGATTTCCGGAAAAGTCAATCAAACATTTTACTACATCGGGTATTCTGTCAAGTCCACCTAAGTTTGCACGATATTCTGCATTTATACCCTGGTCTACTGCGTTATTAAAATCCTGCTCTGGGTTGTTTAGTGCCTGTACTATTGCCGGTACTTGTTATGCGATCAATAGTCCAACTAGTTCGGTAATCTGTTCTACAGTCGCCATGTTCCTATTCTGTTGTTGCTCTAACTGTCTAAGTTCTTGTCTTTGTTGTTGTCGAGTTTGTTGTTCGTTGGTTGTGTGTTGTTGGTTCAGAATAGGGGGTCGTATTAAGTTGTTATGATTGGCCATAAATTTTCAATTTGATGTTGAAGGATATATTTTGTAAAAGTGGTACTTAGTCGCAAAAAAAGTTGTGTGTTTATTATTTAAAGAGGAAAAAGAATTTTTTATATACATATATTTTTTTTTTGTTATTCACGTTAGCAAGTTATTTACTATTGGTATTAGTGAGAACCAGTAGCTGGTTTTTCCCTTCTATCTTGGAGGGTCCTTATTTTGGAATCGCAAGACTGGAACTGGTTATACTACTCTTGAAGTAGTTAGTTTCGTTTGTTATCGTTTTACGGTTTTTTTATATTATATTTGTTATACTAAATTTCAAAACTATAATTTTTGTTTTTGATTTTGTTTGATTTATCTTAATTGCTATAATTATGTGTGTGTGTGGACTTAAAGCTGAAAATGAAGCTGTTGATGAACGCAATGCATCGCCGTCGTAATTTAAGTTAATTTTTAATTTTGCGTTTTCAAACACTATATTTTTGGGATTTTTAGTGACGCCGCGCCACAGCTTTAAGTGAAAATAAATAAAAATTGTTGCGGCTACTCCGCTCGACTATCCGGATTTCATCCTGTTTGATATCTCTACTGAGGATCCTGCGATCGGTACAAGTTGAGGACGTTCTGCGAACGGATCATGCAGAACTGTAGTCCACCGATGAGCGAATCATCAATTAAGATCCACTGCTTGACTGATAGCACAATTAAGTTCTTCTCAGTTAGTAATGAAATATTGACCTCACGAGTTAACGCAAGGGAGTCTATTCAGTATTTCACTTGCCCAGCGGGTGGTTAGCAACTGTCGGACTTAACCCGTCGCGAACCGAAAACTTAAAGACGGTTTTGCTTTATCGTTTATTCCACTGGTCCCTGCTCGGGCGCCAGTTAAGTTCTTTTCTTTTGTTTTAATGAAAACATTAACACTTTATTAAGTCCAATGGGACTGTTCTTGTTGATTACAATTTTTAGACTAATTAACCCAAGCTAACCAAAACCCTAAGAGAGCTGTGTGTGTTGACAGCGACGTTGACAGAGGCAGCAGCGTCAACAGCAGTTGTATCGGCAACTCTGGAGCGCTTGCGTTATTGCCCAATATGGTTGCTGCACCTTGCTGCCGGATGTTGTTGCAATTGCAGTTTTTAATGTTTTCATTCTTAACTTATATATTCTTTAGAAAATAAAAAAATGTTATTCAAATTTGGATGGATAATATTCAAAATGGATACTATTTTATACTGTCAGAGAACTCTTCACATTTGCGCAATCTTTTTCTTTTCGCACCATACCAACGAAAAACGGAACATTTACTGTTGTTTTAAGCGTTGCGTGTGCTTTGGCACATGATTCTGATTGTCATTTGCTGACATTTTTGGGACTATTCCACATCCAACATTAATTCTTGCAATATAAAGATGCCTGGCAAACGATTATCTTTCGAACGGACTCAGTTGGTTTATTTTAATTACCAAATGGGTAAAAGCGCATTAGCGCTAACTGAAATGATTTCAGTTACTGGTAGGACTAATTAATCGAGCCGAAAACGTGGGTAGACTGGAGCTAAAGCTGGGCGGAGGGCCAAAGTCAAAAATTAATGAACGGGCCGAGCGAGTTATAGTCAGGAAAGTTGACAAAAATCCAAAGATTTCAACTCGCCAACTGTCCGAAGAGCTCAAGGAAAAGCTGGGAATTGACGTTTCTCATGAAGCTGTACGCCAGATGATCGTGAAAAACAAATACAGCTCAGAGGCTGCTTATCGTTCGCCCGACTTTATATAAGGATGACTTGCGGACTACTGGGATGACGTCATATTCGCCGACGAAACAAAAATAATGCTGTATTATAACGATGGACCATCTAGGGTGTGGCGTCAACCCCCAACATTGTTGGACAACAAAAATATAATTCCAACAGTGACACTTGGAAAACTTTCCATAATGATATGGGGATGCATATCTAGTCAAGGTGTCGGAGACTTGGAATTCATTGAGGGGACCATGGACGCAGAGCAGTACCTCAATATTTTATTTTACCAGGATAACGACCCGAAACACAAAGAGCATATGGTAAAGATGTGGCTGCTGTATAACTGCGGTAAAGTTATAGACACACCTGCCCAAAGTCCCGATTTAAACCCGATCGAAAATTTATGGGCGTTTTTGAAGAAAAAGGTTAAAAGGCAGCCCAAAAACAGAATGCAGCTAAAAAACTGTAAACAAGAAGAGTGGCAGAGCTTAGCTAACAATTATGATCTCAAAAACTAGTTAATTCAATGAAAAACAGACTGCAATCGGTACTTAATGCCAATGGTGGCCATATAAAAAATGAATTTTATCATTTTTGTTATTACTTTAGATTTAAGAAGTAAATGAAAAGAGTGTTTGACAAATGTGAAAAGAGTTCACAATTTCACAATCGTTACATTATACGCTTTTGATTATTTTAATGCCATCCGGATTAAATTCGACGGACACTCCAGCAATAAGCATCTTCTTCACGGATAGTAAATTGTGCGGGATTTCCTTGCTATGCAGCACATTTTCCAATGCAATCTTGTTCCCAGAACTGTTAAGGTTAACTAGTCCTTTCGCAGTAGCATATACCACTTCTCCACGCTTCTCACGCAATCTCAATCGCCACACTTGGATTTAAATTCTCATACTCGGAAAATACAGTAATGTCGTTTACGAGGTGATCTGATGCCCCCGAATCTAATAGAAAATCTACTCCGTCTGCCGTTTCAGTGGAATTTACTAATTTAATCAAAAACGCACGTTGTGGCTGCTCTCAATTTGGGAGCAGAGAATCCCAGTCGTCCGTTTGCTCGACCAGGTCGTCGCCCAGTTACCACAACCCCTATAGCGAGTTCTGAGTTAAAGGCCTTGATAGCAAACATGATCAGAGAAACGTTAGAAGGTGGAGATTTAATAAGGCAGGCCGTCAATAATGTTGATAAACTAGATTCCCTTTTCGACTTACCAGTTGCTAGACCTGATCCACAAATAACGAATGAAAAGATACCGGAGGTAATACGCCTCATAAGGGAATTCTCTGGTGATAGAACCACCTTTAGCTCATGGAGGAAAAGCATTGATAGAATCATGAGCCTGTATGAAGGCAGAGAAGATACGTACCAATATTATCTAGTCACCCCTGCTGTACGCGACAAGGTTGTCGGAGAAGCGGACGTAGTTCTCGAGTCTTATAACACGCCGATGAATTGGAAAGCGATTTCCAAATGCCTCACCTCACATTATGCAGACAAGCGAGACCTGAAAACTTTAGAGTACCAATTGTTCTAGGTGGTTCAAGGGCTTCTACCAAGGAAATTGAGAAATGTGCCTTTATAATATAAATAACGTGGTGAATCTTCACTTTTGTGGCACACTGTATCTCGCCCTGAAAAATCTTCAAGCCATATCAAAGCTTCGTTGTCTTGGCGTGAATTATGGCATCGTCTGCATTCGAACAAAACCAAAGGCTTATCGTCGCTGAAATTTAACACGGGAACGAAGTTTTGAAAATACTGCTTTGTATCGTTCAATTCACCAGAAGAAGGAATAAAATGTTATTTTTTAGAGTACAAGTTAGAGTACGACAACGGTTCAAATATGAAAGGAAAAAACGTAGGCTAACAAAAACGAACTCTGGAGCTCAGCACACGAGTATTTTTTTGTTCCATACAGCAACCATTCACTCAACCTCGCAGTGAACGATGGAGCAGTCATGTTCTGATGCGTTGGACTTCTTCAGTATCGTAAAAGAAGTTTTCAACTTTTTTCTGTCTCGACCTGCCGCTGGAGTATCCTCAAAAAACAAATAACTATTTTCCAGGGGCGGATTTAAGCGAAGGCAAAGCAGGCGGTAGCCTGCTCGTAAATTTCAAGTAGCTGCTCCTAGGGCGCCAAGTGACTGTCCGTTAGAAAGGTCGAATGAGATTTTGCCTGCACCTTAAACCATCTTTAATTCGCCCCTGATGTTCGCTCACAGTCAAACCAGTACTCAGTATGTTACAGTTGGGATATTCGAAGTGATGCAGTCATTCCCCTGAGATTTAATATTGAAAAGGTTTATGATGCCTTATATGAGGCAGGATCAAAAGCAGGATGCGTTTGAAAGAAACACTGCAAAAGGGCTTGCCAAAAATCTAACAAATTTTAGTCTTGTGCGGTTTAGTACCCTGGCATTCAATGTTGTCCAAAATCAGCCTCGCCAGAAACCACCTCCAAGAAATATCGACCAGCTTAGAAACTGCCATGGAGCTGATAGACAGAGTTTAAAAGATCAAAACACAATTCGATTACGAACAACAAGATTGAACAAGTTCTATTCGGAATAGTATCTTTGAAAGTAAATTTCTTCTATTCAGAACTAGATATACAGTGTGCCACAAAAGTGATGATACAGCAAGGTATTTATATTATAAAGGCTCAATTCTCATTTATTATTACAAAATTAAAAAAAAAATTAGATAAAATATTTTAAAGTATATAACTAAGATTAGAAAATAAAACAAAAAATTATTATATTCCATACTAATATACTTAAAATTAAGCAAAAACTAAAAAAAAACAATAATTTGACTCCACAAAAGTCATGATACGCATGAAATTAGTTTTGCATTCGAATTGCATTGGAATTGCAGCGTACCCGTTTAAGATTTTTAAACGGGACTTTTTTGCTTTTCCTTTGCTCTATATTCTTAAGCAATAGCCACGCTTTGCAGTATCCAAGATCGATCAATTAATATTTCAAATGTCGCGAAAAGAGCTCACGGTGCAAGAACGCAAATTAATATTGAATTTGCATGTAAAGGAACGAAAATCGTATTCCGAAATTGCAAATTTAATTTCAAGGAGCCGGTCAACTATTCAACATGTAATTGGACGTTTCAAAAATGAGGGGTGCGTTGAAAATAGCCGAAGAAGTGGTCGTCCATCAAAACTAAGCGATAGAGACAAGCGCGCAATAAAACATGTTATTGATGAAGACCCTTTCCAAAGTGCGGTTAAAATAAGTGCAACAATCAGCTCAACGCTAGACAAGAACGTGCATGCTGAGACAGTACGGAGGGCGATTAAGGAGTTTGGGCTTAAATCCTGCACGCCCAGAAAGAAGCCGCATTTTTAAAAAAAAATCGTCGCAAGAGATTGGAGTTTGCTAAAGCTTACCGAAATCACCCAGTTGAGTTTTGGCGTTAAGTTATATTTGCGGATGAGTCGAAATATAATATTTTTAGATCCGATGGACGGTACAGGGTTTGGCGACGTTCTGGAGAGGCTTATAACCCCAAATACACCATCAAAGCGGGTAAGCACGGTGGTGGAGGATTGATGGTTTGGGGTTGCTTCTAACGGCGTTGGAAAACTCGAATTTATTGAGGGTATCATGGACCATAAGTACTAAATAGATATTCTTAAAAGAAATTTAAAGCAAAATGCAGATTGTCTTGGTATTGGGTCGTTTTTTTGCTTTTATCAAGATAACGACCCCAAGCACACAGCTACAAATGCGCGATTGTGGGTTATATACAATGTGCCCCACGTGCTTCAGCCCCCTCCACAAAGTCCAGATCTCAATCCCATTGAGCATGTGTGGAGTAAATTAGAAGAAAATTTAAGGGGATTAGCCGGACCTGAAAAAAGCTTTGCTGGAAGAGTGGAAAAAAATAAGCCCTGCATATTTAGAAACATTAGTTTCGTCAATGCCTAAACGGCTAAATGAAGTCATTAAAATGAAAGGTTATCCAACAAGATTTTAAAATTAAAAAAACGTAGGTAAATAATAAATAATAATGGCTAATATGTAGGTGTATCATGACTTTTGTGGAGTCAAATTATTGTTTTTTTTTAGTTTTTGCTTAATTTGTTAAGCAATATTTTTTTGTTTTATTTTCTAATCTTAGTTATATACTTTAAAATATGTTATCATTTTTTTTTTAATTTTGTAATAATAAATGAGAATTGAGCCTTTATAATATAAATACCTTGCTGTATCATCACTTTTGTGGCACACTGTAGCTCTCGCGTCGTTTGCTGAGAGATTTCGGCAAAAAAAGTCAAGTGAGAATTTCAGCATCAATTTACAAAAGCTTCTTACATGTGAGGAAGAATGTGACATCGATGGAGAGAAATGCATCAATATCCAGATGAGATCGACTCAAGGCGAATTCGCTGTCCTCTACTTGCCCTTGACCGAGTTTCGGACCTCCCACAATAAAAGCTACTCTTTCTTTTCATGCACTCCTTGTGCTCTTATTTTATGAAACTATAATATGGGCATTTTCGTGCCTCTAACTTACATCTTAATTCATGACCTATAATTAATGGCTTATAATAAAAGATAAAAGAAATGATAATAATAGTGGCATAAGTAAACGAAAATTAATGTGGACTTGGCATACTTCTATTGCGTCCATTTGTGACGAGGCGCAGTTCACCTCGTTACAACGGGCATGAAAACTTATTTCTTAAGAGTTTTCGGATGGTGATCACATGAAGGTCTTTATTATATTTTTCTTTCATCCGGCAAATCTGTGAAGCTGCTTTTCCCAGCTTAAGCCTCACGGTCATCAAAGGATCAATTTTTCCCGATCAGTTAATCTTGAAGACCTGGAAGCACGTGGTTTTGATGCAATGGATACAGTTAATATTTTCGAGCCCTCTTTGCACAGAGGAGAACACTTCCAATTTCGCGCAGCGTTTTCCCCTCATCGTGCAGTTTTGCGATGAGATTCCTCAAATCGGGTTCAATTTCATTTGAATTCTTACCCATGCAATTTCTTTAACATTATGATGAAATTTGCGCAAACAATGAAAAAACAACTAAAAAGAAATTACAACAGCTAAAATCGTTATTTTTTTAGTATTTTAATTTTAATAAAAAAAAGTTAAATATAATATACATACAGTTTGTCAAGAAAGTTTTTGGACAAAGAGAACATTTTATATTTTTCATGTTTGCAACTCAAAAAAGAAATTCTAAGAACTAATTAACAAAAGAATGAAAAAATAAAAACAGAAAAGGAACGCAAAATTTGTATAGCTTTAGATCCCGTTACTTTTAAGCTTCTTTCCCTATTCCTTCTTCTTATCTGCTCTTTTGGTGTGATTCGCACCAATTATGGTCAATTTGCGTACCACAAACAGTCGATTTAAAATACTAACAAAGAAATTAAAACGTCTGGTAAAAGAGTTGGCTTTGAACTCTCCCAATTGGTTTTTTACAACCATACAATTGGCAAAACAGTGCAGGAACTTTCTGTAATGTTTTTAATTTCTCGGCAAACAGTGTACAGCATTTTAAAACGCGTGGAAAATGAAGGAAGGCTGGAAAATAAATCAACAAGCGGTCGGCCTTCCAAGTTGACTTCGCGGAATAAGCGTTTTCTGATGAAAACAATAGAAGATAGTCCGCAAATTTCGCTTCGTGCCATTAAGGAATTACCTAAAGAAAATTTTGGTGCCGATGTTTCGCACGAAACCATTAGGCAGTTCATATTAAAGAATGACTACAAATCTAGAGTTGCTAGAAAAAAGCCGTTGCTTTCAGATGTCAGCGTTGAGAGACGGCTTTACTTCGCGCTCCGATATGGAACGTTAGAAATAGAACTGGACCGTCTAGAGTGTGGCGAAAGTCCGGCACGGCGCTTAGTAAACAAAATGTCATTCCCACAGTCAAGTTTGGAAAATTATCGGCTATGGTGTGGGCGTGCATTTCAACGAAAGGAGTCGGAAAAATAGCCATCATCGATGGCACATTAAACGCCGTAAAATATTTGGCGTTAATAAAAGAACATTTGGTGGCCAGTGCTGAGCAGTTCGGGTTTAACAAAAACTTCAGGACAACGACCCGAAACACAAGGAACTTAGAGTGCGGTTGTGGTTACTCTACAACTCCAACAAGGTCTTTGAAACAACCGCCCAAAGTCCAGACCTCAACCCAACTGAAAATGTTTGGGCATTTTTTAAAAAACAAGTCGCTAAAAGACGGCCAGCAAACAAACACCAGCTACTACGGGCTATTGAGGAGGAATGGGCTAAAATACCCGTAGAGCTGGTCCAAAAGTGCATTTACTCAATGCCAAAGAGGCTTAACGATTGTATCAAAAACAATGGTCTTTGGGCCAAATATTAAAATTGTCGTTTAAGTATGGTAATTCCTATTTTTGGTGGATGTCAAAACACTTAATTGACAACAAATTTTGCGTTCCTTTTTTGTTTTTATTTTTTAATTTTTCTGTTAATTATTTCTTAGAATTTCATTTTGTATATAATGTTAATAAATTTATTTATAAGTATGAAAATATTTTTTATTTAATTTTTTTTTCAGGTGCAAACATGAAAAATCAAAATTTTCTCTTTGTCAAAACACTTTCTTGACAAACTGTTCATTAGTTTATCTTTCGACGCGCAATTTAACTATTTTTGCAACACCAACACATGCAATGCGTCCATCGGCTACATCGGTTACAGCGTTTTAATCTTTCATTCTGAATCTTTCAAGCAAACGGAAGTAGAGCAACATTAAACGAACACTTAAGCCCCCCATCCACTATCGAACATGTTTGCGCGTTTGGCGCTTCACGTCAGAATGCGTTTTACCATCCACGAGTCAACTCAGCATAGATATTTAATTGTTCTGATCATTTTTTTAAACAGTGCTCAATGTGTATTCATATCCACCGTCAAACAAATTCGACGAATATTGCAAAGTTTGAAATATTTCTAACAAGATTTATAAGGTTTATAAGTAAAAGCGAGCAATGTTAACTGAAGTGTTCGATAGTAAAAAGGAATAACGGAAGCAGAGAAAAAGTCTGATAATATTCCGTTACGTTGTGTGAAGTCTTTGCAATTGATGCCAATGCTCACCTAAAACATTTGGTGCTAGTTAGTTTAAATGAAATTGATTTAAATATTGCATTTGTATATTGTTGATCGGCATCAATAGCCGAGTCTATCATATATAATTTATAGGTATAAATTTGGTGTCACTGCCTCTAATTGTTGATCAACATTTTGCTGTAAAGGACCCAGGGAGCGCCTGGATTTACCCCGACCCAGAAACTTCCTTACATTATTATAGTTTATTATGAACTTATTTTATTATTTCAATATATTTTATTTTATTTAATGTTATTTAATTGGGCCGAGGTGTTTTCACTCTCGTCCCACAGTGCAGCAAACACACAAAACAAAAAGCAAAAGTCCCGTAGTGCACTGGATGTGTAGCAAGTAGCGACTGCCTGTACCATTTCTTTCTATGACTTTGTCCTCTGGTTCTTTACCCGCTTTTTAGGATTAACATTAAGGAGAAGTCGACGTTGCGATACACTGTATAAACTGTCAGAACTATTTGAAGGGCGAAAAATATTGAATATCTTTTTAATATTATTATTAGGTTATGCTATTTCCCCTTAGTGCATTAATGCTAACAATTAAATCAGCCAGTGGCTCGTTGCTTCATATGATCTATGATTATTAGGGTATTCAACTTTCGACGCGCAAGAGTATTTTTTTCGATACTAAAGCACATGCATTCGTTCATCGACATTGTTAACGGTAAACCAATTGGTGAGAATCGATATGATTTGTATTCCGTCTTACTCTTTCTCCTTATTAGTTGGTGCTCATGACCAGTGTTGCCATTTCAGCTTTTTTCCTCTAGATCCTAGAGGCTTGATACATACCAGACAGTCAGAATGCGGGAGAAAATCAAAAACACGGGGCAGTGGAAATTTGTTTCAGTTTATGAATTTACGATTTCAAGGTTGAATTATTAACAAAACAAAACCGATGTTTTGATGCGGACTGCTAATTTTAAGGGACATAACAGATAAGAGCCACGCATATAACAGCTTTTCGAAATGTCGAATGAGCGGAAAGTAGCAAATGGCTGGAACGGCAGCACTGCTCATGAGCATAAAATTAACAGCAAACAGCACAGAACAAGAGGAGGAGAAATCTTTTTTGACAATGTGTGATTCGTTGGTTTATTTTTTGCTACAACAAATCAGAATGGCTTAACACTGTTACAATAATGATGGACGCATATTCATGCGAGTTGAAAAAAAAAACATTTGCATGTCGAGATTAGAATACCTTAATGAGCATTTACTATGTGTTCAATAATATTATCATATCAAAACATTTTTATCTACTTTTTTCACAAAAATTATAATATAAGGAAAATTAATTTAGTGGCTATTCTGTAGCTAAGTAGTCTCTACATACCAGTAAACAAATGGTGGTGCATACATACATATGTGATCACATAAAACACATTGTCAGAACTTACATTAATATATTTACGCATTATTTCGAAGAATAAATGCCCTTGTGAACATTAACGATGGTATGAAATTTTTATCAACTATATACATATATTTGAACTATCTTCTGAAATAAAATATAACGTCGTTTTCTCACATTGATTAACATAATTGATCATAAGGGTATTCAACTTTCGACGCGAAAAAATATTATTTGCAACGCGTTCGTCGCCATTGTTACAACGTTTTAGCCAATCTGAATTTTTGAACCACACAAAAGTAGAGCAAAATTAACCGAACCCTTAAGCGGTCCATCTTCTATCGAACATGTTTGCGAGATTGGCGCTGCACGACAAAATCCTTTTGACCATCTACCAACAAGTTCGATGAACATAGCATAGACATTTCATTTTTCTATTCATCTTTTCAAACGATATTCGATGTGTAAATTATAAATTTATTATTTAACCTCTTTAATTCGTGGCGATGCCCGACGTTTGGAATATATTAACTTTATTCATTATTTAATTTAATATTAGCTTATAAGTTTTTCGGCAATTTGAATGTAAAAGGGTTAAAAAATTTCTCGAAAAAAATAGGACAACCCACGCATTATTTACAGAAAGCGATACTTTTTGAAGAATTGCTTTGAGGAAAATGACATCCTACTTTTGTCTCATTCGTTCATTCATTATGACCATTTAACCTTTTCTATTGCGACACAAAAGAATCATATCTGCACGGACAGACGTTAATGAATTTCAATAAATTCAAGAAGCTTCAATTATATAGTTTTTGACATATATCATGGCCGATAAGGATCAAATTTTGAGTAAAATTAAAGTGGGTGTTTATCACCTAACTAAAAGGCGAGGTAAAAGCGCCGTTTGGAAACTATTCGCCGAAATTAAAATAGACGACGATACAATTCTCGAGGGACTCGTTTCTTGCCGAATATGCAGGGAACTAGTCAATATTAATGGGAGACAAACCACCAACCTGCTTCGTCACAGCTGCCCGTTGTAGCGGAAAATAATATGCAGAAAGTAAAGCAGGAGGACAAGGAAGCTGCGGTTGATGCAAGCTCAAAGTGGATAATTGAGGTTTGTCACCCATTTTTGGCAGTTCAGGGAGCTAGATTTGTGAAATAAGCTCAGTTTTTAGTTAATATTGGAACCAAATATGGCAACATTTAATATCAAATCCAACAACCAACTCGCGCAAAATGGAGAAAATGGCAGCAGAAAAGAACAATGAACTTGTAACGCAGAACCCCTCGTCACAAGGAGACACGGTGGAACCAGGCGGACTGGAATACCGCCAACCCTTTAAGTTATCTTTAATTACCTTTGTTTTTATTTTTATTATTATTATCGTTTCTATTTTTACCTAATTATAAGTCGCTAGTAATAAGCATTATAAGTCGAAAGTTTGAAAATACCCGAAATAGCGTCTAAGGGAAATAAGAGCACAAGGAGTGCATAAGCAAGAGTACAACTTTAATTGATGCAGGTCCGAAACTCTGTCAAGGGCAAGTAGATGACAGCGAACTCGCCTTGAGTCGATCTCAAAGAGTTAATGACATAAACATAAATATTGTTCGGTCATTGGTGGAGCTGTGCCAGTAGTTTGACACAGTCGCAAATAAATTACAAGGATGCAGCTATGCGACAATGTGTTTTGTCCTTCCATCAATTTATCGGCTGAAATCCATCAGTCAGATGTCCCTGCAATAGTCAATTTCAAGCGCATTACTCCGAGTAACATTGATTGGAAATGGCTATCAAATCCTGCAGCAAAAAGTATGAATCAAAGTGAATTAGGGAATATTAAACAGTTTTGTGCAGAAAGTACAAAAGGAAACGCCAATCTGTCACCCATCCTTCTCCTTTGTTTACGTCCGCATCAATTTCAACATCTCCATTCCCACCTCCTGATCCTCAATTTCCGTCTGATTTAAATTTATTTTTTTCGAACTTCTTAAGAGAGAGGCATCCAGAATGTCTGATAGGAAACTGATAGATATTCCGCAGAAAGAGTTCAAATCGCAGAGGACTTCGACGTGATGAACTGGTGGAACGGACAAAACACAGTCCCTATTTAAATTTGCCTTAAGAATTTTATCCAAACCGGCAAATAGTGCTGTATCAATTTGGAAATAATTCTTGAATACGAAATGAAAAATGTAATCCTTATCGAAGACATATCCTTTGAATAACCGCAGACAGTATAGGATTTATTTAAGAGTAGTAGAAGTACTTAGAGCTATGTTATGTATATGTATCGATTTTGTATATAATATATTGTATATGCTTATAGATCTGCTCTTGTTGTTACGCATACATTTAGAGACAAACGTTCGTTTTATACATAAATATTCGTTTCATATATCGTTTATATATTTCGTTTTCATTCTAAGATCTATAAGGTTTAAACACAGATTTCAGTTTCCTAAATAAACATACAAACATATCGTTTGAATGAATAAATAGTTGGACGTACGTTAATAACAGTTAAGTTTTGAGCATGAATTATTATTTAATGTATAAAAAAACACACATTAAAAGCTAGCAAAGCCGAAAGCTTCAGAAGTATATGTGAAGATGCAGACATTGACCCTTGGGGTACGGCCTAAAAGGTTGTCACAAAGACACTTAGGAGTCAGGAGACGCTTAGAGTGAATAGGCATTGTGAGGCCATTCAAATATGGCTTTCTTGAAAGTCCGATTGCGGAAAAAAATTGAAAACAGTGGGAAGCGGGATTTCTGGCTTTCTTAAAAAAATATTGACTCTTTTTCCGCTTTTTTTGTTTTGGGATAAATACAATAGCTTGTGCTTATCGAGTATCACATAAGCAGTTATTCGTTTGTACAAGAAAAGTTTTCCATCTCTATTTGTTGTGCAAATGTGTTTTCAAATTTAAATTTAACGATGCCAAAGGAGTATAAGCAAAAGTGTCGCGATGTATGGCTTAATAGCTTGGAATTTAAAAACTGGATCCGGAAAGATGAAATAGATGCCACCCGAGTTTTTTGCTCTTCTTGCAAGTGCACCATGCCGCAACAAAACAGGACCAGAATGCTGAAGGGTGCTGTCAACTGTCAGGGCGGAAATTCTCGCGCCGGGATTTACGGCCTGAACAAACAAACCAGCGGAAGCGAATGCCATAGATAATAAGAAGTAGGCTAGCACCAGGTTAAGAAGAATGAAGTATTAGGTTAACACTAGGTTAGGGAAAATGAAGTATTAGGTTAGCACTAGGTTAGAAAAAATGAAGTATTAGAAATAAACGCCAAGAAGGTAAAAGGAAAAAAAACTATGAAGTATTATCGAACAGGCGGAATTACAGGGTATGAGGTAGCACAGCAGAAGTGGTCAATAACGAGGCAACGATGGCACAGCGGCCGAGCTTTCGGAAAGCGGGAGAAAGCTTTCGCTCAGCGCGCTCACTAGCCGAGCTGAGTGCATCATAATCAATGCAAAAGGCCACCTAAAAAGCTTTCGCGACGAATGCACTGGCGGAAACTTACGGCAATGCAGCGATCAAGCGCACCAAAGCTTTTACCGGAGAGAGGGGCATTTGTGCGTTGAACAAACTCAATACGGCGTTATGAGTATGCGGTTCGGCACCAACAGAGTCAAAGCGCCGCTCAGAAGTCACATGCATGCACCAATATTATCAAAGCGCCGCTAAGAAGTCACATGCATGCACCAATATAATCAAAGCGCCGCTCAGAAGTCACACGCATACACAAATACTACCAAAGCGTCGCTCAGAGGGAACAAAATGGTTCTCCTGGACTTCGTTAACAGGTAAAACACGCATGCGCCCAGCTGGAAAAGGAACAACAAAGCACACACAGGCGCAGCGGGATTAAACTAATACCAATGCAGCCTAACAGAGGGATAACAGGGTAAACTTAGAAATTAACAGAAGTAGGTCAGTAGGCTAATGAGGAGTGGGAGAGAGTTTAGTCTGGGCAGAAGCCAGGAAAGTGATAGACTGAATCCACGGAAGTGCACAAAAGGCCGCGACAAGTACGATAGTGCGAAATCCAACGATATACGCGGAAAACAGAAAACGGAAACAAACGAAGACGGAAAAAATCAGAACATTAAGGAAAGCCACGAACACTACAACGGATAACAAACACGACAACAAAGGCCACAGGCAAAAACACGGAATTTGAAAATGCAGGGACAAAACCACGACGACGGGCACAACAACAACAACAACAACAACGAACCAAACATGAGCCAACGTAACGGGACCGAGAGCGAGCCGGAGGCAGTGGCGTCGGCCGGAGAAACGGTGGATGGAGTACGGGGTAAGCTGGCAGCATTCTTGGCTCACAGGAGCAGTAGTGGGGGTAGATTCCTATAAGTGCTGCGGTTAGTAGGTGTACATGTATGACGCAGGGTAGTGAGTAAGGAAATAAGTTATAAGAAAATAAAGATGTTAAACATTTATATGCGGGAATGATCCCAGTGTAGATTATTGACCTCAGTCGAGTTCCGCTAGTCGCTGGGGATATCATAGTGGGTGCAGAGATGTAACCCCTCACCCTCACCGTGACATCCCAGTGACTACCGGAAGTAATGTTTTGGCGCCCAACTTTTATGAGGAGCTCATAACTGACATAGGAGATGCAAAATATAGCCTGTTGATCGATGAGTCAACCGACATAAGTATCGAAAAATTGCTTGGTAACTACCCAAATTTACATTATTTGTTTATTGTGGTATTAACACACTTTGTTTTCTTTTGGCTGGCAATAAGGTATGTTATGTGTATTGTAACAGGCATTGCCATCAACTAGTTGTCTGTGCAACGGGGCCAGGTTGTGTCAGCATATTTAGCAATGGTGTCATTAGAAAATGGTACTGCATCGACCATAGCTGACGCAGTGAGAATTACCGTGACACAAAATAAATTAAATATAAAAAATTTGATGGGATTCGGTACAGACAATGCCAATGTCATGATTGGATCTCAAAACAGTGTTTATACCGAATTAAAAAAAGACGCTCCCTCCATTATTTTAATAAAATGTGTCTGCCACTCTGTGCAACTGGCCGTCAGCTATACATGTAAACAAATTTTTGCCAGGCAAACTGGAATTTCTTGTTTATGAAACACATAATTGGTTTGCTAAAAGTTCCATTCGGCAACTCAAATACAAAGAAATTCATAAATGCATTAATGACGATAAGGTATGTGTTGTTATAAGTAGATATCGAAGATGCGCCACGCTCCGGAAGGCCTGTCGTCGAAAATTGGGATAAAATCGCTGAATTGGTCGAAAGAGACCGCATAGTAGCAGCCGTAGCATCGGTCAAGACCTGGGCATGAGTCATCAAACCGTTATAAACCATTTGAAGAAACTTGGAGTCACTAAGAAGCTCGATGTATGGGTGCCACACGAATTGACGCAAAAAAACATCTTTGACCGTATCGACGCATGCGAATCGCTTCTGAATCGCAACAAAATCGACCCGTTTTTGAAGCGTATGGTGACTGGCGATGAAAAGTGGGTCAAAAGCGGTGAAGCGCCCCAGACGGTGGCTAAGCCTGGATTGACGGCCAGAAAGGTTATGTGTATGTTTGGTGGGATTGGCAGGGAATCATCCACTATGAGCTGCTCCCCTATGGCCAAACGCTCAATTCGGACCTGTACTGCCAACAACTGGACCGCTTGAAGGCAGCACTCATGCAGAAGAGGCCATCTTTGATCAACAGAGGCCGAATAGTCTTCCATCAGGACAACGCCAGGCCACACACTTCTTTGGTGTATAGTCCGGATCTCGCACCAAGTGATTACCACCTGTTTCTGTCCATGGCGAACGCGCTTGGTAGTCTGAAGTTGGCCACAAAAGAGTCCTGTGAAAATTGGCTCTCCGAGTTTTTTGCCAAAAGGGAAGCGAACTTCTATAAGAGGGGCATTATGAAGTTGGTATCTCGTTGGGAACGCGTCATCGAACAAAACGGCGCATATTTGACTTGAATTGCACTATTGTAACCAATTTTATGAACAATTGAAAATTCAATAAAAATACCGTAGGAATTTTTTAACAAAAATTAAAAAATTAAATCAAATAAGCAATGTGCGCCGAACAGGTAGAAAACGAAAGACAAAAGCTGATGCAGACCGTCAGATCGTCCGCCAATTCAAAAGAGACCCTATCAAAACACCAAAAGCTGTGGCTGTGGAGTGGAGTAAGACTACATCCAATCCCATAAGCGAAAGAACCATACGCAGACGTTTAATTGAGGCAGATATAAGAACATATATAGCAAAGCCCATACCTTTCATCACCGCAAAAAATAAACTTAAGCGTTAGGACTTCGCGAAAAGGAACATCATCAAGCCTGTGTCCTGTGGACAGATGAAAGTAGATTTGAGTTCCACCCATCAAAAAAAAAGTATTTGTACGATTAAACAAAGATTATCGTAAAAAAGTTGCACCTGTTTGTCAAAATGTAAGCCATGGAGGTGGGAGCGTTATGTTCTGGGGATCCGTTTCATATAATGGTGTGGGAGACTTGGTTCCCATTGACGGTTCTATGAACCAAAATCAACATTTAAGAACATTAAACGATTTTGCGTTTCCTTCCGGCGACAGATTGATCGGGGAATCATTCATTCTCCAGCAGGACAACGCAAGGAGCGTCACAAGGCGAAAATGAATACCACATTTTTAAGAGATGTTGGGCTGGAAACACTAAATTGGCCACCCCAAAGTCCAGATTTGAACATTATTGAAAATGTGTGGTCGCTAATAAAGCGAAATAGAAGTGCTGATCTGACAAGGACAAGCGATGAAACAATCGCTGAAGTCGTAAAGGAGTGGAAAGAGATACCGTTAAAGTACCTCCAAACTTTGGTGAATTCCGTTCCGAATCGCCTGCAAAAGGTTATAGATACTAAAGGAGAATATATTTTCCATTAATTTTGAGATAAATTTGAATTTATGAAACATAATGTTATATTAAGTTGTAAAACAATATTTTGTCAAAATACTTATGCCACCTATTCATTTTCCTTATTTTTAGTTTATTTAAAAAAAAAAAAAAAAATTAGTCATTGCTATGTCAAAATATATATGCCGACTAGTGTAGTCCGAGGCAACCTACAGAAAGCATCATTCGACCAAAGCCGTCATTACAACCTGAGGGGAGTGGAGACCTAAGGTGCGGGATGAAGTGCTGCTGAAACAGCATCACCTCTCTAACGCGGCAGACGGCTTTACGGCTAAATTGGCACCGAAGTACGACGACGAAGTATACGGTGATAGGTTTCGTACCCCCCAACATAGTGCGTCTGGCAAAGAAAAGGGAAAGGAAACGGAAAACGGCGAGTATAGCACATTTAAAACCCTTTTACAGAATAGGCGAAGAGACAGAAGAAGAGGCAGTTTTGGTGGAGAGCGTCCCCCACCGACACTGACGGTATGCGAGGCAGGGCTGCCCCATAAAAAAATGTCAATCAAATTTCTAAAAAAAAACACTCAGGAATATATTGTCATCAGCTCGGACGAGTCCGACGACGAGAGGGATTACGAGGACTCTGAAGCGGGGTCGGAGGAATGGTCCGACGGAGCCCGGGTGAAGAACGGAGACAGCGACGATACGGAGCTGGCACAAGATTTCTCGTCCCGAAGCCGATACAACGGCCGGGAACCACGCATGAACTGTGGGTACGAGGAACGACGTCGAGGCTAACCACATCCCAGCTGCTTGCACTCGACTCACCAGTTCACTGAAAAACAGGTGGAGGTGTACGACGGCGTCGTCGTAATACGCCATACGGTGACCACCGTCGCGGAGATAAAACCGACACGGACGGAATCACGGCGTTGAGCACGTCAACTAATGAGGAGAGCTCCGGCGGCTACTCCATCCGGGAGGGGCCTCTTTTCAGAAGGATGCTCCGGCGAACCAGGGCGCCGGTCCAGGATAGCGGCTCTAGCAGCGAAGAGCGGGCTAGCGAAAGCGCTATCCTGGGCCGCGACGAGCTCGTGGATGCCTTCTCAGGGATTGAGCTTAAATGCTTGTATAAAAAGCCGGAATTGACTGGTCGCCGGAGAGGGGGGCCTAGGGAGCCTAGGAGAGGACGCCACAAAGGACGTCGGGATGACGGTCGGGATTCCCAATCGCGAAGGGGGCCGACAGGAGTAGCTTCGAACGCGACGGCGCCCTTCCAGAAAACTGGACCATGTACCCCGTCCACACGCCGCATGCGGGAATCATCAAGGCCGTACGAGCCAGGCTGCCCATGGCCGCCAAGAAACGAGTACGTTTCAAGGTCCTGGTCGAAGGGGTCACCAGGACGAGGGATGGCCAAGTGAAACTATCCCTGTTGGGGAAAGGGGGGGGGTATGTCCCTGTCCTCAACCATCACCTTCTCAGTGGTTGCCTTGACCTCCGCTTGGTCACCCAGCAATTCTTGGGGGGCACGTTGCGCTTGAACGTGGCCTCGTCTGCTGAACTGCGCATTTTAAGCAGTAGTTCCCTTGCTCCCGTACGTCGCACACCACACACGCTCTCCTAGTGTTGCTGTAGTGCGCTATTTGTCTGGACTAGCGAAAGCACTTTAGCGTAGTCCGCAGGATCAGCACACTTGACTTGCCATTTCTGCGGTTGGGGTGTCCGCTTCCCCGCTGGCTTCGGTGTCGGGATGGGCACTTGGCAATCTTGTCTTACCAGATCACTCCGCTGACTGTTTGGCTTCGTGGGCGTGTTCTTCCGTTTGAGCGTCCTTTTTTCCATCCGTTCTTCATTCGCTCTCCCTCGTTGCGACCTGCTCGGTTGGCTTTTGGCCGCTTCGCAGTAACTCACTGCTGGAGTCACCTGTGTGGCCTTTTCTACGCCAGTCCGCCCGTTTGAGGGCCTGTTTACCTGGGACTGCGGTTGGTCATCATTATTATCTCCTGCGGCATGGGTACACGTCAGACAGCCTGCTACTGCTGTTCCGCGGAGGTGTTCGCTTACGGCCTTTTGTAGGCCCTTCATTTTTGCCAGTGAGTCCTTCATGCTCTGGTTCACATATCGGACTGCTGGCTTTTTTCCGTGACTAGGAAGATTATTTCATCTAGGAGCTTGCCAAGCTCCGCCATTTGGGTCTGCGGTATCTGACCATGGCTCCTTGCACGTTTGGGTGGCGTGCTCCTCTTCACGCTGCTCGTGCTTGAGACGTCCCGGCTTCTCTTGGGAGTCTCTGAGCTTCCTTCCTGATCCTGATCCGGGCTCCTCGGTTTCCAAAACCGCGCCGCTATCGTGTGTGTGTGTGTGTGTTTTTTTTGTTTTTTTTTATATTCCATTTTATTTCGCTACTTATACTAAACTAATACTAAACATACCAACAATTCAGTAAACTAGAAAATACATTTAGCTGGACGAAGGATCGATCGAAATGGTTTGCAGATGCTGCCTCCTGTGGTACTACCGCAAGGCATTGCTTCACAGGGTGCATCCTTGACCATCCCGACTATCACATGCTGCTACGCTCTATCCTCCTTAGCTCACGCTTGACATTCGCTGCAAAATGACAGACCGCGTCCCACGCCGTCTCGTCCCGCAACATTACAGCAACTAAGTTGCTTGCGTTAAACGCACCAATTCGCTGGGTGAGCTCCTCCCGTTCCTCTGCGAAGCGCTGGCATTCCAGCAGCACATGAATGGCGTCCTCTGTCACCTCCCTTTGGCACCACGTACAGGTCGGACTGGTAGTGTGTCCAACTCTGTGGAGATAGCTTTGGAAGCAGCCGTGGCCACTCAGAAGCTGGGTCAAGTAATAATTCACATGTCCATGCCTTCTGTTAACCCATGGTTCCAGTGCAGGGATAAGCGTGTATGTCGACCTGCCTTTCTCTGAGTGGTCCCATCTTGCCTGCCAGCGCGCCAAGCTGCGTGCTTTTGCTTCTCGTCTTGCGACGGTCCGAGAGCGAGCGTTCTGCTCCATCCTTACCTCCTTTGCCTCCCTAGCCAGCTCATCAATTGGGACAAGGCCAGCAATCACTAGGGCCGCATCGTCAGACACCGTCCTGAATGCGCAAGTAACGCGTAACGCACACAGGCGGTAAGTCGACTCCAGGCTCCTTCTGTATGCTCTGGTTTGAAGAGCCCAAATTGGCGCCGCGTACAGTATCGCCGATCGCACCACGCTAGTCAGCAAGATCCTGCGACACTGCTTTGGTCCTCTGGTATTGGGCATTTACCGCGCCAACGCCCAGGCACTAGTCGCAGCTCGTTTAGCTGCAAACTGGAGGTGCTCTCGGAAGCTGAGTCTGCAGTCGATTTGTACACCCAGATACCGAATCGACCGCTTCGACCTGATCACCTCGTTGCCGACTTGGATCGTCGCGTACTCCAGAGTCTTTCTGCTACTGACGAGAACTGCCTCCGTCTTGTGCGCTGCCAGCTGGAGCCCCACTGAGGCGAGCCACGCACTGATGCGTCGGATAGCACCGTTGCAGGACTCCACAACCCTGTCTAGGTGTTTTCCCACTTCCACCAACGCCACGTCGTCCGCGAACCCAACTGTCACCACCTGTTCTGGCATGTACATGCGAAGGAGACCGTCGTACATTATGTTCCACAACAATGGACCGAGGATTGACCCTTGTGGAACCCCCGCCGAGACGTGGTGTGTCTCCGCACCATCCGACGAGCAGTAATGGAGGATCTTGCCTTCGAAGTAGCTGCTCAGGATGCGCCAACGCGTGGAAAATACTGCTCCAATCAGCCGTGTTGAATGCATTCTGGACATCCAATGTGACGATTAAGCAGTATTTCTTGGCACCACCCTTCCAACGTGAGCCCGCGATAGCACCTGACGCGATGTTGACCACTTCCTCTATGGCGTCCAAAGTAGACCTCGCCTTCCTGAACCCATACTGCCTCGATGAGAGGTTTCCCGCTTGTGCGACGGCCTCTTCAATCCTGCTGACTAAGATCCGCTCAAAGACCTTGCCTGCTGAGTCCAGCAAGCAGATGGGCCTATAAGCCGATACCTCGTCAGCTGATTTGTTAGGAAGAAGTACGAGCCTTTGCTGCTTCCAGATGGAGGGAAATACGCTTTCTCTCAGGCATCTGGTATACAGCTCGGCAAACGCCTCGGGCTGTAGGTTGAGCGCCAGTTTGAGAGCCCTGTCTGGGACTTTGTCAGGACCTGGGGCCTTGTTTCCCTTGAGCTTTGCCGCTGCCCACAGAACCTCCTCCGGCGTGACGGGTTGAACAGTCACTTGCGCTGAATAAGCCTGCTGGGTTGTTATAAGTAATGTTATCAATTGTTTCATATATTAAATGCACGTCTTGTTGTATGATTGGTTTTGAAGAGACTGGTCGTTCTCCTTTATTCAAATATGTTCAGAGGCTTATTACATAGAATATTATAAGATAGCTCTGCCGCTAAGAACGTCGGCAGAGAGAGAGTTGCAGTATGTATGTATGTATGTGGCTATGTATAGACATGTATATATGTACAGACGGCACATACTTGAAAAGTGTTTACGTTAGCGATCCCACGCTGCGGCCAGTCCGCATAAGTGACGGATCCTATTACTGCACTTATAAACATAGCAACAAAGTGTCGTTATGTTATGAGTTATTACTCTTACTTTTAAGTTGGGCATATGACCACTTGTTATACTGTATACTCTACAATACTGTGGGCATATGCTCGTTTGGCATACAACATACTACACCTCCCTTTTTAAAGAAATAACGTAATATATGTAGTTATTTAATATAAAAATTATGTATAGGTATTATTTTTATTTTTATATCTTTATATAATATGTTGTAAAAAAAAAATTTTTTTTTAAATTTAAAAATTTTTTTTTTTTATTTTAGATTTTGAAATATATATATATATATACATATTCTTTTTTTTGTTTTTATTTATTAATCTTTTTTAGCCTATCCTTATGAACTTTTTGTTCCTTATTTTTCTTATTCTTAATAATTATATTATTATTTTTTTCTACACTAATGACCTCGAATGGTCCTATATAAGAAGATTCTAATTTATGACCTGTTTCATTCTTTAAGTAAACTTGGTCTCCTATTTCTATTTTAAAATCTAATACTTTCTTATCATTTATTTCTTTTTGCTTAATTTTATTTTTTTCTAAAAGTATTCGAGCTCTCTTATACGCGTTTTCTAGTCTAAACTTAACTTCTTTAGAATAATCTTCTATATTATATATAGGTTCTATCGTATTTACGCTATTTAATTGTATTGGTAAGTTATTTTGTCTACCAAATACTAGTTCATATGGACAATAATTATGGGTTACTGATGGTGTTGTGTTAAAACAATACACGAAATACTGTAACCATACGTCCCAGTCAGTTTTATCTACTGATATATATGAACGAACGTACTCATTGAATGTCCTATGACTTCTTTCAACGGTACCTAATGTCTGGTGGTGGTGTGCTGTAGATGTTATGTTATCTATTTTTAGATATTTGCACAAGTCAGTTATAATGGAATTTTTATATTCTGTTCCCATGTCCGTAATGAACGTCTTCATTGGACCGTACTTCAGAATAAAAGATTCGAATATGGCTTTTGCGACAGTTGTTGCACTTTTGTTTGCAACAGGAATTGCTACTAAATACTTTGTCAAATCACATATTAAAGTGATTGCGTATTCATTCCCATTTTCCGAACGTGGTAGTGGACCAATTGTGTCTACTATCACTCTGTCAAAAGCATATTGTGGGGTTTCGGTTAAAATCATAGGTGATCTTGTGTGTCTCGTCGTTTTCGACGTCAGGCATTTTGGACATTTATTTATGTACTCTTTTACATGTTTAGTCATGTTTTTCCAATAATATTGTCTCTTTATTTTTGATATTGTTTTATTTATGCCTGTATGACCTCCTTGAATTGGATCGTCATGGAATGTAGACAATATAGCTTCTTTTTCTTTTATTGTTTCTATTTGGGTCACCGGGTTGAGTAGCGCTACTCTCAATGAAATTAATATTTTATTGCCCATATTTTTGAAATTATCGATTGAAACGTGTTCAAAGATATTTTCCCACGGTGCCACTTTGAGTTGGCTGATTTTATTTATACCGGCTTGCGTTTCGAGCCTTTGGAAAAATTGACCTAAGTCAAGAGTTCCATTAGTATATAAATCGCTAACATCATATCTTGCAGTAATTTTCTTACCATGTTTAAAAAAACATAGCATATTTTTTACATGCAAGGTCACTACTTTACGTACTTCGTCATTGTTAATGACTTTATATACGTTGGGCTTTGAAGCTTTTTCTGTAGATTGCCGTGGCAATTCTATTTTATCTTTTCCTGCGCAGGAATTTTGTCTACTTTGATATCTTGTAGTGACTTTTAGGACTTTTCTGTTCATATCAATTAAGTCGGATATTGTTATCCTTGACAGGGCGTCTGCCACGAAATTATCTTTCCCTCTCAGATACTCTACCGTAAAATTATATTCTTCTAATTCGAGTCGCATGCGTGTTAATTTTGAACTTGGGTTTATCATAGAGAATAAGTATGTTAAAGGTCTGTGATCAGTTTTCACTGTAAAATGTTTGCCATATATATATGGTCGAAAATGCGTTATTGCCCAATGTATTGCTGCTAGTTCTTGTTCCGTTGTACTCTTATTGCTTTCACCTTTAGTGAATGCTCTTGATGCATATGCAACTGGGAGTTGGAGTCCATTATAGTTTTGAGTTAAAACTGCTCCACATGCTTGCTTGCTTGCATCTGTGATTATGCAAAATTCTTTGCTAAAATCTGGGTACTTTAATAAATTTGGTTGAACAAG